>JAULSU010000007.1:2400000-3600000 GCA_030512335.1 Immersiella caudata
CATATACGCACCCGTGTCGCGGCACCGCAAAAATCTGTGCTGCAACCACGCCGTTCGTTCCCTACTCAGCACTGGCTGTCTCCATCCCGACCCCCAAGGAAAGCGTGGAAGGCAGCCAAGCGGCGGCATAGGAAGTCAATGGAGGAGGTGGGGTGCGCTGCTCTGACGATGCAGCTTTGACGCACGTAATATGGCTATGATGTCATTGCCAAGCCGCCCACGCAACGCACGGCCAGCAAGCTGCCAATTTGCGGAGATTGGTGGATGCCTCTCCTCCTTTGCTATCACTGGCCGTTTTACCGCTGGAGCTTGCTGCAAAACGGGCCGGCGGGAATGCGCCTTTTTCGCGCCCACTCGACGTCGTGGGGCGGGAACGATAGAGAGATGACTGACCGACCGACTGACTGGCTGGTTCACTGCGTGAGGGACAGTTCGAGGCAACTTGCATTCTTAGCAACAAATTCGACGAAAAGATTTTGGGAGCAGAAGGGATCGGCAGAGCCCAGAGGGAGGGTGGGGGGCTGGGGGCGGAGAAAGGCATTTGCGCACAAACAGCGACCCCGGGCCAACTGCGAGGATGGGAATTCGTCCACAATGCCATTCTGCTTTTCATCAGTCGGCTGATGACACACACCCGCAAAAGGGCAGGGTCCCCACGCCCAACGCGCTGAACACTGGATCCCACGCGGCAAAGGAGCGCCATCCCGTGGATCAGATGACAGTTGATGGACGGCTGTGGTACGATGCCACCGTTTCAGCGTTTCTCGCAAACAGTGCCTACCCGAGCGCACAGCGTCCGCCGAGTCGCGGGCATGGCGCCTTCTCTTCGGGATGGATGATGCGGTAGTTTCACCTCTGCTCCATCAACGCAATGCCACGTTGCGCAATCCTGGTGACCTCCGCACAGTGTTCCGGGACGGCTGGTGAGGCGAGGCAGAAGGGGGAGGTGCCGGGCAAAACTGTCCTCGTTTCTCGGGTGTGGTCGTTTTTAGGAATGGCAGGCGGGGGTCCTCGTGGATGGCGGAAATTTGTCGGCTTGGGGGCGCCCAGCCGTGACGTCATGGTACAGAGCGCCGCATGAAGACTGCAATCCCTTTCGGCGGTGAGGCTGCCAGTGAGCAGTGAACTCCAGAAAAGCATCCCCCGGGTCCTTGGGCGAGCACCCGAAAGGCAGCACGGCCCCCGACCTTGCAGCTTGTCGAAATCACCATCCACACCCTCCCTCCACGTACCTGCCGTGCGCGCCTGCAGCGTTAAAGGTGCTCGACCGAGTCCTCATGAGCCCGCAATTATTCATCGCAACGTGCATGGCGTGCTCGAGGACGGTCCGCTCGCCACTAGAGATGCGTCTTGTGGTTCCAGCTGACAGTGACCCTGCGACATGAGATAACATGAGAGGCAGCTTCCTCCGCTTGACGTGGGCGGTTTTCATCTCGGTTGACCCTGCGCTACCTGACGAAAACGATGTTGACAGTCTCCGTTGTCGCGATGCCGCCTCCACCCTCAAGCTCGTCCGGTCGTGGTTTCCTGGGGTCCCGTCCCAGCCCCAGTCCACGCTAGCGACCCGTTGGGGGGTCCCGGATGGTGGGCGGAAGTCGGGGGTGTCCTAGAGAAGCCCACCTCTCCGTGGCATCGCGACCTACACTAGGTACGCAGCACTGAGCAGAAGAATCTGCCATTGTAACTTGTTTTCCCGTTGAGGTGCGAAAGAGATGCACGTAAAACGAGGGGACCTGCGTTCAGGGAGCACCTCACAGTACTCCCCTATGGCCGGGAGTCCGGCATAAGCGAAGTGGATGAATCCGATTCGCGCGAGGGTCTGGACACAGAACAATTCCAGAATGCCACTGTTCGGGATTGGCATCCCCAAAGCAGTCGCGATCATCGTAAGCCATTTCGTCCCGGCGCAAACTGAATCCACGGGTCAACGCAAAGGCAGAAAGGGTTCAGCAACCGAGGATGGATCTCGCTGCATATGTCGCTGTTTAGGCACTTACCCTGCAGCGGCAAGAGCTTTGCAAATCTCTCCCCCGATTAGTGTAGCGTTCTGTATGGTGCCAGAGTTGTCCATTCGAGAGCTTTGCTGCCTGCGGTGAAACGTGATTTGATTTGACAGCGCGACTGAAAGAGGGGCTCGAAAAGGAACTTGGGACTGACGTCATAATTGTGAAGTTTCGTGGCCCGCTCAACCGCTGCCCCGTGCAGTCCTGCATGGTGGGATAAAGATCCTTGCAAGGCTAGCCTCGGTTGGGGGAACCAGGGTGACTGTGCGTTTCCCGAACACGCTGAAGGCTACTGAGAGAATCTCAGATTTCAGAGACGGCTTAGTCCCCCCTAGGCGCTAGAACGGTAGTGGAAATCTCGAATCACAGGCAGCCACCTTGTGAAAGGTCCGGCAATGGTCTCAGGCTACCGATAGAGGCCGACAGAGCGGTGTAGCGCGCGATGAGTGAGTAAGAGTCGCGTCAGCTTGTCCGAATGTCCTCATTCATGTGTTGCAAACTTCCTGTCGTTGTCGCGCCGGATGTAGTGTGTGAGGTGCAGGCATATCCTTGCCAAAATGAGGGCGAATGCGGCCCCGCATGCCGCAATGGGTGTAAGCCCGTAACTCCATGGATGGGAACTCTATGGATGGGATAAGATTATCATCAGATCACCTCAGGCGTGAGGGAGCGACTTCGGCAAACTCATCGCCGGTGGCTCTTGAGAGGTGCCGAGCGCAGGGCGGTCGACGGCGACGACGACTGTGGCGAGTCGCACTGCGGAGAGACAGCCACAGGAAAGGGGTCGGGCGGCGAGAATGGCGGCTGGGCAGCTCTCGAGGGTCGTCGAGGCTCGCATGCCCCCGTTCCGGTTAGAGGAGGAGAAGGTGTTGACGAAAGGCTGCACCGCCACATCGTCGCAGGAGGGCGTACCCCGGCCAGACTGGACAAAGGTATCGGTACTTTAACCGGAGCTCCTGTTAGAATTGCCCTTATAACAGAACCGCGTTATTGTTGTCGGACTCAAAGGAACGAGACAACCAGGCGGGCTTCATCCGTAGCTGTCGGTAATAAACGAACCGTCCCAAACGGGCAGCCGCCAGATGACTCGATCGAATGAGTTTGAATGGCCGAAGCCGATTTTGCCAAACTGGGCACTCTCGAGTCCACATTCTCGCGGGGGGTGCCGAATGCCCGCTTGCGTTGGACCATCTGCCCCGCGCCTGGCGGTCTGTTTTCATGCTCGCTTAGGAGAATAAAACTGAGGATTTGGGGAGCAAAAGCTGAGGAGATAGGCGTTAACTGCCGCGGAAACAAAGGAGGAAGAACGTGTCCACGCGGGCTGGGGATAGTTGTCGGGATATGCCTTCTGGAAGGAAGCCCGCCCAGGACTCCAGATCGGCCCCGGTGTGTTCTGCACCCGCGATCCTTGCTCTTGGGCCCAAACGGCTTCGCACTAGGATGTCGCATGGAGAATGCTCCAGCGAAAGGCTAGGCATGACGTCTTTGTCTCCATTCCAAGCCGCTGATGGGGAAGAGAAAAATTCGGAAGGTCAGGTATTTCGGCTCAGATGTCGACTGCGCAAAATGCTGAGAGCCTCTGGTCGCTGTTGAGGTCCCTCGATTGGGGCTCCTTGGCGACACACCGGAGGGTGGGCGCTGTGATTTGGGGTTTGTTCTCCCCTAACAATTTTGAATTGGCAGGACTGACTGGAGCCGCGTCTCCGCATCGCTCGAAACTGCCCTGAGGTCCAGTGCTGCATGCGAGTGCATTCGAGGGCAGGGTCGCCCGCCAGACTCTGGGATACATGTCTACCAGCTACAAATGTAATTTGAATGGTGTTTCCTTCAACTTTCAGACCAAGTCGGTATCCTACGCCCGTTCGCGCTTAAGTCAAAATTGGAAACGGGGCAAAGAAACGCCTAGGGCGGCAGGCAAACGGGTGAGGTCAGCCACGAGGGCGCCGTTATGCCGAACCAGCAGATTGAGAACGGGGGCTTGCTAAGACGGCCCTGCAGCAGAAGCCCCTGGTGTCGTTCAACATCCCCGACCCAACTTTGGGTCTGGTCGACGACCAGGAAGGGGGATGCAACGAGCGACTTGCCCAACCCTACCAGATCAGAGGAGGGTAGGGCGACTTAATGCCCTTGCAATAGTAACTCGCGACATCTCTCACTCCGTCCTCCCACACCGTTTTCCTCACCAAGGACCTTATCGACCTTCTACTTTTCTTGATTTCACTCCAGCTCCTCAAGAGTTTGTCCTTCTTGCATCCATTTCACACCGCCTTGCCGCCGTCACAGCTAGGCAACAAATATTCTCCATGCCCGGCATCCCTAAGCGCATCTGCTCGACTTGACCACCTCAGCGGCTCTCCGGCAGGTAGGTGCTACACACCTTCCTTTCCACCCCTCCAATGCGGCCGATGTTGAGCGGGCTGCCTGTGCTCTGCACACCCCCTCCGTCCACATAGCATCAGCCACACCCTCCATCTTCCCATCCATCACCCCATCCCCCTCCCCTCCCTCGACTCCCTTCCTCTTCGAGTTAGCGAAGCCGTTCTCCAGACCCTTAAGAACCAGGGCGCGGGCGCGATGTACTGTACCACCCATCAACTCGCTCTACCTCTACCTCTGCCTCTCCCTGCGAGCACTCCCCTCCACACATATCGCTCTCGCCTCTGGCTATCGATGGTGGGGATTGCATTAGCGGCCGCGCGCTGGTATATACAAGGTCAACCACACCCTCTGCGGATGCGCGACTCCCCAAAAGTCCATACTGGTGCATAGCATAGCTTTGCATCTTTCTCTCTTTTCGCCCGTTCCCAACTCTCGTTTTGTTGCTTCACCGTACATGATTGCCTGGCCGAATCGCAGGGCATTTTTATTTCTTGTCCTCTGGCGATACCCGGTCTAACAAATACAGGAGCTGGCAACTAAAACCCCGCCTTGGGACTATTTTCTGAGGCTCTCCCTTTTATACCGACGAGACTTTGGTTCCGACATCAAGACACCCCGTTCGTGGCCGCCCCGAGACCTGTTAACACCCCGGCCCAACGAAGACAAAAGGATTTCGGACACCAGTCGCTACAGCTATCCTGTCATTGCGTGCCCTTTCGACTCTTCGAGGTCTTGATTAGCCGTCTACGAGTAGCGCCATGTTTCGTCAAAGGTACATACCCCAACGACAGCTTCATCCTGGTGACACATTTCTTCCTTTGGAACCCCGGCTGACATGCTATGAAGGACGAGCTCGCAGAAACCCGGCGACGAGCTGCTGGCTACGTTCAAACAGCAGTTCTCGGATGTGGTTGCGGTGACTACATCGTCGACCACGGCAGCCACCGCTACCCGAACCGCGTCTACTAGTCAACCTGCTGAGGTTGCTGTCACTGCGCAAGAGAGGTATGTTGGCATTTATATTCAGTGCTCGCATGCGTCCATTCTCAGCCAGCGTGCTTGATCCCCTGCAAGGGGCCACCAACCTAATGCGCCCGTCGACGACGCCCGCCACTAACACAACGCAACACTACAGAACCCAAAGCATACCCCATGAGGCCTTTCGGGACCAGGACCCAACTCCACGCGCCACTAATGAGCAATGGAGATTCACGCCGTCCTTGTTGGATCCCGGTCCGTTTGCGTTCGCAGGCTTCGGCAGCCAACCAGGGGGTTATTACACTCCTACCCCAGGTGGAACGAACACCATTTACCATCCCCAGGCCGGCGACTTGCACACCCCCAGTCTAAGCTTTGGAATGGGTCTTGGAACGCCACTCTCAATGCCCACGACAGAAGGTGGGATACACTCGGGGCCACCAGCAATGGATATGGCGGGATTCCACCACGGTTTCCATCCCCACCACCAATTTCAGCATTTCAACCCATTCATCCAACCTCAACCGCCCCAGCAATCATTCGCTCCATCATCCTTTGTTCACCAGGATACTGGATACGAGACGATGGACCAAGATGGATCTCCAATGGATTCCGACCCTGCAGAGGACCGAATTGGCTCGATCGACGGCAACTTTCAGGGTCACCACTCGCCCATGATGAACTTCCAAGCAAGGCAATTTGGCATTCCTATGTCGGTGCCGCTTCCAGCATCGGCCGAGAAATTTCGCTTCCACACGGCCCTGAACGCACCAACCGCCATGATCAAGCACGCAGACGAGATCCCAGTCACATACTTGAACAAGGGTCAGGCTTACTCGCTCTCGGTTGTCGATACGAATCCTACATTGCCGATACCTCCCGACACTCGCTTCCGAACCTTTGTGCGCGTCTCCTTCGAAGATGAGCAGCAACGGGCGAAGCCCGGAGTGTGCTGGAGCCTCTGGAAAGAAGGACGTGGGACAAACGAGGCACATCAGCGTGGAGGTAAACTCCAAGCTGTCGAGTACGTCGAGGCAGGACAACCTGTAGAAGGAGACGACAAGCGGACACGCATCGAGCTCGAGTCCTCGTCGTTTGATGGATTCTCAGTGATTTGGACACCTGGCATTAATGGCTCGGTCGAGTGCAACATTGCTGTGCGGTTCAACTTCCTGTCCACGGATTTCAGCCACTCCAAGGGCGTAAAGGGGATTCCTGTACGACTTTGCGCCAAGACGCATCCCCTGACGGCGGAGGCGCCCAGGTCACCACCCGACAACCTACCCGAGATCTGTTACTGCAAGGTCAAACTATTCCGGGACCATGGCGCTGAGCGCAAGCTCTCAAATGACATTGCTCACGTCCGCAAGACTATCGACAAGCTGAAGCAACAGATTGCGCAGGCGGAAAGCGGCATGAAGGACTTTGGCAAGAGGAAGCGGTCAAGCGCGGCTCAGACAAAGGGCGCCAACCAACGGCCGGGCAAGGTGCAAAAGCACAAGCGAACGTGGTCCATGTCTTCCGCCAGCTCTGCTGGAGGAGGGCCGCGCGTGCCCTTGGAAGAAGATCTCCACTTCAAGTTGCAGACGCTCCAGGACATGTTCACCAGCACCCGACCCGTCAGTGTGCTGTATCTGCGTGGTGATGAACTGGACGATCCTGACCTTCACCCCGTGTCACTCCCTGGAGAGTCACTCGACCTGACCAAGGTCGAACCCAGAGAAGGCAACACCTGGCGAAGCGAGCTAAGCTCTGTGGCAGGATCTTCTCTGGTTTCGCCCTCGCCAAGCTCGCTGTCACTTCACTCGCAAGTGTCGGCTGGCGCGCAAAACCCACAATGGCAAGAGTATCAGCAGACCAGCACTGGGAACCCTTCGTCGTCCCGTCTTGGGTCAGACCAGCCGACCAAAGTCCCGCAAAATGACGAAGCAGGCAATCTGACTGGGTGGATAGAAGCCCTAGGCGTGGACTCGGCCTACCAACCGCCTGCTGAGCGACCTTCGAAACCGGTTGCTTGCTTTTACATTGCTCGGCGAAACCCCTCCAGTCCCTCTGCACACGAGCTTCACCGGGCTATTTATCTCACGCAGCGAACCATCAAGGAATTTGTCTCACGCATCGCAAACAAGTGGAACTTTGATGCGAACAAAGTCACCCGCACAGTCCACATCGTCCGGCGGGGAGTCGAAGTGGAAATGGACGATGATGTTGTCCGGGAGCTTCCAGAAGGACAGGACATGACGCTCGACATCGTTGAACTCAACTCTCCAATGAAGCGGGAATGGGAAATGGCCGTTGACGATCCCGGTGAGGCCGAGATGGTCTCCCCTACGACAACGACGCAGAGAGCGTTCGAACTGCGTCTCACATTCTAAACGGCGTTCATGATAATGGCACGCATGATGAGCACACGAAGGGAAATGGGAAAATCTTGGAACACATGGCTATTGCTTAAAACAAGGGAACATAGAATCGGTTTCTCGCCGGGCCGGCAGAACGAGAGGGCTTGGGGCATATTGCTTTGTGCTGATTGGGGAGTTGTGAAATTTTCTTCGAGATACCACGTCCCCCGCTCAGTGGGCTGAACGGGGGACACCTTCTGTTGGTTTTCCTCTTTTGGCTGGATTTTTTTTTTCCAATTTCCTTGGACCAAACACTACGGTAGCGGCCGGTTTTGTTTTTGACGTTTAAAATGTACTAGCTGGGACCGACGGGATGGCCCCGCTCTTCTCATGCTTTAGCGGCGGTCGGGCACAATCTCGTCATAAATGGTTTATTCTCTGGTCATTTTTCTCTATCTGGACGGTCTTGTCTTTCTATCTGGGTAATTTGAACTACTCGGTTCGAAACTATCAGAAAGGGGTGTAACTGACGCTGCAGTGGCGGGCTCTCGCTGTCGTCGGTTGCCAGCCAGTTGTCTCGTGGCACTGGGATAATGAAACGAGGACCTAGTGGACATTAGAGGATACCTAGCTATCGATCAGCGGTACCTCCCAGAAATTCAACACATTTCGCAATTTCCCCATTATCCTCATTCTCACATGTTGCCTTCTATGTTGTCAAACATTTCAGCGTCAAGGATCAGGGTTCATGGGATCCGCTTGTATTGATGTGTGTGCGTGTCCCCATGGTGAATTATGACGGGACATTATCCTCGGTGGTCGGCTGGGGGGATTAGACCGATGCAGGCGGGCAGGTAAAGCCGGCAAGCGCGGCTAACAGCTGGGATAGAACCGCACCAGATTGGTGGTAGGTAGGTGGGTTGTCTGATTTCGTCTCGGGGGAGTGTAACATCCCCTGAATGGTTGGATAGTGGTTAATCTCTGGCACTGCAGAAGGTTTTCTCTCTCGCCGCCCTGTGGCTGACCCTGTTCCTAGCAGGGCACCAACAGCCGCTAGAGGGGGGTTGCCTGGCGGTTCGACGCCGCAAGGACCGTCCTTGGTTTTACCTGGTAAGGCCACGCAAATGGAGATTGCTTAGAGATCCGGCTCCCGGCATGCTACGCTGTAGTATTTCTCGTCTCATCTTCAACGGTCAACGGTTCTCAAGGTGAAGGTGAGGTGTGAGCCTCGGGCTCGCGTAATTGCTGGCCAAACGGCATCATCTCACATCTCATCAAACGTATGCGTTAGCACCGTAACGGTTCCTTGTCGAGATCGAGCGTGATAAGATTGAGACCCGATTATTGGTCTGCTCACTCCCGGATGGCACGGAAAGTGTGGCGTCCGGCTGGTGAGTTGTCCTCTTTTTTGTGGGTGCTGGAAATAACATAACAACATGGGGCTTGGTTCAGTGGTGATGATAGCATAGCATGGGAGATACTCGTTTTGGATGGTTTGGGTGGTTTTCTTGGGACGCGGACGTTTCAAAACGCTGCTGTGGTCCTGATATCTGAGCCCTGTAAGTCAGACCAGGGGGGGGAAGTTAGGGCCAACCGGAGCTTTTCGCCCGCCCAAGACACACGCCCCCCTTACTTGCGGTATGGCGCGCGTCTGTTGTCCTCGAGGCCGGGGCTGGGGTTGCCGTTGCAGTGAGAAACGGGTACCGGATGTTCTGCAGATGTGGATTTGAGGGTCCCTGGCGAAATGAGATGCCGGGTTCTCCACGGCGCCGTTTTTGCTTCACTCTGCAGTTCTGCAGGGAGTGTGGTAGGGTTTCCGTTTCCGGGGATGTCTCATCTTGGAGACTCTTGGAAGCCGTTATTGCGAGGTGGAGGCTGAAAACTGATTTCCAGAAGGGATGGTGCAGAGCCAGCATTTGCACCTGCGGGATGCGGGAGCTTGTCAGCTTGCGTCCGCTGATTGGGTATGAGGTCTGGGGGACTATCGACTCAGAACCGCCTCAACAGGTGGGGAAAAAGGGGCGGCAGCTGTGTTTGTTGATACTTGCATCGAAATGACGGATGAATCTTTATTTTTATCTTGCATCGTTTTGGCTTTGACAAGTGGCGAGTTTGGGCCATGCGTTCGTCCTTGCATCGCAAGTTCTGCCTTCTGATAAGTCGACGACAAACTCGGATGGCGTCTGTCCCGGACGAGAAGAGGTTCCAGGCCTCAAGCCCCTGAATCCCGGCGGCGAAGGACCTACCAATGCTTTCACCCAGAAGGTCTTGACGTTGGCCTCTGAGAAGCCTCATGAGAGGTGATTAACGGCAGTAGACAGCGCTGCAATTATTCGTAAATATTTCTGGAGTCGGTAGCTAACGCCGCGCGGACGCAGGGTACGAGGGTGACTTGGGCGATACACTTGGTAGGTTGATCGACAGGATCGCCCCCCACGTCGCAACACAACTGCGAAGCAGAGCACGACATCCGATAGAGGCGAGCTACGACTTCTGTGGCTGTGCTCGCGAATCCCTTCGTCTTTGCGTTTGCTATTCGCTCGATTTCTCGGTGTGGCTGCAGCAGCTCGGCAGTCGACCGTCAACAACTAAATTCTAGATCGCCATCATCAGCAGAGCAAACTCTCAACGACGCGCGGGCGCTCAGGGTTTCTGCAATTCCCCTCGGCGACGGGAACTTCAGCTTCCGCAGCCACACTGCGATCCTCAGGCGACATCATCGCGATTTGCCGTCCTCCATCGTGGCATCTTGTTGCCAACACGGCAACTACAACCGACTCCTGCCCATGGGATGACGACGAACCCGTGTATTTCTGCTATGTCTCACAGATGGCGCGCTCGGTCCCCAATCTATCGAAGACTGCATCTGCGGAGGTGATACGAAGGCCCTCGTGGCGCCGTGGGGACACTACCGGCGGGTTCAACGCGTGCGACGGGAACCATCTGCGCCTCGCCGACTCGCGTTACTTTTCTGCCACAGGGCGACGGACCATGTCGAAACGCCAGGATGCGTGGGAGGTTACGCCTTAGACACCTACCTGTGGACAGCGGGGAACAAGAGGCCTGTCTTCGCCGTGCCGGAATACCCATCCGCCATCTCAGGGTCAACTTCAGCCGCTTCGAGGGTGGGCCGATTCGAAGGAGGGGACGGCGCCGGCCCAAATCGTCACGGGAACGCGGATGGAACGGCAGGTGACGGGAATGCGGACCCTGAGTACGCGGTAGAAACAACGAGGAGTGGGAGTGCGAATTAGGTTGCGTCGCAGTGCAGCAGAAATCACTGTCAATCTCTCATCATTAATGCACGCCGGCGATGGGAACAGGCGGCATGTCGACCGCTCATGCAGTGAGGGGAGCGTACGTACCAGTACTTCGGGGTCCTCACTCGCCACAGTTGCTCGAGGCTGTCCAGTGAAAATGCGTGCAAGAGGGTGTGCGGGAGTGGGGAGTGGGGAGTGGGCAGAGCACTGTCGTGGTGCAGAGGGGAACTTCTGTGATGGCTCCTTCCTCCCCTCAGAGGAACAGTAGGGGGGTGCGCAGTTGGGATGGAAGGGCGCTGTGGCTGCTTCCGTGCCTTCCGCGCGGATTTCCCAGCTCCCGCTGTGCCGGGCCTCCCCGTGGCCGTCTCTCGTTGCACGCCCCTAGAGTGTGTGCGCTGTCGGCCGCTTCCTCATGGGGCCATGCGGGTGCCGATCACTTGGAGACGGGTGTTGGGCCGGCGAAGAGCTTTCAGCCACTCCACGGGTCGGGCTGTGGCTCGTAGTCTTGTTTTGGCTCCGGTACGGTAGCCACATCTGTTTCCCCTTTCGACACTCCGGACAACGGCCAGAGAGGAGGCGAGATGTGGGTTTCAGCTGCACAGGGTGAGAGCGAGTGCGGCCGTACGACATGGAGATGCTACGCTCTCCGACCTTGTGCGAGACGCTCCCTGAGCGAGGTGTGGCGAGTGCCACTCTCTGCTGTCTACCGCCATTGAGAGGAGATACGGGTGTGGTGCTAGAGAAGGGGATCAAGGTGAGCAGATCCCACGCCTCCCCTCTTTGTGCAGGGCTAACACGAAAGTACCTCTCTATCGTAGGGCAAAGTATGAGCATGCTGCAGAGCAGGTGAACCCGGGCTATTCCTAGCTCTGCCGGCAGCTCCATCTGCAGGTCGAAAGGCCTTCAGCACAGCACCAGCCACAGGGTTCAAGGCTCCTGAGACCCGAGGAGGAGACGGTCTGAGCGATGACATCTGTCGTCGCAGGCGCCTCACTGGCCGAGAAGAGATTTCAGTTCAATTTGCCACAGGACCTCTACAGGATGGCATGGCGAATCACGCAGACCGAAGCCACGGTGGTGGAGAGCAACCGCGACAATGCCCCATGAGATCCAATGATGGCCAGGGATGGAGAGACCCAGCGCGCGCCTGATAGGGCCGTCGTGCTCCCCGAGACAGGTCCGCGAGGAGAAAAGAGCCTCACTCGCCACCGATGACTATACACGGGATCTGGATCCGTGATCACCAGCCACTGAAGGGCGAGGAAGAGGTGGAATGTTGCCGAGGCTTGAGATTGGGCAAAGCCACAGATGTGGCAAATCGAGCAGCAGTCCTTGCTCCAAGGGACACATCATCATGAGCCACCTCCGCAAAGATCGACAAGGGGACCTGCCCGTTGGAGCTCACCGTATGTGGTTCGCGTGGGCTGATCACCCGTGGCGCGTGGAAGGCAGGCGACCGTGCGGGAGATACTACCAACGATTGGAGAATATCTTACCTTGAGAACAGGAACGCATCAGCCCACAGAGGATCGCCGACAATGTGTCTTTTTCTATCATGGGGTTTCGCAATCCTCGCTGCTATGGGTAGAATCATACTGCGGTTCTCCGGTGGTGAAAGATTACCGTGGCGTCGACAGAATAGAAGGGCAACCTAGTAGTTCCCCGGAGCGAGTTGCGCGGCCGAAAACAGCAGAGACGAACATTGCCCACATCCCAAGTGAGGCGCAAGGCCATGGAAGATTTGTCATTTGACGCAAGAATTCGATGTTTTGCAAAATGGGATTTGTCGAGAAAAGGAAGGGAAAATAATTTTCGCCTCAAATGTGGGCGATCGGCAGCCCATGCCATCTCAACAAGTGCCGACGTCATCGATTCTGTCCAATATTTTTCCGGCTCGCGTCGCTGCGTGAAGCAACCCAACGCCGCCAATCAGAAACAGGCAAATATGAAAACACTCTCAAAACTAAGTAGAATTAAATCAACAATAAGACTGTGCTTCAATCATTGGATGGTAAAGGAAACTCATCGTCGTTTCAAGTTTGTGCGTGGAAATCCAATGATTGGTTGGCCAGTTCTTGGAGTGAGCGTCTTGATCGGGTTGACTCCTTGAGAAGGATCATAATGCTTTGAATGATTTGGGTATTTCAAAGGCTTAACGCGCTTCCTGCCGAGTTCCAATTGAAATGTGAATCCCGATGGGAGCTGGGACTGGACTGCACCACCAGGTCAACGCGGGGAGCAAGCTGGCAGGCCGTGACACCCTCTTCGGCAGACCTCTGGCATATCTGAGAAGCCGAGCTTGACTCTATTAATCGAGAAGACATGCAGACTGGTGCGAAATCAAACTCTCTCTAAAACTTCCGACACGTCTGCCGGAGTTACCACGACATCCTCACGACAGCTTTCTAGAAGGGCGGAGCGGTTAACTTGAAGTGAAACGACTACGATCGAGAAGAAAACATAAAACTCAGCGACCGAAACAGTCCAGCAATTGAATATAGCAGGATAGATCGAGCACCTAGGTATTCTTACACGAGACAGGGATATCGCTGCTGATGGAATACTGGGATATAAAAGAGGTCTGAACTACCTCTGAACCAATTCAAGTAGTTTCAGAAACTGGATCATCAAAGAACGCAAGGTTCGTGTTGCCCAAGGTTGAAATGACGCGAAACATGATGGCAAATTTCTAGATTGGAATGGAGCGCAGATCGCGACAGGCGGATGGGAATATCTCATCTTTATTCTATTCTATCCTAACGGTGGTCATGCTGCTCGGTACAGGTACTGGCGATGGGGCGGTATATACGGGGTCTTAGCCAGTCTCAATCCCAGCGCAGCAGCCAAACTTGAAAACTGGACCATGCCGTCGGAACCTTTGGCTGATTGTCACGCGTTGGGACTAATCGAATGGGGACCGTTAGCGGTCCTCTTCTACCAGACCACAACCTGAATTCGATTCTTCATTACGGCAACCTGTTTCTGAGGTGTAAACTTCCTTCGATTTTTTTTCTTTCTCTCTTTTTTCTTCCCTCCATCAGTTTCCACACTTCAGTTCCTTTCCGAAGCAGGATCAAGTGGACAGACAGCTCTGCATCTTCGTCGAATTGATTGTGACCACCTAGGTATTGTTACGCGATCAAAAGCATGAGGAGACACAAGCCGTGTCATTCTGGCTGGGCTTCGGCAGGTATGTTTCAACAGATGCTTGCTCAGGTTCTTGAAGACTAAGGCTCGAAGGGGTGGGAACATGCTTCAGGAAAATCCAACCATGCAGGCACAAATGGAAGGAAACGAGCTTATCCGCTCACTCGGGATACTCGATGTGCGGTAGCGCGCCCTGTGTTCCCTCAACAGCCGGATACCTAAAGCCGGTCCATTGACGACCTTGGGTGCCGATGACGTGATGTTGGTTGGAGGTTGACTCTGAGGCTTGCGGCTGAACAGGACGGGAGCTAGCGTTGTTCAGGGGTGAGAGCGTTGATTGCGAATCGGCCCGTGCCCTGACAGCCGCATCAGGCGGCCACACCTTCCCTGCCATTCCCGCAACACCTCCGGGGAAGCAACCCCACTGTTTCCGGCACTTCCGCAAGTCCCGAGGTTCCTTCGGTTTGGAGTATAGAAAAAGAAACATGTTTTCTGCCTCGCCGGGTGGGATCCAGGATACACGAGGAGTGTCCCTCACGCCTCATACAGCCCTCACTTACCGCTGAGGCTTCGCTGTCCAAGGAGCCCCGGTCACCACGAAAGGTGCCCGCCACCTGGCCAACCCATTTTTAGACACAACATCAACGCCGGAACACCTAAGCTAGGTATCGACATGGCAATGAGCTACTCTGGGGTATTTGATACTCTCTAGAACCATGGGGTGGCCGGAGTCTTGATAGTGGTGATTTTCCACCTCCACGTTGCCGCAGAGGCGACCTCATTCCCGTCAATACCTATACTGTCTCCGTGAAAAAATGCCAGATATTCAAGGTTGATCAGTTGGTGAACCTATACCATGATTGAGTAGTCCTGTGAAAACGGCTGAACGACCACCTAGGGGTTGTGCCCAAGCGGAGAGGCCGGATTTATTGAGGGGGGGGAATAGAGGATGTCTTTGTGACCTTTCAGAACGTCACCAGCGGTGTCGAAGGTGCAGCTGAGGCTTCATCCAGCCTGGTAGCTTTTGGCTGTTCCAACGTTTGACTGAAGCAGAAACGGATAGATCCAGCTCTATAAGAATTTGCTATTCCGGTCTGTCAGCAGTACTGCATTGTTTGTTGGTAGTGTTCCTCACGCCCGAATCGCGCTTGGCTGCTTGTTTGGTTCCGATTTCCTCGGCTGCGGCTGGTTTAGATGTCCCTGACCTGGCAAATACATGACGATTGCTCTCGCCTAGGAGCCCGGGGGGTTTTGTCATCCCTTTACCGTAAGTATTATAGGCGGCCTGTCCTATAAAGTGATCAACATTGGCACTGTATATTTTACTTGAGAACGATGCTAGGGACAGTGCGCGATGTCCGGCAACCTTCTCCTGTGAGGCCCGCTATAATGACACTCTGGCAATACAGAGAGCTGGCAGATGCCGGAAGAGGTCGCATAAAGTGAGGTTCAATTTGGGTTTGAAGCCAAGACGAGGTTAGGGAGGACAGGGTTATGATACCGGCCCAGACAAAAGGGGGCCAGGGGCTGCTAGGTGACGCACTGGTGTTACGAGAGTTGTGATATAGAGTCCGGAAAGCCAAAACATGGAATAACCATTGGTAAGTGCTCTAAAAGTATGCATACCTCGACGCAAAGGGCCAAGGTGTCTCCTTGGACATCCACTGACATGATAGGATCTTTGAGAGAGTGAGCTTACCGCGTCACCAACCAATTACATCACACTTGATTCCCACCCTCAATCCATGGCTTATGTAAGAACATATACCACAGTGCTACCAAAAGTCGGTCACCGAGTTCTGGTAGCGGTTGCTGTAGCGTACGCGAGTCTGCCGCTCTTGATACGAGCCGTGGGGGTGAAACTCGGGTTGGGCTCTGAGATTGGCGCGAGTGCGAGCGAGCGGATGAGGGCTGCAGAGGCATTGCCCTTTGAACCCTCCAAAAAAGGCACAAAAACCATCGATGGCACAGCGACATCGCTGTATGACTCGCGATGGCCAAAGAAACGCGACTGCGGTGCAAATGCCAGGCGAAAAGAGTCAGCCATGGCAAGAAAGGAGACGATTGACGAAACCCTTGGCGCGTTGGGCCTCCAGCCTAGACCCGGCCTGTTGTGGAACACCCGCTTGCCCCGCCGCGCCGCTGGCTAACCCGCGGCCTGATTCAGCGGTCGAAAAAAATAAAATCGTGATATTGTGGGACCGGGCACGCATTTTCCTTCTCTTCTTTCCCTTACCCCCCCCCCCCCCCCCCCCCCCCCAGCCCATCCGGTCCACGACACGCACCGCCTTTGCCAATCCTTCCCTAAGGGTGCTTCTCTTCTTTTTGTGCTTCCAGTTCCCCTGTTGGTCGGTTTTATTCTTCGGATCCTCCCTGCGACGTCTTTGTCCCGCTGAAAGGCCCGCCAAGTCGCCCCTGTTCACCATTCCGCGACCGCCGCAGTTTGTCTCGTGGTTGTGGTGATCCAGACCCTCCGTTTCCGAGTGCCGCCTCCTGACCAGAACCCGTCTCCGATTTCCTCGAACACGATCTCGCTGTCTGCGTCTTTCGGATTGTCACCGATCCGTCTTCTGCCGCCAGTCCGCTGCCCGACTCTAGCCTTCAATCCGACACCGGCGTCCGTCGTCAACGCGCCCCTGAGCCACCACCGCGTGTCTACCCTAGAGCCAGCATCAACTGTTCGATCAAGATCGCGACCATTCTAGGTCTCCAAACCCCAACAAGAACTCAAACCGCAATACCTCTCGCTGCCTGACAAGAATAAAGCAGGAAGGAGAAGTCAATCCCCCCGGCCAATCACGTTCTGCCATCGCGATCACCTGTGACTTTGACTAGTCATGGCCGATCCGTTGCAGTTCGCCTACCGAACCCAGAAGGCCATCGGTGTATTTGACGCCGCGCCTGTCTATGAAAGCCTCCCTGGATTCCAAAAGCCCGAAGGGAACCTTCGGTGCTGTGTTTACTCCCCTTGCGGCCGCTACTTCGCATACGCCACTAACGAGGGCGTCACCGTTGTTGATGCCTCCGCCGGCCATGTGCTAGCCTACCTGCCAATCCAAGCCGTTTACGACCTGGGCTTCTCTCCGCGGGGCACCTTCCTGAGCACCTGGGAGCGCCCGGGCAAGGATGAGAACGGCGATGCTACCAAGAACCTCAAGGTCTGGCGTACCATTGAACCCGTCGATGAGAGGGCTGAGAAGCAGCCGCTTGGGCGATTCGTCCAAAAGTCTGCGTCGGGCTGGAACCTGCAGTATACCGACGACGAGCGTTTCTGCGCCCGCATGGTAACCAACGAGGTCCAGTTCTACAACAGCGACGATCTCACGACCGTCTGGAACAAGCTGCGCGCCGAGGGTGTGGCCGACTTCGCTATCGCCCCTGGCCTGAACCGGAACGTGGCTGTCTTTGTTCCTGAGCGCAAGGTGAGAACCCCGCACCCACCCCCTGTCACGACCGCCGAAACTAACTGTACCAGGGACAACCCGCCGCCGTCAAGGTGTTCAACGTGCCGCAGTTCAACAGCCCTATTTCTCAGAAGACCTTTTTCAAGGGCGACAAGGTCCAGCTGAAGTGGAATGTGCTCGGTACCAGCCTGATTGTGCTGGCACAAACAGAGGTGGACAAGTCGAACAAGAGCTACTATGGCGAGACAAACATGTACCTGCTCAGCGCCAACGGCTCCTTCGACGCCCGTGTCACGCTTGACAAAGAGGGGCCGATTCACGATGTTTCCTGGTCCCCGAACTCGAAGGAATTTGGTGTGGTCTATGGATATATGCCGGCAAAGACAACCATCTTCAACCATCGCGCCGTGCCTCAGCACAACTTCGCGCTTGGTCCCCGCAACACAATCATCTTCTCGCCCACTGGCAGGTTTGTCCTAGTTGCAGGGTTTGGAAACTTGGCTGGCCAGATCGACGTCTACGACCTTGAGAAGGACTACAAGAAGGTGACAACCATTGAAAGCGGAAACCCCAGCGTGTGCGTCTGGAGTCCTGACAGCCGCTACATCTTGACGGCCACCACATCGCCCCGGCTCCGCGTTGACAATGGTGTCAAGCTTTGGCACGTAGGGGGTGGCATCATGTACAACGAGGAATTTGTCGAGCTGTACAACGTCATGTGGCGCCCCGCCTCGCCGGACAGTGCGCATGGAGGAGATCCGCTCCACCCTGTGCCGACTCCACATGCCTCGGCACTGGCCTATCTGGGCACCATCAAGACGCCGTCGAAGCCCGCAGGCGCCTATCGCCCTCCTGGCGCCCGTGGCACATCGACCCCCTTGCACTTCAAGCGCGAGGACGAAGGCGGTGCGGCGCATGTGGTTACTAACGGTACCCCCTCGATCGGGCCCAATGGATTCGGTCGACAGCGCCACCTGGTTCCTGGTGCCGAGTTCACCAAGCCTTCGGTTCCCGGCGCGGTCCCTGCTGATGCGGACGGCGAGGAGCTGTCCAAGACAGCCTTGAAGAACAAGAAGAAGCGGAACAAGAAGGCCAAGGAGGGCGGTCCGCCAGTTGGGCCGGAGGGAGGCCTGGCGCCACCGGCCCGCGAGTTCGAGAGCGGATCTGGCGGCGAGGGTCGTAGCCCCGAACGCCGGGGTGCCCATCAAGGACATCAGCACTCGCACAGCCAGTCGCGAAACAACAACAACTACCCGATTCGCAACCGCAGCAATACTCATCGCGCTCGCTCGCAGAGCCGTCCGGGTCAGAGACCGGGACAGTACCAGCAACAGCAACATCAGAACGGCGCTCCCCAGCCTGTTCCTTCAGGCGGTGCACCGGTTGGCCCCATTGGCGAGGAAGGAGCCGCCCAGAGCGCTAATGCCAAGAAGATTCGGAGTCTTCAGAAGAAAATTCGGGCGATCGAGGATTTGGAAATGCGTCTTGCCGGTGGCGAAAAGCTAGAGGACACGCAGATGAAGAAGATCGGCACCAAGGGCAGCGTGATTAGGGAGCTCGAGGCCCTGGAGAGAGAATAACTGCTTTCGCCGTGGCGCATTGAATGTTGAGGGTTTGACCGCTCTCACATTTGGCGAGCCTGGAGAGCAGCACACTAGTGGCCTATGGCGTAAAGTCATGGATGCCGAGTGGTTTCTTTTCTACCTAGCCGCCTCAGTGTGCCCCGCAGGAACCACGAGTTGTCATGGTGTGCCGTGTCTAGGCGACTGGCCTTTGGTTTTAGCTTGTTGGCCGTGCAGGGTCTACGTTGCCGGGGACAGCGGTGAAGCTGCTACGGGAAGGAAGGTGGAGGGGAGAGAGACGTGTTACAGGATGGAAGGAGAGTCCTGGGTACAGTGTAGAAAAGCGAAAATCTACGAATGTTGCACTTTGCGTTGCACTCTCCCTGTCATAATGGCCATATTTCGAACCGAAGCGAGAGATCATTCACGTTTGTGATACCCCTGCTGCCTCGTCCTATCTAGCGCCCATCTCCCATGGCCCAGTGTGTGTGCTTGTTAAACCCTAACCCTACCCTTGACTTAACTTCATCCCGACCATGCTCTCCACCATCACAAACGCCACTTGACTTGCCATGAACCGCTTCTGTCGCTCTGGCATAGCTACTCCCAAGCCCAATCGCTCACTATACTCCGACAAACTTAGGCGCGCGAGACTGCTTGCCATACCGTCGGTCTTGCGCGAAGAGGCGTGCTGGTCGAAGACCTCGAACAGTGACTTCAGAGGCGTATTTCGGCCCTGCCTTTGGGTACCTTATTTCCAGAAGCTGCCACTGCTATACAGTATCACCACTGTTGCCGGCCGACCAAGCCCCCATCTGTTTACGGCACTGAACATAATCTCCTCATGGAGCTGGATTCGGCCAGCTGGCCACGAGCCGCCAACTTCGACGGCAAGGGACCGAGATCCTTGGTGGCTATGTGCCTGAGAGGCCTGGCAAAAGATTTGACCGAAAATGAGGCGTATATCCCTCTGGATGACGAGAATGTTCCACCATCGCTGCTGTTACGTCTCTTTCGGGAGCTCAAGCTCAGGTATTTGATCCGACCCGATTGCTTCTCTGGTGAATTCGGTATGCTGACAGAACCCCCGAGATGGAGATACCACGAAGATATTCCACTCCATTCTTGGAAGATTTTGTCCAAGGCTATTGGGTTGGCAACCGCAAGAGACGCTGATTGGACGCAACGGGGCGAGGTTCCAGCCGAGCTCCTTCGGCATCGGCGCACGATCTCCAACGTCAATGGTGACCTACAAACATATGTCAAAGAGTACCGATCGCCAGCCCCAGAGCCCAGGCTGGCAAGTAGCATGCTTGAATTTGTGGTATCTCTCACTATCGACGGTGTCTCGACCTTTCAGCCTCAACAGCTTCTGTCTCTCGCAACGCTCAACAATCTGGTTCACCTGCACATCGTATCTGAACGTCCACACTCGACCGAGCGTGGTCATGTCACAGACAGCTTGCTCAGGGGATGGAGCGAAATGAATAATGTTTTTCCGATGCTTCAGATTTTGAAGTTTACGAACAGTAGAGATCTATCATATCGGTCCGTCCGGTATGTGTCCGTATTTCCCTGTTTGCAGGTTTATGAGATTCTGGACCCCAATATCCCAGCGTTTGAAGGCTATAGGGAATGGGGAGACAGCGCTGAGTTGCATGGGTGGCATTTCGAAATCCCGAAGTGGCCCTCACCTTGTGCCAAGGTAGAACCAATGTCTGGGCAATCTCGGAGCCTACCAGATGGGACTTATATTTCCCAACCGGATAATCCGTTGGCGAGTCTTGAGCTTGTCGGTGAATTCTCGACAGTTAACTGTGGAGGCTCGCTATTAGAATATCTTGGACACGCTTTGCGCCTGACTTTGTCCAGACCTACTTTCAGAGATGGAAACCAAAGGGGAGTTCAGCCCCAGGGCAAGGGAAAAGACCTGAGCCGAAAAGACCGACAACTCCCAGAGAGACGGAAGCAAAAGGCACAGAAATCACTCAGGGCAGGCAAAAGGATGAAAGTGGACGACATGTTGGGTTCGTTCGGGATACCACGCTCTGGGGGATCCTAACCGCAGGATCCAGCTCCGCGTCGAGCACTAGAGAGATCAAGACATGGCAACACATTCCTGGAACAAAACAGACATATATCACAAAGGATTGGATTCATAATACAAGGTATATGCTGAGGCACCAACCTCAACTTATTTTTCTATTCTCGCCAGCAGCAGGCTGACTACCTATCTACAAGGGAAGCCAAGGGAAGCCAAGGGAAGCAGCAACTTACCAGCAGTCCCACTCGATCGCTGGCAGAGGTCGCCCATACTTATGCAGTTAGATCTCCTCAGCCGCAACCAGCAGCTCCTCCTTCTTAGTCGATTCCTTTTCACGAGCCTCCAACTCTTCCTCAACCTCATCAGCCCAGCTGATCTTGGGGGTCAGATCTTCAGCTCCAGGCTTCTCCTCTACCTGCTCAGGCCCCGTGTGCCGCTTCCAGGTCAGTCCATTGTCGCACGAGATGGCGCGGGCCTTGCTCTTGAATCCGTCTTTGTCGATGAAGGAGCGGGTGGAGAATCGGACCTCGGGAGCTGCGAAGTTCTCAGAGGCAGTAGGGAAGGCATCGGCAGGGATGGCGGTGGTAGTAGTGGTGATGGCGCAGTTCTGCTTCGTGGTTTTGCGACGGCCGCGCCAGGTGTTTGAACCGATGAGGACCATTTTGGATTGCCTTACTTGCCTGAAGTAGTAACGGTGATGGGTGATGGTGATGATTTCGGGTGTTGGTTCAAAAGCAGGGAGGAGGATTGAACTTACCAGTAAGGGTGATGTGGATTGCTCTGCTCGCTGCTGTGAGCGTGAGTGTGTGATAAATTAAGAGACATGGGGGCAGAAGGGAGAGTTTATATAGATTTTGTGAAGCAGTTGACGTTCGGGATGCGAAAGGAATTGTTTGGCAGTGTCCTTTGACGAGGACAAGGAGCTCGCAATCTCCTTATGTGGTTGTGAAATATGTTTGTCAACGCGATTGTGAGAGAGGGCAATGCCATGGTGTAGCCTGGCAGCAGTCGGCAAAGCGGAGTTGGAGATGGCCTCTTTCTGGGCAATGTTGACTTGCACATGCTTTACACATGGCTCAGAAGCACAGAGCAATCTGCAGTGCGTCTTAGAGCTGATCTTTTTCGCTGGTCTACGGGTGGCAGCATTGGCGAGACCATCACAATTCACACACAATGGAAAAGTCATCCACGACTGCGCGGCTACTTGGGAGAACCCGCATCCCGAAGGTCAGCAGCGAAGGATGTATCATGCGAAAAATTTCCCCACTCTCCGATTTCAAGACGAAGGCAGGGGGTAAGTGCAAGAGTTGATCTATCCCTCGCTTTCCCCTCTAATTTGTCATTGAAGGACGTAAACCAGAGTGAATACGAAGGAATGAAGTTTTATGTTGTTGAAGAAAAAAAACCAGAACCAGACGGAGGGCCGCGCCCAGGAAGTTTTAAAGGCCTTGAATGTGGGTCAGCCTGCAAGGGTCGGCAGTTTGGCCAATCAGCGTGGGGCCATATCAAGCCATGCCCAAATGAGTCAACGGCCTGGCGACAGGAGGCCCACGGCGGGGCAACCACTTTGACGGGCTTCTTTTTGGTGTGGTGTCGCAGAGTCGTCCCATCCCCTTTCACCTGCGCGCCCCTTCTTTGCAAACTTTCTGAATTTCCCGAGTTTTTGTGTTGGGTGAATTGGGCCTTAGGATCTGATTCACTGACGCCCGTTCCTCAACGGTGCTTTATATTCTCCTGCCGAACGCCTCTTGCTGCATCTTCCTCTTGCAACCCCGCCATCCCCCACGATCGCGATACCCCGCGCTCAGCCCCTCAATCAACTTTCCCTCTCACTACCCAACACATACAATCATGGCGCCTGGTGGACCTGGAGCGAACTCCCGCGGCCGCGGTGGCAAGTTCAAGAAGTATACTCGAGGAGGTAGGTGGATCAAAGGTCAATTTGTCTCAAAACCCCGCTAACAGAAGCAACCTAGGTGGCAAGCACTTCTCGCGCGACCTCCGACCCCTCGACGCCGATGGCAACGAGATTAGCATGTGGAGCGCCGACGCCCGCAAGAAGAAGGACGACTCAGACGAAGACTCCGAGGACGACAGCTCTGAGGAGGAAGAGGAGGAGGATTCCGACGAGGATGCCGGCCCCTCAGCAGCTGCGGCCGAGCTGAGCCGCGAGGACCGCAAGAAGGAGAAGAAAGCCCGCAAAGAGGCAGCCCTTGCCCGTGCCCGTGCACAGGCAGTACAGGTCGGAGATCTGCCACCTAGTGACTCCGAGGAGGAGAGCGACGACGGGATGCCCGCCAACCCGAACCACTCGAAGGCCGCCCGAAACCAGACCAAGGTGGCTCCGCCTACCAAGGAGGTGGATGAGGCCGCTGAGGGCGTCAAGGCCATGAAGGTCAGCGGCACCCCAAACCGACGCGAGCGTGAGTCCATGGAGGCTGCGGCGGCGAAGGAGAGGTATCTGAAGATGCATGAGGCGGGTAAGACAGATGAGGCCAAGGCCGACTTGGCTCGCCTGAAGCTCATTCGGGAGAAGCGTGAGGCCGAGGCCGCCAGGAAACAGGTAGGGCTCACTGACTCTAGACACTAACTACCGCCCAAACTGACATTCTTGTGTACAGGCTGAGAAGGAAGAGCGCGAGGCCCAAGAGGCAGCGAAGAAGAAGGAGATCGAGGCAAAGGAGGCAAAGCGCCGCGAGGCGGCTCTTGGACCGGCTGCCAAGAAGAAGGGAAAGAAATGAGGCGCTTGTTAGATGTTTGTACATGCGGTTTCCTGCGGTAGCGTATTCCGTCAGCGTCCCCAATATACCTTCTAAATCTAGTGTTTGGTGTTGTGATGGTACATGTGTGAAGAGTTGGATAACGCCACATGGGGCTATTAACACCCGTTGGAATGACGCTTTGATGGAGCGTCAGCCGTTACTCTGGATCTGAAGTGGCCCCTGTGTCTTCCTTCGCAGGCGCCCCGGTGTTGCGGTTTGGGATAACCTCCCCCCAGACCTTGTCAAAGTCAACACCATTCTTGCTGAACAACTCCCTGATCTGCTCGGCCACCTCGTGCTGCCTCTGTGCGCCAAAAACTCCCGGCTTCGACGTCTCAAACTGCACAATTTCGATCCACCTGAAGAACAGATCCTCCTTGCCCAGCTTCGCCAGCGCATCGCGGAACGCAAACACCTGCTTCCTCCTCTCTTCCTCATCAGCCGCCTTCGTCTCCCCCCGATCCATCGTCACCCACCCAAACTTCTCCGAATGCAACAACACCACGGGTTCCATAAACTCATCCAACTCCAACTTCTTCGTATCAACCAACGAAGTCGCCAACACCATGGCATCCCAATCCAAATCCCACGCCCCATCCATCAACAAGTACCCTGTCTTCTGCTGCAACAGCAACGGATTCGTCGCCTCCCCGACCCTGGACCAAAACTCATTACGCTTCGCGCTGCCCTCCGACCCAAACAAATCCCCTAGCTCCGTGTCCCACGATCGGCTACGGCGCACGTAGATCTCCTGATCGCGGAATCCCACCTGCCACCGCCACCCCAGCGGAGCTCCGTGCGACGCGGAACCTCCCACCGCAAACTCATACGGCCAGGGCCACACAAAGACAAACAACACAAAGTCCAGGATGAAGGTAAATCCCCGGCGGAGAATCACTAGCAACAACGGCTTCCACTCCATTTCATCTGCGCGAAGGGTGAGCTCGTTGGGGTAGCCGATTGTGGAGGCGAAGAGGGCGAGGTAGTAGGGGCCGATGAGGTAGAGGCGCCAGAGGAAGAGTAAAGCGACGGCGGCGTTCATGGCCACGGGGACGAGGAAGATCTTGCGCTTGAAGTCGCGAGGGTGGGAGTCGATGTGCGCGAGGTAGATGTGGTGCGGGTTGAGGTGGGTGTAGAAAGTTTCGAGGGCTTTAGGGGCCTGGGTGAAGGGCTTGGGGAGGGTTGTTTGTGATGATGAGGAGGAGGATGTTTTAGAGGTGTTGCCGCCTAGGCGGGCTTTCTTGGACGGGGCCATGGTTGTTGGGTTTGGTGGTGTGGTGTTTTGGTCTGAGCTCGGTGGGTTTTTGTTGAATTTGTAGGTATTCGCGTTGCAACGGGAGGCGTGAAGATGCGGTTACAAGGCCGGCGGGGCAAGCCAAATCCGCGGGAAGAATCAAGACTCGGATCGACGATTACCCCAATTCCTCGTGGGAATGAGCTGAAGATTGATGTATGTCGGTGTATGAAAAGCTGAATGAGTGAACACGCTGTCCGTGGCTTCTTCACCGCAGTTGTTGACCCTAACCCTTGTTCTTAGCCTTATCGATAACGCCGGCGTGTTCCCGAAGCTCGAGTGCCAATTGGAAATTTTGGGACACTGTCTTTCCCGAAGGCATTTCAGCAACATTTGGTTCCTCTTGACAGGGAGCGCCATGCCAATTCAGATTTCAGGATGATACGGGGCGGAATATGGCAGGTCAGTAGGGCGTGCGCCCGCGATTTTGCAGTTTGGGTTGCTAATGACTCCTTTCCCGATTAGAAACAGAAGCGCCCATCACTATGCGTGGCTCGCTGGTGTCAACGATGTCTTGCGACTTCGGCGTCGCGAGGGTATGTGAGTCCTGGCGGCTGGGGCTCCGGGCCAGCGTTTGCGAAGCCCGCGTTTGCCCCTCCGGTTACTAGTTCCGGCAGCGAACTGCTCCCTCACGAGATCGCAGCTAGAGAGCGCGCCGCGCGCCTCCTCGAGCGGGAGGAACAGAAGCGGGCCTGGGACAAGCCTGTTCAACCTGCGTTAAAAGGATCTCCCTCTCGCAGGTTCAAGCCTGTCACGCGAGTTCCCCTCACTGGGCCGGGCGCGGGGTTCTCCAGACCCCCCCAAGAGCTCCCCCATACGGAGGCAAAGCCAGCGATGCCGAAAAAGCTTCCGGCGAAGGGAGAACCTGCGGAGTTTCAAGTCCCTCCTTGGGCCCGACCGGAAGAGCCGCAACTGCGGCCACCAATACCAGGGTTGATAATCTCAAAGAACGCGCCGTTACCCCGTGATGGGATTGGGAGAGGGGCAGGGATACCCACCGAGAGCCAGCAGGCTTCGCGACAGTCAACTGTTTTAGCTAGTGGTGGTGTGGCTCGCACGCGCATCGTCTCTCAAAGGACCAAAACCGCTTTACCTTCTCGACCGGGACCAAAGGCGCCTCCGGCGTTGGAACCAAGTACTTGGGGTTCGGGACAAGCATTTGCGCAGCCAATGTTTGCCCCATCTTCCAGCCTTGACACGCTGCTCCCACAAGAGCGCGAAGCGAGGGACTGCGCGGCTCGCCTAGTAGAGAATCAGAAGCCCACCAAACGAGCTCTCGAAAGCGTTACCGGCGCCCCTACTGAGCTTCCATTCCGGGACTTCGAACCTAAGGCGCGGGCAGTTCGTACGGCACAAGCAATACCCGACCTGCGTGCAGTGCCGGAAAAACCCGACCTTCCATTCCAAGACTTTGAACCTAAGGTGCGGCGGCTGCGAGCAACACGGGCGAAAACCGAGCTTCCGCTCCGGAAGTTTTTCGAAAAAGAGCCAGGACAAACTTCTACGTTGCAGAGAAGAGCTCCCTCAAGGCCGGCCGCAGATGGTGAGGAATGGGGTCAGCTTCGGAGGAAGCCCGAGTCGACAAGGCGGGTAGATATGAGTCTCAATGCAGACCCTTTGGAGTTCTGGGAAGCAGCAAAGGAGAAGTATCCCTCTGGTCTTCCAGAGATGCGCCCAGGAATCGACAATCACGATGATCCATGGGCTAAAATGGAAGCCGCTATTTACAAGAATACGACCACCCCTGTAGCGAAGCCTCCCACACCGTTCTTTGACACCTCCGCGGTAAAGCCACAGAGACAAGCGCGGCATCCGGAGACATATGAATCCGAATGGAACTCGAGCGTTTGGGATTCTGTGGAAGCCGAGGTGGGCGAGTCGGAGCCGCAGTCTGGCTGGGCGGTACGGCATCAGATCGCGAGCCAAGATCCCACTTTGGCGTGGCCCGACGAATCAGGGGGGCAAGGCGCGTCTTCAACTGGACGTGCTAGAAAAAGAACTGCCGTCGAGATCGAGAAAGAGCGGCAAGACCGCGTTGAGAAGGAAGCAAGAGCTAGGAAGCGCGATCGCGGTGACGGGCTCCGGGGCAGGGAGGAGGATATTGAAGATGACGACGACTCGTATCAAGAGCGTCGTCGGCGTAGGTTGGAGCGCAAAGCAGCAAAGGAACGAGCGAAACAGGAGGCTCTTATTGAGGCTGGTCCGATCCCTATCCTGCTTCCCGAGTTCATCAGCGTGGCCAACCTCGGCGTTGCCCTGGGCGTTAAGCAGGACATCTTCGTGAGCCAGTTGGAAGAACTTGGGTTCGAGAATATCGCCAAAGAAAGTATTCTCACGGGTGAGACAGCAGCGTTGGTTGCCCAAGAATACGGGTTTGATCCAACCGTGGAGATTGGCGAAGAGGAAGACCTCAAGCCACGACCACCGCCTGAAGACCCGTCATCACTGCCGCTTCGGCCACCGGTTGTCACCATCATGGGTCACGTCGACCACGGCAAGACCACTCTCTTGGACTATCTGCGCAAGTCGTCCATCGTATCACAGGAACATGGTGGCATCACACAGCACATTGGCGCCTTCTCGGTGAATCTCTCGAGTGGCAAACAAATCACCTTCCTCGATACCCCCGGCCACGCCGCATTTTTGACCATGCGACAGCGCGGTGCCAATGTCACGGATATGGTCATTTTGGTTGTCGCCGCTGACGACAGCGTCAAGCCCCAGACCCTGGAGGCATTGAAGCACGCGCGGGGGGCCAAGGTGCCCATAATCGTTGCTATCAATAAGGTGGATAAGGACTCGGCCAACGTCGACCGCGTCAAATCTGACCTTGCCGCCAATGGCGTCGAGATTGAGGACTTTGGCGGTGACGTTCAGGCTGTCTGCGTCAGTGGCAAGACCGGTCAGGGCATGGGCGACTTGGAGGAAAGTATTCTCACGCTTTCCGAGATGCTCGATATCCGGGCCGAGACGGATGGTATGGCCGAAGGGTGGGTGTTGGAGTCGAGCATTAAACCCATCGGACGCGTTGCGACTGTGCTTGTCAAGCGCGGAACACTACGGACGGGCGATCACATCGTGGCTGGTAGAGTAGCCGCCAAGATTCGGTCGCTGCGGAACGAGGCTGGCGTGGAGGTTGATGAAGCCCCCCCGGGTACTGCCGTTGAGATTCTGGGCTGGAAGGAGCCCCCTGATGCCGGTGACCAAGTTCTACAAGCCCCTAGCGAGGACAGGGCTAAGAGAGCCGCGCACTATCGCCAAGAGCTGAAGGACAGACAGGAGAACATCGCACAACAGACTCAACAAGATAGCGAGAGACGCGAGAAAGCGCTTGCGGGACAACTCGCGGATGGTGAAGAAGAGGCTGAAGAGGGCAGCAGCGGGCCGAAGATGGTCAACTTCACCGTCAAGGGTGACGTCCACGGCTCCGTCGAGGCTGTTTGCGCAGCCGTTCTCGAGATCGGGAGCAACGAGGTTCGGCCACGCGTGCTCCACTCGGCACCAGGTCAGATCACCGAGTCTGATGTCGAGCACGCCGCCATCTCGGGCAGCACTATCCTCAACTTCAATAACCCCATCCCCGGCCATATCAAGCACATGGCTGAGGAATCGGGCGTCAAGATCCTCGACCACAACGTCATTTACCATCTAGCCGAAGCTGTGCGTGACAAGCTGTCTGATTATCTGACGCCAATTCTCAAGACCAGGGTGACTGGCGAGGCGGAGATCCTCCAAGTATTCCCTATCAACGTCAAGGGTCGCGTGTACCGAAATGTGGCCGGCTGCAGGGTGCGCAACGGAGCTGTAGCCAAAAACACCAAGGTTCGCGTGACACGGGATGGGGAACAAATCTTCGAAGGTATGACGCCGCTAATCTTTCTACTTTCTGACGACACAACGCTAACACGACAATAGGGCACATCTCATCACTCAAGCACGGCAAGAGAGACATGTCGGAGATCAAGAAGGGCTCCGAGTGTGGCATCTCCTTTTCCGATGACTGGTCGGACTTCCAACAGGGAGATCAGATCCAGACCATCGAGGAGTTTGAGGAGAAGAGACATCTTTAGACGGGGACGAGCGTATGTAAGAGGGGCCATGTACAAAACGCATTGGGTTGGAATACAGATAGATCCAGAGGTATGCATGTATACAACAAGCGGGTTGGGGCACTTTGCAGTCTAGAACTAGGGCGTGTTGGGTGCACCGAACGGGCGCCAGCAGAAGACTCTTGTCTCCGCTTATATGTAGTAATGTTCATGTATTATCATTTCACCACCGAATCCAGACATTCTGCGGGTGTGCTGTATTTTTGAAGGCTTTTATCAACTCTAGCCTCTTCTTGGGGCGCCAACCGTAGCAGAAGAGAATGACCTCGTCGTGAGAGTCGCGCGAGCGCGGTCTTTCTCCAACTTTGCGAGTCCTACCCTGTCTGTGACAGGTGTGGCGGCAATTATGTTATCGAAGTCGTCGTTGTCCGACCCGTTATCGGAGTCTGGTTCTGCGTCTGAGTCAGGCTTGAACCGCTGGGGTGGTGGACGAGGAATAGCCTCTGGTGCGTTCTTTTGGTCGCCGTTGTCGTCCGGATTTGCGCTGGTCTCTTGCTTGGCCGAGAATGGCTTTGAGGCCAAGATTTTGCGGCGGATGGCTTCCATCTCTGCATCATCATCTTCTTCCTCGCTCTCCGAGATGTCGAACGGGTCTTTCTTGGTGGGCTGTGGGAGCGGTTGTGGTTTGCTGCCGAGGTAGATTCCGTCCACACTGCCATCTTCGCCACCCTCGCTCCCATCCTCATCTTCATCGTCGTCATCATCGGATTCGATCGGCGCTCGTCGGTTGGTGTTGACCCAAATATCGTTGGAGTCTCCCTCCTCTCGACTCTCCTGGTATTCCCGCTCCAGACGCGCCATCCATTCTTTTTCGGTTTGTTTAATACCCGCTTCATCTTCGCAAGCGGCGTACTTTTTGAGCAGCGATGCGTTGATTTCTAGGAACTCCTTGCCGTACGAGAACGGCGCCAGAACCTCTTCGGCCCACTCAGGATGACCACAAATGTAGAATGCAGCGGCGAGCGCTTCAACGCAGTTGAGCCGTAGCGGCTTGCCGTAGTTGACCGAGTTGGCGGCGACGAGATAGGGTAGAAGGCGCTCGCACTTGCCTCCCACTTTCGACCATTGTATCTCTCCTGTGCGGGCCCATGAGCACTCGACGACTGCGGCGCCGAACTGCTCTAGCAGCGGCCTGTCAGCGGGAGAAACGGTTTGCTTGCCGTTGGGTGTGATTATGACGCCGGGATGGCGCTGGCCGACGTGCAGCTCCCGCATCAACCCTAGCTTCATCAACTTCTTGCCGGAACATCGCTTTGGGTCGCAGTGGCCGAGATCCCAGCAGGCAGCTTTGAAGGCGGGGCGGCGCGAACCACTTGGTGTCGCGGCCTGACCGTCTGCGCCGTCAGCTTCGTCATTGTTTTCTTGGCGCCCCGGATTGCGAGGGGGCCCGCTGTGTAGGCGTCGTCCTCGAGAGGAAAAGTTATCTTTCTTGTGTCGCACCATTTTGAACCTTGCTGGTTGCACTCGGTCTTGATGTGTTCATTGAAAGAGAGCTTCAATTGCGTCAGGAAAAGTTTATGGTGGGGTTGAGATGGTTGCTTCCCCACCAATCCCCGCACTCGTCGCTGGGCGGGCAGTTTTGCTCCCCGCTGTCTGGTTGCAGAGGAACACTGTGACATTTACGTTTACGGGTTAGGTACCTGAAGGTTAGGCTAACTGATAGGGGTCGCGCTCGGCGAGTTAAGTTGCAGCCTGCCGCTTCCATGCACTACCTCCCACAACCCCGCGGTCCAAGCTCTTCTGCGACGGTCCCCAAACCATCGCACATCTCCGACCTCTACGGCCCTGTCTGAGCTCCATATCAAGTCGCGCCGCCTCCGGATGAGCGGCAAGAGGCTCACTCAGCAGACGAGACAGCCCGGCGACAGCAAACACAGCGGGAACAACGGCAGCAGCAGAGCCCTGGGTATCACACCACGCTCCAACTTCCGCCTCCATCGACCCGACGCCGACTGACCACGATGGAAGCGGCATCTGCGCGGTACGCCGCAAGGGACCGCTGGGGCGACACGGGGATGCCAGCCCCATCGCAGCTCCAGCGCTTCATCCAAGCAGCCTGTAGCCCCGATAACTACGAGCCCAATCTCGCCCTCAATCTCGAGGTTGCCGACCTCATCAACGCCAAGAAGGGGTCAACCCCGCGCGAGGCCGCCATGGCCATCGTCAACCTCGTCAACCACCGCAACCCCAACATTTCGCTGCTCGCTCTCAACTTGCTCGACATCTGCGTGAAAAACTGCGGCTACCCGTTCCATCTGCAGATCAGCACCAAGGAGTTTCTCAACGAACTGGTCCGCCGCTTCCCCGAGCGCCCTCCCATCCGCCCGTCTCGCGTTCAGCTCAAGATTCTCGAGGCCATTGAGGAATGGCGCGGTACTATTTGCGAGACGAGCCGCTACAGGGAAGACCTGGGCTTCATCCGTGATATGCACCGTCTTCTCAGCTTCAAGGGGTATACCTTTCCCGAAGTCAGGAGAGAAGATGCTGCCGTTTTGAACCCTAGCGATGTGCGTTCCCTGCGCAAGCTTCAGGACTCCTGAGATATTCACCATACTGACCTGTGCTGCAGAACCTGAAATCCGCCGAGGAAATGGAAGAGGAGGAGCGTGAAGCGCAGTCGGCCAAGCTTCAGGAGCTGATCCGGAGAGGCACCCCTGAAGACCTTCGCGAGGCCAATCAGCTGATGAAGGTCATGGCGGGCTTCGACACGAGGTCCAAGGTCGACTACCGCGCCAAGGCCGCCGAGGAGGTTGGCAAGATCCAGCAGAAAGCCAGGCTTCTGGAGGAGAGGTTAGCGCAGTTCAAGCCTGGGGACAAAATGACCGACGGAGATGTCTTCTCGGAGCTCGCGGCCGCCCTGTCGAGCGCCCAACCAAAGATCCAGAAAATGTGCGAGGAGGAGTCGGACGATCACGAAGCCGTCGCAAAGCTGCTTGAGATCAACGACAGCATACACCGAACGGTTGAGCGATACAAGTTGTTGAAGAAGGGTGACATTGAGGGCGCGAACAAGATAGCTTCCGGCGCCCCTTTCCAAGCGACGCCTGCCCATGGGCCTTCGAAGAGCAGCGCGAACGAATTATCTTTGATCGACCTGGATGCCGAAGCAGACACGAATGGCTCCTCAGCGGCCGGGCCAGGGGCTTCCCAGACATCCGGCGTGGAGAACGATCTTCTTGGGTTGTCAATAGGGGATTCCAGTTACGAGCAACCCGGGGGTATTGCCCTCGGGTTTGGTGCGAATACCAGTACGCCACTGAATCTCCGGGCTACCCTAGATGTGACTAACACACTCGCAGATATTCCAGGGGGGCCGCTCCTCTCGTCTATAACTCAGAATAACACTGCAAAGGGGCCAGCATCAGCAGGTACCCCGACGCCTCCTAATAACGCATTTTCCCAGTTCTCATCCTTCACTTCGGCGCCAGTGTCTCAGTCAACGACACCTCAACCGCCCGCCGCATCTCGGTCTGCCTTCTCCCCGCCCCCAGCCAAGTCCCCCGCACAGGACCCGTTCGCCGGACTGAGCTCTCTCGGCCGAAAGCCAAATACCCCAACGCCCGCCGCCGCGACAACTGACGACGATGAATGGTCGTTTTCATCGGCTTTGCCTCCAGAAGCGCCGCCAGCCCTCCCCAGGGAACAACGGGCGGTGGTCAGTAACACAGGCCTCAAGATCGACCTACTAGCAAACCGGACTGTAGATACAGCGCCGTCCATCAATCTCTTGTTTTCATTCACGAATAATACAGCCCAGCCTGTCTCTGAGCTGCACTTCCAGCTTGCGGTCACAAAGGTATGTCCTCTTGAATATTATGGGCAATGAGCTGTTGCTAACCATCCCAAGGGATATGAGCTGCAATTAAGCCCACAGTCGGGGAGGAATCTTGCACCCAAGCAGAGCGCGGGGATAACGCAGTCTATTAGTGTCTTTCGCACGAACAACAAGGCAGAGAAGGTGCAGTCTATCAAGCTGAGGTGGCGTGTGTCGTACAAAGTCGGCGGAGAGGTGCGGAACGAGATGGGCGAAATTCCCGAATTCAGCCTTGCATGAGATAGATGGTGTCTACTGGCTTCTGGAGAACCATTAAGCGATGTATGTGATGGGCGAGCCTTAGGATCTGGCAGGATGCCCTGGTTGTCCTGCGATGGTGATGCACGGGCGAGCAATATATCCAATTCAGAATCAGAAGTGAATGGTAAAAAGAGTCTTGTTGATTTTAAAGCGCCTGCAATGGGTATTACCTGGTTCTAGTGTGGTGGTTATTCCCATGTGCCTTGTATGATCCATGTGTCCTCCTCATTGCAAATCCGATGCCCTACAAGTACAGTGTCCGATCATACCAAGTACCCTAGATGTTCCAACGTGACAATTTACCTTATGATTAATCCAACATATCGAAGCGACAAAATGCAAGGCGGCAGCCCATGAACAAAGAAAAGAAAAGAAATATCCAAAAGAAGGTTATCCAGAGATGCCCTACCACTGCCCTGAGGAAAGAGGCCGTGAGCGCTGAGAATGAGAAATTCCCAACCCATTTCCATACTCTCCCCCAGATGAGCTCCTCGACCTCGTTCCACCGCCCCCGTCGGGGGACGCTCCAAACTCAACCACTGCCCCTCCGACCCGGATCCCGGCCACGCCAGGAGAGCCACCGCTGCCCCCGGATGCGGTTCTTGCCATGGGCTGTCCTCCCGCCGATGGCGACTGTGAAAACGAAGCGGGCGCCTGTCTGGGGCTCTCAGCTGGGCTGGAGTACGCTGTTGCAGCCAGGGGATGAGATCCCCGACTGGTAGCCCCGCCACCGCGAGAAGGGCTTTGGGAATGGGATCTTGGAGAGGCGCTTGCGCCGCGGCTGACACGTCCCAGGGTAGGGTTGTTTGCAGTAGGCGCGGGAGGAAAGGATGAACCGAAGCTTTCTCGGGGAGTGGCGGTGGTTTCTCGGTGCGTGTGATGGAGGATGTGTGGGTGGTGGAGCTGTTCCCAACGGGAGTACGAAGTGTCTACATCTGGGAAGGCTGCGTCACGGCGAGGTGAGGGCTCGGTTTCGGTGTAGGAGGGGCGGCGGTAATGAGAGGGGAAGGGGTGTAGGTGGAGACGGTGGCTAGAGTTGGGGTTGGGCATGTCGGGACGAGGGCTGGAGGGGGAGGATATAGCGAGTGGAGAGGAGTGGTGCGTCGCAAGGTTTGAAGGTGAAGGCGGAGGACGCCGTGGGGGTGTCGACGATGGTTGATCATGGACGGGAGGGGAAGACTGGTGTGACGCCGGCTGCGAGGTGTACCCTGAGGGGAGAGGTGCGGCGCGAATCCAGATAGGAGGTGGCTGGGATGGCTTGTGGGATGGCAGCACAGATGGGTAGGAGAAGGAGAGTGGGTCGGCGGCGTCGACGTCGGAGGAACCAAGACGGGTCAGGCCTGGGTGGTAGACGTTGGTGTCCCAGCGGCGAATGGCCAGGTTGGAGTGGGTGAAGCCTTCGGAAAACGGTTCATCGTCTTGGAGGGCCGAGAATTTCGGAGGCGGGAACGGCGAGGAGCGGCCCGCTGGGCTCGAGTTGGCCGATCTTCTGCCAGCAAATATCGGGCCCGGCGCAACGGGAGAGATGACACCATCATCGTGTTGCGACACAGAGATGGGGGAGGCCGGAACGGTGGGAGGCTTGCGCCGAGCAGGGAGCACGTTCTCCTTTAGCCGCTTCACTGTTGCGTATGTCCAACTCTTTGGCGACGAGATGATCTGCGCGATTCCGCTCGAGAACGGAACAGGAGAAATGGTAAGCTCTGTCTCGGGAACCGGTTTCGCCAAGACTTGAGCATAGCTGTTCCTGCCGAGGAGGTAGCTGGGCCGTACCTTCCCTCCCTGACTTGATTCCGCCGGCTCTGTGGGCTCGGCGGGCAGTGCCTGCCTGATTTTGTTCAACTCCATCTCCGCATCGCTTCTTGCAGTCACGGGGTTCCTCCGCGTTCGGCTTGTCTCGGCGAGTGGCTTTCTGGTCGACACCGAGCCTGCAGCGAGCTCTTGGCTGATGCCCACTCTCGGATCGCTGACAGTCGTGTCTCTCCAAGCACCAGCCCGGTCGTGATAGCGCCGCGACTCGTGTCTCCTGATTACTCTGTGGTGCGGGATGATTTCTTGCCAGTCCTCAAACTCCCTCTGCGACCCACCGACGACGTCTGTCGCTCCAGCCCAGATCGGATGGGTCACGACAGTCTCGTCATCGTCGTCCTGCACGCCGGGTGTCTCTGGCATCAGAGGATTGCTAGGATATGGGACCTGCCACTCCGTCGGGCTGAACGGAGACGCGGGGTCAAACATCAGCGGTGACTGCATCGGCCCCGGGCTCTCGCCATCGCCTGAAAAGAAGCTCCGCTGACTGTCATCGTTGCTTGGCGTCTCTGCTGAGTCCGTCTCAGACACACTTCCAGATCGGTCAAATACTGATGCCGGCGTCTCTTCCTTGGATCCGCTGACGATGTTTGCTTGTATCGTCTGCGACAAATCATCGATCTGCCCCTGGATTGTTTCCAGTCGTGCCTGAACCTCCACCCTCGCTCTCGAGAGCAACCGTGGGTAACGCTTCTCGAATCGGTCCAAGTTCTGCAGCAGCTTCTCGCCATGGATGGAAAACCGACGGTAGTCGTCAGGCCGCCCAACACGGGGGTCTTCCTGGATCCGCTTGTGCGCTTCATCGTACGAGCGACACCAGATGGCTGTCGCTCTCTCCAGCCAAAAGTCTAGCTGCCGGTCTTCTTGTAGTGTGTCGATGAAGAAGGCTTGAACGACGCTGTGAATCCTGAGCAAGTCGAGATAGTCGGCGTGCTTGTCGAGGCTTCTCTTTGAGCTGCGCGAGCTCGCTGGCGAGATATCATCGCTCTCGGTTCGCTCAATGAGAGCAAATGCGATGAGTGTCCGCAGGGTGTTGTTGAGGTTGGTCTTTCGGTGGGAGGCATCGCACGACTTGATGGGTGTGGTCTTGTCCAGCGCCGACAGCCCAAGCGAAACCATCTCCACCGGAATATGCTGATCGAAGAACACGAGCAGCGATATCAGGTTCAGCGCTGCGTTCGCGCCCCGGTGCTCCAACTGCTCCCTCACTGCGCGATACGCCGATAGTTGGCCCGCCTTGGGCCTGCTCCGGTACGACTTGAGGTACCTGGCTAATGGCTCCCTTGTCGCCTTCAGGTGCTGCGCTGCGACATGAATCATCAACGGTAGCCTTCCCATTAGTTGCACCAGCTCGAGCGCCTTCTCCATCTCATCAGCCCCCCACGGTGGCCTCCGGTCCATCTCCAAGAGCAGCAAACCTTGGGCCTGCTGTGCTGTCAACAATCCCAGCTCCATAACCTGGGGGTTGTCGAAACGAGGATCGCCAGTGACAGCCCTCTCTGTGGAGGTGTAGATCAACCCTGTGTTCCTGGCATCCGGAATGAACTCATGCAGTCCTTCGATGTCAAACTGCACTCCGTCCAACACCATCAACCATCCCTCCTGTGAACTCAGCCACCTCCTCACAACCGCGACAATTTTTTTCGGATCTCTCAGCTCTTCCACGTCCTTTTGCTCAACAAGCCCGCGAAGGGCCTCGTTCTTCGCAATCCGCCAGTACCAATACTCCATCTCGTGTCGAGACTTGGCGCGCACCCAGTACACCCCGCCGGGGTAGTCATCTTTGTGTTGGAAGACATACTGCCGGGCAAGGTGCGTCTTGCCGCCGCCGGGGAGGCATTGGATGAGCACGGCCGAGGTACCTTCGGATCGGCGCTTGCGATCCATGAGCATCTCGTGAAGACCGCGGAGTTCATCTTCACGCCCGACAAAAAACGAGTTGGGACGGAACTTGTCGGGGTGTATGAACAGCGGTTGCTGGTCACCGCTCCTATGCATGAGCTCCCTGTCCCGGCGTGGGAAAGAACTGACCCTTTTGGGAGGTGCTTCGATAAGAAGGGGCTGGGCTTGGATGCTCAGAGGTGACTCGACTTCGCTTTGGGAAGGTGTCTCGGGCTCGTTTGCTGGCGGTTCCGGCAGCATAGGAATAGGCGGCGCTATTCCCACAGCGGGAGTTTGCTCAGGTAACGGCAAAGTAGTTTCATTATTGGGGACGGTGTTGCCGTCGACTACAAGAAAAACGCAAACAATCAGCCCAGGTTCCTTGTATATGACGACGATGACACTGCCTGCGAAGGGCCGGCAACGTCGTCTTCCATCTCCTCAACTTCTATCGACAAAAGGGTGTGTCTCTTGGGCGACGGCGCACGAAGCCAGCCCAGACTGCTTGATGGCTGGAACCTACCGAGTGCAACCGTTTGCTGTTGTGTTTGTGGGACTGGTGCCCGGTTCTAAGGCGCATTAGTCTCGCAAACTTTAAAAATAGGGCGTGACACCTTACATATGACCTGAGACGTTCGTAGTTCTCCAAATTGGCCCTTAGCCTCCGATCATCCTCCTCCACCTCCCAGCGCACCTGGATGACCCTCGGTGATTCCATCACCCACTCACGGATGGCCGAGGACACGTTCCGATAGCCAGGCGCATTCTCACTCTCGAACTTGCACATCCCGGAGTGGTTTGCCTCGATGCCGTAGTACGTAACACCCGGCAGCTGGGGACTCGCCGACAATGCATCGACGACATAGACCCTTTGAAGCATTAGTACTCCTGATACCCAAACCCTTGAGAACATCAGAAAAAAGGAAAAAGAAACTTACTTGGCCCCCCTAACATCCGTCGTGTGATTCTCATGAACCATGTGAATCCTAAACCTCTGATAAATATCCAAAAAGTGACTATTAATCGACGCCAGCGTCTCATTGTCCTTCTTTAGCGTCTTGAGCAAGATCGACTCGGTCTCGAAGAATCGCCTGGGAATCACCACATCCGACATGTACTGCAACACCCGTCCCCACCCCGCCAGGTCCGATCCCGTGTGCGGCGTCCCGAGGAAGATGATGCCGTACGTCGATACGAAGATGGAGCGGTAATCCTCCTGGTGGTGAGCGCGCACATCGTTGGAGTACAGCAGCGCGCGCTTGGTGACGATGCCGCCTAGTGAGTGAGCAACCCAGATGAGGGGGAGACGATCAGTGCCTTCGGATTTGCGGTACTGGGTTAGGGAGGTGACGAGGCTTTGGGCGTGCATGTGGACGAAGTTGTCCGAGGGGGATTTCTTGTCCTTTTTGTTGGCGTAGACGTCGGCGTTGTAGCCGTAGACGAGGACGTTGGCGTGGGCGTCCTTGAGGGAGGCAGGGAGGAGGTCAGTGGGCCAGTAGACGCCGGTCCGAGGGGCGGTCCATGTCCTTGTGGGGTTGCCGTTGAGGCCGTGGACGAGGACGATGTCGGCTGTGGCTTGGGGGTGGTGGTAGACGGTGGTGAGCTCGTAGCGAGCGATGTCTTTGGTGATGGACCCCTGGGCTGTGTGTTAGATGAGGTTGAATGTGAGATCAAGAAGAATGGATGTATGTCTTTTAGACGGGATGTGAGACGGCACGGTCCGCACTTGCGGCGGGAGATCCAGAGAGCGGAAGCGGGAGAGTGGGCTGGAAGAGTCTGAGGGCAAGCAACAACTGCCTTGCTGCGATGTGGGTGAGGAGGAGAGTATGAAAGGACTCAAGACCATGAGGCGCACGGGAGACGTACCATGCTTGCTATTGCTCGGCAGGGGTCAGTGTGAAGGTGGGATGGTCTCGAATATCAACCATGAATGACAGCCAGATATGGGGGGAACACTATGAAGGGCGTGGGAGGCAGCGGCTTTCTGGTCTTATAAGGGGCCTGGTCAAGTCGGTCGCCTAAAGCAGCGAGGCGTTGCGGCCGGTGTGTGTTTTGGGTTCTGGGACCAAGGCTGTACGGCACGTAAAGGGGAACATGAAAATCGGAGAATCGGAGATGGGAATCTCAGAAAGCATCGAGAGACAAGGCGCGACGTGATCAGTGGATTCTCTGGCTCGCAGTGAACTGACCGGCCGTGGTCCGGGCGACGACGAGGGCCCACTCGACGTCTATCATCGGACTTGCAAAGCGACAGCATCTGAGCCTGTCCTATGTGTCGTATGGGCGTTTCTCCGATGAGACCCCCCGAAGTGCCCCTGTCACGGGGCCGCAACCGTCGACTCCTCGAGTGACCGAATGTGGCAGCTGAGCCACCACCAAAACCCTGGCACATTCTCCTCCCTCCATCAGCCTCGGTGGTGGGAAGGCACCCGCCAAAAGTGTTTCAGGTGGCACAGCGCGCCGGGAAAAGGAGAGCGAGCGTTGTCCAGGCCGTGTAATTGGGCGCCCGTTGGCGGGGCGGGTGGACGCCAGCACTCGTCGACGCTGCCCCGTACCTGGCAGTGGGTGAGCACAGCCTTGGATTGCACGCGGTTGAGCCCCGGATTACGCTGTCGCGCTGAATGGCTGCCTCTGCGCCGGTGTGTGTCACATCCACCGTCCGCCAGAGGCAGGACACGCTGTTTGTCTCTCTTCCCATTCGATCCCGACAATGCAGGCAAGATGGCTGATGATGCGGCGTCCAGCGGGGATGCCAAGCCGATCAATGCGACCTACCTTTGTCCGTGGCTCAACGGCTCGACGACAGCAGCAGCTGTCAACACAGCGTCCATGAAACCACCAGGCTGCTGTATTACCCGTCGAAACTGACTGGATGGTAATGTTGTGATTTGCGCGAGTTCACACCGAATCTGAACTGCGGTGTGGCGACCAACCAACTTGTTTGCAAGCCGGTCCCGGGGCGCGCACATGATGACACTGCTTTACAATTTGACTTTGGCGATGAACAAGCACGCCTGCGGAGAGATATTCCCCGCAGGAGAAGCGCAGGCGCATTAGGCCGACGGGTAGAAGAGCACAAATGTGCGATGTCGGGCGCTGCTCAAGGCCGACATTTGAACTATCCGAGTGATGTGAGTGAAGAGCTCCGTAGGTACTTAGAAACTGCCCGGCGCAGCAGCGGCCGTAACGGCGGTTGGCTGTTGATTCCAAAACAATTTTTCCTTTTCTTGTTAGCTATCATGCAGCGAGAAAGCGACAACATTGGCCGACCGTCGCTTCTGACGGAGCGTTCACCTCGCTCGCATGTCTCGCTTCGCAATGGGAGAGGCCTCACACAAACATTTGCTGCATCCCAACCGTTCCCATGTTGCACCAAGAACAGTGCGTTGTGACAGATCGCATCGATGCGCTGAACTTTGCGCCAACCTCTGCGCTACCGAAGCAGGACATACCGAGTGACTGACTTAACGAGTAAATCTCGTCCACTTGATCAACAAATACCCTGCCCTGTGCAGCACCTGCTTGCCGATGCGGCCACGTTCGGCCTAAGCAAACCCCCACCGCTGGTGGCGACGAGATTCCCAGGAGAAGATCCCATCGACATCAACGGCTGGCGAAGAAAGCAAGTATCTGCCAACTGAATGGTTCTCATGGAGCTCACTGCGCGTTGGATTGGTGTATGTGGCCTTCCGTATTCGTCCTAGAGTGGCCGAAGGCGACCTAGTAGCAGAAGTGTATGCTAGACGAAGGGTATAAACAATACAACGCTTTTACGACCGCTTTCCTACCTACTTCAGCCTCTGGGCGCAAGCATGAGCACGTACTCTCTCGTACTCGATCCGAACTGAATCATGTCCTTGTCCCGCAGTTCCAAATACCGGCTCTCGGGAACCTTGTCATTGTTGAGCAGGGTGCCATTCGCGCTCTCGAGGTCGATAAGGTAGGGTTTCACCTTGCCGATTTTGTCGCCGTACTCGTTTCTTTTCTCCGTGTAGCGGAACTGTATCACCGCATGTTGTTTGCTGATGCTCGGGTGCTCGGCAGGCAAGTCCACCACGGCCGAATCTCTGCCAATCAGCCAGCAGCTGCGTCCGCCGAGCTCGATTGTATCGATGATGTCTGGCCCCTTGAACACAAATAACTTCCAAACGTCGCGCGGAGCTGGCTTCCGAGCCTCTGGCGGCTCGTGATACTTGAGGGTAACCGTGCTTCCGTCCGCCTGCGTAACCGTGTTAGACGCCGCAGCGAGCGCGCCCGAATTCCCAAAATTTGGCTTTTCGACGGGCTTTTCCGGCTCTTCCCCGTTTGTGATGGCAAACGATTCGCTTTGCGATGGTAGAGGCCCGTTTCGCTTGATGAGGCTCCGCCCGCCATCGGGTTGTACTTCGTCCATCTGGGACCTCTGTCGTTTTGTCGAGTCTCCGCCGTCCGGGCTGCGATGCCGGTGCTGATGTCTGCTGCTGCTGTTCCCCACCTCAGGTTCTCGGTCCCGTTCCCGGCGAGACCGTTCCCTATCGCCTCGCCTGTCGCGATCACTTCCCTCCCTATCCCTGTCTCCTGAGCCACGCCATTCCTCATCCCTCTTCTTCTCTCTCCTCCACTCTCGGTTCTCGGAGTGCGATCGTCGATCTCTCGAATCTGGCGATCTTGAACGCCTCCGGTCGTCTCTTTCCCGAGACCGCTGACGCCGACTTTTTTTCTCTGAACTTTCCTCCCCACGGTACCTTTTTCTCTGTTCGCTTCGATCGTCTGCCTCGTCTTCGTATTTTCGTCTGCGAGACCCGTGATCAGTCCCTCGGTACTCGGCGTCCATGGTTGGGTCTGAGTCGGTCTTTTTTGTTCAATTCTTGATTTGAAAAGTCTGAGCAACACAATGCGAGGCAGGCACAATGGGACTCGCAATGGATACTATAGACTTCGACGTGGTGCGCGGTATCACTTGCGACCCCCAAGCAAAACGTCGAAATATGACGATGTTCGATTGCATGGAGAGGCTGGCACGCTGCCAAGTCGGTGGGGCTAACGGACCCTTGCTTGGACCTCAACGGCTGAAAACTGGGCGGGCACGGCTCCCCGCCTGGCCCGTGATGGATGGGTCTTGCCTCTGCTGGAGGGTCCTCCCAACAACTGGGCACGCCGCCCAGTGCCACTGCGGGATGACCGAATGACTCCTGACTTACCTAATCCTTGCCTACTGTCTGTTGCCCGCTGTGCTGCCCTTCCCGCGCATCTCCACCTCGCTCAGCCGTCACCCATCCAGTTCCAGTTGACCAACCTACCACACAGGACTAACTTCCCGCCGCCGCCACAAGAAACTTTCTCCCTCCCATCTCGCCTTCTTTTTTTTATTCGAAATTTGACACTCTGGCGCCCTGTCGCCCATACCAAGACACTGACGTCGCGTGAACGGCCCGTTTTGAGAGACTGTCCACTGCCGAACCCCACGCTCGACCCCTCGTGCTACTGCCCATACGTGCCTGGTTTGCCAAGTTGAAGGCAGACAAGTCAGCTTCTCGCCGGAACAGTCATTCTTTTCGGTCAGCGCCTCTCCCCGCTGTCCTTTGACGCATCTTTCAACGTCCTCAGCGGGCCTCCACCGGACAAGCTCCCGGCCAAGAGCAATAAGCCGGCACCATTCCACCCACCACTCGCAAGCGGAAAGCCGCTGAGGCGACGATATCCTCTACCAACACACTTCCCAACAAGAGGATAATCGCCTCAGCAGGCCCGGAAGCCGCACCCCCCACGCCGCTCACGAACGCTTCGAACGGGATGGATTCAGACGACGATTTCATGTCGCCCGTCTCTAGCGAGGATGACATTCTCCCAGACGACAGCGACAACGATGATATGTCAGGGGCCGAAGGTAGTTCCCTCCCACTCGCCGTGTTGACTTCAATCTGAACACATGTGGCTGACTGATGCGTTTAGATTTTGATTTCGACGACGAGCCCGATCCGGATCTCGGCATGTCCAAGGACTTTGAGCGAAAGAAGAAAGTGGCATACGATATCAGTTTCAAGGTCTTCCAGCCGACAGACATTCAGAGGCAGCAGGATGAGCTAGTAAACGAGGTCAACATGATTTTAGACATATCGAAAGAGGAGGCTGCCATACTTCTCCGACACTTCCGATGGAACAAGGAGCGACTGATTGAGGATTACATGGACAGGCCCCATCAAGTACTCGAGGCTGCAGGCCTGGCGCAGACAGCCGCCCGTCTCCCGAGACTCGAGACCATCCCTGGCTTCGTTTGCGACATCTGTTGCGAGGATGAGGAGGGGTTGCAGTCCTTTGCAATCAAGTGCGGCCACAGGTATTGCGTCGACTGCTACCGCCAGTATTTGTTTCAGAAGATCCGCGAGGAGGGCGAAGCGGCACGAATCCAGTGCCCGTCCGACGGCTGCAACCTCATTATCGACGCCCGGTCCCTCGATTTACTTGTGACAGCGGACCTGGCGGATCGGTACCACGAGCTTCTCACCAGGACCTACGTGGAAGATAAGGACTGTTTGAAATGGTGCCCAGCTCCCGACTGCCAGAACGCAATCGAGTGCGGCGTCAAAAAGAAGGACCTAGACAAGGTTGTTCCCACGGTGTCTTGTCTCTGTGGCCATCGATTTTGCTTTGGGTGCATCTTGAACGATCACCAGCCGGCTCCGTGCGAGTTGGTCAAAAAGTGGCTCAAGAAATGCGCCGATGACTCGGAGACTGCGAATTGGATTTCTGCGAACACTAAGGAGTGCCCAAAGTGCAACAGCACCATCGAGAAGAACGGAGGCTGCAACCACATGACATGCCGCAAGTGCAAGCACGAGTTCTGCTGGATGTGTATGGGTCTGTGGTCGGAGCACGGCACCAGCTGGTACAGTTGCAACCGCTTCGAGGAAAAGAGCGGCACTGATGCCCGAGACGCCCAGGCAAAGTCCAGAGTGTCACTCGAGCGTTATTTGCACTACTACAACCGATACGCAAATCATGAACAGTCGGCGAGGCTTGATAAGAACATTTACATCAAAACGGAACAAAAAATGGTACAGCTGCAGAAGGAGTCTGGCATGTCCTGGATCGAGGTCCAGTATCTCAATGCTGCTTCTCAAGCCCTCCAGACATGCCGTCAGACGTTGATGTGGACGTACGCTTTTGCGTTCTACCTCGCCCGTAACAATCTTACCGAGATTTTCGAGGACAATCAAAAGGACTTGGAAATGGCTGTCGAGGCTCTCTCTGGAATGTTCGAGAAGCCCGTGTCGGAGCTCTCGAACGTCAAAGTCGAGATGCTGGATAAGACATCCTATTGCAACAAACGGCGCGTCATTCTCTTGGAAGACACTGCTCAGAATCTTGCAGAAGGTGAGCATTGTTTGTTTCCTTTTCTTGTCTTCTCGAGCTAACGACTCCTTCTAGGGCTGTGGACCTTCAACGTGGAGCTCACCGGGGCGGCCGCGCCCAGTGGGCCGAGTGCTCGCCGTTGAGTGACGCACATGCAAAGCATGTTATATGCGCTGAATGTCTGGGTTGGCATCTTCGGCTCGGTGGTTGCTTTCCCAAAGGTGATCTTTGCGGGGAAACATAAGAGACTCTGGAGAAGCCTTGCTCGTCCTCCTGGCTTGGGAGCTCTCCCGCGGCTCCGCCGTAGCAAGGCAGGAAGCTTCATTTGGGTGGCTGGTCAGTGTCGGCTTGACAGCGACGGAGCCGCTGGTGCTTCCACAACTTTTTTGGTTGGGTCACGGGACTTGGGCACGAGAGGCCAGGCCGATAGGGACTGCATCTAGATCGGACACATTGAAGGGAGTTATGCTACCAATTTGGGATTTGTGTGGATTATCCGTACAAGTATTGCTGTTAGATGGGCTGGGATTTGGAGCGTTTGCGCAACGGGATGATTATCTGGCTTTGTTACATGGACCTCATTCGCCCGCCCAGGCAAGCGGTCGCGCTGCATTCAAGGCACAACTCAGTTGTATTACAAAACCGCCTGCTCAATCTTGATGATTTTTGTTGGATTCATGGTCACACCCAGTTCACCGTCCTTCGAGAGGGCACGTCCGTTTCTCAAGCTGTCTTCGTTCAGGTTGCAGGAGGCAGTCTGATGCATCAGTGCTTTTCAGTTCCAAACTCTATTACTTTGAAACGAGATAGGCATCGAGTAAACTTGTTGATTTCCGAAACATGGAACCAGCCAGTGAACGTTCATCGCCCTGGCAGCCTATTCCTACGCACCGAGCCTCCGGTCAGTTTAGGACTCCTGGGGCACTCAAACGCTGCCGGACGGGACTCCGGCCTTTTTCGTCTCCACCCGCGACGCCCATTCCCCGGGATGTGCTTTGCTTGAATGTGGGCCTGGCCCAGCCGTGGACTTCTTAGCACAAAAAGAGCGAAAGGCGAACTTTGGCTCCGAGCGGTCGTCGGGCGGCTTCTGAGTTTCTGCACGGCGGTTTTGGGCTGTGCTAACCCCAGAAATTAACGGGAGGCTCAACGCCTCATTTACGGATCCGAGCTACCAGTGGACAAGAAGCAGTGGTGATGTGTTGTAGATTCGCAGATGTTTTTGCTCCTCTCGGCCTTCGTCCCGTAAGATCGATCACACCCGTGCATCCCCGGGGGTCGGGGAAACCACCCCCTAGAAGGTCGCAACAAAATGGTGGGGGCAGGGGTGTTGTTCACACTTCTGCCGAACAGCCTTTCCGAGTCCAGCCGGGGATTCGCGACCACCGGCATTACCGTCGGCCATCGACGGCTGTAGCTACGCGGCGAGCTAGGCTAGGGATTGTTTGGACCCAAGGGAAATATGATTTAGCGTCATATTTGGTTTCCATTCTTTCTCTCACACCGTAACATTTGCTCTTTTGCTTCCTTTATCTCTCCCCGTTGGAAGCCCTCGAAGTGCTCGACGGGTTGCTTTTTTTTGTGTTGCCGTTTCTAGATACCCCTCAGCGAGTCGTTGGTTGCTTGCCGAGACATCCCCGCTAATCCCTACAATACCCGCTCAAGCGAAGAGACACCGCGACGATGCCGTCGACAGCGCTGTGCATGAGGACGCTGCGGGCGTACAGCAAGTATGGGTCAAACGTATGTTTCTTGGTGGTTTGGTGTGTGGCTTCGAGGTCAATTGCTAACAGAACTCCCGGATAGCATGCTGCGCTCTTCGCCCGCGCATTCTCGTCGACTGGGCGGCGGGCCGAGATCAACAAGGTCTACCCGTCGGCTGCGGAGGCGCTCAAGGACATGAAGTCCAATTCGACACTTCTGTGCGGTGGCTTCGGTCTCTGCGGTGTGCCCGACACTCTCATCAACGAGGTTCTCAAGAAGCCCGAGATCACCGGGCTCACAGCTGTGTCTAACAACGCCGGCACCGACAACAGCGGCCTCGGCAAGCTGCTCAAGACCAAGCAGATCCGCAAGATGATCGCGTCTTACATTGGCGAGAACAAGACGTTCGAGTCCATGTATCTGACAGGCGAGGTCGAGCTCGAGCTCACTCCCCAAGGCACGCTTGCCGAGCGCTGCGCCGCTGGTGGTAAGGGCATCCCCGCCTTCTACACTCCCGCCGCCTTCGGCACCGTCGTACAGACCGGCGAGCTTCCCCTGCGCAACAACCCCGACGGCAGCGCAGCCGAGTTCTCGTACCCCAAGGACGTCAAGGTTTTCAATGGCAAGAGCTACCTCCTGGAGCACAGCATCGACGGTGACTATGCCTTCGTCAAGGCCTACAAGGCCGACCGCCTCGGTAACTGCCAGTTCCGTCTTGCCGCCCACAACTTCAACGGCGCCATGGGCCGCAACGCCAAGATGACCATCGTCGAGGCCGAGCACATCGTCGAGCCCGGCGAGATCTCCCCCGAGGCGGTTCACCTCCCCGGCATCTACGTCAAGCGCGTCATCCAGAGCACCGCCGAGAAGAACATCGAGAAGTACACCTGGGCTAAGGACGAGGCCGAGGACGTCGCCGCTAAGAAGTCGGCCCTCGGTACCGGCGACACCGCCGCCAAGCGCGAGCGCATCGTCCGCCGTGCCGCCAAGGAGTTCAAGAACGGCATGTACGCTAACCTGGGTATCGGCATGCCTATGCTCGCCCCCGGCTTCGTCGGCCAGGACGTCGAGGTGCAGCTCCAGTCCGAGAACGGCATCCTCGGTCTCGGCCCCTACCCCCGCAAGGGCGAGGAGGACGCCGACCTCATCAACGCCGGTAAGGAGACCGTCACCCTCAAGCCCGGCGCCGCTGTCTTCGGCAGCGAGGAGTCCTTCGGCATGATCCGCAGCGGCCGCATCAACCTCACCATTCTCGGTGCCATGCAAGTCAGCGCCACTGGCGATCTCGCCAACTGGATGTTGCCCGGCAAGGTCAAGGGCTTCGGCGGTGCCATGGACCTGGTCAGTAACCCCAGCGCTACCAAGGTCGTTGTCACCATGGAGCACACCGACAAGAAGGGCAACGCCAAGATTGTCAAGCAGTGCGCCTTCCCCCTGACCGGCAAGGCCTGCGTGTCGCGTATCATTACTGAGCTTGTGAGTAACCTGAAAAGTCTGATAAAATGTAAGCAGCTTTTTGCTGACCAATACTAGGGCGTGTTCGACGTTGACTTCGCCAACGGTCTCACCCTCATCGAGATTGCCGACGGCGTCACCGTTGAGGAGATCAAGGCCAAGACCGAGGCGCCGTTCCACGTCGCTGAGGATCTTAAGCCAATGCTTTAATGGAACCTTGTAAGGAGCGGGTATTTTGGTTAATAAAAGGCGCCAATTGGGAAAGACCGGGAGGCACCAGCTACCTTGCTGGAGAGCTGTACGTGTAATTCGGTTGCATTTTATGTCATCTCATTACAGTTGTAAATACCAAGGGTCTCATTTACGATTTTGTCTACCTACTCCTAAGCAGCACGATATTTTGTGATATTGGGGTACGATCAGAGTTACCATGTGCTCCCAGGTGGAATATCTCCCCGAAGTCCCGCCCGTAGCTTCTCATGCTGCCGATGGTCCTCGTACCAGTTGCCTGTATATCTATGCCTTGCCCAAGACGTTCTCAGCCAGCGAGACGCTGGTGCCAGTGTTGTCCGGCTCGACATTGACCGAACTGACCCTGCCGTTCTCAACCAGGAGGGTGTAACGCTTCGAGCGATCACCGCCAAAGATAGCCGAGCCGTCGAACGCAAGATCAAGCGCCTTCGTGTACTTGCCAGTCGGGTCGGCGAGGAATCGAATCTAATACAAGTACACAATCAGTCTCTCTTCCCAGCATGAACTTAGAGCATAGATCTCAACTTACCCCGAACTCCCCAGCCGGATCCAGCGCCTCTCCCCAAGCCTTCATGCTGTATCCCAAAGTCAGCACCCTCCCATCCCATTCACAATTCTTACCCTCCCAAAACTCACACAAAAGCATCATTCACCGAGACCACCGCCACCGTATCATAATCCTTTGTCTTGGGATGCGCAATGAATCCGGGGATGTGCTGCGCCGAGCACGCCGGAGAAAACGCCGCCGGCACACCAATGATGATCATGTTGTTTGCCTTGGACGCGAGGTCCGCCAGATTGACCTTGTTGCCGGGGGAGTTCTCCTGGAGCACATCGAGGTCGGGCAAGGGATCGCCGACCTTGATGAAGGCCGGGCGGGTGGTGGAGAAGGTACGGCGAGCGACAGGCGCGGTGCGCGCCGCGAGGCGGAGGGCGGAGGTGCGGAAGGACATTTTGGGTATTGATTGGAGAGGAATTGGTGTAATGGGAGGTGGTGATGTTGAGGTGAGACGGAGGTTGGAAAGGCAGTTTGGGTCCAAGCTCAAGTGTTGCTGCGATTGAGCTCCCCGCGGCGGTGGCCGAGTTGGGGAGCTCGGTACCGAAATTGGTGGTTTCGGATGACATCACTAGCTGAATTGTTGTGGATGGACCACGACATTTCGAAGATCTGTTTGGATCAATTGATTCAGGGGGTGTTATTCTGAAGATAGGTAGAATTTGACCTGTTCTGTGCCATTGATAGACACAGTATGGGCTGGGAACAACAGAAGCGCGGGAGATGCATGGTGCTTAGATGCGATAGTAACCCTAACCCGGAATGCAAGTTAAGAAGAGCTCTCCACGCCAACTCTACTTTCCGCACGACTTTATCACGTTGAGACTTGTGGGCTCAACTGCTGTCCAATGGCGACAGGCCGAGCGATTTGGTATGTTGCGCGCACGAAAAAGTCGCCGCATGGCACGCTCTATATCAATTGCAGCGTAAAACCTGGCGCAAGCAAGCCCCGCGAAGGGATTGCTGGCATCAGAGAAGATGCAATTGATGTTTACGTGGCTGCGCAAGCCCGAGAGGGTGAGGCCAACAAAGCCGTCATCAAGGTTCTCAGCGAGGTAATTTTACCCGTTTGTCAACTTATTAGGCCGGCCATCAAATCTCACTCTCTCCGCAGGTCCTGGATCTCCCCAAATCCGATCTCACGATAACGCAAGGTCTGAAATCCCAAAACAAAACCATCGCCGTTGCTGCACCTTGGGTAAGGGCTGGCGAGGACGAGTGCCTAAAGCGCGTACGAGAGTATCTGGATAAGGCGGCAGACGTCGATTGATGTATGTGGGGGTATCGAGGACCGAGGATGTCGTTCAAAGGTTCATCAAGGCCGGATTCCCAGAGGCTATTCAAGGGCCCGGATTATGGTTTCGGGAGCAGCCTCACCTCACACCACGCCCTCGAGGACGGGCCAGCCCGGCCCCCCGTGTCCCTCGGGTATTGCCACCGCCTCGCCCAATTCTCGAGGTGCCCCCGCCCCTTGTCGACGGAGCCGGCACCCGGGATTGCCGCGTCCCAGGAGTTGGCGTTTGGAATTTGGGCGTCGGTTTGGAGGATGTCGGCGGATTGTCGACAAACGAGGTATCAGTTGTCCTAAACACAGTCAGCAACTCAAATCTTGACGTGGCGGTGCCATCCGACCCACATGAACGTAGTTTCGCCCTCAACCTCAGCAGACGTCTTTGTTGGTAATTGTGAGCTTCCACCCTGCTCGTCTTGCTGCTTCACTCTTCGAAAAGACTCGGCCATCGGACCCTATGCGGTGCTGGTCAGCCAAGGCTGGAGAGGCTTCCAAGGTCAAATTCGCATACCTCCGGAAAGTCAACGCAGAAAGCGTTCATGTTCAGTCCATAGAGAAAGCTGGCGAAGCTCTCGCTGAACCGCGCCAGACTCTCGTGCATCAGCTGGAAATGCATCATGTTGGCCTCGAGGTCGGCCATGGCATCTGAGAGCTCTGCGAAAGCAGGCTCAAAAGTATTGAGGGGGAATTGGGCTTCGCCCGAGACACTCTCTCGAGCGGACTCTCTAAACGAAGAGCGCGACGACGGTCGGAGCGGTGTGGTAGGTCGAGATGTTCGGGTTCGCGAAGTGGACCGCGCTCGTTTTGCGCTCGAGTCCCGGTTTGAGCTCGGCATGATGATTTGCGAAGTCGGTATTGTTGTATCAACGAGCAGTTGGCTGTAGTTAGGATTCCGTACTGCCCAGCTGTTGAAGAATCGGATCGCAGACTGTCGGGCTGATTTGTTTACTTGCAGCGATGGTGTCGCGGCGAATTGCCCCGCGGCGGGTTAGTGAGGAGGCACGTGCGCAGCAGGGGCCGGCGAATGAGGGGCGGTTTGCGGCGAGTCATTTGCGTGAACACCGCCAAGCCACGGAGCCACACGGCGGGGTGTAGCGACTTCCCGAGCTGCCCGCCCGCTTCAATGCCTCTGACGTTGTGCTCCAGGTTTTCATTCGGCCCCTCTGTTTCGGAGATGGACAGATTTTGGTGCTGTGAAGGTCATGACTCCAGTGTACATACCGCCCCGATCGTGAAATAAAGATTTCCAGACGCTTTCCTAGCCTACCTCAAGCCCAAATCCATCAAGAATCCGGTTCCTTGCCCCCATTTCGGTTGCGGCTTGTGCGGTTCACTCGGCTCAGGCCAAGCCTTCCGCCAGCCAGCGTCAGTCTCGAATACGTCGTATCCTGAGACTCGCGCTGCTTTTCTTGACCTTCAACTGAACCCTTTGTACTGGCGAGTCGTCCCTAAAGCCTCAAACGCTCACCTCAAAACTGCTCTCAATTGTATGTGGACAGTCACCTTCCGCGTTGCAGCCCTCGTGACCCAAGTTGATACCATTGCCCGCGTTGCTCGTCGGATTGCGCCTGGTTGACTGACACGGAAAGCCCGGGATAGCTTGTTCTGCGATTGGGCCGTCAACGGGGCTGTACTGAACTCGGCGCCTGTTGGATTCCTACCGCAGTGCTGTACCAACTCCAATCCCCGGCCGGACCTTAGGTGATGCGCGCGAGCCGACATCTCCTGTCATCGCATCCCTGAGATATCTATTCTCCATGCGCCCCACGCTGCCACTGCTGCGTCTCCGTCTTTCAGCATCTGCATCCGCCAGGACACTCTCTGTAAACAATCCTCTCGTTTGGCGCCCCTCTTTGCTGCCAATTGACCAAGTTTCGCATCCTTCAGCCAGCGCATTTACTCGGAGCATCTCAGAACTTGGGTGCAAGTCATCGCATTGTCGGCATAGCGAACGGCGCAACAAGACCGCCTCTCCCTCATCCCCTCATTCCCCGCGAGTTCTTATCGCCTCGTCGAGCAGCCTCTTAGGTCTTATTCTCCTATTTGGCATAGGATTGGGGTTTGGATTCGTTGCTTTTGACTTGCGACGCAACCATACATCAGACGAAATCCCCGATCTCACCGAGGGCGCCGAGATCATGACCGGAGAAATAGCGCCGGGCCGGCCCGGGAACCTCACCCCTGAGCAAGAGGAAAAACTCAGACGCCTATGGCAACTCGTCTTCCAGGTTTGCGGCGTTGCCCCGACCGAGAATGGAATTGCCGTTGCTCCCAACTCGACGCCGGCCCCCGTGGCAGCGTCGTCAGTTGATAAGTCACCTAAAAAGGGCCGCATGTCTATCTTCTCGCGCCGTGGACGGAAGGAGTCGGATCCGGTGGAGTCTGTTGTAGCCGCGCCGACCGGCCGTTCGCCGACGGTGGTGTTGTCTCCCCCTAAGGAAGGCGAGCATGATAAGTACGGCCAGACGCAACACTTCTACGATACACTCGCGAGCATGACACCTGAGTCTATTCGCGCCACTATCTGGAGCATGGTTAAGCACGATCATCCAGATGCGCTGCTCCTGCGATTCTTGAGGGCGCGCAAGTGGGAGGTCGAGAAGGCGCTGGTTATGATGATCTCGACCATGAGCTGGAGGGCAAACGACATGAAAGTGGATGAGGATATCATGACCAATGGCGATGCTGCTGCTGTGGAGGCAGAGAAGAATGCCACCGACCCTGCTGAAAAGCGGTTGGGACACGACTTCTTGCAGCAAGCACGGATCGGGAAGAGCTTCATTCACGGTGTGGACAAGATTGGCCGTCCTGTGTGTTATGTCCGAGTCCGGCTGCACAAGCAGGGAGAGCAGGTTGAGAAGAGCTTGGAGAGGTATACGGTCTATGTCATCGAGACATGTCGGTATCTGCTACAGCCTCCGGTAGACACAGCCGTGAGTGAGCCCCAACTATGTCAGCAACTAGGGCATACTGACTTTTCCGCAGACCATCGTATTCGACATGACCGGGTTCTCTCTGGCAAATATGGTATGTGAATTTTGCGGCATCTAGTGATCGCACGCTTACGGACAATGTGTAGGATTATACGCCTGTAAAATTCATGATTAAGTGTTTTGAAGCAAACTACCCAGAGTCACTTGGAGCAGTCCTCGTCCACAAGGCTCCCTGGGTATTCCAAGGCAAGTCAACCGCCACTCTGTTTTGCCCCTTTTGACTAACACCAAACAGGCATTTGGAGGGTCATCCGCGGCTGGCTCGACCCAGTCGTTGCCAATAAGGTACACTTTACCAACAACGTCAAGGAAATGGAGGAATTCATCGCCGTCAAGCAGCTCCCCAAGGAGCTCGAAGGCGAAGAAGACTGGGAATACGAATTCGTCGAGCCTGTGCCAGGCGAAAACGACAAAATGAAGGACACTGCAACGCGTGACCGTCTCCTTGCAGCTCGGGAGATGCTCGTCAAGGAGTTTGAGGATACCACGCTGCAGTGGATCCAGCACCCCGACGACGAGAAGTCGGCTGAGATCAAGGGGCGTCGTGCGTCGCTGGTCACACAGCTCCGCGAAGACTACTGGGGTCTTGACCCCTATCTCCGCGCCCGGTCATACTACGACAGAACTGGTGTGTTACTGCCGGGAGGCAAGATCAATTTCTACCCCAAGCCTGCACAAGAGTCGGAGAAGATGGTGGTTGAGTTGACGAACGGGGTTGCGGCTGTGAAGATTACCCCTGTTGCGGCGCCAGCGGTCGAGACGACACCAGACGATGTAGACTAGATCTTGACCTTTCATCTTATGGTCCTTCCTACATTTCTCTAGAGGTGGCGGCGGAGTGATGAAAAGCTTTTGGTATATTGTTAATTAGCAGCCCAGGGTACGGTCCTCCTATCCGGAGGCTGGGGCATTTTAGAGGTAATGATAAAACACGGAGTACATGAAAGAAGACGTAAAGTCGGTGCGCATGGTTGTTGAAAGACTCGGACGGATTTGTATATTGGCATGTTGCTACATTTTGGGCTCTTCCCAGTTCCCAAGCTATCACTGTGAGTCTATACACCTGTCACCTCACACCTTGGACTTGATCTCCTCAAACAGGGCCTTGAGCTTATCCATGTCCGTCTTCTGCTGAGGCCAGCTGATGCCCAACCCCTCCTCCTTGTTGGGCTTGGGGATCTGGTAATCACAGAGTGGTCAGGTTCCGAGGCCGTGTAACAACACCATGTCACTGGGGGTTCTGAGGTGGGAACGATACATACCATGTGGAAATGGACATGGTCAACCTCCTGGTGGGCGAGCCGGCCGTTGTTTTGGAGAATGTTGTACTCTTGTGCGCCTACCGCGGTGGCGAGCTTCTTGGCAACGGGCTATGGTTCCATATGTTAGAACTCTCCTTTCTTTGTCTATCTGGGTTACTCATTGCAGTCCTACTAGGAGCTCGGTGAGATGGTCGTCGGGAATATCCGTGAGCTTCTCGCCGTGGAACTTGGGGATGACGAGCTGTTATGCGTTGCGCGTGGTTAATACGCATGTGCGGACGACATAGGGTAGGGCTCGTACAGCGTGGCCACGGCTCAGGGGGTTGATGTCGAGGAAGGCGAGGGTCTTGTCGCTTTCAAAGAGCTTGAAGCAGGGGATGTCTCCTGAAGACGCCGATGACGCAGACGCGTGTTAGTTTGAGTTGGATTGGATCCCCGATGTCTGCCTGGGTTTATGGCTTGCCTTTGATAATCTTGCAAAAGATGCAAGAAGCTGCTTTGCTTGCCATTTTTGCTTTTGGTTGCTGACTTTGCTGAAGAAGCTTGAGGTGAGCTAAGCTTGAGCTGTCGATCAAGAGGAGTGTCTGACGTCGATTTGGAGCTCTTTTAGAGTCGCGAACCGCGTCGCGTGGAGCGGGGTAGATTCCGAGCTCCCGAGACTTCAGCGGCAGTATGTCGATCTCACCACGGGCGCCATCTACGCTGCATTACTGCCAAATACGGTGGAATATACATAGTGAAGCCTTTATATGAGCTAACCTTGGAGAAACAGACGGCTGGCCAACCCGACGGTCCAGCTGCCCATTCTCTGCCTATACGACTGGGTTAGGGTTACAGCAGAGATCATATCCAAGCGACCTCCGGCTAGGTATCATTTGGCTTCATTTTCCCCTCTGGAGCAGAAAGATGCTTCGGTGTCTCTTAGTTAATGCCCTGAAAGTAAGCGGATTTTGCGGTTGGTTCATAATCAGCATGGAGCCAGAGCTGGGAGATCAGATGTCAAAGTTACGGTTGAGCGGCACAGCCCCTGAACGTTCCCGCCCACCAGGCTGCCCCGCCCCCGCCATCGACATCATTGCCTGGTTGCAACACCATGGTCGCAAACCATATCATACCTGTTCACAGCCTTCTCCAGTCCTTGAAATCCTGCCGCAAACACTATCCATCCAGCTCTTCCCCTTGACCAGACTTGCCATTTAATCCAACCTCCCATCGCCAGAGCCATGACGACCTACCGAAACACCCCTCTCTTTGGCGGGGCTCTCCAATGCGATCTCCCCGAGAAATTCGCAGATGTCAGGTACGAAGGCGCAGCCTTGCCGCGGCGCAAGCCCTCAATCTAGGCCCCAGCCTGCTGACCCTTTTCCTTCCCCATCGCAGCAAGCTTCGCCAGGTTCCCGACAACCAAGAAGTCTACATCGACAAGGACGGCTTTACCAGCATTATCTTCGACATCACCGACCGCGTCGGGGCCTCCGGCGGCGGCCTCGAGACTGACGGGCGCGCGCTGACCACGCACCTGGAGGAGCTCGTCGGCGATGACGCCGACACGGTCAAGGTGTGGAACACAACCGAAACCCAGTTCTCCCATCTCGAGTAAGCATCTCTCTATCCCCGACCCCCCTTTTGCAAACGGAAAGAGACCACCCGGCTAACCCACGTACCCCTTGGCAGCGAGACTATCCCCGCATATACTCTCATCGCGACTCAGACCCCAAAGCCAGATCCAAGGTCGGAGCGGACATCAGCGCCGGATTTCACGGCGCTGATTCTGACGTTGGTGCGGCTGGAGAAGGAGAAGACGGACATCTTGATTACCATTAATGTGCCGCATATCAAGGGGGAGTATGACGAGGAGGAGGTTGATCTAGCGCTCGGGAAGCAAGGAGAGCTGATCGGAGATGCTGTTGAGTATGCCGCGAGAATTTGGGGGAGCTTTGATGTGAAGGACTGGAACTTGTTCAACGAGATTTGAAATGTTGCGCCAAGGGGGCTGCATTGAGGAGAGGACGCCGGTGAGTCCGGGATTTCTTCAGTCATATTGTTTTCGCGCAGTCAAGCGAGCTGGAGTGATTTGATGCTGGGTGTCTAGCTAAGATGCCGTTTGGCAAAAGGGACTGGTTTGAAGGAAGGATCACATCTCGCCGCGGCATGGTGGGAGGGAGCTCGTGACGTGGTTGTCATGGCTATCATGAAATCGTACATTTCCAGGCAGTGCTGGAATCTACCAAACATTTTATGTAGAGCAAAAATCTAGTTAGCCCCCCATGGGTATCAATAATGGCACAAACGCCGTTAATCCGCTCCGGTTGCGCCCCGTTATACCCGGTTACCCAAACACGTCGGCGTCATCCTTCACCACTGGCGTCGCCAGCTTGCCCTGCCTCTGGGACCACTTGTTCGCAACGAGCTTCATGATATCCTTCTGCGGACTTCCCGGGTTCTCCTGCCGGACCTTTTTCATCTCCTCCTTCATGAATAGCTGGTATTCCGATGGACCCTTCTTCTCGCAACCTGCCTTCGTCGTGCCAGATCCCCTCGGCACCGGCTTGATCTGCACGAGCACTCCCTTGCAACTTCCACAACGATGCCTTTCGGGATGAACGCTCTTGGAATGCCGCTTGTATTCCATGCTGCATCCCTCGCACTGCCAGATGTACTTGAAGTCGATATCATATGAATGCTTGGTGGTAACTTCGACTCCACGGTGTGCAAACGCCCGTGAGGTCTTGGAAGCCCAGAGCTTGAACTCCTTGCCATGTGGATTCTTGGTGATGCTGGAGATCATGAAGTTGGCGAGATGGCAGAATTCGTGTGCGACTACGTTGAGCAAACGGTGCTCGTCGTCAATGACCTTCTCGGCGAGCTCGATTGATGCGTAATGCTTGGGCGGCGGACCATTGGGGCCCGCGTTGCGCTGGGTCTCCCGCTTCCAGTTTGCACGGCCAGCTGTGGTGTTGAGCTTCTTGGACCAGTTCAGCTGGATACCACCCGTGGATGCGGCGAGCTGCGAGATTTGTCCGTCTGTGATCGTCTCGTCTAGCTCGCGGAGGAAAGACGCAGCGAGCTCATGCTTGATTTGCTCAAAAGCTTTCTTGGCCTCGCGCGATGAAATGGGTTTCAACTTGGGGGCGGGCGTGGGTTTGACCGGGTTTGCCTTGGCTGGGTCGGGGAAGAGCTGCTTCCGCGGAGAGTGCTCATCGTTCCAGTCGTCGATGAACTCTTGATTCCAGAACATGTCGGTGCTGGGATGGTGAGGTGTCGTCGGAATGCGGGAAAGCTTCTTGGGAGAGACGAGACCGGGTTTGTTTGTTGGAGGCGAGGGGGGTGGCGTCCTGTCTCCGTCTCGTTGCTTTACTGAAGAGTCCGACGGGAGGGGGAGAGCAAAGTCATTGCTGGAAAATATTAGCGACTTTCGTCCCATGTCGTCTGCTTTATTCACCAACGACTCACAGTTTTAGACCAGAGAAGGTATCTGCTAGGTCTCTCTCCGCCACTTTCTTCGTAGTCTTCCCGTTTGTAGACTGTTCTCGGCCCCGTCGAGTTGATTTCGAACGAGAGGGACCGCCGACTTTCTGGCCGTCACCATCGTCACCATCCTTTCCTGCTGCATTTGTCCCAGCCTTTGATTGCGTGGGTTTTCTGTCTTTGAGACGAAGGCTAGGCTTCTTTGGCGGGTTTGGTCTAATATCCACAACCAACTCATCCTCTTCGTCGTCATCCACAATAAAGTCATCCAGGTCGTCCAAGTCGTCCTCAAATGCAGAGTTGTCCTCCTCTGCGGTGTCAAAAACATCCTCGGCCAGAGACACCTCTTCAATAATCGTTGCATCCTCCTGGTTCGAGCCATCCCCTCCCTCTTGCTCCTCACTGTGAACTATTGGAACCGACAGGCTGGTCCTAGACCTAAATGCAACCCTTGGCCGTCGGGGTTGGGCCTTCTTCTCTTCAGCCAGAGGGGCAGTGTCGACTTCATCCTTCGTCAGATCTGGCGTCCATTGTCGCAGCAGCGCATTGTCGGATATGTTGCCTAGCTTTCGCCTCCGCACTGTCGCTGGCGCCTTCACTGGTTCCTTCTCTGTATTTTCGTCATCATCGTCGGCAATTATTTTTCGACTTTTCAAGGTGGCCAGCGGTGGCAGCTTCTTCTGCCGCCGAACTAGGGTTGCAAGGTCGGGAAGCGAATCATCGCTTTCGTCGCTCGTGTCTGTGACTCGGAGCCGTGCCATGCTCGTTGCCTACAGGACTATGACTAGTTGACGAGGATGCTATCGGTTCGACTCATCACCTTGGAATTCACGATGACTACTCACGGCGTTGGAATTCGATCTGGCAGCAATGCAGAAATCCTGCTCATTCAGTGGTAAACGGAGACTGGTTGCTATGGGTGACCGGGGATCTCCGTCCAAGAGGCCCCCACGTTTGGGTTTGATCGACCCCCCACTTTTCCCACCTCGTCAGCTCCCCTGGCAAGGAGCGGCCCTTTGCAAAAGAGAAAATTCGACGGCCTGTGCGGAGTCCGAAGCTTCACTTAGCAGGCTCATCAACGGCACAGCTTCCTCCTGCGTATAGGTAGCGTTAAGCTATCTCACGCTTTGGTGAGAGGGCACAACATGCAAGTTGCGCAACATGGGAACATTGGCTCCGTAGGACAACTTCCGTTGCGGTACCCGCTCTGCGCGTGGCCCAGACCTCGATGGCCCTCCCGTCTCAGCACTGTTCCAGAATCCAGAGGCATGGAGAGACCAGCTTTGCTCTCAAGCGTCTTGACTCGTCCGGTCATTCCGGAATTCCTCATCCGAAGCCAGCGTGTTCCAAGGCGGTCCAACGTAGTTATTGACAGCGCACCGCGGGAGATAACGCCGCCCTTTGACCTTTCAACATCTGGCGGATGGTCTGGCTTGATTGTTTGTACAACGCTACTGTGAGGCTTGCAGAGGCAACCTCGTTGATCGACGCCGCCGAAAATTGCACCTTTGGATTCTGACAGTGGCGTCTTGAACGTTGTCTGACAAGATTATTTTTTTTACTAGTTCCGTTGCTTCTTTTGTGAGGTCGGTGGCTTTCAATACAGTGATGGCGCTTGAAGCTCTTTGCGCGTCTGATTGTGTTAGCAGCGCGCTGAGGCGTGTGCCAACTTGCATCTGGAAGACACAAAAGACTTTACGACGCGCATATCGGCCTAAATTTAGGCTGGCTTTTACACGAGATAACATTCCGAGGGTGCATGGACCGTCGTAAGAAAATCTCAAGCGCCCGTCACCAGAGGACACAAATCAGGCTATTCACCTTCTGGGGAAGCAGGTTGGATTTTTCCGCAGCATGGTCAGCGAGCAGCTGCACTGGGTGTCACTTTCTCACCACCGACCATCCACTGAGTGTGTCTCGCGGTGGGCAGCTAATGTAGGTACCGGTCGACTGGCGGCCGATTCGGGTTGGCGAGGGCCGGCTGTCGGCGATCTCGTTGCTACACCGCATCGTGTCGCGACGCTTCACCAGCTCGTGGAAGAAACGCCATCCACCGCACCGAGAGTTTGCGTGGGTTACGCGGCCCCCCTCCGCGACCAGGTCGGGGCCTGTCATCTAGAGGGCCTGCCTGCCCTGGCGGATGCTGCCGAAAAAGTGGGATTTGCTTCGCCGCCAACTTCACGGCAGGGCAAATTGCAACCCATCGTCATCGATTGCCCTCGATATTGCACTGGCTGGGCGTTCAGGTCCTCCGCAGCACCGTTCCATGTGGAGGCAACTGAAGGGTGCCTGTAAAGGTTGGCATTTGCCGGTACGAAAGTCGCACCAGGCGGATTTGCACTAACATTCCCTCATGCGCTGGAAATAGATTGGTTCACGGTCAATTTGCTGTTACCAGGTACCCGAGAGGCACGATAGCAGGGGGTAAAGGGGCACCATCGAGCTGGCACTGTGTTCGGAACATTCAGTTTCAAGAGGGCCGGGAGGCTGTCTGTTGATGCTGCGGAACATCTTCCTCTCTGAGGCCCGCATCGTCAACCTTATTGACAGCGCACAACCTGGTGCCTTCTTTGCGACCACGACCTCAACTCGCTCAGGAGAGAAGAGGATGCGTGGGAATCGCTGCGAGTCTGAGACACCTCGGGCGCAAACAGCTGATAGGCGCAGCCTTCGTATTCTTTCTGCTGTCGCCACTGGTTAGGCCAACACACGGTGGGCTGTCGGGGCTTGCTGCGGAGTCTGTGCAGCTTGCACCGGCGTGATGGGCTGATGCCAGGAAGGGAGCGATAGCAAAATTCTCAGGTCGGTTCGCTCGGAGGGCGTCCAAGTTCGCGGATGTGCCATTGGGCCCTATGTGGAACCGTTGATGAACCTGAATGCCGGCTTAGGTGAATTTGGACTTGGTGAATTCTGTAGCCTTGTTGCTGGCAGCACGTTCCCTGATTTCTAGAACTCAACGTCATGCTGTCGACGCTGGATCAAGCTTGGGCTCCCGCCGGCCCAGCTGGGTACTTGGGTGGTACTTGATGGAGCCGTTCCGGCTGCGCGACCAAGGAGTCCGGTACCTGGGCGTGGCGAAGTCAAGGAAGCTGAAGCACCCGCAATTTCGATGCGATGACCTGGTTCGACCACTATTCGCAAGCACATCATCCCTGAGGGTTCCAGCAGCGGACCGACTGCGCTTCTCCATTGGACGGTTGTGAGAGGTCAATTGAGATGGTGGCGCGAATAGGAGCCAAGTACCCGCAAGTACCTCGACCAAGTTCCCGCTGCAGATCGCCGGGCAGTCCAGCCCAGCTGCCAAGGTTGTCAGCCCTGGCAAAAAAGAAAGGGCGCCAGAAGAAGTAAAAGAGCTTGGTGAAAGACTCGAGAGAATGAAATGGGGAGGCTGAAAAGAAGAATTTTTGACGTTTGCAAAAGTTTGGGCGATCGTGTTTGCATCCTGTTCAAAGGGACGGCGGAGCAGCATGGCGACTGGGAGCTTGGCGGCCACCATGAGAATGGTGATCTCGCTGTTGCTCAAACAGCCGGTTTCCATTGGGTTTTCGGGCGTGGTGAAGCACAGTGCGGGTTGGTCTGACGCGGCACTGCACCTGCTTGGCAGCCCACTCACCCTTTTCGACAGCCCCTGGCCAATGCTTCCAACCCCCCCAGCTAGGGACTGCCCTGACCGAGCGAGTGAGCGAGCAACTTGGCCTGGGCCCTGCTCCTTCCGTCACGACGAAACGCTGGCCCATCCTTGAGGACCTCCTTTTCCATTTTCCTGTTCTTTCCCCCTCACCCCAACTTCCCTGTATCCCCTTTTCTCTTTCTTTCCTCTTCACGCTCACTCGCCTCCTCCGGGAACCTCTCGTTCAGTTGCCGGATTGTGAAGGAGCCTCCGGTGTCAGCAGTTGGTGGGATTCACTCGGGGCCAGCACTGCCACCCGCCAGCATTTAGACGCTTGTTGTCAAATCCCAGCCGCTGCGTGTCCGCAATTCGAGACGTCCGCATCGGTACGACACGTCAATCGCAGAGAAGAAACCAATCCAGCCTCCATCGATCGTTCAGAGCCGGGAGAAGGGTGTTTTGCGAATAATCGGTCGTTGTCTCCATTTTCAGTGGTTTGGGAAGCACGCACAGCGGCGGTCGATAATTTTTACTCGCGAGCTGCAGCGCGCCCGTACCGCCTTCGCCATCTCCAAGCCAACCTCCTTTCTGCGCCCCACCGCGCGACCAATCGCTCGTCATCTTTTGGCATCCGCAGTTTGTTATATCAACAATAACGGGCCAAACACACCACCCCCCGAAAAACACATCGCTCGCTCGGACACGGTCTCGATTTCAAATTTCTCACACGATTGCTGTGGCCGGCCACGTCGACTCTAATCACGACACCGCTTTTTGCAGCGCTGTCTTAATTTCTATTTGGATCGCGATAAAGTTTCGTCCAACGCCAAGGAACCCATGAACGTTTGACCTGGTAAGTTTGTGTCGCACCTCGTGGGCGCTTGACCCACCGGCTGTGGGAGCCGTTTGGGAGTCTGCCGTTTTGCGAACTTCACAGGAATGCTCACCTGGCTGACAGACAAAGTCGCCCAACATGTCGGGATACCCTCAAGGTCAGGGTCAAGGCCAGCCGCAAGGCCAAGGCCAAGGCCATCAAGATTACGACGATGGCTACGGTGGTCACCATGGTGGTCAACAAGGCGGGAATACCGATTCCTACTACCAGGACGACCAGCAGTACTATGGGAACAATAACGGCCAAGGCTACGATGCCCGCGGCCAGCAGGGCGATGGGTATTACGACGAATCGTGCGTTCATTCGCCCTTGGCTCTGTCTTATCCCGCTAACCATTTTGCAGTGGCTACTATAACGCAGATGCCAACAACCCGAACCAACAGGATGGCGGGTATTACGATAACCATGACCAGTATCACGACGATTACTACAATAACAACAACAACAACAATGGCGAACCGTACTACGATCAGGGCTATGATCAAGGCTACGATCAGGGTGGCTACGGCGAGCGAGGTCACCGTGGCGGTTCGGAAGAGGACTCGGAGACGTTTAGCGACTTCACCATGCGGTCCGACATGGCACGAGCTACCGATATGGACTACTATGGGCGCGGCGACGAGCGGTACAACAGCTACAATGATGGCCAGGCAAGAGGGTACCGCCCCCCATCGTCCCAAATTTCCTACGGCGGCAACCGGTCGTCTGGCGCGTCGACCCCGAACTATGGCATGGACTACGGCAACGTTCTCCCTGCTGGTCAGCGCTCCCGGGAGCCTTACCCGGCTTGGACCTCGGACGCTCAGATCCCCCTCTCAAAGGAGGAGGTGGAGGACATCTTCATGGATCTCACCGCCAAGTTCGGTTTCCAGCGTGATAGCATGCGCAACATGTACGATCATTTCATGACGCTGCTCGACTCCCGAGCATCGCGCATGACGCCGAACCAGGCGCTGCTATCGCTTCATGCTGACTACATTGGCGGCGATAATGCGAATTACCGGAAATGGTATTTCGCCGCCCACCTGGATCTCGATGACGCTGTCGGTTTCGCGAATGTGAAGGGCAAAGGCTTGAAGCGCAAGGCCAAGAAGAACAAGAAGAAGGATCCTCAGGACGAGACGACGCTGGAAGATCTGGAAGGCGATGACTCTCTGGAAGCCGCCGAGTTCCGCTGGAAGACGCGCATGAACCGGATGTCACAGCATGATCGCGTTCGCCAACTGGCGCTCTACCTGCTCTGCTGGGGAGAGGCCAACCAGGTGCGCTTTATGCCCGAGTGTCTCTGCTTCATTTTCAAGTGCGCAGATGACTATCTCAACTCGCCCGCTTGCCAGAACATGGTTGAGCCTGTAGAGGAGCTCACCTTCCTCAACAACGTCATTACACCCCTCTATCAATACTGCCGAGACCAAGGCTACGAGATTCTCAACGGAGTCTACGTCCGCCGCGAGAAGGACCACAACCGGATTATCGGCTACGATGATTGCAACCAGCTTTTCTGGTATCCCGAGGGCATTGAGAGAATCGTCCTCGAGGATAAGAGCAAATTGGTCGACGTGCCCCCGGCAGAACGCTACCTGAAGCTCAAAGACGTCAACTGGAAAAAGGTCTTCTTCAAGACCTACAAAGAGACCCGCTCCTGGTTCCATTTGCTCGTCAACTTCAACCGTATTTGGATCATCCACTTGACAATGTTCTGGTTCTACACGGCCTACAACATGCCAACGTTCATCACGCCTGATTATGAACAAGAAGTTAATCAACCCCCGCCCAATGCCGCTGTTTGGTCTTTCGTCGGTTTCGGAGGCGCTATTGCCGCTCTCATCAACATTCTCGCGACACTTGCGGAGTGGTCGTACGTGCCGCGTCGCTGGGCTGGTGCTCAACATTTGACCAAACGTCTGCTCTTCTTAATTCTCGTCTTCGTTGTCAACGTCGGTCCCGGTGTCTACGTCTTCATGCCCGACAAGGACACCGAAACGTTCCTCAAACGGCAGAACTCGACTCTTGCGCTTGCCCTGGGTATCGCGCAGTTCTTCATCGCCATCATCACGTTCCTCTTCTTCTCGATCATGCCTCTCGGAGGCCTGTTTGGAAGTTATTTGACAAAGAACTCGCGAAGATATGTGGCCAGCCAAACCTTTACCGCAAGTTACCCCCGTCTTGCGGGCAACGACAGGGCCATGTCGTTTGGTATCTGGGTCTCGGTCTTTGGTCTCAAGTTCGGAGAGTCGTATGTCTACCTGACGCTCTCCATCAAGGATCCCATCCGGTATCTCTACATCATGAAGGTGAACTGCCTGGGAGATCAGTACATCGGCACGACCTTGTGCGAGCTTCAGCCTAAGATCACGCTTGGTATCATGTTGTTCACGGATTTGATCTTCTTCTTCCTGGATACCTTCCTGTTCTACGTGCTGTTCAACACGGTCTTCTCCATCGCTAGATCCTTCTATCTCGGCTCGTCGATCTGGACACCGTGGAGGAATATCTTCTCTCGTCTTCCGAAGCGTATCTACTCCAAGATTCTCGCCACCACGGACATGGAGATCAAGTACAAGCCCAAAGTCCTCATCTCGCAGATCTGGAACGCCATCGTCATCTCCATGTACCGCGAGCATCTTTTGGCCATCGACCATGTCCAGAAGCTTCTCTACCATCAGGTACCCTCGGAGCAGGAAGGAAAACGCACACTCCGCGCCCCTACGTTCTTCGTTTCCCAGGAGGATCACTCGTTCAAGACGGAGTTCTTCCCCTCCCATAGTGAGGCGGAGCGCAGAATCTCGTTCTTTGCTCAGTCGCTCTCTACTCCTATTCCTGAGCCACTTCCGGTTGACAACATGCCCACTTTCACGGTTTTGATCCCCCACTACAGCGAAAAGATTCTTCTCTCGCTGAAGGAGATCATCCGTGAAGACGAACCCTACTCCCGTGTCACCCTTTTAGAGTACCTCAAGCAGCTGCACCCTCACGAGTGGGATTGCTTCGTCAAGGACACCAAGATTCTGGCAGACGAGACCTCTCAATTCAATGGCGACTACGAGAAGGAGGAGAAGGACACCGCAAAGAGCAAGATCGACGATCTTCCCTTCTACTGCATCGGCTTCAAATCATCGGCTCCCGAGTACACCCTCAGGACTCGTATTTGGGCTTCGCTTCGCTTCCAGACCCTGTACCGCACCATCTCCGGTTTCATGAACTACAGCCGCGCCATCAAGCTCCTTTATCGTGTTGAAAACCCAGAGGTTGTTCAGATGTTTGGTGGCAACTCGGACAAGCTTGAGCGTGAGCTCGAGCGGATGGCTCGCCGCAAGTTCAAGCTTTGCGTCTCCATGCAGCGCTATGCCAAGTTCAAGAAGGAGGAAATGGAGAACGCCGAATTCCTGCTTCGCGCCTACCCTGATCTCCAGATCGCGTACTTAGATGAAGAGCCTCCTCTTGTCGAGGGTGAGGAGCCACGCCTGTACTCGGCACTCATCGACGGCCACTCGGAGATCATGGAGAACGGCATGCGACGACCCAAGTTCCGCATTCAGCTGTCTGGCAACCCCATTCTTGGTGACGGCAAATCTGACAACCAGAACCACTCCATCATCTTCTATCGTGGCGAGTACATCCAGCTCATCGACGCCAACCAGGACAACTACCTCGAGGAATGCCTCAAGATTCGCAGCGTACTCGCCGAGTTCGAGGAGATGAAGACGGAGAACGTGTCCCCGTATACTCCTGGTGTCAAGAATGCCGCTCACGACCCCGTCGCCATCTTGGGTGCCCGCGAATACATTTTCTCTGAGAACATTGGTATCCTCGGCGACGTCGCTGCCGGAAAGGAACAGACATTCGGTACCCTCTTCGCAAGAACCCTGGCACAAATTGGTGGCAAGCTTCATTACGGTCATCCCGATTTCCTCAACGGCATCTTCATGACGACGCGTGGAGGTGTGTCCAAGGCCCAGAAGGGTCTGCATCTCAACGAGGATATCTACGCCGGTATGAACGCTCTTCTCCGCGGTGGTCGTATCAAGCACTGCGAGTACTACCAATGCGGCAAGGGTCGTGACTTGGGTTTTGGCTCCATTCTGAACTTCACAACCAAGATTGGAACGGGTATGGGTGAACAGATGCTTTCTCGAGAGTACTACTATCTCGGAACTCAACTGCCTCTGGATCGCTTCCTGTCGTTCTACTATGCCCATCCTGGTTTCCACCTGAACAACATGTTCATCATGTTCTCGGTTCAAATGTTCATGATCTGCCTCCTCAACATTGGCTCTCTGCGGGTTGAGACCATTGCCTGCAACTACAACCGCAACGTTCCCATCACCGATCCCCTGCTGCCTACCGGCTGCGCCAACACCGACGCGCTTCTTGACTGGGTCTTCCGCAGTATCTTGTCGATTTTCTTTGTCTTCTTCCTGTCCTTCGTTCCTCTGATCGTTCAGGAGTTGACGGAGCGTGGTTTCTGGCGTGCGGCGACTCGCTTCTTCAAGCAGTTCTTCTCGCTCTCGCCGTTCTTCGAGGTCTTTGTTTGCCAGATCTACGCCAACTCGGTCCAGCAAGACATCACCTTTGGAGGCGCCAGGTACATCGGTACCGGCCGTGGTTTCGCTACAGCTCGCATTCCTTTCGGCGTCCTCTACTCTCGCTTCGCCGGTCCGTCCATCTACTTTGGAGCCCGCATGGTGATGATGCTGCTCTTTGCCAGTCTTACCATCTGGCAGGCCGCCCTCACATACTTCTGGATCTCGCTGCTCGCTCTTGTCATCTCGCCCTTCCTCTACAACCCCCACCAGTTCGCCTGGAACGATTTCTTCATTGATTACCGCGACTTCCTCCGTTGGTTGTCTCGTGGCAACTCGCGCTCCCACGCTTCGTCATGGATCGCGTTCTGCCGCCTGTCACGTACCCGCACCACCGGTTACAAGCGCAAGGTTATGGGAGACCCTTCGAGCAAGATGTCGGCCGATGTTCCTCGAGCGGCCATCACCAACATTTTCTTTGGAGAGATTATTGCCCCGCTCCTACTGGTGGCTGTCACGTTGATTCCCTTCCTGTACATCAACGCTCAGACCGGTGTGTCGCCGGATGACTCCCAGTCTACAGCTGCGCTTTTGCGTGTGGGCATTGTTGCGCTCGCCCCGATCCTTATCAACGCTGGTGCCCTCGCTGTCTTCTTCGCCATGGCCTGCTTCATGGGCCCTCTCCTAAGCATGTGCTGCAAGAAGTTCGGTAGCGTCCTAGCAGCGATTGCGCACTGCATCGCCGTCATCATGCTTCTCGTCTTCTTCGAGGTCATGTTCCTTTTGGAAGGCTTCATCTTCTCCAAGACCTTGCTGGGAATGATCACGGTCGTTGCTCTTCAGCGATTTATTCTGAAGCTCATCATCTCCCTAGCGCTCACCAGAGAGTTCAAGGGTGACCAGTCGAACATCGCCTTTTGGACCGGCAAGTGGTACGCCATGGGTTGGCACTCCGTCTCGCAGCCTGCTCGTGAGTATCTCTGCAAGATCACCGAGCTGAGCATGTTCGCTGCCGACTTCGTTCTCGGGCACATCATCCTCTTCATGATGCTTCCGATTATCTTGATCCCCCAGGTCGACAAGCTTCATTCCATGATGCTGTTCTGGCTTCGCCCCAGGTATGTACCTTTTCACGATCCTACCTCCGCTGTTACTGACCTGAACTCACAGTCGCCAAATTCGACCTCCCATCTATTCTATGAAGCAGTCGAAGCTCAGGAGACGCCGTGTCTTCCGCTATGCTGTTCTATACTTCGTCATGCTTGTCGTCTTCCTCGGAATGATCATTGGTCCCATCGTTGCCGGCAAGAACATCCCCACCGACAAAATTTCTGTCCAGTTGAAAGACTTCAGACTTTTCCAACCAACCGGCTTGAACAATGATGACACGCAGGGCCGCAACATGACGGGCACTGGGAGAGACAACTACTCAGGCGCTCTCAAGCCCACGTCTACGGATCTACCGACCAGAACCGCGGCGGACAACAGTGAGCCCACTGAGGATCCGGAGGCGTGATCTGGTGTGGTGGTGGAGTTACATTGATGATAAACCTGTACAATATGGTAGCGGCTTATTTTGTCAGTCGCAGTACAAAGAGCGGTCAGGGTATGCTTTCTCGGTGGCTAAGGAAGGTCATGATTTTTGGACTGTTGGTGTCTTGCAGCTGGTTTTGTTTTCTTGGCAAGCACATCACATCAGAGGCATAGGGGCAACAGGCTCTTTAGATTCGCCTCGACGTTTCCCATTGATTGGCACATCGCATGTCTCGTACTGAATGCACTGGAGCGCTGGGCCTGGGGCAAACTAATCTATAAATTTTCTATCTTCAAATTTGTGATGACCATGTCCGAAAGTGGGGGTTCCGGATAACGCTTTGTGAAATACGGGTAGAGATCAACGGAATTCCAGCTTGTGTGGGGTTCATTTCCTCGATTGTCAACACAGGTGAATGAATGTACCGATGATCTCGGTGTTAGATTGTCCTTGCCGAGCGGCTCCTGCTGCGTGCAGCCATTCTGTCAGAAGGTGGTGTGGATCCGTGGTAGGACTGCATCGATGAGCAGGGAGTGAGTGGCCTTGCTCACTGGTTCCCCTGACGGATAAAAATGTGGGGCGCAACGCGAATCGAATTTGGCTGACAGACGCCATCCCCGAGCCTCCCGCTTCTGCCACCATCTCCCTCCACGTCAACGTCTTTGTCGCAACGCGAAGCAGAACCCGCATTCGCCCGACCGATTTGCGCGAGCGAGCCACGGAAATGGATTTACACGAGGTGCAAGCGCAACTTACGGGGTGGCTCAACGAGGCCACCTCGGCTTTCCAGAAAGTGCCTGGTTCGGCTGTTCTCATTCGTTATGTGAGGTCGAGTTACCAGAATGATCCTGTGAGGTCAGCAATTGAGTTGGTGTTGGTTATTTTCTTCATCCGATATCTGTTGGCGCCGTCATACTCGACCTCGAAGCAAAACTTTATTAAGTTGACGGAGGACGTAAGTGCAGCCACGCTTTGGAGAAGTGGAGAGCGATGGGAAGACTGACGTGGTGGTTTCGTAGGAAATCGACGAGCTGGTGGAGGAATGGACGCCGGAACCGCTGGTTGCGCCGCATACGGCGCTCGAGGAGGCCGAGATGGAGCGGTTGCCTGTGTTGGTCGGGTGAGTGGGATCCATTGCGTAGAGGAGCGGACGGGCGCTGATTTCTGGCATCTGCAGACCGACTGGACCCAAGTCAAAACTCGCGAACGGCCGGACCGTGACGAATTTGGCGTCTTACAACTTCTACAACCTCAATGCCAACGAACAGATCAAGGAGAAGGCGATCCAGACGCTGCGCACCTACGGTGTCGGCCCCTGCGGCCCACCCCAGTTTTACGGAACTCAAGACGTGCACATGAAGACGGAAGCCGACATTGCCACCTTCTTGGGTACCGAGGGCTGCATCGTGTATGCCCAGGCCTTCTCGACCATCTCTAGCGTCATCCCTTCCTTCTGCAAGCGCGGCGACATCATCGTGGCAGACAGGGCGGTCAACTATTCAATCCGCAGGGGCCTGGAGGTTTCGCGCAGCAACGTCAAGTGGTATAACCATGGCGACATGGAAGATCTAGAGCGGGTTGTGCGCAAGGTCGCAGAGGAGCAGGCCAAGAAGAAGCAGTTGACGCGACGGTTTATTGTTACCGAGGCGCTCTTTGAGACCATCGGCGACTGCACCAACCTACCGAAGCTCGTAAGTTGTATCCTGGTACATGGAAGCCCACAAGAACATGCGCTGACAGACTGTGACCTAGGTTGAACTCAAGGAAAAGTACAAGTTCCGCATCATTCTCGACGAAACATGGTCCTTTGGTGTGTTGGGTCGAACGGGCCGCGGCTTGACCGAGGCGCAAAACGTGGACCCGGTGCAGGTAGACATGATCGTCGGATCCCTCGCTGGACCTCTTTGCGCTGGTGGCGGCTTTTGCGCCGGAGAAAAGGCTGTCGTGGAGCATCAGCGTCTCACGGCTGCCTCGTACACCTTCTCGGCCGCGCTCCCAGCTATGCTGGCCATGACGGCGAGCGAGAGCCTGAACGTCTTGCAGTCGAACCCCGAGATCCTCACGCAGTGCCGCGAAAACATCCGGTTGATGCGGGCGCAGCTGGATCCGCGCAGCGACTGGGTCATTTGCACGAGCGCGCCCGAGAACCCTATCATGCTCCTGGTCCTCAAGCCCGACGTTATCAACGCGAGGAGGTTGACAATCGACGATCAGGAGAGGTTGCTGCAGGAGTGCGTCGACGAGAGCCTGGCCAATGGAGTGCTTATCACGCGCTTCAAGGGCATTCCCATCACCACCAACACCGGTCTCAAGGACGGGAACTACACTGTACAACCTGCCTTGAAGGTGTGTCTGACGTCAGGCCTGTCCAAGAAGGACGTCGAGAAGGCGGGTGTCACGATTCGACATGCCATTACCAAGGTCATGACGAAAAAGACAAATAACAAACTTGGGCTGCCGGCTGCTTGAGTGCGGAAAGGGGTTACTAAAGTCATGTATCATAGAATAGGGGGCGTTGGGTCGCGGTACATAGATGGGAGGTCAGCGGTCTGGCAGGGGCATTCTCTTTATCTGGATGTCCATACTGCATTTGATATGATAGACGGGGGCGGCGGTAATAGTAATGTTGTGTGTTACTTTTGGCAAAGGGCGATGCGTTTAGAGAGAGAGCCGACTCTGGCAGATGGGAGGGAGTTCGTCTCCCTGGTTTGCAGGAAGGAGGCCTCGGCGACCGAGACATCGAGACAGTCACACCTCCTCCCTCGTTTCGCCAGCTCTTTCAGTGTCACTGCATTCCCCCTCGGTCTCACTCCTGCTGTTTACAGGACCCCTTTTCACCAATGGCAATGGCGCTAGAGCATACAGATTCCTCGCTTCTTCGTCGTTGTCTCGCATGGGAGCTCGGCAGCGCCCCGACTGGCATTTGGCCTGTGGTCGCGAGGTCAAGCCTGTTGCCCTGGGCTAATCACCGAAATCAAGAGGAGCGCGGCGTGGTATTGTCCTGGACTCCTCCTTCAGCACCGGAGATTCCCTTTCCTTCCGTCCCGCCGAAGAAACTATACCCGCCGCTTCGAGATTGAGAGCCAAAACTGCTCACGATGAAGATTTGGATCGCTACCGGTATTGGACTGTTTGGCTATGGGGTAGCCGCGCAGATGGCAGGTGAGTGTCAAAGGGGATCTTCTCGTGCGTAAGGTGAGGTGTCCTAACCTCTGTCGCAGGGATCGTCCACGGATACATGCGCCTCCCGGGCATGATGGTCAAGGACAAGGACGGGAAGAAGGTCATCATGGTGGAAAACGTAGCGGCGACGGAGAACGAAGTCCCAGGGGTGATTGTCTACGTCGACGTGAAGAGCAGCGTTCTCAGGACGGCCACGGAAATGGTCAGGATCAGGCCGTATGCGAAGGCGAAGGCGACCGGAGTCCATATGCACCGTCCGGACGCTGCCGCCATGGCATCTCACAGGTTACAAGTGAAGCCTGAAGCAACACCGCAGGTACAAGCACCCCCTAACAATAAGGAGGCTGCCCGGCCAAACGGACAAGGTGCCACCTCAAAGTCGCCTCCGGGCCCCCGACCTGACTGGGTGCCCAAGGTCAACCCGCCAGCGAACCCTGATGCCGACCTTACGGCGGCTGCCACTGGCGTGACTTACTCCCCATACAACGCCGATGGCACTTGTCGCTCGGCCGACCAAATCAAGGCAGACTTCCAACGCCTGGCCACACAACAAGACCCTCCTTACAGCACGGTTCGAATCTACGGCGTCGACTGCGATCAAGTTGCCCGCGTTATGCCCGCGGCCGACGCTATTGGCGTCAAGCTCTTCCTCGGCATCTTCAACCTCGACGATCTCAACTCGCAGATCAACACGCTCGTCGCAGCCGTCAACGCGTCGTCCCGCGGCTGGACCGCCATCGACACCATCAGCGTGGGCAACGAACTCGTCAATAACGGCCAGGCCACGGCCCAGCAGGTCATCAACGCCATGAACGCAGCCCGGACTACGCTTCGCAGCGCAGGATACACAGGCCCCGTCGTCACAGTCGATACCTTCCTCGCGGTCGAACGCAACCCCTCGCTGTGCGATGCTAGCGACTACTGCGCCATCAACATCCACCCGTTCTTCGACGCCGACACGCCTGCTGAACAGGCGGGAGCCTTTGTCCTGCGCAAGGTCAAGGACGTAAGGAGTGTCCTGAAAGACAAGAGCCAGAAGGTGGTGGTGACAGAGAGTGGGTGGCCCTGGCAGGGCAATGCGAATGGGAAGGCTGTTCCCGGGAGGGATAACCAGCGGGTGGCGGTGAGGTCGATTGTGGATGTGTATGCCGCAGAGAATCCAGGGGGCTTGTTCTTGTTTACGGCGTTTGATGACCCGTGGAAGAAGCCCGAGGCTTGGACGTTTTATGCTGAGCAGTTTTGGGGCATGGATGTTGCGCAGTAACTTTAAGTCAGGATTTGCTGTGGCTTTGTTTTGGAGCGTATCGTTTGTGTTTTGCGGGTTGCTATTTTGTTTGGTCTGTTGTCATGAAGGATAGCTTTTGTGGGTTGTAGCTGTCAGTTGTTATTTATGAACAGATGACCTTGAGGTCTACCGATGTGATGAGGGCGTGTGATGTGGTGCTGAGGCTGGGGAGGAATGTGCAGGTGCGAGGACTTCGGGTGAGGGTGAGACATGGGAGTGATGGTAAGGATAACCTGGCTTGAGGATGCTTGTCTAAGTCATATGAGGCTCTTGCTTTGGAGGCTCGATGGTGAAATGCCGTGTTTGCAGCTTTGAGATGCAACCTTAAGTCCAACAGGGGGGTGTTAGGTCTCTCTATTGGGGTCCTGATTGGTCTTGCGTGCCGAGTCTACCTCCTAGCCGGGCTTCCCGGTCGTCTGTACCTGTTGCCTGGCCAGTCTTATCTCTTCGTCACCTTCTACAATATTACGATGTCAATAGGCTTCATTGCATCTTTCGTTCGCCGTGAGGAGTCTGTCGTGATGTGAAAGGCGGGTTGTGATTGGTCCGCCCAACGCCGAATCGGCGCCGGACTCACATGTGGGCTCGCTGGCACACCTTCAACTGAACACTGTCTGATGAGGTGACTGGCTGGCATGGTGCGCGTTGGGATTCGCCATTACCAAGGTGCGTTGCGAATGGCAAGTCAGTGAGTAGGGGATATAAGGGGCCTACCTGATTCTGTCTGACTGACACCAACATCACCCATCAACAAACCCTCCAAAGTAAATCCAAACATATTACCAACTTCGCCACAATGTCCCTCTCCAACCTCAACCGTCTCCGCTACCAACACGACCTCCCCCCCTTCCCCCAAATCTCCAAATCCTTCGCCCTCCTCCAACACTACAGCCACATCCCCCCGGACCGAATCGAACCCCACCTCCGCGCCGTCCGTGAAAAGGCCTTTGCCGTCTACAACTACCCTTGTCTCGGCCGCTGGCGCTTCCTAGACCTCTACATCACCACCCTCCCCATCTACCCCTCCCTTCTCGCGCGCGTCAAGGCCGGTGCGGTATTCCTCGACGCTGCGTGCTGTGTCGGGCAGGTGCTTAGACAGCTTGCGTATGATGGAGCGCCAGAGAGAAATTTGAAGGGGTTTGATTTGCGGAGGGATTTTATCGAGTTGGGGTATGAGCTTTTCAAGGATAGGGGGACGTTCGAGGGGGAGTTTTTCACGGGGGATGTTTTTGCAAAGGGTGGGGAGCAGGGGAAGGGGTTGGAGGGGTTGGATGGGAAGGTAGATATTGTGCATGCGGCAGCATTTTTTCATCTGTTTGGGTGGGAGGAGCAGGTGGAGTTGGGGGTGAGGTTGGTGAGGTTTTTCAGGAAGGGGGGTGAGGATCAGGTTGTGGTGGGTAGGCAGGTGGGCAGGGAGGAGGGCGGTGTGGAGGGGGGGAGATATCTTCATGATGGGGGGTCGTTGCAGAGGTTGTGGGATGTTATTGGGGAGAGGACGGGGACGAGGTGGAAGGTTGAGAGTGAGTTGGAGAAAGGGGTAGATTTGTTGGAGGGGGGAGAGGAGGTTGGGAGGTGGACGATTCGGTTTGTGGTCAGGAGGGTTTGAGAGTTTACTTGTATTATATCGGGGAGGCCTGAGCTTGTTTTACGTGGAAGGTGCGATTCTCCAGGAGGAAGATTAGAGAGCCCCTGCGTCATACCGGCCCGTGCCATCGCCGGAGGCCCTTCCGCACACGTACCTCCGAAGGGCCACGGTCTTCGACTATGAGTGGATTCCATGGCTATGAAGTCATGTTTGCATCGAATGTAACCACGTCGCAGCTGTCTCCGTCCCGCCGATATATTTCTAGGCAAACCCTCGACTCTCACCCCTACCCATGGAGATTGTCATTTCTGCATCCGCCAAACCTACGTACCTGTCAAACTTCCTCCCACAGTACTGCATCAGTCCAAACACCATGCCGATCCAACCCATGCCATCCGACAGCAAGATGCCTCTTCCGACGGGCTACAAATCGGCCGACACCAGCACTCCCACTCCCGAGGAAAAAGAGTGGGCCAAGGAACACTGGGGTAGCGAACATGATTTCCTTGAGGCCTACGGGTTGGATATCTTCAAGGAGGAAGATCGTGCGGTGGGTAGGGCTATCGTGCGGACGCTCATGAAACAAGAGTCACACTCTTCTTCCTGAGATCAGGGCAGGGCGAGGGAAAGAGACGATGGTGATTGTTGAGCGGAGGAAAGGAGAGATACGCAGTTGGGAGCATGTCATGACTATCACAAACCTTGTTCGTAGCTTTGCTAGTAGCGGGCTGGTCCCTTGTATGTGATCATAATTGTCACGGTGGAACATCGTCTTTCGTGTTTTTCGTCTACGTGGCAGTTTGGTGAGTTGTTGTCGCCGGCTTCAGTCCTACTCTGCGTTCCATGTCAAAAAGACACGAAAAATGGTTTCTGATGCAAAGTTGGTATGATCTGATATGAGCGACATCATGGTGTGATTATGTGGTTCAATGGCAGCCAACCACCGGACGAGGTGGCGCGCCCCCTCTCTGGTAATGACCTTCAGGCACCATGAACATGTCATTCATCCTTGTTCGGTCTAGAATTAAATGCATGAGAAACACATGTTCGTCGGTATTTGATGATGCTTATCTTCCCACCCGCGTGCAACCAAGCTGCTGGGACGAGCTGAATTCGGGGAGTATTCAACCCCCGTCTCTAATCATATCATATCTTCCTGTCGAATATAACAAGCCCCCGGAATGTGCATCAGCGATGTTTGTCTTGGCTTGAAGGATCAGTCTAAACTTGACTTGACATCGCCACATCTAAATCAACCCAACACTTGAACATCACGATGATGGGGCACAAGAACCACGCCATCTTGGAGCTCATTGCTGAGGGTCTGGGCGCTGCTGCATTTGAAAAGGAGACGGACAGGAACATTGTGAATTGAGTGTATGGTTGAGTAGTGTAATGGAGGGAACGGGACGTAATCAGATTGAAGTTTTTGATGCTCGGACCAGCTCTGGACGGGAAGGAGCCTCCCATGAAAGAGTGTGGACTAGCTGAAATAATATCCGACCCACCTTCAGCAGTTTGCGCAGCTAATGCTTCCTGCCTGTGCCACAATAATGCTTGCGGTCTAATATGATCGGTCCTTCTGGTTCTTTGTTCGAGGTTCTGGTGCAGGAGAGAAGATGCGATTTACCCAGCTACGCCCCCCGGTTGTACTACCCGGCGGCAAACACGTCGTTTAGCCTCCTCAGAGGTACCGAACCAAGCCTCTATCAACCAAGTTGATAGCACGTCGGTCACCCCTCGGAATTTGCAGAATTTCCAGCCAGATCTCTCAGGTTGGCCTTCTTTCTAGCAAGGTTCGCCTAAGTCAAATCCACTATACTTCAACGTCCTTCAGGCTCGGAGCTCCTCCGTGGGCAGACAAGTCGCCATGGATCCTCTTTCCATCGCCGCGGGCGCCATCGCGCTTGTCCAGGCCGGCGTTGGCATAGCTAAAGCGGCACAAGTACTGCGGGGTTTCAGCAAGGCGCGTGTCGAGTTTTGCGACCTTCTCAACGAAATCGCCACATTGCAGGGGATAATGAACGATGTCGAAAATGCCCTGGTCGACATGGCGCAGCAGGACAACAAATACATTTCTCTCCCAGCCAAGGCGGAGCCTACTTCAATGCGGCTAGTTCTGCAAGATCTGAATCAAACGACAAGCGACCTCAGCTCGCTGGCCGAGCGGCTGGTCCAGGGGAGCAAGGGACGTGACGGCGCAGGGTTGCATCGGATATCGAGGCTTCAGTGGCAGCGGGAGAAGCTGAACGTCGTGAGATTGCGTGAGAAAGCACGTCACACCCGCGAGAGTCTGGCCCTGTGCTTCGGCACCCTGCACGCCTCACACAGCGCCCACCACGTCAATGCCACTCTCGATATCAAGAGCATCGCCGAAGACATGGCCGGTCAGCTGCGAGAGGACATCCCTAACCATATACGACGCACGGGAACAGACTTGGAAGAACGGTTCGGTGCCGTAGTTCGGAAAGAGAACGAGCTGCTCATGGCCTCGATTAGCCAACTTGTCCAGAGCAAACCCGGTCCGTCCCGTCAAGGGCTCAAACAGCCAGGTCCGGCCTCAGCCATGTGCGTCCAAGCCGAGCTGCAACAGCGGTGCGAGTTGACGTGCAAGTGTCAGTGTCACAAAAGGACAACACTTCAGACGCCAACCTGGCTTCAGCCCGTCACCGGTGCCTTTTTGGTCAACTACAACAGCCTTCCCATTTTCAGTCCACGTCCTTGCAACAGCGCCCTATGCAGGTCATACTCCAGAACCACTATCACGCTTCAGTATTACTTCCCGAGCTGGCTCTTTTCTCTTGGGGTACACATGTCATCCTCGTGGTCTGGTCTGACTAGTCAGGGGGCGCGGTTCCATCTTCAAGCCCCAGTCGTGATCGATATTGGCCATCGGGCGTGGACTCTGTTCGACTTTGACGCCGTCGACGATCTCCGTGGAATGCTCACAAAGCGGGCAATTGTGCCGAACTGTGTGAACCCACAAGGCGTTTCTCTGTTGCTGGTAAGCGCCTCATCTGTCCCAGCGGCGTAGGGACTTCAACTGTTGAGTGAAGCCAAGCTAACCCGTGCACCACTACCTAGCGAGCCTTGCGCATGCGTTCTTGGAAGTGCGCAAAGCTGCTGATGGGCGTGGGTACCAACCCTTTGCTCGAACATAAACACTCCGGGTACGTCTGAACAGCTTCTTATCGTCCAGGCTTCACATGAGACTTTATCGTGGCTCATAGATAGAGCTAACCTCGATGTAATGCTCTCTGCTGTGCAGAAACGCAGTGACCTATGCCACGATGCTATTACACAGCAGCAGTAGCAACGCGGCGACGGATGAAGACCAACTGCAAGTGCTCAAGGCCATCTCGGAGAGCGACAATACGTTGGGCTCCACCATCCTCCATGATACAGTCCTCGGCCTCAACGACGTATCCCTCGAATTCGCCCTCTCGGCCGACCCCTCAGCTCTCAACGTCCTCGACAAAGCCGGCATGGCACCTATTCATTGGGCCATCGACAGAGATGACGAAGCTGCCGTCGACTTCCTCATCTCTCACGGTGCCGACCTCGAGGTTGTGAGTCCGACTGTTCAAACCCCCCTTATCTGGATTGCCGATCGCGTTCGCATGAACCCTGCCTGTTCTGACTCCTGCGCTCGGATGGCCGCGTCTCTCCTCCTCGCGGGTTGCGATCCAAACTATGCCGGGACCTTTAGGGCCGGCTATGCGCCCATCCACCGGGTCGTCAGCAATAAGAGCTTTGTCAAGCTGCTCCTCGAAGCTGGCGCTGACGCGGCTGCAAAGGATCTTATGGGTTACACAGTCTTGGTCTACTTCTGTGTACATGTCATTGAAAACTCCTACCAAGGCCGTGGTTCGATGCCGGCCTCCGATATGCGCGAAATCGTTTCCAGCCTTGTTGCCGCGGGAGCCGATCCTAACGCATTGGAGTATCTCTGGGATCAGACACCGCTCCTGATTGCAGCTGAGAGTTACCACCCTGAGGCTTATGAGCTTGTGCGTCGCCTCCATGAAGTTGGGGCGCGTCTCGATGCGGTAGATCGGGGCGGGAAATCGATCTTGCATAGGGCTGGATGTTATGGGACTGTGGAATTGCTCGAGTACCTCAGGGCTGCCGCGCCTCTCTGTCTGGACCCCGACGCCATGGATAGCGGGGGACACACCCCGTTGGATTATTGCCATGTCAGAATTCCGGAGGCGGAATGGGAATCTATCATTCCCAAGGTGAGGAGGCGGACGACCATGGAGGAGCTATCGTTTAGGATGATGGTGGTGGAAACGAGGGAGAATAATTGGGAAGGCGGCAGGTTCTTGTATTCGAGGGAAGATCCCGCCATGCAGGAGCAGCATTGTGCTGAAAAGGCCATGTTGGGGACAGAATGGCGGAAGATGGCCCGGGAGGCGGCAAAGATAGCGAAGCCTCGGTGGCTGGAGAAGGATGAGGAGGATTTGGAGACTGAAGACGAGTTTTTTGATGCGTTGGACGTTTCTGTGCGGCGGTTGTCGATGGCAACAGGGGAGACATGCAGCGGTGGCTACATGGAAAAGCCTCCATCATACGAACCCTGTGTATAGCTCCTTTTCTTTGTTAGGTTTGCTTTAACAGTTTCGTCAGTGACTTAAAGGAATGCAAAATGACACGAGAGCAGACCATCTTCAAACCTCCTGAAGATGTCGGCCCAAACCTTTGCAGCGTTACCCGTGAGACCGGCTCACTTCCAGCTGGCATGGCCACCAGTCACAGTCGCCGGTCAGAAGCACGTCAAACTCCCAACTGGTCGAGTCTAGAAATCTATCTTCGCATTTTGGTTTGGATGTTATCTCGGACTCGAGGACATCTCGGACTTGATAAGGGGCTGCTATCCTGAATCCGAAACTGTGAATCCCACTGCTGACAGTTTGCTGAAACACCAGAGGCCAAATCACCCGGGCCGTCGTTGGTATTCCAGACAGATGACTGCATTGAAAGTGTTTCGTTTCCTCAGAACCATATACGGACAGCTCTATTTGGACAGCAGAAAAAAACACTATCGCGGGTATCCAAAGCATCGTAAATCATCGCTATCAACTCCTCGCGCTATGCTTTTCAATCATGTTCATCATCCGAATGCAAGTAGGTAGGCATTGAAACTCAACCTCTGCTAGTCCAACCCGGGTATCAATCAATCACAACGACATCGACTTCCTTCCAAAGTACGCCGTCTCAACCGTGACATCCACGGCGACGTGCGTCGGGAGATTATCCATCTCCGTATCCGAGTCGCCACTCGCAAGCTGAATCGTCCGGTACGACCGTCCCGTCTCATCGTTGACATCCGCGTACCGCGCCTTGGCCAGATCCCCTTCTAGTTGTCCCCATGACGCATCTAGGTACGCCGCGCTGAGTTCGCGCCCGCCTACTTCTTTGAGCCCCTGCATCATCCATTGGACTTTCGTCCGCGGTATGGATGTCCCCGCCGGGAGCTTCTTGAACCAGACCCAGTAGATCGTGGCGACTGCGATGGCGACAGTGTAGACCAGCAAAACGGCGAGACAGGGTGCAGCCAGCTGCACCGTGGGCGTTCGCACGCTGAGGATGCGCGACACTTGGGTTTCGGCGTTGAGCTCTTGAGAGTCTTTGATGATGTGGTAGCCCTGATAGAAGCGAAAGAGCTCCTGTGGGGAGGGGATGGTGATGGGGAGCTTGTTGAAGGCCTCGACGGACATGCGCGGCTCGTAGAAGACGCTGTAGGCTTTGGCGATGGCGAAGAGGTCGTAGGTCCAGAGGTTGGTTATGAAGCGCTCGGCGTCAGGGTCGATTTCCTCGGGGGTGAGGCCCGGTTTGCGGGTGAGGGCGCAGGAGGTTTTGACATACGATGCCTTGGCGACGGGGCCGCGGCCAAAGAGGGCGTCGATGGTGCTGTGGTTGGCGGGGAAGTCATGCATGTGGAAGAGGGCGACGGTGTAGTTAAGGGGGAGGTGGTTGTGGCGGGTTTCGGTGGTGGCGTTGTACGCGAGAGAGGTGTTGGTTTGGATGACGGCCCAGACAAAGACGTCGACGAAGCGTGGGCCCCTGAAGGAGCCCGCAGAGATCCAGACGATGTTGCGATTTTCTGAGAGGCCAAAGTTGCGCATGCCTTCGCCGAGGGCGGCCTCGACACCTTCTACCTCGACAAAGAGATCGCCGGTCTTGTTGCCGCTGGAGAAAAGCGTGATGGGGGTTTCTGGGGTGTATTCACACTCGGCGCCCCACGACGAGTTCCACTCGTTGGGCTGGTATACCCAGTCCACTCGGTTATCGGGGAGCCAGTCGACAGTCTGGTCGAGGGGGAAGTCGGCCTTGATGAGTCGGTCCATGGTGTTGTTCCACCCAACCACCGTGCTGGTGATTCCAGTGAAGGAGGACCTTGCTCGGACGCCGCGAACAGGGATTTGCTTCAGTTCGGAACCAATCCGGGTAGATGATACGGCTAGAGGCGCAGAAGCGATGGCCACCGCTGTCAAGACCACGATCAAGAGGCCTTGCGAGATCAGCTTCCAGAGCAGTCCTCGTCCGAGACCGCGGCGGAGAAGGGGGACGATGTCGACGACATCGCCGATTCCGCTGGGGAAGAAAAGAGCTATAAGTCGGGTCGATCCCTTGTGCGAGGGTACCTTGAGGGCCGAGGATTTCCATGAGCAGTATGCCTGTGGCAAATATCAGCTCATTATCTCCTTTTTGGGAAATTTTCTGTTGTCTCGGGAGCCTCGAGAGAGTTTTCGCTCCCGAGACAACAGAAAAAGGACAAAACGGGAAAGAAAAACACTCCAATTTGCACTCACGACTACCCACACGCCGGCAAAGCAGAGAACATTGATGAGCAGCGCCAGCACCGCCCTGACCGCACCCAGGTCCCAGTTGGAGGGGAAGGATATCCAGATCATGACAGCGTCTTAGTCGTCGCACGTGGCCGTCATCTCCGAGTCCGAAATCGCTGAAACGAGAAGTGGGGAGTCATGGATCGGAGGAATGACTGCGGCGGGAAGGACGGGAGCGGTCCGTTCGTCTTTGTATGATCTATAGCGCCTGTTCGGTGCCTAGCCGGCATCCTTCTTCCCCAGCCCATGGGTTTTCTTCCCGTTGCAGTGCATCGTATCCTTAGCCGCGTCCAAATCGGTCTCTGTTGGCAATGCAGATTTAGCATGAAACCGCCCGTTTGCCCCGCGACCGCCACCAACGCTGTTCCGTAGGGCTGCACCGGTTGGCACGCTGTCGGCTATCTAAACCTGGAAACCGCTTGTTGTGTCGTCCAACCATCGGCGCCGGGAGCCATGCACTGGTGTGGCTGGGTAAGCACTAACAAGCGCCAAGCCGTCTCTCCGTTCCTGCCACCCGAGGTGCGGCACTTGATTGCTTGTCGCGCACCAGAGGACGAGCGGCCGCTGCGATCTTCGACGAGGAGCGATTCTCTGAGTGGTGTTGGAGATGCGTCGGACAATCTGCCCCTGCATCGGTCTTTCTGACTGTCTGCGTGACTCGAGCCAATCTGACGATGTTGCTTGGGCAGGGAGAGATGATTCCCGAAGAAGGACCTGAGGAGAAGGGATGGATATTACTGATCAATAGTATTGGCGAAGCTGTGGAGTTGTGGTGCGCTCGCAAACCGAACGCGATGGTCGTGCTGCGAGAAAATGCCAAGATGGCCGAGTGATCTAAGGCGCCGTGCCCAGGTGAATGTTTTTCCACCTTCACTGCAATTTTAGCGTCAACAAAAGGCAACAGACTCATATTTCTGATGGATTTGATTGGCCAGCACCATCTTTTCTTCCTCCTTTTCCAACCCCAACCCTTTCCCCCTCCATCGATGGACGCGATGGTCGACGTTGATTGTCTGCACTTTGTAACACTCCAACCCGGTATATGATGTTGTGCAGTAGATCATTTGGACCCTAAACGATTGATTGTTGTGCAGTTGAGAAATTCCGAGTCCCATGCCCTGATCGAGCCTGGGCTCCATCACTTTTCCCTACGGGATGCAGCAAAGTCGACCCAGGCCAAGATGGACGAGATAAAGTGCAGTATTCTGCAGTCCTGTGTCAGCCTAAACCAAGTCATGACTCGAAAGACACTGCATTAACTTACGCAATAGGAATAACGAATACAAACGATATCCCAGTGATCCTGTTGGCCCTGAGGCGCTCATCCACATGGTCGCAATCTGTAATCGGCACATTGACATTGCACCCCTCCAGATACCCATTCAGAGCAAAAGTAAACATCGCCAAGACGATCACCAAGCCGGCCGTGAAGAGCTCCAAGATGGCTAGATACAACGTGGGAAGCCGAGGCACGCGTCTTTTCGCATCAGCAAGTCCCGCGATCTGCGCGATGTCGATACCGAGCGCCCAAAAGCCCTGGCAATGAATCAGCGTCTCTTCACCTTAACCTCGACGGCATACGTACCGCAAAGAACCTCCCTGCCAAAGCTTTGCCATACCCAAATCCGATGTTCGCAGCGCAACTGCACAACGCGATGAGAATCACGCATGCCAAGGCCGACAGCCCATGCGGAACGAGTCGCCAAATCGCCTGCGGCTCTGGGTATCTTGGACGCGCCATGATGCTCCTACAGTGGTATTGCAACTCTTCGATGGGCTGCAGCAACCAACAGTGAGGGCGCAGGGGCAAAAGCGCAATCGCGACTGTTTTAATATTGGGGATCCACCGCTTAGGAGGATTCTGCTCATTTCGGCAGCGGGCCCAACGGCCGACGTTGCTTGGTTCGCGGATTGCTGTGCCCGTTAGCTGTGGATCCTTTGCAAGTGCTTTGGACCAATGGGGACTCGCATTCGCGGTGGTAATCCGTGTGTTGCTGTTGGAAGAAAAGGTGTTCCCATCGCTGGTAAGAATGTTCGGTGGCGTCCTGTTGTGTAGCGTTAGTTGTGATTGTTGGCATTTGGTGATGCTCACTGGGATTGGTGGCTCTTGCCTTCGGAGGCGCCAAGAAGGCGCACCCCACACATGGGTGCCCAACGTGTTTTTCAGTTTAGCAACTTCGATTGCTCTCGACTTCACCTCTGCACCGTGGTCAACTTGTTGGCCGCAGTGGGAAACATCACAATGGCAGACGCGGGATGGATCGCGTTCTGGATTCTGTCGGGGCTCTGCGTCCTGGCTGAAATACAGCCCGTCTTCTTCGTTCAATTTTATCAACTTCCTGATTGTCATGCGCATCCGCAACAACGACATGCCCCCGAATTGCTGGTACGGCCTGTGGTTCAGTTTCCTGTTCATCGGTAGGATGTGGCATGTCAGCTTCGAGACTGAGGCCGGGTATACCCTCTCAGCTATCTTGTTGATGGTTCGGCTCTGCATCAGTTCTGACTATCAGATGCCAACAGCGACATATTGGGTCCTTCACATATGGCTTAGCCTCATAGTCGGACCTTATGCTCTAGAAGACCCGAAGAAAAGTTACAATACGGCATCCATCGTCAGCTTCGCACTGCTCGTCTTCAACTGCTACATCGGCAGCTAGGGAATGATCCATCTTCCCCTGCTTCGAATTATTCATTACTTAACTGCCGCGTTGGCTTGGATCGCTATCATCGTAACCGCCATTATCGCCTACAAGCAACAGTTTATCATTGCCCTGGCTATGTGGTTCACCTCCATGGGCATCTTTCACCAGTATATGTGGCCCTCGTGGGACCAAGATGTTGCCGGAATCTGCACTGTGAGTCCTGGGGATTTCCAACCACTTCTGGTAAACATATTCGCTGACGTTCCAGTAGGTTGCCTGGTCGATCCACCTACTAACGATGTGGTCTTGCTTCGCAACTAGCTTGCCGAGTCTGATTTACCGGCCATTGCTCGGGTTACTGCTAGGACTCGGCCTCGTCATCCGCCCCGATCAATCGCTCGGTAGATTCGTGGTTTGGACGACGAGCGTATTGGTGCTACGGTACATCCTGTTCGCTTGCTACATCGTCTATTATGTTGATTTCAATGTCATTTGGCAGTCCTTTCCGTTCTATTACTTCAGTGATACATGGAGGGTCAGCAGGGCCAGACGGCTTCCTCTCAGCTCCCGAGAAGCTGGGCTGTCGAGTCTAAACAGTCTGTGTGGGAGATGCGCCTTTGTCGAAAGATCTAGGCTTATCATGGGCTCAAGAATGGGCTTGTTTCGCATGGTTGAATGGCACGACTTTCACACCAGAGGGGAATTCATCGCCATATTTTCCTCTGATGCATCGGCGGACACGACCGATATACCACACTCTGCCCGAGCCGACTGCCAACTATGCCTTTTACTGTGGCATTCCATGACGCCGCGGTGACGGGCCGCCCTTGTGTTAAGGTGTGGGAAGAACGGCCGCTCTCTCCATTCACGTATGTACAGCTACACTGGGGCGGCACGGCGGTGGGAGGACGACTGTTGGTACATCGCGGCGAGCCCTCCATCACTAGTGAGCAATCCTGGGACGCATTACCCATGGACAAGGCTGACACGGCGCAGCGTCGAAAGCTATCAAGCAAGCCAAAACTAGCTCGTCTGAACATTTCGAACAAGCAAAGGAGTGGATGTCGAAGTACAAAGACAGCCACAAGATCTGCCGAGGCCCCGGAAACGCCTTTCCATACCACCCAGCACGCATTGTGGAAATTATTGGTGGCGATGGGTGGCAGCCGGGGAGAGCTCCGTCCGTCATCAGGGTTGTCAACACATCCGATATGGACGAGGCTCCTCTGCGTGACAGGTATCTGGCATCTAGTCACTGCTGGGGTCCTCGGTCTGACATGCGCTTCAAGCTTTTGGCTAGCAACCTCGCCTGTTGTTGCAACCACATTGACTTCTCCAGTCTGTCACGAAACGTGCAAGACGCCATCACCGTGACTCTCGCCCTAGGCTACAGCTACATCTGGATTGACTCCCTCTGCATTATCCAGTACGACCCGCCCAACTCCTCGGACACATCCTGGAAGACGGACTGGGACGCCGAAGCCCCGAAGATGGGCTCTGTCTACTCCAATGCCGCGTGCACAATCGCCTCGACAGGTTTCGATACTAGCGCAGGGGGTTGTTTTCACGGTCGCGAAATGTCCACTCTGCTGCCAATCAAGATCGGCGTCTCCTCGTCCGATGCATTACTTCCTTACTTCATCTACATTCGCCGGGATGACATTGCCGAGTTCACCCGCGGCGTCGACTTGGCTCCCCTGAACACCCGCGGGTGGGTCATGCAGGAGCGTCTTCTCTCTCGTCGGTTACTGCACTTTGGCGCAGACATCATGTTTTGGGAGTGCTGCGGACGAGCAGCATCCGAGCTCAACTCTCAAGGTTACACGTACAAGTGCGCTGTAGATTTCAAGGATATCTACGCATCTGACCTAAGTGGATACGCCGAGAACCAAGGCGCGACGCGAGAATCTGAGTTGGACGGAGAACGCTTAAGTTGGGGCGGTGAAGGCTACATCACCAGGCGACCGCCGCCCGCGATGATTGACCCGGATGCGCCGAGGGGCAGCGAGGAGGCAGGGCAACTGAAGAGGGGGTTTTGGAGGAATGTTTTGAAGGAGAATCCTGCCGGCTGGGACACGGATGAGAAGCATGACGGGGAGGAAAGGTTGATGGGACTCAGGACTGCATTTGAGAGGCTGAGGAGGGAGGGAGCGTTTTCCAAAGGCAAAGAGGTGGGGAGGGACAGCTTCAGTCAAGTGTGGTATGATGTGGTGGAATCATACTCGCGGATGAAGTTGACGAAGCCGAGGGACAAGTTGATGGCACTGAAGGGCATCGAGGACGAGGCCGCGAGGGCTACCAAGTTTACGTATCTGAAAGGGGTGTGGCAGAACAGTCTGGTGACTGATTTGCTTTGGTTTGCGATTGAAGGGCCAGGAAAGAGGCTGTTCGATGACCAGGGCGTACCGGTAGCCCCGACTTGGTCCTGGGCGTCTATCGAGGGAGTGGTTGCCTTGGATCTGCTGCCCGAGAACGCGAAAGAAGATATCCAGGATCAGAAGATGCTGGCGAGGATTGACCATGTAAGCCCGGCTGATGATGATCTTGCACAGATGAAGATTTCACTGTGCACGCCCATGTTGGCTGTTAACTTGGTGCGGGACGCCGGCGCAGGCAACTGCTGGGTCCAAATAGAACGGCAAGCAAAGCCAGCAGCGAGAGCATTCTTAGATGTGGAGTTGCCCGAAGGTTCGGGCACGAAGGATTTGGTTTGCGCGTCTTTTTTGGTGCTGAAACGCGCAAAAAAGTGGGCGAAATTCAAGTCCTCCAGTGAAGACGTGCAGGGTTTGGTGTTGAGGAGGGTGAGGGCTGATGTTTACGAGCGAGTTGGGTATTTCACCACAAGCTACATGGCAGCGTCGAGAGCGGCTAAAAAAGGTCGCAGAGCAATGAAGAAGGCGGATGAACGGGATATTTACTTGACAGGCTGGGCAGGTTTAACGTGAGGGGAAAAAAAAGCTGTGCGACCGTAGTTACAGTTTCTACAAGGTTTGTCCGAAGGCGGACCCGCGAGGTAATCCAATGCCAGCAAGAGAGCTCCACCAAGGCCAAGCTGTTTGTTGCGCAGATGGTGTTGACTTTCAACCTCTGCCTGTCGCTTCTCGCAGTGGCGGAGAAGCACTTATCTGTTCAAAATGGGAAGTGAATTGCTTGGAGTCCGTGGTTTCCCATCAGCAGTTTTGTGGCGGTACAGGTGATGCTTGATGCGAGCGGTGGCTTTTTCACCACAAGGTAGGCAACCCCTTGAATGGGTTATACTTTGGGGTTTAAATTTTCGATAGACGGGAATGGCTAGGATCCCTTGCAAGCTCATAACGCAACTTGCCGTCGATGACATAACAGGTGCCATCAAAACTCCTCCAGGAGATCCCATTCGTGGGGGCAAAAAGATCGCACGATCCACCCAGGGGTCGAACCTGGAACCTCCTGATCACTTTCTCAAGTCGTAGTCAGACGCTCTGCCATTGAGCCAGCGGACCACTTGATGATTTGTCCACCAGAAAAGACAGGTGTTCTGTCGCCGGCCCTCGACGCTTGTTGCCCTAGAATCTTGCAATCAAACTCTGGCATGGAGGCAGTCGATCTCATATGATGAGCAAAGTTAGATGCATTTCAAAATGACTACAGTACGTACACTAAGGATGACCCCGAAAGAAAGGGGATGTGGGTTTCTGTCACCCACACCTGCTCCCACAAGTGGTGTGTCTCTCCTGCCTCGTTGGCGCCGAAGTCTGTAGCATTCTCAGCTCCTCCACCTTTCGGAATCACGGCGATGGGCGCAAGGCTGGAATACGTCATGCGAGGCTCCGCTTCATTTACCACACTATCCCCGTCCGTTAGCTTGCTTGAAACCTGGTGGGAATGATACTAACTCACGTAAGCTCACGTAAAATCCAAGAGATCTGCGGCTCTGTATGCCCATGGCGATTATTAAGCCAGTACACTTCCTTCCCATCAATGAATCCCGTACTTTGAACCAAGGGGCGGCCGTGACCTGGATCGCCTCCGCGTAGCATCATGGAGATTCTCTCATTTTCTAGGCGATTCCACTTTCTGCGCTCCGGCATTTGCTTCCCAGTCCACTTGTTCCACTCTGTTTTAGTGTCGTCGAGGTCGTCATACCTTCCCTTCCATTGTGTGAAGTTGCAAGAGAGCCCGATGGCCACCGGGTTGGTTGCATACTCACGCAGGAAGCGGTTATATGCACTACCTGGGTCATTTGAATCAGAGCCTACAACATTTCTATCAGAGTCGACTCCGTCCTCGTAATGCTCTTGGCGCATTTGGTGAAACAGGCGGTCGATAGCGGGGCGGGAGACGACCTTGAGCCCGAAGGAGCGGAATATCTCGTAAAAGAGCATGTCGGCGGCTTTGAGGTCGTCAGGAGGCAGGAAGTTGAGCGTTGTGTTTGTTGTGTGCGGGTAGGTGTGGCTGCAATAATAGTCGATGAACCCCTCTGCGATGTCCCTCAGTCATCTCAAGGACTTCGTGCTCGCAGTCTCTATAAAAGGCAGCCTAGCGGATGGGTTGCTGGTCCCTGCCGCTCCAGTCAAACTTGACGGTTTGGCCCTTGTGGCGGACCTCAAGGGCGCCGCCGGTATGTTCGACGGAGAACGGGGAGTGTCAACGATGCCCAGCTCATACGAGTTGAAGGTGGAAGAGAAGAGCTCGGGGTCCAGCTTTGTAGCTTTGCGGTAGGACTCGTCTTAGACGCCGACACCGCTGAGGCCGAAGGTCGCGGGCTGCATGTCCTTTAGGAGCTGCTGGAGGTTTCCTTGCGTGGTTGGATCGAGTGGGAAGGTGAGTTTAGTACGAGAAGCCGGGGCAGTGACGTCTTGGGAGTCCCATCTCAGATGAACAGGAGGGCTGCTGCGAGAAGGCTCTTCTGGGAGCTGCGGAACGGGTTCACGAGGGGAGAGATGCGGTGGCAAAAGGTGTGCGAATTTTGGTCTCTTGCCAGGGGGTCCATGAATGTCTTGGGACCCGGGAGGGTTAGGAGGGGGTTCCTTCGGGAGTGGCTAGCTGGGGATCTGCGATGCGGTTGCTTCGAGTTGGATGGGGATGGTGCCTCTGCAGGTGAAGGTGAAGTCGGTGAGGTTTGACTCCCTCGCCACGGATTGAAGGAGTTGCTGGAAGAGGGCGAGGTGGCTTTCGGGATCGCCGAGGGGCCGGCGCGCCGCTGATGTTGGGAGGAATCCATGATCGTTGGCGTGAGTGAGGATTGACCTCTGGAATATTCAGTCAGTTGGTGGTAAGGGCGCTGTTTTGTATCCGAATCGTTGAGCTTTCCTTGTGAGAAACTGTGGGGGCTTGAGTTTGATGCCTGATTCTGTCTCGGCGCACAGGGCCGTGGACGAAAAGGAAAATGCTGGTGCGGAGGTCCACAGTGGAAACTGTACAATTTCACAGCTCTGGCTGGCCCGTGTCGCGGCGCGCGTTTCTTTTCCGGATTCCACAAATCATCGCATGTCAAATTCTCCCTACATCCAGCCACCAGCCCAGACCATTGATGGTTCATTCTTGGGAATCGGAGTCATCGTTCAGACTCGGACACTCCCTACTTACAGTGTTGTCGCCTGCCTGCCCATGCTTTCTCACTGGCCTCCTAAAGTGGTCGGGTGCCACTGGCGATATGATCGTGCCACAAACCGCTCTGGATACCAGAATCATTCGAGACACCAGAATCCTTCGATGCACCCACGACAAAAGGTTTGACGCTGCTGGCAGAGCGAACCTGGGCTGGAGCGTCTTGCAAGCCACGTCGAGAGGAAGACCAATCATCGACCGATGTGGCTGCCAGCTGAACTGTGCACCGTAGGCCTCATCGCTGAACAGCAACATGACCATCACCTGATGGTTTTTCTGAAGCAACACGGCAATCCCGACAACTATCGCTGCCTTCAATTTCCGGATAGATAAGCCCCTGACGGTCCTCGACCCTCTCACTTGAACTCACCCTTCCACCACTTCATCCTTTCAAAATCGAAGCCTTCACTCACAACAACTGAAAACGAGAAACACCACCAACGCCCAGCCCTGCACGGAGTGGCGTACCCCCGACTTTGAGCTCGTTTCCTTTGACGGACATACATTCGTGGGCGAAACTGCCGCCAAGGCGTTGCATCTTTGAGGCTCTACGAGAAGTCGACTGTGGAAATGGGATGTGGTTTACATGGAGATACCGAGAGAGGGTATGAGGGATGGGCAATGGGGAGAATTTACCTTGACTTTGTGGGAGGAGAGGAGGGGCAGGAGAAGGGGGTTCTGGATGAGGAAGGCAGGGCGCGGGATTTTGCGGTATGTTGATCGTCTTGAGATCAGGGGCCGATGTTGGCTGACTGGTTGCAGGTCCCGAGGGCCTATGAATGCGCCTTTGCCCGCGATGAGAGCGGCCCTGTGGGTGGTGTGAAGCTGAGAAAGATGGATATCGTGTGAGACTTTGGCGTTGTGGCCAAGGGATCGGCGAAAAGGGGGTTGGTGCATCAAGATTGGAGTGTGTCAGCCGGGAGGATTTTCCCCGTGTAGGGAGGTCGGTCGCTATTGGACTCGCGAGTACTGTCTAGGCAGCTAGGCAGCTAGGCTTTCATTTTTCTTTTGTAGCTATGCTGGTTCCTTCAAATGATGAGTGACCCAGCCTTGGACTTCACGCAAAGTTCATGTTCGCCCCCTTTTCTTCGCACCGAACGGATGAGATCGCCCATATATACCTGGGCCTCACAGGAAACCTTGCCCTTTTCTCACCGCGGTATTTTCAGCGTCCTTGATCGTCAGGAATAGATTTAATTGGGTTTGAAGAGACTCGGAGTCGAAGACTTACAACATGGCCTTCAGGGGGAAGCTGCCGAGCCGCCGGCTCGGCCGCCCATTTTGCGGGTTCTCCTCATCGGTGTAGCCTGCCGTCCGGGATCTTGTTAGTGAAATCTGGTATTAACAACCGAGTTTTGTAGGCTGAGATCCTTACTGAACTGCGTACAGACAGACTTACAAAATGAGAAGCTCAAGGTAGCGGTTGGAGACCGTGTTCGGGAAGGCTTTCAGCGAACTGCCATTGTAGCAGGTGCTGGCTCACGAGCGACTCGATATATCCTACATATATCACAGAAGTCAGCGATACGCACGGGTGAAGGCATTACAGAAAGAGAGAGAGAGAACTTATCACACTGGGTGTAGATGAACTTGGCAACCAGGAGCTCAACGTATGCTGCGGCAACATACTTGGGGTGACGGTTGGCTTTATAGAGAGCGGCCATGACTTGCGCTACTTCTTCCAACAATATCTCAAGAGCGGATTCTTTGCTCTTAGCGCCCATACCGAGATCCAGAATGTCTCTTGTCATCATCGCTGTGAGAATGACCGTGTATTCTTCGCTGATAGAAGACGCCATGGTGATGTGCGTTGGCTTGGGGGCTGGGCTCAAGCTGATCGAAGAGGATTGTTGTTTGAGGAAAAGAAGATCGCGAGGGCTCATGGTGGGCGGATTTATATTTTCAGGCAGGGCCGCATTTCGGTGAATGGAGGGCTTGTCTGAAGTTAATTCTACCGTTGCTCCGCAAATCAACACTATTGGATGAATGGCATCTTTATTGTCGGCGATACACCCGTCGGGACCAAAAGAGAGCTAAGAATTGCTCTATGGGGTTGGCTTAGATGCGCGAAAGGACGCTCGGGCTTTAAGGAGATGTCTTAAACTTTAGAAAATACCCCGGTGACTCCATTTCGATGTAGGTGGCATTTGTCCTATGTGGTTCCTTCTACTAAACTCTCATGGGGTTGATAACTGCAAGGTTTCAAAGGCGTGTTGGCATCAATCAGGATCAGTCAGCCCCTTTTCAGGTTTCCACAAGGTGACTTGCTAGAAACAAGGCAAACAAAGGCCCAGGATCACTTGGAATTTGGAGTTATGGCAGCGAAAAGATAGACCTGATGAGATGCTTGGGTTGCACTACTGATATCCGTACCATTGACCCCTTTCTACGGAACCGCAACTCCTGACAGGCTCAGTAACATGACATGACCAAACATTCACTTTGCTGTCATGAAGGTTTTGGTTAGAGTTACAACCGCGCTGGCTCATCCAAGGGACTACTATATAACCAGGCAAAACATTCTTTGCCAGAGAGAGCCACATTCATCTTCATCCCAGCACTGAGTCTTTAACAACAACGTTTCCAGCCAGACCTAAAACCATAGCTCATCATCCCAGTCCTCCTCAAACACAACCATTCAAAATGTCTTTCACAAGCAAGCAAGGAGGGGGAAGGCGGGGGTCGAGGTGTAGGGCTCGGTTGCCAAAGGCGGCGATGAGGATGCGGCGGCGGAGTTCTGGTGGGAGACGAGCCAAAGTTCCGAGGGCGGTGAGGTGTGAGAGCTGGGTTGATGGTGGTGTAAGTGGTCGGCGCGAAGCTGGCAAGAATGGGGGCGGTGGCAGGATTGGGGGCGGAGAAGTTGGAGCTGTGATGTAGTTGTCGTCACGGCTTCCAGGGCGGATGGTGGAGATGGTGTGGCGGATGCTTTCTGAGAGGGAGTGACGGCCCTTAGAGGGCATTTTGAGATGCTGTGAATGCAATTGGTGCCTGGTGCGGAGCGTGTTGTGTATGTCGAGGGGCTTTGCAATGCGAGAAAGGCCTCAGGCTGGGGTTGCAGGCACTTGCCCTTTTATGCTGGATCATCAGCTCGCATTCACTTCAGCAAGCCCGCAGTAGCAAATTGGCGATCAGCCAATCGGGCAGCGGTTGGTCCATCTAACGTAGCATTTGGTGCTTGACCTTGAGACCTGCTACTCGAAAATTGAAGGCTAGCTTTCAGGTTTTTCGTGATCGTCTTGCTTCAAACTCGCTGTGTTGCATTGGTTGGCTTTTCACCTGACAGGGTAGTAGTCTGCAAGCCACCATCCAAAGATGGTTAGTTCCAGTTCAGCTCATCAGCCCCTCCAGATGCAGGGATCGCGCACGAGAGCGAACAGTTGATCCGACAGCATCAACGTCTAGTCATCATCATGGCCGGCGTTGAGAACGTTGACCCTGCCAACTTGCCGCAATCCGGCATTCCTCGGCCCCCATTAGGCGGTGGTGGGCAGCTCCCTCCGAAGACCACGGCTCCGATTTCCTTTCTCCGACCTGCCCCGACGTTCCACGAAAGCGAGGAAAAGAAAATCCTCCAAATGAGAGCATCTGTGGAGATTCCTGGCGTCGCCAGCGCCAGTGCTGGGTGGGAGAGAACTGTGAGCGGTAAGCGTTGCATGCGCTGCCCCAAATTTACATCCACAACGTTCAGCCAGCCCGTCACTGCTGGCGGTGTGGATATCTCGGCCAGTATTTCTCCAGCACCACCAACGCTCTATTCTCGTGATAATACCACAAACCGCCTCCCGCTTGTATCCCCGTCGCCCGTTCCCAGCGATGCCACGGCGTACTTGGTTCTAGGCATATTCTCAGCAGTCGACTGCCAGCCTCGAGAGAGGGTCGTTGTTATTCGACCGAAAGATGAGGAGCGGCTCTTTCTCAAGGTGCGGCTAGCGACGCTGAGGCTCCGTGGCGCGAGCTACTTCTTCAGTTTGAAGTCCGTCAAGGCGTTTCGACTGTACCGATGCATGACGTCGACAGGCTCGCATCAGCAGCTCGAGATCGATAACGCGGCGCTCGCAGATCTCCGCCAGTTCAAGGCAGCGTACAAGAAACAACCATGGCCGTCGGCGGCTGTGAATGAAAAGTGGACGCAGTGGGTTTTCGACTGTTTGGATAATCGGTCGTTGGATATCATGGATGAGGCGGCGTACTCGCTAGAGATTGTGCTGGGCTGGTCGCCATCGAGGATCGCAATCGCTGTGCTCTCGCCCGTTCTCTTGAGCCTCGCCGTTGGGCTGTGGTTTAACTCGAGGGATTGGACTGATTTGGCAACGATTCAGACGGCGTGGGGGGTTGCGTCGTACATCGCTACTGCTGGCGGATGTGAGTACTCTGTCGGTATGAACACCACGAGTGATGGGCGCTGACAAAGACGTGCAGTGGTCGCGGCCGTATTGGGTATCATCAGTGGCTTGGCGGATAACTAATGCTTGATCCCGATTCTAGGGTGAAACTCCACGCGCCTGCGGAGGCGAAAGAAAATCTTGTGGTGAGCATGCTGCTTTGCTGCGGTGCAAGAGTTGGATTTGCGTTGAGCGGCGGGCTGGATATTTGTTTACGAGAGGAAAAAATTGACGTTTCTTTGTGTGCTGGTAGACGACCCTGTCTGAGCACCCGCCTCTCGAGTCGGACATGGAAAGCACGATGGGAGGTGGAACAATGGTAGTCAAGAGTTCATCCACTCTTTCCATCTCCCAGTCTTCCACTTCTCCGACCTTCTCAGGGCGTACCATCCGCGGTTCAACAACATGCCATCGACAGCTTTGAAGTATCACTGGTACAAAGAAGTGGAACTCGTTAAGCCATCACCTGACAGTCTTTGCATGAATTGATGGGTTTGCCGGACCTTAAGGCTCAACAGAACCTGCTAAGCTTTTGTCATGCGCAAGCGTCATGTTACTGCCTGCTGGGACGCGATCGATTATCTCGGCTACCATCTAGGCACCAAGGGTAGCATGATCGATGGCAGGGCACGGGGAGCTGTTTGGGTAGGGATTTGCTCGCCGACAGAGGCGGTAAGGTTCAAGGCGTCAGGGTGAACTGCCCACTTGACCAGAGACCGTCCTGAGATGGAGATGGTTCCCGTTCAAGCCCCCAAGACACACCCGCTCTTCAACAGCGACAGCCTCCTCCCAATCCCCGCGCCGCTCGGTCAGAGATTGGGCCGCCAAGATGAACACCCACGTGGTGGCTGGTGCAGGTTGCGATTCGCTGGCAGTCTGGCTGCTAAGTCTCCGGACTACTGTGGAAGACGGAAAATGGGCCGCGTTTCTACCCGACGGCCACGCCCCGCCAAGCGGGAGCGTACTGGTGGTGGACCGATCCCTACATGATCTGGCGCCTGCTGATGTCAGGGCCGTGTGTGAAAAGATTCAGCAGGAGGTGGTACCTCTGATGACGGCAAATCAGGCTCAGGTCCCAGATGCCGAGGAGGAAATGTGTGATATTATCAGCCAAATGCTCTTCTAAGCGGTAGAAGCGCCACAGTGGGAGATATAAAGACAGATGCCGATCATGTCTTTCAGGGATTTGGACCTGAAGGCCGTCCGCTTCATTCGGGCATGACAAAAAGGCTTGATCGTTTGGTTGTATTTTTAGTTCTAAATTTCTCATCAGGTAAGCACAATGCAGCGTCCACTTTCCCTCTCATCTCTAGCTTCGCTACAGCAGAATGCTTCACTGGACCGGCACCATCAAGCGGTCAACATCTGGACCCCACCCATTTCCAATCCCCTCAATCGCAATGGTGTTATCCCCCTTCCTCAAATTCGCATGCAGCGTGCTGCTCGCGGGGTCCCCCTTCGCCGGCAGGAACGCGACTTTCCTCCCGCCATCGCCATTCACCTTCACATTTGCGTAGCGCGGGCTGCTGTCGCCGTTCAAGTACTTGATCCGAATCGTCGTCATCCCGTCAACGTCGCTCTTGACGCCCGTAAAGGTGACGCTTCCCCGATCAGGACCGCCAATGTAGCCGGCAGTAACCTTGTTCGAGCACGTCGAGCACTCGACGTTACGCGCCTTGCCGCCGTACGTTGCCCTTTCGCCCTCGTAGCTGTTCTCGGCAGGCGGTTCGCGCCATGCTGCGAAGTTGTTCGTTGGTAGCCAGCTGACCTTGTTCTTCATCGTCACGGACGTGCCGCTGATGCTCAGCGGGAGCCAGATGTAGGTGCTTGCCATCAGGTTGTCCTTGAGCCATCGGTCGCCGAGGTAGATTGCCGAGCTTTCGCTAGTCTTGAGGATATACGTTGTTTGGGAGTTGTATGTCTGGACGAGTCAGCTCGTGTCCTAATGTCTGTGTAGTATTTCACTCACCTTCGATCCGCTATCGGCAAACTTCCTCCAGGACGACCACCCGGAGCTGAGAGATGTCGACGTGGTATACTGGTTCTCGTTTGAGTCCCAACCTGTCATCATCGACGCGAACATGAAGTACGTCCGCCCAAGCTTGATCATCGCTGGCGCCTCGACGCGGTTTCCGCCCTCCAGTCTCCAGGAGAACACGTCGGTCGTGGGGGTGGTGAAGTCGTCCGAGAGCGCCACAATGCGGAGGCCATGCTTTCGCTGGTAGACGTTAGTCTTGTGCGCGGGCACGGAAGGGGGAACGCACGTCTTCGGTGAGCAGATACCCTTTCCCATCGTCATCCTTGAACAGACCCATATCGCGACTTTCTCTTCCCAGCGGCTGGAAGCTCCTCAGATACTGATACCTTCCACACACAGTATCGCCGACTGCCACGGCAACTCTCGCTTCTCCGTAGTTGCTGCTGTCCATATGCATCCAGAGAACATACTTCCTCGTCTTGTCGTTGTAGATGACCTTTGGCCGTTCTACGACCCGGTTCGGACCCAGGTCGCCGGATGCCTGTCGTGTCAGCAGAGCGCCAACAAGTCTCCACTGGACGAGATCGGTTGAGGCGTAGCAGTTGACGTTCGAAAAGGAGTGGCCGCCGCTCTTATCTTCGCCGACCATATAGTATGTGCCGTTTTCAACAATTAGGCCCGCGCCATGAGCCTGCAAGTGCTCACCGTCGGGCTAGACAACGTCAGCACAAGCCGGGCTTCTTATTATTAATGCCAGGGTTCACTCACAGTCGTCCATGTCCCTCCCGGCACGACCTGCAACGACGCCGATGCGATGCCCGAAAGCACGGCAGCGAGAGAAAAAGTCAGAAACCTCATCTTGTCCCAAAGTTGAAGACGTCAAAAAAAAAATTAGATGCCCGGCATTTCGCAGCGAGAACGCAGCAACGGGTATATCGCCGTCCTTATAAGTGATCCCGAACGCGGGAGTGCCGAATAGGATTGCGGGGATCCAATATCGAATCCTTGGTACCCCAGACGGAGAAACTGTCTTGGAGAAGCCTCTCCTCCTCGGTTGCAGCTATTGCAACGTCAAATAGCTTGACTTCCAAGCCGCCGCCAAGTGAGCATCGTGTGGTTCGATATGGAACTCACGCGGGTCTCATGACGAATTTGACGCAGCAGCGCAGAGAATTGTAAGTCGGGTTCATTGAAGGTAATAGTGAAAGATTAATGTGTTAGTATGGTGTGCCATCCATATTTTGGGAGGTTCCAAATGACGGGTAAATTCGTCTGGGAGAGTGCTGGCCGGGATGGTGGGAAGAACGCGTTCATGCGAGGCACACCTTTCGGGTGCACGGCTATTTCGATATGGCACGGAGCGCAGAGAAGGATGCCGTTTTTTCCATTTTGATTTGAGAACACATCGATTGATTGCTAGTAGTTAGGCACACTAGGAAGCCTCGAGTCTGCCCCTGGAGGCTCTGCACAAACGACTACACCCGATTTCGTTGACAGCCAGCGCCACACGGTCCCGACCGGCAACAAACCATCTATTCAGTACAGCGGTGGTATTTCTGGTCAAACTCCCAGCCCAAGAGGCTCAAGGTGATGATGAAAATGGCGCCAAAACAAAGCAGTCCCCTGTCCTCCTTTTCCATCAGCACCCATCAACACACCTCTTGAACACCCCAAAATCCACTTACCCGGACCCAGACCCAGACCCAGACCCAATCCCCGTCCCCGCCCCATCCTTCCACCGCTCCCACGCAATCCACGCCTGAAAAAAACCCAAACACAAGCTCAAAAACCCCAACACCACCGCGGCCAAAAAGCTGAAAATAGTAACCATCATTATGTACCTAGCAGGACTCTTCCTCTCCAGCCACATATCCAACGGCGCCCTCGGCTTCGGGTTCTCAATCTCGTAGAGATCCATCAACCTCGATCCCCACACGGGGAAAGTACTCACCCGCTTCTTCTCCTCGCGGGTTTCGAACATGGACGTGCCAAAGTTGAGACAGTCCGGGTCGAAGCGCTGGTTGGCGATGAGGGTGCGGAGGGTGGATGAATCGGAAGCACCTTTAGAGTTGAAGAAGGTGAAGAAGAAGTAGATGGTGTAGATTGTTTCTAGGGCGAGGTCGCGCGGGAGGGGGTGGATTGTGGGCAGGGAGGGTTTTTCAGAGGAGAAAGAGGTTTCGACGAGGGTGGCGGAGCGGTCGGGGTGGGTGAGGGGGAGGTGCTCCTTGAGAAAGGTGGTGTGGTGGAAGATTTCGACGACGCCGGTGTTGTTGTTTAGCTTGAGGTGGTCGCGGAGGTTGGAGGTGCCCTTTATTGTTAGCCCGGCGATTTTGATGATTTTGGTTACGGTTAGAGAAGGCTTGATGATGGCTGCTTCGAGTCGTGGCCCTGCAGGCTGGGGTGTTCGCGGGCGGGGAAGGCTTCGAGGATGGAGACGCTTAGGGGGCGGTCGATGGGCCAGACGGTGGGAGGGGGGACGTTGTCCGAACTCGTCGCGGTTCTTGGACATGGCTACGATGGGATCGCGATAGTCGGTGGGTTTGATGGATGCCATGGTGAGGATGCGGGCTGCGAGGAGGAAGGCGGCTTCGAGGTCTTCGTAGGGGATGTCTTGAGGGTCGCTTCCGCGGATGGTGGAGAGGCAGTGTCTCATGCACTCGTCTCAGGTGGAGGAGCTGGTTTTGGTTCGGAGGAGAGCGACAATGCCGCGGAGGTCTTGATAGCTGCGTAGAGCTTGGTAGTCGCCGCAGAAGCGCTTGGGGACGTAGCGGCTGGTCTCGTAGGTGTAGAAGTCGAAGAAGGTTGGGAGGGTCTCGAAGCGTTTACCCCAGGGGCAGAGGGGGGCGGTGCATTTGCTGGGGCCGCCATCGGTTTTGGCGTCAGGGCAGCCTTGACAGAGGGTGTCGAAGTCCCAGAGCACGCGGCAGAGGGCTTTGCGGTCGGGGGTTGTGAGAGTGGTCAGGGGGTAGATCGACCCGCCATCGGCGAGGATCTCGTTGAGGTTTTTGTACATAGTGGAGGCTGTACAAGGTATGAATTGTTGTATTGGAGTTAGAAGGTAAGTTCGCTCTTGGTAAGCCGGTTTCTGGGCCTATATACGTAAATAGGGGGTAGAAAGGCGAAGGTGGCTGAACGTGACACGGCTGCCTCCTCGCGGAGAGGTGACGGATGCGACAGAGCCAAACAACCCAATTTTTGCAGTCCCAGCCACGACATGTTATTTGCGTGACACCGAGGCGACCGCTCAAGCCGTTATCGTCGAGGTAGGTAGGTCATCCCATCCACAGCTGCCTCGCAGAACCGTAAGACTCACATTGATCTCTCTCCCGAGAACACCAAGCGCCGATCTCTCAGACGATAAGGTCCTCCCAGGGCAAGATATTTGTAACCGGCTCCCTCAAGTTGATTGCGCAGTTTGCCAACGGCACCCCGTACGCCTCAAAGTTCAACTCATCTTGATCCTCCCCAGTCTCAATCCACCGCCTGTTCTGCAAATCGCCCTCTTGCGCCCTGTCAAAAAAGTTCTGCGGCGCAAATAGAATGCTACTGCTCGCCTCGGTGAACAGCGTCACCGGTATGTCTTCTGATCGCGTGAAGTGATGCATCCCCAGGTTGAACCACACCGTGATGTCCTCGTCCTCAACACTTTCGTCGTTGAAAAACTTGGCAAAGTCGTGTTGCGGGGCTTCGGGAAGGTTGATGTTTTGCCAGCTGTTGGCGTACGGTTCGGTATCGTGCACGCGGGTCACGGCGAGGTGTGACTTGGAGAACTCAGATTGCTTGCGGGAAAAGGGGGAGTTGGGCGATGTCAGGTGGATGTTCGAGTGGCCGGGGGTGATTCCTGTAGGATTGTCAGTGAGAGGCTTGGGCTTGGGTGGTGCTTTGTGTGTCTCAGGAGGAGGGGAAGCGGCCACGTCCTGTGGGGTCGGAAAAAGGGATGAAAAGGAAGGGGTCGCTGGGAGAGAACCTACGATAGCCACGCTTTTCGCCCCAGGCGTTGGTCCTTTCGGAGATGACGGTGTACATGGCCTGGCCATTTTCGGCAAAGTTGAGCTGTTTCTCGCGCTTGAGGTTGGAGGCCTGAAGTTCCATTTGATCGAATTCGCCGAGCTCGGGGAACCAAGGCTGTGATTGCTTGACAGTCTTGAGCTCGGTGACTTGGAAGGAGTTTTTGGTCCCGAGGACGTCGAAGTCGGCTTTAAAGGTGACTATGAAGTGTCAGCTTATGATGCCTCTGAGATATCTCCGGTAGAAGCCGGAGAGATTGTACGCGTCGACGCAACAGGATCGGACATATTCGCAGGAGGGAGCTCGCTTCTCACTTACCAACATGATCATGGTATGACCCTTGCGTCGAATTGTGAACACGAGGACCAAACCGGCCTTGGGTTTTGTAGTACGGGGAGGCTTGCAGGTAGCCGGAGGCTCGGACGCCGACTTCGAGGGAGCCGTCGACATTGAACGCAAAGTCGAAGAGATAATCATAATTGCCGACAGTAGCAATATGCCGGACGTGCAAAGCAGAAGCCTTCACGACTCCGAGGTCGGAGAAGCCGTAACCCTGGAACGGTCCGAAGGATGAAGTGCGGTGCCGCGCAAGGGGAAAACCGTAATCAGCCTCGAAGATGCAGATTGCTTGGGGCTTTATCGTGGTATGTCTCCCATCTGGGTAGCTAGCGTTGAGAAGAGTGGCGCCAAATGGGCAGTCAAAGCCTTCGACGAGCACGGCGCTCTGTGCCCCGAAGCCGTAATGCGTATCGTGGTAGACGGTGCTGGCTGCTTTGGGCGTGTTTCCGGCGTATTGAGCGGTCGCCTCCTGCATCGACAACTCGTAGATAATTCTTTCGCCCTTGAATTTGACGTCGAAAAACATGAGGCCAAGCTGGCGAGTCCAAGACATGTAGAAGGACCAGCCCAGGTACTCAACGTAGTTCTGCTGGGTGTCGATCTTGTAACGTTTACCGCCGAGCTCGATACTCTAGAAGTGGCCATCCGTTATTTTTGACTATTCTCAAGCCTGGATGAATCTGCCAGGGACACTTCCGTTTGCTGTGTGATACGGGAAAATGGGGCTTGAAGGAAGTGGGTTGCCATACCTGAGGGGCCAGTTTATTCTCAAGGGGACGAGTTCCCATCTCTTCCTTGCGAGTAAGCTGCGCCCATTCGTAGTCCCGCGGTTGCGGATAGGGGTTGGTAATCTCTCCAGCATCGTATGCTTGGCGGAACTTGTCGACAGTGGAAAAGAACTTCTCGTTTGTGACGATGCCCCTGAGCGTGTATTTGGAAGGGTCGGTTCCAGGAATATCGAGAATCACATAAAAGTCAAGCGGCTGTAGGAACTCGACTTCAGTCGGGTACCGAAACATGACGATTCGCACTGCCGAGCTGCCATCAGTGGAGACTGGGGTGTCGAAGGTGTAGATGAGATCAGTCCTGTCATCGTCTGCTCCGTAGTAGACCCCACCAAACAACTCTGTCGTGATATCGGCCACTTCGGTCATGACGGATGCCAGCAGCGGCTCGGACGCTGCATCACGCTGCAGGTCAAAGAAGCGAGCGTTGAAAGGAACCGTACCGCCCTTTCCACCGTTAAAGATGTAATCCAGTTTCTGGATCCTTGTCCTGTTGGAAACGGGCAGCGGACCAATCATGTACTCCTGAGAGATCGGCACAGTCCTGCCGCCCTCAAAGATGACCGCCCTGGCGAATTTAGCTGGTTGCAGGCCATTGCCGTCTATGTAAGGCAGCACGGCCGACTTGTTGGTATCTACTCGCGTCAGTTTGTTTTTTCACACAGGTATTTCAAGATACTTACGCAGCGTGTCGATGAATGCAACATAGTTGTCAGTCTGCGACGCTGTGAACGGAGGGTCCGTCAGGTTGAGCCCCGCCGCTGGGCTGTGAAGCAAGTCCCATACGGCTGCGGTGTCGGCGGGGGTTATTTGGGCCCAGGGGTTGGTTTTCGGTGCCCTGGCCGACGCTGCGGGCTCGTATGTTCCACAGCTCCCCCGTTGTCTCTTTGCCCTCTCGAAACTCTCCCCAGGTCTGGCGATGGTCAGGGTGACCGCAGCCAAAATGTATGCTAGAGAGGAGCGCATGTTGGGTTTCTCCTATCAATGAGAGATTAAGAGGGATTGCGATGTGGGAAGAGACAACTTCGAAATAGAATGCAGTGCTCTTAACCCCCGTCTGTTTGCTACCTTGATATTATCACGGGCCGGAGCATCTTGATGCCGGGTGCTTGAGCGGCAGCCAGCGTGGCATGCAGACGGGCTTTTATCGCTGGCGGGTACTGTACCGAAAATGCAATCTGCCGGCTCAGGCTCTAAAACGGCTACCATGAGGGACAACTGCAGCATTGCAGGGTTCATTGCGGCTATGTTGTCTGCGTATAACTCGATCGGTTGATTCCGCGGCCGTTTTGGGACATGTCTCTGCCAAGATTATTCGTCTTTGTGCAGCACGGCACATGCGAGATTGTTGTTGGGCACCACTTTGAGCGGGGGAACCGGAAAAACGGGAAGACTGACACCGCGATAGTTTCTCGCTGTTGATTTTAGATGATACTGCTCCAACAACTACCAGTTCGTTAACTCCCGTGAGCTTGTGCGAAAAAAAAGAGAAAAAAAAGTACCTAGACGATCCCAGCTGCCCAAGGTCAGCCTTGAGAGGAAAACTCGTAACCATGAAAAACACATCTTTCCAGATCCGAGCCGTACTCCGTAGGATTTCTTCGTTGCAACCCAGAATGCAAGCCAAGCGGCTGAGAGGCGCAATATGTGTAACCTTCCTCAACCCTGTCGGCCATATATCAAGTCGACCGACCAAGCTAATGATACCCCTGATGTGTGGAAAGATGCGTGATGGGATATGCGCTGCAATCAGAGCGAAGGGGGAAACGAAGACCGGACCCTGTCAGACAAAATGGAATGACACAAGAATGCTGCAGCCCCATTCCCTAGTAGAGTATGAGAGACGCGACGTCAAATACCTAGCAACTCATGCTCTGCAAATGAGACAGTGCAGTTAGCGGAAACAAATCATGCGCCCTCCACTGACAATGTCGGCGATGTTCCTCTGAACTGTGTCAAAGCTGATAGCACTACATGACTCGCTCTCCAGGTGGTTAATGGTGGCCGCCAAGGTCTTGAACTCCCGGCCACAGCTGGTGTTCAAACAGTGGTACAGGTTTTGGCTATCTGCGAACTGTCAGTCACACTCAGAGTGGAAGCAGAAGACGGACACCACTCACGTGTACCGGACTTGAGATGCTGGTTGAGGGCCGAGAGACCGCCAAATGTTCTGTGACAGAAATAGCACTCAAATGCCCGGCCGTTCCAACTCTTGTCAGTGGCTTCCAGTTGACCATTATCAATGCCACCGATCAACTTCTTGGAAATCAAGCCCTTGGGGTCCTTGGAGCGGACATAGTAGTACATGTCATCGCGGCCGACGAATGGAGCGACGGGGCATGATCTGCGCTCAAGATGGTGTACTAGGCCGGTGGCCGTGACGCATGAGTCCTTGCAGTACGGGCATTGGACTCCCTGATCTCCGAGGTGTGCCCCTGACTTGAGATGCTGATGGGGAAGACAGGTCAGCTTGCAGCGGTGTAAGGTATAATTAGTTGAGAAGACTGTAACCTACCATCTGAATGCCGTTGAGGCTGGTAAAACAACGGTCGCAGTTGTTGCAGTAGTGGTGCTCCTCGTTCTCGTGCTTGACGACCCGCTCCTGCGTCGGGTAGGTCTCCTCGCAGTCTCTACACTTCCAGGCAAAGTGGTTCTTCGCCTCCATGTGCTGAAATTTGGCGCGGCTGGAACCGAACCAGGCATCGCACCTGTCGCACTCAAGCTCCGGGGCAAGGTGGCTGGTCGATCGGCAATGCTTTTCGCGGGCTGCCCAGCCTGCTGGGAACTCCTTCCCACAGGTGCCGCACTCGAACATGTTGACTGACAAAGCTAAAAGGAATGCCAGAAATTGACACAAATGTAAGGTTTTTTTACCCTGGGTTTGTAAGATCGAGGAGATCTCCGGCTGGAGATGGCAAGGTGCCCGTGGTTTGTTTGCAACCTGATAGAGGTGGGGGAAAGTACAACAAAGGAGGCCTGCCAAAACAAGAAGTTACGATCGCTTGGCTGGGCCGCTAGTAAACAAAGCAGTGTGGAGTGGACCAGGGGTTCGGTAAAAGTCAGCCTGGGTTTTTGAAAGATGGCAATGGACAACCACCCTTCTTGAGGCTCCGATGCCAGCGCAGCCCCCGCAGCGCCCACATCAGCATGCATTCCTCATGTAACACCGCATGAAGGATGCCAAGATCCCTACCGACTATACCCTGTTTGGCAGCTTCGGTCAGTTTAACTTCGTCATCAAACTTGGCCAATGAGGGACCATCTACCTCGACAGCACTGGCAGAGAAGGCTGCCTCGAAGATAAAGGCCTCAACGTCTTTCCTCCCTACCCATCTGGCAGCGCTGAACTGTCATCAGCAACATGTCGTCCCCTGGATCCTCAACCAACCACACGACGGCAGGACAGGGGCCTTTTCAGGTCTGCGTTTTCAGAGTAACAGGGTGAAAAAGAAGGCCGTCTGGCCGGGCGGGGTTCTCTCAGGAGCGACGAGAGACAGTACGGGCAGTTCGTCAACGAGAAGCCTGCCTCAGCGGTTGACCACGACGCTGTTTTGGCTGGGCTGGCCCTGTTAGCCCATGCTGACCTCACCTTAGTTTTGCAACTCGGCTTTGAACTCGTTCTCGATGCGTTCGTAGCTTGACAGTCCAAAGGACAATGTGTCTTGTGCCAAGGCCACATGGTCGTGCTTGAATGGGTCGTCAAAGAGAGTCTGGATGATGAGATGGCTAATCCAATCAGGGCCATCGTTGATGGCAACAGAATTTGACAAGAGCAGAACGACGGTCTCGGTCACGGGATAGATGTAGACAGCACTGTTGAACCCGGCAAACATACCGTGGTGATAGAGGGCCAACCTTGGGTGCTCGGGATTGCCGATGACGGGAATTCGGGGCATTATGGCTTGGTTTCGGGACGTGTCGCAAAGTCGTCCAGGTAGTTGAGCTCTGGCCCAGCCCATGGCGTAGCCCTGCTCCCGAAGGCTCAACACCGCACGGATGCTGGTGCTCGTTATCGGAAGAAGCTGCTTCAGGGGCGAGCCGGGTGTGATGGTCTTCCCAGTGTCTTGCTGGTCGTTCAGCGATTTTACGAGTATGGTGTAGGACCGGAGCAAATCGTTAACGGAGCTCTGAATACCGCCAGCCGGGTTCATCAGTGCGCCCTCGGCCATGCGAGGGCGAGGGACAGGGCAGGGGCAGGCATCGTCGTATACCATATAGCTTTTGGCCACGTTGTCGGCACCATGGCAATCCGAGTCGTTGAAGGAGCGACCCGTTCCTAGCGGCTTGAAGATCTTATTCGCGAGAAAGTCCGAGTAGGAACCCTAGTGAGGTTCTCAATAACCCTTTCAGCAATCTCATAGCTTTAGTTGTTGTATCGGTACTCGCCTCGGAAGGGCGTTACGGCGCGGAGCTGGTTGATGGTGCGGATTCCCTGGTCCCGTTCGAGAAGAATGTTATTGTTCGACTGGGCCCGGAAAGGGTCGGCTCGTTCAAGGCAGGTGCGATGGCGGAGGAGATCAACCATATTGGCGTGATTGTAGATCGTCTCGTCGTCGGGGCGGAACTCGGGAACAACATCTTTGACGGGAGTTGTCCAATTCAGCTTTCCTTCTTCGACGAGAATTCCGATGGCCTGAGCGGTAAATCCTTTCGTCATTGAGCCTAGTTAGTAGATGGTGTCACCATCCCCCTTTGATTTGACCCTCAACGTCGCGGAAACCAAAACTCGCGTTGTAGACAACGGAACCAAGGTGAACAACGCCGATGGAAACGCCAGCGACGCCGCAGATGGAGCAGATATCTTGGATGGTGGGATTCAAGCCCTCAATCTGACTGGTTGTTATTTTCAATGGTGCAGTGTCTTGTGGCGGCAACCCGAGGCGACGAGATGCTGTGTGTTGTAAGAAGAGGGAAAGGTCCCGTAAAGGGCTGGCTGGAAAAAAAGGCTATGGCCGGAGAGGCGGGGTCTCGGCTCCGCACCTCTCACATCTCGTGGAAGAGAGAGAACATCCATGAGATGGAAGAAGATTTGTGCAGAAATAACAGCACACCGACAACATACGCAATAGCAATGATGGAACGGCTTGCGATGAAAGAGACAGGCCCGCCAAATGAGAGGCAGCTCTAGATTGTGGGGCGGAGGGGAGCAAAGAAAGAAAGGGCAAAGAGCCAGTTCAACGATTCTATCGCCAACACGAGGTACGCAACCGAGTCCTTGGACGTCTACGCCTGGGATCGTGGTAGGCAACTTATTGCCTACCTGTGCCTATTGTTAGCGTTCAAGTTCCAACTCACTCCACCCCTTCTTTGATTGGCTTTATCGGACCGTGTCCGCAACCTCTGCACCAGCTGCATCGCCGCACATCCACAATTTTCGGTACCTCTTTGACGACAGCCCGCCGTAGTAGCGAGAAGAGTGCAGTCTTGGAACACAATACCCTTGTCCTTACCCCTGCTCCCAAGACCACGGAGGGTTAGGGTTCTATGCCCTCCTGCGTCCCATTGCGATTGATGAATCAGCATCTCGATTCCAATCCACACCGTATTCCTGCATCGAAAATTCAGGGAAGCCAGCGAAAACGGAGATCGGGCACCTCCGCACGACAAAAATTGCTCACACCAACGGGAAGCTACATCTGTACGTCACTTCCGCTAGACGCACCGGACACCACGGCGGTGGGGAAAGAGCCATGTTTCGGAGCAGCAGGTCGGCCTTCTCCATCTCGTCGCGCGCCCAAACCCAAGCTAAAGTGCGAGTGTCACAACCAAGCTTTGCACGACCATCCACCTTCATTTCCTACCCCAACTCCTCCCGCTCCATCTCCTCCACGCGTTCAGCGGCATCTCCCAGACAACCCGACACCAATTGGCGCGCCATGGCCGAAACGGACATCTCCAAGTATCTGCGCCAAACGCATGAGCGCGTCTTCGAGTGCAATCGCACCTGGGCCGCCGAGCAAAAGGCCAAGAACCCCGACTTCTTTGCGCTCCTGTCCGAGGGCCAGAACCCAGAATACCTCTGGATCGGCTGCAGCGACTCGCGCATCCCCGCCGAGCAGATCACCGGCCTCGAAGCCGGCGATGTCTTTGTTCACCGCAACATCGCCAACCTAGTGTGCAACACCGACCTGAACGTTATGAGCGTCATCACCTACGCCGTGCAGCACCTCAAGGTCAAGCACATTGTCGTCTGCGGCCACTACGGCTGCGGCGGCGTCAAGGCCGCCATGACTCCCAAGGACATGGGCATCCTCAACCCCTGGCTGCGCAACATTCGCGACGTCTACCGCCTCCACGAGAATGAGCTCGACGCCATTCCCGACGAAGACACCCGTTACGAACGCCTCGTGGAGCTCAACGTCATTGAGCAGTGCCGCAATGTCATGAAAACGGCCAGCGTGCAGCAGAGCTACGCCGAGAACCGCTTCCCCATCGTCCACGCCTGGGTGTTTGGCTTCCGGGACGGCCTTCTCAAGGATTTGAAGTTCGACCACGAGAAAGTTCTCAAGGAGATCCAGAAGGTCTACAACCTCACTGGCTAGTGGGTTGAAGGGCACGCTGCGATACGCGCGGCATTTTTGTTCTCGTCTTCTCAGTACAGGCTAGTGGGTTCAGATGTTGGTTAGCATGGTGTTCAGCAAACGAATAGAAATCATTCTCTCCCACCACAGCGGCTGTCACATTCTGCACCTACATGAATGTAACCCATGCAAGCAATCGGACAGATCTCGATCTCAAGTTCCCCGATTCTTCCCACTATTACTAGAAGATCCCACTACTCCTGGGTTGCGCAGCAAAGAAGGTTGGAAGCGAAAGAGGGATTGGATTGACCTGCCAAGAGCCATGTTTGGGTAATTATGACGAATGAAACCCCATCAGAAGAACCATTGAAGTTGAACCGAAGTCGACTAACTTGAAGGCATTATTGTCTTGCCCATCCGTGCCGCATCTTCAACGTCGTCAAGACAAGGTTTCAACGAACCGATCCGGGCGCCGCCATGCTGGGGCCATGCAGAGTGCAGCACACGCCATCCAGACATTGCTGCTTTAGGATGTCCCGCGTAGAGACGCCAGGCATTAGTTCCCGCTAGGGAAATGTTTCAAGCTGCATCTGAGAGGGATCTACCACGATGCATTCAGGGGTACGACCGTACTCGGATCCAGGGGTAAACATCGTGCATAAGGCGAGATCGTCACAACCCGAGTTTGTCACTCAGCTCTCCAGACCGCATCCAACTCTCCCGGGATGCATCTCCCGTTCTCCCTCCTTAGCTCCGCCCTCTTGGTGGCAGCCGCCCCCATCGCCGACGAGGAGATCAAGCTGGGAAATCTTGCCAGTGTGCTCGGTCAAACGGCCACCTTTGACTATGTCATCATTGGTGGATGAACAGCCGGCTTGGTCCTGGCCAATCGTCTCAGTGCCAACGCTAGCATTACCGTTGCAGCTGTGCTCTCAACTTCATGATCTACCAGAGAGGAACCAAGCAGTCGCACCCGCAATGCGCGGACAAAGTGGGTGACGATAGCTACACCTGGGATGCACTCCAGCCCCATTTTTGCAAAAGCGCCCAGTTCACACCGCCATCCAACACTCGCTTGCCAGTACGGAACCCAATACCGCCGCATTCTCTCCCGCCGGTGGGCCCCTTCAGGTCTCCTTTGCCAACTATGCCCAGCCCTTCAGCACTTGGGTTGAGCCAGCCATCAACTCCGTCGGCATTGCCCCCATCGCCGATTTCAACTCCGGCTCCCTTCTCGGCGCCCAGTACTGCTCCTCGGCCATCCGTCCCAACACCCAAACCCGTGACTCAAGCCAATCCTCCTTTCTCAAATCCGTTGTCGGCCGTCGCAACCTCAGGATCTACATGAACACTCTCGTCAAGAAATTCTCTTTTCCCCGTCCCTCAAAGCTACCGAGGTCCCCGTCGAATCCTCAGTTCTCCCCGGTCCCCTCACCAGCTTCACCCTCTACGCCGCCCTCCAGTTTGCCGGCCCCTACACCCTCCAGAAGCGCGGCCCCCTGACCAACCCTGTCTGCAACTTCCCGGGGTGGGAGAAAATCCGCCGCCGCCTCCTATCCCCCGAAATCGACCAAACCCTCAACTCCACCTTTCCCCGGATTGGCCAGAAGTGGAATACCTATCCGTGGGTCTTCCCCCCCATGGCTCCTGTTGTCGTTATTTGGGGCTTTTTTGAACGCTTTGGCCGTGAAATAAGCGCGCCTGAGACATTACGTTGCCTAGAAAGCACCTCCAAAAGACATAACTGATGGATATTTACCATAGGCCCCCGGCTACGTCGGGGACTTCAGCAACCTATTTCTCAGCCAACCCAAGGACGGCTTCCAGTACGCAAGCATCCTCGGGGTCTAGTCGCGCCATTTTCACGCGGGACTATCACCCTCCGCTCCGCCGACACACGAGATCGACCGTTGATCAATCTGAACTATTTGACCGACCTGGGTGACGTCCAAGCTGCCATCACCACGTACAAACGCCCCCGAGAGATCTTTGTATCCAACGCCATGGCAGGGGTGCTGGTGAATCCCGGAGAAGATTACTTCCAGGGTCTGGACTTGCAAACGGATGAAGAGATCCTCCAAACAATCCGCGAGACCCTAATGGCAATCTGGCATGCGGAACGCACATGCAGAATGGGCAAGATGGGCGATCCGATGGCCGTGGTAGATTCAAATGCCAAGGTGATCGATGTAGAAGGCCTCAGAGTCGTTGATGCGAGCAGCCTTCTCTATCCCCCTTGTTGTGAAAGGTAGGCAATATCGAAAATCCAGGGGTGCATTACAACATCTTGACACCAGTATCCTTGCAAGCGAGGCTTATTGGAAATGCAAGGAGCAAAATTGGGGTATTCATTAAGTTTATTCAAGGGAAAGACTAACTATGCTGTACAATGACGACACCTAGTCGCAGCTCATCAAATCCCCATGAAGAGGGCTCCCACAACCAGCCCAGCTCCAATTCCAACGCCGAGCAGGCCAGAGTGGCTTGGGGGCGCGGAATCCGGCATCGGTACGAATGTGCTGGTAGGCCTCGCCGTCGGCGCCTTGTCGTTGAAAGTCGCCGTCTCAGGGCAGTCCGAGGTGCATGGCAGGTTGGAAGTGAACGGAACCGGTGCGGCCGTGCCCGTGACGGTGGCTCCGGAAGGCGTGATGACTGGGCGTTGAGCGGTAGCTGTGACGTCCGGGCGTGCATCGGCATGGTCGGGGCTCAGAATGTTGTCAAGCATTTGCACAAGGCCGTTGGACAGGAGAATATCGGTCTGGAGTAACTGGGCTGAGTTGGCAAAGATGTAGTTGCCGAGCCGGGTGATCTCCATGGGCTTCTTCTTCTCGGCCGAGATCAAAGAGCTGCCATTCTGGAGTTCCCAAGAGTGCAGGACAGCGTCGGGGATAATGTGGTAGTGAAGAATGCGCTTGAGGTCGTCCACGGGCGTGTCATGAAGCACACCAGCCAGTTGCTGAAATGCAGCATTTCGAGGGGCCAGAACCGTCACATCTTTGGCTGCGAGGATGTCATCGGCGATGCCAGTGAGCGAAAGGGCACCGAGGAAGGCAGTGAGGTCAGTGTAGGCGTTCCGAGCGGTGGAATCCAGCGGTTCAGGTATCCGCATGACCGAGTCGACAACCTGCACGATGCCGCTCTCGAACGCAATGTCCTCGACGACAATCGTGCCACGGGTGGCAAAGCCAGAGGTAAGCACGACCTCGCCTCCAGGCTGCTTCGTCAGAATGAGCTGCTGGCCGCCGGTGACATTTGAGAACCGGGGGTCGTCGAGAGTGGTTGCAGCGAAAATCGAATCGCCCTTCGGGATCGAGAGCGTGTTGATGGGAGTCTTGATGACGTGGTACTTGAGGCCGGCTTCGATGCCTTCCGGCGTCTTGCCTCCCCAATTGCCAACCTTGGCAAACGCAAAGTCATTCGGGGCAATGATCTGTTTGCTGTCAGTCCAGTCGAAGCAAGTCTTGGAGAGCCCGGCATGGAGGCATGGAGCGCCGCGAGGGAGTTGGAAATCGTACCGTGACGCCCTCCTTGGGGAACTTTGAGAAGACATCGGGAAATCTCTGTAGAACATGTCAGTGAGGCTCGACGCCGCGAGTGAACATGCGTGGAAGTACCCACATGGACCAGATCTCGAAACATCGTCATGTCTCGCTGAACAGCCAAGACACTCGCGAGGTCCTTTCCGGCGAGGTTTTGGGCATTCACCAACGGAGCAAACGCGAACATGGCTGTCATGGCCAGCAAGGCGGTCCGGGGCGGTGGAAGTGAAGAAAGCATGGTGTCTAACTGTGCGCAACAATTCGAATGGGTATACAAGTCTGGTTGATGTGGAATCGATGATGGTCAAACTGAACTGTCAAAAAAGTGCAGATGGATGTTGAGAGAACGAAAAGGGTTCTGGAGCTCAACCATGACGGAATGCATTTGTTTGGCAAACGCGTTCGGGGGAAGGTGCATCTCCACTGTTGGTTGACGGCGGGGGAGGTAGCCTTTTCAGGGGCGGCTAATAGTCCTGGCTCTCGTTGTGCACGCAGCGCTTGCCGTTCAGAGATGGCAAGAGGACTGTCGAGTAGGTCTCAATCGACCCAGCCTGAAGAAAGAGGGAAATATGGAAGTACCAGTGGTGTTTGGGAGGACCGAATATCGGATCGCGATGGATGGTGTTGCCCCAGACGCAAAACGGGGATTAAAAAGGCAAGTGAAAGACGGCTGAGATCTGGCACGCCTCGGAACCGCAGTTAGGGGTTGCAACCGGTAGAGGAAGCCGCCTCTCGTTACCAAACAACTGACGCCGGCTATTTGTACCTGCCCAAACGGTGAATATTGATCCCACGTGCGGTCCCTCTGCAACACGACACAATTGCTACCCTGGATCGGCACGCTACACTTTCAGACTAGACGAATGTGTGGCATGCCTTGCGGAGAATAACAGACGGCCGCAAGTGTGATAGGTCGGCAACCGTTCATATTATCGCGGCCCGATGCTGTTCTTCCCCTCGACGAAGGTCGACGGTCACCTCCTGTCGGCATCTTCACCAACTGTGTATCCCCTCGCCACGCCGCTTCTCCCCTCTTCGATAGCTGTGCTCTCCTCGGTATTGTAATCGCTTCCAAGCCCCTGCCACGTCCTTTGCGATCGCAAGAACTCCGCGCCTGGGCTTACCACACCGTTGACGGTCGCGAGCTCTGCTTTCGCCCTCAAAGCCAGGGCACTAGAAGCTGCTGGTGGCCCATTCATCGCTACAATACCCTCACCAGATTCTTTCACCTTCTTCTCTACCCTCCTCATTGGTCGGCTGTGACTGATCAACCTCCCTGTCCTGAGGTCAAACTCTGGCGGCGCCGATTCCTCGTCGTCGTCATCCTCCTCCTCGCCAACCTCGAGGCCATTCGCAGGTTCATCCCGCTTTACTTCCAGGACTGTACCCTTGGGTTTCAAGACTCCCTCAATGCCTCCCCACCACTCTCCTGTCCACGTCCTAATGTCATCCCCTGCAAGTGCAACCTCGAGCTCGAACGGCGTGATCACGGGTCGGTAGAAGCCTGCATCATCCTCGACAAGAGAGCTCTCCCAGCAGCCAACGACAACCCAACCATCAATCTCAGCAAAGTTGGCCAACTTCGCTGGGTTGAGCTTGCCCACGACGACCGTGTAGCTCTTCTTGCCTGCGGCAGCTATTTGCTTGCGGATGCTGTCGATTGAGGCGAGGTAGTTGGATACGGATAGCGTGTTGACGAGGATTCCTATGACACCAGCCGAGGCGAGAGTGAGGAGACGAGCGTAACGCCGGCCTAGAAGGCGCTGGGTTGAGGTAAGTTCTGGTGAAGACGCAGATGTGGCGTGAATGTGGAGGGACTTGACGCGGGACGACAGGGCGAGGAGGAGGGCGGTAGGTGGGGTGGAGATGTGGAAGATGGAGTATTCTTTGAGGTCGATATCAGCCGCGGGCGCGCCTCCTGCTGAAGTAACAAGCCTCCTGTTTGGTATCCTCCCCATGGGTTCATGGACAATCTCTGTTGAAAGCATCGCCGAGTACCCTCGGCTTTGGAGCTCTTTCGCCAGTGCCCGGACGTGGTCCTGGTATGTAACGTCCGCCATCAACACAACCTTGGAGGCCTCCTCCGGGAACTCTTTCTCAAATGCAACCAATGCGCCATCACGATCGAACTTGTGTTGGGTGAAGACGTAGATCACTGGCAGCCGGGACGTGGGCGACAAGCACGATCGGCCGTAGTGCACGACAACGTCAACATCGGCGTGTTCGGCTGCAATCTCGTCCACGCAGCACGCGCTGTACGAAGTATCGGCAAGGATGTATATCCTCTCTGGCGCGTCTCCGGCCTTCCCATCTGATGATGTATTCGTGGAGAGAGCAGCAAGCCCAGCTCCCAACGCCCCAACAACCCATGGCGCATCTCCCAACATGTGGTCGGGAAACTGCAGTCCTACTCTTTTCCGCCCTCCACCCCGAATCTCACGTGCCGTTCGGACGATTTCGTAGACCTCGTGAAGCTCGACATCTGAGAGCTTTTGCGCCTGTGACTCGTTCTCGGCGTCAGGGACTTCGGGTTGGACGTGTTCGAAGAGGTGATCCGCGGGTGTTGAGAGCGCAGGCGGTGCGCTCAGCTCGGTAATGCCCATGGCTGGCCGGAAATGAGACTTTGGTCTCTGTTGGGGCTCGTGGTGGTGGGATGACTGGCCGGCATGGCGGGGTTCGCGACCCGAAGCAAAAAGTTTTGGACCCCGCGATCGTGACGTCGAGCGGTTAGTGTTTTTGGTGGGGCAAAACGAAGCCGTTGGACAGCGGGGCCAACGGGGCGACAGGGGAAAAGTGGAACACACCCTTGCTTATCTAACCCAGTTAACCGTTCGCCAGGCACCAAAATTGCAGTGATTACCATATTGTGGCCGGCTCTCTCAACGAAAAGATCACCCACTGACCACAGCAGCCCACACGCATCTTCGGCGTATAGGTGAGGGCCAAGAAGCCTAGATACATATTTAAGAGCATTTCTAAACATCAATTTATCATAAATCTCCGTAGCCCATTTTGAAGCAGAACTTTGGCGACCGCTCCACATCTGCTGTTGCTTCTCAGGCTGGCTTCATTGACGGGGAAGAGTATGAGGAGCAGCGTATCTAACTGGCCGACCATCCTCTCGCCGCACGCCAAATTGCAGTGATGAGAGCACAGAAGGTCGGTTTGAGCACTTCAAATGTCAGCACAGCTTTGCTCTTGAGCTGGCCGATGAAAGGGTGCTTGATGGTGGGAAATGGGTTTCTCAGCTTGGGGGCACTAGTGAATGGATCGGATCTTAGGTGCCCGGTCATGATGTAGTAAGTTTCGGGTCGCTTCTGGCAAAAGTGACAAAGTACTGGGATCGAGAAAGAATCGATGAGAAAAAAAAAACCACAGGCGGAAATGTATACCCAAAACGGCGATACTGAGTGTCACTGCAAGCTGCTCTCCCCCCAGTCAAGCCAATCTCCGAACTGCTGATAATCCTCAAAATTCTGCCCGTTGACATTGAGTTGGATATCGATCTGCTCGGCGGTCCCTGTCGGCTGGTCGACCACTGGTCGATGCTGAACTGTCGAAGATTCTTCGCCGTCAGCCTGAACGGCCTGTTCTTCTATCTCCGCCCAGTTCCCATCTACATCGTCGGTCTCCGATGACGAGAAAGACGAGCCGTTCTGTGCCCGGAACTCTTCGAACGCCGCTCGAAAGCCGCTTTGAGCCATCTGAAGCAGCTCGGGTAACCAGTCAGGAGAGCTAGAGCCGGCAGAGATATACCGGTTCATCTCCTCCGCAACGATTGCAGGACCTCTTTTTTGACAGAATTCTTCCCATTCCGCAAACTCTTGGGATTGTTCAAAGTCCATATATGGCGAGTCGGGCTGCGTGATCCTTGGGAAGAGGATATGCCAGATAGCAAACCACTGCTCCGACTCAGTCTGCCCTCGCTTGGACTTCCGGCGAAGGTCCTCGTTTTGCTCGTTGGAGACACCATCAAGCTCGCCATGCTGTCCGCGGACACATGGTTCATCGGATTCAAAGTGCTCTCGTTTACTCTGTCGATCATGAAATACCTTGAGGCATCTCTCGCAGTGGATCGGCGTATGCTGCCTGGCTAGATGCTGCTTCACATCCTTGATGCGGGACAGCTTGTAGCCGAAACAGTCGCGATGGGCTCTCGGCTTTTTCTTCCAGAACGGGCATGCAAAGCACTTCCGCGGGGGTAATTCAGTTCTCGCGCCCTTTTTGGGACGAGGCAGATCACTGTCGCCGTCATCGAGCTCGTCGTCGTTGTCTGAAGGTCGCAGCGGGCGTTTCTGGCCTCCGCGACTTATGCTTGTCGAGGAATCTGAAGTTGAGCCTCCCCTTTGTGTTGCACCGGAGGACTGGCTGCTCTGTTTTGGAGATGATTGGCAGCATTTGTTCCGTCCCCAGTCGTCCAACAACCGGTGTAAGATCTCGTTGAAGATCACCGACGCCTCTGGCGGCTTGGAAAAGGGATCAATGTGCTCCGACCGGTCCGAGATAGACAACATGTCAGAGTCTAGCGACGATTGCCGAGATGTTGTTGTTTCCAAAGAGAGAAGAGATTCCCGCAATCTCCCAGTGGCGCTTCTGTCAGAGTACGTTCCAACTGTGGGAGGCGAGGTCGCTACGTCTAAATCTCGAAGCTGGAGCGCAAGTTCGGACAAGTTGCTTTCTTCAGATTCTGCCTCCGCGAGTCGATTGTCCCACATCGTCACATGGTCGCCCTGAATAACTTGGATCTCGAGAGCCATGGTTTCTCCGGGCGAGGATGCTGCAGAAGGTGGAACCATGATGAATCCCTCTCCATTCAGGTAAGGCTCATATGTTCGTCCACGGTTGCGATGGCGATTTAGGTTGACGGCGAGCCAAGCTAGCTGCTCTCCACGTTCTGCAACGAAATAGGACAAGCCATTGACAGCCACCCGGAGTGTGTGGTGCAGAACCCGGGCCGATAGTTTGAATGAGTCGGATGCTGTACACGAGGTGAGTATGATATGAAGTGCTGTGACTCTGATGGATACATACAAGAAATGCAAGAGGACGATGTTGCCATGAGAGAATCGTGCCTCCTGATGGCATCAAGCATTGAGAGAAACTCTTCTCCACCCGAAGGCCAGCGTGACTGTGAGTATCGCAGAACGTTGACTAGACTGCCATCGCTGTTCTCATTTTCGAGGTATACCTCGGCTCCAGAAAAGCATTTTCCTTCACTGGGCCTGCCATTTATGGTTCGGAGGATATCCCAAGCGATCTCGAAGGTGACACTGTGAGTCTTTGGCGGATGGCGACGGCTGATCTCGCCACTGGGCAGCATCTCTAGGAGTTGGTTCCTGATGGCAATCTCGGGAGCATTGCCGATGCTTTTGAGATCCCTCCTCAGCGTTGACATTAGCCAGTTGTATGGCGGACTTCCAACAAGGTTGTTTCTGTAGCTCAAGAGCTCTACTGCCGCCGCGTCGAGCTTGTCGTCCTCGTCAACAACTCCTTCGAAGAGGTCTTCATGTTTCCGTTCATCGGCGACGTCGTTTCTGTTGGCCCAGAGATCCATCTTCTCTGCCAAAGACATAATTTCCAGGCCATTTCCGCTGCCTTTGGGTCGGTCATCATCCAGAATCAATAGGTTGTCGACGACGGAAACAAAGTCACTAGTGAAGACGTTAGGGCCATTTTACCATTAGTACCAGAATTGGAGCCCACCTAGAATGTTTGTGTAAAAATCGCATGGCACTCCTTCCGGCTGAAGTGCCGAAGAAGCTCCCTACTCTGATTGCAAAAGCCTTGATAAGATTGGGGACTTGTTTCGATATCGACTCCCACTCCTGCGTATTCTCGTCGAGCTGGAGCTGGCGATAAATCTCATTAGCTAGCTCTTGAACGTGACTTCGTCTATGCGAATCATCAACCGAAGTTGTCCCCGTATATACCGTCGTGTCGTCTCTATCAGCTTCTGCGTCTGGGTTGTGAGCGAGTGAGCGAGTGACGGGGACGCCGAGGGCCGATGAATATCCGGAATCCGTGAAGGGGCCTTGGGTCCCACCAGGACAATTCTCGAGCATCGCCACTGTTGCGTCCTGGTATCTTGGTCAGTCTCGTAACCGAACTTCCAGATTTTAACGTCTGCCTACCTGGGCTTCGCCATGCCGCAGGTCTGCCAAATACTCCAGGAGGGAGGCTTCCATGCCATCATGGACATAGACGACATGTTCGGTTCGAAAGTTGGCGCTTTTCGGGTTGCTGTTCTCCTCATCGTTGACTAGAATATCAACGAGGGGTGGCCTCTCGCGGCGACTGACGGCCCCCACGATAGTGCCATTGTCAGAATCGCTGTCATCATAAATTTGCCGTGGCAATGCGGTAGTACCGCCGGTGCTGGGGCCCCCAGGCTCTGAGGTTGCTCTGGGGGTTTGCTCAGTGACAACGTCCTCGGCCTCGCTGTCGGTGTCTTTGCGTCTCCGCTTCAATGGCCGCCTTATCGCTTTTGACTCGTTCCGTCGCCGACTAACGTATTGTTCAAGGTCAACCTGAGTCATCTTCCAACGAGATGACTGATGCGCAGGGCTGTTGCAGAATCCAAGCAATCCAAGGTTCTCAATCGCACTTGGGTCTCAAGGGTTGATCACGAAATAGCATATGCCCCGTGTTGGTGCGGGGAGGCGAACCAAGTTCAGGTGCCAGAAACCCAAAAGCACAGCTGTGCCTTTCGGTTGGCCAATGAAAGGGGAAGACACCCCGCTGCGGAAGGTGCGACCGAAAATTCTAGGCTCCAACTTCTAGGCTCCAACTTCTAGGTTGTGGGCGGGAGAGTTGTCATAAAGATCTCTACAACCCGTCATGCACGTCTAGGTGAAAAAAAAAGGAAAGGAACGGGCTCGCAGAATGGGTATAGAAGATGGGAGTGGTTGTGGTGCTAAATCTGACGCCTGCAGGTTCATGGCGGTACTGTCTCGTTTGGTCTGACCGGCACGCCGAAGAGTCATCGGCCTCGACAAAATGCGAGCCTGGCACCTCTCCCGAGTCCGAATGCAGGCTCCGGGTACCCGTTGAGATTTCTGAGAACTCAGCGTGGGTCTGAGGTATAAAGCCTCGCCAAGACTGACACACCACGCCCCCTCCCGAAGAAGCTGCTCACCCACACTTGGCCAAGCTGTTTATTCGTCCGCTGTTCCGCCGCAATGAAGCCAACACTGTTTTTCATTGTTTCGACAGCAATCCCTACCATCCTCACCCTCAAACCTCCCTCACCCCCGCTTCCTCATGATCTGATCACCCAGTTCCCCTTTCCCACCTGGCTTGAAAACATCGCCGTCCGCACCAACGGCGACATCCTCGTCACCACCCTCTCTTCAACCCCTAACGCAATCCTCTACACTGTCCAATCCCCTTCATTCCCTTCCGCCTCTCCAATACCCCTCCACACCTTCACCAACATCACCTCCCTCTTCGGCATCACCGAATCCTCCACCAAACCCGACCTCTTCCTCATCGCTGGAGGAAACCTCCCCACCGCTTCCACTCCCGCCTCTTACTTCATCTGGGCCCTCGACTTCCAACAACATCCCCCCAAAACCACACTGATCGCTGAAAACCCCCACGCCCTGCTACCCAACGGCATCACCTCCATCCCCCATCGCGATGCAATCCTGGTAGCAGACTCCCTAGCCGGTTTAGTATGGCATGTCAACCTAACAACCGGCGAGACCACCACCGGGATTCAAGTCCCCGAGATGGCTGCACCCCCTGGATCTCCCCCAGATGCGATAGGAATCAACGGGGTGAAGATACATAAGGGGTATCTCTACTGGAGCCATAGCAGTTTGGCATCTATTTTCCGCGTGCGTATCAACAAAGATGGGCGCAGGGACCTAAACGCCCCTGTTGAGACGGTAGCGAGGTTGGATGCAACATTTCTAGATGACTTTGTGATAGAGCCGGATGGGATTATCTGGGCGGCGACTAACTCGGATAGTACGCTTGTGGCGGTGGATATCAGGACGGGAAAGAGTGAGGTCGTTTTGGGAGGAAAGGGGGAGATGACGGTTGCGGGGGCCACGGCGGTGGCGCCTGGGAGAGGAAAGGGGGATGAGGGGGCGGTGTATGTTGTTACTTGCGGGGGGCTGAGACGGCCAGTTAATGGGACCGTTGTGGAGGGCGGGAAGGTTGCTAGAGTTGATACAAGGGGTTTCAAGTTTGGATAAGGATCAGAGGGTTTTGATTCTTTGGCTTTGTTTGTTGGAGCCAGCAGCGTTTGGGAGTATTAGGACGAGTCAAGGCAGAAGACGGGATCAGTTCATGGAGCATTTTATGCTACAAGATGCCTACAAGATATCTACAGAATCATTTTGAACGCAGGGTCCCTGTCGTCACCGCTCCTAATGAACTTATCGAACTTGCCGTTGGCCTTGTCCCCGTTGATTTTCATGCACCAAAGGACGTTCGCCAAGATTCTGGTCTTTGTTGGAATACAGAGCATAGGTTCGGGGCAGGGGTCGGACTCACGCAAACCAAGAATACACAAGCAGGCCAAGAATGATTGTGTGACCTCTGTGATAGAGTGGACCATCAGCGCTGGGATAAGTCAGGTGGGAAGCTTTTGGAACACCCCTGCTTTTGGAACACCCTGCCCATACATAACCCTGAAAAGTAGGGTCGCGTAATTAATTAAGCGAAATTACCAACAAAAAACTAAAATACACATAAAATATGATATTAGTAGCTTACTAAGGATATACAGCTATTAATTTTCTTGTATTTTTTATTATAGCTTTATTTAACTTTAAAGGTAGACATTTTCAGTTACTAGTAAATCCTATATAAAACCCTAGGATTCAATTTCTTCAAATTAATCATTTATTCTTAAGATTAAAATTATGGTAAAAATAGTTGCATATTATTAAAAGAGGCTATTTACGTAAAACTTAATGTTGAACAGGTGCGGTGATGCACCATAAGACTCAGGGCACAAAAGAATAGAACCACCCCCAAGAACGCCGATGGCGGCCAGTATGGCCGCCAGTAAAGTAGCTCCCTCTCCGATCGAAGGAGCACGCGTGGAACTGACGTGTGAAAACGAGGACTGACCTGGAGGGAGGCACACAACCGAGTAGGGACAACCGAGTAGGGACAACCGAGTAGGGACAACCGAGTAGGGACAACCGAGTAGGGACAACCGAGTAGGGACAACCGAGTAGGAACAACCAAGTAGGGACAACTCGTGGTGAAATCGCCGATGTCCTCCTTTTTCTTCTTCGTTCGCCTGCCTGGAGAAGAAACGCGGTTCGAAGAACCGCGCGGCGCGGCCTTGACGGCGCGCGCCAAAACTTCGCTAATTACAAAATGGTTACAGCGATATGCACAAAAAAAACACCCAAAAGAACCACAAGGGGCGATCGGAACGATCGCCCCGAGTCAATGTATACACATAGATATTGCTTATGTAATACAATAATTAGAAGTAAAAAATTTTCCAATATAAAATATATAAGAATTTTATATTATGGTACGTTTAACTAAAAGTATATAATTTATTATAACATAAAGCGTTTCATTACATACTAACCGCGTTTATGTAGTTAATAGTATTTATTAAATATTTATTTATTAGGTGTTATAAACGTTATGAACAAAATGTAAATCCTAGGGTTATGTATAGGATTTACTAGTAACTGAAATTGTCTACCTTTAAAGTTAAATAAAGCTATAATAAAAAATACAAGAAAATAAATAGCTGTATATCCTTAGTAAGCTACTAATATCATATTTTATGTGTATTTTGGTTGTTTGTTAGTAATTTCGCTTAATTAATTACGCGACCCTACTTTTCAGGGTTATGTATGGGCAGGGTGTTCCAAAAGCAGGGTGTTCCAAATGCTCCCCACCTGACTTAAGAAAACGCTATATATTGTTAGCATCATCGTCTGGCAGCAACAATAGTATGACTGACTGGCCACAAATCCTCCACAATTCGCAATCGCTAGCTGAAGTGCTGACGTTGTCACCCTCTTGTAATGCCCGGCCGAGTTGTTGGAGTTCCACACAAGAACACACGGCACACTGCTGTACATGCCAATGGCCATGATGCAAGTCATTCCGAATCGAACATGGGGAGACGGCACGTTCGCAATGACGGCGTATCCGACGATGGCGATGGGTAAGGTGAACAGCATCATCACGCCACGCAATTTCATGCGGTCTGACAGAAAGGCGACAAACACTGCTACTGTCAGTAACGGGCATGAATAGTCGTTAGGATGCACACCTGTGACCGGAGTAGCGACGGCGTACGGAATGACAGACCACAGCTGACTCTGGTTAGGGTCACTGGTAATCTTCAAGTCGTTGATGATGGTTGGAAGCTGGGCAACGGTCAATGGTATATCTGCGTCAGGGGAAGCATGTGTCTCACAAATAGCCCGAAGCTGTACAAGCCAGCCAGAATGCCAAAGTACGCGGTGGCAGTGAACCAAACTTGCAGGTTGAAAACACCACGGTAGACCTCAGACCATTTGAACCTCTCTTCCCTCTCGAGGTTTGGACTAATTCACTGTTAGATCAGCAAAGGAGTGGATGAAAGGGGCACGCACTCAAACCTGTCAGGGGAGCCAGATCCAGATCTGACCTTCCCCTGCAGCCGATCTGCCGCAAAGACCTTTTCTTCCTCGGTCAAGAACGATGCGTCGACAATGTTTGTGGGAAGCAAGAGGTATGAAATGATGCCAGCAACGACGGTCTGAGTCTGTCAGCAGTGAAGTTTGGAGAGCGGAAAATCCAACTCACAATGAGCCCCTCGATGACGAAGATCCACCTCCATCCTTCCAGACCTCCCCTTGGCGCAATGGCTGAAAGCCCGCGAGCCAGCAGTCCTTCCACACGTCAGCTCGTACATCAAGAACGCCAGCGTTGTAAAGTCCAACTTACCACCAAAAGCCCCCGAAAGCGACGCCGCCGTATAAAAGATGCCAATCCTCAACGCCATCTCCTGCCTCGTGTACAGACCCGAAAGATACAACACCATACCCGGCAGCAGACCGCCCTCAGCAATGCCCAGCAACGCCCGAACAGCAAAGAAGCTGCCAAAGTTCCTCACAAACCCAAGACACATGGTAACGATCCCCCACACCACGGTCAAAAGGGGCAGCCATATCTTTGGCGTGAGCTTCTTCAGCACAAGATTACTTGGGAGTTCGCTTCGGAGCATGTGAGTAACGACCCAGAAAGGGGAGGTAGTTCGTGTTACCTTGCAATGTACGTAGCGTAGAACACGGCCAGGCCCTGGTTGTACTGCAGGTTGCTAATGCCTATGTCCTGCTCGAGTCCAATGATCTTGGCATTGCCGACATTCGTTCGATCGAGAAATGAGCACAAGAATAGGAGTGCCAGCACTGGAAGGATACTTTCGATGATTCGCGTTAGTCTTGAGATGCGGTGGACTGATGAGGAAAGTTTGGCAATGATAACGACACAGAAGAGAATGGGCCCTACCGGGTATCCATTTTCCATAGAACCCGTCTCGTGAGGCCCGTGACGTCCCTGGCGTCAACATTCTCCAACTTGTCAGCCATGGCCTGAGCGTCGCCCTTCTCAGCCTCAAGGCTTCTATTCAATGACATGATGTGAGGGTTTCGAGAAAATCCGATCGAAGAAATCTAAAGGGTGAAAAGTTGCGGGGAAAAAATCTCTGCGCAACTCGAGGAGCAGACAGTGATACGGATCAAAGGAGGAACAAGGACAAAAATATGAATCCCGAACGCCCGAAAAGGACGGCCATGGCGATCATTGATGGGGACGCATCGGCAGCGCTGTCTCACCGCGTCGCTGCTCCGAATGTGCTGCGAGCAACCGATTGGCAAAGGTCAGACAGGCGACGTCACTCGCTCCCGCGATCATCTTATCGACATTTTTGCCATTTATCTCCGCATACTGACGGCATCATGTTTTGGCTACCTTGGGCTGAGTGAGCGCGTATCTGTCGATGCTTGGCATCAGGAGTTGGACGGGGGAACAGCTCAGGCACTTCGGTCTTGCCGTATCGAGCCTGCCAGAGCGACTTTTTGGCAATTATTTTCACGGGGCTGCGTATTCGAACCAGCGCAGCATCACCGGTGCTGGTCCGGTAGCATGCTCGTGGCGCCGCTTTGCTGTTTCAGGCGTCCGCGGCGGGCGGGGAATCCGGGGAAGCATCGACATCGCGGGTCGGAGCATCTTCGCGTGGCAACCACGAAGCTTGGTTGCGAGGCTCGACCTGGTGCTACAGCGATCAAGATTGGCCAAGACCGCGATCTCCAGTGCAGAAGGGGGTGCCGGGATTTTTCCCATTTGTGGTAAGGCGTCCCATTGTACCGAGATCTACTGGTTCAGGCGTGCCTGCGCTGGGAATGCCGTTCGGAGCAAACATCTGGACGCCGGAGCCGAGGACTCCAAAGTGACGTATCCGTCGTGTGCCGGTGCCCCTCGGTTTGTAGATGAGTAACCGGTGGGCGACAATTTGGGGTTTTTTTTGAGGGGCCTAGCCGATTGTATTTGTTCAGCTGCAAGGTTCGTGGTTTGTCGAGGATTGTCCTCACAAATCCAATTGGCGCGACACTGACACTGACACGATGGCTTCCGTTTCGCGTATGATCCGCCAGAGGGCGCCTGCCCTGGTTGCGCCAGCGCGAACGCTGCAGTGGTCTGCAGCTCTCGCGCAACGATGCGCTGTGTCGACAAGGAGGTGGAATGTGGCGGACGCAAGGAGCTTCTCACAAACTAACCTTTGGAGATCGGTGGCCACTCCAGGGGTAAATCGAGGGGGTTCGAAGCTCTACAAGAGCGCTGATGAGGCGGTCGCCGATATTCAGAGCGGCTCCGTTCTGCTGAGCTCCGGATTCGGGCTATGTGGTATCGCCTGTAAGTCCCCCCCCAAACAGCCTGAACACCTGCGATGGACGCCCTGCTAAAGCAATTGGTGTGAAGCTACACTCATCGCAGCGCTGAAGAGGAGAGGGCCAGAATCGCTGCATTCACTCACCGCTGTGTCAAACAATGCGGGCGCCGAGGGCCGTGGTGGTTTGGCGTTGCTCACAGAGAACGGACAGGTCGATCGCATGATTATGTCGTATCTGGGTGCAAACAAGAAGCTGGAGCGACAGTATCTCACCGGGAAGATCGCAGTGGAGCTGTGTCCCCAGGGAACGCTTGCGGAGCGGATACGGGCCGCCGGCAGTGGCATCCCCGCATTCTTCACGCCAACTGGCGGCCGTAAGTTTACTCCACCAGCCTGCAAGTGAGCGAGGAGCGAGTGCTGAGCATTTGGTAGACACTTTCGTCCAAGAGGGCGCGATTCCGGTCCGCTACGATGCTGATGGCAATGTGATCGAATATGGAAAGCCTCGCGAGACGAGGATATTTGGCGGCAGGCCTTTCTTGATGGAGACGGCACTTCAAGGCGATGTAGCGATTCTCCGGGCGTGGAAGGTCGACAAGGCCGGCAACTGCGTCTTCCGCTACACGACCAAGTCGTTTGCGCCTCTGATGGCTAAGGCGGCTCGAATTTCCATCGTCGAAGCAGAACACATTGTTGAAGTGGGCGAGATTGACCCCAATGATGTCGACCTGCCGGGAATCTTCATCGACCGTATCGTGCCGGCCACCGAATCCTCTCACATCGAGATCCTGAAGACAAAGTCTGAAGGCAACGGGAAGGACGCGACGGTGGCCAAGTCAGAGGCGCAAGTGAGGAGGAACAGGATTGCTAGGCGGGCTGCGAAGGAGTTGAAGCACGGGTCGTATGTCAACCTCGGCGTTGGCATCCCTACGCTTGCACCGTCTTTCCTGCCTCCAGGGGAGCGGGTGTGGATTCAGTCTGAGAACGGTATTCTCGGCATGGGCGACTACCCCCTGCCCGACCAGGTTGATCCGTGAGTGTTGTCAAGATGTTCTAAGACCGCACATACTGACGGTGTTCTAGCGATATTGTCAACGCCGGCAAGGAGACCACCACCCTCGTGCCTGGTGCGGCGACGTTCGACAGCTCCGAGTCGTTCAGTATGATCCGCGGCGGGCATGTCGACGTCTCAGTTCTCGGCGCGCTGCAAGTCAGCGCAAGTGGCGACCTCGCGAATTACATGATCCCTGGCAAGGTGTTCAAGGGCATGGGCGGCGCGATGGATCTTGTATCCAATCCTGACAACACCAAGATCGTCGTGGCTACCGAGCACGTCGCAAAGGACGGCACCTCCAAGGTTGTGCAGACTTGTAGTTTGCCCCTGACCGGTGCCCGGGTTGTTAGCACCATCATCACGGATTTGGTGAGTCTTGCTCTTACCTCAGGGGTCTCATATACTAACGGACATGTCTAGTGTGTCTTCCAGGTCGACCGCAAACGCGGCACCCTTACTCTGACGGAGATTGCGCCGGGAATTACTGTGGACGAGGTGAAGGCAAAGACGGACGCAACTTTTACTGTGGCGGAAGATTTGAAGACAATGGAGTAGACAGTGATCAACTTTAGCGAAAACGCATGTTTGGACTGGCATTGAGGTCATTTTGTCGTTCTTCTATTGTATATACGCATGGCAGCATAATGGTACGGGGAATCTAGAACGCTAATACATATAACCACCACTTCGTATCCTAAACTTCACACTGCCATCATAGCTTGGCCTTCGGGGGCGCTCCATCCAGTCCCGTATGCTGGGCAAAGTTGGATCCAATGGCTCCAGAAATGGCATCAACACTGTTCAAGAGCCACTCGCAACCCTCGTCAGTCGCCAGCCTCTCGATCCCCTCCGCTTCCGCCGCGACGCCGGCGAACTCTTCCTTGTGCGTACCCTGCTCGATGCCCTTCCGCAGACCAAACACATGGGATAGAACCTGTGGCCCAACTCCCGTCTGCGCTCTTAAGCACGAAATGGCCACGACGCTGGTCAAATTACGCCCGATGGTCGCCAGCTTTCCCCGGTCGCACTCTGGGTTCGCAAGCAGCGGGCCATAGTGGCTCCCGAGGATATGTACCGGAAGATCCGGGTGCGCCTTCGCCAGCTTGACCTCCAGCTTCTCGTCAAACGGTACGTATATGCTCCTCCACAGGTCGCGGCCGCGTCGGCTCGTGGCCTCAACGGTCTCAACCGTAACGGCGCGCGACGCCCTTGTTTCCAGCACTGTCAGGTCTACATTCTCTACGTTCTCGGTGAAGCCCGTGAGGCAATTGATCGTGCGCGGGATGCCGTTGAAGCTAATGCACTTGAGGCCGACTTCGCGGATTGTTTCGGCAGTGGCTAGGTTCGATTGCGTATCGAGGGGGTTACCGGCGGCGACGGCGTGCAGTCGACAGAGCGATTCAGGGGAGTTGAGGGTAAATGTCGCGGCGGCCTGGATTGCGCGTTAGCTAGGCGGCTTCCGCGACGGACAAAGATTCCCACGAACCGAGAGGATGAGCCACGAGCGGTCGCCGTATTTTCGTTCCCTGGCTTCACCTCTGAGCCTGCGGTAGAGGTCCTGGATTCCCCGTGGGGCCGGCACTTGGCCGGGGCGCGCCGACGCCTTGTTGACCAGCGCCTTGAGCGAAGGGGAGAGTTTTGACGCCATTTGCGTGTTCGTCGTGCGCGCTGAAGTTAAATCGTCTCGGAGCATAGACGAACGACACAAACAGGCCAAGCCAGTCCGGATCAAGACCCCAGATCTATCTTCATCGCAGCGCGTCGACTCCAACTGAGCTGCATTGAGGTGGGTTTCTGGCCACCCCCAGCCGACCACCCCTGTAGGCCGAGGCCCTCACCCCTGCTCCCTTCGGCTTCCAAAACTGCCCCCGAAAGGCCCCACCAGCCCTTCCCCCGCACCAGCGGACGCCTCTCGCGTCACAGGGGTTCTTCTCCAACGGGTAGCGCGATCGGTAGTCAGTTCCCTCGATCAACTCAGCACCTAGCCCCTGATGAGTCGACAGCACGAGCCGCACCAGTGACACACCGAGGCCTTCTAGAAGGGCCACCATCAGCGCACTACCGCTGTTACTGATCGAGGCAGGCCGTCAGTTCTGGCGCCGAGACCAGCGTTCCTCGGATCCAGAGAAAGTCTCCCCTTACACACACACACACACACACACATGCGTCGCTGAGCGCGTGTGCTGTCCTGCCCAACTCAGCAACCCAGAGTCTCGCGTGTAAACGGCGCGCGCAGCCCAGGCCGTCACCGCTGCGGTAGCTGCTCAGCAACCCGGTCCATCCATCCATGCATCCATTCTTGATACGCAGCTGTCCCATGTCATCCATCCTATCCCTCTCAGCCATGCCACTTTACACCCCGGCGACGATCTATATCCGAACTACCGCTATCTCGCGACGGGAGCTAACCTAATCCTCCACGTTCCCTTGCTTGAACCGGCGCCGAAACAACGGGTCTCCACCATCCGGGGCGTTCCTCGCTTGCTTCCTCGCTGTGCTGTACTGTGTTTCGTAAAACGTGGGCGTATCCGTTCATCCCCTCATGCGCCAATGCCATAGTATGCGCTGGCTTCTCATCTTTGCCACTACTACGTCTCGTGAGATTCTCAACGTAAACCTACGTCCTAGCCTTAGATTTCCATCCCGTCCAGTCCTAATCAAGCCTGGCCTGGCCCAAGCAAGCCACGCGGCGGCGCTCAAGCACATCACTTGTACGACCGGCTATTTACTTAGGGTGCGGTAGTTGTTTGCCGCGCCGGCAGCCTGTATAACTTGCGATATCGCGCCACGTTTTTACTTGAGTCTTGCCTTCCGATAAGCGCCTTTCTCAACCAGGCCACAGCTGAGAAAACCGCTCCTCTTCCCCGGATATTGGCACAGTTCAACGGCCAGGATGGCGCGGGAGAAGAGCGCCAAGAAGCAGCCGTTCTGGCTTGGGTATGTGACATGTCTTCCCGCCTGTGGCTGCCGTGATCATCTAACCAGGTAACAGAGGGGCAGCGGCTTCGATGGCCGTTTGTTTCAGTATGTCCAAATTAACTCCCTACGGACAGACGCGGTTCACTGTTCTAGACTGACCCTCCCGCTCCCGCCAGCCCATCCGCTTGACCAGACGAAGTAGTATGTACCGGCACTGCACGCCGATAGTATTTACATGGTCAAGACTAATCGCTGTCGCAGCCGCATGCAAGTACTTCGTTCTAAAGAGTCCATGCTGTCGACCTTGTACAGATTTGCCGCACGTGACGGTAAGTTCCCAAGTCACCGTGGCGTGAACAACCTCCATCTGTGCGAGGCTAATCTCCCCAGGAATACCTTCCCTCTGGTCCGGTCTCTCAGCCTCCATCCTCCGGCAGGCCACCTACTCAACCGCGCGATTTGGTCTGTACACATCCCTATCCTGTCAACTTCAGGCAAGTGGAACGAAACCATCGACAGTATCCACTATCGCATGTGCTGGTGTCGCGGGAGGCTTGGCTGGCATGATCGGGAACCCAGCCGAGGTTGTCCTCGTCCGGATGTGCGCCGACGGAGCAAAGCCCCCCGCCGAGCGTTTCCGATATCCCAACCCCATCGTTGCGCTCTACAGGATTGGGCGTGATGAAGGCATCAAGGCCTTTGGCAGGGGAATGTCTGCCAACATCGTCAGGAGCGTTCTCATGAGTATGCCCCTATCCTAACACTGATTCTGCGTAATAGCAAGCTGATGGATGGTAGATGTGTCGCAAATCGCCCCGTACACCGCAGCGAAGCGGGTCATTCTTTCTCATACCTCGTTGGAGGATGACATCCGAACACATGCTTTGGCGTCGCTCGTGGCCGGAACAGTGGCGACGACGGCGTGTGCCCCCGCTGACGTGCTGAAGAGCAGAATCCAGAGCGCAGCAAAAGGCTCGACTGTAAGTCGACCCCTACTCCCAGAAACCGCTGGATCGAATCTGACCCATCATCCCCAGGTAATGCAAGTGGTCCGCGGTGGTCTTCGAAACGAGGGGCCGGGTTTCCTGATGAGAGGCTGGACACCAGCATGGCTGAGACTAACGTGAGACCCCCGTCGTCTCCAAACATGGTGAAGCTGACCATCCAGACCGCATACTGTTTTGACGTTTGTATTTATGGAGAAGCTGCAGGAGCTGGTGAACTTCACAGCTGCCCCGCCTGTTCGGGCCACCATCTAATATCCTCAAGGGCTCATACGCCAAACTCTGGCAAGTTGGACCAGCTGAGCCAGTCGAGAGCGGCAGGATCGTCCCATGGGTACATGCTCATTGCTGGGTCAAACTCGTTGTTGACACGGCTGAGCGCTTCCACCACCTGATCGTCCGACATGGACGAAAACTGTATTGGTTCGGACCAAATAGGAGGCTCCATGAATCCCGATACGGGCGGGCCGTGCATAGGGTCTGCAAGATTGAACCCCGGTTGTGTTGTTCGGGGGAAGTGGGGCGCTGGGTGTTGAGAAAGCGAGTCTGACTTAGATAGAGGTCGGGTAGGGCCGTCGGTTGATGATGCCGCCTTCTTGACAATGTACTTCAAGTACTTCCCGTACAGGGCTGACATTCCGTTCCGATGTTTGGTGACACAGCCGATTCTCTCTAACACGTCCGCGGTCTCCTCGATCAATGTGCGGACGCTTGGTGCGAGATTTGAGTTCCCTGCCAGCTGGCTGCTCAGCCGCAGCGCGAAACACGCCGCGAAGGAGATCATAATCGCCGTGTTGTTAGGCATGCTGGAAAGTTGGCCTTCGCCTTGAATGGCCGCGCGCATGACGTTCAGGGCAGATGATAGACCGGCAGCATGGAAGAAGTGTCGCACTTCAGTTGGTGCTGTCGGGTGATTGATGACAGTGCTGTAGATTGACAGGCGGGTGTGGGTCACGAGAATTTGGACGTAGGGAGGGAGACGGTGTTCTGAACAGCGTCAGTAAGAGTAGCGTTGGAGGTCTAACCTTGCGAACTTACGGGGACCGGTGCCAATAGACATGCCCCATTTGGCTTGCCACTGAGCGAAGAACTTGTCAACGGTAAGTTGTATTCTAAGGAGGGTCAGCTAGTGTCTTATTCGCGGTGGCGGGGACCTACGATTGTGCAATCATCGCGCCGTCAGTTGGGTTTTCGCGGGAACCGTCGCAAATGGATCGGATGGATGCAAACAGGTCGTCCTAGAGACTCGTTAGCGAAGCCAAAGACACGTCACGTATCGAGCTTACCAGGTCTCGTCGGAGGACGGCCATAGAGACTAGATGGCCGTCCATGGTGTCGGCGATGCTGGACAAATGCCATTGGTCACAACGCTTTAGGATCGGAGTCACTGGGAGAGTGTAGACTCTGCCTCGGGCCAAGCACATCCTACTTGCGTCAGCCAAGCCCAACGGGAAACGATCAGGGTACGTACCCCCTTTCGAGAACAAATAATGATATCCAACACCTTTCTCTCCTCCGAAGTAGCCTTCGGCCCAGCTCGGAGGTTGGGTCCACATCACTGTATCCATCCAATGAGAGAGCGACCCTAGGATCTATGCAGTCCGCACGCGCAATCCCGCCCAGCGCTCCGTCTTCGAGGGATGCCAATGGCACGAGAATCTTGTGCAGTTGGAGATCCAGTGCCATGGTCGTCGCGATAGAGACGTACCAACATGTCTCGTCATCGGTGCTGTGCTTCCCAGGGAACATCCACGGGACATTCACCATAAATGCGAGGATGATCTCGACAGATCGGTAGCGATCGGCCATGATGCGGTTCACCAGCGTCTTGCAGTGGTTGGATAACCTTCGCGATAGCGCTCCCTCGGTCGGTATGTACAGTGCTGCTGCGGCGGCGATGGACGTGAAGAGGAAGGCGGACCGAGTGCGCGTGAAAGCGGCGGTATAGAGCGCCGGGTCCAGGCCCCAACGGGTGTGCGCGAGGTTGCGATGGAAGCTGCAAACTGTAAGCAAACACAATTCGCAGGCAAATTACAATGCCAGGCTTACAAGTTGAAGAGGGAATCTGCCTCCTCCACGCTCATCAACCCGAGCTCAATGGGGTCAAGATCGGGCCCGGTGTCGAGCGTGAACTGGCTGAGTTTGAAGAACTTTTCCACTTCGGAGATCTTGTCATTCTGTTTGCTGTGTCGAACCCGTTGATGCGGCGTCACCTCTCGCACCACATGCTCATTCCCCGACTTGGGCGACACATGGAGGTCTGACGCCCGCGCTAACAGCTGGAGCGGGTTCTCCGCATCGTCAACGGCGAGACTCTCCTCGGCATTGTGACTCTGCGACGGCGTGGAATCCTGGGGAATGCTCATTTCGTCTGGTTCCGAACCCGAGGTGTCGCCTGCGTCGGAAGAAGCGTCGGGGAGGATGATGTCGAGACGTGGTGCCTGCTGGTTGTGCCCCATCATGGCGGATTGCTCTAGTCTTGGGGTGGACCCATTGTTACCCCCGGGACCTAGAAGTGCCTTCAGCTCCGACACAACCTTTGCGGCTTCGATGCCCGGAACTGCGGACCCGGATCGTCTCACAGCCTGCTCCACCTGATGCAGCGCTTTTTCCAGCCCCGTTCGTTTGCTGTGACAGACAGTCAGCACGGCGCGCGACGCCAGAAGCGCAGGTTTGAGGCGGGGATACTTGCTTCTTGACGCCTTTGCGCCGGCCGACGTGGAAATCGGGGCGCACGCACTGGACGCCGAGCTGGAGGCAGCGCTGGCAGCGGTCGTCGTTCTGGACGCGGCCCTTTTCGCATTTGATCTTGGAACGGCGACAGACGAGACATGCCGCCGCCCTCCGGCTGTTGTTGTCCTGCTTCTGCAAGTCACGGCCCGCCTCCGTCGCGGTCGTCCCTGCCGCCATTTCCGGCTGATCCATTGAGGCGCACGAGAGGGAGCGTAGATGCGGACGAAGGCCCGATCACGTCGTGGCCGCCGCCCGTCAATTCGGTCGCTTCTTTTTTTTGCGTTTGCAGGTGAGCTCTCGGGTTGCGGGGAGTGTGCTTGTCAAGGGCAGGATGAACGTTTGGGGTAATCGTCCCCCCACTTGCAGCCGGGACCCGGCCCCGGCCACGTTGTGATGCCTGCCAAACGAGACCCCTCTCGTGCCCTTGGCGCAGCTGTCGGCCAGCTGGTCAGATGATGCCAAGCGCCTCCCCCGGATTTCGTGGGGACTTTGCTTGGCGCTGCAGGGGTCAAAACTCTCAACCGCACGGATTTTTGAACTGCACACTGCGCCAGCAACCCATCTCATGCTGCCAGGCACTGGACGGTCAGCAGCCCCTTTTGTTGCTGCGCAGAACGTTCGTCAGGATCCCCGCTTGGCATTGCACGCGCTCGAGCACCACGGTTTCGTCTCACAATGCAAGGCGGCGAAGCCTGAGAAACGCTGGCTTTGACGATTTACCCGCTTGTCAAGCCTTTATTGGCCTTTCCTTTCTCCCGCCTTGGGTCCGGGTATCCGTAGCCCGTACTGTACCTCAATCCAGCCCCCGATTGCCCAGCTCCACAACCTTCATTTTCATCGCCTTTATTAACCCACCTCCTCCGCATTCTTCCACAAATGAGAGAGAGACCTCCGGGCCACCGTAAATCTTGACTCTATTCTCAAACGGTCCTTTTCCCAACCAGTGTTCCGTTCCCGACACCCGGATCGGTGTAGATGGTCAAGCGCTCCGGCGAATTGTCGTCGGTCACTCCGCACGTTTCCGAGAAGCTGCTGAACATCGAGGCGCGGGTCTGTACGTAGGCGTGGAATTCAAGATCAGAGCAGCTTGAACCAGGGCCGTCCCTACAGCCGGGGAGCTGCTGCGGCGCGTTGTTGGCGAGGGCGCGGTAGTAATAGCCGTTCGGGAAGCCGTAGCTGCCCGTGCACGACAGCTTCTCGATGGCCAGATTGCCCATGAATGGCATGATATGGGAACTCTTCCATGCTCGTCGATGGTTTATGTGGTCCAATGGCATCGACTGGTTGACACAACCGCCTCCCGGCTCCGTATTGTTGAAGAGCCCCATTGCTACAAGGACCGCCGACGTGAACTCGCGGTGTGTAAAGCTCACCCAAAGATCCTGGCTATTGGCGTGGTGGTTAGCCGCCATCAGCAGGTCCGCGGTCGCCTGGAACCAGGGCAGCCCAATAACGCCGGAGACGCTACTTCCATAGCCGGTGTTGTAATGAGACATGATGTCGGCGGCGTACTCCCAAGACAGCCAGTCATCGGGCGAGAAGAGGTCTAGGTTGCAGAACGGTGAGCTTCCCCTTATGACCGACTCATACCCGCATAGCTCCATCATGCCATACACGTCATTCGCTGTGAAGTTTAAGTCAGGAGCGGCCGCGTTGAGTCTGGCAATGATGGGCTTGGTGAAGCGCTTGACGAAAACGGATGACTGGTTGGCTCCGGTCGCGGGAGAGTACGCCGGACAGCTCTTGTACGGCGTGAGGGAATTGGCGCCAGTCGTTTCCGACTCCTCGATCGTCACCAGGCCGATGGTGTTCTCCTCGAGCTCGAACCCCCGGATCAGGGCTTGCGCCGACTTGGCGACGCGTTCGGCGGAGGATGCCCACACCCGTCGCGGCGGCTTCAGGCCCGGGTACCGGAAGGATAGGCTAATTGCCAGCTCAGTCGCTTCCAGTTTGCCCATCCGGGTAAGTAGCTCTTCTTCCGCCTCCGAAACGGGAGCGGTCCATCCGGCCAAGAAACTCAACGAAGGGATCTTGGACCAATCGATGGCGAGGTTCTGCCATTTCGCAATGAACGGCTCAATGTACGCCTCGTAGTCATAGTCGTTGGTGTAAATGGCAGCATGACGAGAGAGATAGGCCGCGCGAACCGGTGCACAACCTTGCGGAGGAGCTGGAGACGCGGGCGGGCCATGCGGCTCAAAGTACGGCGCCACTCCGCCGAGATGCTCAAGAGGGTTGAAGCGAGAAGGCGGCGTGAATCCTGCTGCTGGCGTCAGAAGCCAGCCGGCGAGAAGGGAGAGGCAAAAAAGCAGCATTGTAGCGATTGTGAGAGCAGTTGCTACTGGATAAGGAGCGAACGAGAGCTGCGAGGTTGCAAATCTCGAAGAAAGCCTCGTTCTCAAATACTTACTCGGGGAGTACCGGCGGCGGCAGGTGCGACTGGTCCTGGAACCACAAACCACGGCACCGTCCCGTCTGTTGGTGTCATTCCATGTTCACGCTCAACTCCAGTCTGGCGCCTTCGTCGGGGCTGGCGTGTGAGCATACGGCAGATCAGATCGAAGATGCGCTCGGGACATCCATCACTTGCCAACATGCCGTGGTATCCCCACCTTACCAATCAGTCGGGACGAACGCCGCGTGCGGGTACATATTCCGCAGAAACCTTGGCGCCTTGCAAAGTCCTCGACATGCCATTGTGAGACTCGGCTGATGAGGTGTCTTCTGCGGTGCTCGGATAGTAGAGACTGGCAAGTCTCAACTCAACGCGAAAAAGACAGGTCAGCTGCTGAGGCCGATGTTTGAACTTGCTTTTTCCTAGCCCCTGTTTGTCGCGAAAACGCGCTTCTCCCAAGCCCACACGTCTGCGTCCAGTCGACAAACTCAGGTAGCGTTCTCTTAGCAGAGTACCTCGATACAAGAGAAACTCGAGTTACTGCGTCGCCAGTAGCTGCAGACGAAGAATTCGGAATGCACTCGGCTTCGGTCGTCCGGTTTGACTGCACAATGGTGATGGCGATGGTGGGGTCAATGGAGTGACCCACTTCCGATAAGATTGGTGGATGACTTTTTGCACCGACGCGATGGAACGCGCCTTCCTCCCCTGCTGCCCGCGTCTTCGCGTTCCTCTTTAAGAGGTGTGGGTCTCCGGCCAGACAACTCCCACATTACGATCTCAAACTTGTTGCTTTGCTACTGCTGCATTTTGCTTCTAATATTGTTTGCTGTTGATTGCATTCGGAGACAACATGGGCGAAAAAACAGCTACCGCTCGCACGCCGGCGAGAGCGGCATCCGCTTCTAAGAATCCCGGGACGGTCTCGACGGGCAAGCAGCAGAGCATCCTGGGCTTCTTCTCCAAAGCTTCTGCTGCCAGCACCAATGGGCCGGCCTCGTCTCCTTTGACGAAGGCTTCCACGTCAGCCAAGCAAGACCTGGTTGCGCGCCCGCTGAAGGAGAGCACTAAGTCCAACTCAATGCTGGGCTCGAAACGCACCCCTACCACCGCACCCGTCCCCAGCAGCGACGCCGTTGAGCCGTCAAGCTCGCAGGAGAACCGAGATGCGAGTACAGTGAAGGCGGTTAGTGGCATTCCTGGGCAGCTGGATGCCTCCTCTAACTCTCTGCAGAAGAAGGTTGTCGAAACGAAGGCCAGCGCTGGTAGCAGCCCTTCTCGTAAGGTATGTCACATCCGAGCTTCAGGCGCCTTCCACTCGTCCTGATATTCTATTCCAGGTCAAGAAGACTGTTAGCTACGCCGAGTCATCCGACGACGACGATGATCCATTCGAGTCCATCCGATCCCGACGGACCAGGCAGCGCGCCCCTCGCCGTGCCGTCCCGGATGACGACGACGATGACGCTTACGAGGGAGAGGAAAACGTCGTAGAGGAAGAAGATGACGGTACGAACAAAGAGCCGTTGTGGCTAAGCCGTGCTAACCCCTTGAAGATATGGCAGACTTTGTGGTATCGGACGAGTCGGACGCCCCGTCGAAGAAGAGAAAACGTCCCGCGGCCAAGTCCACGGCGCCACGTAAACGATCCGCAATGTTATCATCGCCACCGCCTGCGATAGGCTCGGCTTCCGACGATGAAGATGACTTGATGGATGACATTCCGTCTGCGTCGACAGCACAAAAATGGAAGTACGATCCCAATAATATCCAACCTCGAGACCCAGCATCCACGGCGCCGAAGCCGAAAAAGACCTCTGCTCCGAAGGGCAAGGTTAAGGCACATACGAAAGAGCCCGAGGGCAGACATGAGTGGTTGGCGAACATCTTGGATGGGAATAAGAACCCTCCAGGTCACCCTGACTTCGATCCCACCTCCATCTTCGTCCCTCCTCACGCCTTCAATAACTTCTCCGCGTTCGAGAAGCAGTACTGGGGGATCAAGAAGAACCTCTGGGATACGGTGGTGTTCTTCAAGAAGGGAAAGTTCTACGAGCTGTACGAGAATGACGCGACCATCGGCCACCAGCTATTCGACTTGAAGATGACAGACCGTGTCAACATGCGCATGGTTGGCGTGCCGGAGAGTTCGCTCGAGATCTGGGTCAACCAGTTTGTGGCCAAAGGCTTCAAGGTTGCTCGCGTCGACCAGATGGAATCGGCGTTGGGCAAAGAGATGAGAGAGCGTGACGCCAAGGCCAAGAAGGTGGACAAGATCATCCGCCGTGAGCTGGCTTGCATTCTGACTGGTGGCACCCTTGTGGACGGGAGCATGCTCCAAGACGATATGGCAACGTACTGCGCGGCGATCAAGGAGGGCGTGGTGGACGGCAAGCCTGCCTTTGGCATCGCCTTTGTGGACGCCGCCACCGGCCAGTTCTTCATCTCCGAGTTCGTCGACGACGTGGACCTCACTAGATTTGAGACATTCGTTGCACAAACAGCGCCCCGGGAGCTGCTGTTGGAGAAGTCGCACCTGTCCACCAGGGCACTCCGCATCCTGAAGAACAACACCGCCCCTACTACCATCTGGAATTACCTGAAGCCGGCCACAGAATTCTGGGATGCCGAGCACACGCGGCGCGAGCTCGACTGCGGCGGATATTTCCTATCCGACGACTCAGAGGAAGAAGTGTGGCCCAAGGTTCTCGCAGAAGCCAAGGACAAGGACCTGCTGATCTCTGCCTTGGGTGCGTTGACTCAGTACTTGCGAGTGCTGAAGCTAGAGAAGAACTTGCTGTCCCAGGGCAATTTTGAGTGGTACAATCCCATCCACAAGAATGGGACTCTCATTCTGGACGGCCAGTCGCTCATCAACCTCGAAGTTTTCACCAACACCGCCAACGGAGGGACCGAAGGCACCCTCTTCAACCTGCTCAACCGATGCATCACGCCCTTTGGCAAGCGGCTCTTCCGGAAATGGGTCTGCCATCCTCTCTGCAACATCCAAAAGATCAACGAACGCCTGGATGCGGTCGACATGCTTAACGCGGACCGCAGCATCCGCGAGAAGTTCTCTTCGCAGATGACAAAGATGCCCGACCTTGAACGGTTGATCTCCCGCATCCATGCCGGCGCCTGCAGGCCAGAAGACTTTGTGCGAGTGCTGGAGGGATTCGAGCAGATCGACTACACCATGAACCTCCTCAGCGCCTTTGGCGGCGGCAATGGTCTCGTCGACAGGCTTCTTGCGGCGATGCCAAACTTAAAGGATCCCCTTGGTTACTGGGAGACGGCATTCGACAGGAAGCGGGCCAAGGAGGACAAGCTCCTCATCCCCGAAAGGGGGATCGAGGAGGAGTTTGACAACAGCCAAGACACGATTGATCGCATCAAGTCGGAGCTGAACTCGTTGCTTGACGAGCAGAAGGCGGCACTGAAGTGCAAAACGCTCAAGTTCACAGACGTCGGCAAGGAGATTTACCAGATTGAGGCCCCAAAATCCGTCAAGGTGCCCAAGACTTGGCGCCAGATGTCTGCAACGTCAGCCGTGAAACGGTACTACTTTAAGGACCTGGACGATTTCGTACGGGAGCTGCAAGAGGCCGAGGAGACGCATTCTCAGATCCTCAAGGATGTCGCACTGAGGTTCTTTGAGCGGTTCGACGTCGATTACGAGGTGTGGTTGCAAGCAATCCAGATCATCTCACAGCTCGACTGCCTCGTCAGCCTCGCCAAAGCATCCGCATCGCTTGGCCACCCTAGCTGCCGGCCGCAGTTTGTGGACGACGAGCGGAGCGTCGTAGAGTTTAAGGAGCTTCGCCACCCCTGCATGATCAATTCGGTTGACGACTTCATTCCCAACGACATCAAGCTTGGCGGTGACGAGGCCAAGATCAATCTGCTCACCGGCGCCAACGCTGCCGGCAAATCGACAATTCTGCGCATGGTAAGTGACTCTGATCCCTTGCATTTGCTTGATGCTGACACGAACAGTCCTGTACTGCGGTCATCATGGCACAGATCGGCTGCTACGTGCCCGCCGTTTCTGCCCGCCTGACACCGGTCGACCGCATCATGTCGCGCCTAGGCGCTAACGACAACATCTTCGCGGCACAGAGCACGTTCTTTGTCGAATTGTCCGAGACGAAGAAGATCCTCTCCGAGGCTACACCGCGTTCGCTCGTCATTCTAGATGAGTTGGGTCGTGGCACTTCGTCGTATGATGGTGTTGCGGTTGCACAAGCCGTCTTGCACCATGTAGCATCGCACATTGGCTGCATTGGCTTTTTCGCAACGCACTATCACAGTCTGGCTACCGAGTTTGAGAACCACCCGGAGATCCGTGCCCGGCGCATGCAGATCCACGTGGACGACGAGCACCGCCGCATTACCTTCCTGTACAAGCTTGAGGACGGTGTCGCCGAGGGGTCGTTTGGCATGCACTGCGCGGCCATGTGCGGTATCCCTAACAAGGTGATCGAGCGTGCCGAGGAGGCGGCCAAGGCGTGGGAGCACACCAGTCGTTTGAAGGAGAGTCTGGAGAAGGCCAAGACTGGGTGTTACATCCCCTTGGGAGTGTTGAGTGATGTCGCCAGTCTGCTGCGGGAGAATGAGGGAGGTCCACGAGAGATTGACCAGCGCGGTGTTGAAGTTTTGCTAAAGGCCATCGAAGCTCTTTGAAGGTGACGGTGCAATTGGGCGGGCATAATGCTGATGGGCATATGATCCTCGCGGATTCGGGAATCTAGAGGGCATTGTGGTGATACGTTTCGGGGATTTCTGGCTGGCGTTAGGGTCTGGCTTAGAGTTGGGGTTGGCAAGCAGCAGTAATGTGTATAAGCGAGGGAACAGAAATACAGCAGGGGCTCCAGTTCATTGCGTCGCCAGCCTATGGGGGACTTAATCCGGTGCAACAAAAAAAACTCAGAAAGGAGGTGGTGCCAAGCCGATGTGGCACGGGCTTGGCTGCAGAATAGCTCAGGGGCAGAAAATTGAGTGAAACAATCTCAGTCAACATCCTTCATCGTCAAGAGGGATGATGAAAGAGGAACAGCAAAAATAAAGGACCGATCGTGAGTTGAACACGAGACCTACCGGAAGGCGCGAAGGCACTGCAGCCGGTTGCTCTACCACTGAGCTACCGGTCCTTGTTTTGAGCAGATTGCTTTGTTGAGAGAATGGGGCCGAACTAGATCTTATATTACGTGGCAGAACGCATGTTGTGCATGATGTTGGTGGAGTGGGTGTGACTCAAGGCGTTGCTGGTCCACTTTCAGGGGTAACATGATTTAGGGCCTGGCAGAGTGGAGACACCGTTACTTTGGCTTCCACCAAGTATCGGGCACCACCAGCTTTTACGAATTATTACTAACGGTTCTTGTAGTTAGAACATGGTCAAATTAAGGAAAAAGCAAACCGCAACTCCAAGCCCAAACCCAGTGCCTATCACCCTTAAAGCACATCAACACTGGTTCCAATACCAAGACCACAAGACTAGACCCAACTCTCCACTTCGTGCAACGGCGACCAGGAGTCTACGCGTCATTGTCCTGCTCTCTCCTCTTAGGCGAAATAGACCGGGACCGGACAGCAGAAGATGATGAGGCGGACCGTGTCGACGAAGACCCTGCGACTTCGTCGCCCCAATCCCCGTGCGCCATGCGGCGCGGCGGCGAATATGCCCAGTCCAGGTGGTCCACTTTGTGGAAGTTGAGCCGCTCCGCGACCTCTTCTGCCTCCTTTGCTTCCGCGGCGGCGGCGGCAGCCTCGGCGAGTTTAGCTGCTAGGAGGGATTTGTTAGCTTTATTTCGGGTTCAGTTACAGTGCGCACCTAGGTAGTGAGTATGTTGGGATGAGATGAGGCTCTTGTCTCTGGGAAGAGCCTGGAGCGAACAAGAATAAACTTACCCTCGACCTTGGACGTATGCGAAGACGGAATGGCCTCACGCTGCTTCGCAGCAGCGGCCGCGACGACATGAGGTGGGGCCTGGCGGGCGGCGAGGGGTACCACCTCCGACTTAGCGTCCTCCGGTGCACAGGAGGAGACGCCGGCGAAGCATCCAGCTGGGCCAGACTTCGAGGCTGAGCTTGAAGTGGACGTGCTACCGGTGGGTGTGGTAGTGTTAACCATCGCGGCGGTGACAGGAACGTGGTAGAGTTAGCGGATGGTGGCGTTTTACGCAAAAGAGTTTAGCCCAGCGACTACATCAGAAGACACTGGGGGATTAGGAAAGAAGCCTTTCTTTATACCGGCTCATCATGATAATAGCGTGGAAACAAAGCTGGGAAGAGTAACTCTGCGAGTTTGCTGGCAGCAGCTGGCGAGGTTGGTGTGGTCAAACTAATGGGGTTTGCTCAAGCCACAATAGCATTGTGGCGAGGACTTCAGAAACCCCCCCCCCCCCCCCCCCAAAAAAAAAAAAAAGACAAAACAAAGATGATTGTCCCAGTTATCTTGAATATAGTTGGAGCAGGTCACCTTCCCATCATTGTCTAGCCATCAGTGGATCAGTTTCCAGCTAGGCCAGATGATAAATAGACCAAGGAGCTTGCTCAGGAAGGTGTTAGCCATCTCAAGTTAATATCGATCCCTGAAGGGTACTCTGAGGCAGGGTAGTCCGGCGGCAAGATTTACTTAAAGCAGTAGCCGGATCCATTGTTTAGTCTGAGCATGGCGTACGCCAGTCATGTGAAGGGGTTGAGTGATTGGGGTTGAGTGATTGGACCAGGTCTTCAGATACTGGGCCAGTCAAATGGCGGCCTGCAAGCCAGCGGACCTCCCCAAGCGGCTGAAGAAAGACCGCCCAGCCCTTATTACCATATGAACCCCGCTCCTTCTTGCTGATGGGAACGTGTACTTGAATCCCATATTGAAAGCTCTGGAAGCATGGCTACAACTATCACCCCCACTTCGAGTTTCACTGCTGCCGAGCTCCAGAGGCGGGAGACTGAAAAGCCGCAGGTGTGCGGATACTTTTCAGGTAACCCAGGTCAGCTTCTAGATAATCACCCCCAAAGCGTTGGTTAACAAACTACTAGATTTTCCTCTTTCGTGCTCCGGAGAGTCGACCTGCACTTCCAGCAATGCCGGGGCATGGGGGTGTTGTGACGCAGCAGACTGCTACATCCCCGCAGCATGCGAGGATGCTGCTGCTCCTACATGCGGCGGCACGCCTGCGTCGCTGTGTCGAGTGTCTCCCATCATGAGATGGTGCGTTCATGGTCCTTTTCGTTCGGGAGACCAGGTTTGTTGATGCTTGGTGTCCATAGCACCTACGGAGACTCGTCGGTGTGCGTCACGTTAATCCGACAACCCGCAGAGAGCGATGCATTGAGGCGCACGTCGTGGGGATGCGGGACCTCGCATACGACTTGGCTCCTGATGGTCGAAGCCGCACAAACCAAGACCACGTCGTCAGTTCTTCCGAGTGAATCAAAGGGACTTCCGTCTAGCGCTATAATTGCCATCAGCGTCGTCGTTCCAGTAGTTTGTATTGCGATACTGGTGGTTCTAGTATTACATATTCTTCGAAGGAGGAAGAGTAGCGCCGGGCTGGCTGTCGAGAATGTCTCCGGTGTAGATGTTGTGGAAATTAATAGGCGTCACGAAGAGGAGGTAGTTCCTGAGTTGATGTCATCCGAGGTACATGAAGCGGGCGGGAGGGAAAGGCCATCGGGCCTAGCTTGAGCAACCTACCTGGGTCAAATAGTGATGGTACATTACAGGAAGTTATCCAAAAAAGAACCCAGAATTACGTGCGAAACAGTCCAAACCTGCTCCCCTGAAACCTATCCCTTGCTTCCTTGAGTCTCTGTCGCCACTCCTTCAGCTGACCCACGTCTTCTGGTACCGCCTCTTTGATCTGCTCGTCGATATCCCTGATTCGAGTCTCGAATTCCTCCACAAGCCTCTTGCCTGGTTGTGTCTTTTGCAGCTTTTGGGTCTTCGCCATTTCCGTGGCCAGTGACAGGATTATTGGCCCTCCATGGTCAACCATTCCTCTCACCAGTTCTTTTGGATCGGACCTCTGGTTATCAAAGGAAGTAGTATCGTGACCGGCGACAATCCTACTCCAGTTCTCCAACACGGTCTGCCGGTCTTCACAGCTATTCTGTCCGCCAGGGTGGACGTCGCCGTTGGGGTAACAGCATATTTTTACGTGATTCTGACTCTTTTCGTTTCCCAGAATGAGACGAATCATGTCGAATCTGAAGTTGTCTCTGGCCGTCCAAGGAACGTGACGGCAGCGATGCAAGTAGACAATGCCATGAATGCCACCTTGGTTGTTCGCTTGACTGCTTGCAGTTAGTGATGGGAGGGGAGAATACGTCTCTTTGGCAACCCACTGTATCGATTCGTTGATGGCTTTGAGGGTCGCCCCATCCGCTTCAAGGGCGCCGACCAGAGCATGGATGTCATTTTGATCCACCGAGTTTTCGCCGCCATGGGGCCCGAACTGTTTGAGGCACATCAGTGTGACGACTCTTCCGTCAGGAGTTGTCCATATCCATTCGTATGCCCCGCCCGGGTTGTCGTTGGTGACATCGCTGAAGAACTGATATCGTCAGATGCTCCGAAAAACACCTGCTACAGGGGGCTGGATGCAAACTTGGCTCCGATCTCCAGCAAACCTTTCAATAACCCTGGCATGTCGACCAAAACACCTTGAATTAGAATCTTGTTCGGATGGATACGGCAATCGGGGAACGGCACCTACAGAATTGTCCTGTATTTGGCATCTGGCCTTCCATCTTGTTGCATCTCTGCTAAGGTTTGCTCGCGATCAAGCATCCTGGCAGCGGGAAAGTCAGCAACTGAGATTGAAGACGGCCGCCTATCGGGAAAATTATCCAACAATAAGGCCAAAGGGGAACCGCACGTGTGTGCCTTGCTCATATCAATGGAAATGATGCCCCGAGGTAAAATGCATACCCCGCTCCGAGGTCATGTCGTGCGACAGGAAGGGCGGACTCGGGACCGACTCGGCCCCCAATTCCCGATGAGACGTAGGCAGGTGGGCAAACGCGATGCTCGGATGGGACAACCCAGAGCTACGCGGATGAGTGATCAAGAGGGCAACAGAAACCTATCTTCAAATTGTTGCTGCGTGCCAGGCTTCTGCTGTGACGGCACAGGCAAACTTGTGCGTATTCGCCGGAGGGCCTTGCAAGACCGCAAGAACAGGGCTGACATTTGAACAGTGTCGGACAGATCACGAAGCTGGTTTTGTTTTTCCACCGGATACGGTTTTTTTGAGCCAATAAAAACACTAGAATGGCCTTTCGTTCCCGTTGGCCTTATCGCTGCCATCTTCCAGGTTGCAGGTGAGTGGCTTCGGGCGCTCGCGTCGCCTTAGTGGCACGGCCCACTCTGTTCTGGCGACTGGCACAGGCTGATGAAAAGAACTAGATCGATGGGAGACAACTTCGCGGCCGGCAGCAGAATTTTTAGGTAAGTTACCTCTTCCCCAGCTAGTTGGGCAGGTGTAGCAATAGCTAACAGCACGACTATTTTAGGACAACTTATTTGGCCCGTTTCGATGCATATCGCAGTGTTTCTGATCATGTGGATGTTTGGAAAGGACATTTGGCAGGCATCCAAGGAGTTTGTCGATGGCACTGCTCGGTCAGTTCGGAAGTGGATGGCGGATAAGATACTCAGGAAAGAAGCTGGGAGTCGAGACGAAAAAAAAAGTTGTCATTGGGATGGCGTGAGGCCAATAAACCGATATAGAACCCTCCTGTGAGCCCTTCTGGTGTCTCGGTTACACCGCCACGAGGGAGCGGCGTTGGCGACGTGGCCCAGCGACGCAGGTACAGGGCCCTGGTTTAAAAAAAAAAAAAAAAAAAAAAACTCCAAAAACCTCTCAGTCAGTAATAGAAGGCCGTGGCCCAGTTTGACGACGCAGGTCCGGGGCGATGGATTCGGTTTCGGAGTCGGCCCCACCCCCGAGCGATCGGCGGCCAGGGCCCCGGAAGCACATCAGTCCACGGCATAATTCTTCGCGCATCAAGAAACAAACTCCACCAAAAAATAAGATGGCAGGAGAAACAGGCGATCACCATCTGAAGATCTCGTCCACTCAAGCTTTGCGATGCACGCTGATGCACATTTTGTGCGCTCGATGCCACCCCGAATGCAACATGATACACGTTTGGCCGATGGTGAGACAAGGGGAGGGCGGCCAGCTGCAGGGGCCGCGACAATCGACAAAACGGGGATGGGAGCGATGCCCACCAATTGCGGGAGGCTCCGCAGGCCGCTGTGCCGTTCGCCGGCTAAAAGGGGACGATCCCCCACCAAGTTTCTGGATCGTCTGAAACGGCGCGGTCACGTTCTTGGCGAGAACGACATGTCGTGTGGCTGACTGGGCGGCTCCCCGTGCACACGGCAGGGCCCTGCAACTACTGCTGTCTTGGCGCTGTCAGTCAACGTCCCTGGTCACTCACCCGCGCTGCTGCCCGTCAGTTTTAACCCCTTTCGGAGTTGGAAACACGGAGGAACATGTTGCTGAAGAAAAGGAAAAAAAAAATCAAAGGCAACTAGAAACTGGCTGAAAGCGACTCATCACCCACCCAAAACTCGACACCCCCTTGCACCCCCGGGCCTCGAAGATGGGCTCGGGACTTGAAGGCAGGACCTGCATGGCGCAGCGTCGTGTTGGTAGCTTTTCGTTGCATACATATACCGACGACCCTCCCTTGACAATATGTCCCCGCCCCCATCCTGCCTTTCACCTTTGCGGCACTCGTTTTTTTTTTTTTTTTCACGCGCCTCTCTTTGCGGTTTCGACAATCACATAGCGGCTGGTTCCGTCTTTCGCTTCTATTCACTCCTTTTTCGTTCATCAGGCTAGTCCTTTTTCACCCAGCCCCTTTTCCAAAATGCAGCTCTCCAAGCTCTTCTTCCTCGCGACTCTGCTCGCCACAACCACCACCGCCCTCCCACAGCGCGGCGGAGGCGATCGTGAAGCTCAAGGCCGAGGCCGAGGCAAAGGCCGTCCCGGCAACCGCCCTGAAATCCGCCCTCCCCAAAATCCAGACCAGGCACCACCTCCTCCCCCCGGCGCTGCTCCCCCTCCACCCCCCAACGGAGGCGGCAACAATAACGGCGGCGGTGGTAACAACTTCGCCGGCGGCCCCGGCGACGCCTCCCAAGTCAACACGGCCGTCATCCCCAACGACTTCGGCATCCAGGCCGGCTCCGGCGTCGGCGCAAACAACGTCCCCATCCCCGCCGACTGCCCCCCTTCCCCGTCAGACCCACGCTTCCTCGGCGGGCTCGCCGCTCTCCTGACGCAGGGTTTCTTCCCCGACCCGAGCGTACCGGCGCCGTTGGATCTCGCGGCGTTCAATAACGCTGCGGATCAGTCGCAGAATACGGTTCGGCAGAGGGCCACGGCTATGGTGCAAGTTATGCAAAGCATTAGCGGGACGAAGGGGGTGGGATGCCCGGGGGCGAGCTTTCCGGTTGTGATTGCGCAGCAGCAGACGGGGGTTGTTGCTTGAGTGTGATACCTCGGGGAGTGAGAGGGGTTGTTTGTTCTTGGTATATTCTAGGGATTGGTTGGGCTTGGTTCGGGTTGGTCGGAAAGGTTGGATGGGATACAGGTTGGGTGGGTTCATGGGGTTCATGGGATACGGGTTGAATGGGTGGGGGTACATGAACTGTTTGGGCTATTGGATATATGCTTGGGGTACAGGGGTTAGAGGGGGCCACTTCCGCTGGACGTACATGGGTTGGAAGGGCGTTTGGCTTTGTTTAGGGCTTTAGCGTGCATGCGAGTTGCTCTTCAGGATCATAGCATTGGGGTTGAGGTAACAAAATCTGAGTTCTTTGATGCAGCAGTTTTGTCCCTTTGGTCTTCATTGTTCCAGTATTCTCTGGTTTGTGGTAGGCCGGACTAGAAGCAAGGTTGGAAGCCTTGTTCAGGCAACGCTGACGTTCAGCGTTGATGTGGGGAGCGGTCGTGGTTGCGTCCCGGATCCAGCCCTTGATGCGGCTGGCTAAGACAGGATTCTTGGGCGCCTGCCGTGCTTGTTGAAAGAGAAAAAAAAAAAAAAAAGAGACATGAAAATACCATGACATTGGAGCGTCGTGGTTATTATCGAAAAAAGGCTCACCACAATAACCGCTCCTTTGTGATCGGCCTGTGTGTCAATGTGAGTGGCGCGTGTTTGACGTATCGGGTCGTCCCTTTCCTTTGACCGTCACTTCCAATTCACTTCAACTGCTTCCTCGCACGGGCTACTTCCGACTCGACTCTTCCCTCAACCTGCACCTCCAGCGAACTGGCAAACTCCATCTCTTCCAGTGCCGAATATCAGGCAGCAAACTGAAAACTCAGATCTTTTCCCCGAATATCCTCAGGATTTTGGTGAGAGCATTTCGCTTCTGACGCCATGAAACGCGACTTCGCTGGCTTCACCCACGCCGCCAACCCCACCCGCAGGTCCACTGCGATAGCGACAACGACAAACCACGGGGGGCTCCTGTCTCTACCGAACGAGATCCTGTACATCATCTTTGTCTTTGTGGTCAGCGACGGCTGAGACCGCCGAACCCGGAAGTTTCATCCTTCGAGCCTGAGATTTGTTTGCCGTACGCCATTAGATCGTGAGATTTGCTGGAGTGAGACTTTTGCAGTGAGGGCCATTCAGGGGTAAATTCCACATTGTGCGATTGGAAGACGGAGGCGTTGCACGCAGCCAAAAGGCATATCGGATAACAGTCATCTCTCGACGATTGCAAATAAAACCTACCCATGCGAACAAATCACCTCTTTTCCAACGCCTTCGTCACTATTGGCTGTGACGTACCGGCTGTCAGCTAAGAGTCGGGATCGTATGCATGACAACGCCGAGCCACTGGTTCCGATCCTTTGGTCAACCTCACGTGGCATAAGCAACACGCACATTTATTACATCGTCGGCAATACGCATCCTTGAAATCTGTCCTCCAGAATGACTTCATCGGTTTAACCCCACCTAGACCCCAAATCTTGGTTCTAGCTACAGCAAACTTCAACAAACCGAATCAACAAAAAGGATCACGAGCTCCAAAATGCCTTTCTCAGCCTACCACCTCCCCGCCCTCTTCATCGCAACAACCCAAACGCTGGGTGGCATCTGGCCCATCTTCTTCAACACCTCCTCGGCCATGATCGAATTCGGTCTCCCACCGCGCATCGCATACTCGCCCGAGGGACAAACGGCTTTTGTCGTCGGAGCAGCTAGGACATCAGTGATTGGCTTGATCATGTGGATGCTGTATCTTCGGGGGAAGTACAAAGAGCTGGATGGGGTTTTGGTGGTGCTGGGGACTGTATTGGGGGCGGTGGATTATTGGGTTTGTGCGAACGAGGGGCTGGGGAGCTGGGGGGCCTTTAGGTTGTTGTCGGGGGTGGTTATTGCGGGATGGGGGTCGTGTAGGTCTCCCCCTTCCGCCCACATGGCTCCTGATCGGGTTATTCATGGCTTTGTTGGATGCCTTGAGCGTTGCGTCAGCGCGCCCGGGACATTGCTTTGCCTGGAAAACGCCTTTTTGAAAAATAACTGACGGGTAGATACTATCTCTTAGTAGGGTTGACTTCGGGGTGGTGAGTGAGGGCGCCACAGGAACTGGGAGATGGTTCTGGCGCAGGAGATGAGAGAGCAGGAGGAGTAGGCGGAGTTTTCTGCCCAAGGATGTTTGGCTATCTGAGATGACTGAGATGGAGGTTCGTCTGTATCGAGAGAACCTTCAGGACCGTTTCTGACTTCCAGAAAGGTCAACTAGGGCTGGAGGCTCATCTGTATCGACTGGGCCTCAAAGTCCAGTTTCTGACTCCCAGGAGGACTATCTAGGGCTGCTTGTGGGGTGAGAAATCGGGTTACTCGGTCGTACTCAAGACCAGGGGGCGAGAGGGAGGTTGCTGCTTTGCGGAGACTTTGTGCAGATCGTCAACCAGATGGACTTCAAAGCTCAACTCGCAGATTCAGTCCATGAACCCCAAAGTAGGTCCCGCCATGTACCTCTTCAAAGGCGGTAGACAGTCCAGCTGATGTCCAGGGAAAACTCGACGACCTTCTTTTTATTGGTGTAGTCGTACTCCTTGCCATCGTCCTCCTCATCGTCGTTGTTCTCGCCAAACTTCTGATCGTTCTTGTCGTCGTTGTTGGCATCGTCATTCTCGTCATTTTCGTCATTGTCGTTATTAACGTTCTCAGCCAGCTGCTCGCCGTTGTCCTCATCGTCCCCATCCTCATCGTACTCCTCGCTGCTGTACTCAGCAGGGTCGTACAGATCGATATCATCGTCGTCGTACTCCTCCTCGTCGTCCTCGGCAACTTCATCCTCATCATTGTCATCATCATCGTCTTCATCCTCGTCGTCCCCCTCATCACGATAAATATCACCATCGCCCAAAAGGGAACCCTCCTCCTCAACACCCGTCTCCTTCACCCCCTCCAAATTCTCATCCTCCTCCTCCTCCCCCTCCCCCTCCCCCTCAAACAACTGAGCAATTCCAAAACCGCTCACGCTCTCCTCATACCATTCCTCCAACTCATACTCCAACAACTTCATCACCTCTTTATCCCAGCGAATCCTCGCCTTCTCAATCTTGGTCACCTTGTCCGCCACCTCGACGTTGACCGTCAGCGAAATGATCGGCTCCATGCTGTCCGCATACTTGAGCTCCTCCCCAAAGACAAAGTACTTGTCCTGGTACTGCTCGCAGATGTCGTACATTGCGCCGAGGCGCTGCTGGAGCAGCGGGATGATCTTGGCGTAGTGACGCCCGTTTTGGGAGGCGAGGGCGAGTGCCTCGGGCGAGGGGGAGGGGACGCGGGAGGAGAAGGTGTGGGTGGACATTTTTTGCGGTGGCGGCAGGGGTTGCGAGAGGTGAAATTTTGTGAAGCTGGGGAAGGAGGGTTAGCTTGGTGAAACTTGAGAGGCAGGTGATAGCTGACAAACAGGCGAGGCTGACCTTTGTGGGGGCTTGCTTCGTTCAAAACGCCCAGCGTCTGGGTTGCTGGTGTTGTAGGAGGAAGGAAAAAAGAGGTTGCGAGGCGAGGGGCGGTTTTGCTGGTAGAAGTTGCTGCGGCGGGATGCGTGTAAGCTGCGTTGCGTCTAACCCACGCTGCGAATAGGCCCCGTTCGAATATGTGGGTAGACCCCGTTCGTGGTAAGGAGAAATCTGTGCAGAGACGTGAATATGGCACTTTAATAGAACTGTCCAGCGAGATTGAAAAACCTTGATGAACCAGCTGGATAGTCGTTGATTTCCTTCCATCTCATCGACGTGCCGCATGACCAGATAACCCTTATGGCAAAACCATGGTCTTATTGCAAAACCATGGCCGTGAGCCTTGTACTGACGACGGGGCGTCATCTAAACAATGGAAACAACTCCTGACGCATCAAGTTTGATTCACCGGCTTTTGTGCTCCCCTTGCAGCCTTGGTTTCGACTTGACACGAACTCGCATTGTCAGCGTGGTGATATGTGGAAAGTGACGTAAAGCCGAGTTCACGCCAAACACGTCAAACGTAAGTAATTTTCTTCATCAAAGGTTTCCAGCACGTAAACTGGAGATAACACGATGCCTTAGGCAACTGTTTGGCAGGCGAATAGCGTAATAGACGTTGACATTGGTGATCAAGTTGAAGACAAAACGCGTGAAAGTAGGTAGAGCCGTATACGGGCTTTCCCCAAACCATAGCTGTGAGACTGCTTCACGTTGCTGATTGTTGGTTAGAGTGGAAGTTTGGTGATGTTGTTTGCCCAGTCTTCCAGGCACCAACGGATCAACTGGCGGACCGACAAAAAGCTGGAGGGTAAGGCTGCGTCGTCCCCCTCACTTCAGCTGCGACCTTTGGTTCGCCGACCTCACGTCCACCATCTCAACAGTCGTTGACTGCTTGCGCAACCGCGCGATTCAGTTTATTGTTCAATTTCCATCGACCAGGGAAATGGCAGACCCGATAAGCATCGTGGGAACGGCGGGCGCGGTGCTGGGCATTATTGACGTTCTTGCCAAGACCATTCGCTTGCTCCAAGATCTCCGAGCTCAGTGGAAAATCAGGGATGCCGTCGTCATCACATTTGGGATTCAGCTCACAGCCCTCAACATGGCCTTGAAACAAATCAGAGAGTGGACAGATGCCAACTCTGATAACCCGCACTGCCAGTTGGCCATCGACTTGGACCGCTGTCTTTCCCACTGCGAGTTGCTCGTCGGTATCATCAGCACCGAAGTTGACAACTTGAAGGCAACTGAGGGCGAACAGTCTGTTGGAAACAAGATTACGCTTTTGTTTAGGACCCAAGGAATGGCAGAGGTGCAAAAGATGATTGACCACGTAACAAACGCATTGGGTCTTTTGTTAACGGCGTGCAACAGGTGGGGCTACCACTGTGTCTGCTTGACACAGCGGGCTTACTGGCTCTCTTTGCAGCGCAACGCTTCTGGAACAGCGCTCCTTCATCGAGAAATCTGGTGTCCGGCGGGAGCTGAAAAAGGTTGAAAGGGACACCCAGTCACTGCTCGTCCACCGGGATGTTGACTCTCTGCGGAGCCTCTTTACCGGCACCGTCGCCTCTTCAAAGCGATCACTCATCTTTGACTTTGACAAGGAGCTTCTACCAAGTGGTCAAACTGCGCTCACTTATGCCGTGGGCCCCTGGAGCCAAAAGATTGAAGAGGAGACGGCAATACTGTCGATACCGAGAGCTACTACATAACCTTCCTCCTTGAACACGTCGAAACAGAGTATGCCATTTCGACGCCGTCCCTGTTTCCCACCACTCCGCTGTTATGAGCTGCCAGAAGCGGAGGGCGCCAGGGGCCAGACGGCAAGGTTCTGGGCCGCTATTACAGCCAGTACACGACCCTAAAATCGACATCATGAATTTCCCTTTCCTTCTTCGGAACTGAGCGGTTGCCGCCTTGGCCTGAGCCAGGCTGAGCCAGACTGAGCGAGGGTCACAGTTCTGGGCTGCCTCGGCTATAGTTGCCACGGGTCTAAAATGGCGGTGGAGTTACGAGGACCTAATTAGTTTTAGGACCTCTACCATCACCACCTAGCTGCGCCCTCCTTCACTCCAACTAAAGGAGAAGAAAAAACTTGTAATGTTAACAGGTTGATAAATTATGTATATTATATTCGGATTCCAAAGTGTTGCTCTCCACCTTTTAGAAAGAAAGAGGTTCAGGGGGCCCTGGGCTTCCGGTCAGCGGAGCTGACTGGATGCCTGGCACTGCCTGAACACCAGTCAGCCTCAGCCATGGTGTTGACGAAGCTGAATTCTACGGAGTGGTCGATAAAGAAGGAGGCTCTGGCTGAAAGCCAGAACCTCAACAAGCAATACAATCAAGCCATCACAACCCACATCATTTCCACCCATTCCAAGGTGCAGTGTTTCTGACAGGTATGCCGATCGCAATGTTGCATTGTGGGGTGGTTGTATTGTTGGGTCGCGACTTCTACATGATTGGTGGCCCTGAAACCACCATTGGCTCTCATCAACGTTGCCCTACCTCGAGGTGTGTCGCACTCATTCATGTGATAGGTTTTACAATAGTTCGTCTTTTCTACCCCGCACGAGACGCCAGGCAGCAGAGAACCGTGTATAATGCCTCGCAACGCTTTCAACTCGACGATGTCTTCTGATGAGGCAACCGCTTCAAATCGAATGTCCTATCCTTAACGTGTCGCGACGCCCTACCTTCGACCAGCTACTCTACGGTTAACCTTCCGACTACTAACAGTCACGACAACTCTCTATATAATGCGTCTCTTGGAGCGCGACGATGCTGGAGAAATCCGCCTGACCGAAAATTTTCTTGACGGCAGCAAAATTCCACAATATGCGATACTTTCACACACATGGGGCAGCGAAGAGGTCCTCTTCAACGACCTGACAGACGGTACGGGCAAGAACAAACTTGGGTACGAAAAGATACGGTTTTGCGGAGAACAAGCCCGGCGAGATGGCTACAGACACTTTTGGGTCGATACATGTTGTATCGACAAGACGAGCAGCGCAGAGCTTCAGGAAAATATCAGCTGCATGTTCCGCTTCTACAGGGATGCAGAAAAATGCTAGTATGTCTGTTGCTACCCATCTTTCGTAGATTATACGGATATCTGGTGGTGTAGCTGATCAATCACTAGTGTCTATCTCGCTGATGTCTCGAGGCTTCCCCCTGAAGCCGACGGCGAGTCTAGTCGGTCGCGCTGGAAGCCGGCTTTTCGGAAGAGTAGATGGTTCACTCGTGGATGGACTCTCCAAGAGCTTATTGCTCCAGCCTCTGTCGAATTCTTTTCCAAAGAGGGTATACGGCTAGGGACTAAGATGTCTCTAAGGGAAACCATCTACGATATAACGGGGATCCCTCTCGGTGTCCTTCAAGGTAGCCCCCTATCTGATATCAGTATTTCCCAGCGAATGGAATGGGTTGAGAAGCGTGAGACAACACGCAAGGAGGATAAAGCATATTCGCTACTTGGCATTTTCGACGTTCACATGCCCCTCCTCTACGGCGAAGGGAGAGAGAGGGCGTTCCTACGACTCCAGGAAGAGATTGATAAAAGCTCGAAGAGAATCGATAAGGGTAAGAGACCGTAAAATTCAATCTTTCATGGACTGTAGGATGTATCGGTAAGAGCTGACAATATACAATTAGCACGCTCCAATACTTGCAACGGGGGATTTTCCATGGGCTTCAAGCTGCCTGGGGTTGCGCGGGTACACCATTTCGTGGCAAGAGAGGAAGAGCTTAATCAACTACACGAGATACTCAGCAAGGGCCCCGACCGGCGTACCGCTGTGATACACGGCCTCGGCGGTATGGGAAAGACACAAGTAGCCGTGGAATATGCTCAGCGTCATCGGAACGACTATTCAGCTGTGCTCTGGTTCAATGCTCGAGATCAGGCTTCGCTGAAACAGGAATTCTTGCGAACAGCCGAACGCATCCTGCACGAGTTCCCGTCTGTTGTTTATATCCAGGATGCGGTAGAGAGTCGTGATCTTGACGAGGCGGTGCGCGCCGTCAAGCGGTGGCTTGATATTTCTGAGAACGACGGTTGGCTTCTCATCTACGATAATTACGACAACCCTGTTTTGAACAAAGGTGACGAGAAGAGGAAGAAAAATGAGCTAGACACGGCCGGGGATGGTGTATTGGAAGGCTACGATATGCGCACGTTTCTACCGGATGCCTATCACGGTGCTGTCCTCATCACGACACGGTCGTCCAGAATCCAGTTCGGACATCGCGTTCCCCTCAAGAAACTAAAACACGTCGAAGAGAGTCTTGCGATTCTATGTCATACGTCAGGTCGACAAAACTTGGGCAAAGGTAAATCACAATATTATAGAGAGCATAGCACAAGGCTGACGATCGTCTACAGATCCTTCTGCCCTCGAGCTTGCACAGAAACTAGACGGACTGCCGCTTGCTCTTTCTACGGCTGGCGTTTACCTGTGTAATATGCCAACCACATGCGCCGAATATATTCAGCTGTATGACAAGTCATGGCAGCGTTTACAGTTGACGACTCCATCGCTTGACTCGTACGACAAAAGCCTGTACTCCACATGGGATATCTCATACACGCAAGTCAGGTTACGAAATGCGACATCGGCGATGCTACTACAACTGTGGGCTTACTTTGACCACGAAGACCTTTGGTTTGAGCTACTCAGAGAAGGTCAACTACAAGGGCCACCGTGGTTTCAGAAGATGACGGACGATATAATTGAATTCAACACGGCAGTACGTGTGCTGTGTGACTACGGGCTGGTAGAGGCAGATATATCGTCGAAGGAATACGCGACGGAATCACACGGATACAGCATACACAGCTGCGTGCATGCATGGACGGTACACGTACTAAACGAGGCCAAGGACAAAACCTCGGCACGGTTGGCAATAACGTGCGTAAGTTCAAAGGTACCAGCGATGACTGAACACGAGTATTGGGTGATACAACAGCGGCTTATACAGCACGGCGCCTATTGCTCAACGATGATCATGGACAGCATATCGCTTGTTGAGGGAGAAGAGTGGACTTTACAGAAACTGGGTGACCTCTTCAAAGATCAAGGCCTTCTCGACAAGGCCGAGGCTATGTACGATCGCGCGCTACAGGCCAGAGAAAAGACTCTTGGACCGGACCATACGTCAACACTCCAGGCCGTTCACAACTTGGGAAAGCTCTACTTGGACAAAGGCCGGCTCGACGAGGCCGAGGCTGTATACAATCGCGCACTGAAGGGCAGAGAGAAGGCGCTTGGGCCAGACCATACGTCAACGCTTGGTACCGTTAACAACTTGGGCCTCGTCTATCGGGACCAGGGCCGGCTCAACGAGGCCGAGGCTATGTACGATCGTGCGTTGCAGGGCATAGAGAAGGCGCTTGGGCCGGACCATCCATCCACGCTTGCCGTCGTTAACAACTTGGGCATCCTCTATCGGAACCAGGGACGGCTTGGCGAAGCCGAGGCTATGTACAATCGCGCGCTGCAGAACAGAGAGAAGGTGCTTGGGCCGGATCATACGGCAACGCTGGCTACCGTCAACAACTTGGGCCTCGTCTATTGGGACCAGGGCCGGCTCGACAAGGCTGAAGCTATGTTCAACCGCGCGTTGCAGGGCATAGAGGTGCTCGGGCCGGACCACGCGAGGACGCTTGATACGGTCCACAACTTGGGCCTTGTCTATTTATACCAGGGCCGGCTTAACGAGGCCGAGGCTATGAACGACCGCGCATTGAAGGGCAGAGAGAAGGTGCTTGGGCCGGACAATCTGTCAACCCTCGACACTCTCAACAACTTAGGCACCGTCTATAAGGACCAGGGCCGGCTCGACGAGGCTGAGGCCATGTACCATCGATCACTAAAGGGCAGAGAGAAGGCGCTTGGGCCGGACCACCTATCAACGCTTGAGACTGTAAACAACTTGGGCACCCTCTTTTGGAATCATGGCCGGCCCAACGAGGCCGAGGCTATGTACGATCGCGCACTACAAGGCTACCAGAAGATGTCGACACCTCAGCGTGCCAATATTAATGTTCAAGCGCTCGATAATGTCGAGGATTTTGCCAAATTTTGTATTCAGCAGGGCAAAATTTGTCAAGCGAGGACTTTATATACACAGTATCAGGCGAGTTTCCAAGCCGTGTTCGGGGTTGAGCATGCCAGGTACAAGAGGGTAACTCAGGAATTGGAATCTTTAAGTTTAAGTTGAGACGGTGGAACGTAATATTTTTCAATATAATTAACTTTGCTCATCTTATGGGTTCTAGGGTTCTAGGGTTCTAGGGGTCGGCAGTGATATGATGGCAAACTAGATTATTGCTTCATAAAAGCTTCTTAGTGGCGATGTGACGAGACTTTGGGGTTGCATGATCACCCCTGGGTATCTAGATAACTACGTGAGATGCCGCACCCCTTACTCCTCCGTAAGTTGTGCCACGCCTGGAACATGCACCCGAAGCCTACAGCAATCATCCCCGTGACTAGTCCTGAAGACAGCCCATCATTCCGCTGGAGCCATCCTTTCCGAGTCCAACACGCCTACTATCAGTCTCAAGAAATCGCCGTCACAAGAAGGCTAGGCATTTTCACGATGGAGGTAGCTATGGCGGATGCCACCGACGTAGACTGAGCCGAGATTTGGGCCTAAGTGTAGCGACAGGATGTTACTCTCACCGCCTGCCTAACTTGACGTATTACTGAGACCGAGATCTGGGCTTGGATTAAGCGACCGGGTAAATTTGGTCCTCTTACCGCTTCACTTTCACCGCTTTCAACTTCACCGCCAACTTAATTTGGCTGAACTGGCCGTTATGCCCTTGTGTGGCTTACCGCCTGCTTGACCGCCCACCGCCCACACCGCCCACCTTATTCGGCCATATGATCACGGTTCGGATTATCTCCCCTTGTAGCCTTGCTCAAATCTAGTCTGTTGAGAAGGTCGTGAGGCACAAAAATGTGACGGTTCCGCTACTGGTAAGAGCTGTACCGAAAGAAGCAACAAAATTGTGATATTTGCATACGAAGAAGCTAAACTACGTTGAGGTGCGGTGGGTGCTTGCCGCCAACCGTGGTGCAACTGGCCAGCCCCTGGTGGCATCTGCCACCCAGACCACGGCTGCTCAATCTAAGGATGCCACAGCCGTGATAAAATGGCTATTCAGTTTTGACTAAATGTTATGCTAAGTTTGGAAAGGGTAAGCTAGGGCAAGACAAAGTAGGGGCCACGAGACTAAGTAATGAAACTTTGCTAAAAAGCGGTTGAGAACTATCGCCCTTCATAAACAGATATTCTACTTGCTAGATATAAGAACCAATATTTCCATCTGCATAGCCGTTTCTTACCCATTTCAAGACTCCGATTTGCTCCTTTCCGCCTCAAACTCTCTAATCCGCTTAACACTTATAGTGGACTCTTTCTCCCGTGAGTTCTCGTTTTCCGGACGGCCCTTCCATACAACAAGGTATTCCACCTTTCCCTGCCGGATTCTCTTATCAATCAACCGTACTCCTAAACAATTCCCAGCGTAAGTTGCCTCAAAGTCATTAATCAACCCTGAGCTTATATCCTTACGGTGCTGCCACGTATTCTCCTCATCCGGAACCCCTTTCCACTTCACAAGGAATCAGACTCGTTTCCATTTGGCAAGTAACGTTTCAACCTTCCATATCCCAGCCTCAGCGTCCACTGCAACTAACTGTTCTCCGGCTTCCTGGCTAGTAGTCGGCCCTGATGTGGACTTTTCGTGGTCTGATACAGCCCTTTGTATACTTTCGTAGCAATCTTCGGCCGAGCTGGAATTTTCTGGCAGGCTGCATCTGGAAGGATAAACTTGAAGTTCAGGCTCGATTAATTCCATTAAGTTGCTGTTCACCGTGCAATTTAGAATCTCAGAAGAGGTAATATTCCGTTCCTGGTCATTATCACAGGGTTCTGCGTCATTAAAGAAATCCGCAGCAGCACCCAATAATATAGCCCCGGGAGAGTGTAAGTCCTCTTCCGTCTGATATAAGGCTTCGAAATTATCGTTCAGAGATAAGGGCGGAGTACCACTGCTTAAAGAATTATCGTACTTGCCCCAAAGACTGCTCTCCTTGGTACTGCAGCATGATTACGAGCTGCTAAGCACCGTAGCTGTCTTGGCCAAGTTTGTCGGAGTTTGGCCATAATCCTGTACCGAGATATTAACGAACTTGGGGCTGGTATAGCCTGTAGAGTAACACTTGGCAGCGGGTTTTCGGCTAGCCGAGGTTTCAGGACTCCGATCTGCCAACTTGACTCGAGAGCGAACCCGTTTTATTTTCGGATTGTTCGACATATCGACTGGTATATCCTTATCTTCCGGACACCTACGCCTCTTATTTGTGTCAGGCTTAGGTGTGTCAGGCTTAGGGGTGCCATAAGCATCTTCGAGATGGTGCCACAAGACTGGCTCTAAATAAAGACTCGCTGAACAACACGGATACGAGCATGAAATAAAACCATTCGTAGTCATCTACACAAGGTATTCTGGTATGCATTAGGAGATATAACGCCTCCAGAAGGTAGGATCCTCAAAAGACTACATTCGTTATCTAGCTGGAAAGAGGGTGTTCCCAAGACAAACAGGGCAATACCTAAAACAAGCCATAACGCGGCGGAAAACAACCAGGTCGCAGCAGAAAGGGATATCTGTATTATCGAGATAGGTTTAATAATAGGTTTCCCAACCCACGGCAATAGTAATCCAAATGCTGCAGATGGAACAAAATGCGGCAAACCGGTACTGGCTCTCAAGGTCATCCTTGGAACAGCCATATACGTGGCGCCATCTGCCTTGAACTGGGATACTAATAAGGTGATGTTAGAAGTGCTTGTATCACAATTAGGTAAGTGCTCATACCTTTCAATCATTCTACCGCAAGAACGTGCTGGGCAGCGACCTTGTATTGGCCGAAGTACCTTCTGGTATGCAACTCGGGAATCATTTTTTAAGAGGGCAATAAGATCCTCAAGAGCAGAGATGCCCTCAGGACTGCGTAGTGGAACTGCCAGTACAAGGGTGTCGGCAAGTCGATCTCGCTCGGGAATCATATGGCGGACAACTCGGTCAAAGTAGCTGCGACGCCAGTCACCTTCATCGTAAGTCTCGCATTGGGTGTCGTAGACCCGCGGTTGACCCTTTTTGTATTTCTCCAGTTCCATATCACGGAGCCTTCGCAGTCGATAATAAGTCCGGCTTAGCTGGATCTTTTGTTCTTCTCGTGCTTCTTCTGTGACGGCTGTTTTAATCCCTAGAGAGAGAACCTCAACTTGCTCCCGGAGTTCGATATAGTCCTGGCGCTGCTTCGATTCCTCAACAACTCTGGCTGGGAGTGACCGCAGGAGACCTGGGTTCCAACCCATGGAGGCAGATCGGAAGTCCTCGGTAACGTCGCGCCGTGGTTCTAGGCCGAGATATGCGGCTGCCCCACCCACATTACTTATATCATCCAAGTAGTGACCAACGAGGGTTTTTGAGTTTCTATGCCCGGTAAACTTCATGACCTGGCTAAGAGAGTAACCACCGTCTGTTTCCAATTAGTTTCTGACATCCTTTGGCTTAAAGAGGGTTAAAGGTCTTACCATTGACCTTGATCAGTTCTTCCCTACGGGCGGCATGCAGGCCTATCCCTTCAAGAAAATTCGCCCGTTTTGCCCAATCTGAACACTGGTGACCCCAAGCATCCTTATTTTTATCCTTGAAAGTAGGGCGGGTTTGAGGTATCTCAGGGCAGACTGTATCAAGGACAGGACTGTCTTGTTGCTTGAGGATAAGACCGCCTTGGGTCTCGGGGCTGGGTGGATCATTTAGAACAGGACCATTTTCAGACATCTCTGGGAAGACTGGGTCGCCCAGAACATCGTCAGCCCACTCCAAGATCCGGTACTTCTCCCCCAATGGTGGCCTGATAGTAGTAAGGACGTCCCACATAGCGTGGAATTCCCTGAACGCACCACGTGAAATGAAAATGGCCAGTAAAAACAAGATGCTATTGGCGAAAAGGGGAGGTGCAGGAATCAATCCCTCATAAAGAGGGTGCTTTAGCCTAAGTATGTTCAGTTAGATTTCTAAACCGTTAGACTGCAGGAGATTCTTAACTTACTTCTTCGGGGTGTCTCGCATGCCTTTAGCAAGATCTCTTTTGAAACCCAACTTGATGTCTGGCTCTCCGTCTTTCCATCCAACCATGCAAAGCAAGTCCTATTCGAGAATGTAGCGCCGAAAGTGACCTTTACTCGTACTGTTCCTTATATTTACCTGGTACTTCGCCAAGCAGATTTCCTGCAGCCTTGCGCTGGTGTAGCAGTGCATATTCAACAGGCGAGACAGGAATACCCGGATTCCTTCATGGATGTAGTTATGGTGGTCATTCTTCCAATGCTTCTCTTGCATGTGAACGCAATTTTCGATGGTCAAGAACGTGGGTTCATTTTCAATAATCGAAAGAGGAATTTTAAACCTTAGTATATTTTAGATATACTATCCCATATTAGTCAAACTATAAGAATATCCATAGCATACTTACAAGGCACATTAAATCGTGGACTTCTTTGGGGATAGGTAGGTTGGTCCCACGTTCCCACGCCGACATGAACCTCCGAATCTTGCTCCGTAGTGTTTTAACAGTAGGTCTGTTCAGTGTTTTATCTAGCCTCGCCGTAGTCGAGCGTGCGACACTCTCTGCAAAATGTTTCATCATCTCCATATTACGTGGGTCGGAGCCAGGGAATCTTCTCTCATCATGTGACGGCTTGCGGGGTAAAATACCGGGCCAGTAAATATTTGACGCGACCCTGTCGTGATGTCACATCGTACCCCACTCAAACATGGCGCCTCAACCTCCCACCAAGTTCAAAGTCGCGGCAGCGCACGCTGCCCCGATCTTTATGAACAAGGCCGCTACGATCCAAAAAGTGGCCCGTCTCATCGAGCAAGCCGGCGTCGAGGACATCAAGCTCCTCGTCTTCCCCGAGACTTTCGTCCCTGGCTACCCCTATTTCATCGAATGTTACCCGCCGCTCAAGCAGGTAGCCGCGCTTGCCAAGTATGCCGAAGAATCCGTCGTTGTTGAACCCAATGGCCCGGACATGCTCGCCATCCAAGACGCGTGCCGTCGTGCCGGAGTGGCCATCAACCTCGGTGTGTCGGAGCGCATGGCCGGAGGCCACACTCTTTTCAACTCCCAAATCACCGTCGACAGCGATGGAACCCTCCTCGGCGTCCACCGCAAACTCCAGCCTACCTACGTGGAGCGTATCGTCTGGGCTCAGGGCGGTGGGAGCACCCTCAAGAACTTTCCCCTTTCCCAGTTGGGTGTCAACCTCGGCGGCCTCGCCTGCTGGGAGAATACCATGAACGGTGCTCGCCAGGCGCTGATCATGCAAGGTCAGCACATTCACGCTGGAGCCTGGCCCGCGCTCTCAACGATGAAAGGCTTTGAAGGGGTTGCAGATGCGCAAATCGAAGCGCTGATGAAGAATCATGCAATTACGGGCCAGGTTTGGGTCATCACTGCGTCCAACTACGTCGATGAGACGTGTCTGGGGTGGATGAAGGAAAATCTCGGGGAGCAGGATCTCGTCAAGGCGGGTGGCGGTTGGTCGTCGGTGCTGCATCCGTTTTGTGCCTTCTTGGCGGGGCCGCATACGGGTAGCGAAGAGAGGTTGGTGAGCGGGGAGGTGGATTTGGCGCAGCTAGGGATGGTCAAGGTATGGATCGATGCGAAGGGTCACTATCAACGGCCGGAGGTGCTGCAGTTTCGGTTTGATGGGAGGCCGTTGTGGGCGGATGAGAAGGAGGATAACAAGTTTGGAGTGAAGCTGGAGGAAAAGGAAGAACAGGAGGAGAAGGCTTGAGATGGTGGTGGGACTCGCAGTGGGAGAACGAAGATGGCATTGCGGCTGGTCCCCTCTGCGCCACCTCCTGTTGGTAGAATGGTTGTCTTGACGGCCTCGCGGTTGTTAAGGGGGACCGGAGGATACAAACGGAGGCTTTCCTTTAGCACGCACGTTAGAAAATGCATCCGCCGCATCTGCTCGCGAGTTGGGTTGGATTGGCCTCGTCACCCATCTCATGCCGCAGGGGACTCACCCGATCAGGGTGGCGCACAAGAAGCCGGCTAGTTTGTGTTAGAAGCATTCAAAGCGTAGAAACTGGCTTGGAACTTACAAAATCCACGATGAACAACAGGCGGCTGTGTCTCGGCCCGCCAACAGTACGTTGAGCAACTGGTCGCGGAGGTCGGTCCCCGACGCTGATCCCTCAGCTACCTGGCGAACGAACCGCGATGCAGAGTCCTGATCTTCTCATCCTGGCTGAGATCTTCCTTGGTGAAGCCGCCCTTCTCAATATAATGCTCTAGGAATCGGTAGACATGGTGGCATGCCTTGCGAAAGCTCGCCGTGTTGTAGACGAAATAGAACAGAGCTAGTCGGAATCTTGTGGCCAAACCCTCTTTTGCGATGTTGAAGCTCTCAGCGAACTCTCGGTTTTCCTCGGCTTGATCAATTCCGGCCCGCGGGCTGTAAACAGATTTGTCAAGCAGTAGTTCAGTTGCGACGTCAAGCGTCAGTTTGAAAAATAGGGGCTGCAGATCGACAGTCCCCTCTTCAGGGGTAACCGCGGTCAAGTTTGCGACGCGGTCGTGCAACTGGCGGAAATCTTGGTCCTGGCGCGGGCAAAACTGCTCCCGAAGAAGCTCGCGCGAGTGCTTCCACGCCACGCCTTCCTGTGTGAAGATACCGTTTCCGAGTAGAGGGGCGTAAACAGATGGGCGTCAGCTAAATCTGCAATCTGCTTTCCACTCAGGACCAGGCGACAGCTTTTATCTTGGCTGTAATATCAGCCGAGTTTGCAATCCGATACCCCTAGTTTCGCACAAGCTTCGAATGGCGGAGATTTAGCCTTATTGACAGGAGTTGCAATCTGCGATCCGACCTGCCGTAATTACTGTGCAGCCTTTGTTTGCCACTTTTGTGCACTCTGCACAAGTCCCTTTCAACAAACACCATGTCTTGAATGAAGTCGTTGGACGGCCGCTCGGGCGGGCGCTCCTGCCCCTGAATGCTTTCCCCGCCCTGAACTTTTGTTCTGATTGGTCCCCGAGTGTTGCCTTGCAGGAGGACCCCGGCGCCCCTTCCCCAACCACATCGGGACGGAAGCACCCAGAACTTTCAACGTCGGCACACGCCACCCGCCATGCGTCTGCTCAACACCACAACCAAGCGACTCCAACTGTTCATGGGCGATGATGTCCCCAGATACGCCATTCTCTCACACACTTGGGGTGCCGTCGAAATTACCCTGCAGGCACTAGAGGCGCGTCACCAAAACCCATCCGGCACCGACGTCGGAAACGAAACAAAAACTGCGTTCGACAAAATTCACAAATCTTGCGACATCGCCCTCCAAAATGGCTACCACTACATCTGGATCGACACGTGTTGCATCGATAAGACCAGTAGTGCCGAGCTTTCCGAGGCAATCAACTCCATGTTCCGCTGGTACAACGAGGCCGCAGTCTGCTACGCCTACCTGTCCGATCTCTCTCCGTCCTCTTTCACTCTGTCAAGAGACACCCTCAACAAATGCAGGTGGTTCTCCCGAGGCTGGACCCTGCAAGAATTGATCGCACCCCGCCACGTACACTTCTACGATGCGACCTGGACGCTGCGGGGGACTAAGGACTCTCTCCGCCACGTCATTTCAGACGCCACAAGAATTGATACCTCGATACTAGCCGATCCTGCCCGGATGTACAGCATTCCTGCAGCGAGAAAGATGTCGTGGGCCGCCGGTCGCCGCACCACGCGCGTCGAGGATCTTGCGTATTGCTTGCTGGGGTTGTTCGACATCAACTTCCCGCTGCTCTATGGGGAAGGCACAAAGGCTTTCAGGCGGCTGCAGGAGGAGATCATGAAGCAAACTAGCGACATGAGCCTCCTCGCCTGGATTCCCGACACAACCGACGAGCCGGTCCGGGAGATCTGGGCAAGGTCCCCCTCCGAGTTCGCCTGGCTTCGACTGCAGCCTGGACTGCTGCGAGTCAGGGGTCAGTTCAATCATGATATCGACATCTCGAACAAAGGCCTCCGTGTCTCTGCGCATCTGATAGAGCTCCCTTTATCGTTTTCCAGCGACAAGCCAGGCCCATCCCAGCCATCTCAGGACGGCGGCCAGGGTCCTCCCTATCACACCCACGTGCTGAACCTCAACTGCTCGCTAACCCGCATGACGTACATGGGGATCTGCCTCTACAAGTTCGGGCCGAATCTGTTCGTCCGAGATGTTAGCGGCGTGTGGGCCAAGCAAGTCATCATTCCACGATCGGCGAATCGCTTTTTCTTCCGGACACCGTCGCAACAAACAACACAGATGTGGCTGCTTTCCGACCGCGACCTGCTTCAACCGTGGATGGCGGAGGACATGCCGTATCGAATACCGCGAAAAGTCTTTCGCGAGTTCAATCCACGCTGTCAGAAGCTGCACTTCACATTCTCCTCCTTGCCCCCTTTCTCGGCGGACCCCAACACACCACCCCACTTCATCGACGGATTTGAAGTCACCGCTCTGCATGGATCCGTTTGGGATTCTTCAACGAGAACTCTACATACAGGGTGGAGCACACCAGTGGATCAGGAGATTCTCGTTGTGAAGTTCGGCTATTCTCACTCTGATGTCTTCGACGCACCGACGCAGAATGTCGACACCGGCACCCTTATCATAGCCGTCGAAGGCCTGTCCACTGGCGGCGCTGTTCTTCTACTCTCGCCCACGAGTAGTTCCGGCTTGACAGCGCTGTCGACCGATTTCATTAGCAGCAACAGAAACCTCAACTTGATTGACCTCGTCCACTCCGAATTTCCCCAAATCTTCGACGACCTCCTCCTAGACTGGACGGTACCTCAAGAGTTTCACATGCAACTCTGGCGTGGCGCTGGACGGGCATGGTGCATACGGGTTTTGGTGGAAGAGAAGAAAAAGGTGATCGGTATCCCTGCGACGACACCAGTCTTGAACATCAGAATTGAAATTGGGCTAGCTTCGAAACCGGTGACGGACGGATTGAGGGAGGCGGTCTTTACGGGGCTGGGCAAGCTCGCACAGGTTCCGAGACTGGACCCGTTTGGCTATCCGACGGTTTGAAAGAATGATTCTTTACGACCCGGATGGCAGGAGAACATAGCCCGTTCGACATTGAGGAACTCGGAATGGTGGAGAGCGGTTAGGTGATTGGGAGCCTCTGCACTGGACCCGACAGAGTGGCGGGCTCAAGTTTAAGATGCAGCTCTTTTAACTTTAGCGCCGTGAGTGGTGAGACTGGCTGAACTGGCCGTGCCGCAGCACATTTTGGGGGCAGGTGGCTTTTATATACTTCAGCAGCCATCGCAATGGCAGGACCAGCGCCCCCCTTAACAGACGTGGCTGAAGCGCAGAACCTGGTGAAAAGCATCGCCCTCAGCCATGACCATTTGTCAGATGAAGGCTATTCCGGGACAGACCCCGCAAACCGCCAGCATGTGAAGCAGGTTTGGAGGAACATGGTCGTATCCAACAGTTCCGCTGCCAAGTAGGTGTGCCGCAGTCTCTGTCCTGAAACCTGACTGACTCTGAGGCGCATCCTAGACTGGCCAAGAACATATACTTGGGCATGCTCTCTCATGAGTGGAACGAAGCTGAGGCGCTGCCGGGACCCATAGCGAGGATGACCTTCACGCTGCACGATGGTGGCGTCCAAGCTGCTCACCACAAGAGCATCGCCGACGAGCTCGGAGAGCTCCATCCTTCGATGACGCTCTTCTTAAAGAACATTGGACGCATCGAACTTGACTACTTCGACAGGACCGGAAGCAAAACAAAGAGCACGGTCAAAACTCGCGCCATCTCTGCTATTCCACATCGACTGATCCTCGAAACTTGCAACACCGCGGACTGCCATTCTCTCGAGACTAAAACTACAAGCTCCAGGCTAAATTAACACTTAATGAAAGAGTCCGCTACTGGGTTTGCAAGGAATGAAGTCGCACTTACTCACCAGCTGAGGAGGCATCCCAGGCTTAGTCGAAGACCGAAGGGATCCTCGCATTCCCTCTCGACGAGAACTCAGTCCCCGTCGACCAACCCCAGAATATTCTGCATTCTTACCAATATGCCATGCCGGCTTTAACGTAAATATTTGCCTGTTGAGCGGTTGGACGGCAGCACATTTGCTTACGTCCCCCAGTTCTTGATCCACAGCGACTTGGTCACGCGCAGCAACCGCGAAAGCATCGACATAAGCTCGCCTCGGAATCAAGGCATCTAAAACCATATTGCTAGCACCTTCGTGTCAGCTGTAAAGCAGATGTTCCAGGATCGCCAACTGCAGCTCCAATGAATGCGGTTTCTTCCGTCACCCACAGGCCATCGCATCAAGAGTCCTGTCACATCAATGACAGCTTCTGGAATGTATTCGCCGATCCACCGAAACAGAAGCTCCTCAGTGTAGAGATCATGGTGCCCCATCTCGGAGAATCCTTACGAACCATCAAGGAGGTTAAACGCTTCCCTGAAGCACCAGCCTTCCGTGATCAGCACGGCGATCCTCTCGTCGATGATCTGGACGTCCAGGCTGCCTCAAAGGCTGCGGAGGTACCGGCTGCAAGGACATCCAACCTTGGGGCCGTGGCGAAGAGGTATCTGATCTGCGGTACACCGACGTTGGTGTTCTTACCACTTTCTTGATCGAATGGGGTCACCTTTCGACTGAAGAATGGGTGGGTAAGGCGTCGGAATACTACTTTGCGGTCAAATCCACGCCATGAAGCTGCAACAACCCGTTTTACATGTTAGGGGGACAGCAGAGAAAGGTATCATTTTTGTATTTGGCCACTGCTAGATTGATGGCTTACTCTTTTGTCTTCAGATGGCAGAGCTGTGCAGCCAAGAGGGCAAGTCCGTGTACCTCATCTTCCACGTTTTCAAAATGCTCAGCGAGAAGGTCGACGTCAGGCTGTACGTCAATCCAGTCGAGCTTGAGCGACAGAGAACGCTGCATTTCTCACCGGACAACTACACGGTGACACCAACAGCCAACAGAAAGCGAAAGCAAATTCGGAAACTCTGACGAAACCGAGAAGAGACAGCGGCGTATGTCGGACACAGGCAGCGCTGGATGATTTCCCTTGTACCATTGCCACCCAACTGGCTAGAATAGCCAAAGCTTCATAACTCGATGCCCAACAGCATTCTCCCGTTCCACTTACTTCCCCGCTGGCTTGATCCCCATCTTGAAGACCGGACTATTATCAAAATTCTCATAATCGTGAAATGCCGCCGCCTGCAACCTCGAAATCTCCACCTCCTCCCCCCTCTCCACCACCCCCCGATCGTACCCCTCCATCGCCTCCTTTAAACTCATCCTCCCCTCCTTCACCTCCACCATGGCCTTCACGAACTCATCCGCATCCTTGATCGCCAAATTCCCGCCCTGCCCCCGATGAAACGTCATACTATGCGCCGCATCTCCCGCGAGCGTGACCCTCCCCTCGCGATTATCCCACTTTCTCGGATGCCAAATCCGCAACTGGTCCGCCCCAATACTGATATCCTCACTCAACCACTCCACCACCGACCTGTACGGATCCGCCCACCCCTCCATCTTCGCACGCAGCCGCTCCAGCCGATTCGGCGCGTTCTCCTCGTCCTCCTTGTCCTGAATCGGCCAGGTAACCAACACGTAAAACACCCACGTCTCCGGACGTTCCAAGTCCGGCTTGTCGAGCAGGAACAACCCCATGTACATGCTCTTCGGATGCGGCGCGACGTCCACGGAGGGATTCATCTGCTCGTCCAGCCAGATTGCCTTGTCGGCGGGCAAGCTAAAGGGAAAGTTCATGAAGGCGTAGGGGAGGACTTCCTGCGCGGCGAGGTTCTCGCCGAGGAGACACTTGCGGACTTGGGAGGAGCCGCCGTCGCAGCCGATGACGACGGAGCCGGTGGTGGAAGTGCCGTCGGCGAAGTTGGCTCGCACGGTGGAGGGGGTGGGATAGGTGAGGGAGAGGAGCTTTTTGCCGTAGGAGAGGTTGAGGCCCGAGGAGAGGACGCGTTTGGTTTTTTGGATTTGCATGCGGCGCACGCCGGAGGGGTAGAGGACGCGGATTTTGGTGGCTGGGACGGATGTTAGTGTGATGGAAAATGGGATGGGGGTAGAGTACTTACCGCCGGTGGCGCCATCGCGGATAAGGACGCCTTGGGCACTGGCGTCGGTGATGGAAAGGGAGGTGTCGGGCTGGCAGAACTGGAGGCTGGGAATGAGATCCTCGGGGAGGAGGGATTCGAGAAGGGGGAGCGCCCAGCTCAGGGTGATGCCCCAGTTGCGATCGCGGGGGGTGGTTTCGCGGTCAACGAGCTCGTAGGAAATGTTGTGCTTGCGGAGGCCATGGGCGACTGCTATGCCGGCGAGCCCTGGTGTTGTTTAGTAAGTGATGAGATGGATGCGGCTCGTTCAGCTCACCGGCGCCGACCACGATGATGTGGAGGGGCTTTGGTTCCACTACCGTTCCCATTGTGAAGTGGTGAACCCGAGACGGGGCAAATCCTGCAGCGTTCTTTGCCCTAGAAAATGAACCTCTGCAAAGGAACTTTGAGGAGATCTGACCAGAATATTTTTGTCGAGAAGGGAGTGATCAGCAAAAGCCCTGCCCTACCGAGACCCGAATATCGACCTACCGTCCCGCCAACGGACTTCCCCAGAGCCGCGAATCGTCCGCCCACTGACCAAAGACCAATGGTTTCGGGCACTGAATCATGCAGATCGACCACCACTCGACCCCGCTCCGACGTGGTACAATCGACCCCTCTCTAAGATTCCACCGACCCCTCATCTTTGCCTCAAAGCTTCAAAAGAAAGCTCAACACGGAAACGACACAAGTCGCGATGGACTGGTACTCCAACCCCTCATCCCACTCAACCGACTGGAACACCCAAAATATCAATGAACTGAAGCGCAAACTCATCACAGCCAACCACATCCTCCACCAACAGGATGTAGTTGATGCATATGGCCACATCTCGGTGCGCTGCCCCGGGGCGCCCGATCGCTACCTGATGTGCGGATACATGGCACCAGGGTTGGTGACGTCCCCGGACGATCTCATCGAATACTGGGTCAAGGACTCTTCACCGGTTTCTCCGGATGCGAAAAAGGGATATTCGGAGCGCTTCATCCACGGGGAGATGTTCAAGAGGTTTCCAGGTGTCAACTGCGTGGTTCACAGCCATGCCGAGGCGGTGTTGCCGTATGTGACGAGTGGCGTGCCATTGATGCCCGTTTTTCACATGGCTGGGTTTCTTGGTGAGTTATTTGCGCTGTTGTGTGACTGGTTGTTGACAGCGAAAGGGCATGATGTTCCCGTGTTCGATATCGCGACGGTCTACTCCGATGGCGAGCAGGAGGACCTGCTTGTACGGAACTCTCATCTCGGTACAGCGCTTGCATCCAAGTTTGGGACAAGTGATGTCGACCCATCGTCTCCCGAACACTCTGTCGTTTTGATGCGCCGTCACGGCTACACCACGCATGGCAAGGACATCGAGACAGCGGTATACCGGGCCATCTACACCAAGGTCAACGCCGGCGTGCAAACGAATGCGATGCTTCTCAGATCCGCCATGCCATCGACCATGAAACCGAAATTTGAGCTTGAACCCCTGACCGACGACCAGTGCAAGGGCTGTATCAAGATGAACGAAGGGACTCAGGACAAACCCTGGAAACTGTGGGCAGCTGAAGTAGAAAAGTCGTCTTTGTATATTAATCGCGGATGAATGAACACGCGCCCCAGACCTCGCTCATTAGTAGTCTTGACCAATACCCCGTACCACCAAAACAAACCCCACCATCACCCTAAACCTCAACTCCCGTAATCCAAGCAACACCCGCCTTCACAATCCTCTCCACAACCTCCAACTCCTCCCCATCCCTCGGCGCATACACCATCGTCCACCCGCTCCTCACAAACTGCAACGGAAACCTCTGCCCCCACCCCGCCTCCATCACCTTCCTCGCATCCGGCCCGCTCAACCAAACATGCAAGCTATTATCCGCCGGATGCGCATGCGCAATTTCCCTCTTGAGCATCTGATCCTCCCTTGCCAGCCGATTCAGCGTAGCCACGCTCTCCAGTGCGTACAGCCCGTCAGTGGAGCGGCCCTCTGTATGGGACGGCTTGGTTTCGAGGAGTTCGGGATGTTCGGCGGCGAGGCGGTGGACGAAGGATTGGAGGCGCTCGCGCGTCTCGGCGTCGATGGGTTCGGGGACTTGGCGTTGCGGCATGATGCGCGGCATGATGCGGGGCCGGGGGCCGGAGCGGGGCGGGAGGGCAGAGTGGAGGTAGGACGGCCCGGCGGTGGAGTGGGGGGAGGGGTCTAGGAGGTTGGGGCCGGACAGGAGGTGCTGGAGGCGGATCTTGGTCATGCGGAGGTAGCCGCTGGGCGGAGGGTTAGGGTTGGGTCAGGATGTTGAAAGGATGGGAGGGGAGGCTTACCGCCAGGTTGGAGGGGTGCCGCCGGTGCCGAAGGCTTTCCAGGCGAAGAAGTCGTTGAGTGTCCTGGGGGTGGGTTAGCTTGAGCTCACGTGGCACGTGGGACGGGATGGGATTGAGGGAGCGGACCAGGCGAGACCAAGGATGGCGGTCGTGGAGAGGGCGGTTAGGGCCGGCCGTGAGGATGCGGCGATGAGCAGGCGGTCTGTTAGGGCCGTCATGCTGGGCGGCGATGATGAGAGAATGGGATGGGGGACGGGAGGCTGTTGAGATGTGAGTAAAGTGAAGTTGAAATTGATGCCGTCGGGCGCGGTGGGGGTCCGTTTGGCCCAAGCTCCTTCCTCCCTGCCGTTGTTGTTTCAGTGGCTGACGTAACTCGTGCGACGCGGCAACAGTGGCGTTTTTGTTGTGTCTAAGCTGCAACCACCAAACTTCGCTGATCGACATCGGGACACGAAAACACCAAAGTTCGCGCTGGCAACTGGCTTCAGTGCCTCCGATTGCGGGTAGACAGAATCGAAGACCCTACAAGCTCTTGGGCTTCCAGCACACTCAGACGGCTAAATCCAGCCTGCGCACAAAGGGTCAAATGGGCAACAAAATTTCTTCCTAGCAACCCTAACCCTAGAGGTACAGTCCATCACTCCCCTCCGTGCTTCCAGCCTCCCTTCGGACTCTCAAGCTGAAGCGGATGCTTGTTCTGATACTCCTCAAAGGTAGTCAACTTCCCCCGTACAATCTTTGCTCCCTCGGCAACCAGCTCCGCAGTTCCCGGGCCAAAGTATCCAAACTCGTGGCCGTAGTTGAACGCGTCGATAAAAATGTCAGCCGCAAAGTTCGGCAGCGTCGCCCGCATCTCCTCCTCAGACACCTGCCTCACGGCGATTTCCTTCCCTGTCGTCTTGCCCAGAATGGCAGCCACCTCCTCCATCGTATGCAGCGACGCAGCAGCATGAACCCTCTTCCCCCCAAACTTCTCGGGCTCAGCCAGGATGGCCGTCACGAATTTTCCAGTATCCGCAAAGGCGTCGATGAACGGCAGCACCTCCTTTGGCGAGGTATGACGGACAATCTCCCACGTTCCATCAGAGGTCGGGCGCGGCGCCAGGAAGGACTGCGACTCGAAGTTGTCCATGAAGTAGCCCAGACTGATAAAGGCGCTCTGGATCGGCAACGTCCGGATGTACTCCTCACCCTTGGCTTTGGCGTCGAAGGGAATGACGGCCTTGTACTTTCCGCCGGAGATGTCGACCACCGAGGGGAGGGTGCTGAAGATGATGTGCTTGACCCCCTGGTTCACTGCTGCGTCGGCGATGTGTTTCACGCTGCTGAACTGGACCTCGAAAGCGTCTGGACCGAACGCAGGAGCGGTCATGGCGAAGACGGTATGAACGCCACGGAGGGCTGTCTCGAGAGAGACCTGGTCATTGGCGTCTCCTGCCGCGATCTCGACGCCCCTTTCCCGAAGTCGTTTGATCTTGTCGGTGTTCACATCCCGGGTGATGGCTCGGATCTTGAACTGCTGGGAGATTTCAGGGTCCGACAACACGTTGTTGATGACAGAGCTTCCCTGGCGGCCAGTGGCCCCGAAGACGGCGAGGATTTTGGGCATGTTGATGCTGAGGTATGATGTTGTCTTGATCTGCTGTCCGTGTCACTTTCCCTGAAACCCAGCCCCATTATATATGCTTGAATCGGTTCAAGTTGACGACTTTTTCGGGCCTGGGACGACATCCGTCCGACCAGCTGACAAATGGGTGGATTGGGGCATCCGGACAAAATGTGCCGATGAGAGCGGCCCCTGATTGGTCAATTCGGATTTGCCCTTTGATCACTCGCGATCCTCTCCATTCCCGACCTCCCTTACTAGAGGACGCCGATCACGGCAGAAGAATCCCTCCGTTCAGAATCACACCAGTTTCTCAAGTCTACAGTTTGCATCCAGCAGCGGCGATTTCCAAGGGGTTCTGGGGCAGGACAAACAGGAGGATCGAAGGATTGCTGACACACCTTATCAGCACGTGATGGACGCGTCTCAGCCACAAACGACGACAACCCGAGTTGAAACGTTGACGTGGACGGAACATCGAACAGAATCAGAATGCTCTCTCAAGTAACTGGTTCTATGGGCTTCGCGGGGTCGGGGCGGGCACTCCGGGGGACAACATGCAGTCATTGTCGGCGTATGAAGGCGAGCATCGACGATCACTGAGCATCTGAATTTGCCCCTGCTGACCCACTTCAGCTCCGATGCGATGCCTCTGAAAAGTTCCCAGCTTCGTGCAGTCGCTGTGCGCGCGCAAATCGAGAATGCTCCCAGGCGCCCGGCAGATATCGACTCGCTCCGGGTGACGGCGAAGTGCAAGTCGTGCCCCCTTTTCTGAGTGGAGCCACGGGCTGACGTCTGACAGCGCCTGGAACCGCGTCGATGAGCTCCAGAAACAGTTGGAGGACTTGCGTGCAGAGCTGCGGACAGCTCAGAGTCAACTGCAATCGCCGGAAGGCCGGGATTCCTCGATGAGTGACAATGCTCCGCCCGACAGTGTTCGAACAACTGGAAGCAACATTACCGACGTTGATGCACGACCGGCAGCCCACCTTGCGGCTGTCTTGGATCTCGCTGTTCCGAGCATGGCACTCGGGGACATTGAGACTGCACCCGAAGACTTCTTGCAGTGTATCGATCTGTGAGACCCCGCGCTTCTCATCCTCTGGGCGCTGCTGACGAGGTAGATTCTACGGCCACTTCCACCCACAGCTGCCGTTTCTGGCAGGCAAAGCCACCCTTCTCAAGGACAGCCTTGGATATCCCTTATTAGCATGGGCAGTCGTCGCCGTTGCTGCAAGGGTGTCTTTGAACCCCATGGTGAATGGAATTCGCGCCCGTCTTACTTGGCCCATCCGACGACTTGCCGCCCAGTCAATCATGACCCCGAGGTCGTTACCAGCCATCCAAGCGCTACTGATCCTGTGTCTCTGGCCAATGCCATATGCCGCTGTCATTGATGATCCGTCATGGACTTGGTCCGGCATCGCGAACCAGAAGGCACTTCAACTCGGCCTCTACCGTCCGCTCCAGAGGCTCGTTGAGTATGCCAAGGGCGATATTCAGGTGGCGAAGTCGATGCAAAACATTTGGATGGCATGCGTTGTGGTTGGACAAATGTAAACTTCACTGCTTCTGAGGGTACAACAGAGCTGACTCCTCACCAGGCATAGCACGCGGCACGGGATCCCCTCCACCATTCCTTTGGAGCACGTCAACCCGCAGCTCCCGCTCCCACAAGGATCCCAGGTTCTTGGTGCGGCTGTCGAGCTCGCCCGAAAAGACATGGTTATTTCGTCTCTCCTCTCGGACCATGACGGAGCCAGCATCCCACCCACCCGAACGCCCGCCCTCAGAGCATTGGCCGTCGAATTAGAAGATCTCGACGCAAAGATCCAGCCGCACCAGTCACCTTTACTAGACCGCATACTTTCCACCATCAAGCTGCGACTCTACTCGTTCGTCTTCCGCCAGGGCCGAGGGAACGCCAAATCTCACTGCGACCCAGCCGACGTGACAATGTACATCTCCAAAGCCTACGCGGTTGCCACCCACCACATCACCACATCCCTTGATGACGACGTGCAAAATTGGACCTTTATCGATCTTCAGTCCTTTATCATGGCTCTCTTTACCGTCCTGGACATATCTCGGCGTCACAGAACCTTCGTCAACCCCCAACAAGTTTCGGAAATGTTCCAGCGCGGCAGCGAGATGCTTAGGTCTTGTTCCGTAATCGACGGCGATCACTTCTACCGCGTCTGTGAGATCATAAATTACCTGTCCGCGAAGCCTCCCCCGGGAGGGGAGAGTGATCAACCGTTAGATCCCGACACAATGACCACGACCATTCGGCCCGAGGCCGGTATAGGGGTGGCGTATGACATCGTCAAGGAGGCCCAAAAGCGGTATCGGCGGAATGTGCGGTTTCCAGAGGAGTTTCCAGATCTCAGCACTGATCCTGCAGCCATGGACACGAAAGGTGATGGCACGGAAGGAAACGCTCCGGGTCTTGGGGTTGCCAGCGGTGAGATGGAGGGGAGCAGCGTCGGGGACGGGTCAGCAGACTTTGAGTGGATGAGAGACGACTTTTTGAGCCAAAGCATGTTTCCAGCGGAAGTGAATTTTGCGAGTTGGTCTGGCTGGGAGCGGGTCTAGAAAGCTTGTTGACCCCTTACGGCAGATAAACTTTGGTCTTTTGAAAGTCAAATCATCCCTTTTCTACTTACAAATAGCCTCACAAATTTCTTTCCAGGACCTCCAAATTATCACCAGCTCGTTCAAACTCGCCAAATCCTCCGACCGCACCGAACTCTAGGATGACTACGTCAAGCACGACACCATCGCTCGCGCCTTCAACCACCACAGCGTCGACGTCAAGATACCAGAGTGCTACTTCTTCGCTCCTCCCAAACAGGGCTACTTCTAGAGACCGCAGGCCAATCTCCTCTCCGCAACAAAAGACATTTGCAACCTCCCCACTGCCGCTCTGGTCACAGAACCAATCCAGCCCTTCTCCGCGCAACGCGTGAGCCCCTGATCGAGAAGTACTGCGCCCCACACATCAAATCTGCCGCTCGCACGGATGTCGCCATCAGCGACTGTCTCGTCCGCGTTTACCTCGGCTCAAGTTCTTCGGCGAGGAAACGGATCCTTTCGTACTAGATTTCACCCAGTGTAGGACCATCACGATGGATGAGACCGGGTTGGCCATGGCGGTGGAGGCATGGCGGTTGAATGATCCGTATTTTCCAAGGCCGTGCTCCATGGACGTGACTGAAGAGGAGGGAGTTATCTTCAAGGCTTTCTGCGTTAGCTATCTAGCTGCGTCGGATGGCATCCTTGGCTATTCAGAGTTGCCACGGGAGTTTCTCAAGGGCGTCTTGGAGTTGGAGATGGCGAAAGGGGCGCGGGCAACGTGACATCAAGGGGAGATGCGTTCGTAAGGGGTAAAGGCCTTGGTGGATGTCGCTAAGGGGACTTGACTAGGGTTTTCAGGGCTTCAACAGCGAGACAAATGCATACTATATTGCAGGGGGCATTCTCCAATGCAAGAGATTTGTTTACAATCTGAATCAAAGGCCCTTTCTGTTGAGTAGATGTGTTCTCGGTTTCCGTCAAGGCCCTTTAGTATGCAGCAGATAGCTTTGCCAGTTCACCCCGCGACTTCTTGAGTGGAGTACTTTGATGTAACAGACTCATTCACTTCCTAAGAAGGCCCTCCCTTACATTGAAACCCATTCTGCCTAGCTCAAGGGCACAAAGTTAACCTCCATTGCCCAGCGTTGGCCAAGTCCTAGAAGCCTTGCCCAGACGCTAGTTAAACCCTAGCACGGAATTTGACCGTTGATACTGTTCAGCCGTCCAGAAAGGGCGCATTGAGGCTGTCGGGTAGAGCGGCAAGAAAACACGCGCGCACGGCCCCAGGCCCTTTCGCTGTCCTTCAAGACCGCTCCTCCGCATTGGTGCCCCAAAGTCTTCCCCGCCACTCTAGACCCTTTGAGTTTAGTGACCCTCAACGGACTTTCAGCCGTCTTCACCGACTGCGGCCTCTGGCAACTCCATCCTTCAACAAACTCCAAACTCCAACGAGACCCGGTCACACACCATGCCTCCGCTGGACTACGGTTCCTGCACACTAGAGGATCCCTCCAAGGAAATCCGCCTCATCTCCCTCTCCCCCTCTCCAACCTTCACCTCCCGCCTCGAATGCAGCCTCTTCACCGCCCCACTCGCCAACCCAGACATTCCCTTCAAAGCCCTCTCCTACGTCTGGGGTCCCGACGTCGCCGCCGAAGGCATGGACACAATCCGCGTAACCCTCGTCAACGGCACCAACGATGTCTCTACTATCCCCATCACCCCTTCTCTCTCTACCGCCCTCCGCAACATCCGCCCCATGAAAGGTAAGCTCACGCTGTGGATCGATCAAATCTGCATTGATCAGTCCAACCTGTCTGAAAAGGGCCCCCAGGTCGCCCTGATGGGAAAGCTGTACGCCTCGGCCTCGCAAGTCCTCGTCTGGCTTGGTCCGCCCGCGCACGGCTCCGATGAGGTCATGGATGCGTGGCAGGCCACGGGGTATGCGGCGCGCGCGTGGGGAATGGAGGGGTACTACGCAAAGGAGAAGATCGGGATGCTGCACGCGATGATGGGAAACGAGTATCCGAGAGATGAGAAGACGCGCGCGTTGCAGGACATCATGAAGACCGCGGCGGGGCGGTTCGCGCCGCTGATGAAGGAGGGAAAAGTGGGCAAGTGGTTTGGCCGGGAGTGGTTCACGAGGGTGTGGGTGGTGCAGGAGTTTTGCATGTGTGCGGACACGGTGTTTGTGTGCGGCGAGAAGGTGATCGAGGTTGAGCTGGTCATGCTGTCGGTGCAGGTACTCCAGTCTGCGTGCGGGAGTCTCAGGAAGGAGGGCTTTGAGATGCTGAAACCGCCGGGTATGCCGTTTGCGAGGTTGGAGGAGGTTAACGAGGAGCCTACGGCGAGGCTGTTCAGCTGTAGGATGCGAAGGCAGAAGTTTGCCAGAGGCGAGGAGGGGGCGACAGGAGACAGGTTGCATTTGCTGTTGAGGAAATTGTTTGTCTTTCGTGAGACGTTGGCCAAGAATCATCGGGACCGTGTATTTGCGCTGCTCGGTTTGGCGGTCGATGCGGAGGAGTTGAGCATCAGACCGGATTATGCACCGGAGCGGACGGTGGCGAGCATCCTGACCGAAGCGGCGAGGGCAATGATTGAGAATGGGGACGCGATTGCGATACTATGTTACTCGCAGTTCCCGAAGCTTGAGGATATCCGGGGCCTGCCTTCCTGGGTTCCCGACTGGCGATCGTGCCTTCAACCGTCGTTTTACACCATCACGGAGAAGGTAGACCCCCATCTATATGCGGCGTCAGGCGACAGCGCGGTTGAAGTCGTGCCGAGCAAGAGCGCAGATCTACTTGGCCTCCAGGGGTACTTTGTTGATACCATCGACCAAGTGGCCGAAGACGCATGGGACGACATGTCCTCGGGCCATGTGCGATATCTCCGCTTCTTGAACCAGTTTGACGACCTGTATCAAGCCTCTATGGAGAAGCAGGTCGCCATATACGGCGAAAAAACCCAGGAAGGAAAGGAGCAAGCACGATGGCGTGTGCCTATCGGAGATGTGTACTGGACTCAACGGGAGGGCAGGGCGCGGGCGACTCCTGATGTTGCCGTCGAGCATGGTCGATGCGTGGCCTACCTCCGAGCCTTCCACGACCTAGAAGGTCTGGATGGATCCGAGTTCAGAGATGGGTATGCTAAATTCCAGGAAATCAATGAGGCCGGGTTGTATGGTATGCACTATCGAGAGAGCATGACGATAATGAAGGGAAAGCGGCCATTCTTGACGCGGGACGGAAGGCTGGGTATGGGCCCCAGTGAAGCGGTCCCGGGGGATGCGGTCGTCGTCTTCTGCGGTGGGCGGATACCATTTGTAGTTCGACCGAAAACGACGGAGGAAGATGTGTTTGCCTTCATTGGAGAGGCTTACTGCGACGGCGTGATGGATGGGGAGGTTTTGACAGGGGAGAGACGCGTGTTCGTTTTGGAGTGATGAGTCCTTGTGGCGTGCAATGAATCTGGGCACATGGAATCGCATTTCTGCGTATCCGGAACAATCTGAGGGAATAAATCCACCGCAGGCTGATGATAACTGCCCGTTGAACTTCCCAGATCATTAAGCTGTACCAATTCTCCTGCCACCTCCCCACTTTAGTGTGCCCACACGCCCCCCCCCCCCCCCCCCCCCCCATCGACGTCAGCGTTGACGGATATGGAGGGTGAGCTGGGAGCGAGGGCATCGAGAGCAGACCCCCAGAGGGCGTCAGATCTGATGGGCAAGCTGCGACCTCATCTTCCAGTGGCTTCAAAATCTGCGCATACATGCCGCTGCGCGTCTCTGCCTCACCCAGACTGACCCTCTCGCCAGAGGGTGCCCATGGCGCATCAAGACAGGCGCTCACAGCACCCGTGTAAGTGGTAGGACGGCCGTCCATGATCCTCTGCACACGACGGGCCACCAACAGCTCCGTGTTTGGAGTTGGACCGCCACCGGTACTATCGTTTTCTCTGTGGAACGTGTCGAGAGGTGCCCAGCAGTGGACTTCGATCAGCAAAACGGCCAGTCTCAACAGGCCAGGATTGCGGTGGAAGCGATCCAAGTCTACTGGTTCGGACTCAGGTGGAAATTGCTTGAATTTTGGTGCTGATGAACGGCCTGAGAATGTCAACGTAGTTGTCATCTTTGCAGAAGAAGCTCATGCGGTTCTTGTCCCGCTGGTCGCTAAGCGAAGGATTCTCGGAAGCTGGAGGATAGCCGAGCAAAGACCAGGGCCAGCCGGCGTCGGCTGGCCAGCGGTGGACTGGGGTAACGCGCCAAGACTTTGGCAAACGACACGCTCGGCACATCGCATCTGTACCGAAGGATGGGCTCGTTGGGCCGAAGACGCCAGGTCGTCAGGGCAACTAGAGGGTCTTTATACTCGACGAGGAGGTTGAGGCAGAACTTCGCGCCAGCGTTAGGTTGCTTATCGCAAATCCTGCTCAACTCGACGCCTTCGAGCCTCTGTTTTGAGTTGGTGCTATTACGCGGAGGTCATCAGCCGCCGGCCCCAGCCGCTTCGGAATTTTTGGGGGCAGGTGCGTACCTGCCTTGTTCGCTTGGTGGAAATGGCCCCCGAGCAGCATCGCTCGCCTATTGAGGAAGTTGAAAGCAACACTCTCGCTGGCGTTGAAATCGAAACCCTCGGGGCTCTTCAGGGAGAAGTACGCCTCGTGCTCGGTCCCACAATGGCAGGCCCAGCGATGCGCTAGCACGGTGAAGAGCCCCATAGACATGAGCCTGGGAGGGGTATGAGCGTTTTTTTGGGCCGCAGACACGGAGGCATTTCGGACGGCGTTGGTGTGCCCACTCTGTCGACGATCTTGCCCAACCACTTATTCCAGGTCTTGAGGTTCCGAAGGCAGGTGTCGCAATCTGATGCCCTTTTCCAGAACCTAATTCTGACCAAAGGCAGCTCTTTGTCTTCCCAGCATCGATATCTTGCTGGAGTCTACGGATACTGAAGATGGGACAAATCTTCGTCAGTCGGTGACGCGCGCTTCCGACTTCTCCCTTGATCGAGATGACGACCAGCTCCCCTTGGCAGCGACCGACGATGGTGAGGTCCACTCGGAAGAGGCCGAGAACCCTGGGAGCCCCGAGCACCCCAACCAACACCATCTCTGGGACTGCGTGGCTCAAAAAGGTTGGGGCACCGTCTGTCGAGCCGCACGACGACAAAATACTGCTTAATTCCAGGCCCAAATGCCAGGATGGTCGACGCCCGAGGCACCAGAGCCACATCCCAGCGAGTCGGAGCCAAGTCTCGCCCCCGAGCGGGCCGAAACTCTGATGCTGAAGGGAAGCAAATCGCGAGAGCACAACCTCGGCACCCGGCAGTGGTGCAAGCAATGACAACGATAAACAGCCCCTGTCGCATGGGCAGGCACCAACCTCAAACGCATCGTGGTAAGAATTGCCAATACGCCTATTTGTCACCAAAATTACATACGTTTTTGTGCATATTGAGGCACTGACAACTGTTTAGACGACATGGTGATTCTGCTCCTCGGTCTTCAGCGATCCAGCAAGTCGGCGTTCGCCAGAGCAGTGACAGGGGTTGACCAAGGAGCAAGGGGTTTCATAAACCAAGTTACAGGAAGTGTTATCACTTTATTGAATGACAAACTCTCGGCCTTGACTTACTTTGTATCAAAGGTACCAAAACTTGTAAATCATACTCTTTATGCAGAGGGATTCGTTTCACCATCGTCGATACCCCAAGTTTTGTTGACAATGCTCACATATGACGCGAAACTGGATACGCTGGGAGAAAGTACCAGGCAGCTCGGCGAGCTAGCGAGTGCTAACGGCATTGTTTACTTACACGGCATCCAGAGTCTACATGTCACGGCAGTCGATCTGGAGAGCTTCCGAATGCTGCGGGCGATCTGCGGCGAGCTTTTCCCTCGTGTGGCTTTTGCCGCAAGCCGTTGGGACCGCACCCACCCGGATGACTACGAACAATACGATAGAATACACCATCATTTAGAGGGGGAGTACCGAAAGCTCCTGCCGAACGGCCCCAGGGCTTTCAAATTCCTTAATGGCAGCGAACGTCACAAAAAATTGCTTGACTACTTTGCAGAATAAGTCCACACCACAGTGTTCCCCCCGCTACTGTTTGTCGAGGAACTGGAGAGATACGGATACAAGCGCGAGGGAAAGTCTATGAGGGTCATTAACAAGACAGCAGCCTACCGACAAATAGAAGCAGACACGAGGAAGGTGATTGTTGAATCCTCCCACGGCTCCATTGTTTGGTTTGATACCACGAGTGACTGATAACTTCTTTACCCCGCTTAGGAATCGGATGATGGGTTTCTATCAACAATTCGGCGCCTGTTCAAGTGAAGTCAAGACATACTTCCCTTTGCATGATGGGGCTGAGTCTTGACAGTTTGGGAAACAGTTGGCATTGATCAAACATCGGAGAACAAAGTGCCGTATGAGATGACATGTGGAACAAAGTGCTGTATGAGATGACATGTGGAACAAAGTGCGCTCTGACGTACGACCTGCCCAACTAAATCAACGACTTGGGACGGTTTCAGGGTCTGTTTTGGTCTTTGGGAGGTCATGTAGAGGGTAACTCGACTCATCCATATCTCACTCTCGATGAGGACTGCGGACGAGGAAGTAAATTTCGTGCGCCCAGGTTCGTACACTACCAAACTGTATCTTTGATACTTTTTCTGCTATCCGAACCAACCATCAATTCTCCGCACACCCTTGCCCATCCTGCTGCCGCCCTTCGGTTTATGTACAGTTTAAGTTCCTCATCCAGTTCCCGTTCCCACATCAAAGAAAGAACCGCTATATTGATGCCAATGCGAAGCGAAAAACAACTCTAGAAAGCGACAGAATCAAGGGTGTTTCTAGAAAGAATACATAAAGTCCGGATGCCCATCGTAAATCTCCTCCACGGATTTCCCCCTGAGAATGGCGGCCTCTTCGGTGTCCTTGTTCGCCAGTTTCTTCGAGTTCTGCCGCGTCAGATACATGACCAGCGTTGGCGCCAAGATTGCTGAAAGACCCGAGGACGCGAGGCCCAGACCCTTGCCCGTGAAGTATAGAGGGGCGTCGCGGAAGCTGAAAGAGACTGCAATAGCGCAGACGTGGCCGGTCATGTTCATGATGGCGACGGCACTGGCTCTGGGAGGTGTCAGTACCCATATCGTTGGGAACGTAGATGGGGATTCTTACTTCTTGGTGAATCCAATGATGTTGTTATTCAGCCAGGCAAGCTCCAGGATAGTCATCGGTGTTGAGCCCATCCCGATGAGAAAGGTTCCCGCATAGGAAAGCTGGCGCGGCCCGTTGACTATGAGGAGAATCCACCCCGTAGCCGTGACCAGACCACAGCTGGCGAGAAACGCGCCACGGCGGCGAAATCTGTCAGAGAGATAGGCGACGGCGATGGCTGTGACGCCCGCGACGGCAAACACTGGGATCGCCATGATCTGAGCCTCGTTGGCGGTATACCCGTTGAGCTTGATGATGACGGGAAGGAACTGCGACCATGCTGCTTGGCTCATGGCTGAGCAGCCGTTCAGAGCGCTGTAGAACCAGGTCTTGGGGTCGCGGATGGCCGCGCCGAACTGTCTCAAATGCAAGCGGGTATGCGGGACGTTGTATGCTTCTTTACTCCTTCGAATGGCGATTGCTTTCTCTTCGGCCGTGAAGCCACGCTTGACTCGCTCAGGGGCGTCGGGGAGGATGAAGATGACGATGATGCCGAAGCCGACCGAGATGATACCTTCGATGAGGAAGATCCATCTCCAAGCTGGCCTTCCGTGACGGCCTTCCATGGTGGTCTGAATGGCGTATGCAATCAGACCGTTGGCGGAGCCAGCAATAGAAGTCATCGAAAGGAAGATAGCCCCGCGTGTGGCGAGCTCGTGAGGTTTGTACCACAATGTGAGATACAAGGGGGCGCCCTGGATGAAGGCTTCGAATGCGCCGACAACCACTCGGAGGCCGGCAATGGTTTGCCAATTCTGGGCTTCCGTCATGCTTCACTCGAGGTCAGTCTGGTTCCTGATCTCAGAGATGACCGGCGCCTCACATGGTTGTCGCAGCACCCCACAGTGCAGCAGCGCAGCCAAGCTGAACTGGTGCTGTCAACACACGGACAAGAATAGCGCCAGGCACTTGAAATGCCATGAAGCCAATGTAGAAGAACGCGATGCAGTAGCTGAGCTGGGCTGAAGTCATGTTGAGCTCCTTGTCCATGCCTGCAACTGCAGCATTGCCAACATCGCTGCGGTCCTGTACCCCTGTTAATCCGGCTGAAAAACGTGGAGAGCGCGTCGACTTACAAGAGCCGCAAGGAAATATATCGTTGCGATGATAGGAAGGATAATGAAGTCGATCTTGAGTCGAAACCTCTTCTCTGCTCGAATCTCTTCAGGTGTTAAGTTGGCTTCCTGGTGGTCTTGGAGCCCGTTCTTCGCCGTGTCTGAGGACGATGATTCCGGGTCGGTCAGGATGCGGTCAATCTGGATGGCCCCAACAGGCTTATCGCCCCTCGAGTCGGTATCTCTGTGTTCCATGTTCATGGTGAAGTCCAGGGTAGATCTGATCTGAAATCTCGGTGCTGGCTCTTCATTCGGAATGGCTTGACGAGATAGCGCGTGGCAAGGCTTATATCCTCGTGTCTGCCGACAGAGCGGGTGAATTGACCAATCGGAGAGTGGCCGGCTTATTGTTGATCTCCGCCGAGCCCGCTGGACCCTTCATCATGGGTTGCGACGTTGTTCGGATTGGAAGCCGAATGTTCGGCTATCGAAGCCGATGATCAGCCACACTCGGGTTGGTAGATTCGGCACCACACGTAGGGAATCGGCCATAATCCCCGCACTGCCGACTATCTCACACGGTTGCGCAAAATTCCAAGCCCCGCTGCTGTTACCATCAACGTTGTAGCGACATTCGGGGTGGGAAAGGTGCCAACCCTAGACGAATGACCAGGGCGGGTGATGCGCCCTCTCCGCTTCCGCCCCAGAAAGCAACCAAATATCCTATAATATCCACCCCCGTTACTCTCATGCTGAATCCCGTCTCGGCACAAAACACGTCAACCGTTACGTTTCCCCCCTCCACTTCACAGTCTCGCAAAACATCGGCATCATGTCTGAGCTGAAGATCCTAACCCCGATTGGGATGCTGGGATACAGCTTCAACGAGGACATCTTCTGGTCGGCGGTCGAAGACGGCGTTGATGCCATCATACTTGACAGCGGATCCACGGACAGTGGCCCGTCGAAACTCGCCTTTGGCCAGGCATCCGCATCGAGAGAAGCATATGTGAGAGATCTCAAGATCTTGGTGACGGCTTGTCACTATCACAGGGTGCCCGTCCTCATCGGTGAGTGAGACACTTCCCGAGCAAATGGCAGTCCAGGCTAACGGTTCTCTTTGCAGGCTCGGCAGCGGGTGATGGCACCAACCAACACGTCGAGTTCCTGGTGCAGATCGTGTCCGAAGTCATCTCGAGCGAGGGCCTACGACCCCTAAAAGTTGTCACGATCGAAGCCGAAATAACAAAGTCGACCATCCAGTCCAAGTTCAAGGCGGGCCTCGTGACGCCATGCGGCGGTGGCGTTCCAGATCTGAAGCAAGCCGACATCGACGATGCCGTCGTGGTCGTTGCGCAGATGGGCATCGAGCCGTGGATCAAGGCCATGGAGGCCAACCCCGACTTTGACATCATCATCGCGGGGCGGTCGTATGATCCCGCGCCATACGCTGCCTTTTGTGTGTACAAGGGCTTCCCGGACCTCGGGCTGGCGTACCACATGGGCAAGATCATGGAATGTGGCGCCTCCTGCGCAGTGCCCAAGAGCGCGGAGGCCCTCGCCATCGTCAGGAACGACAGCTTCGACATCAGGCCTCTTGACGAGGCTGCCAAGTGCACGCCGCTCTCCGTCGCTGCTCACACAATGTACGAGAAGTCGCGTCCAGACCTTCTGGCTGGACCAGGCGGCGTCCTCGACGTCACGTCGTCAAGGTTTGAGCAACTGCCGGATGGTCGGACCCTGCGTGTCACCGGAAGCAAGTTTGTCCCGATTGCGGCGGACAAGTACACCATCAAGCTCGAGGCCGCTCGGGTAACGGGACACATGGCCATGTTCGTCGGCTCGATCCGGGACCCGATCCTGATTTCCCGGCTGGACACGCTCGTGCCGATGATCGAGGATCGGCTCCGGTCCGTATACAACTTCAAGTTTGAGCTCCTCGTCAAGCTGTTCGGAAGGGACCCGCTCGTCAAGGGGCTCGACATGCCCAGGTTCACCCCTATTCCAACCGATGTCGGCGTTCTCGGCAAGGTCCTCGCGTCGACCCCGGAGGAAGCGAAGGCGGTTGCAAACCTCGCCAAGGTCTTCTTCATCCACGCCCCGTACCCCGGCCAAGTTGCGACAGCCGGAAACTTCATCATGCCCTTCTCCCCTTGTGATGTCGCCCTAGGGCCCGCAGCCGAGTTCTGCATCTACCACCTGATGCAAGTGGACGATCCCGCGGCGCCATTCCCCATCGCCACTCAGGTGATCGAGGCGCAGCCGTCGGAGGCGAAGGTCAAAGCAAACGGGTAAGCGCCCTCTCTCCGTGGTCTACGTCCTCGGCTGACTCGAATGGATCCCTGCTCCAGCGTTAGACCAGCCAAAAAGAAGAGCGAAAATGGGCTCTCCAAGATCAGGGCCGACATCACGATCGCGGCGCTGGCGAAGCACACGGTTCAGCTCAGCCCGCCACCCGCGCCGGGATTCGTGTATCTTGCCAACTTGGCCAACGTCATTCGCACCAAGAATAGCGGCCCGTTTGAGATCACCATGGATATTATGTTCAGGGACGAGGAGACTTACAAGAGGGTCTTTGAAGCCAACGTCCTAAGCCGCAATACGATCGCTTCGTTGTACGACATCCACAATGACGGCGAGATTCTGGCTTGCATGTGGTGGGAACCGGCGCTAGCGTTTAAGGTGACGATTCGGAGGCCTGCACCGAGCGGCAGCTTTGGCGATGACGACGTACACGGGAGCGGCTTGCATGTTCCGTTGATGTATCTTCAAATTCCGGAGTAATGAGGGCCAGAGATTGTTGCCGTCGGTTGCGGGATGGTTTCTTGTTGCGGTCAGGAAGGGAGGAGCGATTTTGCTGCCCCACCCAAGGGCTGAAGGAAGGAAGCTAAGACGCTGTAGCGTAACCCCACTCGAACTCATCCAAGATCCAAAGGGTGACACTGGACCGTATGCAGATACGGGTACCTCTACCATACTATCTCCTTTACCTACTTTGTGCCACCAGCGGAGCTCCTCTCTTTGAACTAGAGGCACGAAGGATGCAAACTCTTCACTTCCTTTGCTTTTAACCCGCGTAAAAGCGCACTCTCTCAATACCAAGCAACTCGACGGTGGACCCTCATTTCGACGTTGTCGCGAATTGGAATGCTGGGGCGAGCATGCCGGACGGAGAACCTTCCAAGGGGGATCAACCGGGGGTAAGCGCATATCTTGCTGTCAATGGCCCAAAGCTGGCGTTGCTGCGTCCCGGTTGAGCCCGTAGGGACGGCATCGGGCAAGTATGATACCCCTCTTCTTCATCACCAACACGCATGCCTTATCTCCCAGACCACATGGATCGCATATCTCGCCATTCCAGCTTCAACCTCAAGTTCGTCGACATCGACAGCGCGTGATCACAGAACAGCAGCAACAGACCCAAAGGGGTATCTGATGTCCTCGTTACACCAATCGTGTTGCTCTTCACCTACATATCGTGTCTGCGTTTTTGAACCTTTGCATTTTGCATCCTGTCATCTGCACTTGGGCGAGGTACATGCGAACCCCACCTGCAGCTGGCTAATGGCTCCGGGGAATCCTGCAGCTCGGCCCGCCGCGGGTACGATGCAGGGTCCAGTTGGTGACAGGCAAATGCGGGAACTCGCGCGAAGTTGGGATGGCAGGGCTTGGCTGATATGCGGATAAGTCCTATTCGGGATACATTGAGCAATCTTTGTAATCTTTGAAGGGAGCGTCTTGAAGCGCGAGCCACAGCTCGCATCCGACGATGGATGCATACGAACCTCGGCTCGGGATGGTGTGTAGGTGGACGTCAAAGGCAGGAAGGGGATATACCCGATGAAAGGAAGATATCTGTGAAGCTTCTTGAGTCTCAAGGTATAAAACCCTCATTCCACCACTGCTTGTGGGTAGCCAACTCATCATCACAGCGCCCTCCATCATCAAAGTCCTTCACAATCCTCACAATGTCCCCGCCCTCCGCCTTCGGCCAACTCCCCGCCAGTATCCCGGGCTATCCCGTCCCTTTCTCCCTTTCAGTCCCCCCAGCCGCCGTCGCCTCCGTCAACACACTCGTCTCGTCCGCCCTCATCGATCGCCCAACGTATTACAATGGCCCTCGCGCGGATCCAACAACCGCCACCTTTGGCATCTCGCGCGATTGGCTGGCGACAGTCCAGTCCGAATGGACAACCAACTACTCGTGGATCGACGCTGAGGCGTACCTCAACAGCTTCCCCAACTTCATGATCAACGTCACCACCACCTCCCCCGAGAACAAACAAGACTTCAATCTGCACTTTGCCGCGCTCTTCTCGAAGAACGAGTCAGCCATCCCCATCATCTTAATGCACGGCTGGCCCGGCAGCTGGTTCGAGTTTGCGGGCGTGCTCGACCTGCTGGCCGCGAAATACACCCCCGAGACGCTCCCGTACCACATCGTGGTGCCGAGCATACCCGACTACGGGTTGTCGACGAGACCGATGGATGCGGAAGACGACGCCATAGAGCTGACGATGGAGGGCGCGAGCGAGGCCCTCAACGAGCTGATGAAGGAGCTGGGGTTCACGAAGTATGTCGCGGAGGGAGGCGACGTGGGGAGCTTTTTGGCGCAGACCATGTGCTGGGAGTATGACGAGTGTCGGGCGTTTCATTTGAACATGTTGTTTTTGTCAGCTGATCAGCTGGAGGAGGCGGCTGCTTTGAAGAATCTGACTGTTACGGCTGAGGAAGAGGCGCATCTGGAGTATGCTGCTGAGTGGGGGATGACTGGTAAGGCTTATGCTTCGGAGCATGCGACGAGGCCTTCGACGATTTCGCTGGTGGTTAATACGAATCCCCTGGCGATGTTGGCTTGGTAAGTCCTGTTTGGTGGTGATTGTTGTCCGCTTGCTGACCATGTTAGGATCGGCGAAAAGTTGATCGAGTGGTCTGACTACCGCGCCCCGCCGTCCATTGAGAGCATCATCACACATGCGTCTTTTTATTGGTACACCGGCTCCTTTGGTCGATCCATGTGGGCTTACCGAAGTCTCTTCAAGAGCGTCGGCGGGCCTCTTCCTGCACCAGTCATTTCTTTGACGAAACCGCTTGGCTATTCCAACTTTCCGGACGAGCTGACAGCGCTGCCTCAGACCTGGGCGGAGCACTACTTCCCCAACCTGGTCTATTACAACAAGCATGACTTGGTAAGATCAATCCGTCTGATAGTTCCTGGTGAATGATGCTGGCGAAACGACAGGGTGGCCACTTTGGTGCCATGGAACAGCCCGCGGTGTTCCTCAGTGACCTTGAGGAGTTTTTGGACATTGTTGGGCCCGGGGTACTTTCGGGCTGAGACATTGAAGAAGTTGATGCATCGAGTGATAAGCCCTGACGAAGCTCATAGGGCCTCTGGGGTGGTGAACACGGATACGGCGGCGGGTTGGAGGGTGAAACGCCACTAATGCCTTACTTTTCTTCGTAATTCTCACAGCATCATTTCTGATTCTGTTTGGGGACGTCGAGTTCGCTATTGAGCGGAACTTACACCGGCCAGGTACAATCAATGCAAATGATGCTTTCCAGTTTCATCAGCATTTCGATTTCATTGTCCCCCCAGGCAGCCATCGATTTCCCCGGTTAGTGGTTCGCGGCTCGACTTTTGTCCCGCCTGAGGTCTCAGGCAGCCGTGATGGAGGAAAACATGTTTTTCTGATATTTGACACCTCCAGCAATGGTGCTCGCAGTTTCCCGGCCTACCTGCGATGCTCCACTAAATTTCGTCATGGGTGGGTTCTTTCAGGGGCTTTGTTGTTGCCTGGCGCGACGGTGTGGCTTGTTTTGATTGCAATTCGCGGGAACCGAAAGTGCCGGGACAGGCATCACCTTTCAGTGCCAAGACATTTCAGGAGACCAAACCTGAAGCGCCAAGGGGTACAAAAACGATCGCGATATCTGTTCGCAAGTCACAGTTCAACTCTCTTCATCAGAGCAAAGCAAAATCGCAGCCATGGAACAATTCCTCATTGAAAATGCGGATCACTACAACAAACTTGTCGCGGCCTACAAACCACAGCTCAGCAAGAAGACCGGCGACGACACCGGCGTAGGAAACCCCGACATCATCGTCAGCACCAGGATCCGTCCCATGCTGGAAGACGAAACCGCACAAGGCTTTCCCTCGGGTGTCTTCCCCCGAAAGTCCACCAACGTGGTCGACCTGCACGAGCTCCGCAAGGCCATCCGCTGGGGTCCTTCCCTCAACTCTTCCAACTTCACCGTGGACTATGTCTTTGGCTCCGAGTCCACGACCGCCGAGATCTATGATCAGCTGGTCCAGCCCCTCGTCCCCTGGGCATGGGGCGGCGGTGTCGGGACCCTCTTTGCCTACGGCCAAACCGGCTCCGGCAAGACCTTCACCGTCAGCGGTCTCGAACGCCACATCGCCGAGACCCTGATGAGCGGCCCTCTCGAGGGCGACCGCAAGATCAATGTCTGCATCATCGAACTCGCCGGCCAAACCGCCTTTGACCTCCTCAACGCCCGCAAGCAAATCTCCATTCTCGAGGACTCCTTTGGGACAAGTCAAATGGCTGGCGCGCTCGAACACGCCGTCACCTCCCTGGATGCCTTCCTCGAGCTCATCAACACCGCCGCCTCCCTCCGCCACACCGCTGCAACCCAAAAGAATGACACCTCCTCGCGCTCCCACGCCATCTGTCGCATCCGCATCGAGAACCCCTCTGTCCCGTCCGCCGAGGATGGCATGCTCTACCTCGTCGACCTCGCTGGATCCGAAGCAGCCCGAGACCGCTCGGCACACGACACCGCGCGCATGAAGGAAGCCCGCGAGATCAACACCAGCCTGTCTGTTCTCAAAGACTGCATCCGCGGCCGTGCCATGGTCGACGCCGATATCCAAGCCACTGGCAAATCCACCAAGAAAGCGGCCTACGTCCCCTTCCGTCAAAGCACCCTGACCAAGACCCTCAAGCATGTATTTGAGCCCGCCGGTGCCCGCAGCTGCAAGACCGTCGTAGTTGCCTGCGTTAACCCCTGCCTTGCCGACGTCGGCGCGAGCAAGAACACTTTGCGCTACGCGGAAATGCTTCGTGTGGTGGTTCCCAAGGCCAAGACCCTCGAGTATAATCCAGGGGTCCCTGCGACATGGAACAACGAACAGCTCCGCGCATGGATCGATGCCAACGTACGTTCCCCTTACCCTCTGAGCATCATCGATTAACATCCCCCCCAGTCCGGCCAACCCCCCATCTCCTCCGCCCTCCTCGCCCCCACCGAGTCCGGCCCCCAACTCCTCCGCCTACCCATCCCGACTTTTCTCTCCCGCTGCTTGCAAACCCCCTCCATCACACCGGAACAAGCCCAAGCCTTCCAGATCAAATTCTGGAAAACCCACGTCGACGCACAAACTCAGTCCCGCCCGACCGCCGAGGAGGCCGATCTAGGTTTGGATCCTGAAATTGTGAGACAGGCGAGGCTCAGCTGCAGCGCTGATCCGGAGGAGGGAAGCAGTGCCGTCCCTTTCATGGAGCGGATTCGACCCGGAATGGTGGTTTCGTACACGACAAGGGACTACTTTCTGGGATGCAACTGGAAGGGGACCAACTTTGGGATGATTATGTGTCCGGCGGAAGCGGTGGGGGAGAGGGTTTGTGATTTGATGGGGCAAAAGGTGAGAAAGGGAAACGAAGAAGGGAGACGGTGGCTGGTGGCGGTAATCACGCCGGCGATCCTGCCAGGGGCGTATCTGGTAAACGTCTGGAAGCAGATCGTTGTGGTGGAGGAGCAGATGCAGGGGGAGATATTGATGGAGTACGACGAGGCGACGAGGTACTATTACCTGACAGTGTAAAGGGGTGTTTGCGTGCTTGTTTGCGCCCAAGAGGTGTGCACATGATAATATACAAAATTGCTGGCAGTTAGAAAACGGACACTTGCCCTTGGCCACCCGCCACGGCCTTGATCCTCGAGCCAATCTCCAACGGGTTGCCCTCGTGAATCAAGAAATGCCCCTCCTTGACACTTGGCTCCTGAATCCCAAAGATCTTGTACAGATTGCCGCTCACCAACCCCAAAGCCTGCCTCTCCGTCAGCTTGCCGCCCCCATTCTTGAACGCAATGCCCGCTGACAGGCCCAAGGTCCGGACGACGTAATCCCCCTCCATTCCAATGGCGACTTCGACACCAGCATCAATTAGTCTGTCGATGTTTGTGCCGTTGGTGAGGGGTGCGCCAGTAAGCGCTCGTCGCTCCTCCCATGTGAGCCTGTACGAGAGGAAGGGGAGTAGAACCACCGGGACCTTGGCAGCCGCGAGCTCCTCAGCGACGACATTCGCCTCGCCACCTCCAACAATAACCAAGTGAAGTGAGGACTTCGTCACTGCATCCACAGCAGCTTTGACTTTGAGCACCGAGGCTATGATATCTGCGCTGTGAGCTGTGATAGCCAGAGGGAGACTGCCGTTGACCACTCGTTGAAGGAAAGCACTTTCAGAGTATGGGTCAGTTGGGGCTTCCCGGAGCGCGGCCGCGTCGAGCAGTTTACGCCGGAGTGCGCCAATGTAGGCCGAGACGGTTGGTGCTCCGGGCCCAAAGTGGCCAATGCTGTAGTGCACGGCGACGTCGTTTGCGAAAACTGCTCCGCTATCCAGCACTGTGGTTGACCCTGTCAGGAACCCCGTGCTGGTACCATGATGTGTGGCCTGGCCGGCAAACTTGGGCGCCGAGATGGCCTTGGTGACGCCGTATCGGTACGAGACGTGAAGCTTCTTGTCGTCAAGCTGCAGTCCGTCTTCGGCACGGCTGAAGATTTCTCCGTCGTCGCCATTATCGGTAACGCTTTCCATGTCGATCGAGTTTAGACCAAGTGTGCCGCCGAAACCGGTGAAAGACCCGGTCAGATGGCCGTCGCGGAGGCGCACCACAGGGACCTTGGACTTCGTGCCCGACTCCAATGCCTTAAGCTCGGCCTCACAAGTACCAATGCAAGTGATCTTGCCTTTTGAGACGAGGACTTTGCCGGTGCCCTCGGAAGCGACTTCGGCAGTGAGGGTGCTCGACACGCCAGTGAACACCACATCATCCATCATTGTCGGCTCCTCCGCAATCCTGGCCAGGGCCTCATCCGGAACGATCAGTTTGGCCTTGGGCTTCTTCAACTCTACCGGGTTCTCAAACTGAGCCCTGCCGTCGATCCAAACTTGGACCGGAGCGGCTCCGACGCTGAGCGGGTCGCTATCCCACACCACGATATCGGCATCGAAACCGGCCTTGACCTTACCGAGCCTCTTCCCGAATCCCAGACGCTCAGCCGGCGCCGTCGTCACGGCTGCAAGGGCCACGTGGTAAGGGAGGCCATACCGGTAACCCCTGGCAGCTTCAAACACAACATGCTGAGCGTTGATGACCGGGTTGTCACTGACATAAATGGAGGTCAGTCCATTGTCGTACAGGATCTTTCCGGCGTATTCAGATGCCACATATGCTTCGGCTTTGTACCACATGTGGTCGGCAAAGAGGGCAGATGCAGGCGGCTCCCCTCCATAGGCGCGTTTGAGAATCTACCGCCAGTTAGCATTTATTCATCCGAACTTCAACGCATCCTGCTTACATCCGGAACCAGGTAGGTCTGGTGGGCATGGTGGAATGCCCGAACCTTAAACTTAAACTCGTTCGTGTGGTCGACAAACGCCTCGAGATCCGGAGCCGTGTAGCAGTGAGTGTTCAAGCGCACTTGATCGCGCAGCAGCGCCCCGAGCGACTCCCACCGTATCTCTTGGGGAAGATACCCCTTCACGTTCTCGATTCCCCCTGCGGCTGCCGCATCGCACCAGTCATCCTGCTCACGGACGATGCGTGCAGCCTGCTCGAAAGCGTGACGAAACTCCCAGCTCTCGCCCATCCGACTAGCCGGGCCTCCCTCACCGTGTCTTCCGTACACACGCTTGGGATTCTCGCCGCACGCCATCTTCATGAAGCGCCAGTTGCGATCCGGGTCGGCCAGCAAGTCCGTCGCGCTTGTCTCGTTTCGTCCGTCGGGCTTACCGACAGCATGCTTGATCACATACGCCTCTCCGCCCATGTTATTGGCGGACCCCGGCAATATCAAGCTCGTAGTGACGCCACCAGACTTGATGACTTGGATCTGGTGGTCATCCACCTGGATTCCGTCGATAGAGCGTACGAAGGGGGTGATGTCGCCCGACGCTTCGTTGCTGTCCTCGTTTCCGACGAGAAACGGAAGGGAGCCAACACCGGCGTGGGAATGCATGTCGATGATTCCGGTGGTGAGCGGGCGGCCCTTGGCGTCGTAAACAATGGCATCCTTGGCGACACTCGAGACGGCAATTGACGCCTCGACTCGCTTGATAAGACCATGTTCGAGGTAGACGTCAGAGGTAATCCAGCGGTATCCCTTGCCATTGCGTGCATCCTCGGCAGACGTTCCCTCGACGGGCTCGCCGACCCAGACGGTGGCATTTTTGATGAGAGTCGGGGCGTGCCCGTCGATGTAGCGCGCGTTGCGGTCTCGGCCAGGTCCAATTGGGTCCTCCGGCTTCTTGCGCAGCTTGCTGCATGTAGCCAGGTCTTTCTGCAACCGCTTGACGGACAATCCGTGGACGGTGATGTCGGCGCTAGGCGGGACCGGAGCCGAGAGCTGTCTCCACTGTGCGAATGCGATGAATGCGAGACACGTAATGCCAACAGCTCGCAATACCCTCGATTTGCGGGCCCGGCCACGTCTCCAGGACGGGCGTTGGGCAAAGGAGCTGTACGCCGGAGGGACGTCCTTTGCGTTCATTGTTGTTGTCACAGAAGTGAGGAGAGGAATGGTGAAACCCCCCGACGCAGGAACGGGTGGATGCAGGGAGGTTGGGTGAAGATCCAACGTTGTGCCGTCTAAAGTGGAGCCCCTGCAGTATCCCCGCCAATCCGGCCAATTGGAGTCGACTCCCAGATTAGAAGGTGAGAGACGCTATCTTGCACTATGAGTTCCCCGCACAAACAACCACGAGCGGAGATGGCGCGAGATACCGGGGATGATGGTGACATTCAATCTACCATGATTCATCGGCGTGTAATTCAGCTGCACGAAGGAACAGCGTGTTGCCGAAGCTGTTTCGAATCTTCGTCGAAGTTTGATGGGGCGGAGTTTTTGCTAGCGGGCCGAAACGAAGACACCACCGCTCTGGTGTCTGCTCGACACAATACGATGTCTCGGGGGTCAACAAGCCCAGTCCCGGAATCGGTGGAGGTGGGCTGGTACTGGCCGCTTCGGACACCTGGACCGGCTTGCGGCGCTGCCTACTCCAAACCGCGCCGACTATGCTCAAGATCACGCTGGGATCGAGAGACCGGCAAACACGTCAATGAATCATAGCCTCTTGTTATGCATCATTGATTGCCGATCTTTTTTTACTTCCTTCCGGTGGACAGTAGCCCAAGTATAACGTCGGTCAAACATTGGCCCGCTTACACGACGTCCATCGAGGAACCAACCAGGCAACGACCATGACGACGGTGCGTTGTATAACACCCCAACTCTCGACTCCCCAATATCGACCACACCTCACACTAACCGCCAAACAACCCTCAAATCCCCCTTACCACCAGCCATCCAAACTCAAACACACAATGTCCACCTCCACTGCAAACCCCCAGCGCCGCCCCTACACCGGCTCCTGCCACTGCGGATTCGTCCGCTACATCGTCTACCTCACCCTCCCCCATGATCCGCCTTCACCAAGAAACCGCCGCGATGCAAACGGGCAGATCCGGCAAATGATCTACCGCTGCAACTGCACCACCTGCCAGAAAACCGGGCTGCTTCACGTGCGCCTGCCCTCGCCACCCGACGATTTCCTCCTCCTCTCCCCACTTGACCCGCTGCGCGAGCTCGGCGACTACCAATGCTTCGACAAGCTGATCCACTTCTTGTTCTGCCGCGCGTGCGGTGTGAGGTGCTTCTCGTTCATGGGTGAATGGGAGTTGAACGAGAAGGAAGTGAAGGATCCGGTGTCGGGTGAGGTGGGTGTGAGGAAGGTCTGGAGTCCGAAGAAGGGGTGGGTGGAGGATATGACGCGGTACATGAGTGTGAATGCGCAGACGCTAGATGCCGGGCAGCAAGGTCTTGATTTGAGGGAGTGGACAGAGAAGAAATGGGTGATGTATCTGGATTGCTTGGAGGAAAAAGAGGATGATGGGGCCAGCAGCTTTGATACGGCAACATATGACAGGCCGTTTGCCGGGGGCATGTATTAGTGGACTGATGACTGTTCAAACTAGGGTGCAATGGTGTGCTTCTCCTTCAGCTTCTCAGTCCACTGCCTTGCCCATTGTTTTCAGGCTGGCATGCTTGGAAAATTTCAGAATATCCAGAACAATGAAATTGTAAATGCTACATGCTCCACCCATGCCGAGAACCCCTGATGCCATGTCTGCCCGTTTTGCCCAACCCCATTTGCCGAATCCTTCGTGGTCTTCAACGTTCCGTCGCCCGATCCTGCGAGAGTTTCAAACTGCGCCTTGAATGAATAGGCCCAGCCATTTCATTGCCGATTGTCTTTTTGACTTGTTTGATCTGTGTGGTTTTGATGGTGATTTCGACCGACTTGTGCGTTTTGGTCTTGATGAGGCTTCGGTGTTGGCTGAGCCCGGGGTGTCTGTGCCGACGACCGTTGGTGGCTCGCGAGGACTCTTGGGGAGTGCCATCCCGTAGATTGACGCAGATCTTGGACTTTGATGTCGTCTTGGAGGTGTGGCCGTGAGTGGACTTGGTGATCTTGGCATTGGATTCTCGTCACCGACAATCGAGGGGCAGAGCGGTTTTATGTAGAAACACACTGCGGCTCGATCCTTTGCCAAGCAGGGCCATCCTCTGCCGCACTGCAATCATCGTGAACGGGTGGGTGGACCCAGTACCGGAATTAGAGCTGACATTCGGGGCGCAGCCTGCCATTCTGCCTCGCTGCGACAATCTGCGCCGGACGATATCGGCATCCTTTCTAGAACATCGGGGCAAAGAATAGGCTAATGGAGCAAATGCGCATTTCATCGCTGCAAAATGGCAGAAATACTGTCTGCATCCAATTTCCTCGGTTGCGATGATGGAGGTCAGAGGAGCTGACTGTCGCGACTTTGAACTGAGCTCTTGCTCATTGGCCGGCGTGCCGAGAGCCGTGCATTAGACGTAACGAAACTCAAAGATCTGGAGCATGCGCAGCTCCCTGGTTCTGATACTGCACCCGGAAATCAGGATTCGCAGCAGGGTACCCATGTGCCCATGTCCCGATCCAAGCCAGGGGGGGGGGGGGGGGGGGGGGGTATTTGCTCCTTGTGAAACGACGTCGGTATCGTGATGTGCATCTGTTTGACAAAGGACAGACACCATTAGCGGCAGGGGATTCCAGGGGCACTCTGTAATAAGCTCGCCCGAGGGATTCCTCTACCAGGTGTGACTGTCACTTCAAGAGAACGAGCTCCCGACCATCCAGCATGCCACATCCCGGACTGCAAACGGCGGCGTCGGCCCAACAGTCCATCGTCTCCAACACTTAACCCGTTTTGACAGTCCCCAGGGCCGTTTTTGCCTTTCCCCAGTCCATTTTCAGCCTTCTGGGTGCAGCCCCTCACGCGCCCAGGGCTCCTTCCCACTTCCAGGCCCTAGATAAGCTCGACTAGTTGCAGCTCCTTCCAACAATGAAATAGAAAGGTGCTCGTAGCCGAGTCAGCTAAGTTTTCAACTTGGTTCAAAAGCTAACGTGTCTGATTCTAGACCGTACCCCTCTCCTCATCTTTAGGTGCAAGGTTTTGCTGCGAGCTGACAGCACGCAGGCTGGTCCCTAGAGTGGTGGATGTCACGCAATGCGGGGCAATGGTGGGCGATCTGGGGATATGGTAGCCTCGAGGGGGGTTGCCAGGCAGGTGCAGTGTTTCTGACACCTCCTGCCTTCCAACGGGTGCTTCCAAAAATTACATTGATAAACTGATAAGGAAAACTTGCAACTCACGTAGCTTAGGCTGACAAAGGAATATGTCGCTTCGAGTGGGGCCAGGAAGCGCCCCGAAGCGTTAACGTATTCCCCTGTGTTTCCGGCTACCCCGGCTTTCCGGCCACTTTTCCCCCCTTTTCAGGCCCCTGTACGGCCCACTGTAAGCAGCCACCACTGGGCTGTTACCATGGCAGCCAACCTACTGTAATTCCGCACTTTGAAGGCTGTCGCCTTCCTTCTTTCCGCTATTTTCTTCCTTTCAACCTTCTACACTCATCAACAGTACGAGACGAATAGTCCAGCCTCCCACGCCTTCCGAAACGCGCCTATTCGAACGAAATCGATTACGATACGATCTGACTACGTAACCGAACTGATCAGATCGAGCCGAACCGACCATAATCGGGCTGAACTAGCCTGTCCTAGCCGAAATGCCGATACAGTGGACGACTTATAGGGGGATTATAAAGGGTTAGGCTAGAAGGTGACGACCTGCGGGCCACCCTTGTAGGCCGGCACGGACCGACGTGTCCCCGCAGGCGCCACCGTATGCCAAGCACAATACGGTGTCCAATCCATACTGTGTGATCACCTTGATCAACGCTAAAGAGAATGAGCACGATGACCACTGATCACCTTGATCAAGACTAAGGGAAGAGAGCAGGATGATCAAGGTACAAGCTACTTTATTATTAGATAGTATAGGTAGCCACCACTGCAATACTGGGGAGGAACCTCTTGGTTTCTCACGCAAGTATTCGCTCGTCAATTGAACCAACTTCGATTGTGTCCTACTGCACCAACACTTGGTGTGTTGCTCTACATTATAGTGACATACGACCATCATTGACCAGTGAACCCTGTAAGGACTTGCTTCTGTATTACTCCTCTCTACCCCACCCAACCTATCTAGCGACCCTGCCGACCGATTGTCGACAGGCACAGGTCGTAACAGGTGGCTCTGTTGGCCTCCTGGCCTTCCGTGGCCCTATTGGAATTGACTAGATTTGCATTTTGTAAAATCTGTAGTCTTTTAAAGCTTTCCAGAGTAGAACTGGCTCTGTTGGCCTTGATTGCAGCTCTGGATGTTGGTCGTGATAGTTGCAGAATACAGGTAGATTCAGGGCCCCTGTATAGTGGCTCGTTGTGGCTGGTGTCACTATGGGGCTGATCTGGCCGGAAAGCCGGGGTGGCCGGAAACACAGGGGAATACGTTAGCGTAGGGCCGCGCTGACGGCCAAACGAAGCGACGGCGCGCCTGGTACATTATAACGACACTGCACCGGAGGTTCTCTAGGAGAAGCATCTCAATTCTCTACAGGTGATAGCATGATCTTGCCATTGTCTGGAATGGCAGGGACCGGGATGGCGATGCTATTGCCCTAAAACGATTGCCTACGACTCCGGGTACAAATGAAAATACTCGCGTTTGAGGTTGCCTAGACGCCAAAGTGGATGTAGGGAACCCAGTATGGATCCGCCATTGTCTGCACCCGCGACTCGGAGAACTCCAGCGTGGCATCTCTCGCCCTTTCCTCCTTTTCCTTTTCGCCCCTGATACCACTGTAACGCAGCGCGCGAACCGCCCGATGGAGTCCCCGGCAGACCGCTACATCCGTCATCCCTTCGTCCCGCAGCGTCTCATAGAGCACCCTTGCCACATCAACGCAGTGTTTGTCCGACACCTCCCAGAGTGTTCCGACCACGTGCCGGAAGCCTGCGAGCTGGAAAGCACTAACGAGGTGGATTCCCTCGTCGGCAAGCTTTACCGCCTCGTTAGATCCAGTCGAGCAAGCCGAAAGATACCCAAGGAACGGCTTATTCTCCTGAACCCTGTAGTCGAGAAGGTCTCCCACCGTAAGTGGGTTGGTCTTCCAGTCCTCGAGGAGCAGACAGCTTCGTGAAGGCTCCGCCGGATCCGACTGCCCGTGGCCGGCAAAGTGAAATATCTTGCACTTCTGCAGGTGTTGAAGTACACTATCCTTGCGCATAATCGGTGTGAGCGACCATAATTTAAGCGGCCGACAGAGACTCTTTAGCATCTCGACTTCATCTTCAGCAAAACTGAGGATTCGATTAGCCGCCAGGCCTGGTGTTTCGCGCATGGCAACTAGGAGAGCATAATCGGTAAATGGTCCAGCAGACTCTCGAATAGGGTGTCGGCGTCCGTGTACCAACGCCTTAATCGATGGGGCATACGACGACATAACTCTGTCCAGCACACTCTCGGTAGAACCTCGCACGTGTAGTCCTGCCGCGTGAAGGGGTAGCTGGCTGAGGAGTCCTGTAGGAATCCACCACACGCGGGGCCACTTGTCATCGGAGATGGAGCCTTCAAAACCAAGCGCGCTAAGAGTAGGACGCGCGATGCTATCCCATAGCCATTCCAGCAGAGGGATGATATGGAAAGAGCCTGTTGCGCGAGATGACCGAAGATCTTGTGCCCGTTTCCGGACTTCTTCCTCTGTCAGACCAGGTAATTCCAGCACCGCGATCCGGTTGTGCTGAACCAGGAACGCATCACAGCGATACGAGCTCAAGTTGACGACGACAATAGGGTCTAGATCCGCCACGGCCATTATTTCGTCTTCAGTCGGCGGAAGAAGAAAGCGTTCAAATCCAGGTTGAGTGCGAATTCTTGCGATAAGCTCGCCGAACTTTTGGTCTGCTTCACGACGCCGTTTTGCTTGCGACTCCCACGAAGACGTACTATCGTTTGAGATGGTAAACGTTGACCGGTCCGACGGCGAGTCCAACTCGTCTCGAAGGGATGTGAATTCGTCCGCCAAACCGGGATGCTTGCGCTTAAGATCGGAAATATCTCCGCGCACATCCATCAGCAAACTAGCAATGACGCCGCGGCCAAGTTCGAGGAGCTGTAAAGCGTGAGAGGTTGCCTTCCCGGCATTTAAAGCCGTAGCGGCTGCCATTGAAGCCAAGCCAGCGGACTCTGCGAGCATATGCTGCTTGTCGGTATGGTTTAGAGACCGCGGGCTCACAGTCGGGAGAAGTTTTACCGCTTCCTCTAGCAGCTGGCTTGATTCGTCCCACTCTTGTTGCAATGCAAGAATGCTGGCGGCAGCTTGAGCGAGTCGAATGCGGATAGATGGCGGGGCAGTATGACAAGACCAGCCTTCTTTGTACGACGAAAGCGTACGATTGAGGTCGTCTATCGAATCGGTCCGTTTAAATCGCGTACTAAGCCGGTCTCCAAGGTTTTTCAAGTGGCTAGCTCGGTCGGGGTGGTCTTGAGGTGTAACATCTACCGCCATCGTGATAAAATCAATGGCACGGTTAAGGTCATCTATCGAGCCGGTCCGGCGGAATCGGTTACTAAGCCAGTTGCTAAGGTTGCCCAATATAATAGCTTGGTTACGACGGCCTTGAGGTGTAGCATCTACTGCCATCGTAGCAATATCAACGGCACGGTTAAGGTCATCTATCGAGCCGGTCCGGCCAAATCGCATAGCGAGCCAGCTTCCCAGGTTGTTCAAGTAGCCAGCTCGATCGGGGTGGTGTTGAGGTGTAGCATCTACTGCCATCGTAGTAATCTTAACGGCATGGTGGAGGTCATTTATCGAGCCGGTCCGGCCAAATTGTGTACCAAGCCGGCTTCCAAGGTTGTTCAAATAGCCAGCTCGGTCGGGGTGGTGTTGAGGTATAGCATCTACTGCCATCGTAGCAATATTAACGGCATGGTTGAGGTCATCCATCGAGCCGGTCCGGTAAAATCGCTTACTGAGCAAGTTTCCAAGGTTGTTCAAGTAGCTAGCTCGGCCGGGGTGATCTTGAGGTGTAGTATCTACTGCCATCGTGGCAATATCAACGGCACGGTTGAGGTCATCTATCGAGCCGGTCCGGTCAAATCGCGTACCAAGCCAGCTTCCCAGGTTGATCAAATAGCCAGCTCGGTCAGGGTCGTTTTGAGGTGTAGCATCTACTGCCATCGTGGTAAAATCAACGGCACGGTTGAGGTCATCTATCGAGCCGGTATGCTCGAACAGCTGACCAAGCATTGCCCCAAGGTTGCTTAATATGCCGGGTTCGAAATATGCTCCTCCAAGCTTTAATGCCTGTTGCAAGTTCCTAATAGCCTCTTTTAAGTCTTCGAGGTGGCCGTTTTGCTGGTAATTCTTTGCCAGTCTTATCGCTTCGTTGTTCAAATAAGGTATTTGAATGCTTCTTTCATCAGATCCTGGCTCTTGGTTCACTGTTCGGCTAATAGATACCATCCTGTTAGCAGCTGGCCGCCCCCTGTAGATAGCATTACGGTTTGACAATGTTAAGCGCCTCTTTGCATGCCATAAATGAAATTTAGACTAGAAATTCTAAAAAGTGTTTGAAAATCTTGTGACTTACTCAACTCCCGGAAGCGTAAACGTGATGGCTTCTAGGATGGACCTATGCTGGGATGTCCAGACTGACATCATGTCGAAGATGCGAGATCGCCGGATACGATCAGGGTGGTCTGTGGGCGTAACGGCGACCCATCCCTCTGCCCGTTGAACCGCTTGTTCCAGGTGCTCCGTTGAGACTGACTTCTTGAAGAGGAGGAAGCAGGTGTAGATGTAAAGTTCAATTTGTCCATCAATCGCGGGGTTATCGTGCAACTCTGCGAAAGAACAAAGTTCGTCGTTGCTCAGATCCTCGAGGAGAGAGGCTGTTTCGGCATCTATGCTGAACAGCTCCATCTCGACCGTGATGGTAGCTGGCCGCCAAGGGCTGTTGGGCCGTCCGGATTCGCTCGTCCGGGGATGCGAGGCCGCGGGCTGAAGGCGATTCGAAACGATAGTACGTGCGGTAACCAAGATGGCTGAAATGACGGACAAGAAGCGTTGGCAGACACAAACGGACCTTGGGTTCGGCTAACTTGGGCATGTACTCTAATATCTTTAATCGTAGCGTCCGTGGTCGTAGGGCTGTACTGGAACCGCTTTTGTTACGTGTTGAGGGGGGGGGGGGACCCACACCGCCACACATTCTGGACAAGTAGCCTTCCCTGTCCTCCATATAGTTAGCCTGCCAACCTGCCAGCCAAGTTTTCAAAACCCGCTAACCACAGACATGGTCGGTTGATCTGCCTCGCACTATACATCCTGTGCTACAGCTGAGTTGTTCTATCTGAGCCACACTTAGCAAGCTGAAATCTGCTTGGTTTCGACAGGGCTGGGTCACGTCGGTGGCTCAGAAAATACAAGGCGAACTCTTGGCAGCAATCGGGTATTGGTCGGGTCCCGAGTGGTGACGTGGCACCCCGCACCTTCCGAGGCCGGGGCGCTTCTGGGTTGGGTGTCCTTTTCGGTGTGCAGCTCAGCCCGATCAGGCAGTAGCGGCCTGACGTTGATGAAACGAAGGGAGAAAACTGGAAAACTGTTGGTTGATTCTTGCTCCCGAGGTGAAAATTTACCATAGGAAGGGGAAAACTATCTGAGGCTGGAGGCTGCGTTGCACAGACCAGGCGGGGTTGGTGATAAGCATCATCCCACGCATTGGGAAACCACGCTGAGTGGTTGTGTTGCACTGCATGCAGTCTCAAATTTTATTGGCGGGAAATTGCCCTCTGGAAAAGCCTAGATGCCTGACCGAATGCTGCGCATTCTTCTCCACTGGAAATGGGCGCGGGGGAGAGGCTATGACTCAAGGCGAATCTCTGGAAGAGGCTGTCTACCCGAGTTTGTTGCTGCACATCGCTAGGACACCTCAGCCTGGCAGTGTGTTACACGAGTGAGCAACAGTTGCGGTGCGGTAATTGCGGCGACGCAAAAGTGACGGTCAAGTTGGATATCTTGACTGTGGTCTTGATATACATCAACAGCAATGGGCCTTTACAGGATGGCGCAGTTCTCGAACCCAGAACCTGAATACATTCACGCTCGAGTAAGTTTACAACATCTGCTCTTCTCTGCCCTCTTCCAACTCTCCCGGCGTGGGATTCATTGACTTGTTTTCACCATGGCCGACGACGAAGCTGATGTCACCTCGACACACTGGGCGATTTTGATTGGGATTAACTTCTATGTGGAGGAGCGATGCCTTCAAGGCAGCGTGCGGGACGTTGAGACGGTCAAACAGTATCTGGAGGCAGGACCTACGCCTGTGGATATCGCCGTCCTCACTGCAACAACGCCTTCGGACCCCGGCTCTCGCTATCCAGTCGAGGAGTCCGCCCTCTGGCCCACACGCAACAACGTTATTGCAAAACTGAAGAGAGTCTTGGACAAGGCAAAGGGAGGGGATTTTGTATACATCCACTACTCCGGCCACGGAACGCGGAGGAAAGGCGAGCAATTCACCCATCCGACAGGGAACCTAGCTTTTGTTCTCTTCGATGACGAACACGGTAGCAGCTACCTCCTGGGCGAAACGCTAGCAAGGTGTCTCTACAAGATGGTGGGAAAAAAGCTCCGAGTCACCCTTGTCCTCGACTGTTGCCACTCGGGAAGTGTCCTCCGCGCCGGCAGGGTGCAAGGCGCCGACATCCGGGCCATCAACTACAATCCCGCTGTCGACGCAACATTGCCACAGAATTCACACCCATTCGGTCCGGATGGTGGCGCTCTACGCGACGCCCAGATTTCGCTGGAGCGATGGCTCTTCAGCTCCAATCGGGATGGATATACGATCCTCGCGGCCTGCGGTCCGCACGAGAGGGCATGGGAGCTCGAAACAAGGGGGGAGCGAAGAGGTGCACTCAGCTATTTCCTCGTCGAGGCTCTCAGCGCCCTGAGGAAGAGCGGTGTGGTGCTCACGCACCAGTCCCTGTACCAGCACCTTCACACGAGGTTCCACGCATCCTGGCCGCAGCAAACCCCAATGCGCTACGGCAACCAAAACCTTTTATTCTTTGGGGGGCTTGGCGCTGCACCGAGCACGGGGTTTACCTCCGTCTACAGAACAGATGATGCCCGCCTATGCTTGAGCGCTGGGGAGGCGCACGGCGTGCACCAGGGTGACGAGTATCTTACCTATCCATTTGACACACCTGAAGATGGTCCTGGAGGAGCATCAATACTGCTAAGAGTGGAGACTGTTCGCTGTCTCACTTCCGATGTGGTAGGGGCCGAAGAGACGACAGCAGCGGTTGCCCAGATTCGGACGGGTTGGAAAGCGAAACCGGTGACGCAGGTCTCGTCCCGCAAGACTTCTGTGCGTCTCATGAAGAGCGCCCTCTCCCAGCTCCAGTGGACAGGGGCCGCAGAACCGCAGCGTTTCTTGCGCCTCTGCACCGAAGACGAGGACACGGAGCCGTGCATCTTCCACGTCGCGCTCAACGAACACAACGACTACGAAATATTGGACGGGTCGCTCGAGAGGATCGCCGGCTTGCGAGCCATATCGCTAGATATGCCTGGGGCATCCGACCATGTCATGGACACCCTGCGGCACATAGCAACGTTCAAATTCTTCGAAGGAATCGAGAACCGGATGCCCAACGCTTCTTTCGAGGACTCATTTGATCTTTCCCCTCTTGACAGAGCCGAAGTTTCTGGCATCTTCAAGGTCAAGCACGGCGGTACATGGGGGCTTAGGGTCGAGAACCGCGGAGACCGGCCATTGTATCTGGCCATATTCAACTTTACGCCGTCCTGGCAGATTACCAACCTTGTATCACAGGCACGCGATGGCATCGCTTTGGTTGTGCAACCCAAGGACGAATATGGTGCCGGAAAAGAGGAAATACGGCTAAAGATGGAAGTCCCGAGGCCGTTTCAAGAGGATCAAGGACAATGCGAAGACATTATCAAGGTATTCATCACCAGCAAGCAAACCTTTTTTCCGTCGATGATCTTGCCCAAGCTTTCTCTCTATGACTGTTCTCCTAATATAGCAACTCGTGGGAACGAGGATCAGCTGCTTAAGTTCCTTTCGGAACTAACGACGCCTTTTCGAGACCGAGATCATGCGCGGGAGGAGTGGGTCAGTCGGAACTTTATCATAGGCACCGCTATGGAGTGAAGCAGGACATTTGAGATGTGAAGCCACACAGTGGTATGTAGTCTGAATTTTTTGGTCTCTGTAGAAGGAAAAAGGTATGCGCTGAGAAGGAAAAGAGGGTGGGTGTGGTGTGGCCTATGGTCGTACAGGTCATCCCGCTACCACACCCGCAACAGGACAAGAGGGAAAGGCCATTCTCATAAGCCTCCGATCCACCCCATCGCTTAGGGATATGCTATCCTCTCGAGCTCGACGGCGCTGCTAGCTTACTCGAAATCATCATAAAAAAATTCCAGTTCTTCTTCCTTCAGCCAGCGATCATCCTCAGTCGGGCGCTTATTCTTATCGCAGAGCTTGTAGCGTCCATTCTCCACAGCGGCCACCGTATAGGGTCCTGCCCGAGTCGATGTGCCAGGGACAAGTACCCAAACTCGATCAGCTGGGCGGAACTTTGTTTTCTGACGGCGGTCAGCAGCGTTGGGACGCAACTCGAATAGATGTGCTTGCGGTTTTGTATGTGCAAATGGGGCGATCACCATCTTCGCAGAAAGAAAATCTAGGCATTTTAGCATCTTGCGGAAAGAGTACCCAACAGCTTAATGGTACGGTGCCTTACTTTTCATTCGGGTCCATGTTGTCTTTCTCTCGCAAAAACGGATCGTGGCAAGTTGTGGTCAGGAGTTGCAAGTCAAAGTGGTTGGGGCCTGATAGTCCCTACTTATCTTTCGGGCTGCAGCTCTTTCCTCAACTGCCTCGGGCATTTGTTCCTTTCACCTTCTCCCAGAATAGCCAATCAATTCGCGAAACGTAATTTCGCCCCCCGGCATGGCGGGCTAGCAGTCCGCCTGATGTGTTGGCGAACCTTTTGCGGCACTGTGCCCAAATAATGTCTCTACTCCGCCACTTTCTCCCCCCCCCCCCTTTTCTCTCTCAACCTTTTCGAACTTTTGACGCACCAAAATACAAAACATGGCACACCCGAAATTCGATATCGAACTAGGGCAGTGCAGCGACTTTTCCTCTACACCGCGTCGGGATACAGGCAACCCAGGAGCCATACGTGGCACTCCTCGGAAAAAAGATGATAGGAGGCAGCCGGTGCAGAGTACGGCATGACCCGGATGTTAGCACGATTGACCCGACGCTGACATGACTCAGTCGAAGACTACCCGCTTGGATACCCTCGATTCTCGGCGCTCATCGCGTCCCATGATTCCTTGCATCTCTGCCGCCGGTTTTCCAACTTGCGGGTGCGGCTGCTCCTGCTCAAGCAGGACAGGCTCTCGCAGCTGGAGAAGCGACTGGGGAAGATCGACCGGGAAGAGGTCGCCTTGCTGTCCCTGGGAAGCAGCCGGGACGATAATAACCCCGAAAGAATCTCGGTTCTCGCAGAGATCGACGCGGCCTTAGCCGACTACGGTACGCCCGTGGCTGTCGGACCCTCGAGCAAGCACTAACAACGGCACAGACGCATTAATAGAGAGGAACCATCGAATCCTCGGCCTAGAAGACGCATCGTGTAGAGACGTGGCGAGCCTGCAGAACTGGGTAGACGGGAACGGGTGTATAGCCCGGCAGGAGACGGCATACCTCGAACGAGCCCAAGATCTTGTTAGCGTAGCGTCTCCGGATGACGGAGCCACGGCGTGGCTGGGGACGTTGGCCGTGCGTTGCCGCGTCCTCTTCTACACCTGTGTCGGCCATGTGCGGAAACCTACACACTTTGTCTTACGTTTCGAGATGCTAACATGTGTGGTTAAAAAGGATCCCCGGCGTAACGCCTCGCGAGACCCGAACGTGCATGTATTTCCCCGGTCATCTATAACGTGGGTCGCCAGGTTACTGATGACGCCGTTCGTCGTGGTCCTGCTAATGGCTCCCGTCGTCCTCTGCAACTTGGTCAGCAGCTTGACAGCCAGACTGGTTGTCATTGTAGCGGCTACTACTGGGTTCGTCGCGGTATTATCCGGCCTGACCAAAGCAAGAACTATCGAGCTGGCCGTAGCAGGGGCAACGTAAGTACGCCCTTACTTTACCGGGCCTGGAAAGACCACAACTAAGTGTTGTCATGATTACAGTTATACGACCGTCCTAATCGTTTTTGTTTCGAACACAAATATCTATAGAACTTGATGTTATTCTTGCTGCTTATCTGAGATTTTTGAGTACTGTCAATCCAAGAGCCGAGTTTTAGCCGTTTGTATGATGAAAGCTAGCCACGGTGAGATGGGATAAAGTGCGTGACGAATAGCTGGGCACTTCCAATGCACTGGGGGCGTAATTGCCCTATCTTTCTAATGATAGAACTCCGGCAGGGTGGCTGGGCGAGAAAGAGAAAGGGCGGATGCCTGTTTCTTTCAAGTTCTTTTAATTTGATCGCGGCGAGCTTGTTGCGTAACTGATGGTTCTGATCCTGATCGTACTTGGAAAGCTGATACAAGAGACCCTCAAAGACGCCGCTGGCCGTCCGCCGTCTAGGGTCGTTGTAATCGCAAAAGTAGTACGCCCACCGGATATTTCTCTCCCCAAGCTTGGCTGGCGAAAATATCAGAAAAGTTGACAGCATCGTCTTGCCAACACCCGGGCCGCCCACGACGGGGAGAACTGGGCTGGTGGTTCTAGGTTCGATCCAATTCTGAAATGCCGGATCGGATAGAACCCACTGGCAGCAGCTCGCATGGAGTTTGGCCTTGAGCTTGTCGGCGAAGCCCTCCATGTTTGGATCGCCCAACGTATCCATGATAAACTCGCAAGATTCGGGGGGTGGATCTATGACCAAATCAACGTCAGCTTTGCCCTTGCAGATTTGGCGTGCGTCTTTGTCTGCTCATGTCTGGTGCGGATGCGGGGATTTGTTTTGGCGCATTACCTTTATCGCTCATGGTGCTAAAATTATAAATTATAAATTCCACATTCTGGGGCATTGAGCTGAATCGAGTTGCTTACCTTATTGCCCTTGGCCGTGGCGATGCTTTGGGATTGTCCCATGTCGCGGGAACACGACAGAACCCGAGTATCACCGCGGCAGTTTGTTATCGCGCGCATGCGTTTCTGCCCAGAACTCTGACGATGAGTTAGCTGGATGCTCTGCCATTGCGCGAGCGCGATTTCCTCATCGCGGGCAGTCGCGATGCTCAAGGACATAGCGAAACGGTTTCAACATACCAACCTATCCACGTGGTTTTGTGATGACCCCGATGCGCAAGCTTTCCGATGTGCAGGAGATGTTGCGAAAGCAGTAGTTTTCGTAGCCGTCGCTGATCAACGAAACAAATGGTTTTTTTTCTGGGCTCCACTCGCTGCGTGTCGGCAACAGCAGCAAGCACAGGGCCATTTCCGACACCAGTGCGGCTGACACAAGCACGGACAAAAGCGCCCATTTCCCATTCACTGCCCCTAATTGTTTCACATTTCGGCGCCCTATCTCCCTTCCCTATACCACCGCCCAGGCTCCCAAATGCTACCTGTTCACTCGCCAACATGCTGCGAAAGGTGTTGATAACACGTTCAAAGGCCTTAGAGAATAACTCAGAGAGGCCCTCGGAACGCTTGTTGACGTTGAACAAGAGGCATCGATACAGCAGAGGCAGGCCCATGGGAGGCTTCGCGATATGACGAAATGTCTTGCTACATGTGCGTAGAGCGAATCCGGTGTCACGAGGGTGGTTTGTCAAAATGAGACGAAAAAAAAGAGATTTGAAAAATTAGATTTTGCAACCCCACCAAAGTTGCCCAATTCTTTCGCACTGCTAGGCCTCAATTCCGCCAGCTTCCCTCCTTAACAACCACGCAATTCAGGAAAAATCAAAGTCGCCCCCATCGTGTCGGCCCCCGTTAAGGCTGAAAAAGACATCGACGTGTATCGAGTGGATAGTGATTGCGAGGTATGTATTCATTCAAGCACGATATGTTATGATGCCACGTCCAAGAGTCCAAGTCTGACCGCCTCCAAAAGCAGACATCTCATCACTCGGATTCGTCTAGCGATTCTGACGGCGAGCGCATCTAGAGTATCATAGAGGATGGGAACAAGAAACTTGTGGCCCCACTTCCGGAAGTCTGCAAAGATGTCACTGCGGCCCTCCTAGAGAAGCAAAAGTTCCGCGGCCTCAGGACGTCAAGGTCGGCTTGCACCGCGTCACCCAAGACAACATCTGGTCCGACGAGGACAGCGTCCGAGCCGAAGACGAGTGGCGTACGCGTCTCGAGGGCAAGGAGATGCCCGCCAGCTCCGAGAACAATGCCCTCTACAAACTCTACAGGTCCTGCTTGGCCTTCATGCTGTGTTTTCCACAGGACATCATCTCTCCCAAGTTCGGGATGGGATACGACATCAAGCAGAACGAAACCCCCGATACCGAGCAAGAGTGGACGCCTGAATTCCGCACCCTTCTCAAGGATCTCCTCAACCACCCAAGGTGGAAGGGCCAGTACACGATGCTCTCCCACGCCGTATACTACACTGTGCACGCCATGTGCTCTGACACTGGAAGCTAAAAGTGGCGCTGTCGAGATCTTGGATCATACGAGCAGCCGTTTATGGAGCGATTTTATGACAACTGCGGTGCTGGGGTCACAGTCACCACCGCACATGCCCAGGCGTCTGGAGTCTCCGAGCCGACGGACCTTCTAGGCTGAAAGGTGCTATTCGAGGCCATCGACAAGGCTGTGATCAGGTCGGGAGGAGCAACGAGTCCTGTAGACCCTGGCCGTTGTCTATCTGCTAGTTACGGCGAAGCATTTGGAGGCGCTGAAAGAAGGCCTGGACAGGATACTGTGGTACAATGCTCCACTGCACCCTCCTGTCTGGTACTACTCGCTCGCGCTCGACATGAGTATTCCAGACAATTTCTATCCGCTGGAAGGGGGGGCTACGTGAGCTCAAAGAGTATGCACTCATCAGGTCGCACGAGATTCGTTGCCAGCAGGACAAGCGCGCAGCAAGCCGTTAGTTTAAGCGCAAGCATTGACGAGCTAGCTTTCCTAGTCGTAGATATGGATCGGCCAAATTGGCCAGACTATAGCAGCAAACATGATAGTTGAGACCTCCAATACCATCTCCAAGTGTATGTTAATCTCGTGGCTTTGTCCACGATCCAGACTTGATTGCACGGGGATAGGACAAGCCATAGTCACAATCACATCACGTGAACATATTGAAATCCAAAACTCTTGGTATTATGCCTCTCCAAACGCTTCCGATTGCCAACTAGATGCTAGCCAAGATGGAGGTATCTAGGGTAAAATAGAAAAAGAAATGTATGCAATGTACATGGATTCTATCCAAGAACCACGCCTCGCTTAGAAGAGCTTGTGAACAATCTTCATGGGGATGCTGGCGTTGGCACGCTTGGCCTCGATGGCGCGGTGTAGCTCCCAATCGATCTCGCGACGGCCCGAGTCGAGGTCGATGTTGTCGATGGTGAGGAACTTGGGCCTCTTCCAGATGTAGCCGGCGATCCAGAAGGCGATGACGACGGGGAAGGCGAGGCAGGACATGAAGAAACCCTCAGCATCGTTGAGCGGGCCGCCGTCAGGGCCACCACCAATGGGCCAGATGGCGACGTACATCTGGGCGATGAAGACGAGGATGGCGAGACCGAGGCCGATGTAGGAGCCGGGAACACCACCAGCGGCCTTGAAGGGGATCTCGTCGAGGGTGCGGCCCTGGCGCTTCCAGGCCATGCGGAAGCGGATGTGGGCGAGGCAGATGGAGCCCCAGGTGAAGAGGGCGGCGAGACCGGAGATGGAGAGGAGCCAGTCGAAGAGCTTCTGGCCGGACTCGGGCTCGGTACCGGCAAAGGCGAGGAATCCCATGGCGAGGACGATGATGGTCGAGTAGAGAGGGCGGCCGGCGCGGTCGACGTAGGTGAAGACCTTGGGGGCGTAGCCCTGCTCGGCCAGCGCGGTGAGGGTGCGGCTGCCGCCGTAGACACCGGAGAGACCGATGGAGATGACGGAGATCATGATGACGGCGTTGATAAAGTGGTCATAGCCGACCAGACCGGCGTACTTGCCGACGAGCACGAAGGGGGAGGCCTGGGAGTTGGCGAAGGCGTTGCCGCCGATGAGGTTCGGGTCGTCGGCCGAGATGAGGAGACCGACGAAGAGGAGCGAGAGGATGTAGAAGAGGGTGATACGCCAGAAGACCTGCTTGCAAGCCGAGGGCAGGGTCTGCAAGGGGGTCTTGGACTCGGAGGCGGCGAGACCGATAAGCTCGGTACCAGCAAAGGCAAAGGCGGCCGTCACGAAGACGGAGCAGAAGCCCTTGAAACCGTTCTTGAAGCCGTTTTCTTGGATGTATTTGGAGCCCCAGTACTCGTTGTAGATGCCGTTGTCGGGGCCGCCGCCGCAAACGAGGACCATACCGATGATGATGAAGGTGATGATGGCCGACAGCTTGAGGAAGCTGGACCAAAACTCCTCCTCAGCGTAGCCGAGAGTGCCAAAGACGCAGATGATGGTCAGGGCAACGAGGAAGACGGCCATCCACACCGCGGGGCTGATGGTTCCTTGGGTCCAGTAGTTGATGGTGAAGGAGGCGACGACGATTTCAAAGGGCAGGATGAAGAACCATTGCAGGAAGTAGTTCCACCCCATGGCGAAACCCCACGAGGGATCGACGAAGCGAGTGACCAGAGTGTAGAAGCCGCCAGAGACAGGGTACATGAGAGACATTTCGCCGAGGGCGAAAACGACGTTGAACATCATGACACCGATGATGATGTAGTCGATGAGCAAGCTGGCCGGGCCGCCGCGACGGAGGGCGCTGCCAGTGCCGACGAAGAGACCAGCACCGATGGAGCCGCCGATGGCAATCATGTGCAAGTGGCGGCCCTTCATGGTCTGGTTGAGCTTGTTGTGCTTGTTGCCGACCGTATCCTCGCGGCGCTTGAAGGATTCGGGCGTCATGCCCATGCGGCCCCAGAAGTTGAGCCCATAGTAGTCGTCGTTGTTGATCATGTCGACGTGGACGGTGCCGACGCCGGCCTCCTGGTCGGCGCCATAGACGGGCGCTGGCTTGGCCTCGAAGGCCTTGTCGGACGAGCCGCTATTGGTATCCTTCTCCATGACCGCGGGGTTGAGTCGGGGAATGGAGGGAACAAAAAATCGATCGGGATGCGGAAGAAAGAGCCCCAGGTTAGAGTTTGTGACAGCCGGCGGCCGCGAGCTTTATGTTCGCGTCGCACGTCGCACACATCCCCGCCAGGCCTCTCCGCGCGCACATGCAATCAATCTGGCAAAACCGCTGATGGCGGGCTGCGTCCTGACCCGCTGGTCGCCGGCTCCACCGTTATCCCGCCCATTTTCGATGTTGGTAAAAGTCTTGGTATGCTTCGGGACCTTCCTGTTTGGCGAGGTGCAATGTTGCAACTCAAATCCTCCAGGCCTGGGCGCCCCCGCTGCCGAGGTCTGCCGGCCAGTGACGAGCCGCCCGCACGACAGGGGTCACCTGCCCGCCACTCGATAAGCCGAGCATCTTAACTACCTACCAAGCTGGGGGCCTTGGCCCTCACCCGCCATTGGTGCAGCGCTGGCCGACGTGTCTTGGCTTGAGATATCAAGCAGGCTGCTCCAAGCCAACCAGGGGCAACTTTCCATTGTCGTTCTAGAAGGCTACCCGAACCTCTCACCGACGCCCACGGTGCCTCCGAGCCAGCGCGGCCAATCCCCACCTCGCTTCCCCGCGCTTCAGCGCCGCAGTTGCCCCATCCGGCCGCCGATGCCCGTGGCAAATGATTTGACAATGCCATCGCCGTCGTCCAAAACCGCCCTCTCGGGTCTCCCGACGCTGCAAGCTACTCTCAGCATCGCCAGATCAGGTAGCACTGAGCGTGACCTCTCTCCGCCTGGCGCGCGCGCTGGCTGAAGCCTTACTTGTTCAGACGAAGGAATCCCGCCAGCTCAGACTTCGAGAAGCCCTCACGCGCCCTCTTGCATGTTTCTTGCAGCCCCTCGCCTGACAAATCCGCTGATACGCTCCACTTCCTCCTGATGAAAGCAATAGTGCGGCCTAACGCCTGATGAGACAGCGACGCTTATCACGTCCGTCCGCATTGACGGAGCCAAAAGTCAAATGCGCGAACTCAAAAAGCGAGCTTGATACGGTAGGCCGCGGCTCAAGTTGTATCACGGGTCGGCTCGCACACCGAAATGGGTGCACGGATGGGAAGGTCGATTCTGGATCCCTGCAGCCACCATCCCGATTCTGAAGGCAGCTCCTGAGGCACACCCCCAATGTCAACCAACGTTCCAGCTCCCCCAAAATGCCCCCAACGCTCTCGGTAACGCAACGGGTCAGCCACTCCCACCACACCCGTTTCCTGCTGACCAGCGGTTAGGCTATTTCGCGTTTTTCTGTCCCTAGGCACGCTATTTCCGGCACTGGAGTCACTCCAGAACGAGACATTCCCCGTTATCCACCTCCACAAAGTTCGGCGTGCCAGCATCATCGACCCCAGATTTCCCCGCCTCCTCTTCCAGCCCATCTTCAATCGATCGCGTAATGTCATTGATCCAAGCCAACCAGCCCAGAATACAAAAGCCCCGCATCATGAGACTTGACCCAGTACTTTGGGAGCTACCTGCCTCTCCAGGGCTAGACCACCCGCGACGCCAAGCGTTGCCCGTAACCCAAATGCGAAACTATCCTTGAATGCATGCAGCAGCGCCAACACGCGCACTGGCGGGTCCAATTTGTGCGCAAACGCCTGGAGGGCAGGCTGGTCGATGCAAATGCCATGTGGCGAGTACAGCAGCGATTCTTCGTCGTTGCCAACAGACCAGACGATTGCCGTGGCAAAGTTGAGCTCGTGGTGTCCTGTCAGACGTAATACCGACAGCCAGCTCGGTAGTAGCGAACCTCCCTCTGGACGCAGATCGCGCCACGTTCCTGGGCTGCCCGGGTCGAGATCGCGCGTCTGTGAGACATGGCGGAAGTGATTCCACGGTCGGATATTCGCGGCTGCTTCCGGCGTAGCAAACACCGGGATGGTGGGATCAAATGTGCCTAGGGTCCGCTCATCCAGGTGGTCGAAGTAGTGGAAGTTCTGGAAGATGGCATCCACGGGGGAGGGCTCCGAGTATGGAGTGACGTCGTCGCCCCTATCTCTGGGTGGCGATATGCTTAATCTCTCGGATCGCCTTCTCGACCGCCGGACCGTCCGCGATGGCCGCGTCGGTTTGGCGGCTAAGATTGAGGACCCAGGCGCGGAAGAGGACGGTTTCACGGGTGAGCAAAGCGTCGGATACGATGTGGAAGAATGCTTTGTCCGTCTGCTCCGCGGCCAGCCGCGGGATTGACAACAGCCACGAGTTATCGCCGTTGAGCGATGTCAGAATCGGGCGCAGAGCACCACCTTTGGCAAGGTGCTGCTAGAGCGTCTTGTTGATGGTCGCCAACGACGTGGTGGTGTCGAGATGCACGCGTCGAGCGTGCAGCTACGGGGGCCAGACATGCGGGACATTTATGTTTTGACAATGTGGGAAAGAGTCCGAGGTCACATCGACAGGGTTTCTGAGCATCAGGAGAATTGTTGAAAGTAGCACCGACAAGCTCAAAGGCATGCAGTCATCTTTCTAAACCGCCCAAGATGGAGAGGCTGCCGTTATCAGAAGTGGGTCAGGATCTTTGGATCTGGGAGTCTTTTCGGATCTGGACCTTTGGTTTCACCCCCACGCATGTTCGGCCCGAATGCGGGTGGTGGCAAAAGCCCGAATCGACCAATCAGGTGCTTTGATATACGTCTGATTTCGTGATATTCAATAATACTACATATTAATTTTACATTTCGACCAACACCTTTAGCGCGCCGTGTTGTTGTGCGGCTCCAAAGGTTTCATATGCCTTTTCTATCTCGCTGAATGTGAACTCTGCAAAGCGTCAGTGTGCGGTCTCCCGTTGGGGTCGTGATGGCACTCACTGTGCGTGATCAGCTGGTCGGGTTGCAGCTTCTTGGCCTCCACCATCTTCAACAGCATGGGCGTCGTTACGCCGTCGACGAGACGTGTTGTGATGCCTGCGTGGTTAGCATGGTTCACGAATCAGGGGCAGGACTACTTACTGACGTTCTTGGCCCACAGCTCTTCCAAGAATAAGTTGACCTTTGTCCCGTGGACCCCAACATTGGCGAGAACGCCTCCAGGGGCCAGTAACCTCTGACCGAGCTCAAACGTCGCCGGGATGCCAACGGCCTCGATGACAGTGTCGCACCCCTTTCCATCCGTGAGCTCCCGCACGCTCTTGATAGCAGACTCAGCATCCAGCTTCCCGCTATCAATCGTGGCATGCGCGCCCATATCCGCCGCAACCTTCAACCGGCCCGGATCCGTATCCAACATGATAACCGTCGCCGGCGAATAAAACTGCGCCGTGACCAACGCGGCCAGCCCAACCGGCCCGGCGCCGATGATCGCAACCGTCGACCCCGGCTGCACCTTGCCGTTGAGAACACCGCACTCCAAGCCCGTCGGGAAGATATCACTCAGCGTGACCAGAGCGGCCTCATCAACTCCCTTGGGGATGGTATACAAACTGCAGTCCGCATGGGGGATGCGCACGTACTCGGCCTGCGTCCCGTCGATCTCGTTGCCCAGCACCCATCCGCCAGTAGTGCAGTGAGACGACATGCCGCGTCGGCAGTACTCGCAGGTAGCGCATGATGAGATGCACGAGATGAGCACGGGGTCGCCCTTCTTGAAGCGCGAGACAGAGTCCCCAACCTCGTCGATGATGCCGACGCCTTCATGGCCAAGAACTCGTCCGGGCGTGCAGGTGGCTACGTCGCCTTTGCGGATATGCAAGTCGGTTCCGCAGATGGTGGTCTTGGTGAGTTTGACGATGGCGTCACCAGCGGACTGAAGTTTGGGGACGGGCCGCTCTTGCAGCTCTACCTGACCGGCTTGCTTGTAGACGAGCGCCTTCATGGTGGTTCCAGTGGCATAGCTTCGGGTCATGGCGAAGACTGATCTTGGTGGTGGTGTTAGTCGGCTTCTGGGAATGTGAGAAGCCAATGCGAGTCCCCTGATTGTGCTTGCGCAGCGGGGGGAAAACAGTTTCGACGCAGCATTCATACCTGATAATGGATGATTGAGTTTCTACCTGCAGATGATCGCCAAGTTGGCGCTATTTGAAGAGGCTTGGCCGTTGGCGATGCGGGTTGCCAGTGGTGGTGCCGAGGGCAGGGGTGGGCAGTGGTCTGATACTCGGCTGACCACGGGTGATCCTAGGGTCGCTCCACCACCATTCGATGACTCCGAGATTTGGCGAAAGAGATCCAGATCGCTAGCTGAGCAGGATGGGCAACGCCATTTATGTAACTCTCAGCTCAGCCAGTTCTTCCAATGCGCAACGACCTGCGCTGCGATTTGGCGTGCGGTGCCGTCGGGTTGACGACGGGAAGAGCTCTCGGGCGTTCAACGCCGCTCGGTTCGGAGCGAAGTGGATGCCGTTGTGGGGAATCTCAGAAGCTTCCACTTTCCCGTTTCTGAGACCAAGAGTACCCGCCTTCCACGTGATGCAACTGATCTGACGTCGCCAACTTGTCTTCTCGACGTTGATAGCTTCACGATATCAACCTCAACACCCCGAATAGGAGTCCACGCTTTGTGTGGAGATGAAGCACAAGCCGTGGTGGTTGGTGGTGGGAGCGCCAGCGACCCCACGCGCATCAAGAAGAGGTACGTGCATGATCCACAACTGAGCGCAAGCGTTCAACGCCGCTCGGTTCGGAGCGAAGTGGATGCCGTTGTGGGGAATCTCAGAAGCTTCCACTTTCCCGTTTCTGAGACCAAGAGTACCCGCCTTCCACGTGATGCAACTGATCTGACGTCGCCAACTTGTCTTCTCGACGTTGATAGCTTCACGATATCAACCTCAACACCCCGAATAGGAGTCCACGCTTTGTGTGGAGATGAAGCACAAGCCGTGGTGGTTGGTGGTGGGAGCGCCAGCGACCCCACGCGCATCAAGAAGAGGTACGTGCATGATCCACAACTGAGCGCAATGAGAGAAAATTCTGATCCATCATATTTGTCCAGAATGCCATGTGACTCAGATGGCTTCGTCCCCTTTGCGCCTCGATGCTGGTGCTGCTTTCGGGCTAACATGCATGCAACTGCGGCTGCCGAGGGAACCCCAGTGGCTTGCATGAGAACGGTCTAAATTCCATCTCCTCGCGGACGCAATGCTATCCGCTGGGATGGCGTTCGGGCATAACGGTGATTCCAGTTGCTGGAGTTATTCCCCTGCCAAGCGATTGGACGGTGCTTCCCAGCCTGCTGGCGTTGACACTAGCTGCGGCCGCTTCGAAGAAACCGATCAACCAACCTCTGGAGGTTACCTGCTGTGCGACCCAACCGACACTGACAGCATTTCCCAGCTCTAGGCGGGTTGAGCTACACCTTTGAGCAGCAACTGTGATAGGGCGCCTTGATTCGTGCCCGATGGGGGATGTGCAGGCCTGATGTCTCGATGGATTGGTCTGCGTCTTGGCAGTGGCTGTCTGACGGTCGTCGCGAGGGTGCGAGAGTCGACATGTAGGGCTGAAAGTCTTTGAGATAGACGGGGGGTTGGCAACCATCGTCACTTGATCGAAGAAACCGACGACGTGGTTCGCCTAGAAAATCTTCGAATGTCCCTCAAGTCAGTTCGTCATCACAGCAACATCACTCTACGCCTCATTCCTTTCGAGTCCGTCAACGTCAACGGCAAGGAACAACTTGAGCTATGGCCTTTCCTACCCAGCCCAGTTTCGTCGTCCACTCTAGGGGATGGGATGCCAACCTTCTCCAGCACCCCGTTCCAAGATTCCTTCGTAAGTGCTGTGCCAGTTGTGCCAGCCAGGTCAACGGCTGACCCCAACCAGACGCCCATGAAGACGTTTTCGACGCCAAGGACCTCGAAGGCTGCAAACCCTTCTACGCCTCTGATATGACCCACACCAAGAGCAACGGCCAGACCTTCTCCGGTGAAGCTGCTGTGGCCGCCTTGCGTGGTGATTGCTCCCTCTTCGCCGGATATTTTCACGAACCCGTCTTCTGCAGCATCAGCGAGACTGGTGACAGCTATCGTTTGATCGGCTGGGCCGAGATGTTTGTGGATCTGCCTGGTGGTGGTGAGAAGAAGTACACTGACCTACAAGGTCGGGAGTGGGAGTGTCTGGCATTCTGGTCGTTCATCTATGATGTCGTCAAGGGTGGGGGATCCTCAAGGCTTCCAGGTCAAGACGTTGCAAATGCTTGCGGACCCAACCACCATCTAGGCGAGGCGATCAAGCGTGGGATCGTTCCCGTTGAGGCTCTCACTTCGTGAGTTTCTTTCAAGGCGAAGACAAAGATGTTTGACGTTAGGAGCAATCAGCCTGGATAGCAACATGCTACATTTGGATACATAGGTTGAAGTACCTCGCCGCATACCTATGAAGGGCGTTCTTTGATGTTGATTGAACACCGGAGTGGCTGTGTTGAGAGCCAGTCTGGCCTGAGTCAAACCCGCAGGTCGGGTCAATGTTGACATCTATGTATCTTTGTCAAAGGTATCGAATGGCATTGGGAATGGAAACGCGCTGGGGTCTCAACTCGATTGGCAAGGAGTGCGATGATCCTCTGTTCTGCCTCCTTCGATTACGTGCTCCAGGCGAGCCCGCTCCTAGGACCTGCAACCAAGGGAGCAAATTCTGGATTTCAAACACAACAATCGGGTATGGTGTAGTGGCTAACATCGCTGACTCTCATATTGAGAACTCAGCAGCCCGGGGTTCGATTCCCCGTTCCCGAGTCTGAGCAGTAACTGTCTCCAACACTTTTGCCCTTTTTTTGAGCTTCAAACGCTGTATTGTCCTGTTCTTTTCGTTTATTTTGGTCCAAAACATTCACACTGCCAGCCCGCAATGCCTGTTTTGAGTTGATGCCATTGGCTGCTTTGTGGGAGTGCGGGGGAGGGGCGGTGCATGAGATGTCCAATGATTGCATCAAGAACAGCGCATGGTGCCGCCTGTCCGCCTTGGAGGGTGCGCAACCTAAGACGGCACATCTCTGGGCCGCCCCTACAAAACCGACTCCCAGATTGCTGCAGCTCCGAAGCTCAATCCAGCCTGTCGTCTATTGCTGACTTGCATCCACGGCAATATGGCCCCATTCAGTTTCATACCAGCAATCCTCGAGCAACGGCAACACGTCGCCGACGCAATCTACCCCGGCGCGATGCAGTGCTATGCCATTCCCTACAGCTGGCCCGGCTTCGTTGGTGACGTAGCCGCCATGTACATCGCCCTGCGCATCCATCATGGACGACCGCCGCTTCCAATCCTCCATCGCGAAATCCGCTACTCTCGCCTCAGAAAGTGGCTAGCAACGATGCAGCTGTTATGCTGCACCATTCTAGGCATTTGCAACTGCATTCGATGCTACAACTTCAACCCTCGGCAGAACGGACTGATCCTCATCAGCATTGCGAGAACGTTCGTCGCCGCCTTCAACGCCTTTTCCCTCACGAACCCCTCTCTCCCCGATTCAAAATCGGGCAACTCCGGCACTCCATCCCCTGATAGCACAGCACGCGGCGATTACCTCGATCCTGACGCTGCGGTTGCGGCGGCGGACGTAGCGCAAGAGAGCAGGGAAGAAGAGAACCCTGGTTCTCCCAAAGCTGCACCCATCCCTCTCCCGACGAAAGCGTTCGAACAGTCCACCGGGCCGGATACGGACTACGTCGTCGTTCCTAGCTCGAGTCAAACCCGCGAAGTTATTCCTCTCTTGACGAAAGCTCCCGAACAGCCCCCGGAGGGGTCTCTAGACAACACCGTTCCCAGATTCGGTCAAACTCGCGATGGTGCTCCTCTGACGAAAGTGCCTAAAACTGGGACGCCTCAAGACGACGCTGGTGCTAGCTCGAGTCAAACCCACGATGATCCTCTCATGACACAAGCGCCCGAACAACCGATGGCGCCGCTTCCAAACACCCACGTTCCTAGCTCAAGTCAAACCTTCGACGATCCCCCACCTCCGTACTGCGCCGAACCCCCTGAGACGGCCAACGACATCTCGCCCAGCGCCGCAGCCAACGCCCTCAATACCCTCGCAGCCGATGATGCTAAAGCAGCGGAACTCACGCCCGGTGCGATGGTCGTAATGTGCCTTTTGCCGCTGGTTCCGCTGTCCTTGATTACAGCGGGAATGTATCCGATACTGCACGATGTCGGAGTGGTTGGGGGTCGGATTGGTGTCGATGCGCACAACACTTGGATCTTTTTCCTGCTCGGCCTCGGCTTCGGTGTTTTCTTTATTTTGTTTGGGTTCCTGGTAGTAGCTTGCGAGGCAGTCTTTGGCAAAGCACCCGACGACCCTGAGGCCGCCATCAACGAACGGAAAAAGAGGCTCAAGAACGGGTGCTTGTTGACACTGTTTGTGACGGCCGTGATTATCGTGCTCCTCTCAAACTGGGGTCTCGAAATCGCCGCTGGCGACCATATGCCAGACAAGAGTCGGCCTGATGTATTTGTGTTATACTGGGTTTTCTTCGTCGTCTCGAAGCTAACTCTGTTTGCATTTTGAGCTGCACCTGGCCGCTGGCCGGCTGAATGAAAGAATTTTATGGAGGAACTGATGGCCCAGGTGACATCGTGACCAGTGGGGTTTGGGATCGTCGCAGACCTTAGCGCTCCAAATCCGGTTAAACAGTACGAGGGGTCGCCAGCGGTTGCTGCATGCCAACAGCGGCTAGCAGCGCGGAGGGTTCCGGTTGGCAAGCCGTGGTGGGGTTCGCGTCGTTCCGCGGTGGTCTACGGATGCGGGAAGCCGCTCTAAGCGTTGGATGCGCGGGAGCTATGCTGAACCCGGACATGACAGCCTGCTTGCGAATACGGGGCCAACACCGGGCAGGGTCGACAGTCTACAGGGAGTCTTGGGGATATTTGGGGCCTCCTCTGCCCGCTGTGGAGGCCCTTGTGTTTCACCACCGCACCAGTTTCCAGGCTGCCCAACGTCCCATTTGCAATACACGCGCACCTGGGCATCTTCATCATGGCGACCGACGACCCGGGCATTCTCCCAGCTGAAAACTGGACAGTGCAAGGCACTTCGGTGAGTCCGGCTCGTACTCCTACATTGTTGCTGAACTGACAACTGCTGTCAGGCCGGCTACGGTGCCTCTGATGGCGAATCTTCGACAGCATCGTTGACGGAGAGCATCTACGCATACAGGACGCTCCATGGCCGCACATATCATGCCGATAGGGGGGAATCGCAGTACTGGGGAACGAACGACAACCGGCAGAACGAGTCGTTAGACATCAAGTGAGCATGCCTCTGGCGGCTTGATCTCGCACTCGCTGACCCTCAAGCCATCATGCATGCACGCTCGCCCTTGACGGAAAGCTGTTTCTTGCGCCGCTGGAGAAGGACAAGGTGAAGAATGCGCTCGATTTGGGGACTGGCACCGGGATCTGGGCTATGTAGGTCTCTCGACATGGGTTCGTCGCGGTATCTGACTTTGCAGCGACTTTGCCGTTGAGTTCCCTGACGCCACCGTTTTGGGCACCGACCTTTCTCCTATTCAACCAAGTTTCATCCCGCCGAACCTGAAGTTGTAAGTGACCAAGGGCCAAGTCAAAAGCTGGAGACATGCTTGGACTCGACTAACCAAACAGCGAAATCGATGACTACAACCAAGAATGGACCTTCCCGCAAAACCACTTTGATTACGTCCACACGCGCTGGCTGCTCGGCACTCCGACCGACTGGAACGTTTTCCTCAAGAGGGCCTTCGACTCCATCAAGCCCGGCGGCTGGCTTGAGACGTACGAAATGTCAGCCATCATCGAGAGTGACGACGACACCGTGACCGATCAGACAGCCTGTAAGCCAACCGACCCCTGACTGCGACTGATGCTGACAATTCAGTGGGCCAATGGGGCAAGATATTCATTGACGGTGGCAAGAAGGCCGGCCGCTCGTTCACGATCGTGCAGGACAACACGCAGAGGAAAGCCATGGAGGCGGCGGGGTTCGTCGACATCCAAGAGCACAACATCAAGATGCCCATCGGCGGCTGGGCTGCAGACCCGAAGCTTAAGGAGGTAGGGCTGTATTCGCAGCTTGTGCTGGAGGGCGACCCCGAAGGCTATGTCCTGTTCATGACGAGCACGCTGGGTTGGTCGAGGGAGCAGATTCTGGCATATATTGCTGCCGTCAAGAGGGAGACGCGGTCGGGCAAGCTGCGTCCATACTACAAACAAAAGGTTGTTTGGGGGCGAAAGCCTTGAGAGATATTGGGACAAGGGGCTTTCCATGACGATAATGCATCAACTTATACCCGTGGTCATTGTCCATTTGTAGTGAGTGCCAGCACGGTTCCTCTTCCGCATCATTCCACGAGAGCTGAGCGACGAGGCACGTCTCAACATTTCATACAGCTTTAATACCACTTCCGACATGCAGCTCGAGCCAGGACTCCCCTGTCTTCATTCGAATGCATCCCGGGTGTCGGTCCCTGGCTGCTGCTCAGGGGGTCAGTTCAGCAACCCTAACCCTGCTCTGTGAATTGACAGGCACTCTCACTCTGCCGCCATTTCAGCAAATCGGCAATTAATATCCAAAGCCTATCGTGGATCTCGTACGGGAAGGCGAGTGGCACAGCATCCTTCACAATGGTGGCTGCTGGGTAGGTGCACAGCAGAACTCGACTCCTGCCCAAATCGGGAGAAGCGCCTTGGCAAAGTCCGGCTTGACCTGCCCGAATGACCACGACCAGACTCACCCACCACCGACGCAACATCGAACAGGCGCCTTCGACTTTTGGGATGCAGCTGCGCCATAATTTCCATTTCGACGAGCTACAACCAAAAGTTGCTATTTCCGATCGCGCAGCACCGATAATGGCCGACCTGACCCCGACGCGACTCCCACCTGCTGCGATAAGACCGATAAGAACTCCCACAGCGCCATCTCGCGAAATGAAGCTCCCAAGCTTCCTGAACCGCTGCCAGCGTAATTTGCAGTTTGCTTCGTGACCACTGGGACCCTTGATCCTGGGTGCAGCACCACGATGGAGAAGACAGCTGAGGCATCGCGTCAGCTGCAGGCCAGCACGCTCAGCGCGACTGTCCATGCTTTGGAAACAATTGTGGCTGACGAGAACATATCACAACGTTATTTAAATCTGGTTCGCGCCTCCTGAGCGCGCTGTGACGTCTCACTCGGAAGGATCTACTCGAAGACGGTTCTGTTGGGCTCATCAATCTCGACGCTGCCGACACCACTTCTAGCACCACACACAAACGTCCAAGCTACTCCCGGTCGGCTCTCTATCACAGTATCATCAAAACACAATGAAGTTCACTCTTTTCGAGGCCCTCGGGCTTCTTGCCTCGTTCGTCGCGGCAGCACCGCCTGTGCCGGCTAAGCCCACCGCAGTCAGCCAAACCTCCAACGACGCCCATCTTTTGCCGCGCCTCGTGCTCTACTACCAGACAACCCACGACTCCGTCGGACGGCCCATATCCATGCTGCCCCTCATCACGGAGAAGCACATCGCCCTCACCCACCTCCTCGTCTGCTCGTTCCACATCAACCGCGGCAGCAACCTCACCCTGAACGACTACCCTCCCCACTTCCCCCTGTTCAGCACCATGTGGGAGGAGACGAAGCTGATGAAGGAAGCCGGCGTCAAGGTCATGGGTATGGTTGGTGGCGCCGCCGCAGGCTCCTTTGACAGGGACACACTCGACGGCCCTGAGGCTGCCTTCGAGCACTACTACGCCCAACTGCGAGATGCCATCACCATGTACGAGCTTGAGGGTATGGACATCGACGTCGAGCAGCCCATGAGCCAGAAGGGTATCACGCGTCTCGTCCGTCGACTGCGCGCCGACTTCGGCCCCGACTTCATCATCACCCTCGCCCCTGTGTCGACAGCCCTCGCCATGGGCGGCAACCTCAGCGGCTTCAGCTACCCACAACTCGAGAACGAAGCCGGCAAGGACATCGCCTTCTACAACGCCCAGTTCTACAACGGGTGGGGCGACCTCTCAAGCACCGCCGGCTTTGACAGCATCATCAGACAGAGTTGGGACCCGACCAAGATTCTCGCGGGACAGGTCACCACCCCTGCGAACGGCGGTGGCTTCGTGTCGCACAACCGACTCAACCAGACGATCAACGAGCTGCGCGCCAAGCATGGCGAGATTGGCGGCATCATGGGCTGGGAGTACTTCAACAGCAAGCCTGGCGACACGTCGCAGCCGTGGCTGTGGGCCCAGGTCATGACGGCGATCCTCAGGCCGAACCTGGTGCCGCAGTTGACTATTACCAGGGCGACGGCGGAGAAGCTGACAAGGTTGTGGCACTACAGCGGGCGACCGGGCGCGGAGATCTCGATGATGATGGGCCCTCCGAATGTGGACTACATGGCAATGATCAACGCGTGAGAGTGAGTGTGTTTGACAGCCTTGGGACTGCATCGGTTCGCAGCATCTTTACTATCCTATGTAACTAGAGAGTATGGTTATGACACGGTGTTAGGTTAGGGTTATACCGGAATTGTTTCTTCCAGTGGTAGTGGTGCAACTGATACCCCGGTGCACTGAAGTGTTTACCCGAAGGGACACCCGGCTATCACCCTGGCCTAATATCCGTGATGGGTCTCCGATATTGCCTATCGTCGGGCTCCGCAACGCTCTTGGCAATTTAGTTCTCCCCATATATTCAGCGAGATATCGCTCGCGGCACATACAGTTGTTACTCGGCATATGACAACATGATCTTGTTCTTTTATTTACACTCGTTTTAACAGCAGCAACCCCAAGCCGCCATCGACCATGATACCTCTCCCCTTTCGCTCCCTTCTCTCCCTTTCGTTAGCCCTCCCCCAAGCCCTCCCCTCCCCTCCTGCCTAGACCAATCCCGGCCCTCAAAACAGTAACCATCACCAACGCCTACATCAACCGCGGTTCCCCCTTCCAACAAGAAACTATCACTGCGTCGCTCACCGTGTCTACTCTTACGCTGGGAATCATGGCAGAGCGAAACAACACCACAATCATAGCTCTCACGCCGAACGGAATCGGAAGTGACCCGTATGCTTGGTACCCGTGTGAAGTTGGAGATAATAAAGTCGAGGCGACGGTGAGGTTCTAGTATGATGACACGTTGAACTTTTTGACGGTTGAGGGGCGGTGGGTTTGCGAGGGGGGTGCGTGGCAGCCGAGGTGAGTTTGAGGGGTGTTTGTGTTGATTCAAGGGGGGTGGGGGGTTGAGACGTTGACGAGGAATAGAATTCCGATATATGCAGAGGGGTGGAATGAATACGAGGTGGGGACGAAGCGTGTAGAGAAGGATGGGTTCTCGAGGATGTGTGTCCAGGAGGGAAGAAAGGTGGACTTTGAGGTTGAGGTTGTGCCGGCTTTGAGGAGGGGTTGGAAGTGAGCGGCTTGTCACAGCGAGATGGCATAGAGGATAGTGAGCGAAGCGAGTGATGGTATATCTATCGAGGCCTATGGTAACCTAGTGAGCCGCGGGCGGCGAAATTCTACGGGACTAATACTAACTTCCTGGTGCTGTCCGACGCCTAATCTCTACCAGATGGTTACTGCTCTGGCAGCCATTTCAAGGGGTACCATACTTGGATGACCTTTTCGCCGTCGTCCGCTACGTAATAATACTTGTTCGAGGAATCCCTGGCGTACGTGTGATTTACGTGCACCTGTACTTTCTCCCGGCAGGCTCCAGCGACAAGGGGGAGGACCGCCAGCTCCATGCGGAAACACATCACCCAGATCTGCAAAGCGATTCAATAGAAACATACCGGCGGCAAGTGCATTCTAAATGCCTCATTGAAATTTTAAAATGCTTGGCTGCTTCTTGACAATACATTCTTCCCATTCAAAGATGCCTCATCGATTGTACAGGAGGCCTGATCCACATCAACCAAGGTCCCTTCCCAATGCTAGGAACGCCTGCCACACTAGCCAAATGGACCCTTGCTTCTGCAGGAGCCTTTGTGGACAATACATCGTCACGACGGTCCACCCCTTTTCATTAGTCAATTTCATGACAAAGTCCACCACTCCATCAAGATCACACCCTCACGCAGAAGGCTTTTGCCCATACACCAAATGCCTGAATCACCAAGTCGTCAACAAAGCCCACCCCAATGCGAAGCAAGAAACTCACATATCAGAATTGCTCCGATTCCTCGGATTATTCACCGCCTCCCTCATCCTGGCCACCACTGTGTTGAGTATCCGTCAGCGATTTCTCTTAAATCCAATGTCTCAAACGCACTCATGTCACGCCCAAGGCTACAGTCGACCACATTAGGAGATAAATGACGGCAGGGAAAGACTCACATTCCTGCACCTCCTCCAACGTCCACCCCAGAATCTGCCCAATCGGAAACAGCGCAAACCCATCCAGACTCATATTCATGTACAGCGCCGTGTACGTGCCCATCTCCTTGAGCCTCTTATCCTTGGGCCACCCCCCAATCGGGATCTTGAAGCTCTTGTGCGTCACGTCTGTGAATCCGGTACTGTTGGCCCATCCCACCATGATGTCCTCATTGATGCGGAAGGAGCGGTTGATCTTGTCGCCGGCGTCGTAGAAGAGCTTAGCCCACTGCTTGTAGACGTGGTTGTCGTCATAGGGGATGTCGGGGTTGTCGGAGCGCAGCTCGATGTTGGGCTCGATGTGCTGGAACCAGCCGCCTGGCTTGAGGCAGCGGAAGACCTGGGCGTAGAGCTTGGGCCAGTCGGAGATGGCGCCGTGGAGGTAGCGGATGTGGATGAAGTCGAAGGAGTTGTCGGGGAAGGTCCATTCCAGCTGGGCGTCGTCGATCTGGAATAGGACGTTGGGGGGAGCCCACGAGGGTTGAGTGGGGGAGATGTCTGTGCCGATGACTTGGGCCGAGGGGAAGGCGTCGGCCATGTCGATGGCCCAGATGCCGGTGCCGGTGCCAACATCGAGGATGCGGCTGGGGTTCTCGGTGATGGGGGCTGCGTAGAGCTTGTCGGAGAGCATCATGGTGAGCCATTGGTGGCTGCTAGGTCAGCAGATGTACCTGTGCAGAGGCATGCGAGGGTGCTCACGCGACATCAAAGGCTGAGATGTGTTTGTCGTCGTTCGGAGCCCAATACTCGGTCGTCTTGGAGGACTGGTAGGTACGGCCGTGGATTTGGCGATATTCCAGCAGACTGGATGTGATCGAAGTGGTTGACTCGAGGATGCTCTCCCCTTCGGCATTCTCGCCGCTATCCGCCGCGATGGGGTCCTGGGGGCCGTTAGTGATGATCTGGGTGGAGGCTTGTTCGGCACCTACAAACTCGATAACGTCCTGCCCTGACGCCATATTGAATGCCTCGGGGTTGAAGTGTAGTCGAGGGATGGTTGGAGACGAGAAATGAAGTGAAATGGCAGAACACCGCAAGAGAGCGAGGAAATCTCTCAAGGCCGAGACCCTGCATGTTGGTGAAGGCAGCCAGTTTTCCTTACCCCTCACTGTCATGTAGGTCAGCCAAGTAGGGACTAGCTCTCTCCAGTGACCCCTGTGATGCGAGTTTTGCATTCTACTGCGACCCAAGCGCCAATTGAGGAAGTCATCAAGCCGCTCGCTTCCTGACAGGGTTTGGCGCGCGTAATGACGGCGGCAGGTCTGTGTAACGCGAACACGACGATGGCGGGAGGCGGGTGGTCCAAAGCAGTCTGATAATGTCAACTAGGATAATGCGGGGGTACATGTGGAACAGCCCACACGATGCTACCCGGTACACTTGAACCCTGCTCGGCTTCAACTAGCCCGGCTTCCGTCCCCACACGACGTACAGCAGCTGGTAGCCATGTATGCTCGTGTTCTGAATGTCTCTCCGAACATCCACCAGGGCGACCCGGACCTGTTCAGGCGTTCGTCCAAATGCCGTGTGCAAGAGACCCAGGCTGAACCCATCCAACCCGTGCAGGAGGTTCCGTTCCGACATCTTCCCGATCCCGCTCCAGAACGGGTCTGAAGGCCACCCGTTCATCGGCAACTTGAACTCTTGCTCGTGAACATCGACAAAGCCGACCTCTTCAAACCACGTCTTCAGCTTGTGCGCCACCGACAGCGGCTTTCCAATCATCTTGCTCGCCGCGTTGACGTCCCGAGTCCAACGACCCAGGGGGCCATCGGGATCGAGCGTTCCGTCGTCGGACTGATACAGCCCGTTGGCATCCAGACTTTCCAGCCAGCCCCCTGGTTCCAGTGTATCGAATGCCTGCTGGATGACCTCCTTCTTGAAGTCGGAGAAGCTCCCCAATGTCATGCGCGTGTGTATGAAGTCGAAGGGCTGCCTGTAGTGCCATGGCTCCGATGCATCCTGCACAAAGAACTGGACGTTTGGAGGAACAATCATGGGTTGGATGGGTGACAGGTCGATCCCCTCGACGTATGCCGTCGGATACCTGTCGCCCATCTGCGTGACCCAGTCGCCGGTGCCAGTGGCCACGTCTAGGACCCGCTTCGGTGGGCGACCGCGCGAGAAAGGGGCGAGATGGAGCCGCCCGTCCAGGATCTCGCCTATGATCTTCTGGCCGAGGTACTCCATGCGCGCCTGCTCGTTGCTGTCGTTGGGGAAGACATAGGCTGTATTGTCAGTCGAAGTCAACAAGAGGAGGGACAAAGACCTACCGCCATCTTTGTATGCATGGTACGTGCGGCCAAACCTCTCCGGGAACTCCCTCGCGTTGCTGGTCAAGGATTCAGAGTCCCTGCGATGTCAGTAAATCGCTCATCCTCGACAAGGGGGGTCTCACTCATCGTCTGGTAACTGAACGGTGTCAGCTTGGTTTGAGGGGAAGCTCTGCGGGGTAACTTACCCTCCTGGGTGCTGCCGTGGAGTCAAGGATGGTCTCAAACGTGAACTCGAACCCGGACGGGCGCGTCTCGTGGTCCAGCATGGAGCTGACGCTGCGTGCAAAGCGCACAAGGACGCGATGGAGTCGATGGGCTGGTCAATAGGGAAAGGGTGCAAAATGGATGGGCAGAACACGTTATAAAGCGACGATCGAAGAGGTTGACCCGGGAAACTGGAGCCAGCCATGACCCGACCGGACGGCTCGCCCGACGGGGTGGGACCGTGGTGGCACAAATTTCGCGAGGGGAATAAGTCGGACCGGTGAGGTGCAGCTGCGGGATCCGACGATGTGGTTGGTGTAACTGGAACAAGCGAACGCCCTTCGGCCCTCTCACGAGCGGGCGGTGTGACATCCTTGCTGTGGCCTGTTCTAGACCCGACCAATCTGCGTTGCCCATTGGATTGCGGCAGGCAATCGCTGCCCGATCAAATCCTGCGCTGCCCCAGCCTTCGAGTTGGATCCAGGGCGTCGGGTTGAAATGATGATGCGGTCACGCAAACCCGCAGAGACTGTCGGTAGGATGGGTGCCAACCCCGCAGCAGACCGGCGCTGCGATGCGCTTGCCAGTTCGCTGATGCTGCCGTGTTCGGCCTTCCACTCGGCACCGACTCCCCGCCAGGAGCTGCCAGCAGCCGTTCAGCAGTCATGTGACCACGGGCTGGCTCAATGATCGCAACTCGGTCGAACTTTAACGGCGCTCCAGCGGCGAAAACAACCCATCATCTCTAGTGCAAACGGCATCGCAGCGGACTCGTGATCTGCCAAAGCTCACTCGCGCTTGGCGTATTCCAAGGACTTGCTGGTGCTCTCACTCCATCGATCCGCGCGCGTCAATCGGTCGCCTGCCTCCGCCCCGCGTCTTGCTAACCTGGGCGGCACTGTCCGTGGCAAATCAATGCTCAACGGTTGCGCCTTTACCAAAACACCCTACTGCGTAGGCTGCAGAGGAGAACAATACTGCCACTTCAGCAGGCCTCAGCTTTGTCCGGTAATTGACGGTCTCGCAACACAGCCTGCGCTCAGCATCAGTCATATCGGATCGATAGTTTCGCCTGGCGGGGTATCACAAACGTTACCATGTTGCCTCCAATCCCGTCAGGCAATCTTGACACAAACTCACGAGCGCCTGTTTCAACATTCTCGACGCATGAACGAGCAGCGCACTGATCTGCGGATCTTCTCGATCCCTTCAGGGTTAGGGCTCGTTCTGCGGCGATCCAGACCAGAAACAAGCTTTTGATGCACTCAACAGGAGAACCGTTTCAGGAGCTCGCACCCTGGTAACCGCCGTCGTCAAACTCAACGTTCCTCGCCGTTGTCCTCGGTGCGCTCTCCCAAACCACCTGTCGACTTTGCAGAACTTTCTAGGTATTCCATCCATCCGAGCAAAAGCATACGCCGTGTCCAGCAAAAAGCAACATCGACGTCGCGAACCCCTCGCAACCTCTCGCGAATTGCACGCGCCGAGCGCCAAGCATCCCGTCGCGTTTCAGCCACCCCACACCCCCTCCGGCACATCAGCGACGATCCGAATGTCCGCCCGCGCAACAGCCCGCTTCTGGGCCTCGTTTCCACTCGTTCCAGGTTCCAAAATAAGCTTGTTGCCGCACCCGCATCCTTGGCTTTTGGCGCCGCCCCGTGTCTGAGGTAGACCCCCGCGAGGGACCGTCCCCAGGAACACGCGCCTGCCCCTTCACAATGTTCCCCTGTGGCGTGTTTGGGACTTGTCTCCGCCTCCTGAGTGCGTCGAGTACCTTGCTGTTTGGTCGCGGCCGTTATATTCATAACGAGGGCTGTCCTGTTGCTTTCTTGGTGAATTTCCGTCGGTCCTGACTGCCATGGTGTTCCTTTGAGGTTGCAATTCTCTTCGGTTTTTTTTTTCGTTCTTCGTTTTGGTTCGGCACGGCATTGACTGCTGTTTTCCGTTTCTGTTGTATTATTTCCGCATTTGTTTGTCTGCCGGTTCAGAAGATGCATCTCTCGGGAGTTATCGCCGCCCTGGTGCTGGGGAATGTCGCGTCGGGACATCTCCTTGGCGCTGATTATACCCGAACTCGGCGGTCTTGTCAGTCGTCCCCATCCTTCCAAGACTGACAGGGACTAACATCTCACAGCAAACAAGCCGCTGCGCGTGAGGGAAGAGCCACAATCCGCCAATGGGGCAGACGTTCAAGTCTCCGCCCCCTCATCAGTCCAATCCATTCCACTGAGCACCGGTGTCGCCACCCCAGCCAACGTCACAGGCGGCGCCTTCCCAGGCAATGTGACAGAGGATGTCATCATCCAGGGGTGTGTCCCGATCGAGCCCCAGGAGACCGACGTCGTGCCCGAGGGCGTGAACGGCGCTCAGGTGATCGAGCCAGAGGGAGCTGTCAACCTGGGTACTGCTGCTCCCACAGAAGTCGCTGGGGCCACACCGAGTATCATTGAGGGAGGTGCCCAGGTTACTGAGCAAGCGGGAGGGGCTGTTGATCCGGAAGTCGTCGCAACACCGGAAGTTGTTGAAGGCGGCGCTGTTGATCCGGCTCCTGCCGCTCCGGAGATCGTCGAGGGCGGTGTCATGGATATTGGTGCTGGTGCCGCTGCTGGAGCCGCTGCTGGGGTTGCCGCCGGGGCCGGGGCTGGTGCGGTTGCTGGTGTTGTTGGCAATGCAGGCGGGAAGGGCAAGGGTGAAGGCAAGGGGAAAGGCGAAGGAAAAGGAAAGGGTGAAGGCAAGGGCAAAGGTGAAGGCAAGGGCAAAGGTGAAGGCAAGGGGAAAGGAGAGGGTAAAGGGAAGGGAGAGGGCAAGGGGAAGCGAGGCATGGACGAGGAAGCTGGCCTTGGTGGGAAGGGCAAGGGTGGAGGCAAAGGAAAGGGTGGTGGTAAGGGTAAAGGAGGAGGCAAAGGCAAAGGTGGTGAAGGCAAAGGAAAAGGCAAAGCCGGAGGAAAGGGGAAGGGCGGCGGCAAGGGGAAGGGTGGCGATGGTCCCCAGGGCAAAGCCCAGGGACAGGACGGCGACTACGACGACTAGCGTGACTACGACTCACTAAAGCTGGAGACAAAGCGGACCCCTTGTAGTCCCGGGACGATCATTATCTTTCTTGTAAAACATCATTTGTAACGCAACCAAAAGGATATCATGGGCATATAGAATTGGCAGGAATATACCACGGGATTGCCATCACGCACTTGAGCTTGCAGCAACGGGTTTGACACTGCTGTGACCTGGCAACTTTGGATATATTATCTCAACAACGTACAATCTTCCAAAGAGAGTCAGGGAAATGCGGCCATTGGCCAAGCGAGACGGGCAGCAGCGAAGTACATGAGAGTTTAAGCGGAGAAGGACCTCTTGACCTTGGCAGCCGGGGCCTCGCCGGCGCGGTACTTTTGCCCTGTTGCACACGTTAGCATTCACCCATGATCGAGAGACGGAGGCTACGTACAGCCGAGGATGGGCTCGTTGACAAAGTCCTTGACGGTGCACTTATTGGCTTCGGACATGGCCTGCTTCTTGATGGAGCCGCAGCCGTCGTAGAAGCACTCGGACTTGTCCATGGCGCGCTGCAGGGAGTCGCCCTTCCAGCTGGGTATGTGTCAGTTCAAATTCAAATTATGAAAGCGTTCAAGGGAGGCCTACCCAAACATGTAGTCGGCGTGGGTGCCGGCGCCGGTGCCCTCAAAGGACCAAACAAAGGGGTTGGCGTCCTTGGCAGGATCCCAGAGGTTGTTGAACTTGTTGGTGTCCCACTCGACCTCGAACGCGACCTGGGGGACGCGGACGGGGTGGCTGGAGGGGCAGGCGGGGGCGTTGGTGAAGCCCTCGCTGGTGACGGTGTTGTACATGTGCGACTGGTGGTCAGGGCTGTCGAGGCTCTTGCCATCCCAGCAGCTGTTTCTGTTAGTTTCTGTCCGAAAGGGGCAAAGGGGCAGGGGGACCTACGGAGCAAAGTGGTGCGTGGTAAAGATACCATTGTTGCACTTGCCCTTGGGCCAGTCGGACACAATCTGGCCACGGCTGGAGCCAGACATGCACTGGTAGCTCAAGCCAGCACGCGGCTTGCCAGTCTGGGTCGGGCTGCCCACGGTCATGCGGAAGCCTGGCGGGAAGGCCTTGATGGGCTGGCGCGCGAGGTTGTCCCTCGACAGGTCAAACTGCGTGTAATACACAGTCAGGCCGCCCTGGGCGCCCTGAGACCCGCCGAGAAGAGGCTGCACGGGCTTGGGGTTGACGATGTGGTAGGTGCCGTTCTTGGGGTCCTTGAAGTACATGTTGGCGACCCAGTAGTTGGAGAAATCCTCGGACATCTGGCACGTCGTGCACGTGGCCCGCTCGCCGACGTCGCCCTCCATGGTCGCGTTGAAGGCATTGCCGCCCACGATCATGTGCAGATGGGCCGACGGGAGCGCTCCAGGCTGCGCCGCGGGATCGAGACGCTGCGTCGTGAGGGTCGAGCAGGGGAAACGAAGCCCGGCCTCGGTGTAGGCAGCAAAGATGGCCACGAGGGCCAGGGACGGCTTGAAGGACTTCATTTTTGATCCTGAGGACTCTTCGAGAAAAAGGTGAGGTCGATGCAACGAAAAGGGGAGGCCAAGCTGGATGGTGTGGGGAGGCCGGCATCCGGGTATATAAGCCTGAGCTCGGCGGGCCTGCCGAGGCCGCGGCTATGATGCTTGTCCGCTCTTAGCCATCTGCCGCCCCTCCGTGATAGGCCTTGTTTATGGAATGAACCCCATTGGCCGCGCCTGGGCGCTTCATCTCCAGCCGGCAAACAGCGTACGCAATCACGTCCTTGAATCCTCAGAGTTTTTCTTTATTGTCCCATTATAGGAGGGTCGGCAAGCAGGAAAAGGGGGCGATATTCCTCCGGCAATTGTCCTCCGAATATTCTTCCGGTCGAGTTCTAGAAGCATTGTTTAGTTTGCACTCTAACCTGGCCCAATTTTGGGGACTGGCCGGGTCCAGACGAAGGATGGCGGGACAACTGACATATTGTAAGTTGTCAGGGGACGAGAGGGATGCTCAGATAAGAAGCTGGCAATAGAGGGTAGTATAAGTGCGTCCTAGGATTTGTCAGTATATTGTATATAGCTTCCTCAACCGCCCTTGGCGTCCATAGTTTGCCCTTGGCGTTGTCCTCTCACCACAATCCGGGCTGCGACTTGCTCGACGCCACCTGCGTGATCATGGTCACCTCGGTACCATCGTTGCTCTGCAGGTATGCCTCTCTGAGACCGGCAATCTCGTACATGAGAATCACCCTGCAAGTCAGGACCGAGGCCATGAACCTGCCCAGCACTGAGATAGCGTCCCTCGTCCCAATAAACGACAGGCTCGAGAACGCCAACGTCCCGTACAGAATGTGCACCACCGTCAACGTGTGCAGCAGCCAAGCCAAACACACATACGTCTTTGACTCGCCAAACGTCTCCACGTTGGCTTCCTTCTGCACCGCACACGGCGACACCTCCATCCTCGTCGCCGACTTGAACCCATCAAACACCGGAACCCGTCTGAACATGCCCCTCATCCACTCCCCCAACCGCATCCGCTCTCCCGCCTCAACCCCGTTGAAGTTCCTTCTAATCCTCAACCGCACCGGCAACAAGCTCACACAGTGCAGCCCGATCCTCACAATCACCCACAGCGATGGTGCAAGGTAGGTGTTCGGCCAGACGCTGCAAAACGTCCGCATGCCGAGCTGCCATGTCTGCATGCCCATGTTCACCATGCTTAGCGCCGCCAGAATGTATTCCACCACGCTGATCACCACCGACCACCTCCTCCTCGGCCGGTGGATGTTGATTCTCTCCTGGTGACCTTGTAGAATCTCAAAGGGGCTTCGATACTCGAATGCTCGGTTGAAGTAGACCGAAGGCGAGCCCAAGGCTAGAAGCCAAGCGAGAATGGGACGGCGACCGACGATGAACAGGAGAGCAGATTCCTCGACGCTGGCGCCGAGAATGGAGAGGATCGTGGGTGTCACGCCGAGGAGGACTTGAGAGGCCGACATGGCGATTTTGATGTATTCCGGCGTGTTGTCGAGGATGCACTGCACGAGGAGCTGGATGAGATGACTGTGCTCGTCGCCGCCGCCGAGGAAATCGATTGGGATGATGCTCGAGTTGCCTTGGCGGAAAGTGCTCAGTTGAGAGGAGCAATTGGTGTTCATGATGATTTCAAAGACTTGGCCGTACTGTGGGTACCATACTTCGAATCGCTCGGCTGCGGTTGGTAGGATGAAGATCGCCGCGACGAAAAAGAGGGAGATGGAGTGAGGGCGAGTAGTTGGAGCCATGGTGAACATGCGAGAGGTCAAATAAGCGGCGTTCCAAGACAAAGGGCAAAGGGGCAAAGGCTCTGGATGAAGGAGTTCTTGTATTCGCGGCTGGTCCCGAAAACCATCTTCCGACCAGCATATCGGAGGGTGTCTAGTCAGCCACTGATCGGGAAGAGAACTGCTGATACCTGGGGCTGAGGTGTCGTGCCACCCCAAACGTAGGTCACTCCCCACCAACACAAAGTTATTTGGGGGCGGTCTTTGGGACGAGGCTGCGAGCAAGCGTTTAAATTTGATCATGAAAGAGCAAAAACCGGGCAATTCAGGTGGTTTAAATAATGGAACGGAAGAGTGTTGGCTGGATAGGACTTGTGTTATGTCGACAGCGGTCGCTCCACACCCCTGGATATGTATCACTTTCTCTTCGCCAACAACAGTACCCCTTTGACGCCTGCCCTCAAATCTTCCTTGCCCTTCTCGACCCCCGCGTCGCGAAAAGCTTCTTCAATCTCTCTGCGCGTCATCTTGACCACGTCTTCCTCGGTCCCCGCCTTCTCCGGATTTGCCTCCCTCCACCTGATGACTGGGCTCGACGTGCCCATCACCTTCTCCAACATGCCCAGACCGGCGGTAGTCACGTTGTAGAACTCCTCGCCGGGCTCAAGACCCTCTCTCTGACCCCATTCCTTGCGGACGAATGAGTCTCTGTCAAACTCGGACACTGGCGGTTCGACAGTCCACGGCAAGGGGAGATCCACGTACTCGCTGCGGCTGATGCGGTTCCCGGCTACAATGTAATCCTCCAACAGGACGTCGAAGTTGTCGATGGCGGCTTGGACACGCTCATGGTTTGCGGTGGTCGGACTGATGCAGATACCGACCGCGCACCAGATGGCGACGGTGCCGCCGGGTTTGACAACCTCGGCGGCGCGGGGCCAGAACTTGGACATGTCGAACCAATGGGCGGCAGTGGCCGCGGTGAGTAGGTCAATGCTAGCATCCGGAATGGGCGGTGAGAGGTCGGCGCCCAGGAACTCGGCGGAGGACACGGCGAAGCGGATGGGGCCGGACTTGGCCGAGGGATTGTCGATGGCGAGAGCGGACTCGATCATGCCCGCAGAGGGGTCAATGGCGGTGGCATATTCAAAGAGGGGCGCAAGGCTGCGGACGGCAATGCCAGGGCCGCATCCAACATCCAGCAGAGCATCAAACTGGCCGCCAGTAGCTTTGTGGTGGTCGATGACGGCGTTGTAGAGTCTGGGATGGTAGTCATGACGGTACTGCGCGTAGTCCGAACCTTGCTGGCTGGTGAAGGCACGGAAAGTAGTTTCCTTTCCGCCGGTCATGATGAGGTCAAAGATTCTCGGAGGTGTTTGAAGTGATGAAGCGACGAGGTGAAGCGACTGAGGTGGTTGGGGTGATGGGTATAATAGGAGGTTGACGGCGTTGTTTTTCACTCCGCCTCCGTCTCCGGCTGGAACAGACCCCTGCGCTTACTTAGCGGTCAACCGCAATGGGGATTGGAGGATCGTGGGGTTTGATGCAGTCTTATTGGAGCATCCTTCACGGCGCAGGGGGGGTTTCTGACGCAGGCCGGTGACTCCCCGCTCCCCATCCCGTGTCGCCGGCATGCAGGCAGCACCGCGGAATTGGACCGCTGAAGCGGAACAACGACATCCACTTAAAGTGACCGCCGGGTAGCCTCATGGAAATTGCGTTGCATTGTAGTTGTGTATGGCTATTGTAGTACCGTAATAGGCGGAAAAGGGTTGAAGCTGATTGAGGGAGATGGAGTGAACCCGAGAGTTCGTTCAAGTATGGTCAAGTAGACTCACCGAGCGCAAGCGGTGAGGATTAACACGACGCGAGCACGCGTCAGATCCCCGTAAAGTGTGCATGCCTCATGTTACAGACCTCGCTTGCCGGCCCAGCCTTCAGTTGTTCTGCTCGTCCTCCTCGAGGGCTTCCCGATCGATGACTACATCACTGCTTGTTCCCCAGAGCGTCGAGGTAAATGTCGTCGATCCTTGTGCTCATCACCCTCTCAGCGGAGGTCGGATCCATTCTGTGCTCAGGACCAGCACGCATCATCTTGCCCACGAGGAACATGAGCTTCCCCCGAGGATAGGCCTTGCTCTTCCCGTCGGCGAACCGAAGGAACTCGCCCAAGACCTTGTCCTCGCCCTCGACAGCCCGATCAGCAAGAGCTTCATACTCTGCCTTGGATAGCTCGTTGAACCAAAGATTGTTGTCTTTGATGGCCTCCGTGACCCCGCCTGGTGCGACTTCGCCGCGAAAGATGGCCCATAGAAGCTCCTTTGCCACCTTGGCGGTGATCTCCCTCCGGCAGAGGTGATGAAGGAGGGCGGCAAGATCGCGAGATGGAACCTTGCACTCCCCGTCGGCTGTCATCCCAAGGTCGCTGGACACCTCGGTGAGCTTCCCCAGCTCGTGGAGACACCAGTTGGCGGCAAGAATAGTGACGATAGCATCAGTCTCGGCACCCAGCTCGCTGAGTGCATCCAGAACGTTGTAGTAGTACTGGACCCGGGCGCCACCATCGAGCGCCAGCAATGAGATGGCGTCCTTGGCTGTCAAGCCATATTTCTCGATGAGTTGGTCGGTCTCGACATCCGGAGACACGCCCGAGGACGATGCCAAACGCTGCACAAGCTGAGGGTCGATCACGACCGGGCCGAGGTCGGGATCCGGCATGTAGCGGTAGTCGACCTCTCCCTCCTTGCCACGGAGACGGCGGGTTTCGGTGCTTCCAATTGACCATCCGCGGGTCTCGCCCTCCACCACTCCACCAGCTTCAAGAACCGCGATCTGACGATCCCGCTCGGCGATGATGGCGTCCTCGACCGCCTTGAAGCTGCTCAGATTCTTGATCTCCGTTCGTGTGCCGAGCTTCCCACTCGTGTCGTCAACTCTCCGCACAGATACATTCACATCCGCGCGCAGTCCACCCTCCTCCATCCCCGAGACACAGGCGTCAACGGCGCTCAGCATCATCTGCACCTTGCGCACCAGAGCCGCCGCCGTGGCAGGGTGATGAATCTCTGGAAGAGTGATAATTTCGATCAGAGGCATGCCCACCCGGTTGAAGTCCAGCCAGTGTGCCTCGCCCGGTTGTGCGGTTGTTTTTGCTGTGTCCTGCTCCATCTGCACCTGCTTGATGCCCACAGCGATGCTCTCGCCATCCTCGGCAGCGATGCCATCTCTTGCAAGCAACCCAATGCGCCCATCCTTCGCAAAGGGCTCGTAGTATTGCGTGATCTGGTAGCCCGACGGCTGGTCCCAGTGGAAGTAGTGCTTGCGGTCGAAGCGACTGACGCGCTGAATGTCGCAGTTGAGGGCGAGGGCAGCACGCACGGCGGGGATCAGGGTCTCGGGCTGGAATAGGGGCTGCGAGCCGGGGATGGCGAGGTCGAAGAGAGCCACATGGGTGTTGGGGCTGTCGTTGAAGGACGTGGTTGCGGGGGAGAAGAGCTTGCGGACTGTGTTGAGCTGGGCGTGGATCTCGATGCCCACGGTCAGCTCCCAGCCGGGAACGGTCTGGTTGTCGATATTTTTCTTCTTCTTCTGCCCGGATGCCTTGAGGGCCTTCGCTTGTTCTTTAAGCTGCTTGCGCAGAGGCGTGGGAGGGACGGACGTGGATTGAGTTTCGACGCTCGCGAACCGTCGGGTCTGGAAGTTCGCCACGGGTTGCAGGCAGATTCGGCTCGCGCGCAGACATCCACGCCGGCTCAATTGGCCGGCAAGCAGATATCTGCTGAGCTCGGACGTCGGTATTCGCGGCATTGTGTGGTGTGAGGTTGTCGATACAATGGACCGCATGGGAGCTCAAATTCGAATCGGATGAACGTGGCCCAAGCTCCCAGATTTGTGGGGCATCGAGGGTCGCGATCAATGCTTGGCAGCGAGACGCCGCTGCTCGCCCATTCGGACCCTGACATCGTTACCCAATGCGCCACAGGGCTCCCAGATAGGTGGTTGGAGGCTGAGGAGTTGCAGAATGGGCGCTGAGAATGAAAGAGATAACCCTGCGCAAGACGCGTCGAGTCGCGTTGTCGTTTAGATGGGGAGTGCACCCGTGCCGCACACCGCTTGGAAATCCTCGGCACGCAAGGCCGGCAAAGAACTTGGGAGGTATTTTGGCCCGAATTTGTATCATTGGTCGGATGGTGTAGTTGGTTATCACGTCAGTCTAACACACTGAAGGTCCCCAGTTCAATCCTGGGTTCGATCATCTTTTTTTCCCCTCATTTGGAGACTGCCAATTTGATCAGCTTCGTTGTCACTCGTGGTTACTGATCTCTCACGCGGCATAGCTTTTCGGATCGACTAAACACTCCTGCAGTTCCGATGCACCTGCGAATGCTGAACAACGCCCAATTGACCAATGGGGTGACAGCTTCGGCCCAGGTGCCCATCGGTGGAACACGAGCAACCCCGTGCTACCGCCCTTTTGAGTGGCCTTATCGCATTCTTCATCGCCTCAACTTTTCACTTCCTCATCAGACAACGAACCATGTCGGGAATAACCAAGTGGCAAGCCGCTGATACCGGCCGGGCGAGCAGAAATTTTTTAAAGTGGTACTCCCACATCGCTTTCCGGATCGCTCCATGAACACTACTGCGCGAATCAACAACATGGCTCTCCTCTTGACGGTGGCCGCCGCCTCCTCCGTCTTCGCAATCAAACTTCCTGGAGCCCACTGCCCCAGCCCCATCCTCTCCTGCTCCTCCGCCTCTCAGTCTCCTCTCAACACCTGCTGCACCGAAACCATTGGTGGTCTCGTTCTCTTCACCCAATTCTGGTCCACCGGCCTCGAATCCTCCGGTCAGCTCCTCCCATCTACTCCTGGACCCTCCACGGCCTCTGGCCCGATTTCTGCAACGGCTCCTGGACACAATGCTGCGATCTCACCCGCCAATACGATCCCCATCCGTCACCCAACACCACGACCGGGACGCCGGACGGTATACCCGTTCCGCCACATCACGGTCCAGCGGTAGACACCTTCATCTCTGCCTCGGAAGGCCAGGGAAGACCCTCTTGACATGGATGGATCAGTTCTGGGTGGTACAGGGATAGCCTAGTACCGAACTCTGGGCGCACGAGTTTTCAAAGCACGCTATATGTTTTAGCACCATGGAGCAAAAGTGTTTCTCCAAGAGAGAGTTACAACGGCACAAAGATATGCTGGATTTCTTCAAAGTAGCCGTGAGGTTCTTTGTAAGGCTTCCAACGTATGACTTGCTCGCGGAGAAAGGGATCATACCGAGGGATAACACGGGGTATTCGCTGAGCACGATACAAGCGGCGCTGAAGGAGAAGCACGGGGGTGTGCCGTTTTGTGGGGTGTGTGCGGGACCGAGGCGGAATGAGACGGAGGCGGGGAGGGGGAGTGACGACGCGGGGAGAACGGTATTGAGTGAGGTGTGGTTTTATCATCATGTGTTTGGGAGGGTGCAGGAGGGAAGGGGAAAGGCGGTTAGGGCGGCTGGGAATGGGGAGAGTGTGAGCAGCTGTGAGGAGGCTGAAGGGGCGGTCTGGTATTATGAGAGGGCGAAGGGGTCGGAGGTTGACTTGACGACGCGGCTCAGTGAGTAGGGTCGGCGGTTTATGCTTGAGATCGGGAGTCGGACGTTTAGATTGTCGGCTTTGGAACGGACGTCGGGGGCAAGAGCCTCACCGTCGATCTTCGGCTTCTGCTTCGGAGTAAATGTGTATGAGAAAATCATCAACGTGGCGACCGTAGAGCCACGGCTTCGTCGGAATAATGTTTCACAGCTACAGACCATGATAAGATTGCCCGGTTCTCGCCTGAGTCTCGCCCTGCAGAACACAAAGTCTAACATTGGTCCGTCAAGCTACTATACCCGTTGTATACCATTAAGGATGTCGTTATGAACCCAAGCGTTGGCGGTGGTCGCACACGACCGAGATTGGGGGCGTGAGGGGAAGCAGAGGGGAACGCAGGGCAGCCGCACCTCTCAGGGACATGGGTAAATAGGAGGCATCGGAAAGTGTTCTCGGATGAAAAGTGTGAGCGTGGTAGTGGGCTGCTCAAGCCGGTGCCGGAAAGCCGGTTGACTCTGTTCCTCCTTCCCCTGAATTCTGAATCCAAGTTGGCGTTTTTCGGCAGTGGATGATAGCGCGGAGGTGGTCTCTCCATTAGTCACCCATTTGGACGCCACTTTGCCCTGGCCAGCTCGGGGATATTTTACCTTCCGATCAAGGCGTGGACGGCTGGGAAACCAGGGGGCGAGGGCGATCTCCACCCCCAGAATCAGCGACGTAACGCAATGCGTCGTGCTAAGGAACATTCTCTGCAGCCAAGGCGAACGGACGAGTCGGGGTCGGTAGTCGGGTGGTGGGGTTCCGTTTGGTAGGTCCCGGGTGAATAGACGGAGAATTCATCCACTTTTAAGCAGAGCCCAGGGCTACCCAACCCCAGCGCCCCCAAGCTCCCGACACGCCAAGGACCCGACCCCTAAGGGCGGGGTGCCTATAGGCGCGTCCCATTGTCCGGAGGCCCCGATATGAATAGATGACGGGGACCGCTGTTTGGTTCCCCAACTCGAGAGCGCTGCACCGAATCATGCGGCGATTTCATTTCCGGCTATCATGGCATCCTGGTTAGAGTTGCTTGGGGATCTGGGGAATGAGGGGAAGCCGGATGAATGGGGCAAACGAGAAGTACTAGTATCGTCGCGATGCCTCCGCCGGCGAGGGCGCTCGATTCGATGATGTGTTGTTGACTGGTTCCGTCGTGTCGACAGACTCTCAAAGTTTCTTGCCAGCCTGAGTGAGCCGAAATCATGCATCTCCTCCAGCATTGGGCCGTCACGGCCTTGGTGGCAGCTTGTACGCTCCTTCCCCTTCAGCTCGACTGGACCGTCTCGCTAACCTCCCGCAGTGCTCCACCCATGCGCAGCCGCTCCCTCCAACGAGCCCCGCGCGGCCGCGGCAGCGTGCAGCCTCTCGTCTCGGGACACTTGGGATTACATTGTTGTCGGCTCCGGGCCTGGTGGTCTCGCCATGGCGGACCGCCTCTCCGAGGCTGGCCACAAGGTGCTGCTGCGTAGGTCGAACAATTGAATCCGCCACATGAGCCTCCTAGCTGACGCCCTGCAGTGGAAAAGGGTCCTCCCTCCTCCGGCCGCTGGGGCGGCACAATGAAGCCCCAATGGCTCCAAAACACCAACCTCACGCGCTTCGACGTCCCCGGCCTGTGCAACCAGATCTGGGCCGACCGTAATGGCATCGCCTGCACCGACTACGACCAGCTCGCCGGCTGCATCCTCGGCGGCGGCGTCGCCATCAACTCGGCTCTCTACTGGAAGCCGCACCCAGATGACTGGAACCTGTCCTTCCCCGCTGGCTGGAAGGACGCCGACATGAAGGCTGCCGTCGACAAGGTCTTCACCCGCCTGCCCGGCACCACGACACCGTCGCAGGACGGCAAGATCTACCTCCCGCAGGGATTCAACACCATCGGTGGTGGGCTCAAGGCTGCTGGATGGGCCGAGATTGATGCCAACAAGGAGAACGGTCTGCGGAACCGTACCTATGCCAAGACGGCGTATTACTATATTGGTGGCGAGAGAGGCGGGCCGATGGCGACGTATCTCGTGACGGCGAATGCGAGGAAGAACTTTGCATTCTGGACGAACGCGGGCGTCAAGAGGGTTGTGAGGACTGGTGGCAAGGTTACGGGCGTTGAGGTCGAGTGCGGTGGAAGCTCGGGCGTTGTTTCGCTGACGGGCACGGGGCGGGTTATTCTGTCGGCGGGCACCTTTGGGTCGGCCAAGATCCTGTGGAGGAGTGAGTTTCTCTTTGTTTGAGCGTTGGATGAAAGCTGACTTGTGCAGGCGGCATCGGAACCAAGGACATGTTGGATGTTGTCAAGTCGTCGGGCGATGGCTCGTCCATGATTTCGTCTGATCAGTGGATCAACCTGCCGGTCGGACACAACCTGTACGACCACGTCGGTGTAAGTGTGGGAGTCTCGGCGGACATGGGCTTGGCTAACACTTTCAGACTGACCTCGAGATCGCGCATCCTAACGTCGTTGGCTACGACTTTTATGCAGCTTACAACAGACCCAACCAGGGAGATATGAACTCCTATCTGAACGGCAGGTCGGGGATCTTGGCTCAGTCGGCCCCCAACTTCGGCCCCATGTTCTGGGAGATCATCAAGGGCTCTGATGGCATCAACCGCCATCTCCATTGGCAAGCCAGAGTCGAGGGCTCGCGTGCTAGTAAGCGTCATCTCTTCTCCAGACCGCTCTCAGCTAACCGTTTAGCCTCCATGACCGTCACCCAGTACCTTGGCACCGGCTCCGTCTCCCGCGGTCGCCTCACCATCAACAACCAGCTGAGGACAATCGTCTCCCAGTCCCCTTATCTCAACAACGCCCAAGACAAGGCCGCCGTGGTTGCCGGTGTTCAGTCCCTGCGCGATGCCCTCGGCAAGGTCAGCGGCATCACATGGGTCCGCCCAACCTCCAGCCAAACATCGGAAGCCTTTGTCAACTCTGTAAGACCTCCCTACTTTCATCGCGAATGCAACTAATATCACCAGATTCCCGCCAATGCTGGCTCCCGCAACTCCAACCACTGGATCGGCACCGTCAAGATGGGCGCCGATGACGGTCGCTCGGGCGGAACCTCTGTCGTTGATCTCAACACCAAGGTCTACGGCACCGACAATCTCTTTGTTGTCGATGCGTCCATCTTCCCCGGCCACGTTACCAGCAACCCGACCGCTGCCATTCTGAGCGTTGCCGAGCACGCCGCCGTCAAGATCTTGGCGCTTCCCGCCGCGGGAGCCGCTTGAAATGCATACGTGGCGCAGGGGTTCGAATTGAGAGGCATTGGCCGCGGATTTTGAATACTGTAAATATTTGGATTGCAGTCGATTACAGTAGCGGCCAAGTTCAGCGTCCACGTCTCCATATGTAAAATCTTTCTAAGTGGGGCTATCTTTGGCTCCTCATTGCTGACATACAGTGCGCTCTAGTTCATACTGTGTATCATGTCACAGAGTACCTTAACAGCCTAAAGTGGTCCATGGTATATTTTGTCCGCCATATCCGGCTCACACCATTATCCGTATTGGGTATTAGTGAGTAACGTCGCTAGTGGAGTCCACCTTCTTGATTTAGCTGCTTGCATTCGTGCATCGCCTGCCCATATGCTGTGCAAACAATTAAATATTTGCAAGACCGCTGTCACCCAACAATGAATTGATATGTAATTCACCTATCGACAGCTGACCGTAGATGCTACATAGAGAACTTAATGCTATACATATTGCCCTTTATTCTGATATGCCAACTGTTTCATCATGAGAACGACCACTTGCTGCTTCCCATCTACGCAATGACGAAGAATTAGATACCGTGTTCGGATGATCCGGCCCGAGTATTTGCTGCTGAAACTCGACGCATCGGCGCATTAAGTCTAGAGCTTCGTCAAGACGGCCCTGACGTTGCCAAGTAAAGCTGAGATTGGCCATGCTGGCTAACGTATCGGGATGCTCCTCTCCCAACACCCTCTTTCTCGTCTCCATCACTTGCACTCCTAGCTCCTCGGCTTCCTTCCATCGGCCTTGATTCCGGTACGTCGACGCTAGGTTGGCCATGCTGGTCAGCGTGTCGGGATGCTCCTCTCCCGACACCCTCTTTCTCGTCTCCATCACTTGCACCTCTAGCTCCTCGGCTTCCTTCCATCGGCCTTGATTCCGGTACGTCGACGCTAGGTTGGCCATGCTGGTCAGCGTGTCGGGATGCTCCTCTCCCGACACCCTCTTTCTCGTCTCCATCACTTGCACTCCTAGCTCCTCGGCTTCCTTCCATCGGCCTTGATTCCAGTACGTCGACGCTAGGTTGGCCATGCTGGTCAGCGTGTCGGGATGCTCCTCTCCCGACACCCTCTTTCTCGTCTCCATCACTTGCACTCCTAGCTCCTCGGCTTCCTTCCATCGGCCTTGATTCCGGTACGTCGACGCTAGGTTGGCCATGCTGGTCAGCGTGTCGGGATGCTCCTCTCCCGACACCCTCTTTCTCGTCTCCATCACTTGCACTCCTAGCTCCTCGGCTTCCTTCCATCGGCCTTGATTCCAGTACGTCGACGCTAGGTTGGCCATGCTGGTCAGCGTGTCGGGATGCTCCTCTCCTAATACCCTTGAACAAATGCTAAGTTCCTTTACTTGCAGCTCCTCGGCTTCCTTCCATCGGCCTTGATTCCGGTACGTCGACGCTAGGTTGGCCATACTGGCCAGCGTGTCGGGATGCTCCTCTCCTACCAGTTCTTTCCATACTCTTATCGCCCGTATAAGAAATCCCTCCGCATCCTTCCACTGGCCTTGGTAATCGAAAAGTCCTGCAGCACAAGCGAGAAGCGACGCCCTTGCCAACCTCTCGTCTCTCGATCCTATACCTTCACACTTCAGTACAGCATGCGCGTGTGGAAGATACGCGATGCATATCGCCTGGTTTTCATGGTTGCCGTATGGGTAATTGTGTGAAACCACCAGTATTGCCTCTTCCGCGAACCGGTGCATTATGTCTCTCTCGCCTAGCCATTTCCGAGTCACCAACTGCACAAGCCGGTGCATATCGAAGCTGTGGTCCTTGTTTTCCGTGATGAACGAAAAGGCCTTCAGGACCCCCAGTGCCTTAACCAGCTGCATCTCTCCCCTTGGCTTTTGCGCTTGTTCCCGTTCGCCGTAGTCGGATAGAAATTTCTTTGGAATAGCCTGCCTGTCGAAGAGGCTCATCAGCGAGAGGAGCTCCCCTGCGAAGATGTCCTGCTGTTGAATTTGCTCGAACGAGAGGATCCAGGTTTTTGCCACCGTATGAGCGGCCTCCGGGTCCCTGCCGACTGTCTCGAATTCCTCGCTTAGTAGGTCTACGAGATTCTGGTCGCTTTTCTCCAGGAGTCGCAAATACTCCTTGGCCGATATGCTCATTTCTTGGATGAAGGCAGCGGCCTGGACTAATACGAGCGGTAAGTGCTCTAATCGGGATGAAAGCGTCGACAAATCGTCCAGATCCAGATTGTCTGCTTCGAGTTTCTCTTGCAGCAGCTGTCGCGACTCGGCCTCGTCCATCTTCCCGACCTTGATCAGGTATCTGCCTCGAGTAATCCTCGAACCGGCTACCTTGTTCCTCGTAGTTACGAGGACAGATCCGTGTGCGTATTCGGGAATCCACTTTCCGAGATTCCCCGGTGGGGTAAAAAGCTGTACGTCGTCGGCATTGTCGATAACCATCAGCCATCGGCCGCGATCTGTACTCTGCAGCCATGCCTTAACTAGGGGCAGCACGTCCGCCTTAGGGTCGTCGTGGCCAGGGACCTGGCACTCTTGTGCGATTGAAGTGTAAGACTGCCGGAACCGCTCGGCGCTGCTCGCGTGGACCCAGAAAACAGACACTTCGGGGCACTCCTCTTGAAGCCAGTACACGTAAGCCAGGGCAGTTTGGGTTTTTCTGTGGTATGTCAGACCTGCAGTACTCCCGTGATGGTGCGAGACCTACCCGATACCACCTAGACCATATAGCGCCACTCGTGACCCTAATACACCTTGGGGATGACTGAAACCCAAATGTTGTTTAAGATCGTCCAGCATCTTGACTCGCCCAATAAAGTCCTGGTTTTGGTTGTACGGGACAAGGACTAAGGCTCTTCTCAGCATGAGTTAACAATAATCATAGCATGTGTTACATACATTTTGCATTTGACGCCCGAATTCGGCGACGCACCGTCAGCGCCCGCCGGGCAAGGCCCTTCATCTTCTCGCGAGCTTTATCGTAATCGTGGTCTTGAGGACCAAACTTAACTAAGTCCGAGTGTGTGCGTGCGACGGCACATATATGCTCGGCGCCATCCTCCCACGGACGGCAATGTGTTGCAGAGGATTTGGTGACCAGGATTGCATCCGGTCCGGTCATTGCCCACTTGCCATCTTTGTCCTGCTCCACGTCAGTGTGTGTGCACATGTGTGGTCGATAAGGAAGAGGCGGCGCCATACCTGTGCTGTTGGTGACTCGAGCGTTTCATAGAAGCAAAATACTTCACAGCCACCTTTATTGCCCAATGCAGTGTGAAAGTCCCGCTGCTGGATGCTTAGGATCTGCGAGTTGATGCGGCTGATGGACTCGATGAGAAAGCGGTTCGGACCGTCTCCCACTATCGGGATTAGCGAGCTGATATCCATTCCGTCATGTGGAACGCCAAAGAATACGATTCCATAGATTGCTCGAATGAGTTGCAAGTCGTCCTCGCTTTTCGATTTTGATAGCGTGATTATTGTCTATCCGGTGCGTTAGATTTCTGGTCCGTAAAGTCGCCGTGCTGTACTTACTTGCTTGACGATCAACCCTCCTAAGCTATGGGCGACTAGGATGAGGGGTCTGACGATGGGAGCGCCAACCAGTGCTGGTAAGCTGTGATGAAATGCTGTCGCAAGGTCCTCTAAGTTTTGCATGTTCTTGCTTTGTGCAACACTCGATTCGTAGCCGTACGTTATAACTCTTGCCATCGGACGACGGGTGTTCTCCTGGGTGAGGTCGTATGGAAGGGAGTCACGGAGCCACATGTGGGTTCCACCTCTCTCTTTAAATGACCCGAAAGCGTGTCCGCCGAGACCGGATAGTGCAACGACGCTGAGACAAGTTAGCACCTGTGCATCCCAGCTGTGTCCGCCGTTCAGTCCGCTTACTCGATTTTGTGGTCGTCTGGAGGCGGAGCGAAGAGGGTCGTGAAGCCATGGAAGTCAACATCTAATGTTAGGCACTCGTCGCGAGTTGGCTGGTCGGTCTCATGCTTGGGCAGCGGGATGCGCCACACTAAGCCGGTTCGGAGGGCATCGGGGAGTGAGACGGTGTCTGGGAACACAACTGTACCGGTACTAGAGCTGCCGTGAATCTCCGGCGCGAGGGACTTAATAACTGGGTCGGCCAAGCCATAGTGCTCTGCTAGGAATGACCGTACGTGGTCGGCACCCCAATCCAGAGGCACTCCGCGTATGCGAAATGTCCTACCGTATTTTAGTGAAGGTGGGCTTCCTTTAGGTGGTTGCTGATCCTGATAGACTGGCTCTGGTGCGAGCGGGGAAGTCCGATGGGCAGCCATCGAAAGATCGCGAGGGTAATGAGGCCGACAGCAGCCAGAGCTAGAACATGACTGGTATCGAGCGTATACATCGTCTGGGGAAGTTGGCGGCTAAAAGCTGACCCGGAGTTCTGGTGGCGGGCGATCGCCGTCTGGGTTACCGAGGGCATGGAAGAGTCCCAGTCGGGCCGCGATGAGCGACGTTGCGTCGCATGTCCGGCCGCTCCGAGGATTTGCCGAACCACAGCACGGACTAACTTTGATCCCCCAATCTCAAGGCGTTTATCCGCTTGCGCCCGTTTCTGAGAGGGCTTTATTTGGCCCTTCTAAATCGACAGCCGCGTTTTCTAGGTGTGAAGTGGCTTATTGTGGAGTCACCGCCGGTGTTGACCTGGCGGTCGCGCCTCGATCGTCGCTGTTTTTGGCCGTCGTCGAAATAACCGCACCTAACACTGGGACCATGTCCTTGCCGAGATGCGACAGCTTTTTGGTCCTTGGTGGGTTAAGGCCTAAATCTGGGTAGATCTGGTTGGTATTAATTTTAGCACCTGCCTTTCCATCACGTGGCCCAACTGGTCAGCAGCCGGCAAAGGTCAAGGACCCACCATTGTCCAACGCAGCAAGCAACAAGTCGTCAGCACTGTAATTTTAGCGTGCGGAGACCATCTTTTGTTTCAGGTCGAATGCCAAATTTCTTTAAGCTTCAGAATTGAAGACAGCGACGCTGATCTCCCCGTCCCTTACGTCCACTTGCATTTTTAGTTTCTAAGGCGCGGCTCGTCAAGCGCAACAAGCGTACGCGCAATACACTATAGAGGTGAATCAGGTGATATGTCTCGTGATTAAAGAACCCTTTTTCTCAACAAGGGATGTGAGTCATGTTTTGGTGCTAGTGGCGACCACACTATTCGCCTCCTCAATCCTCATTCCCAGCAACATATGAACCACCATGGATCCCGATGCCCCATTTATCCTTGACGACGGGTTTGAGCTCGATTACGGCATTCCGAGGCTCTCGGTCCCTTCAATTTCGACCCCCGCAAGCGGCCGCAGCACAAGCCCCGTCGCGCGGAGCCAGCAACCGACTGACCAGGGATTACCGTTACTCCAGCTGGATGATTGGGACCCGCGTGTCGACCATGAGTCCACCCCCACGTGCATCCATTATTCCATTGAGTGGAAATTACAGCTTAGGAAAGGGAGATTGTCAACGCTTACAGAGATCACAGAAGAGAACCTTACGCTCGCGCCTAGCGCGTACTGGGACAGATTCCTGAAGCAGGCGCTAACGGCCAGGGTGTAAGACAAACTGTCCGAATCGAGGCACTAACCTGACGAGACTAAGATCTCCGTATCCGTCGAGAAGCGAAACGAACGAGATCTCCGGAAGTGCTACGATGGAGTCAACATTGAGTGGGGCGCCGTTGAGGACGAGATGAGAGCCTGGAGCCACTTGTTCCGGGAAGGGAAGAAGCTGAGGATCAATATATGCTTTATCTATAAGGAAACTAGTCAACCGGTAGCCGCGGGGACTTGAGGTAGCACCAGAACGGGAGCCTCAAGGAGACAGCTCGCAGCGAGAGACGAGCTCCTCGCCGAGCAGGAGGAAGCCTCCGGCCAGCGTCCTGTTTAGAAGGAGGTCTATAAACTCCTTCGATGCAACGGGTCTTTCTGCACTAACAAGGGGTTCTATTACTGGCGGGATCCAGCCACTGAAAAGCACCACAAACTGGAAACCACCGTCTTAAAGAAGTTTGTTGACTTCGCCGAAGACGGTAATACATTGAGAACGCATGACGACGTGCCAGAAGACATCCGTCAGTTGCTTCGCGAGCAGGAAGAGCTCCTTGCAGAACGTAAGCGGCGAAAGCGAAAGGGCCCTGATGATGCGCCTGTCGTCAACGTACACCTCTATTGTCGTGGGCATGATCAAAACTCTACTAGTTATAATACTGATTCACACCCTGAGATACGAGAAGTAGCGCCTAAAAGGCGGCTAGTGGACCTGGTTATTCCGAAGTCAAGAGATGAGGCTCTGATGCGCTATTGTCAATGGCATTGTGACCAAGTTAGGAGCCCTACTTGGAAACAGGGCTTTGTCTATGTATATCAAGTCACCAAGGAGGCCTGTCTCGATCTGAAATATGTCTACGAAGCCTAGGATGTGGAGTTTTATACCGAACAGGGTGTTAAGCTAGGGATTACCAAATCTTTTATGGGGGATGTTTACCTTTAGGTAAAAAGGGTGTAGATACAGACTGTAGAACTTCGTGATTTTGATCTTATATGGAATAAAGCTACTCTGCCGTTTGTGGGGCCTGGTCAATCGCAATCCCAGACTTGCGAAAGTAGCCTTCCGCACTTGTCTGTCTGCTGCCAACCGCCTCCACACACGACATTACATACGCCCTGAAGTCCCTGCTGATAAGGCCAATATACTCCTCCCATCTGCTCTTGACGTAGTCTTTGACCTCCGCAAAGAACTCTTCAATAGGATTAGTGTCTGGCGAGGACGGTGCCAGAAACATCAGCTTTACACCGGCGTCCTCACATAACTGCTCGACTCTATTAGAGTAGTGGATAATGGCATTATCCATAATAAAAACAGTCTCCGGTTCTAGCCATCGACCACAGTAGTGCAGCAGCTGGTCAATAAAATCTTTAAACACAGCAGCGTCCGTGGATCCGGGGTAGACACGCGCTAGTTTGACACCCCTTTGTGTGTAGGCCGCAAGGATCTGCAGCCGTTGGCCGCGCTGGAATTTACTCTTTTGCTCTGGTGTCCTTCCCTTAGGAGCCCAGCCCTTACGTCGCAGTCCATCGCGTTTATCAACACCAGATTCATCGATGAATACCAGCTAGTACGACCGGCACTCCTCCAGCTTCAATCTATAATGGTAGAAGTCTCGTAGGGAGGGGTTTCGTTGGTTCGCTACACGACGAATGGTCTTCCTTGACCAGCTTTGGGCTTGGAGGGTGCGGGTGATGGTCGATTCGGACACCTCTACGCCAAATCTTTCGTAGACGAAAGCCGCCATCTCGCGACGTAACATCCCGGGCTTTTAAGCCAGTTCCTCGCATAGCGCATATCGCATGGCTGGGGTTATCTTCGGATCGGGACCGACACGATTCGCGGGCGCTGTGGTGGTTCCGAACCGGTCGAGTCTCGATCGGATCCTGCGGACGGCGCGCTCGGTGCATCGGACGGTGTCAGCGATTTCGCTATTCGAATACTTACGGAGGATCAGAGCGCGGATTCTATTCCGTCGCGCGCGTGAGAGTCGTGGAGCCATCGATGCGTCCTGCTGGGCGTCCTTAAAACGCGTGGCGGGTTTGACAAGTGGGATGAATGCCAGCAGAGTCCAAGGCGCTGCGCTGCTTAGTAAGTTTATTCTGCCTAAGGCAGCAATCTGTGGGCCAAAAAACGGCCTCGAAAACTCTCCGTCTGGCAGCCCTAAGATCGACGATTAGCTAAAGCTTAACGATGATAAACCGGCACTTTCCCGCGCTTAGTAGAATGCGTTGGTTCTCCAAAGGTGACAGAGAGCTGTAGTACCCACAAGGCCTATAAATGGACCTATCACAGCGAGCGGTTCCGGGACCTTCATTTTCAACCATTACCGCCCAGCATCAGGTTCGTTAGTCTGTTGGCGCATCGCGTCGAGGCGTGCTCATCTATTCCAATTCCAGGCAGCTAATTGATGATCCACAGTATTATATTCGCCCAGACCTTCGCTGATGATTGCGCAAAAACGCAGGGCTCCACGCACATTCGAACCTGACAAGCCCCTAGCTCTCCCCCATCCGAACCCTCGACGCGCGCATATTTACATTCGAGTACGGTACGGCGCGGCGGAGTAGCGAGGTGTAGTACAGTTGAGTCGGATCCGATATCACGCGTAGGATCTTCCGGCGTCTCTGATCAGATCGAGAGGAGGATGACACAGCGGGGAGCTGTAACGGGCTGCGAATAGTTGCCGTACTAGCGGCAGTAGAATGAACGACCCATATCTGTCGGCGACGAGTGGGAAGCCGCAGGCGTGGGGATACATATGCTCTGTTTAGCAGGTCTTGATCACACCGGAAGCAGCGACCGAGCTAACGTCTCCAGAATCCTCGATTCAGTGCAGCGTTCTCCCTCTCCAGCCCGCACCGCAAAGCTGGCCTTTCTCGATGGTCTGAACTCTCCTCGCTCTCTTGAGCTTATCTGATAGGCAAATGCTGAGATCGTGGCGGCCGGGTCTTTCGGCGCGAGTCCAAGGCTCTTGCCCAGGTCAAGGCAGTTTGCGCTAGTGGTTGACGAATAGGGGGAGCGCGCATGTTGGATTGATATCGTCTGCCCGTATACTGGTAGATGCATGCAAAAGTACTGCCCTGATATTTATGTGCACTGCTCTCAGCTCCAAAACTGGCTGAAGAGTCGCTGACCAAAAACTGAGCGAACACGGCGGGGATTGGCCCACTTTTTAGCGGCTCACAGAGCCCGCGATGCGTTTGAGGCTGACGTCCAGCTGATGACGTCCATGCCATGCTTGCCAGTTGTCTTGGCTCAGCAAACATTTAATTGGTTTGCACAGCATGGGCATGGTGCACAAATGCAAGCAGCTGAATGAAAGAGGGTCAGCTCGCTGGTGACCTTATTCACTAATAAGGTACAGGTAATCGCATTAAGCTGGAAGTGGGCGACAAAATATACGAGCCGGAAAACGGCGACACCAGCTGTTTGGCCGTACAAGAATATGTGGGAATGTTAGGGCGCTTGTGACTAGGTACACAGTGCAGATTGCAGCGTACTGTGTGTCAGCATTGAGGGGCCATTTTTGGCGCTCACGCAGAAGACTCTATATGTTAAAATGTGGACGCTGAACCTGGCCGCCACTGTACATTTTCGCGTTCGCATCCGTTCTTGCGTACACCGTGTGACCCGGCAGTGGCGGAATGGTGCCAAGTAAGCGAACACGAACGACGCCTCCCCAGCGATTACTATCGCGACTCGGGGTACTCACGGAGACATAATACGCCTGACAGGTCGATCGGCGGATTAGTTCGTCCGCATGTAAGCCTTATTGGCCTGGATTGCAGTTTGGTGGGTTTTGGATGCGAATTTGGTTAGCATGCACGGGGGCATGGAGATGCGGAGACCGGATAGTTTGTTGCCGCCGGTGCCCGAGGGGCGACTTGTGGCGTTCTTCCTCGGCCTGGGTGGGAGCATTTACAGCTCATCGCCTCCCAAAACGATCGCCAAGGCTCAAACTCCGGCGACCGGATTTATCTCCAGCCAGGCAAGATTTCCGCGAGTGACTCTCTCGTCAGCATTACTCTCGTAGGTCATATTTGGGCGAGTTCAAGTTCTTTGACCTTTTCACCAATTTCAACAAAACCACTTTACCATCAGAATAGTGCTTGCTTCTTCGCTTCATTTACGCTACACTCAGGAGCTAAAACGTCAGACACAATGACAACCAACCAAACGCCACCAACAACCGAAGACAAGTCTTCGGCCAACCAAACACCCCCTTCTACCTCCGACACGCAAGTCGACCCCCCAGAAGGTTTCGACATCTCCAACCTAAACCTCTTCCTCTTCCCAAACATCCCGCGAGGCCGTCTCCCACGTTTCCCATGGCTTTCCGACTGTCCTGGCAAGCTATTCACCAGATCGGTAAAGACGCCGTCGCCACCGCCGGGACCGAGAGTGGAGTCGTTGCCGCCTAGTCCGAAGGCGAGGAGGATAGAGGAGTTGGAGGATTCAGATGCAGAGGGTTGGGAGGATGTGAAAGGGTCTGAGAAGACGAAGGGGGGAAATGATGAAGGAAGGAAAACGGGGAAAGGGTTGTGTTGTGGGGGGTTGTTCGGAGGGAAGGGGAAAAGGGAGGGTGAAGGGGGAGAGAAAAGGGAGAAAGGGGTTTGATGGATTGGAAGCGTGTGGGCGAGCCTTTTGGGGACGTGGTCTGCGCGGCGCAAATGGGATTGAATTGACAATTTGTTTCTTTCTACCGGCGACAACGACACTCTGCCCCTTCCCTCTTGGTCCGCAGCGCCAAATGGATAACAAAGAGAAGCAACAGCCTCTTTTCAGCCCTTTTTGTCTTGTGTGTATGTCCTTACAAAGCCAACGCAGCAGCAAAGGCACCTGCCAGGATAGCAACAGCACCCGCAGCACCGGTCGGAATGCCAATCGCCTGGTTCGGTGTTGATGTAGGCGGAGTCGAAACAGTAGAGGTTGTTGGGGCCGGGCCGACGCTGTTCCCGCTTGAAGGAGCGGCGGTCGTGGTGTTGAAGGTGACGCTCAGTACGGTTGAAGTGGTTAGGACGGCTGTGGTGAGTGCGGGAGGGGCTGTGGAGGTGACCACGGTGACTGCCGTGGTGGCCGTGCAGCTGAAGTCGTCTGAGCCGGAGCAGTCGTGGTCGTGCGCCGAGACAAGAGCACCAAGGCCGAGGAGGACGATTGTTGAGAGCTTCATGCTGATTGTTGGTAAATGCGACGATGAGCAGAGATGGGAGCGTCCGGGCAAGAAGGGAGGTCTCGCACCGAAAGACAAGAGTAGCTAGACCTTTTATTACTTCTCTGGATCTGAGTAGGCTGAGCCAGCGAGCAGCACGGTCACACAAGCCATCCTGGCTGCGTCAAGCGGGCCTGCCCAGCCAGGCTGTCTTGTCCCGCGTCCCGCGTCTGTGTAATGGCGGGCCCGCTCTAGAACGGATGCAATCTGGTGGATGGTCCGCTTGTCCCACCTCCCACGTTGTTCGTTGCAGCAAAGGAGAGATCAGCATCCATCAGAGTATCCGCAGATGCGCCCCGGGGAATTTACTGGGTGCACTGACATCTACCGGTTTGGGCTGGGGCCGGTGGTGGGACGGGGGATGCATGCGGATGCGTTGTGAAGCCGTTGAGCCGGGAATACGATGTCACACAATACTAATCTTGCTGCGGGTACGGTTGACTTCGCGGCCCTAATGATGTCAGTATCCCCGCGTCGCCAACACTTTGCGCGTTGTTCAGCCACAATCGCATTGTGGCCATGAATTAGGAGAAAGAAACGTCGGTTGGTGTCCGGATGAACCGAAACACATTGGGTCGCTGTCGTACTCGGGCTGTCTGGATGCAACTGTCATCCAGGTACATTTGGCTTTGCGATCGCGTCAGCTAGGGATTCCAACACACATGGTTAGGGGACATGTGTTACTTGACGGGAGCAAAGAAGGGCAGTGTCTTGACTGCGCCCTCATGGCACTGTGGCACACTGAAATGTTTGGGTGCCCCTGCAACCAGTGTCTGTCCTGCGGGTTTCATGTTTGGCCGTTTTTTTCATCTGGAGTCAATATTCGGACCAAGCAGCAGAGAGCAATCAACGTGCGGCAATCTTTCCCTACTGTGCTGCATCTCGTCGTCTAGATTTCAAAAGTTGGAGTTAGCCAAGATAAAGCTAACTGGAATGCAGAAAACAGGTGACGTGGTCAGAGTGAATAGCGCTGTTGCACTTCTTGCGGAAGGTGCGACTTTGTCGGGCACCAGCTTTACCCCGATGCCGGCTGGCTCTTTGAACCACACCGACACTTCCACCAACATCAAACCAAGCGATTCAAAAACTAGATGAAACACCAAATTGAGCAGCCAGATCACAGCCAATTGGACTTTCATCAGCAAAATGCGAATAAGCCCAAAATCGGCAACTCAGTCGAAGGATCCCAACGGATGGGAAAGAACCGTCACTACATGTAGGACTGCAGCGCCTGGACGACTCGTGCATCAGAGCCACATATCAAGAACCTGCCAATCTGCTTTGGCCCGACCGACAGGCGGAAGCTGCTGATGGTGCGAACCATGCCTGATATGGAGGCGAGGAGCCATTCAAGAAGACGGCATGAACGACAAAGGACGGATCAGCGCCTGGCATTCACAACAAGGAGGGCGAATCAAACCCTCAGCGATATTGTATGGATGCGCACCATCAATCAATGCCTCCAATTAGGCGAATAAAATGGTTTTCAAGACGCCGCCTCCGGCTCACATTCACGTCGGCCCACTTCGATACGTGGCATCCCCTGAATCGTGCCAAGGTCGATGGTTGCCTGGAGACCACCACGGGCTATATCACCGATCGAAGCACTCGACAAATGAGCCCGCTGGTCAGCTCAGAACCTTTCGATTTAGCTACGAATATGAGTCTCGAAGCCGCGCCTCCATCTACCCATGCAGTCCCGGCTGCGGACCATGGAGCATTCATTGTCCACATCGTTATCCATAATGATCCGTTCCTCGCCTCGGGTTTTCTCCCTGACTTGTTTAAGGACTTCCCAGACACTGCATGGCGAATTCCACAACTGGCTCCGTTACCGCCAAGGCCACCACCGCAGCTCACCCCAGGCCGACCCACGGCGCCGAAAACCTATCCTCCCACTGTGAGGCTGAGAGAGGGACTGGGGCGATATGCGCTGGACCATGCCATACCTGGCTCTACTACGCTTCAAGAGCTGTGTGGTATCGTCGAAGGGGACTTGGGTATCCCATCTAACCTTCACGCAGCCTTTACCACCTTCCCCTAGGATGAGTACGCAGAGCCGAAGAAACCGTGGCATGGCAAGCTGCTTCCACCATCCACGACAATAGTCGAGGCGAGATCTTACGACCTAGAAGCTCCTATCTCGAAACCTGGTCACGCATCAGTGGTACGTTTAGTCCTCAAGACCAAAGCTGCGCCATTGAGAAGGAGCAAAGCTGCGCCATTGAGAAGGATTGTCGGCACTGACTTCTTGTTCGCCGAACTCGGGCTAGCCTTCGACTCGTACAGAGATTTGTGGAACAAGTTTGAGAGCCCCAACAACTGCTTCCGCTTAAGTCGGTCCCAGACCAACCAAATGCGGCGGGAACTTGTGAGATGGCGACATGCTAGGTTCGCTATCAAGTATCTGCTCCAGGAAAAGCAGAAACGCGGGCTGTCCCAGGCCACCTCGGACGAGAGCGGAGAAGTCGCCCTGTACCAGAAGATCAACGAGACTCGTGGGGAACGTGAGGCAGTAAGAGCGTCCATATCCCGGCTGGTGCGTTGGTGGGCAATTTGGGTGTGCATTGACGAATCAAAAGGTGATTACCTCGACGAAGACGTGACAGACGAGCGGCTCGAAGATGCCGTACTATGGTTCTGGCGCACCAAGCACCAAATAGTCGACAACTGGAAGACCTCGGAACGAAGAGACGCTTTGTGGAATCAGGTCCGGCAATCCTACCGAGAAAAGTATCCGTTGAGGCGCATTGTGGAACAACAAGCAGCGTCAGGGGACCCTCAAGAGAGCAATCAATCGGACGAGAGCACCTTTACAGCTGACGACGTCTCAAACAACATGCTGCAACCTGCAGTACCCACACGCCCATTCCGCCATGCATACGGAGGTCTAAAAGACAACTCGGCATTCACAGTCAGCTCCGAAGCTCTTCTCTTGGGGCCATCTTTTGCCCACGTATCACGGTTCCCTGCAGTATGTCTACACATACCGATCGGCGGCGCGCAGCGGAAAATGGAAGGCCCGTCGATTCTTCAGCAACTGGAGAGATTCCAATGGTCAAGACCGTCCGGCCAAAGATCATGTCGGTTGGGTGATCTGCCACGAGGATGTTGATCCGACACATATGACCAAGAGAGTGGAGGTTCTCAATCCCCATGGCAGCGCCATAAGCAATGGGAACGAACACATTGACAAGGTATGTCAATTTGGATAGCATTGAGTTCCCGGTTTACACGGCCCATAGGACGTCAGATACATTGGACGCTACGACTGGTCATGGCACTGGCACAGTCCCGTTGATCGAAACTTTGAGAAGAAGTTCCAGGCGTATGCGGAAGACGCAATTGGGCCAGCTCCAGACACGACTGATGGCTATCGTATGGACTCGAATATCAATAAAGGGGGGTATTTCGCGGCCATTGACGCCGAAAAATGGGGCCTTGATTTTCTGAGATCATTCAAATACGATTGCGAGAAGGACGCGAGTCGGGTAGTAGAGCGAATGTTTGGGACGGGCGGTCAGGCTGTGGGGACATAATGCGGATGCCCAACACGGAGTATGAGTTTGGTAAGTTGTGCACCCTGCTGCGGTTTCTCGGTCTAACAAATATGATTTAGGCTGGCTGGTCTTCCCTGGAGACAAACACGCCCAGCACGATGCGGACAAGCTCATTGCGATTGTCTAATTACGACGGCGCTTACAAGGTTTTTGAAGGCCTTTATCATGTGGTCGAGCCAGCACAGAACGCCGCATAGAGTTTCTTATCAGTTCCAATGTCAATTCTGGCTCAATTCAGCACAGTTCTCTCTTTGTCAACACCAGGCTCTGAATGTCTCACTTGAACCGTGAGCCAGCTCCTGTCGTTGGGGCTGTGCTGCAATGCGGAACAGGACCGCCAATTAGGTCGCATATTCTCAGCGCCAAGTCTGATAGGTCAAAACACAAATTCCATTGGCTCAATCGGTCAGGCTTCAAGGCGACCATCACGCTAATGCAAGTGACAGCACAGCCAGAGAGCCCCGCGCTGCACCTTGGCACGACGACCCCCTGTGTGACCAAGGTTCGCGATCTGTCGCGTTCCTCTGGTTTTGTTCTTTCCCCTCGTTTCCATCACCCCTCTTTTCCCGTTTGCAGCGTTTGCGACGCGAGGACGCGGTTCCCCTTCCCCGTGTTGGGAATCGAGCCATGGACCCAGCAACCATCGCGTCCATAGTGTAAGTGCCCCCTGGACCCAGAGCCTTGCCTCGAGCGTTAATCGAGAGGTAAACAGAACCCTTGCAGTCGGTGCTGCCATCAAGATCCCGGACTTTAACAACTCGTTCAAGAACATTCTCAAGTCGAGGAAAGACCTGAACGACCTGCAACTGTTGGCCGAGTTCTGCAAGGACCGCCTTCGCGAATTCAAAGCCGAGATCAACCGCCTCGATATCCCTCCGGATCTCCACCGCCAGACAAAAAGCCTCATCAAATACTCCCGGGGTGTAATTCAGGGGCTGGTCGACTACAACAAGAAGTACGGAGACAGCTTCTGGGCAAGATGCATGCATTGGGCCGTGGCTGCAAGACGGAGCCGGACTGAGATTTTTGAACGTCGACTCCAGGAGTGCGCTCTCTGGGTGAGGATTGCCTCGGCAACCAGCTTCCTCTTGGCATACCGCGGTGGGTGTGGACGAGTTCCCGGGGTGCTTGAACTCTGCCAGACCCGTGCGCAACAACTCCGCGAGGATGTCGTCCAGGCCAAGGCGTACTGGAAGAAGCACCCTCGCCGGATGGAGAAGTATATGGCCGTGGCCGTGAAGTTGGGCGTCTTCAGAAGGTATTGGGGCCTTGCGCACGATCCAATGTTTGAAGTTGTGAAGTCAGAGTTGTCTACTCCCGCTGGAACATCTCTTGGGCTGTCGTCACCCGAGGAACCACCTCCGCGCCAGTACTGGAGGGGTATTCCGGTAGCGATGGCCGCGGGCCCCATGAGGAGGGCACCCGAAGAGGATACGTACGAAGTGGGACAGGAGCACGGAATGTACTTTGCGCCGCCAGTTATTCCCATGGGCCCCTATTTTCGTTACCCGGCACCAGTCACGGGCCCATGGTATGCTGGGCAGGGGTATGGCACAACGAGTTATGTTCACGATGAACGCCAACCTCCTGGTCACGGGCAACAGCGTCCATTGACCCCGGGCTCTGCGAGTGAGGAAACACCACAAAGATCTGAGCCGATGATGACGCCCGCTGTCACACGGCCCGCTGCGGAGCCTCCAAACGAGAGCCGTCCAATCCGGTCATCAACAAAGGACGACCAGAGTCCGTCAAGGGAGTCTCGCAGGAGGCATATATACGAGGAGAGTCGCTCTACCAACCGCGACAGCGCTTCCCGACAACCGAGATCGTCGCGACATCCCGAGTCTTCTCGACGGCCTGACACTTCCCGACGTCCAGAATCCTCCCGACGTCCAGGTTCGTCCCGGAGACGCACCGGTAGAGATGACAACGAAGACAGGGAGAGCCGGTATAGTCGTTCGTCCTCACAAAGGTCACACACCCATCGTTCAGAGCCCCATAGCGACGACGACCATGTTCACTCATCTCGCTCCTCGTCTCTCGTGTCGAGTATCCGAGATTCGATCTTCAGCCGTACACAATCTCTCTCTTCTAGGTCCAGCTACGTCTCAATGCGGTCAAGCGAGCACTCAGGACGGACCGAAAGGTCACGACAGTCGTCTCGCTCGAGCTCGGTGGAAGCGGCCTCACTGGAGCCGCGCAGGAAAAGAGGGGCTGACAGGCGATGTCCGCCCAACTCAGCGATGAACGAGACAAAAGCGAGAGAGAGGATCAGGAGAGCTGAGCAAAAGTCTCAGTCAACGTCTTCTGGGTCGGCGTATACATCTGAAGGGCGGGGGAGGGCGAGTCGAAGGGAGGAGAGGAGAAGGTAGTATGGGAAGGATCGGCGTCCAATGGTAGGACGTCGTGGTTCGCATGGTTATGCATGTTCCGAGCGTATCATTGGGTGTTGGCCATGGTAGCTCTTCCTTCGATGCGAGTCACAGCGGGCCCGAAATGGACGCCCAACTTCCACCATGCAACGTCAGGATGGAGGAATTCGAAACTTTGACTTCCTGTGGCGGGAGCCCGGAGCAGGCCCGACGGGGCCACCGGCCCGCCATGTTGAACTTCCGTTTTATTCGCGCTCAAATGGTTCGTGACTTGGGATTCACCTCTGGGAGATAGGAACTGACCAACGCAGACGTATTTTTCGCCAGCTCTTCCTTTGCAGTCAAGGTCACCGGCCCAGATTTTGACCACAATGATCTGCCCACGGCTCCGAGTTTGGCCGGCACCCCGAGTCGCGATGGTTTGACCGAACAGCCGCTGCGGCCGTTTATCTGCGAATGCAGACCGTGGTGCACGAGGGATCTTTATCCTTCTCTCCCCTCTGGCAACGCAATTCGTATTCTCGAAGTCATGCCCGGCACCCACGAATCGCCCCTTATCTGCAACCTTCACATTGCCACACTCCCGCAGGCTGTCAACTCCTACTCCGCACTGTCTTATGCCTGGCAGGTTGGTTTCGAGCCAACCCCTCTTCGAACCATCATCTGCAACGATCGCGAGGTCCAAATTGGAGAGAACCTCTTCGATGCCCTGCAGCGAATCCGTCATGTCACATCATCCCGTATGATCTGGGCAGACGCGCTCTGTATCAACCAAGAAGACGTGGAGGAGCGTTCGATGCAAGTTGCCAAGATGGGAGACATCTTTCACGGCGCGTATGAGGTGCTGGTGTGGCTGGGCCTAGAGGGAACGCCATCCTGGCAGGCATTCAGTGCGAAAGCCGCGCTGTCAGATCTCTGCACCATCATCAACAAGTGGAGGGAGAACAGTGGTAAGGGGTCACGCATCCAAAGGGCAGAGTTCTATCGCCGCTCTGCCGACGGTGACGTCCAGGCGGTCACAGAGTGTGCCCCCGATGAACGGTCTAAACGGTTCGGATACAACAAGTACTGGTGGGCTGAGACCCTGGAGCTCTTCCACCGCCGATGGTTTCACCGAGTGTGGGTGATTCAGGAGGTGGCATTGGCGAGGTCAGCACGTGTTCTGCTAGGAGAGTACGAAATATCTTGGGAAGTTATTGGCCTGGCGGCGTCGATCTTGCGAACAAACTTCAACACGCTGGTGCCAACCATCACACATCGACACACACGGAAAACACTATCCGCATTCCGAACAGGCGGTTTGAATGCGTACTTCATGTATCGCCTGTCCCGCAGCCAGTCGCACAAGGAGCGGATGAATCCTGACTTTCACCAGTTGCTGATCCTGACTCGGAGCTTTGACTGCCAGGACGACAGGGATCGCATCTATGGGCTGATTGGCCTTCCTTTCTCTCGCTCTTCTGGCGTCGATGGCTCACCATTCATCGTCCCTGACTACTCCAAGCCCGCGGCCGAGGTCTACCTCGAAGTCGTCACGAAGCTCATCCAGGAATCCTCCAGTCTCCGGTTTCTTTCCAGCGTCCAACGCCCATCCTTCCGATTGAACCCCGAAGAGCACGGGAAATTCAACCCCGACATCCCCTCTTGGGTCCCCCAAATGGGCCTTCTCCGAAACCCAGTCCCTGTCCCCGTTCCTAACCACCGCTCTCCCACCAGCCCCCATGGAAATCTGCCCGCCCAAGTTCCGCGTTCGTGGAACCGTTATTACCACAGTCGCCACCATCTCCTTGGTCGGAACCCGCGCTGACTTCTGCATCCCCTGGTGGATCCTCGAAACTAGCCCCAACATCATCACCGAGGGTTTCCACAACGGGCGGATCGTAAGATGCCCACTCGAGCCAACGGGAGAAATCATGGACGAGATGATGTTGCGTTACATCGCAGAGAACAATCTAACTCAGGTTGCTATGGTTGACTGGCGGAAATGACTGGCGTGGTCGACCCGTTGCAGACGAAACCGCCCACGCCAAGGATTTTGCGAAGCTCCTGCTGGACGGCGGCCTCCACTGGACGTTTGAGGGCGGTATCTTTGATACACCAGACGAGCAATCCGAAGAGGGCTGGGTGGTTAAGCACGCGTATCGAAAGACGTTGACGGAGGGTCAGATGGAGTTGCTGCTGGAGAAGCTGGGGAGTTTTGCGCAGGGAGGAAACGGAACGAGGTTCTTGGATGCTGCTGGGATGGCGGGGAAGGGGAGGTGTCGGTATGAAACGAATTCTGGGTGGAAAGGGATTGGGCCGGGTGCGATGGAGCCCGGGGATGATATTTGTGTTATGCGAGGAGCGAGGGCCCCGTTTGTGCTGAGGGCTGGTGAACAGGGCACGTATGAGGTGGTCGGGGAGTGTTTTTTATACGTCCCGGGAGGAACGAGGGTGAAACAGTGCAGGAGGCGTTGGAGAGGGCGTGTGAGGGTGAGGAGAGCTGGTTGGAATTGGTGTAGATTATCTACTGCAGGATGCATAGTTACCCCTGAGTTGGTTACCGACCAAAGGACTCAAAAAGAATCGGTATAACCGCCGTTGCCACCAGCTTGTCAAGATACCTGCCTGTCCGCATGACCTCCACCCTCCATCCTCCCTTCACCACTCATACCCTCCCCCAGGCCTCCACCCCTCTTCCACCATCTCCACCGCCTTCCTAACCGCCTCCTCCAATTCCTCCTTCTCCACGCCCAAAACCCTATTATCCAACCCCCTCGTCACCTCAAACGCCCCACCCCCATCCTGAAAAAACGCCCTCGTATACATCGCCCTCGCAAACCCGAATCTATCCCCCCCTTTCAACTCCTCCAACCCCCGCTTATACCTCCCCACACTCTCCTCCCTCCTAACCTCCCACTCCCCCTCCTCCGTCCCCGTCACCTTCAACACCGCATCCAGCATCTCCCTCTGACTCACCGTAAAACTCCCCACATACACTGCCTTATTCCTAAACCGCTTCTCAATCTCCCCCTCCGGTAGCGCCAACAACCCCGCGACCGCCCGTCCGCACTGTCCCCACGTACTCGTCGTGACTCTCGCGGTACCATCATCAAACAATGTAGCCTTCCGGTTCTTGATATCAATTCCGAAACAGGGCTCACCGAGTGAGAGGGACCACTCGAACCAAAAGCCGCAGCAGAGAGCAACGTAGGAGGAGATACCGGTGTTTTGGACTTCGAGACAGCGGTTGTAGGCGTCAGCGGAGTAGAGGTCTTCGTTGCGCAGGGTGGGGTTGTAGATGTCGCCTCCGTAGACGTTGGGCATGATGTAAGGGACGCCAGCGGCAGCGGCAGCGGTTACGATGTCGGAGTGGGTGGTGGGTGAGGCGGCGACGGAGAGGGTGATGATGAGGAATTGGATTTGTTGGGAGCGGAGGGCGGTGGTCATGGCGGGGATGTCGGAGTAGGAGACGGGGATGGTGTGGTGGATCCCTGGGGGGAGGGGGGTGGTGCTTTCGGGACGGGTGAGGGCGGTGAGGGTGTGTTTGCGGCCGGCGAGGAGGGCGGTGGTGATGGCGCGGCCGACGTGGCCTCCGGCGCCGATGATGGCGATGCGTTGGAGGGGGGTGGACATTGTTGGTTATGTGGAAGCTGAGAATGTGCTGATGAGGTTGTTTGAATGGTTGGGGTTGTCTCTTGTGCCATGTTTGCAAGACCTTGAGAAGCGTTAAGTATCTGAGAGGCACGGATTTAGGAACGGAGATAGGTCTTTGTCTCTTCCTTTCAGTCCGGTGTATAACTTCTCGTCCGTCGATGGCTTCACTTGGGGCACCGGGTTTCAGGGGCTGGATGATGCAGGTGGTTCCATTGAGTGTGGGACGGGGGGATCCCATTGGTCTATCCGAGACAGTCTAACCTCAATTCGTATTTCCAGAGCTCTGGCTCGACCACTCGGAAACCCACCCCTCTGACCAGCCGCGGATTTCGTAAGCTCCTTTGTGACGCTCTTTCAGGGTTCCATTTAAGGCCAGGCTTCGGTTATGGGAAGTAGGCGTCTAAGTTCAAGGTTATCTCGGACTTCGGACATCTTTTGACCGCCGACTTTTACGTCCGAAAGTGTTGTTTCTACGGCCACACAGTGTCTCAAAATCCATCATGATAAATCGATGGTGCGCCAATTCCGCCACCCCCTCAAGGCAGTGCCCACACATTCAGACATAGCTGGTCCAGCGGCGAGAATACGGTGATGGGTGGGCGGTCGGGGGTGAGATCATGGAATGTAGAGCAAGCGACGGATCCAATTAGGCAGTCCGACTGCATGCCGTCACATCGGGGAAGACCACCCGTGGACGTGTCTTGCAGGTGGCGTCCAATTAACCGCCGCCGCAGAGTAAAGACATCGCGTCGTCAACCCACTCTTCATGGTTCCCCGCATGGTCGCAGGTGTGATAACGTATCTCCAGGCAGAGGTAAATCGTCGACCTGGGGCCACTTTCCCTCGTCATCTAAATCCATCGTCGTTGGAGTCGTCTTGAGCTTCCAGTTGGCAGAATGTACGCCCTCAACGAGGCAGTCGCCAATGTGCGACACCAAATCGAGTCTCATGACACGCGCTTCACCATCCTCGTCGGCTCCCTGGGCCTCCTATTTCTCCTCGCCCTTGCTCTTCGCTCTTCCCCGACGAATCAAAAGCAGGCCCCAATGCTCTCGGAGACCATCCCTTACGTCTCCAACACCCTCCAGTACATGACCAACATGAACACATTTCTCGCCCGCACCAAGAAAGCGCTCGCAAAGAGGAACATCGTCGGCTTCCGTCTCGGCGGTAGACCCTTCTACTTCCTCACGTCCCCGCCCAACATCCAGACCTTCTTCCGGACCTCGCCCGCAATCGGCTTCGAGACCTTTATCCTAGTCGCCATCACCAACATGATGGGTGCAACGCCGAAGGACGTGGCCAAGTTTGCGCATGACAAGTCCGGACGGCAACCGAACCCTGCCCCGGGCACAGCCGAGGATGCGAAGCGGTACTGGTTCGACATGCAAACCATGATGCACAAATACCTCTCGACGACGCACTACTCCGACGCCCTCGCGAGGACGTACCAGCGCTTCTTCAATCGGGAGCTGGACGCTTATTATGACTCCCTCCTTGCTAACAGCTCAGCCAAGGATGACCCCGAATGGACTGAGATGCGCATCATCCCCCTACTGAAAGCCACCATGGCCAAAGCCGCGATTCTGTCTCTGCAAGGGGAGTACATCTTCGAGGTTGTCCCCGACTTGCTGGATCGCTTCTGGGACTATGACAAGGTGCTCTCGACGATCCTCTACGGGCCGCCAAAGTGGTTGTTCCCCGGCGTGTACGCGAAGGCGGAGCGGTTCTGCGGGGCGACGGCCAAGTTTCATCAGGCCGCCGTGGCTAAGTTTGACTGGGAAGGGCCGGACAGGGAGAAGGACTGGGACCCGGTGTTGGGTTCGAGGTTCTGGAGGGAGTTTTCGAGGTGGCTGACCGATTGCGGGTTCACGCCGAGGACGTGCGGTGGGTTTGCGGGCGTGACGGGCATCGTGGCGATTAATGCGAATACGGTGCCAGTGTGTACCTGGGCGATCATGGAGATGATTCGAGGTCAGGAGCTGTTGACGAGGTTGCGGGACGAGATTGCGGGTGCCCTTGTTGAAGAAGACGGAGAAACAAGGTTTGACCTGCAGCGGTTGGTGAATTTGCCATTGCTGCAGTCGGTTTACGTCGAAGTTATGAGGCTGAGGGTGTCGATCAACGTTACAAGGGAGGTGGTGCAACCTTTGGAAGTCGACGGGTATCTGCTGAAGCCGGGGTCGGTCTTGCAAGCGCCGACCGAGATTTCGCATTACGACGAAGCGGTGTGGGGGGTCGAGGGCCATCCGGCGGCCGAGTTTTGGGCAGAGAGGCACGTCAAGTATGTCGACGGGGTGCCGGTGTTCGAGATGAGGGGACGGCCGACCGACTTCTTCCCTTATGGCGGCGGCGTGGCAATATGCCCTGGACGGCACTTTGCAAAGCAGGAGATCATGCTGACCATTGCGATGCTGGCGAGCAAGTTTGAGTACGAGTTTGTTGGATGGGTGGACATTGCGAGTGGTCGTCCGTCTGATCGGCCACCCATCAATGATCCCAAGTATGCGGGCGCCGCCGGGGTCCCGCCTGACAGGGACATGAGGGTGCGCGTGAAGAGGCTTTGGTGATGTGGCAACTGAGTGTTATCGATGAGTTCAGCGTCGGGGAGCATCTGTGTTTTGTTACCAACGTCTCTCAAATCAAAATGCCGCTGGCGTGGGCGGACCAATTGTCAAATATCCAAGAACAGCAAGTCCTCGTTGAAGCCTGTCCGCTACCTCTGTCAGTCCTTCCCTCCTAACCAGGGAAATGCTGCGGGGAGGGCGCAGGCCATTGTGGTGCGTGCACTGCATCCGTTGATGGGAATGGAAAGAAGGAACCACCCCGCAGTCACCCGCGAATCCAAAAGCACCTGTGGGGTGGCTGGATTCGCAATCTTGCGCAGCGCAGAGCTGCAGTTCCCCAGGTCTCCACACCATGGATTGGCCTAGACTCTCCTCGCTGACACCTAAGCAAACCAAGGGGCCTGACCAAGAGCCACGGTGGCGCACCTCCATCGAATCCAGGACCATGTCCGTGGGAAAAAAACGCCCAGACCGGGGTGACCACGCATGAATCCGGCGAATGATCACGCAGCCTATCCTCTGCGGTCTTATGTGAGTGGCGTTCGTCGGGGAGCGAAGGTCGGGTGCTGCTGGGTACGCTAGCCACCTTTTGGAAGGGGATTGGATTGCCGTCATGTTTTTTTCCCCAGCATCGGGCGGAGGTGCATTTGGCCGCTCCATCACCACAGAACACGTCCCTCCCCGTCGAGCCCGTTCCGGACCTCAATATCGATCGCAAGCCATGCCGCGCCCGATGGACATCGCCGGTGACCTGATTGAAGTGGACTCTGTTCGTGTTCCGCTTCTTTTCATCCCCGCATTTCCATCGCTGACCACCTGATTGTTAACATCCTGCAGTCCAGCAGCGCAGATTCGGGTTTTGGAGATGAAATGTATGCGTGTTCAGATCATTGCTCACAGCACGCCGTGCTGGTATTGACAAAGTGGCGACGACTCAGCTCGAATTTCACAGCCTCGGTTCGAGCCAGCATCTACGAATATCCAATCGAGAACGGCCGCCGCTATCACGCTTTCCGGTCAGGCGGTGAGTAATCTGGCCCCCAATCTAGGTTGTTCGGTAATCGAAAGCAGTGCAACTAACCTACACCCAGTCTATTGCTTGCCGAATGACGAGGTTGGTACCGTCCCGTCGGTAATCACTCGCCATCGCCATTGGGCCGCTCACTGACCCCCCCTCTAGCTCGAGCAAGACCGTCTTGACTTGACGCATGTCCTCATAATCACGGCCATCGGGGATAAGCTGTTTCTCGCACCGGTCGATCCAAACAAGATGAGCCGCATTCTGGATATTGGGACCGGGACGGGTATCTGTATGTCGCTGGATCCGGCGAGGGTGCGCGTCGTTGCTAACGCTTGCGAGGGAGCATGGCAATGGGCGAGCAATTTCCCAACCTCGAGGCACGTCATTCCATTCTTTTGTGGCTGGGCTAGAGGCGACTGACATTCGCACAGGTCATAGGGTATGATCTCAGTGCGATACAACCCCCGTGGTAAGCCCTCTCTCTGCGAATAGGACTCTGGTTGGAGCTGACCGCGCATAAGGGTCCCTCCAAACGTAAAGTTTATCGTCGACGATGTCGAAGCTCCGTGGGTGTCTCAGCCACCTTTTGACTTCATTTTCTGCCGGTACATGACCGCATGTATCAGCAACTGGCCTTTGCTGGTTGAGCGAATCTATGAGTGCGGCACTGTCCAGACGCTTCCACTTCGATCCGCCTGTGCTAATTTCACTGTGATCAGAAACGTAGCACAAGGCGGTTGGGCTGAATTCCAAGACTTCGACTTAGTTTTCTACTCCCAGGATGGCGCTCTGAGCCAACAAGACGGCAACATAGGTTACTGGTCCAACCAGATGTTCGAGGCTGTCCGCCAGATTGGCCGCGAGCCGCACCCAGGCCCAAACTTGGAGCGATGGGTCTGCAACGCGGGCTTCAAGAATGTGCACCGCGAGAAGTTCAAGATACCCGTCGGGTCTTGGGCCAAGGAGAGGAGGCTCAAGGAAGTCGGCTTGCTCAACCTCGCTCAAATGCTGGATGGATTGGAGGCATTCTCGCAGCGATGTTTCTGTCAAGTGCTGAGGTGGGAGAAAGATGACTTGCTTGACCTATTGGAGAAGGTTCGCATGGAGTTGATGAATAAGAGTCTGCACTTGCGGTTCGAGTTGTGAGTGTCTTTCTGTCCTGGGCTTCATGGTTTGAGGGCCACTTGCTGATGCATTGCAGTTATGTGGTGTATGGGCAAAAATGCTAGCGGATAAAAGGTGGTTGATGCACATCAGATACACATCAGAGACTAGAAGCCAGGCCTGGCCGGTTAGGTTTCGACACACTAGTTGGATGAAATAGATTGTACTGCAATCCTGCGAGAAACCCTCTTCACCATTGTACCATTCGTAAAGGACTACCCCGAAGTGCTAGTCCCCGCACCCAAGTGATGTCCTGGAATGACAAGTTGAGCCCCCTTTTGCGTCACTAACTGAAGCTTGACCGTCTCCGACCCCGGACTCTGAACCATTTGCAGGATAGACGGTCGAACAATGTCCTTGATGGTCTCCGCAATCTCGGCGAGAAACTCCCGGTGCCGGTCCTCGTTGCGGGTGCCGTGGCTGTTGTGAAAACAGACATCGTCGGTTGTCCTTGCCCATCCGGCTTCCAGCGCGCCGTCGCGGTCGCATTCTGGAGGGGGGTTATCAGTTACGAGTATCTCGAAGCGTCTTCCGGCGCAGAGATATGTGACGGTGAATGCTGAGTGTTGCCATTTCCCAGGGGTGCGGTCCTGCTCGACCTTGTGGGCGTCTAGTGTTGTGATGAGTTGGTCTGCTGGGGCGTTGTGAGACATGTTGATTGAGAGAGTCCAGGGCGCCCAGTGGAGTTCAGGAGCGGGGTAGTGTTGTTCTCAGCAGGCTCGGGTTCTTCCGACGCTTATTTCTGAGCGGAAATATGTGCCTTGGCCAGAACTGTGTGGCGCATGCCGAGGGATTTTGCCCACTGATGGCTGGCTCCGGGCACGATTAAATTTCCACACCTGCAAGTTTTCCAATATTTGCAGATCAGTCACCGCAAGGGCGGCGTGAAAGCAGATGAAGGGCAACAAGTCTTGTGGCTTCCCCTTCCTTTCGAGATGGAGCCCCGTTTGTATTTCGTTGTGTAACAATTCGTTTTTGAGCTTTTTGCTCTTGTCGCTCGTTTTGTTTAGACATGATGAAATACTGGGGGTTGGTCGCGCGCCAGGCTTCGGCGGCCTGCTGCCGCACCAACGAGTGCCTCAAAGCCGTCGTCGCCACGGGAGAATGAAGCCTCGCCGACTGCGCGGCAAAGCTGACAGTCACGGTGACGTCATCGGCGAGCATCTTTGAGACGACCGTCACGGCGGTCGAAAGCGTGGTCGCGACGTCGCTCACCACCGAGGCGACTACCGAGACGGCATCTACGGATATCCTGCTCTTCACCGAGTCCTCAACAACCACGGCCTCAACTGAAACCGACGACGTCAGTTCCACGACCACCGTGCCTGTCACGCCCACCTCGATCGAGGTCCTCTCCACCATTTTCTCAACTCGGACGGCTATATGCCCGCCCCGACCCTCAAGGCCCGGCTGGAGCTCGACTGCGAGGTGCCAACTTCAGTAAATACGCCAAGGCGTGCAACTGCGCCTGCGTCCAAATTGTGACCGTGATCGCGTCCGCCGAAGCCTCAACCGTCACCGTTTCCGCAGAGAGCAGCCTCAGACGTCTCGACCTACGCCAGCACGCAGACCGGCACCGACCCCGTCACCACCACGACCTCCACCACAACCACCATCATCATCTCCGTCACCAACACCGTCACATCCACCGCCATTATCGAGTCCTCCACCACCGTCGTGCCCTCGCAGACGGTCCCCACCAGTGTCGCAGTTCTGGAGTGCCAGCCCACTGGCACCCCCTTCCGGGCATCAGCCTTCAAGTCCGACGACCTCACCACCCGCTGGCTCAACAACTTTGCATGGTCCCTTTTATCATGGCAAGGGATCGGCGGGTCAGGATCCCTGCCCCAGTCAACGCTCTGGACCATCGAGGCCAACGGCTTCCTCGAGAAGGCTGTCCCACCCCCGGGGGAAACCCAAATTCGAGTCGCGTTTATCGATGTTGCGCCGGCTGGCAGTGCCGCCTCAGCGTCGGTTCTGGCAGCACCGAAGGATGTGGTCGAGGCCGGCGTCGCCGGGGGGACGATGCTGCGCGTGAGGGCGTGGGAGCTGACGATGGTGGTGGCGGGGAGGCACAATATCCTGGTGTGCGGGAATTCATATTACATTTCCACGGGTGATGGAAGTGATGTAGGCTTTAGTTGCGTGCGGTTGTTCCCGACTGCGAGTGGCCCCTAGGTATATAAACCTGTGTAAATGTAATTGAGCTCTTGATTTCCATGTCGTGTCTGCTGGTGATTGTTAGTGTTTTGGTGTAAGATAGCTGTGCGCACTAACATACTCCTGAGTCCAAGATACGGGGTTCCATTTCAGGGGAGTCCGTCTTGGAAAGGTTACACACCGCGGTTAATCTAGCCGCCTCATTTGCCATGTCGCCTCACCGTGCCACAGACTGACCTATGTCGTGATATTGCCTAAACAACACCCCAATGCAGAGACTAAACTGATGGAGGTTGAACTCCCGGATTTCCACCAAGTAACCTAGGCAGGCAAACTTGAATTCCACCTTATGGTTTGGCAATACGCTCTTGACAGGGATTCGCCTCTTCTTTGCGCGATCAAGACACGATGTGGGACTGTTCAGCGGCTACCCCTTTAGATACGACCCGCTCACCAACAGCGAAGGATGTGGCGCAGTTCACCCGATGTGCCATAACCCAGCCAACCACCACCTAACCGGTTACCGTCAAGCATTCGGCGGGATTAGCCTCGTATTCGACGGGAAAGGGGTAATGTGCCGTATTCATGTTGCACACGGCCAGACCGTGAATCAAAATCTCCCCCCCCCCCATTTCTCCTCGACCATCGCCCATCTTCCCCTTAGGAACCTTCTAACCTCTTCCCGGGAAGGTCATGTATCGACCATACAAAGAAAAAGCACCCTGGTACGACGTGCGCAGCTGGACGCGGTGGACATGGGCGGGAGTGATTGCTGCAATCATCATCATTGTCGCCATCGCCATCGCTGTCCCAGTGGCAATTGGTTCGAAGCGTGATAGCGAGGGGCGGTATCCAGATTACCTCAAGCTCAACTACACCCTACTCGAAACCTGTGAGTAATCGTCGAGCTTGAGATCAGTGCGGGGAACTGACGGTGGGATGCAGATGGAACCGACCGATTCTTCGACAAGTTCCACTACCGCAATGGCCCGGATCCAAGTAAGTCCCGATCCCTCCATCTCATGAGTGACGACAAGACTAATAATTCTGGATGAAAAGCGAATGGGCACGTTCACTACGTCGACCCAGACTACGCAGCGACGTTCAACCTAACACCAACCCTGACCGACTCGGTCATCCTCAGAGTCGACACCTCCGTCGGCCCGTCCTCCACCCCAGACGCATCCACCGGCCGCTTCTCGGTCCGCCTTGAGTCCAAGCGCCAATACAACCAAGGCCTCTTCCTCTTCGACGTCAAACACAGCCCCTTTGGCTGCGCAACCTGGCCAGCCCTCTGGCTCGTCGACCCCACCCACTGGCCCGACCACGGCGAAATCGACATCATGGAAGCCGTCCTGCCCGGCGCCCCGTCCTTCCCCGACCTCGGCAACTCCGCCGTCCTACACACCAGCCCGTCCTGCCGTATGGACGGCAAACGCAACATGACCGGCGCCATCGCCAACGTCTTCGGCTCCAACACGCCCACAACCGACTGCGACAGCCGCCTCCACAACAACGCCGGCTGCGGCGTCTCCTCCGGCGCGGAGACCTTCGGCCCCGCCTTCAGCGCCGCAGGCGGGGGCATCACAGCCGTCGAGTGGCGCAACGAAGGAATCCGCATCTGGCAGTTCCCACGCGCCGCCATCCCCGCCGACATCCAATCCGGCGCCCCGGACCCCTCCATCTGGCCTATCCCATTAGCAGATTTCCCCAACACCAACTGCGACATTGGCGCGCGCTTTCGCAACGCGAGCATCGTGGCCAACATCGCCCTCTGCGGTGATGCGATGCCCGAGAAGGTGTGGAGCGCTTCGGGGTGTCCTACGCCGTGTGCGGGAAAGAACAAGTGTGTTGGGGGGTGGACGAAGACGAACTGTACGGATTTTGTGGCGAATAATCCAAAGGCGTTTGAAAATGCGTATTGGGAGTTTGGTGAGTTTCGGGTTTATCAGGCTGAGTGAGGGGAGGCGGGGATGGAGATTGGGGAGGAGCTTGATGCGCGACTTGTGGTCAAAAGGTCGCCGTTTGGCGTGGGGTGCCGATGTTTCGGACTGTGGACGGCACCCGCATTTCGCGTCTGTAAATGGCTAGCATTTTAATGGCGGGGACGCCGGAATGCGGACAGAGGGAGGAAATGGGGTGACATGACACAATGTGACTGAACGTCAGTCGGACGGCGAGGCGGGCAAAGAGTTGGCAGAGGAGGGAAGTTGATTTTCTCACGCGCTTAGAATGGTGGGGCATAATTCCAGAATTTTCTCAACAGCACCTCCCGCGCTTTACGCCGCGTGTCACTTGCAGATCCGTCGTCTTCTTCCAACGAGACCAACTTGCGAGCGGGCGGGCGGAGTGGGGGATTGGCTCACCGCCATGTGCCATATCCTAAAATGAAGCAGCGAATGAACACTGGCCATTTGGTTGGAGACGCTGTGTCACTGGACCGGGCACAACGGTCTCGCATCCCAACCTGATCGTTGGGCCAAACCCCCCCCCCCCAAAAAAAAAACAGGGCTTCAGATCGGCACACCTGTGCCGCTGCGGAGTGAAAAAGCGTCCTGACACGACTGTATCTGACGATATCCCGAAATACAGCCAAAAAAGAAAGAAAAAACCACTTCACACCTTATGGTGTCGATATCACGTCATCCGCCCTGTAGAGCGCTTCACCCGTCCCTGACGCAAGAAACGGGACAAATCACAGCGCCAAGTCGAATCCTTAGATACTTGGCTTGAAGTCAAACGGGCCCAAGAAAGACCATGAAGGTCTTGAACCTGCATCGAATGGGCGGTTCAAGCCGAGCTGTTCTTCTCCCCCCTCTCCACGCGACCTTGGCTCAATGCCCTGAGCTTCCACCCCTATTTACAAAACATCCCAAACACTCGAAATTCACTCCCTATCACGTCACGTCCATAGCCTGGAGAAAACCTGCGCTGGTGTTGTCCACAACTTTTCAAGCTGCCCTGTCCAAGACTGTTTCGCAAAAAAGTTAGCATTCTTCAGCTCCAGCGAAATTCCAGGGAGGTACCGATATGCACTCACCACGAACCCTCGAAGTCTCGCGAGCTGCGCTTCCCGGCGGGCGATCCTCTTTTCCAGCGTGACTCTCTCCGCTTCCCATTCCTTCCACCTCCGGTAGCTCGCAGAGTGAAGAGACCACCGCGCTCCCATCCCGGGGCACTCCTCCCTGTGCTTCATGAGATCCCGTTCCAACAGTCGGATGTCCTCCTCCAAATGAGCCACGAGGTGCTGCCCGAGCGCGGACCCCATGAACCCAACGTTGCGATCTGCAATCTCCTTTTGCAGCAACGTCTCTTGAATTCCCTCCTCGATGGCCCTGTTGACGATGGTTCGTATGATGCTGCGCGCTGATTCCCGATTGTTGTCATGCCGCACGACCTGCGCTCCCTTCTTGGTAAAGTTTGCCCACACGCCGCTGTTCCCGAGCCGGCCGTTCTTGTCAAAGACGCCCTTGTATTCAGCATCTAGCCTCTGCGCGTACTCGCGGCCCAGGGTGCCCCACATGGTGGTGGCGATGGTGACGCGCTGGTAGGCATCCTCGCCCAGAATCTTTTCCAACAGCTGCGTTCTCCTCCGCTCCATGCCGCTGACAAAGTTGCGGGTGACGGGGTGGAGGAGAACCAGCCCGTCGAGGGTTTGGCCTCGGAGCAGGCCTTCGGCGCTCAGCCACTTGGCAATGTCGCTGAGAATCTCGACGTCGTTTCGCGCATCATCGTCGAATCCGGGCGTGTCGATCAAAACGACGCGGTGTTCGTCTACCGAAAACTCAACCGCCAGCGGGTCCTGCGTGCAGGGGTCGAGGCCGTGGCCGATGACCAAGTCTTGGCCCGAGGCGAGCGATGCAAAGGTGGTTTTGCCGGCCCCCGTAACGCCCATGAGGAGAACCATGAACTTGCGGTTGTTCGCTCCTTGCGCCATGCTTGGTTTCCCGAGAGCTTCCGATGGGTCCGAAAAAGTAGGTCAAAAATGCAGGGATCATGGCAGTTGCCAAACCAAAGTTCCGACATGTGCAGCAGTGACGTTTGTCGTGGTCATTTTGGCGGTTACGTGGAGACCGCATCCGAGGCGTGGCGGGAATGGGTTTTATGTCGTGTTTGTGGGGGGGGCGGTAGATGCGGTTGCCCTGCTCTCGCCTCAATCCAAGCAGTCGAGGTCGAAGGGGCGGCTTCGGGCTGCGTTGGGCCCCCTCTGTAACCCCAAGTCTTTGTCGGCCACAGGAAAGGTTGGGCTCTGGTTGGGTGATGCTGAATTTTTGGCCAGCACACCCCAACCCAAGTCTGACACGTCGAACGATGCGAGGGCCAAAGAGAACCATCACGATGGATCGATCTCTCCAATCAAGTTTCGCCCTGCTTTCAATCAGGCACAAGTACAAATCAGGCGCACGCCCCCTCTTCACCGATGAGTTCGCTGCTTTTCGTTCCGTGAATGGCCACCCGCTGTGCATCCCCATTATCTTGGCCATCAATTCGAGCAACTTGAATCATGTCGGCGCCATCGGTCATTCTTCTCCTCGGTCCCATGAGATCGGGCAAGACAGCTTTTGTCAGGCGTCTGACCGGGAAGGGCGACGAGGGTATCCGTAAGTCCGGTGCGTCCTGACTTGGCGAAGCTGATCCGGCTGACGGCTCCCCATGGAAGCCACGTCGGAATGCAAGACGTACGATGCCACCCTGTCTGGCAAGGTCTATCGAATAATCGACACGCCTGGATTTGACGACTCTCCGAGAGCAAACTTGAGCGTCCTCAAGGACATTGCGGCGGAGCTGTCCCGGATGAACAAGCAGAGATTGACAGTCGGCGGGGTCATTTACTTCCACCGCATCACCGATCTTCGACTCACAGGCTCCGCCCGGATCAACATTGAGATTTTTGAGCGTATATGTGGCGCGCAATTCCTTCCTCGCTCTGTATTCGTCACATCCATGTGGAACATGATTGACAACCTCGACCGTGCAAAGTATGAGAAGCTGGATGCCAGCCTTCGGCAAAAGTATGGGAGGCTGCGGTCAAAGTTTCTAAAGTTCGAATCCGACAAGACCAACAGTGCTCAGACGGTTCTGCTGGCCGCCGCAAGTTCGAGGGCGGGCCAACCGCCACAGCTGGAGGCAGAGGTGATACGCTCGGGGCTGAGTGCTAGTAGCGTGCGGAAAACCGAGGCCGGGAAGGTCATAGTGCGAGAAATGAACAAATCGAGTTGTGCGATTCTATAGTCTGGCTGGTTTGAGCTTGGGCGTTGGAGGACAAGGAACAAATTTTGTAAAAAAGAGCAATAGAGCGAGACAACCGAGTTGGATCCTGAGACCGGGAGATAATGCACTTTTCAAAGGGTTTTCGTCCGCCCAGAACTCGGCAACAAAATCTATGCACCCGGAAGTCCGGGCTCGGTCCTGGAGAATATTCGGCGATCGAGTCTGGCATAAACATCCGTGAGTTTTTGCCTCCGTGCGGGATCTCCCACGGCCCATATCGATAGCCAAGATATCGAGTATGTGGCGCCTGCAACGAGGATAATTGCAACGATGAACCATGTCGTCTGCCACCCATCCTGCCAGTCGAACGATCCCAGGGCAAATACAGCCTGGACCAGATGTTCAGCCACGTGCCAGGATCTTTTGATGTTGGGTTGGATGGCCACTAACCGCGATGAAAGAAAGAGGAAGATAAAATACGGTGGCGAGGGTGAAAACTAGGATATACTGATTCAGCTGTGTTGACTTTGTGGCCTCGTTGACAGACGTCGCATTAAACAGCTAAGAATGAACGATTTAGCGACAGTCTTTGTTTGACACGAAATGGAGGGGCCTTACTCCGTCTCGGAGGCTCTTTGTTTCTTCCATCTTTTTCGCAACGCGGCCCAGAAGAGCGTTTCCAATTTGTCGCTGCTCTTGCATCACACTCTCCCAGTTTTGCTTGAACACTATAAGCATTACATCCCGTGAATCGGCAGACGCAGGCAGGAAGCTTGCAAACTGCGGGTCCGAGGTTGTGGCGAGGTAGAGCCGTTCCATGTCGTCAACCGTGTGGCGAAGGTGATCCATACTCTCTTGAATCCACTCTGCGGCAATGCGGAGAATCTGAATAACAGCAAAGTAGAAATCGGACAGCTTGAGGTCGCTGGTATCAACCATGATCTCACGCCGATGATCTTTTGACAACATGTTGCTGAGCTGAACGATTCGGAGGAGTCAGCGACACGGGCCTTCACGGTAGGGAAATTGTGACTTACATCGGCGTTGAGAAGCTTGCCGATGCTATCAATGAGGCGGGACCAATGCGCTTCCCACCGTGGGAGCAGAGAGCGAATCCTGAACGCAAAAGCTGCCACCCCGGTCGCCCGAAGCGATGGATGGATGCCCGTCGACCCCCATTCGTGCTTCGCCCAGAGACTTGGACAGTCTTGAAGACCACCAGCCGCGGCATCGGCCATCGTGACCAGTGAAAAGATGGGAAAGTCCAGCCTCCAGGTCGTCTTCAGCCCGACAGAGAAGCGGATCTCGAATAGTTCTAGGCTGCGACCGTTCTTCTCGTCCATTAGGGTGCCGCGAACTCTTTTGATGTTCTCTCCCAGCGGTTTACCCCAGTCGCGTTGCGGAGGGAGGGTGGTGAAGACCCGCATGTGGTATTGGAAGACGACGTCCTCCCAGGACGACTTGTCAAAGTCCATAGACCCTGTCCATCTGTGGTCTGACTTTCCCCAAAGGCCCAGACTGGGTTCCCATGTGCCTCTGAACTGTGTCAAGAAGCACTTGGCCAGTCGCTGCCTTGCCGATCCCAGCTGGTTGGGCCTGCCAGTCTCATCTAGATCCAGATCCGCATTGCGACAGAACTGTGCAGCGGCTATCGAGAACAAACTTCCGTCAGATAAACCATTGAGCCCGAATCTCCTGGTCCATCACAACTAGGTTAGTTCATTGTCGTGGCCACGGAAGCTCCAGAACCCACCAATCCCTTCCAAAGCGCTGGCCAGCCAGGCTGGTGTCACCCGGCGATTGCATCAACTGCCACAAATGCGTCAGCTGGGGGAGCGGACAGGACAGGGCGGAGTCAAGCTGAGCCCGACCTACTATGTGCTCGTCGATCTCTCTGCCAGCGGCGGCGAGTGAACTCGCGCCCAACCGACTCTTATCCACAACGTCTTCGGCCGACTTGTCGGTTTTCCGGAGATTGCAAATGTAACCATCGTCATCATACCCTGTCTCTTCGTAGCTCACGTACGCGCCGTGAAGGTCCACATCTTGCGGCACAGTCCACGAGTGCACACCGACCCAGCCCTTGTTGAGGGGACGATCTCGCCACGCCACGGCCAGCTCTGCTACTGGAAACGGATCAAAGATTTGGTCCCATTCCGGCGAGGGGCATTTTCTGACTGTAGGACACTGCTGAAGCTGATAGTCAATGGTCTTGGCACCGTCATGAAGTCCCTTGAGGCGCGTCCCAGCTGGACCGATGCTAGGACGCGCCGGAAGAGCCTCGGCGGGAACCTGAATGCCGTTCTGTTTCGCCATGGCTACAATCAACGCCCGAATCGCTGCCATGTGGTTGTCTTCGGTCAGGGTCTTATCCTGGGTCCGGTCGGTTGGCGTCTTCTCCGCCGAATCTTCGCTCCCGAGACGGAGGTTATGGCCATCCCCAGATGACTTGGCATCGCTGTGATGGCCCTCAGCGTCAGTCATTGCGCTTGTGGAAGAAAAAATGTTGATGGGAAAGGGCAATCAAACCTGGAGGAAATCTGAGACAGCTCCCTTTGATGTAGCCATGTCCGAGGTTGGCGCCCAAACTCGTGCCCGATGGGTCTGCCCGATCGGGTCCAGTCTGCATTTCGCTGATGCAGTGGTATAGAACGGTTTGGATTTTCGAGGCTATCCGTCCAAACGCCTCATGCATGTCTCAGGAGCGGTTTGGCAGCGCACGAATCATCGTTCTCTCCTGCCGTGTCGCTCGCTGGGGCGTCGGTGCGGTGGAACATTTGGAGCGAGGCACCGTCGGAGCTTTGGCGCTGCGACCACGCAGCAACAGAGCACAAAAGAACCCGCGCGACGCTGAACCGGAAGTTGCCCGATCGGCTTCATGGCTGACTCGATGCTGCGCAGCGCATGATGGGAGTTTGGGGTGGAGTTGAGAGGGAAGAAATCGTCGCTCGAACAGATTCTGAAAGCTACCTGTAATCCGCTTTACAGGTGGCTGTGACAGGGCTTCCTTCCTTGCCATGCAGCGACTGCACTTGCTTCGCAAAGACACAAAGTGCCTTTCCATCCTCGCTTTTGTCGCACAAGGGGAAGTCGCTTTTGCGTTCGAGCGCTGCAGACTCACTTCCCTGGTTGTCAAAGGGCGCGCCGCCAAGCAGCAGCTCGCCCAGCTTGCGAACCATACGGGCTACTCGAAGTCCAATTGAGCCATCGGTTGTCAGTTGGAAGAAGAAAAAAGGAACGCTGGCGGCAATTGGAGGGTACTATTCTCTCAACCGGCCTAGGTGCTCATGTCCTCCTCCGTCCATACCGCGAGGGGCTAGCTACCGACCGTCATGCAGACTTCAACCATTGCGCATCAAGCAGTTTGCCAGCACTGAGACGCTCTTCTGGGTCCAGCTTCACCATTGATTGTATGAAATCTAGAAAAGAGGTCTTTTCTGCTGCCGAGAGCTGCGGGTTCTGACTGATCCGTTCGAGCGGGGATGGGGGAAATGTTGTTGGACTCAGAAGCTTGTCTAGAGATGAGTTAGCGCCACCTTTGCAAGTAACTAGCGTAGTTGCTCAGACCCTCGTGGTCAAAGAACAGATCTCGGTGTTTAGACCTTGCCAGCAGCGATTTCGGCATGCGCCCCAGCACCGCTTCCATTTGAGCGAGATGGGCTTCGGCAGTGTACGGCGCCGTTGATGTCCAGGTGCCATCGAAGACGAGTGATCCTTCGGCCAATTCCCAGATCTGAAGAGTGTTTCAGGTCAGTTCAAAACAGCTGTCGTCGTCGTCGTCGACAGAGGAATATTTTGGCCAGCGTTCCAGATATCCACCTTCGAGTCCCATTCTACACCGAGGATGACCTCAGGGGCACGTAGCATCTGCGGCTGAATCCAGTCTGTTAGATGCTTGTCGGTCCAGCTTGCTGTTCACCCCGAGTTAGTGCCGTGTAAGTGTTGCGCCGGGGACCGCTTCTCACCTGTGCCAAAATCTGCCAGCCTGACTGAAATGTCAGTTGCGGTTGCCAGATCTTCCTCGCCGGAAGAGAGCTGCTCAGAGGGTCGATAGAAGTCGTTCGGTGGAGCCAGAGATGGCAATTTCGAGGTGAAGACTTCTGACCGTGCGTGCTCAAACATTTTGTCGATTAGTGGAGTCTCAAGGAGGATGTTTTGCGGCTTGATGTCTAGAGCAGTATGTCAGAGACAGCCATGCGGGTATAGGTCTGGTACTTTACCGGTGTGAATGATCCCACACTTGTCATGAAGAAAGTCGAGGGCGAGAAGGAGCCGAGCCGCGATCTTCTTCACCATAGGGAGGGGAATTCTAGCCTTTGGGAAGAGACGACGGCATTTGATCATATCAGGACCCATAGGCTTAGCGACAAGGCACATGTGATTTCCATTGGGCCCGCGATGCCCGAACTCGTTCAACAGACTTAGGATATGATCTACCCCGGGGTGCGAAGTGTCGAGGGTTCGAATGTGTCTCAGAATGTCCAGCTCAAAGGTATCGTGCCCATTCCCATACGACTCTGCTGTTAGGATCTTGAGCGCAACATGTTGGTTCGTCCTGGACTGTCAGACAAATGTGGCTGGAGCGAAAAGGGTTGCGGCCAATTGGTGCTCACTTGAGATCGCAAGCAAGCCAGACGGTTGAGTAAGCACCATGTCCGAGCTTACGAAGTACCTTGTACCTGCCTCCATTGAAGACATCTCCGATACGCACAGGGTGGTAGCCGCCTGTGCAGTATCGCGAAAGAGCCTCCTCCGAGAATGCACGCATTGGAGCTGGCGTTTGGGAAGACCGGTCAAAGGCCGACTTGAGCAGAGAAGCGCCACAGCTAGACATGCTCGCGTTTCCGATTAAATATCGGATACGGAACAAAGAACCGCCCTCCAAGTGTTTGGTGACGCTGGGGTGCTGTGGCGGAAAGAAGATTTAAAGCGGAGAAGGCTCAAATTTCAACGCCGTCAGGTGTTGATCAGGCCTTGCTGACGTAACCATTAATGCAGCCTGGAGTCGAGGGCTAGCCCCAAAGAGGGCCCTCTTTTTGCCTTTTTAGTGAACAAAGGAAATAGGAATCAGTCTCCATAACATTGCCAACAAGCACTGCAGACTCCGTACCTAGCGCCTGTCCATTGTCGCCAAACCATGCAGCCAAGCAGTCCAATCGCGATGCGCAGCTCGCTGGTGATGCAAACCACCGACAACAGACGGCCAAACAAGAAACGCTGGCGGAAATTGGAGGGTCCCATGAGGATGGTTGCGCCCCACGTGTCAGGGACTATATGCGGCACAGGGCGACGAACAGGGGTTGAAGTTTGGTACAAGCTCTTCAGTCATGCGCATTCCAGGGCTGACCGTGGCGATGGGTTGTCAGTCTGCCTTTGGGCAGACTTTCGTTGTTTGGGTAGGTCTGTAAGCGCTAATCGATAATCGTTCATGACATCACATTGATTCCCGTTTTACATGGCATAGAACCCCTGAGGATGTCACTAAGGTAGTTCTATTTCAGGTTGTTACTTGAGCTCAAAAATGTGAAGAAACCGAGACTGGTATTGCAAACGTGGTCTTCACAAGGAGATAAACTCAATTGACTGTTTAACCCAGGTCCGTTCCCGAGGATGCCCCTGCTTTATACTTCCTTCCCGAGGATGCCCCTGCTTTAAACTTCCTTCCCAGGTTGGTAGTATCTGGTTATGCATCCGAGTCCCGCCGCTTGTGCCTGCTGCGCCGCAGGGCAGGGCGTGGGACTCAACCAAAAACGATCCATGTCCCGCGCCGTACACTGACGCTCGACGTACGTGAGCGAGATTGCGGTTGGATCTAGCTCCCACATGACGTTGAATCATCCCAAACGTGAAATCGATAGTTCCATCTGTGCTGACTGTGCGGCGTTCTACGATAAGCACAGCCATGCTGGAACTAGACTGTAGCCTCCTAGTGTGACGAAACTTGACACCTGGTTGGAAGAAAGTACGCTTAGCCCTATTTCCCACCACCTGTAGGAATAACAGTTCGAACGAGGGGTATTAATAGCCATGCCGTCACCACCATGATCTCAAAAGTACTGCCTTCACCATCGCCACAGCCTGTCGCTCAAGCCACTCGTTCCAATGAAATTCCTCCTCCTCGCTACACTCGCCACAGCCGCACTGGCTCTCCCATCGGATCCCCTCAGTGCACGCCAGAAAAAGACATGCACCAACCCCAAACTGCGCAAAGACTGGGCCAAAGCCACCAACGCGGAAAAGAAGTCCTACATCGACGCCGTCCTCTGCCTTGCCACCAAGCCCTCCAGGCTGAAAGTCCCAACCCACAGCACACTCTACGATGACTTTGCCTGGGTCCACGCTAAGCTCACCGACCCACAGAGAAGTGCGAACTCCCCCCCTTTCCCACCCCCATATACTAACCTCCCCAGTCCACGCCGAACCCGTGTTCCTCCCCTGGCACCGCTACTTCGTCCAAGTCTACGAAGACGCCCTCCATTCCTGCGGCTACACCGGCGCCGCCATGTACTGGGACTGGACCGCCGACTGGGCCGCCCCGTCCAAAGCCGCCGTCTGGAATCCCGTCCTCGGCTTCGGCGGCAACGGAAGCGACTCTGCCGATGGCAACGGGCCCTTGAAGCTTCGCATTGCAGACGGCCCCTTCCGTAACTTGCGCCCGACGTACTGGAACGGGGATGTTGATCCGCATTGGTTGAGCCGTGATTGGGCGCCGGCGTATCCGGGGCAGCCAGAGTTGATTGGGAATGCGTATAGCCCGAGTATCATGGAGGAGGTCTTCTCGTGGACGGAGTACGAGAGGTTTTGGCCGGCGTTGGAGTCGTCGCCTCATGGGGGTCTCCATGCGGGTGTGGGTGGTGGAAGGGGTGATATGGGGCCTACCTCGTCGCCGAATGGTAAGTTATCATTTTGTTCCTTGTATGTATGGGGAGATGTGAGTGCTAACCATCTGAGATAGACCCCATCTTCTTTCTTCACCATGCCATGGTCGATAAGCTTTGGTGGGAGTGGCAGCGGGCCGACCGCGATAACCGCATCAATGCGTACAAGGGGATGCGGAATGATGGGCAAGAGGCTTCATTGGAGGATATGATGCCGATGCTGAAACTTGCGCCGGATGCCAAGGTGAAGGACTACATAGATACCGAGGGAGGCGCGCTTTGCTATAAGTATTAGACTGGCGTTTCTTGTTGCGTTTTGTCTCACATATGGGCGTTCTTGGAGTCAGAATAAATTTTTTTCGTCTTTTCGGAAGCTGGCTGTGATCGATGCAAACACGAATTCAATTTTCTTGGCAAGGAAGGGAGGGCTTAACAGCTGCGGAAAGTGGAGTCAAAGGTCAACAGTGGGGTCCAAAGGGCCGTCCCGATCCTGAGAACATCCACTTTCAACGACATCCCTAAATTTCCAAGCAAAACGATGGGCTAAACGGTCTTTGTTCTCGTCTTTCACTTCAGGTCAAACGCACAATGTAATATCCCTTGGCCGAACAAACCATTGATAGGCCAAGAAATATTCCGCATCAGGGCGTTATCATGAGTGGCTGCGGCACGGCTTCCAAGTCGCTAGCGGCTGGGCCGGTGCAACCACCCCTGCATCGTTGCAACCTACGACTTCAGCCCGGCTCGCTACCGACGACCTCGACCTTTAAATAAGACGGCGTAATGTTCGTCCGCTTCAATCTTATTCTCAACTTCATCTCAAACTTCAACTCACCTCACGCTCGATCGTCAACCCTCACCACTCGAGAATCACCATGATGCCCCTCCGCCTCCTCACCCACTCCAAAGCCACCTCCTCCTTCCTCGTCTTCACCCCCACCAACCCGCTCCCCTACGACATCCTCTCCTACACCTGGCGGTCTGCGCTCCACGCCGAAGACGACGACGCCCCGCCACCGCCCCCATACGACACCGGCATCGCCAACATATCATGGCGCGTCAAAGTCCACCCCCTCAAGATCGCACAGATCAAGGCCTTCATGATCAACTCCGGCATCGAGTACCTCTGGGTGGACGCGCTATGCATTAACCAAGACGATGAGGTTGAAGTCACAGGGGAGATGGAGAAGATGTACTATTACTACACGGGTGCGGATAGGTGCCACATATTGTTGGACATGGAGGAGGCGTGGGATCCGCATGGGATTGTGGAGGAGTTGAGGTTTGTGGATCATATCATGGGGTGGATGGGGGGGAGTGTAGTTGCGGGGTGAGTGTCCCCTTTTCGATGCTCCAGGGCTGGTTCCCAGCGTGTGGCGTCTCTGCTAACACGTATCAGAGAAGCGCGCCTGACGGACAACATGGTGGCGCAGATGAAGACGTGGACCGACGCGGAGAGATGGGGGTTTGAGATGGACAAGTCGGCTGTCCGCGGGGCTGGGTTCGAACCGGGCGTGATCAACTGCTACGCCACCAACGTGAAGCGGATCCAGGGGCTCTTCGATCATCTCTATTTCGGCCGTGTTTGGACCTTCCAGGAGATGTTGTTGGGAAAGAATGTGATGCTTTGGACAGTGAGCTCGCCAGCTGACGAGGAGAAGGTTGATGTGCGGTGCATTGGGGAGTTGGATACGTGGATGGATTTGGCCTCTGACGCAGCGGACAAGGCGGTGAAGCTGTTTGACTGGATATCGAAGAGCAGGGTGATCAAATCAGCGGCCGTGTTTGCGATTCTCGGGCTGATCGGGGAGGACATTCTAATCCTGGCCGACCTGAGGACTCAAGTCAGGGGAATCATATCCGCGCGAACGGACATAGTGAGCGGCGGGCCGCGGTGGTGGGTTGACAACCACATGGGCGTGGCCAATGTCTTCTCAGCCATCTCCTTCCGGCAACGCAAGGCAAAGGTTGTGCACGACACATTCCGAGGACTCCTCGGCGTGTTCCAAGGGCTGTTCACATCAGAGGAGATGCGCCGGGATCTGACCGGGACAGACATCAACGCCATGTCGTTCGCCTTTTTCAAGCAACTATCCATCAAGACTGGGCGGGCATGGACACGCCTGGTGACAAGCAGCGGCGAACGCGGCGCATGGGATTGGATCCCCGTCGTTGCGAACCATAACCGCCCGCTCACAACCGACGTCTTCTCGGGAGTTGTGCATCTTGGACGCCTCAAGCCCGATGGCATGGCCAAGGTGGAAGCCCGAACCGGAATCCTCGGCACGCCAAAGAAGTACGCTACTCTCACTCTCCGCCAGGAGACCGGAAACCCCACTGGCATGCGCTTCACCTTCCGCGGCTGCAACTGCGGCAAGACAGTTAAAACCGGTCTGTTCAGCAAGGAACCCATCCCCCTCAACGACCAAAGCGAGCGCGTCTCGCGAGACCAAACCGGCCGCACCCTCGTGCACTGCGCGACCATCCTCGGAGCTATCCTCGATCCCGCAGGCGACATGGTCGAGTTCAAGCGCCGACTGCTAAAGACACTGGAGCCATGGTGGTACATCACGGACCGCAACGCCAAACCCGCCGAGTGGTGGGATCGCTGTGTGAGCGGCACCGGCTGGGCATCCCCGCCGCCACAAAAGTTTAGGGTGCATAACCGGTCGATGGACGTCTACATGGAGGACATTTTTGAGTGCGGCTCGAGGCTTTACAACGAGACGACTCGGTCGATTACTTGCGAGTTGACCATCGACCAGTGCGGCTGTAAGATCACGGGGCCTTTTGCGCTCATCATGGAGGCCATTGCAGCAGTCGACGGCGGAGTACTCGGCGGACAGATGGAGGCATCCGATCCAGACGGGAGGATCATTCTTCGGGACGGGTTGGGACTGGCCCAGGTCGGGGATATCGACAGGCCGTTTCACCTGGTTGCGTTTCAGGGGGAGGTCGGGACGTACAAGTCGTACTCGGCGAGGTGCAGGAGCACCAAGAAGGATAAGCCGGTGCCGGATAAGATTGATAAGAAGATGGGGAGAGAGCCGTGGCCGAAGGCGAGGGCGTTGGTGAGAGCAGACTTTCGACATGAGTTTACAGACATGGCGAGGGACTATGGGTATGTCGAGACGGGGGCGGGAAACTTGCTGATATCTAGGAACCACCCGATGGACAAGTACCGAGTTGTGGGAGTCTGTATTGACGGGCCGCGAGCGATGGATACGAAGACGATTGATGCGAAGGGTGTGACAGTCCGATGAGACATTATGGCTGCTCGCCGGGTTTATATTGTACCAGTACGACTTCAAGTCTCACGTTCTCTTGTACAGGTTGGTCGCTCTCTTGTACAATCTGATTAATTCCCAGTGTTGTCATTTCTTCGACTCTGCTCAGCGTTTTTCAACTCCCGCAGGGCATTGAATCCGAGCAAGGAAGGCGATTGGAGCGCATAACCTGTCGCCTTCGCACTGGTTGATCCCGTCGCACCCAGGTGCCGAAAGTAGATGTAACAGAGGCCGGTTACTGGTCTCTCACAGGTCAAAATAGAGCGACTAATATATTTCGGTTGCCGGTTTCGTTTCCCGAAGCTCAACGTTGATGTCAACCTCTCAGCTATATCGGTCCCTGCAGCTTTCTCGGATCAAGCCGAGAACGTAACCGGGATGGAGATTCACCACCCTGGTTTATAAAACCTGCCCCCGAGCATTCAAAACAATGCCGGATTCGCCCCTCCACCGTGCACAACTGAGTCGCCTCTCCCGAACCCTTTCAAGCCCTCACCTCCAGCTAAAATGCATTTCACCCTCCTTCCACCCCTCCTCCTCCTCCTCCTCCTCCTCCTCCAAACCACCCCCGCAACATCCTCCCCCACCCCCACCCCCAACCCTCAAAACACCCCCCGTCAAAACGACTACCTCCCCGTCGGCCTGCAATGCCCTAAAGGCGGTCCTACCTGCGACCGATCCCGAGGCCTGGTCATGTACTGCGCAAACGAACAACTAGTCTGCTCCTTTGGCAACATGGCCACCTTCCCTGTGGGCAAGTGCTCTGAATGCCTGGGGTCCATCTGCGCAAAATCCTCGGATGATTATGCCGGAGACAAAAGGAAGAGTACATGCGAGTCGCGGAAGAAAAAGAGGGGGGAGGTGCCGCTGCACGTGCTGGTGGAGAGGGAGGTTATGGAGCGGCAGGCGTCGAGGTGTCAGGCGCAGTGGGAGTGTGCGTGTACGGCGTTTGATGGGAAGGGGTATTACACGCGGGGCAAGGGGGGGATGTGTCCGGTGAATGAGGGGGCGTATGAGTCTTGTACGGAGGAGGGCGGGTTTTTGGTAAGTTTCACCCTGGAGACTGGAGGTCGGAGGACAGGGGGGTGGTGGATTGGATGATGGATTGCTGACTGGATGGTAGTGCATTTTTGGGTGCAGGAGTGAGCTGCTAAAGGGGTTTACGAATGAGAAGTGCGAGGCGCTGTTTCCGGGGACGAGGGCGGTGTGTAGGGCGGTCTGAGATTTTTGTAGGGGGCGAAGACAGGCAAGGTCGTGACCTTGCGGGGGATTATCAGAGGTCAACAGGGTTCTTCCGTTTTAGCAGAAACCACAATGAGCCGACACAGCCAAAGTGTGAGTTGGTGACAAGGAACGTGTGTGTGATGTGTGAGAAGTAAGAAAGCCCGCGGAATTCCGGCATCCACTCCTGTTAGTCAGAGGCTTAAAGGGCGGAATGTCTGGAGACGTCCCAAGCATCCGATGTAGAGTAGGTAGGTGGAAGACAAACCACCGTCTACCAATTGAAATCCCATATTTCTGCACCGGGTCTATGCCATCGCTGTAATCCCAACAGGGAATCCATCGTTCCTTCCACATTAGCCCTTGCCACCCCTTTCACTTCTGGCCGCTCAAGTTGAGCCTTGCTATCAGCCATTTCGCGAACCCAGGCCCTTCAAGATCTTCACCCCCCTCACCGTCAGACAGCTGCTCCTCGTCTCTAGCTGGACAGCCACTCGAGCTAGATTTCTTCAGCGTCTTCATGCAACCCTGACAAGTTCTCATGCCGCAACGAGGGCACTTGTGAGCGGTCTTGCTCTTCATTCTACACTTCAGTTGACATGTAAACCCCTTTTTTCGTGTGGCTTACTCGTTCCCAGATCGCGGAGTGGCTGCATTCTTTGTCGACTGATCCCTCTTTCCAACTCTGCTTCTCCTCCTTCCAGCGCTCTCGTAGCGCTTGACGGCGTTCGCGTCACGTCTTGATCCGCCGCTTCCTGGCCAATTCTCGCCTGACCTCCTCGGGCGGTGGAACTCGGGATCCAGGCCTATGCACGTCTTGTCGCGGAGGTGCTTCTCCGTCACACCTTCGAGCTTGCGCGCACACGTCTTTCTGATGCGGTTCGCTTCGCGCACCCGGTCCCACAAGTCAAGCCGGTCGAAAATAGCGTACGTTCTTGTGCGCTTCTCCGCCCACGCGGCTTGGAATAGGCTTTGGAGAAATGGCATGTGAAGAGGGTTTCGATACGAGTTGGCACGGCCCATGATGCTATTCTTGGCCTTCAGGAGGTCTCCCTCCATTGGGCGGAACGGGGACAGCACTTCGACAGGGCAGGAGCGGTATCTACTCCCACGGTAGCGCGACTGCTGCACCTCGAGGAGTTCCTTCCGCCAAAAAGAAGGTTCGAAGATGTGGGCGAAGGGCAGCCAATAATAGCTGCTGACGGCCCCGGTTCTCCGAGTTAGCCGCTGCGCCACGTGCTTTGGTTGACAGAGCATCTACTGTACTAACACACGCACCCCGGCTGACCGCTGGGTGTCATCCGCACCCATCCACTGCGTTATCACCCGGACTGCGCCCAGTAGAAGCACCGGCAGCTGGAGATGATGTTTGCCTGCACGGGCGAGGGCAGCGGCACGCTGCCCGCTGTTGAGGATGCAGGTGGGGCCGGGGGAGATGTTGAAGAAACCAAATCAAGTGCGCCAAAAAGCTCAAGAATGTCCATGTCGCATAATATATATATACATATATTATCTACTCTTGCTATAATCTACCGGACTCAGACTACACCTTCCTCAAACACTCAATCTCCAACGCCGTCCTCCTCGGATACAACCACCAAAACCACCCCCAAACCCACAAATACCCAACCACTCTCTCCATTCTAGCCAACTCCCTTCCAAAATTTTCCTCCATTCGCCCTCTCAATCTCCCCCAAACTTTGATTACCAACTCTTCCACCATGATCCCCACAGGCTGAGCAAAGTAGAATACCCCCAACCCCCACACGTTGCACCTCCCCCCTTTCCAATCCATCACCACTTGGATCAACCCCGACAGGACGAAAGCCACCGCGATCTCTGCTGCTTTTCTCACCGACAGCTCCCCTCTCTCCTGCTCTCTGCTCTTCTTCCTTCCATTTCCATCATCCTTCCCCCTACCCTTGGCACCCCGTCTCTTCTCCCCCTTTTCATCCCTCCCCCTGTTTCCATTCTCACTTTCCTTTTCCTGTTTCCCTTCTACCCCCCAAATCCGCCCCGCAACCACCCCGCTCGCCCCTTTAAAAGACGCATAACCTCCCCTGTGCCAAAACTCTCTCCAGAAGCGACGGATGGTGTATGCCGACTGGATGGATCCGTACAGGGGGGGCCACTCGTGTGGTTCGTTGAGGCCGAGGAGGGAGACGAAGAGTAAGGAGCAGATTTCGTGCAGCGAGGAGAGGAGGAGGTAGTTGTGGAGGATGAAGTTGAGTGTCAGGTGTGTGCGCGTGCTCCAAGGGAGGGCGGTAGGTCGAGCCGAATCTGGGGCTGCTGTGGGGGCGCTGAATAGAGCGCTAGACACTCCATGAAAGAAAGACAAAGAGAGATATCGGCAGAGAATGATAAGTGACTGCGCAAAGAGAAATGCCACACGCGGAGAGGGCGCAGATGGGTTGGGAATAGGGGGAAGGGGTTTTGGTGTCGAGACGACGGCCCAGGAGGTGTTGATGCCGCGGGGGTTGAAGATGGTTTTGTAGGCGCGTCGGTAGGGTGTGAGACCCAAGGCGAGGCCGTCGTCGCGATGGATGAAGAGGATGTTGGCTAGGTGGAGTAACCAAAAGAGGACGGCGTGGGCGAAGATGGTGTTGAGTTGGTGATCGGGGGAGAGGCAGTCGAATCGGTGGAAGAAGGTAGTAGTGAGGAGGACAATCATGGCAAAGTTTCGGGTGGTGTAACGCTCCCGGGAAGCGAGGGTATAGAATCCGTAGGTGAACGCGGAGATGATCGCGCATCCGGGACGGAGTGCAGTGGTGGGGCTCCAGGTTGGGGATGGAGTCGGTGTTGTGTCCATCGAGCCGTTCAGGGTGATTCAAAGATAGGAGGCAAATTGATTCTATATAGAACTCGGCTGTAACGGCCAGGGAACGGGCAGTCCTAGCTGTTCGCCAAGTTGGCCGTGATGGATTGTGATGACGCCCTTGCCTGTTGTGGGGGAATTGACCGTGTTGCGGCGTAGGTCGTGGAGGCCGCGTTTCTATGGACAGGGGTCCGATATCTGCCGCCGGGTAAGCCCACCCTCAAACCCAGCAATCTGGTTCGCGCCGAGCTCGTGTGTGATTCGCCTGTAAGCCTATATAGCCGACGCCCACTGCCAACCAACCCAACTCTATCTTTTTGCAGAGATGAAAGGCAGAGCGCCGATCACCTAAAGCTACCAAGTAAACTCACAAGAGCCACAAGTTACCTCTGGCAGGTATGCATCGAGGCCACGCCCGTCCATCTCTCGCCAGCCTTGGGAGCCATTCAAATAAAGAAGCCAGACTCCCGTCACATTTGTCAGAAACAAACCCCATTGAACCACCCAAACTCCAAAGCCCGGTTGCTGTAAAACACAAAGAGCAAACAGCAAAATTCATGAAAACAATAAAGACCGAAGCAACCCCAATCTCCCTCACAAATGCGGAAAAAAGTTCGACCACTCCACACAAACATACAACCGCGGCGGCAACGCCCTCAACCCGTAGAAACTCTCAACCAAAGTATACGCCCTCGCCGCAACATAAAGCCCAATAAACGGGGCATGAATCGCAAACTTTAACCACCCCGGCATGATTTCAATAAGCTCCAAAATCGACCTCGTCTCCTTTTGAAACATCCAGAGTCCGAATCTAGCCTGGAGTTTATGCCCCACATAGATTGCAAGCATGTATATCGTAAGTAGTAATGTTAGTGTTGCGTTGGCTGCCACCCAGAGCCAGCGTTCAGTCGTGGAAGGGAAGGGGCAGAAGACCCCCAGGAAATGTAGGCCGAAGTAGAGGAACTCCAGGAAAATGCCGTAGATGCGTTCATTGTTGGAAATACCGGCCGGCGGCATGGTCTTGTTGTTGCCAAAGCATCGAATCGGACGCCGACCGCCATCCTCGGGGCGGTGAAAGACGCTGTCTACGCCGAACCAGAAGGGGGCGACCAGGCTCTTGTCGTCGGGCGGGGGCTTGATGAAGTCGAGGGGTGTGCGTTTATACGGCCTGCAGGCTGCCTCGCCGGCGTTGACGAGGATGGAGCTGATAGTGTGCTCGGTGTGCAGGATAATGGGGGAGCGAACGTCATAGGGTTTGCGATACCAGAAGAACTGCATGTTGAGACTGCAGAGGATGAAGGCGATTGTGGATAGTTCGAGGGTACTAAGACCCAAGCCTTGAATCCAGCGCCCGACGCACTGGAGGGTGAACCAGATGATTTGCACAGCGGCGAGGGCGCGGGCAAAGTTGTCGGCCTTGGACTTGTCAGCGATGTCGTCATCGGCGATGGCGGGCATCGAGAGGTAGCCGTGCTCGACGAGGTAGGCTAGTTGCTGGGAATCGATGGGGAAAGCTGGAAATGCAGGGCTTTGGAGCAGGATGCCGCCCATATCGACAAAGAAGGCATGTTTATGGTTGAAGAAGGTGTCGTCGTAGCCAAGATCGCGGAACTTCTTGACGCCCTGGTTGGCGGATTCCCACTGCTCGGCGGCCAGGCTGACGGTAACCTCGGGGAAGAAGATGGTGAATAGCTGCCAGCGGATGCGCTGCATCAGTCCTTGTGTTGGCGTGGAATCAGGTGGTGGTAGATTGAGGCACACGCAGGACCAGCTGCACAAAAAGGTTGTGGCAAGGCAGCTCCAGAGGATGTCGATAGTTCCTCGTTGGTCCGGTGCCGACTGCCATCCCCAAAGAAGGGCTTCTTCCGCGCCGTCCCCCATCGCGAGTATCTTAGGGTGTCCCGGAGAACTTGGAGATGATGTCGAAGCATTTTCTCGCCAGCCTGATACCGGGTAAAGGCCGTCAGCGACTCTGCTGCTGTTGCCAAGCTTGCATTTTCACCCAAGTCGGGCTTGCCGCGGGTGGCTTGGGCACGTCGACACCAGGCCCCAATCAACTGCCAGCGACCCCCTCACCCAGCCATCCAAGAACATGCGTGTCTGCGGCACACTGCAGCTAGCCGCCCCCATTGGCAGAGACAAGCCCACGGCGCACCCCTCACCTCAGGCACAACCGCAGCAATGCGCTCGACGAAATCTACCACGTCGCTCGTCGCCGACTGGCAAACGTCAACACTCCAAATCACAGCCCCCCACGCATCAAAAACCTCCATCCCTCATCAGCAATGGACGCCCACAAACAAGCCGTCACGCGCATAGCAGCAGCGGCACGACAATACTTCCAAGCGGGCGAGCCATACCGCGTCTTTCATGGATCCACCAACACCACACGACCCCGCCGCAGCACCGCCAACATCATCGATATCAGCGCGCTCAATAACGTCCTCAAGGTAGATATCAAGACGCGTACGGCCCTCGTCGAGCCAAACGTACCCATGGACCAGCTCGTAGCCTCAACACTCAAACATGGTCTGATCCCTCCCGTGGTCATGGAGTTCCCCGGTATCACCGTCGGCGGCGGATTTGCGGGCACCGGCGGCGAAAGCAGTTCTTTCAAGCACGGATTCTTCGACCGATCTGTTTCTTCTGTAGAGATGGTGCTTGCCGACGGTGACGTGGTGCATGCATCCCCGAACGGGAGGTATGCGGATCTCTTCCACGGCGCCGCGGGTGCTGTTGGGTCGCTGGGCCTCGTCACGATGGCGGAGCTGGGCTTGGTCGAGGCGAAGCGGTACGTCAGGACGACGTACCACCCGAGGCGATCGGTGGGGGAAACTATCGCATTCATCCGGCAGGAGGCCATGAACCAAGCCCGCGACTATGTGGACGGCATTCTGTTCTCCAAGGACCATGGCGTGGTTATCACCGGGGAGATGACCGATGAGGAACCCCCGCCGGATGAGGTGCGGACCTTCAGCCATTCGACCGATCCGTGGTTCTACATGCATGTTTGCGATCGGACACGCTCCGCCAGTAGCCCGGTTGTCGAGTTCATCCCGCTTGCCGAGTATCTGTTTCGGTATGACAGAGGGGGGTTCTGGGTTGGCAAGTCGGCGTTTGAGTACTTCAAATTCCCCTTCAATTCGCTGACGCGGCGGTTCCTCGACGACTTTCTCCACACGAGGATGCTGTACGAAGCGCTGCTGTCTGGCCGAGAGTCAAGCCGCTATGTCGTCCAGGATCTCGCCTTGCCGTATTCTCGCGCCGAGGCCTTTGTTGATTACACTGCCAAAAAGTTTGGCATCTGGCCGTTATGGCTGTGTCCCATATTGCAGACGCCGCCACCGACATTCCATCCCCGTGTGGCAGAAGCTGAGGGGCCGCAGTTTCTGAATGTCGGCCTCTGGGGCTTCGGGCCGAGGGACCAAGCTGCGTTCGTCGAGTGCAACCGAGACCTCGAGCGACGCCTTAGAGGCGACTTTGGTGGTATGAAATGGCTGTATGCGCATACCTACTACACAGAAGACGAGTTCTGGGAAGCGTACGGTGGCAGGGGCTGGTACGATGAGTTGAGGAAAAAGTATAGGGCAACAACCCTTCCCTCGGTCTATGACAAGGTGAAAGTCGACGGCGAGGCGTATGGCCGGCAGGAAAAGGAGGAATGGGGCGCTTGGGCGTTGTCATTCTGGCCACTCGGGGGGATGTGGGGGATCAGGAAAGCCATACAAAGCGGCCAATATCTGCCGAGGTGTCCCCCATGGCGGAAAGAAGGGGAATAGGGTGGCACGTCCATGATATGTCAGGTCCGTTGTAATAGATTTCAACAGTGTTAGACGAGGGTGAAGGTCCTCTCGGAATACCATGCCGCCTTGAGAATCTCTCCCCTCATCAGACCATGAATGTAAGCATGTCCGACAAATGCAATGTTAGCCCCCTTAGGTCTGACGACGAATAACTGCCGTCCCCCGTGAAACATGCAGACGATATCTCCAGCTTTAGCAGTCTGAGTAACAGCTCCAAAATAGCCGAGTTTCGTCGAGGTGAGAGATCGATACCGGGATCGCCAGCGCGCAACGTCGCAGAACCTCCTTGCCATGTCTTTCTGTTCCTCCGGAGTATCATCCGTAATATCCACGTGCGCATTGAAGAACCGAACATAAGAATCTTTCGCCTCAGTCTCGTGGTGCGTCGTGTTGGCGATGGGGGTTCTCCAGAGTATTCCCATGCTATCTGAAATCCCGTCGACGCGCTGATTCAAGTTCCGTAGAACTTCAAGCTGCTGTTCGATCCAGCGTTTGCGCCGTGCCGCCGGAGGGCCGTCATGCGTGATGTAGTATGGCAGGATCTTGTCTCCGACCCAGTTGATCTCATCAACTAGGCAACCACTGACCTCAAGTCTCCTCAGCTCCTCGTCGATGGTGAAGCGGCACTCGGTCAGCCCAGCAGCTCGGAGGTTACGGTCAGAGGCGGCAGCCCCCGGACCACTTCCAAAATGCCATCTCGACCAATCTGGAACCCAAGACGGCAGATTCAACGTTTTTTGATGCAAGTTGCTGTTGAAGAGCCTCAGGTCATTGTGCTTCTTGAGGATTCGAATCGCCACTTTGGTGTACAAATGCTCGACGGATACGGTATAGTCCACGGGCATTCCTGGATATGTGCTATCGACGTCGTGGCCGAGAAGTGAATAGACTTTGTCTCTTGGGTCGGAAGCTTGAAACGGATGAAATCGTGTAAGAAGGTACTAGAGATCAACCTCAATGGCATTGGAGCGCGGAATTAGTGCTCTCCGAAGCCGTAAAAGGGACCAGAGACACTCCCCGACGGATCTGGTGTCTTCGGAAGCGTTGGGTAGTAGGGCTGCTGGTAGCTGGCGGGAGAAACAGAGCTGGACAAGACCAGGGAGGATTTCCCAGGTCGGCAAGACGGTCCTCCCGCACATCATGGTCAAGCCTTCGTTGCAGACGAATTCTTGGGCACACCAACAGCGTGAAGCCTGGCATCTGGTTAGAAGACTGCAGAAATCTAGCATGCCGCGCTCCTTTACGTACCCAGCTCCGCAGAAAACGCGGCTTGAGCGCCGCCCAGCCAGGGTCGTCACGCGACGCAAGCCCAGCCTCCTTTAGACTGGCCACATCAAGATCATCAATGTCTAGCTCTCCGGGGTTATGGTGAAGTTGCCACAGCTTGCAAGCGATCTCAATGGCCGCAGCGCTCCCGTCTTTCTCTGGGCCGATGTAGGCGATGACGCGCTGAGCCTGGCGATAGATTCTTCCCATGATCGACACCTGACACTCTCGCTCGACTTCGTCGTCCTGGTTGATGCAAATCCCATCAGCCCACAGCACTCGGTGGCCGTCGGCTTGCTCTCGATGACGAAGGTCGCGCAGGGCATGGTGGAACGATTCGGTGATCTGGATGACGTATCCATCGGTCGTCGTGAATTTGTGAAGCTTTTCTGGCGATCCCCACTCATACGACAGTGCCTCGTAGATGGGTTCTTGGTCCAACGCAACGACCTGGAGGCTTCCTGTCAAAGGCAGGTCGTCAGCTCCAGGCGCCAGGTGTAAAACTCTGGTGTCATCGTGTCCCAACGGCTTGTTACTATACGGTGATGTCGATTTTGTACGTCTGTCGAATGCTTCCGTCATATCGGTGGCATTGTAGACAACGGTTGAGGTGAAAAGAACGCTGACGGCAAGCCAACCAAAATCAGGACTTCAGCTGACTGGTGCGGGGTGCGGCTTCCCGTCAATCGGTCTCCACTCCCCCCCAGGTCCATCCGCTCTTGCCCCCTCAAACCGAATACTCGAAACCACAACCAGCAAGGAATGCACTTCGTTCTTTTCGTTCCTTCAAAAACGCCCTGTTCAATCAAGTCAGCGCCCACAACCATCCTCCTGTCAACACACCGCCTCTTCACCCATTGAGAAGACTGTAAGATATCCCTTAGTAGGCATGCAGTCACTTCTGCAGATTACCGCCAGCGTCCTTTCTGTCTGTCCCAGGGTTCATGTTTGAACGGCAGTCTTGGGCATGAAGAAGTTTGGGAACGCTTGTTGTGTTTTCAACTTCCGACCGCAGAAAGCTAGACGCATTGTCGGGACAGGGATCGCCACCCCGCCTGCGCTCAATGCCGTTGCAATTCATCAACTGTCAAGGTGAGCCAACAAACCGTCTCTCACTACCGAGCTCTAAATTTACCGCATGGTCCATTGGTTCTCACCGAGCGGGACCAGACCTCGACGCCAAATCCTGCGTTGGGTGGTCCAATCATGCATTCCATGGGCAGCTCAGGGGAAGGCTTGGCGGGTGTCGCAACCGGGAAAATTGGTGGCCTATGACGGTTGATGCGTTGTTTGTCCCCACCACTGCCCAACCAAGGGTATCAACAGCACAGCGCCCTGAAGCCGAGGTCAAGATCTGACTGCATCCTCACCGCTGCCTCCACAACGCGCCCTGCTGTTCACACCAGACAACCATGATCGACTTTGGAGCAGCGCGCAGCGAATCGCTATGGCATCCGGAGCCAAGCCAGCGGGGGACTTACAGCGTCATCTCAGAATGCGTCGTGACACTGGCACTATGCGTCTGGGCGGCGGTCCATCTCAACATCCCAGAATACGGGAAGAAAGCTGCACAGACGCGAAGAAAGCTGTTGTGGCTCGTCGCAGGGGTCTTTGTTCCGGAGCTCCTTGTTTGGACCGCTTGGGATCAGAATCGGGAAGCCAGAGCGCTTCACAAAGAAGTGAAGCTGGCTTTGGGTCAAAGAGAACCGGCCGGCCTTCACGACAGGATCAAGATGTGGGCAAGGCACGTTGCTTCGGAAATCGGACTGAAGTCTCAAGAAGATCCAGAAAAGACGGTGGAGGATGGTCATCCAGCGGCCAACCAGCTTCGGGCCCATCGGTGGACCATGACACACAGCTTTTTCGCCACGATGGGAGGATTCGTCTTCGACGCCGACGCATTTCGACACAGATCGCTACCCGGAGGCCGAAAGCGAGCGACACTCTCGACTCTAGCCGTTGGCCGACTAGCCGTGGCAGCGCCGCATCTACTGCCCGATATATCGGCCGACATCATCCTGGACAAGAGCAAGTCCAGCAGGCTGGCGCAAGCAGTCGTTGGCCTTCAAGCTTTGTGGTTCTTCGTCCAATGCATCTCTCGCATGGCTATGGGGCTCACCGCCAGCCTTTTAGAGCTCACCACTCTTGTGCACTGTCTTTGCATTCTTGCAGCGTACCTTCTATGGTGGGACAAGCCACTCGATATCCACGAGCCAATGTTCATCCATGGCCAAGATGCCGACCTCATCTGCGCTGGCATGTTCATGAAGAGCACGCTCGGGACTAGGTACATGGCTGAAGGCTATATTCCTGGCCAGCAGGTAATTGCCCGGCTTTGGCACGAGGATGATGGGGATCTCGACCCAAGACATCCGGAGGACGGGCTCATGGAGCATCTCGCAGTCGGGATTCAGTCTGTGCCCGCGGGACCAAACTATGTCGAAGTCGGAGAGCCGGAAACACCGTCTGGTACCGCGGATCAAATCACGACACTCTACATGGGTCAAAGTCTCTTCGGATTCGGCTTCCGACGCTGCTCTCCTGCTGGGCTACACCGATTCACCGACATCAGCAGCAGACTTCTAAGACACATCATGCCCACGAGGAACATCAGCAAGACCGTGGAAACCGCCGGCTTCATGGGTCTCCGCCGCCCTTTTATTCGCTTCGAGTCAGGGGACGTCCGCTGGTTTCGCCTTGCCCAGCGATGTTACTTCGAATACCCTGATATTGCTTTTCAAAGTCAGACTTCGACTCGTGCATCAGGGATATCATCCCAGCCCCGGTCATCCACCACACACACCTGGCTTCACGAATACGCGGTACCACGAAGCTCGAACTGGAAGAGCCGTGCCCACTCAAACATCACCAGTGGCATTGCTGGGTTGGCGTATAAGAATATCTTCAACGGTAGCTCAGTAACTACCGTTCTGGCGCTTACCCTTGTTTGCGCCGTCTACGGCGGCCTGCACTTGTTGGCATGGGAACCCCCAATAACAGCTGAGTCTGAACGCATCCTCTGGCGCGCCTCTGGAATTGTTGTTGCCGTCTGGTTCCCTGTCTTGGTTTTTCTTTTTCTACCACTAGCACTGGTTGCCAGCTCGTTCGCAGACGACCATTCATCTTCAGGCCCTCAGTGGAACGCAAGATCGGTGACCGTGAGACCGGCAACGTTGTTGATAGGGCTTTCTTGGTTTGTCTGGCTGGTCTTAATCTGTGCATGGCTCTTTTCTGCGGCAGCTAGGCTTTACCTTCCAATTCAGAGCGTTGTTAGCGTTCCGAGGCTTCCGGACTCGACGTTTGAGACGCCGAGTTGGTCGAGATACTTTCCTCACATTAGCTAGATTAGAAGTAGATTGTATCGATATCTTGGTTTGGGGCTGTTCAGCAGACCACATTCACATGACAATATAGTCATCCGTCGTTATTCTTGCTCACCCGCCCAAGCGGCGAACCTGTCTCTATTCTGTCTAATATTCTCAGGTTCCCCCCTGAATCGGGACATGACTAATGGCGTAACCTGGCTTGCACCTCACCACGAACAATAGCATTGTCTTGACACAACCACATTGTTTCTGCTCTGTTGACCAATCCCAAGCATCTGAATAAGGGCACCTTGACCTCCATGAACAATCACCCAAGCATCCGAACAAAGACGGCCTTGAGTCCCCGAAAAACCACCCCCAATCCCAACACAACCACCACCACCACCCCATGAAAAACCCCCTTAACACCAGAACAACACTGCTGTGGACAGAACAGTTCCCCTGTGTTTCGCAGCCCCAATTCCCCTAAACTTGTCTATAAATTACCCCCTCCACTCCCACTTTCTTCCTTCTCCCTTCTCTCGTCCTCTCACCATACATCTCTCAACCAAGAGCCAACTACGCCAAAACTAAGCCAAAATCAATCTCTCTCCACCAAATCTTCACCTCTCTCCCGCTCTCTCCATCTCCAACCTTCACCGTGACTCTCTCCGATCTCCTCACCGACGACCCACCCCACGGCTTCCACACCAAAGTCACCGTCACTGGCGTTGATAACCTCCCGATGGAGATTGCCGGGGCCATGGCCGACACTGTTGATCTTCCTTGTCTGACTGATGACAACGCGAGCACGAGCAGCAGTGACGATGTCGCTTCGCAGTCTGATGGCACCTCTTCCAGGCCTGATGACATTTCAATCTCTGATGCGATCCCTTCCACCCAGCCGGATGACCATGATGATGACGCCACCTTTTTTGCTCTGCGCGCAAGTCCCTTCCTCGCTCTTTGCGCATCACCCCTGAGCATGACGATGATGATGAGCTGTTCATTTCCGCTCGTGCTGTCGAGGTATCTGTGAACGCCAACGATGAGGTTGAGGTGTCTCTCTCCAAGCTGACCCAGGCGAAGACGTTGTTCCGCCGTGGTAAGAAACAGATCAAGAAGAAGATTTCCGTCTACAAGAAGAAGGATGGTAAGAAGAGCAAGTCGATTGTTAGACGCACTGCGGGTGATGGGGATGACCATGAGCCCTTTGTCCTTGCGGCTAGTGACGATGAGGATTCCGACTCTGAGGATGAGGATGATGGACCCGAGACCTTTATGGAGATGATGAGGTTTGTAGGCCGTGGTGCTAGAGCTGCGCTCAACGCGGAGGCTGGACGGAACACGAGGGGCTTTCGTGGATGGTAGATGATGATGGCTACCCAGGTGGTAGGTCGGGGAGTATCATAGTGTGAGGATGGATAGCTGATCAGGAATGAGGAATGACAGAGAATGGCAGAATGGATCAGCAGATAGATAATAGATAGTGTTAATACTAGCGGTTACTAGTACCATCGTCCCTAATCGCTATAACTGTAACTTTGAGATGCATGCCGATGTAGCGCTTCGTTGCCCTCAGACATCTTCCTTTGCATTCGCTCGATGCCTTGAGCGAGCCTGATTACGGCTAAGCAACCTTCGACGCAAGCCATTCCAAGTCTTCTCCATAGAGATGCTGCTGATAGTGTCGTTCTCGTTCTGTCCCTCAACCTTGGAGTCAGCATCCTCCGAGATAGACTCAACCAGTACCCCATCTGCCCCTCTGTACGTGGTCCAAAGATACCAGAGGGAAATCACAACAATAGTAAGCGAGATTGTCAATCCTAGATAAAGATTTCTTTGAAACTCCAGGTCCCCACCGCGGACCGTCTCAGCAAACCAAGGCATAGAGAATAGTGTCTATTCATATGTGAGTGGTGAACATCATATTAATGATGGGATGATGACTTACCGATGTGAAAGTCCCAGGTAGAAACACCAGCGCAATGATGGTAATAGTCGTCGCAGACGTTGCCTCCCTCCAGCTAGCGCTCGCAACTCGAGCCGACTGTTCCTGGTTCAGCTGGGCAATGATTGCTTGGGTCGCCTGCTGCAAAACATCACACTCCCACTGCTGTGACTTTGTCTTATCGTGGAGATGCAGCAGTAGGTCGTGAGTCCACTCCCAAATCTCCTCGAGGGCCATCGCTACGTCGGCGTTGGGATTGGCATCACGTTCTCTCGTAGCAGTCATGTTGACAAACCGCTCACTTTCCGCCCGGCAAGTGTTGATGATGCGCACCCACGCCTGTGTTGTGACGCTGTAACTTGCGATGCTTTCTGAAAGTCGAAGCACATCCTTGGAAAGATCCTTGAGCTTTTCTGGATCATGGGCGATAGCTTCTTTCCTTTCGTTGAGCAGGTAATAGTGGTAAGGGTTTCCTGTGCCGATGTTGCCTCGTGCTGCGATGATTTCTTTGCCGTTCGCATAGGTGATACGGTTAAGGTCTAGGGTCGCTCGTTCGAAAGCATAGGCAAGCCATGTCGTCGGGTTATCAAGGAGGTGCGGGGATGACAAGGCGCTCATGCTTTTGAGGACAGACTCGACGATGTTGAAGTCTCTCGAGCTCACCCGGATGAGCCCAATCGTCGTTCGGGAGGCGGTGTCATAAACGGAGGCAAAGTCCACACAGGCCGAGTCGCTGAGTTCGCCACGCCATGCCCAAGTGGTATTCTGAGCTCTCGACCCAGGCTTATGGACAAGCTCTCTTGGGCCACGACGAATCCAGATGGGCAGTCCGGAGACAGAGCCATCATACACTCCCAGCCGTTTGAAGATATCGATCATCTCGTCGCTCCTCCATTGGGCGGCGAATGATGACGTCCGAGCCTGGACATTCTCCTCAAGATCCCAATCATATGTCGGATCTTCATCGGGTGGCTTCATGTCTTCTAAGAGGTCATCGTCTAGTACGTTGTCAACCCCGTACGGCTCATCATCTGGGTCCTTGACATCCTGGTGGAGACGTTCGGCGCGGTCTCTGTCGATCATGTCAGAATTAACCACGATCATATGAAATGTTCGGGGGCCGTCGTCCTCGACCTTTGCGCGAGATCCCGACGCGCGATCGATCCATCTTTCCACGGCGCCGAAAGTTGTGTAATCCTTGAAGGTTCGGGTGACCGACGCTCGGGAGCGATAAACGATGGTGACGATGCGAAATCGCGACTCGTAGAATCGTGGCATCCGTTTGGACCTTGCGGACGTGCCAGATTGCGCATCGGAACCCATTCTCTATCAAATAGAGTCGATCCGAGGCAACTTGGTACAACCTGCGACTTGAAGTGTTCCAATGTGGGATGAGGATGTTGGGTTCATCAAAATAAAGCGGCGCTGGACAGGCACGCTGGCGACTCCCAGGCACTCCATCCTTTGGGGCTGAGCCTGCATGGCGCAGCATCCTGAAAAGGATGGTGATTGGCTACGGCTGATGAATGATGCCCAATCTTTAGCAGGGATCTTTTTGCACTGCATTTGAAGCCCCAAAGGAAGGCGAAAGGAGCAGCAGCTTTCGCCAGACAAAACGTTTTGAAGAGAATTCAACGCATCTTTCTCGACGCCGGCCCACATGGAGAGCAGGCGGCCAGAGAGCAGGTGAAATTTGCGGGGTCAAGCATCATCGGTTGTAGTTCGCTCTTTCCAAGTGTCCTGACCTTCCCCTGCTTCCGGGTCCGATCGCTCAGAGTGGCATAGACTTCTGCCTGGCACGAAAACCCCGAAGGCCCCCAGCCATGCAAAACGCCATGCACAATGCAAAACAGCAAGGGATGATAGCTGTATCTTTAATTTGCTATTATTATTATCACAACAAATCACACTTCTGTACCTGACACAATCTGATTGTTGTTCCCATCCTTTTCCAATCCAGTTGACCTATCCAAGATCCGGGACCAAGCCCGCAGGTGTGTTCCATTCTATCCCATGTTTTACCCATCCCAATATATCACTCCATAGCCTTCACTTCTTCACAGTCCCCTTCCTCCTAACCGTATTCATCCTCTCCAACAACCCCAAATCCCACCACCCCTCCACATTAAACCCCCACACCGTCTTCCTCTTCGGCTTCGGCTTCTCCTCCTGCGCAGGCACAGGCAATGTCTCAATCCCAATCACCACACTCTGCGCCGAGACGGGGCTCTCAAAGTCCTTGTTGAACTTTGACTTTGGCAGCGGATGCACCACGATCGGCGGCGGCACCGGTCTACGCACGGCGCGTCGCGCCATGGATGCTAGGCTTGCGGCGACGGGGGATAGTGGTGAGCAGGGGATGAGTCCCGGGACGCGCTTGTGCTCGTCGGGGATGGAGTCGTCGAAGGGGGAATAGGGGGTGGCGACTTTGAGTTTGGGCGGGTAGGATGGAGCGGGTGGTGCGCCGGACATGATGGGGGAGAGGGAGTCGCCGTTGTCGGTTTCGTCGGTGGGAGACCCCGGGATGGGAGCCATGCTGGCGCGGAAGGTGTTGGTGGCGCGGCGCTGGGGTGCAGGACGGAGACCGAGGCCGATGACGGGGGTGCCGCGCTGGGAGAAGGTGCTGGCTTCGCTGAAGGAGGAGCGGTCGGAGTCGACGCTGAAGCGGGAGACGGGCACGATGTGGCGGCTGTGGAGAGGGCCTTCACGGGGGCGGATCATGGGAAGAGGAACGGGGTTCGGCTCGGGGGTGGTGCGCGGCTGGCCGCGAGTGCGGATGGGCGCCAACGGGGGCGGCGGGAAGCGTGGGACGGAGGCATCGGAGATGCTCTTGGTGCCGAGTGACACGTCCGACTCCCACGGTTGCTTGGTCCCGCCGACTCCCCTGAAGGCGCCCGCGTACCCCTAGCCTTCAATGTCTTTGGTGGTCGCGGTGCTCGGGCTCTCACGGCGGACGCGCTGCCAGAGACCAACGCAGACGAGGGAAGAGAAGGCGAGGAGAACGCAGAGCGAGATGGCGAGGCCCCATACGGCCTTGATCTCGAAGCAGGTGGGCTTGTCGACAGCCACGAAGGTAAAGTAGCTAAGCGTCTTGGTAATGGCAGTTGCTCGGACACCGGTGGAAAGGGCCGTGGTGGTAAGAGAAGCGTTGGTTTGCGCGGGAAGAGCTGCGCAGTTGAGCATAGAGAGCGGCTTGCCGATCAGAGCAGCGACAACGATGGAGGCGATAAGCAGACCGCCGTCGAGGATGGCCGTGAAGAGCCATGGCAGCATGTTGTCGTAGTAGAGGATGTAAGAGATGACCACGTATATTACTGCCGTGACAGACTGCGACGAATCAGCAACAAATCTCGACAGTCGGAGCTAGGTAGGTACATACCACTGTCAGGGCCCCGACGAGCTCGGCTGGAGATTCCCTCTCGGCAGTGGCGATCTCGCCGATAAAGTTGGCGCAGAGACCAATGATAGAAATCAGAACCACGAACTGGCATGTCCGCATGACCGTGAATGTCACCCCCAGGGCGCCCAACTGTGGTGTCTTGAACCCCATCTTCGGCTTCGGTGTGCTAAAATCCGTGACCAATTCGAGGGACGGGCGAGTTTTGGTCGCTGTTCGAACTGGGAATCGGCCCTTCGGAAAGGGGGCCGTGGGCGGCGGCGGGAAAGAAGTGTTGGAAGAAATGATGGGCAACCCGGCTCACACCTCGTCCGGTGTGAGGACTCGAGAACAGGTCAACTGTAGAACAAGATGGAAAGATGTCGTCGTCGGAGCTGTGCCAAGGAAACTCGTCGCAAGGAAACCCAAATCCGGGACCGAGAACCAAAGAAAGAAAGCAAGGAAATAGAGATGAAAGATGAGAGACCTAGGAAACAAGGAAAGAAACCCAAGGAAACGATCGAGGGAAACGTGAAGAGAGAGGATGACCAAAAGCATCCGAGCCAGCATCGAAGAGCAACGCATCTTAAATGTACCTGGAGCCTCGTATCTCGAGACACGCACCGGCCATGTTGCGAGCCCATGGCTGGTTTCGCTCACCTCGCTCAAACAAGCGCGGGACACAGGTTAGCGCCCTCGTCAGACTCGACTTCAGGCCACCGATTGAACGAAGGTCCCTTTGGCGATGTCGCTTCCCGCTGCCGTGTTTTGGCGAGACGATCGGCCAGGTCGCTAGGCGCCAGGCCCGCCAATCGGATGCTGCAGCGGGTGGTGCAGCAGGAAATGGAGGCTCCACAGGGCATTTTGCGTGAGAGAGCGCGACGGCCAACCAATATTATCCGAACGGTCGGCCTGTCGCGGCAACCGCGCGATGCTGACGGAGATGCTATTGATTGGTGACAGCGATGAGCTGATGTATTTGAAACCAAGCAAGTAGAATTGCGCGGATGATGGCATTGCGGATGAAGCGATGCAGTGACGTCAGTCAGCACAGGGTTAGGGTTGTCATTAACAACATCCCAGGCCACCAGGGAAGGAACACATGAGGCATGAGTCATGAGTCATGAAGCCTCCATGAGGCGACCTTTTCCAATGCCTTCTCTCGCTCTCGAAGAGCCTTTGTTCCGCAGTAGAAGGTATCGAACCAATCCCCCTGATGTCTTTTTCCGCAAACTCAGATGCGTCTGAACATCTCCCTTGACGCCTTTTTGCGTTTGTAAATGCCTTATGGTCTAAGCAGAAGGCACCAAAGCATCCCTCCAACGCCTTTGTTTCTCTGATTTAGACCTCATCCGCCCGCTGTCGAGATATAAGGCAAGCACACAGCGGCGCCACAAAGATCACCAAAACTCATCACTACAACGAAACGAACGCCTTTGAAACGCACCGAAGATGCCGTTTCCATTCCTCAACACCCCGCAAGATACCGAATTCAAGGCTTATAAAACCCGCCCTATGCACCCAGAAGTGAATCCATCAAACCCATCATCCAGAGCACTGCCAAGTCATCCCAGCAACTCCGAAACTCCAAACTCCAGACGAGAACCAGCGCAAACACCACCCCCAAATCAAGCATCATTATGACGCGCCAACTCCGCAAAGCGAGCCTCCACAACCGCAAGCACCTCCTGCATGTCCGTCTTGCGGACACGCCCGCTCATCTCCTTGTGGTTCGTAATGAAGCTTTGCAGCGCGCGACGGACCTTCTCCAGCACGGTCTTCTCCGCGATGGCGGGATTGGTGCCGCCGCAGGCGTCGCAGCTGGGGGCGGGGGGAGTCGCAGAACCGGGGCGAGAGGACGAGGCCGGCGGCTCTTCGATGCGCTGGCGCTTGCTGCCCGGGCTGGCGGTGGCCACGAGGGCGGAGCGGGCGGCGGCGAGGTGGGCGGCGGCGGTGGCGGGAGCGGCCTCAGGCTCAGGCACGGGCTCCGGAGACGGGGCGGGCAGCTTGGAGCGGATGTTCTCGTTGGCGGCCTCGTACGCCATGGCGAAGATCTTCTCGATGTCCTAAATGCGTGTCAGTGATGCTGTTGATGTAATTTTTTCGCCAGGAATTGTCACTTACCTCGTCGGTCAACAGTCCCACCTCATCCATGTTGTGAATTTTGTTGTAGGGCGCAACAAAACCCAAACGCTCACGCGGAGCAGCGGCCTCGGCGTGCCACTTTGTGACGGCCTTTTGGGCTCCCTCGTTGTAGCCCTCGATGTTGGCCTTGCGGTCTGTAACCTCGAGGAGGCGGTTGTACTCCTCCCCAGACAGGGTGACGCTACCAGTGTTCTGAATGGTGGTCTGGTGCTCGTTGAACATGATGAACTGGCAGAGGGTCAGTCATTGCGATTTCGAATATTCTGACGTCCTGGTTCGAGTCTCCAATGTGCAGGAGGGCAGAAGAGGAAGAAAACACGTTGATGATACTTACAAGAGCATTCTTCAAAGCCTCGGGAGACATGTTGGCGGGATCAGCGTCAGGGCCCTCGTGGTAGATAAAAGGCTGGCTGCCGTCATCGTCGTCATCGCCAAAGAGCGGATTATTTCCACCAAACACGTTGACGCCGGTGCCAAGAAGGTCCAGGTTGTTCGCGTTCATGTTGGTCAAAGCAGACGTGATGTCAAGGCCAGATTCGTGATTTGCGTTGGTGGAAGACTTGCGTGAAAGAATTCGGCGCTGAGCTGGCGAGAGATTCGAGAGACCAAGGTCTGCGGCTGTGGAATTTTCCTCGCTGTGAGAAGGGCCGTAGAGATGTGAGAGATCAAGGTCTGCCGCTGCAGAGTTTTCTTCACTAGGAGAAGTAGGACCATCGTAGATGCCCAACGGGTTAGAAGTTCCGGAAGAGTCTGCCATTTTGGTCTCCGCTCTTTGATCTTTGATCTTTGCGGTGCCAGTCGTCGACAGTCGGCAGTGCTGAGGTTAGGATGAGAGACTACAAAGCAACACCGGTGACTTAGCAGGTGGTGAAAAAGTGAATGAGGTGTCGGTCTGCAGATGGAGGGTTGAGACTTTCAGAGAAACAGAACTGTTGAAATAAATCGAGATATATCGGGTCACCAGAGTTCAGAATGCTGGCCCAAGCGCCAGCATATATACAACGCGGACGCGTCTAGGGCGCCAGCCAGTCACGGGTGTCGTCCCATCAAATTTGAATCATCATGCTCGTGTTCAGGTATCTGCCGTCCGAACGAAGCGGTTGTGATGACGCAGAGTTCACAGCCTGTGAAGCCAGAACATCACAAATCAGTCCAACCAGTTCACAAAGTCATGATGACTGGTTGGGATTCATATTATTATAAGTGGTTTTTTTTTCACAATCCCTTCTCCGAGCTGGAGTCCCCGGGTTCCAGCCTTTGAGCATTACTGGTATCATCTGGGAGTCACCCACACCGCCTCTCATGTCTGCTGTCGAAGAAACTAGCCTGGGCGATAGGGCTCTGAGAATTTTGCAATCTGTACCGAGTATCAGGCCTCCAAGGCATCAGAGGAGGAATGTTCCATACCGAAGCCGATCAACGCCTGAGCCGCATCGAAATGGGAGTTTCCGCTGTGGATTCCTGTGTCTGCCAGTCATGGACAGGGCCTCTCTGCGTGCCCATACCCGAGGGCAACCTTTGCTGATAGACATGTTGGGGTTTTGAAGGCCGCAACTGCATTATGTGCGATCCGTTCGAGGGAAGAAGGCCATTGTAACCACATAAAGATCGATCTGTTTGGACTGGACTGAGACAAGCATTAAGCGATGGCACATACTCTCTCTGCCTGGCGGCTGGCAAGGAAGAATTAGTGAAACAAGAGACTGGGCAAATTTTAAATCCGGGGGGATGCTTCTCGGTCATTCCAGCTTCGTTTTCGCAGAGTTGCTGCTCTCTGGGATGTTTCCTTCCCTCCACCGAAGTTGCCAAACTTGGGTTAGGGCCAAAAGTCGCACCCACCAATGTGGGGCAAACAAAAATCTCACCCGTGCACAGACCATGTACTGCAGATATATAATCTCGGCCGCCCCCCCACCTCTTCCATTTTGTTCTTCTCTTTTTCTTCATACTTACCTTGGTTAGGCATCGGGAGATCATGAAAACCTGATGCCATGGCGGAGAGCCTGCATTGCACATCGTGGTGCTAGCCGTCATGAATTGTCCTTCGGGGCCGTTCGAGCCGGAATTTTTGCTTCCCAACTCTTTTCGCTGTGTGCGCGGCTTCCAGTCGCGCCATGGAGAAGATTGTCTCCCATCTGCTTGTGCTCGCTCTAACTCTGCGTCTACGGACATGTTCGTGACGTTTATCTCAGTTTGTCGCGCCTCGGTTCAATGTGTCGCGTCGTAATTTACGTTCCCTCCCAACAGTAGACTGCACTGAGTTTTTTCCACGGTGGATCCCAATTGAAGACACATGGCATCGCTGGCGTCCTCATCCAAGTCGGCTCCCCGAAGCAACCTAGAGACTGAGGTTGAGTGGCGGGCGTTCTGCGGCTCGAGTCTCACAGGCGCCCCTCCGGCGTCGCGTTGGAAAACCCCTCGGTCAGCGATAATCGCGCACGTCGAATCTTGATGCTGAATGTTATCTAGATTCTGCTTTGCGCGCTCATGTTCACACTGGGCTGAATCCGGGGGCGATTTTTTTTATTTTTTTTCGTGTCTTCCATTGCAACCCAACGTCCCGGGTCTGAGCTGCCAGGTTGCCCTGAACTTGCGCGACCTCGGAGCGCCGTGGAACTCGACTGACGCGGACGTCAACGATTATCGGGCTTGGAAGGCAGAAGCTCCGAGCCAACACCAGAAATGGAAGAAACGCATCACAAAAGGATCGGAAATGTGTCAGAAGCAATCTGATCACAAAGACTGGGGTCTACGCGCTCACCTGACGTCGCGCCATCAGCAGGTCCGCCGTGGTGTTTGACCTGTGACACGCTGCAACTCCTGCTGAAATTTTCCCGCCCGCTCCGCCCCAGCGCCATCACCCACAGCAGACGCCGAAGCCGCATGCTGCGACAACAGCGAAATTGCCCAGCGTGGCAGGCTCCCTCGCAGAAAAGCTCCCGGGCGCCCAGGCGGGAGACTGCGGGGTGGTGGCGGCCTCTGCTGACGAGAATCCGACGGGGCCGTCGCGCTCTCTGCGCCCCGAGCATAGCCCCCCGACCGCACCCCCTCACCTGCTCACCGTCCAATGAGCACCCGACCGCGCGCCGGGTCTCTCCTGACACCGCGCCGCGTGGCGGCCATCCGACGCTGGGGTTCCTGAATGCCTCGCAGAATGTGGCGCGAAAAGGTGAAAGAAATCTCAATCTCATTCACACTCCGCGGGCGACCTCAATCACCGCGCCTCCAGATCCAAATGATATTTATCTGCGATCTTTCCAGACTCGCCCGACGATTCTCCACCAAACTCAATTGACAGCACAGTCTCATCACTGGACGGGCGCATCATCTACCCCACCAACCCCAACCCCAAATTTTCAATAGCTACCCCGATGACCATAAAACCCTACCTCGCCGAGCGGCTCATCGCCGAACTCGCCGTCCAACGTGTCTCCCTCCTCACCCGACGCGTCCTCTCCACCGCCCTCAGCCGCCGCCGCAACTCCCAAATCACAAAAACCGACGCCTCCCCCGTAACCGTCGCCGACTTCGCCGTCCAAGCCCTCCTCATCGCTGCCATCCACTCCGCCTTCCCCTCTGACGCCTTTGTCGGCGAGGAAGACGCCTCCGAGCTACGCTCTGATCCGGAGCTAGCGCGGCAGGTGTGGGAGCTAGTTTCCTCTACGCGGCTTGAGGATACCGAGTGTGAGGCGCTGCTTGCGGTTCCGCGGGATGTAGAAGAGATGTGCGATATTATCGATCTAGGGGGGAAAGGCAAGGGCGGGCGGAGCGGACGCTTCTGGGCTTTGGATCCGATCGATGGGACGGCGTCGTTTATCAAGAATCAGCAGTATGCGGTTTCGCTCGCGCTGGTAGAGGATGGGAGGGAGGTGCTCGGGGTTTTGGGATGTCCGAATCTGCTGCTGAGTGAAGGTGCCGCGAGGGTGAGGGAGACGCGTGTGGATGAGACGGGATTGGGGTTGATGCTTTCTGCGGTGCGCGGGCAGGGCGCGCTAGTGAGGGCGATGGGGACGGGGGCGTTGAAGGAGGGGAGGAGGGTGGATCGACGGGGGGGGAGGAAGGCGGTGGAGTTGAGGGAGTTGCATTTTATTGACTCGAGCCTGAGCGCGGCGACGCTGTCGGGGAAGGTGAGAGAGTTGGCGGAGGTGGCGGGGGCGGCGTATCCGGGGACGGAGATTTACTCGTCACATATGAGGTATGCGGCGCTGATTCTGGGCGGGAGAGCACATGTGCAGGTGCGGTTTCCGGCGTCGAGGAGGCCGCCTTGGTGTATTTGGGATCATGTTGGAGCGCAGCTGATCTACACGGAGTCGGGGGGCGGGAAGATTACGGACCTGAGGGGGAGACCGGTGGATTTTGGGACGGGGAGAGATATGATGGGTAATTATGGGCTTATCGCAGCCGATGAGAGTGTACATGGGAGGATACTAGAGCTGGTGACGGAGATGCTCGAGAGGACCGGCGATATCAGCCCGGTGGAGGCTTGAGCGAGAGATGCATCGGCGACGGACAGGATAGAGGTGTACTATGATACCCAGTTTTCTTTATCCAATTCTACATATCATTCCGAACGACTACGTCTCCAGAGTCGCGACATGGCGATCTCAGTGAACAAGCCGCTCTTGTTCTGCGGCACATTATCATCGTTGTGCATTGGCAGTCTGGCTCCGCTGGCCAGCCCGTTTGGTCCTGTATCCCGGCTTTCCCACTCCTGTTGCTTGGCTATCATGAACTCCCTGAGCGTATGTGCCGAGGCAGCCTTGAGATTCTTCGTTTTTGGCTTGCCTCGTCCTGTTTTGTGTGTGGCGTAGGCAAAGGAGAAGCGGAAGGCGCCGAAGATCGTGGTCCGCGCCCAGGTGCTGAAGGCAATGGCGAGGGAAAGGATGATGACGACGCTAGAAATGGAGACTGTGGGGGTCAGAAGAGTCATAGAGTGGTCACGAGGGGAGCTTACACATATAAACGAGTTGGGTGCTAAGGGGCATGTAGCCCTCGTTGAACTCCTGCGCATTCATCCCGAAGAGGGTGGCGAAGAAGGACAGGGGGAGCTAACTAGTCAGTGGCTGTGAGTGGGATACCCATGTTGGGAGCTTACGAAGAAGATGGTCACCACCGTGAATACAACGATCGAGCGGCCCTGGAGGACGCTCTCGTCTGCGCGCCGAATCGCTGCCTTCGCTTCGATGATACCCGACTGTTGCTGCTTCATGTCGAGGAGCTCGCGTAACTGCACTGCCATCAGCCAACGCTCACTGCACACGGGGTCTGACTCATACCTGACCCCTGGCGTCTGCCTGCCGCTTCTCGAGGTTCATCAACTCAGTCCTGCGCAGCTTCATCTCAGCGATGAGCGCCACGGCTCTCTCAAGGGCCGACTTGAGCCCCTCTTGGTCTCGCGTTGAATCTGAGCTCATAGCCCGAAGGGCCTTCTCGAAGTCCCCCATGACTGTGATTTGCTGCGTAAAGATTTCTTGCATGATTTGGAGCTGGTCGATGACGTTCTGCGCCTCCATGAGGACAGACCATTCAAATTTGATGTTGAGTGACTTTCGGAGAAGTTCCTCAGCTGTTTGTAGAGGATCTTCGGCGTTCATGCGCTTTACGTCCCTGCCGAAGCGCTCGTACGCTTCCATCTTTTTCTCAGACTGGGCAAAGCGTGAGAGGTGGTCCTAGTAGAGGTCATTGACAACTTACAATGTTTGATATCGCGGACCCAAAGATGTCGACAACTTCAGGGCGCAGATCCGGTTTCGTCCGATCGAAGAAGACTTTGGAGCACTCATCGATGATGATCAACGCGAGGTCATAGATTGAGTTGATGTGGCTTTTGTCGATGGTGGCAAGATTGTCTCTGATAGCTCGGTGGACTGCCGATGGATCCGGCTTGTTGCGGCCCCATCTTCGAGGGAACGCCGATATTATCGTGTCTAGCATGTTAGAAAAGCCGCGGCTATAGCGTTGCGCGCAACTCACTCTCGTCCAGAATCCACAGCCACAGCTGATCTACCATCACGACTCTAGGAATCGCCTCAGGATCGTTCCTCAACCTCGTCCCACGGTATACCACTTGTTGTCGATCTCGCTGCGATGTATCTTCAGAAGTCCAACAAGAATACTGTTCCAACGTGCGTCTGATGTGCAGAGGTGACTGGGTGTAGAGGTGATTCCCAATCAGCCGCCAATCCGCTGCCTCGTCGATGACTTGGTAAAGCTTTGATGCCAACCAGAGATACGTCCCAAGAGGAGACTGCGGCCTCCAAGATGGCTTATCCTCACCCCCGTGGCCAGCCCCTGGGAGTTCGGAATCATTGCTGTTCAGTCGCTGAGCACGAGCAGCCATGGCTGCCCTTTCGACCACACTCCCCCACGTTCCCCTTCGCTTGGCAGACCGTTCGAGGTCATATTCCTGCTCTTTTAGCTGTCTCGTCTTTCGTACCACATTTGTCATCCGGGCGAGTCGTTTCTCGATTTCCCAATGTAGGAAGGGCATCTGTGAGTGAGATGTTGGCATAAGCAGGTTTGACTCCCGAGGGCCTGACTCACAAAGAGGACGATGTCCTGGGAACCATGCGAAGCGTGCGAGTAGGTCTCAGTGGGGGAGTCCTCCGGTATGCTCTCTTCCTTCAAATCTGGTGAGGTGCTACTCCATGGCGGTGACGGCACAATGGCACATCGGGGACGAATTTGCCGGGAGTGTGGAGGCATGTGAGTGTCGACGCCGCCTCGTTCTTGGCCGTGCCAGAGTTCGCGTTTCAACAGTTTCTCCGTATTGGACTCTCCTTTCGACGTGCTGTGCTGATAGAGCCTCCGCTGGTACGACTTGCGATGTCCTTCGAACTCGGATCCTTCTTCCCCGTAGTACCTAGAGATGGCGTCCTGTTCACTGTCAGGTCTGTCATCAGGGGCAGAGCGTGCTACAAACCTCTATCCATTTCATGTTATTGGCCTGAAGATGAAAGTATCGAAGCTGCTTCTTGTTCTTGGACCGTTTGAGTGGCGTTTCCTTCTTGGCGTACAACAGTTTCTGCACGGGGATCTTCTGATGGGGGAACCGGCCGTGACAGAGGGGGTGGTCCAGTGTCACACCGCCCTGGCCCTTCTCAAACATAATGAGCCATCCGTTGTACCCGTAATTCGGCTCGCGCGGGTTGTCATCGATGCTGTCGTCGGCTGCTTCGAGTCCACTGATGTAGCTCACTGGCGACATCTGCTGTTGGAACTCGGTGTACACCTGAGACTGCCAGAGTTGAACCTGAGTGAGGATGGTGCGGTCTCTGGCGATAACCAACCTCCGCAGCTTGTCGGCCTTTGCAGTCTCGCTGTCAAGTCGCCCCAGCTCATCTTTGCAGCGCTTCGATGCTCGCTCCCTCCAGCGACTGTGCGCTCTCTCTAGCGCGTTGACCAGCGTCGGGTCAGAATGGGAAAGCCGATAAAAGCCGAAGTACTCTCGCAAATAGCGGATTCGGCGCAGCTCCTTTCTGACGAGCTCCTTTTCCGGCGGCGTAAAGCTATCGTACAACTCCTCTCGCTTGGAAAATCTGGCGGCGAGATACACGGCCCAGACATCGGTGGCGGGGACGGGATCGACATACGAGTCCTCGACATTGTATGGCTGCATCTGCTGGGCGGCTGTCCTAGGCAGATCGCCCGGGAAGGCGATGCGCACCGCGCCGGGAGGCATGGCTCGGGCTCTGACCGAGACGTGATGTTGTTGCTGGTGTTGTCAAGTGCAAGTTCTGGCCTCGGCCGCAGAGACGATGCATCGGCGCTTGCGATCGGGGTGGCGGCGGGCGGCTTGGGTTCCACGAGTGCAGTGGCATCGCTCGGGGACGCCCTGCAGGAGCTGCTGCAAGTCCTGCAAATCATCGGGCGCCAGGCGAAATCCAGACGATGAGTTTTGTGTTCCACAGCGGCGGGGTTGGCATCCCTTCCGACCTGAGCGCCGCCCGCGCAACGGCAATGCTCCGTCCCAATGGCGCGCATTTCCAGAAAGCGTGCTGCCACGTATTGGCGGCTTGCAGCGAAAAATTGGGCAGGCTTGACTGCTTCTGTCGTTGTGCATGCGCTTCGATCCTCTTCCCCCCCTCTTGGCGCTCCGCAGAGCCCTCTTTTTCGCCTAGCTTTGAGAGCACTGATTTTCGCGCTCTCGATAGCACTGACGACAAGCTGAAGCCAAGCTTTTTTTCCGTGCGACAAAGGACCAAAATTAGGGTGTGATGGCTGATTGATGGGGGTACATCCCGCGTCGTGGCTTGCCAGTCGGGAAGGTGCGACAAAGACAGGATGCACGTGTGGGCAGCGCACAATATCAAGCGCTGCACAATTCTAAAATCCAATCAAACAACGCATTTTATTGTCTTGAATCTGACACTTGCTGAGACGGCACTTCGATTTCCAGAACATTTGGGAACATGGATCCCAACCAACACTCAAGGCAGTCGTCCGCAGTGGACAGTTCGACAGCTGCCGCTCTGAACAGAGGCCGAAAAACGGTCCGCTTTCACGACCACAGCATTGAAGAAACACCGAGGACCGAGAGACCAACCCAGTAACTCTAAGCCAACACCGCTCAAGATAGCCTGCAGCTCAACCGCAGGACGGCTCCTCAGGTTGCTGTTGGCGTCCGTGGGGGCAGATCTTCCCGCTTCTCCACATTGACAACAAAGTCATGCATGATCCAGGTCATTGCCGACTTGGCCTTCATGGCCTTGAAAGGGTTGGCGACAGTCACGTCGAAGCTACGGAGCAGCTACATCGACAGTCAACACCATGCTATCACGCGCAGGAAGGAAGACACTCACCTCAGACACCGTCTTGCTTATCTCCATCCACGCGAGAACCTTCCCCAGACACGCAAATTGGCCATGCCCAAAGACCAACTCAACCCTTGTCACCATGGCCTGTCTGCGCTCTTCATCGGCTTCGATCCAGCGCTCTGGTCGGAACTGCTCAACATCCTCGCCCCAAAACGACTTCATCCTCCCCAGAGTATAAATAAGGGGGCTGGTTGGCATCCTCGTCCCGAATGGCAGACGAGAGCCGCAAAGAGTGTCGCCCTCGAGCGGGGCGGCCTTGTAAAAGTGCGTACTCGTGGTGGGCGGCATCAACCGCAAGGCCTCGCGTATGCACGCCTGGAGGTACTCCAACTGGCGAACCTCGGAGTCTTTTACCGGCGTGCTGAGGCGCCCTGCGGCGGTTGCATCATCGAGCTCCTTCTGCAGACGTTTGTATGCTCGCGGGTTGGTGACCAAGTGGTAGATCACCATGGTGATTGTGTTTGAAGTTGTATCGGTGCCTGCGAAGCTGTGTTCTTGTCAGCAAAGGTACGCCCAGGCCACGGCAGGCTCCCATACAACTGCAGAGTTACTTCTTGGAGGATGTCGGTCTTGTCGAGGCCGTTTCTGATGAAAGACTGCAGCATATCTCGCTTCTCCTCGGCGCCTGGCTGGAATCGCTCGTCGATGAGTGTCCTCGTGTACCTGGAGATCCCATATCAGCAACTCAAGCAGCACCGACCAGCCACGCCGACGTACGTCATGATAGCTCCGGCTCCCACCCCGTCACCTTCTCGGGGCATCAGATACTTCAACGGCCAGTAATGCATCAACCCAAAGATGCTCTCATAACTGCTCAGCAGCAGCATGATTGGCAAGATCTTCTCGTTAATCTTGAGGAAGTTGCCCATATCCCTGTTGTTCTTCAGATATCCCATCGGCGTGGAATACACCACTTCCCCGAGCGTATCCAGGGTGAAGAAGTGGGCCTGTCTCGACATATCAATCGGCTCGCCGCTCTCCGCAAACTTGTTCATCGACCTCAACAAGCTGCTCGTCCCCCTATCCACACTATCCTCAAACGAATCGACCCCTTTTCCGGCATACTATTTCCCGTCAGCATCATCTCAACCCCCCAACCCAGGAAAACGTACCGCAGGCATAATCTTCCTCTTCTTCTCTCTCCGCAACTCCGGATCCAAGGTACTAAAAACACTGTCCACCCCCGGCGTCATCTGCCCCAATTTATACCATTTATCCTTCCTCCACCCGCTCTTAAAGTGCGTGATCCGCAGTATCTCGTCCACATCCGTGCAAATCACCTCGTTCGGTCCGATGCGCACGAGCGGACCGTACTTGAGCGTCAGTGCCAGGAACGTCGTGTGCACGTCGCAGTTCCAGTTGTGGTACGTGTTCCAGAGGGAGGTCCAGCCGGCTAGGAAGGGGCCTGGGATGTGGGAGAGGCGGTACCAGCGGTGGACGCGCAGGGCGAGGCGGGAGAGGAGGAGGAGGGAGAGGAGGAGGTAGGTCGGTGAGATGGAGGTGGGAAGGGCGAAGGGGAGGGAGAAGTTGAGGTTGAGGTTGTGGGCGGTTCGGGTGGCGTTTTGGCCGAGGCTGGTGAGGTATGTGCTTGCGCTGGCCGCCATGGCGGTGGCGGTGGAGAGAGATAACATCGAGACACTCAAGGAGCAGATGGGAAAAAGGGAAGCGTCCCTGCGGCAGAGCGGAATACGGGAGAACCGAGCTGGCGGCGCTGGGGTAGGTGAAAGGGGTTTTGTACGGGACCTAGGCGCTGGAAACAACGGAGGCCAGTATTCGTTTTGACGGACTGTGTCTTCAGCCACTGGGGAGTGTGATAGGAAGATGTGATGGAAGCTCGGAATGGGAATAACGCGACAGACATCCTTCACTGTGCCGCTCGGGCAGACGTATACGTACGGGCTTGCTCTTCCTGGAACGGCGCAATCATGTGGTGTCTGCGGGGGTCCCCGAAAATGCGGTCCGGTGTCTCTAGTTGGCTGCAGGGCTCCTTCATTGGGACGGACACGGCCAGCGTTGCAGCCTTCATGTCCTGCACCCTTACCTTTCGGGATACACACCATCGGCCCCGGTTGCAAGCAAAGCATAACCCTGCATCCCTTCAACAAGCTCGAAAAGAAGGGAGGTTCTGGGCCTTGGACTAGGCTGTTGGAACTGGGTCAGCGAGGTCGAGATGCTGGTGCGGTTTGGCACCTGCCGTGTAACACCATTGTTCTCCTCAGCATCATATCTTCGTCTTGGTTCCAAGAGGTTGGCACAAGTTTGTCAACTTCCTCCTTGTTACGGCGACTTTCCTCGTATCTCCACCGTGTTAGTCCTCGACACCATCACGTTATTCCTACGAATACGCCCTGGTCGGCATTTATAGCTCCCACTGGGGCTATCGCCATCTCCTTGTTGATTTAGCGCCGGCTCAGACACGGCAATCTGCAGCAGTCAGAACGCAAATGGTGGTCCGAAGTGGCTGAACGCATGCATATCTGCGGCACGGACCCAACAGCGTGAATCCTGCAGACCATACCAGACCGAAAGTATTCACTTTTCAAGCTTCACCTTCACTCTCCACACTTGTACCTCGTGGCTCCCTGCAGGGATCTTTCCATCTCCTCCACGCCATGCCTCATCAGCTTTCGAGCTGTCCACGATTCCCGTCACAGCACCGAGAGCGGTATCTTTCCGCCCTCAACACACAAATCCTCGAATGATCAAGCTGCATCACCTGCTGCGTGCAGCCGCCCCTCCGCTCGCAACTTGATACCCACATAAAAGAAAGACGGGAGTGTCCAGAGTCCTCTGCCGAGATCCGGCAAGTGATGGCTCTAGGATCATTTGAGTATTGCCGAGAAGAACCAACAGGAATACGCCAACCCAAAGCATGTACTTGATCTGACGGGATCAAAAGTACCATAATGAATGCCACGCGCGCCGCATGACAGCCTACCGTTGTATTGAACAGTTTTGAGCAGAATGGCAGAGAACGCGATGGCAGACAACGCCAGGGAGCGTTCACCAAAGTCACGAGCTTACAATGAGAGTTAAAGCATCTCTTGATGCTTTGAATACGAGCCTCGGATACGCACCTACACGCATTCAACTAAATGATAGCTCGACCCTACACCAATGTACACATAGCACTTACATTCCAAATACCATTTGACACCCTTCTGCCAGAATCTGGATACTAGTGTCATGCCAAACAGCGTATTCCTTCGACCTGGTATGGTGTCGTGGAATAAGGACTTTAGACCGCTAAAAGGGGATAAGTAGCGTAAAGAGCGTAACGTGCGTGATAAGCGAACTGATAAACAAGCGAGCCGATAATTGTCCACCACCCCACCCTTTTGTAACCTTTTCCTACTTTTCCTCCACCAAAAAACATGGCAACACTTTCAAAAGAAGCCAAATTAAACTTGGCTCTTTAGGCTCTTGAATATTTGTCTTTCCACTGCAGCAGAGGTCTATAAAGTTCCCTACACTACTCTTTATGACCGACGCGCCAGTCGGCCTGTACGACGCGATATTCCGGCTAACTCACGTAAGCTTACAGATTTAGAAGAGAATACAAGTATTTAGTACATAATCGAGCTATATGCACGCGTATTCCACCCTCGGTTTTATTACGTGGAAGATATGGCTAACTAACTGTAAAACGAACGTAACGCGACCCCTGTTGGTAAACGCTGGGCTTGTAACTTTATTAAATCCCAGCTAAAGCTTCGGACGCGTTTTACGCGTAAATACGACTATTAGAGGGCTAAATGTAAAGATCCAAAAGTTATTAGCGAGTGGTTTACGCTTATGTATAATATGAAGGTTAAATACAGTATCTTTGATGAAGATAAGTATAATTTGACGAGGCCGGCTTTTAAAATGGGTATTATGACACCCTTTATAGTAGTTACTACCTTAGATGGTTATGGTAGAGTTAAACAGAGCCAGCCTAGTAATTAAGAGTGGGCTATAATGGCTGTAATGCACAAGGTGGCTGTTCTCCGTACAGAGGTCTCCGCACTATAGAAGGCCAATAAGGGGCTTAGTAAGCGACAGAGGGCTAAAAAAACGCGTGTACGGCTTGGAGGGTCACTTACTTTACAGAAGGCATAGGATTTACTGGATCAGAAGGCCATGGGTGAGCAGTTGGCTCAGGAAACACGTCAAAGTGGTGGTTGTACAGAGGGGTCTCGTACGAAGATTTAGTGTTGTGGCGTGTGCGGTAAGCCTGGCCATAATGCGTGCACTTGTAAAAAGGCTGCAGAATCATCTGATTCATCTGTTTCTGATTCAGTTATTGTTATTTCCTAGTGTTGTGGTTGTGTGATTGAGGATTTTTGTGGCAGGGTGGTGGAAAATTATCGGCTCGCTTGTTTTATCGGTTCGCTTATCACGCACGTTAGCCTATTAGTTTCCGATGTTGGATTCCCCTCTCTAGACAGCCTGTCCCTCGCACTTCAAAAGGATCATCGAAGGGTCTCTTTTGGAATAGTATTTGTGGCTGCGCGAGGTAGCTGACAGACCGGAGGAGTTAAAACAACATATAGCTTCTCGAGCTCTTGAAGCTGCGATGCAGAGACCAGAGGATTGTCAAACGTCAGAGAAAAGACCGAGTGAATGCCTTGAACCGAACTCGACGGCGATCAAGAGATCCTTGGAATGCTGCTTCAAATGCAACCCTCGAAGCCAAACTGGAACCCCACACCCAACTTGAATCCTCAACCGCCAGCTGAAGCAACATACCACCGTCACACCTCACTCGGAACCACAACAAATGCAAATTACACTACCATTACTGATTCCTAGCAAGGGAGTATCGGTCATCTGTCTGTTTATCTGCCTGCCACCCTCGCATCCGGACCCAGTATGTTACTCCCACGATCCACTGCGCAGATTGAGCAGCCATGAAGCCAACAAAATTTTCGAAGAATAGTAGTAGTAGTAGCACCATGTAGGAAAAAAACATCGTTGCATAAGCGAAAGGCGCAACGTGTAGGTAGATAGGCGGCCGAAAAAAGAAAGGATAAATACAGAGGTATACAAGTCATGTACCGAGCGAAGGACTTTTTGGTTTCGTGAGGGTGCGCTGGATCTCTCTTTCCTCCCATTTCATAGAACCCCCCACACCCTGGCCTGTGTTGCTTGGCCCTGTTAACCCCTTCCGTGATGTCCCATGAGGATGACCTTGTGGTCGGGTATCAAGAAGTCGTGAACTGAAGACTTTCGTCAGCCCCGGTCATCCGGGTTTGCCTGTGTGCGAGCATTAGGCTCCATCATCTTACCCAGTTGTCTGGACGTTTCCAGTTTGATGGGGGTGCCGGCTGGGGCGACGCCATGGACTTGAACCGCGCCGTCCTGTCAGTTGAGGCGGTGGGTCCATGGGAAGTAACAGGGGGCGACGCGATGCTACCCGCAGTGGACGGCGGCATTGGCCAGGAGAATAACGACGGCGAGATCACACCGCTGCTGGCGATGCTAACGCCTCCCAGCGACCCCTGGCTGTTGCGAGGGCTGGGGAAGGTGGGCGAGGGTGATCGTGGGAAGTTCGCTGACATGGGGGAAACGACAAAGTCTCCTAGCGGGGGCGTCTCTGGACGATTCGAGTTGGAGAGCGTCAAGTTGAGCACTGGCGGTCCGTCGCTTCGCTTCGACAGGGGCGCGGCGGTGGGGTTGGGAAGCGTGACTGGCCCGGGAAGAGTGCTGCCGTAGTCAAGACGGCTCTGTCGGAAGCTCTGTCGAAGGCTTTGTCGGAAGCTCTGGCGGTTCTGGTTCTGCGCGGTGCCCTTCTCCTCCATGACTGGCTCTCGATCGTCCCAGAAGAGCAGATCTGCTCCCATCGATGACCGCTTCTTCTCGCTCTTGCTGTACGGCGAGATCTTGAAGGGCGTGAACTTGATGAGAATGGTTTGCACACGACGATGCCGACGGTACTTGTAAACGAGGGCGAGAAAGATCAAGAGAACGACGGTGAGGGCTAGTACACGTGAGAAACAACATCAATGAGAGGAAGAGAGATGCGTACCGACAACACCTCCAGCGATACCGGGAATGGGGCTTGTTGATGCACTGTCAGGCAGGCCGCCGTTGCTACCGCTGTCTGGGCCTCCATCTCCTGACCCACCACCGGAGCCACCCGTCCCGGACCCGTCCGTTTTAGGGCCTCCCGGAGGCCCACTTCGCGTGATATCGTCTTCCCCGTCATCTCTGCTTCCCGAGCCAGCAGAGCCTGAACCGGTTTGCGTGCGGGAGGTGGAGCCTGAGCCACCACTCCCAGAACCGCCTCCGCTGCCTGAGCCTGCCTCATCCACCAAGAGAGTGTTTCCCACAACCTCGTTTCCAAGGGGGCTCTTCTTTCCTCCGCCAGTCTCCAAAGTGGGCGTCGACGGTGATCCGCTGCCTGTGCCAGTCGGAGATGATGTGCCCGTTCCAGTCCCTGTGCCAGTTCCCGATCCTGTGCCGGACCCCGTGCCGGAGCCTGTGTCTGACCCAGAGCCCGATCCCGATCCAGAGCCTGTCCCAGATCCGGAGCCGCTACCGCCGCCAGATCCCGTCTCTCCGCCGGGATTTGAACCGTTACCGTTACCGTTCCCCGGTGTTTCTGGCTGCGTGGGTGCTGGGTCGGGGTTATTCGCAGGCGGCGCGACAACAACAGGCGTGGTTGTGACCGGAGGCACGGCCGGTACCGTGACCGTCGGTGCTGGCGGAGGGGGCGGAGGGGGCGGAGGGTTGACCACAGGCTGCACCACAGTGTTGACCGTGTCCTTGACGGTATCCGCGACCTTCCCCGTCGTCTCCTTCACCGTGTCCACAACCTTGCTCGTCGTCTCCTTCACCGTGTCCGCAACCTTGCTCGTCGTGTCGGTCACCGTGTCGACAGCTTTGCCGACCGTGTCTGTGACCGTGCCGACGACTCCTCCCACTACATCCCCCAGCAAACCCCTCTCCATCCGCAGTTCCCTGGCGTTGAGATACATCCTTCTTGGCCTCCCGTCGCGAGTCCGCGGGCAGTCTCCAAATCCTGATCCCAGGTCGTGATGAAGTCGCGAGTGGCTATGGCGACATGGCCACGTCCTCGATGTTGGTCACGCAATAATTAGGGGCTGAGCCGATGTGCTGTCAGTTTCCGTCCCGATATCACACTGCGGTTGGCCGCGTCTTTCCGATGTGGCGGGCAAGGAGCGAGTTGAGCAACCAGAACCAAAAGAGTGAGGCCTGGAAGATCGTGGAGCCGGGGAGAGGAAAAACAAAAGTTGAGCGAGAGAGGGAGATCGGTGGGAAAAAACAACAGAGCGAAGAGAACGTGTGGAACGTGTGCGGGTGGAAGCCGATCTTTTCCCCCTTTCATCATGAGATGCAACCCGACTGGCGGGTTCTGCAGCGCGTCTTCTGGGTCGGTGGCTTGGGTTGTGCTGACATGACTGCCATGCTGTTGGCCAATTTCACGCCCCATGGAAGGAAGGAGCAAAGAGAGACAAAAATCCTGGCGACATCCTGGTCCCCCCCATGGCGGTGACATTTGGCGGCGCTGCCAGCCCGTTGAAAGAAACCAGTTTCAGGAAACGATCGTCGCCTTGTTCCTCGTCGGTTCCTGGGACCATGCCCGAAGCGGGACTAGCGCGCCCTTCGGACAAGAGGTTCCTGGGCGGACCCCCGGTCGAACGCCGTCAAAGCGCCGTCCCCGCGGAGCAAGAGTGCCATCGACGCGGTGTGCGCACGCGGCAGCTTGTGCCCTTTCGCGCCCACGTCCATCTACTCTTGCCCTCCCCCAAACCATCAACAGCGCCGGCCCGCGAGGGAACCCCGTCCCCTTTTTCGTCGCTCCCGACGTGGCGTCTCGCTGGCGCCTTGGTCCAGTGTTTCAGAACCAGCATGGCACTGACAGTAAACGGTGCGAAATCTCCGCTGCGGGCATCCCACAACACCCACAAAGTCGTTCGCCGGCCGCAAAGACACGGTGGAGGGGCCGGCTGGAGGATGGCAATGTTATCAGCCTTTGCCGTGTGTCTGACAGCTATGGTAAAACTCGGTCGATAGCACAAGACGGGGATTGCTGCAAGTTGCATGTAAATGAGATGTGATGGAGGCCCCAGCTGTCGATCATAAGTTGTGGAGTGCTGAGGGGCAGAGCAAGATCAACAAGATGCTGCAAGGAAGCGTCTGTTGGCGCACCAATCCGGTGCTCCCCGATCGGCGTTGCGCGCTGCCCTATCATATTAGGGAGTGATTTTCCTTATCGCTGTCTTCGTCTGCATGGCGATTGAAGATCGCCGCGAGCGAAGAAGATTCTGCTCGATAACGTGCGCGGGATTTCCCACGTAGAGGTTCACTTCGCGCTGTTGACTTGGGCTTGGGGTGTCGCATCGCGTGCTCCGTGCAGTTTGCCTGTTCTGGATGATGCGACCGGTTTGCGAGAGGGCAGGGATTAGAATTTGGGTCGGCCTTTTTTCTGGCCGAGCTGAGGACGTGACATTTTGCTCGCGCTTCTTGGCGCTTGCAACTTGTGGTCATTTCTGGGAAGGCACACATCGCTACACGTGACATCCAGGGCTTCGCATCCTTTGCAAGGCAGGGCTCCTGCCTCCTGCATTGATTGTTGTCAGCTACCTATCAGCATCGAGCTTATGATACTGGCTTCTTGCCGACAACCGAAGAGGTCGCCGTCTTGAACATGGCGCGGATGGATGCGTCCCTCGTTTCGTTGAACGCACCAGCAAGCGCCTCGAGAAAGAGCGACCTGGTTGGCTCTTCATACCCGAACCTGACAAGCTCGTCGCCCGTCAAGAACCACAACATGGTGCACGCCGGCAATTGGTCGTCCCGTGGTTCAAACTTGAACCAAGTCGCCTCGGCGAAGCCATGCTTCGTCAGATGATCCGCCAAGTTGGATTCGATCAGCCACCTTGATGCGGTCAGTTTCTATCAACATTTCGACGGCTGGGTGACCTACTCTGGCAAGACCTTGCTCGAAACGCCGAGAGCCCAATCGCATCGTGGAGCAGGAGCGAGCTTCGTCATGCCGACTTGGTTGTTTGTGTCTCGGGCCCACTCATCCCACTGCAACCAACCGCCGGGCTCTGCAGCATTCGTCAGCGAGTTGTCCCGCGCAGGAAGGACAGATCAAAGTACTCAGCAGGGCTAGGGCGTGATCGATGGCCGCGCCGGGGTCCTCGTGGAGCGGACGAACGCAGGCAAATTGGGCGACGTGGACGATGTCGAACGTACCATGGAGCTCCTCTGGCGGCGTCACTAAAGCATCCGCGATGTTCAACTTCAGGTTGCTGGGGAGGATATGGCTAGGAGGGTATTGTTCATCACTGATGTCGAAGGCTTGGACGTCGAACTTGAAGCCAGTCACACCCGCTCCCCGCGCCACATCTTGAGCCCAAGCTCTGAGTTCTGTCAGAAACGACGTCAAGGGGTTAATCGTATCGATGAACACTCACGAATTGCCTGTCCCGATGTCGGCAACCTTCAGCTCAATGTCGCCATCCACGGCGCCGGCAGACGCACGCAAGTCGGCGAGGATTTGAGGGTTGATGACGCTACCAGTGACGTCCTTGAACAGGTAGTGCTGGAAGAAGAGTCTGCATTCAGCGGAGTGGACAATTAGCAGGCGACGATCTAGCTGTTGTCCAAGGTCTACTTGCCTGCCAGAAGCCGTGTATCCGGAGCGGTCGAGTGCGTACGCGGCCTCGGTCTTGTGGAACGCCTCCGGGACAGGCGCCTGAGCTGGCTGGGTAGATTCTTTGGTGGTGGTCATGATGTTGGTCATGATGTTGGTCTGGTTCGACAATGAGGTTGAGATCGAGCTTCGTGCGCGAATAACTACTAGCGTCGTCGGACCGCACTGACCCGAATATATAGCTACCGAGACAGTCTATGCCGCGTTTGCGCCGCAGGTCTACCGTGACCCCTCTTCCCCTATCGACTGACGAGAACTCTTAATGCGCCTTGCATCGTGCAATCGCGCTATCGCAGCACATGCCAAGTGGCATTGAACACCCTTTGCCGCTTCAGGCCTTGCCCAACACAGGTATAAAGCCGCGATGTGTTTTCAGCCACTCGTCCCTTTGCGTTCTTTCGCCGAACCAACAACTACACTATGCCCCCACGGAGGCTGGAATGGCTGGCGTGCATTTGCCTCGCTCGCATCTGGAACGGTAGCTACAAGTCCGAAGGAAGGGCTGCATCATGTAGGGAGGCCGTTTAGCGCCCACCCCGAAGGGTCTGAGTGGTCAGGACATTCTTGGCCGACCCAAAAAAATTTCAGCTCAACTAGGTAAGGTAGTGACGGCCGCCACTACGGAATCGGCATTTAGTGAGATAAGGTGTCGGGATGGGGGCCAAACCCAGAGTCTGATGAGATATACCCCGCAACTTGGATTTTGAGTTCCCTCAGGCGAGCCCAACAGCACCACCAGGAGATCACGAGTGTTGCGCTCAGCGAGACGGTGATCTTCGCACTCGAGAATGTACAACATTCTCCCGCCGCATGACTCCAAAGCAGACTCATTGGCGAGAATAGCACATCGAGGCCCCATGTACCGAATGGGTGGTGTTCCGCGGCATATCCAGCATTGCTCAGTGTTTACCCCAAAGGCTTCACGCAGCTTGACTCTGGTGCTGCCAAGAAGGGCGGGAGAGTTGTGGAGGTAGCGCCGTTTGTGAGATGGCGCGAACCCCCCCAGTGACGTCAGAAAAAGCAGGCGCAACACTACCATTGATCGCGACGATGGGGTTTCGCGAACAGCAAAGTAGGATGGAAACATCGATTGCGACAAACAACACAACAATCCTAGATCTTGGAGATGAGCACGAACACCCGCGGCGGACTTCCGCATGTTGTGCAGTTCCGATTTTAGACTCGGATTTCAGGATCCGGCGCTTGATGTCATCATGACCGTTTGACAAGTGCGATCAATGATCGCCAACTATGCGGCTTAAATAAGGCCCAGACCGCCTCCTCTTCCATTCTGACCTTACTCGCTCTGACATTGTTCACGAACCAAAGCCCGCTTCTCGACAGAACCACACGATTTTCGTCCCCGCCAACTTTCCCCCCGATCCGCCACCTTCCAATCGACATGTCGCTCAACCTGCTCAAATCCCGAGCCGTCCCCGTCCTGGTGACGGTTGCCCTCGGCAGCGGCATCTACTGGCAAACAAGAGGCGGAAGAAACCAGCCTCACGGTCGGACAGAGGGCTCGCAACACGCCATCTCCGAGACACTCGAAGCAATTGGCGGCACAGGCGGCAAACGGGCGCGCCATCGGGATGACCCCGACTATGAGTCCGGCTACAACTCTCGAAAGGACCCAAAAGTCATGAGCCACTCGCCCACGTCGGTCAAGAGAAGCCGCGTCAAGATGGAGGATCGGGAAGACGTGTAACAGACAGGCAAGGACAAAATATGTATATATGTTCGGAGATGGATGTCGGGTGCATCTTGAGGCGTCGACGGGAGGTAACCCGCAAATATCACAAAAATCGAATCTAACCTTGCCGTCCCCACATTCTTCTTCTCATAAGAGACAACTGATCACACCAACTTCTTCTCAAAAATAGCCAACTCCGCCTCCGTGACCAAGTGTCCTGCCAGCTCATAAAAATCTTTCCTAAACTCCTCCCTCCTCACCACCGCGTACCCCATCCGCTCATACCACGTCTGCAACCTCCTCTTGAACGGATGTTCCCAGCCCACCGGCACCAACAACTCGCACTGCATCTTCTCCATTCCCCTTTCCTTGCATGTCTTCTCTGCAAAGTGTATCAGCTTCCCGCCCACTCCGGAGCCTTGGTAGATGGGGTCGACGGCGAAGAGGCCGAAGTCGCCGATGGGCGGGTGGGCTGCTATGCGGATGACGCCGATTATGTAGGAGGGGGCTGGTGTTGGTTGAGATTTGTGAGAGGAGGAGGGGAAACATGCGAGGGCGAGTTCGCTGGCGAGGAGGAATTTTCGGACTTCGGAGGGGGAGGTGCGGGCGTAGGTGGGGCCGAAAATACCGGCTTCGGTGGTGGTGTAGACGGCGTTGATGAGGGTGGTGAGGTGGGAGGTGATGGATTCGCTGTCGGCGAGGGAGAGGGGAGGGATGGTGACGGTGATTGGTTGGGAGAGGGGAGGGTTTGGGGTTGCTGCTAGAGTTGGGGGGATTGGTTTTGTGGAGTCGGAGCGGTCCATCCTTTCTTCGTTTTCTTCTTCTTTTTGGTGGGTTCTGATGGTGTTAAGTTGAGCCGGGTTGCTGAGCTTTTGGTCTGTGTCTTGTGCAACGGCAAGCTGACGGAACGCGCGGAGATGTTTGCCTGATGTGAATCGCTCCTGCCGCCAAGAACGATGCGACACCGTTTGAGGACCCTGCTGCGGAGATTCGCACGTGGCTGTGGACCACTTTGCGCTCTCTCCGCCCGCTCCGACCCATCCAGCAATTCACTCCGGTTTCTCACACCTCCATTCCGTTCCACCACAAAGACTTCTCAGCCAATTCCCTCTTATCTTCTCGGCGGATGTCCATTCCATCCTTCATCTTGCGGTTCTCCCAAAACCCTTCAACAGCCCCGCAGTCAAGTCACAACACGTGAATTCGTCGAAATTTTGATCTTGATGCTTTGTTCCATCAGACTTCCCCACACCTACTCAATATCATACACCGGTTTCGCAACCTAGACCATTCCAGATCCAATCATGTCCCCCATTGTTCCACCAGAAGCCACAAAGCCCCGGTTATTATCCCCAACACCGAGCATGCAAGGTAAGGTACCCCCAACAGTCCAAGAAAAGAAAAGAAAAAGTTAAGGCACTCCCTCCTCTACGCGCTCTCATCCCCACTAGGATTCTCCAAATGCCCAACCTTGGCCTTCTCCGTCATCCCCATCTCCGCCGCAAACGTAGTGTGCGGCACCCACTTGGCGCTCGTCCTCGGCGTCGCCTCCACCAACATCTGATCTACCTGCTCCAGCGTGAGCCCCTTGGTCTCGGGCACCAACAAGTACGCATACACAAAGCAGCACGCGCACAAGCTCCCCCAGATGAAGAAAACTTTGGCGCCGAGGTTCCCCTTGTCTTCGTCGACCATGTAGGGAGTGATCACCGCGATGATGCAGTTCCACAGCCAGTTGGACGCAGTCGAAAGCGCAACGCCCTTGGCGCGCATGGGCAAAGGAAAAATCTCGCCGATGACGACCCACGCGCCGGGACCCCAGGTGGTGGCGAAGAAGGCAATGTAGATGCAGATGAAGGCGATCATGGCCTTTACGGCGTTGGTGTCGTCGGGACGGACGGTGCCGATGATGGCGACGATGAACTGGCAGACGCACATGCCAAAGGCGCCCCAGATGAGCAGGGCGCGGCGGCCGACGCGCTCCATGGTCCAGAAGGAGATGGGGGTGGTGCAGACGTTTACGAGGGTGGTGATCATGGAGATGAGGAAGGGGTTTTCGATGGTGCCGAGCTGCATGAAGAAGGTGGTGCCAAAGTAGAAGACAAAGTTGACGCCGGTCCACTGCTGCATCATTTGCATCGAGGTGCCGAGGATGGTGCGGCGGAGGTACGAGGCCGGGTTGGAGAGGGAGCCCTTGAAGCAGTTGTGCCAGGCGTTGAGGTACGAGCCTTGGGGGACGGCGGCCATTTCAAACTCGTTGTTGGCGATGATCTCGGCGAGCTCGTCTTGGATGTAGGAGCTCTCGAGGGGCTGGTCGCGCAGGGAGGCGAGGGCGGACGCGGCGTCGTCGAGCTGGCCCTTGCGGACGAAGTAGCGGGGGGACTCGGGGAGGAAGAAGAGGCCACCGCCGAGGATGAGGGCCCAGAGAATTTGCAGACCGATGGGGATGCGGTAGGCGGAGGTATCGGTGCGCTCCTGGGTGCCGTAGTTGACGCACGAGGCGAGGAGGAGGCCGACGCAGATGCAGAACTGGTAGCCGGACACGATGGCGCCGCGGACCTTGCGGGGGGCGATCTCGGACATGTACAGGATGATGATGGCCGAGACGAAACCAACGCCCCAGCCGGCGACGAGGCGGCCGGCGACGATCAGGCCGAGGTTGTTGGCGGCGACTTGGAGGATGACACCGACGATGAAGATGGCGCAGCCGATGATGACGGTGATGCGGCGACCGATCCAGTCAGCGATGTCGCCCGCTATGAGAGCGCCGAAGAAGGTGCCAGCAGACAGAATGGACGTGATGAGCGACTTGTTGGAGGAGGTGAGGGTCGTGGCGCCGGGGCCTTCGATCATCTCGATGAAGCTCGACATGCCCATCACACCGGAGATGTATCCGGAGTCGTAGCCGAAGAAGATACCACCAAAGGCCGCGAAGACGCACATGAGGTACGCCTTCACCGTCACGGGGGCCTCAACCCGGGACACATCGCCAGCAGGCCCGCCAGCCATCTTGAGGGATTGCTTCCGAGAGAGTATGGGGAACGATGCAGGAGAGACTCTGAGCAAGGGGAAGATGCCCAGGGGGCGTCGAAAGACTGGATGAGAGTGAGTATGAGGAGGAGGAAAGGGGAGAGGACGGATGAGATGCGAGGGGAAAAGCGCTTATATACAGGCAGATGGGCGAGTTCCCCAGACCGGGAGATCTGGGGAGGCCTTCAAGTTTCTCCATGGGCACAGGAAACGTGTTTGCCGACCCCGTGCCTCGAACGCGGAGATGGCATCCCCGTCGTCTCTAGCATCCTGACCACTCAGAGGGGGGGTATACACCCCTCGTTCTGGGCCGGTCGGGGGAGGGCCCTGCCTGTGGGGTGGTGAGCGTCGACAGATAAGATTGTGATGCCATGCGCCGGGTGTTCGTCCCATGCCTCGGAGGCTTCGGATGTCGAGGTGGGCTGTTCAGGGGTACGAGTCTTGTCACCGGCCACCCCCAGTCTCCGCTGAGGGCCAGGCTCAGGGAGACCACCGTCCTTGGTCACAAGTTTTGATGCATTTAGGCTAATTTTTTAGGTCTTTGAGTACGAGGAAAGAGTTTACTCGCTTGGCCATCATCATATTGTTTGGCTCGGTGCCCTCAGCGGCAGTAGTTGTTGCTTGCCGGAGAATCGAACACCGACGGGCTGGTGCAGCCAAGAACCGGTGCGGACCGGAATGTGGCACTCATAGACGACCGGCTCAGCTTCCAAGCAACGGGAACCAGTATCACTTTTTGCCGCGCCGGCGAATTTCCTCGCGAATCGGTGGTATTGTGGAGGGCCCGGTGGAGGGGGAGCGGGAATTCTTCCATCAGGATTCCACTTTGACCGCTGCCATGACTCGATCCGAACCAGACACCTCGGGATTCTCCTGGGGCCTTTCGCCATCGGAATCCACCATGCTGGGACGCGACTGGTATCATTGAGGAGACCAATCCATCGCTTCGGCGAAAAAGAAGCGCCGAGAACAGCAACCCTGCGAATGTTGCCTGATATCATGGGGTCGAGATGGATGGGAGGTGCGTCTCCTCTGGGAGAACAGCATCGCCTGATGTTTGCATTTGCCACTCCGGTGTCGACTTGTTGAAGGCGTTCTGACTTAGAGGCCGTAGCATCTCAAATAGAGCCCTGTTGAAACTTGACTGGCAAAGTGTTGGTGTCGGTAGACCTCTAAAATCTTTGCTGCAATCCCATTCAATGGATCAACAATCAGACTTTTTACCATGGGCGTGGTCCAAGTGGATCAACACAGATGTCATGTCCCTAGATCATCTCTTTCATTGTACCAGGTCCGGGGTCTCATCGGTGATTCCGTGGCCGGCGGGCATTTTGATGGTGCAGCGCTAACCCCGTGGGAAATCCAGAGCTCTGGGTTCAATCCTTTTGATCATGGGACGAAAAATTCTCCACTTGGACCGCGGCAGTGGCAACATCAAGCTTGAGCGAGCGTGGGTGGTTTGTGGGGAGGAAAAATTGATAGAGAATAATACGTCATGCTGTAGTCAGGTTCTGGGGGATAAGAAACTTGCTGGACTTGGGGTTGCTGGCATTGGTCTTTCGGGCACGACTCTGTCGCTAGCTGTGTCCGTAAGAGGTGAAAGGGTAGTGAGTTGAAGACTGCAAAAATTTCCATGGATTTGGAATGGAGTTGACACCACAGAATCTGCCGTGAATGGAAGAAAAACATCTATCCTTGGATTGAGCCAAAATGGAATTCCTTGCGTTGGTGAACTCTGAACTACTGTGTTTGTTGCTGAGTGAAACACTGGGACCATGATAAACATGCATTCTGCGGCGAAAGGGAAACCAATGTACCAATAGAAGTCGTTTGTCAAGTCTGAACTCTTGAGCGGAAGCATCTGATGTTGCATATGCAGGATAGTGATGTCAATTTCGTTGGTAGCCTAGCTGTTCCATAAAGACTTGAAACGTTTCATTTACCCAGTGACAAAATGCAGAAAGCCGATAGAATGAGTAAGTCAAATGAAAAGGAAGGTTAAGGTCTGCAGGGATTAATTAGAACTTGTCTTCATGAGAGTAGGTATTCACAAGAACTGAGTGGAGCAGTAATGTAGTAAACAAAGCATTGTTATTGGTGCCATGACGTCTTTGTTCGATGACATCTTCCTGCCGAACCCCAATCCCATCCAGCAGCCCAGCTATACTACATGCAAGATACCCCCAACGCCTTGACCCGAGCCTACAGTGGGGTGACCTTAACCAATCAAATAGTACACAAAAGATATAACCCAAAAGATCAAACCCTTTTCTTCCACCCAACGCCTTGATGCACCACGGAACAAAGAAAATGCAAAGACAGTATGCCTCCAAGTCCATCATGATATATCCCCAACCCCTTCCTCCCCCTCTTCATCCCTCCCCAGGTCCGAATATAGCATCCCATGCAGCCAAGAAGCCAAGCACCCTCGCCAAGCACCACCTTATATCAACCCAACTCTGGGACAGAACGGCGTGAAAGTCGCTGCAATCTGCCTAATATGCGAATGGACGGGACACCTGCGCGATGTGTTGGCTGTCGTCGTTTCCTGTCGACCGTCTTGGCTCGGCGAAATGCTTGATTGCGCCTCTGTAGCTTGTCTTTTGCCTGCCTGTCGGGGGCCCGCCTTGGCGTGGTTATGTGCCGTGTGTTGCGACAGCGATGTGCCGGTGTTCTGTTTGTGGGGGGGGGGCAGCTCGTGGTGTTCCTGGACCCCGCTCGTTCACCCTGCAACGTGACTGCAACGTGACGTGCCATGTGTATGTGGGTGTGGTTGCAGATCTCACGAGATGCGCTCGAATCGGTTGCGGCGGGGATGGCGGTCGAAGGTGATGGAGAGAGCTGCGGGGGGGAGTTGCATGTCGGGGAGAGTGGAGATGGAGAGGGGGTGACGATTGCGTTTTGGCGGCTCGATGACTTCGATGTGCTTCGTGGATGTGTATGTCTCGATGATGATAGGTTTCTCTGAGACTGCGGGATGGGTCTGAGAAGCGGCTGTCTGAGGCGGCTCTGGCATTCTCTGCCTGTCGTCCTTGGGATATGGTGTTGGTGTGCGGTAGCGGACGGGGTTGTGGTTGCAGGTCTTTGGTCGCCATCTTGCGGGTGTTGATAGCCAGTTTGGCTGGTTGTCGAGGATCCTTTGTCCGATGTCAGAAATACTTGTGGTGATACCTGGAGATGTGTTTCGGTTGGTGCATCTGGAAATAGCGGCGCCCATGGTTGCGGTGGAGGAGTGATCCTCTTGTGCTGATGAGCAGGCAGGTGTTGATGCGAGTTGAGAGTCGAGTTCAGACGAGGTGGCAGATGGCGTTGTTGTTTTGGCGGCAATGCGTTGGAAGGCAGAGGAATGTCTGTGAATCTGGATTTGAGGCTTCGGGAGCGTCTCATCAGGGAAAGAAGCGCCAGGTATTATATATCTGGCAGGCGTGAGACACATGGTCAGCCAGCAGAACTTATCTTGGCGGGTATCTACCGAAGAATCAGAGGCACAATGCAGATCAGATTGACGCTGAACCTAAACCTCCAACGGCGAGAAATGACCACCGCCCGCGCAGCGCAACAACAGGCCGCCAGTGGCTGCACTGCGATCAGGATGAGGTGGGTGTCTGCGGGGCTCGTTTCGCACAGCCAAGAAAAACCGGGGAGCAGGGCACGACCGCTGCGTAACGGCAAGTTCCACACCTGCTTCGTGGCTGAATCCAGGCCTGGAAAGACCAAAAGCAAAGCAAAACCAAACTCCGAAAGGGTTTCAACTCTGCTGGGAAATGTTCAACAAGCTCTGGACAGCGGCATGGCTTGGCATTGCGCCAAGGCGCCCATCGACGCAGATCCGCTTGGCGCGACAGCGACGGCCCGATTCGGCAAGTACGCCCACGAACACTGCGGCTTTTGCGTTGCGTCTTCTGCCCGTCGCAGCGTTGGCAAACTCAATTTAGTTGCAAAAAAGTCAAATTGAGAATACACGGCTCTTCCCGCATTGTGGCGTTGACGCGATGGACCACGCCAGCAACGGTCGGTTCCCAGTGTTTGGGCGTATCAATCACTATTTTCCTCCCCTTCTTCGTCCTCCACTTTACACGTCACTAAGGACCCGCGTCGAGCGCGTTCGCTGTTGGACACCATCTCGAGCTTCGCCTCAAAGTTGCGCGTCGAGCGACGACGACACCAGAACCGAAACGGCCATGATGCTCTCGTTTGCGTGGCACCAAAAGGCCTTGGCAGGCATCCCCATGACAGAATTGTGATGTCCAGCGTGCACCCCCGCGAGCCCCCTGTGCCAAGAGGGCCGATTGATGACTTCAGATTACTTTTCGACTGGCCTGTGTGATGCTGATACCGATACTGACACAGCACCGACAGAAATCCAATGTTTGATCCAGACACTGATTTTCGCCAAGACCCTCGTACCGCGCGAGTCGGTGCCCGCCCTCCGCCGCCCGCCATCCACTGGATTCCCACCCTGTCCCTTGCCGCCATCAAGCGTCCAGCACCGCGCTGTGCAGCATCTCGCCATCTCCACTGCAGGACTCGGTTTAGATTTGGGTTTCGAGGCACGCTGGAAGCGCTGCGAGTTCCAACCTTCTGGTCTGCCATCTGGTCCCGCTTCCTTGTCAGGTGGCACAATCGTGAAGTGGCCGTCGCCAAGGCCCAACTGCCGTCACGGTGTCGTCTGTATCTCGGCCGCCAAGCCGCCAAGCCGCCCGCGCTGCCGATCCAGAGGATCTTGGCAGGAGGCTTGGCATTCCGCGGCCCTCGCGCGACTGACGTGGGCTGTCTCAAATATCGCCGCACCTCCCGTCGCACATCCCGTCATGATACGGACAGCTGAGAGCGAGGCTACTCCGGATTCTCTCGACACCGGCCTTGGCGAGCACGAATGGCGGCGGTGTGGCAATGTCTCGCGCCCCCATCCCCAGCGGCCCTCGCCAAGCCTCCGTCCCGTCTTCCACTGCGCGATCGGCGTGTGCGGGAGATGCCGACATACGGCCTGCTGCAACTGCCTTGGCCTGACCGCGCCGGCAATACGGGTCATGTCATGGGTTTACGAGGACAGGCCTGGTGAGAAATCCCTCATCGATCCGACTCAACGCCGGAAGAGCAGCGATCCCCAGTTTTCGAAAGCGCCATGCTCGGAGGACTCGACACGCAGTGCGAGAAGCCTAAGATCGATGGCCAGCGGCTTACAAAATGATCCGCCGCGCATTTGTCAGTTGAGGGACCAGATGGGCTGATGCTCGGTCAGTCCCAGCTCGGTGGCAGCTGTGACGCGATGAATGTTGCGCCTGCAGTAAGCCGGATTGCTCCCTGAGATCTGCACTCTCCCGCTTGGCCAAGAACTCAGCAATGTTTGCTCATAAAGGAAACCACTGGCCGTCCCATCATCTTGCAAGCTATGGTTTTGTCAGGTACTCGACCCTCGGCTGCGACGAGGATGGCCGCCGCGTCGACGCCGAGGAGCCCGAACGGTCCAGCCCCGCCTCTGGTTTGTTGTCTGCTTCGGGGAGAAACTCCGAAAGGTGCCGCAAAGCTGCCACCTTTGACATTGTGTGACTGGCGAGTCATCTGTGGGGAACAGTGCACTCGACCGTCCACTTCCGGCTCGCCCCCGCATTTGCTATCTCAGATATTCCGAAGACAAATGCCTCCGGAGTGCTCCCGGGTTAACTTCGTATCAGACCCCTATTCTTGTGGTTGCCCAGATCTCGACCTCGAGTGAGACGAGTACTTCCTTGGCCTGTTGTGTTACCCCCTCATGATGCAGAATGGAGGCAGATCATTTGTTTGGTAGGCGAAGGAGGCAACTGGTTCTTGGGCGGGAGTGGTTGTCTATTTCATTGCCCTGTCCATCGAGACGAGCAAAGGAGGTCGTCAAAACCAATATTCCCGATTTTGCGGTGAAAACGGCCAAATATTGCCTGCATTTTCTTTGACATGTAGATAGGCTGATTCGAACCATTTTCTTATTTTCATTCACAGAGCGTAGAAAACGGGCACGTTTACACACTTCTTGATGTTGATCGCCTAGCCAATCAGGGGCTTGTTTTGTTTGGTCTCTGGGTAGATGGCTATTCAGCCGGCTTGCTAAGATGGAATTGGAATTCCGGCCTCTCGGCCAAGTGCCGCTTACCCCTCACGATGGCAATAGCCAACCTCAACTGGATTGTCAAGCTGACATCTTCAACTCCCTTACTTCTCATACCAACAAATGCTCACAGCTGAGATCCCAATGTCTCAAGAAACAAGAATCCCCGACGTCTACGGGCCTGGCACCTTCACCGACAGGGAGTTTGTCCCCGTCCCCCAGGACACGGAACGCATCTTCCGGCTCCTCGCATCCCAAACGCCGGGCTTCACTCAAGATGAGTCGCTCCTGTCCAAAGTTCGCTTCGAAGGCGAGGACTACCCCGTCCTCCCCGGCCCGATCAAGGCCGCTCCCGTCGCCGCAGCGCTGCATGCCATGCTCGGTGTTGTGGCCGACGAGATCCTATCACTCCGGGGCCTGGACAGCCCGAGCCGGCAGATAGCTGTCAACACCACACACGTGGCCTTCTGGCTCGGCTCCGTCGCCCTCGTGTACCTCGGCGGTCAAACCATGGGCTCCCTCGGCCAGCAAGGCAAGCTCAAGTCCTACCTCACCGACTGGGAAAAAGGCTGGCACTCCACCGCTCTCAAGCTCCGCGGCACCGGCATCTACCCGACCCGCACCCCCGGCGAGTGGTACAGCCTCCACGGCTCCCTCGACGTACCACCCCTCCTCCGCTCCCTCGGCATCAACCCCGACGAGCCCGGTATCGATACCCCCGACCTAGCCGCCGCCCACATCGCAAAGTTCACCGCCCTCCACTCCCCCGCCGAGCTCGAAATGCACATGCTCCTCCGCGGCTTCTGCGGCACCATCTGCTTCACCCCCCGCGCCTGGTCCACCTCCGCCATGGGCCGCTCTCTCTCTTCCCACCCGCTCATCAACGTCCGTCCCACACCGCACGCATCCCCCACGCCTCCCGTCCCCTTTCCCTCCTTCTCTACAGACATCAAAAACAACCAACCCCTCTCCGGCATCAAAGTCCTCGAGCTCACGCGCATCATCGCCGGCCCGCAAATCGGCGCTCTCCTCTCTTCCTACGGCGCCGACATAATCCGCATCAACGCCCCCCATCTACCGGATATAACCACGCTGCAACTCACCCTCACCGCAGGAAAACGCACCATTGCTCTCGATCTGAATAACCCTGAAGATAAATCCTATCTGCTCTCACTACTAGAAGAAGCAGACGTCTTCCTGCAAGGCTTCCGCCCCGGATCTCTGACCAAGCACGGATTGGGGATAGAGGATCTGCTCTGCATCGCCGCCAAGCGAGGAAAGGGGATAGTCTACGTTGGTGAGAGCTGCTATGGGCCGGATGGGTACTATGCGCAGAGACCGGGATGGCAGCAGATAGCAGATTGCGCATCCGGCGCGGCGTATGTTACTGGTAGGGGCTTAGAGTTGGATGACGGGGAGTGTGTGTTGCCGCCTTTGCCGATAAGTGACATGTCCACTGGCGTGGTTGGTGCGATCGGGACGATGATGGCGTTGCGGGATAGGGCGAAAAAGGGCGGGAGTTATGTCGTGCATGCGGCACTGGTGGGGGTGAATGTGTATGCGTTGAGCGAGGAGGTGGGGCTGTATTCGAAGGAGGTGGTCAGGGAGGGGCAGGAGAGGTTTGGGTGGGGGGAGATGAGAGGGAGTCATCATGTGTTGGATCTGTTGAGGAATGTGTTGGCCGGGTGGGAGGGGAATGAGGTGTTGAGGGGGTGTTTGGAGGAGGGGAGCGGGTGGTGGCAGAGTTGGGAGGGAAGTGATTTTGGGGGGGAGAGGCTGAGTATTTTGAGGCCTGTGGTGAGGTTTAGGAAGGGGGAGATGGGGGAGATGGAAGAGGGAGTTACGCCGGAGTGGAAGAGTCCGAGTGTGCCGTATTCAAAGTGGCGCAAGGAGGAGGTTGCGTTTGGGAGGGGCGGAGCGGTTGTTTGAAGGGTTGTATCCCCTCCAAGCTCAAAGGGCCATCGAATCGTCACTCCTCGTTTCCCGCCGTAAACGATGTCCAAGTATGTCACCTAGGTAGGTAGTGAAAATAAGCTATCTCATCGACAACCAAGAAACCCCACGATAAAGTTGCCATTTCCCCAGGCCACATCATGGCCGCCCGAGGTGAAGTCACCCTCCCGGCTACATTCGCGCATGATGACGTGACCCCCGTAGGCCACGTCTGAACAGGCGCTTACCGCTTCTATTGTTCTGTACGCGCAGCCAGTAATTTGCGCGCATCCCGCGCTGCAAAGCGCCCCATTTGCGGCGGGTGGACAGGCCGTAGGTGTGCCAGGAACCCGAGTCCCGCACCCGTTGGTGTTTCCAGCGCGTGTGAGGTAGGCCAGACACGCCCGCGCATTGGCCTTGTCGACGTTCATCCTTGGCAGACAGCTTACGCGGCGGTGGAGACGGTTGGGTCCCGGGGTGGATGAGGAGTCACCGAGGGATGTGTTTAGGAGGGAGGGCGTGTTTTGGGCGAGCCACGTTTCGTCATAGAGGTCGTCCGAGGTGATGCCGAGGGACTCGAGCGAGGGCAGGCCGGGACCGGGGATGACGGTGCGATCGGCTCTGCGGAGGGCGGCCGGCGGCATGGCCAGGATAAAAAAGGGCAGTGCTGCCAGTACCGTGGCGAAATGCGAGACAAACATGGTGAGACGAAGCTAATTTCTGGTCGAAGTGATGCGTCTTTTTACTGTAGTCATTTCGAGGGGAGCCGCCCTATTTATGCTTTTTTCCCCCCTAGGATACGGATAGACAGCTGCCTCACCCATCATCACGTCGACATTTCATTTGACGTTTGTTGCTGCCGTTAACACAGCAGGACCGATGTCTGACCTGCGAGCCTGAGGCGCATATGCTAGCAAGGGGTTGCAATATATTGCCCCTAAAGGGTGCAGAACAGCCTCGTGATGCACGAAAAGGCGTTTTCACAATTAACCAGCGGAGGTCCGTCCAACAGGAAATATTGGTTGACCTGGTGATTGGGTGCTTGCGGACCAACAGCCCGTCAGTTACGCCTTCAAAACCTGGTGCCCCAACAAGCCCAAAACAAAGGCAATTGCCAAAGACGAAAAGCCCACGGCAACCCATCCCACAGCGCCCACGTACGCCACCAAGCTCAGCGAAAGAAACAAGAAGGCGCAAACCAACAACAAATGCAGGACCACGGACGACGCAAGCCCAAACCGATCCCACGCCCTTCCCCACTTCTGATCGTAGACACCGCCCGCGTTCTGACGATGCAGCACCAGAATGCTCGACGAGTACCCGGCGACAGCAAGGGCTAGCACGAAGCAGAGCCAGGCGATGCCGAGGAAGTTGCGCACCGTGTCGATGTGAAAGGGCGGCGGGTCAGGCTTCCAGATGTCGATGGGGTCGACCATTTGACCTGCGATAATGGCAAAGGTCGACGCGCCGAAGATGGAGATGCTGAAGATGAAGGAGATGAAGGTTTCAAAGTCCTTGACGGATTGTTGGACGCGTGGGTCGGATTGGCGGGGGATTGGGGTTGGGCGGATGGGAGGTGTTTGAGTGGCGGGGGGAACTGGTATCGCGGGCGGCGCTGATGCCTGGACCGTTGGGGGCTTTGCTGTTGAGGATGGGGCTGACATGGTGAATGGGGGCCGCCTTTGTCTGCTCAAGGGAGTGTTTCTTGTTTTTCTTCTTCCCAACTTGTGGTTTGATCTTTGCGATAGCGGTGAGTTTCCAGGTTTCGTCTTGTCGCGAAGGCTTTGCTGGGGGAGACCTACAGTGGGAATTGTTCGGACGGCAGGCATGACCAATCATAGTTGCAGTTCAGCCGCCCGGCACCCGATACAGCCTAGCTGCTCAGGAGACAAGCTCACTTGCGACGATGGCCCGAGCGACCGAACTCCGCTGTAGCGTCGGTCCATTGAAGGTTGCGGCTGGTGACATTCGGGAAAATCCGAGTAATTGCTGTTCACCGAGCACCGACCGCAACACCTCGGCTGGACGATGACTGCAAACATCACAGCATCGATGGATATAAACTCGTGCTGCTGCAAAGTTTTCGGCAACTCCTTCTTCACCCATCTAGCAACTCCCAATGGGACACGACGGTCAAGGGCGATGTAAAGTGGTTTCGTGGGAATTCGTTGGTGAGGGCGGAGTTGAAGGATGGTTGTCAGGGATTTGTGTTGGACAATCAGACCGGGAAGGTCCGGAAGGCCGATGTTTAGGCCTGTTGCTGGGGTTCCTTACCCAACGGTGCGTGTAGATGTCTATCGCGTTCGTATTCACGTTGAGTTGATGTTTTACATAGTTAAGAGAACATCTATTTGTACCGTACTATCTGTTTACTTAGGTAGGTAGGTAGGTAGGTAGGTAGGTAGGTAGGTATGTACATCGCATCCCACACGTAACCCTTAACTCTTTGCCACAACTACCACTACCGCGTCCAAGCCCTTTTGCAGCTGAAAAGAGGTACTAGAATTAGTTGGAAAGGCCGTAAATGTTGCTTTTTATGGTCTCCCTTTAGCTGGAAAGAGGCCTCTAGCGTAGCGGTAGTAGATGCTGCCGCGGTGGTGGTGGTGGTGGTGGTGGTGGTGGTGGTGATGGTGGTGGTGGTGGTGGTGGTGATGGTGGTGGTGGTGGTGTGTTGTGAATGGGGATAGACGGATGGCAGGGCTGTGACAAAGCGACGTTTAGGACCCACCCGCCATTCTCAGAAGTGGTCCGGTTTGGCGTTACCTACCTAGGTATTTAGGTACCTATCTTGAATTCAATTCACTCCCTCATACCCCACCGCTTAGGAGCGAGTTCCGCCTGCCATAGTATTCCTTTCACACCTCACCAATCGATGGTAGTGGGTTGAGCAGAATTCCACCGTAACTGCATCTTGGCAATTTCGACCACCTGCCAACCGATTTCGACCACGATTTCGACCGCTTCAGACCAAGGCGGCCCGCGCCCCACCATCCACATCGACAAGGATGGCGATCTCACGCTAGTCGTTGGCGAAGAAGAGCAAGTAGGTCTCCCTCATATGGCTCCCTGACGTGGTTATTCATCGCTTTGTTGCACACCTTGAGAGATTTGCGTTCAAGCCTAGAAAACACCTTTATGAGAAATAACTGACGGATATCTACCGCAGGAATTCACCGTTTGCTCAAAGTCTCTGGCGCGCGCGACTCTCGTGTTCAAGCGTATGCTCTACGGCAACTTCAAAGAGGCGAAGCCCGCCGATCCGACAATACCTTGGGTAGTCAGCCTGCTCGAGGATGACCCCATGGCGGCAGAGATTCTCTCCAATGCGATCCACTCCAACTTCGAGATGCACTCAACCTCCATCGAGTGTTGATCTTTGCGGACGGGTACTTTTGAAGAGCTATCTGGATCCGTGGATTGAGGCGAATGGCAATGGGGATCGAGCCCGACTCCTCCGGCACCGACGCGGCGAACAGCGTATTTGACTGGTACAAGGGCAGCGTTGTGGAGCCGATGCGCAACATCGAAAGAATCGTTGTTACCATCCTCTCCCCCGACCACCAGGACTGCAATCCGCTTCCTCGTCTACTTTGCCGTCTCAACTTGGCGATCGACGACGAAATAATGAGTGTTGCCCAGGCGTTGAAAAGAACTTGACATAAAGTTCAGGGTGGGAGGAGTTTATGGAAGGTCGTATCAGGGTTTTGGGTTCAACTCCGATGGCTTGGCATCCTTTGGAGGATGTCTATTTGTATCATATGCACGCATGTACACACAGAAACCTCGCCCTTGACCAAACTTACCGCCACCATTACCGCGAAGCTATCAAGGCCTTTTGCTGAGTAAAATAAAGGTGTCTAAATTAGTTCAAAAGGGATCTGGCCTAGTAATTAATTGCCTCTTTATGCCTAGCCAAGAAGGGACCCTGGGGTTTGGCGCTGGCGGCTGAGGGATGGGTAGTTGGGGTCTATGCATAGGGATATGGTGCAGATAGACGTATCCCGTAGTGTAGATGCACATTCTTCTTGATGAAAATCGAGCTCTAAAGACCGAATCTCAAGGCCGGAAATCCCCTTTAGACCAACTAAGAGGTTGAGGATGCTATTTGAAGTACCATTCTTTGCGGTGCCCTCGACCAAGACTGGCTCCGAAGACATTTGTCTTCAGCTGGGTCTCTCGAATACAACACTCATGAAATTACATCTCTTCTCGGAAGCTCCGTAACGCTATGCATCTCATATAAAACCGACAACGCTGATGCAAGGAACTCTCCCATGTGCCGCACCTCAACATCATTCTCATCAGTCCAACCCCAGTGACACCCGCCCCCAAACTCTCCATGATCTCATCCAAGTCCTTCAAAACTAGTACCCAACCCCCCTGATAAACAAACGAACACGCTTTAAATAGCATCCTATCTGCGAAGCTCCCCGCCCATCCGCAGGGCAGGCTGTTGGTTAGCGCTAGCAAGTTTCCCGTTGTGAATATCGAGGGCGCCCCATCTCACCACCCCAAGTCTCTGAAACGCCGTCTTCGGCTTGAGTCCCGTCGCTTTGGCAATGGCGGTGCGCCACGACGACCTCTTTTGCGGTCCTGATGCTGCAGGGTCCTCTTCGTTACCTGGGCCGGCTCCTCCTTGCCTCTGCCCTTCGCTGTCGTTGCTGGTAGTGGTGGAGGATACGCGGGACCTCTCGGCGCTTCGGCGTCGGGCTCGAGCGGAGGAGGAAGCGGGCGTGGCGAGGTGGCCGCCTATGGCGTCTTCTCTGGGTTTGTTGATGGATTCGATGTCCTTTTCGGTGAGCTCTTGGGAGGATTTGATGATCCAGCGGTCTCGGTAGGGCTGGTTGAGAGCGGGTTTGTCAGTATTTTCTTTGTAGGGGGCCTGGCTTTGCAGACATACCACGATGGTGGATTTGAAGGTCGGGTCATTTTCCGACTTGATTTCGAGAACCCGCTTGGCGTGCCGGATGTTGTTGTATTGCGCCCTTACTTGCCTCTCGTGCTTGAGCTCGTCGGTTGTGGCCATGGGTGCTGTTGTCAAGTTGGGTGGTTGCTGAGTGTGGTTGTTGAGAACATGCGATTTTGGTGCGAGGGAAAGGGACCGGTTCAATTGCAACAAGCCGAAGGCGCAGGCGGATAAACGTCAAAGAAGGTCACTTGGAGAAACAAGATGCGAATTGTCTCTCTTACGAGCGATTGTCGTGATTTAAAGCGAAGAAAAGTGAGGTTTTTAGCTATTGCGTGGCAAACAGGCGCTTACGTCGGGGCCCGAAACGGTGACGTGGGAAGAGTTCTGCGCTGTCCTCGTGTCGCGCTCCTCCCGAATTGGCGGGTCGGGGAATCGGTTATGTTATGGCCTGGGCTTTCCCTCTGTCACGTGTTTATTGCTCAGCTGATGGGTGTCTGAAATCTGGCCAGCTTTCTGCTTCTCTTTTCAGCGCCTAATGCGAAACCGTCAGAGAAATGGGGAACTGTGGGGATGGGGATTGGGTGTGGCATGCGAGGGCTCGGGGGCGGGATCTCCCGAGCTGGGAGTCGAGTCTTGACAGAAAGAGCGATGGCCACCTCAACCCAGACCGTGCCTACCTCAGATTCTGCGCATCGGTTAATATGCTGGCAGGTGGTGTGCACAGTTTCCGACCAACGAGGCAGTGGGATCAGTCTGGCTGCCCAGGTGGTCCATGCCTCCCGAAAGAACCAAAGGCCTCTCTGCTTTGGGGGGGGCGCTAGACTATTTCTCGCCCCATGCAAGCCTTCATCAAATCATGAATTACGGGGATGGATGCCCCCCGCCGCCGCCGCCGACATGGAAGTACTCCCGTCTGGTAACTTTCGTCCATCCCAAAAAGAAATCACGCACACCACTAGCTGAGGACCCTGCCGCCACCTGCGGTCAGTTGCGAGGACGTGCTGACCGTCACCGAATGAGAGCCTTGTCCCACCACACCTCCCTGCAGCCACAGGAGACTGGCGTCCCCCAAAGCTGAACATGAATGCTGGAGTGGTGTGCCGACCTCGCAGGTTTTATTGCAGATTGCCCAGAGATGAGGCTCAACACAATGTCCCTTACCGCACACCTTCAGCGCCCCATTTCCCCGTCCCCTCGAGAGCGAAGCGGGGATGTCGCCATTTTGGGCAGTCAGGCTGTGAGTATTTAGCACAATGATGTACCTTGCGCCAGCTAAGATTTGCGGTTGGTCTTTTTCCCTTTTCACTGCTTTCCTGGGTACCGAGCCTGTATTCTCTTTTTTTTTTTTTTTTTTTTTTTTTTTTTTGCATATTGCCCCTGGGTCCGTCTGACAACAATGAACTGGCCTCCACAGACGTTTTTGTCAGAGGTTGGGCTGGATGATTTTGAGTATGGATTGAAGACTGATGGAACATGCAGGGTGCTTTATCACTTTGATGTGAGTTTTACTCTCTAGGAGCACGCCCTCCCCCCCTAGGCCTCGACAGCTGAGCACGCCACGAAAAGGATGATGAAGACGGGCTCGAGCGCATTGATTTAGTGGGAGAGGAAGAATGGGCTGATTTTGAGGTAAGCACTCACCTGCCGAGGAAATATCCAGCTGAGACTAAAGTATCAGTGTCTACCCATTTTCAAAGATGACCGGGGCCAAGACGTGACCACCATCCCAGACCTTCCCAGCGGTGTCTGCGTATTGTAGGTTCTCCCCCTTACTAGCAAGCCCGTTGGAGTGTTTCTCACACACACTACCCACAGCTTTTGCCCTCGAAGTCATCTTGATCTTGATGGCCACGCGGTTCCACACGATGAAGAAGAAGACGGTGCGCAGCCCGAAGCCGAGTTATCAGACATATTCCTCCAACGGCCGCAATGGGAAAAGATTACGTCTCGATTCCATCTTCACAGCTTCCTCTCCCAGGCCATCAAGCGCAAGACCACCACAGCCGCTACTCTCTACAAAATCATCACAAGACTCAACGGCGTTGAGCGCGGGGATGTCGACAAAAACGCCGTCGAGGCCGAAACCCTCTGGATGCTCACAGTCATGACCTCGGCCGACTTCCAACACAACTTTGCTCTCTCGGCGACTCAATTCGACGAAAGATGTCTCACCCTGATGGTAGTGCTCGGTGCGACGGACGAACAGGTCCAGAAGGTTGAGGACCTCCTGAGAAACGCAGACGACGCGCTCGGTCACCCGCTCTTGATGCTCGGTCTCTGCGCCGAGCTGCTCCTTCAGCACATGCAAGACATTGTCGAAGACGCTGTGGACAAGTGCATCGAGACGACTCGCACCATGCGGCCTCAATCGCTCAGCATCGGAAGTGTTCCGTCTACAAACCAAGTCATCAGCTTCATGGACCGTGTGCAGCGCAACCGAAGACGCAGCCAGCAGATTGAGGACGAGGTTAAGCTCACCAAGGCCTATTTGACCAAGCAGCTGCCTAAAAAGGCTGTCACTGATGGGAACTTGGAGGATCGAGAGATTGACGAGGTGACGGAGAGGTTTTACGAGAGATTCGAATACATATTCCTCGAGATGGACGCACTGATGAGCAAGTCGAAGATTTATGCCGACGAGATGTCCTTTAATGCGGAGACGGTAAGCAGAACTTGTATCAGGCTGGACCGAAGCTGACGAGATGCTCTAGATCCGAGGAGAAATCTCAAGACGAGAGGCTATTTCTGGAGCACGCCTTGCTGGTGCTAGTGTGGTTATTGCCGTTGTAGCGACCTTTTATCTCCCAATCACAAGCATAGCGGTATGCACACGTAGTGTCGTCTTTGACATGGGATGGAATGAAGCTAACTCCAGCCATACAGACCATATTCGCCATGCCAGTCTTTGACTTCAAGAACGACTGGCGGGACTGGCGATACAAGCCTGTTCCCTCTACCAAAAGCAACAACTCCTCGACAACGGGGGAAGACAGGAAGCCCGCAGAGGAGTTACCCGTCTTCTCTGGATATTTCTGGATCTACGCCGCCATAGCCATTGGAACCATGTTCTTCACCTTCTTCCTATGCTGGATGTTTATCGGCGGCACGTCCGCCGACGACCCGGACGGTACAAAACATCCCTTTCGGCGGCACATGCGCAATATTTTTGATTTTATCATGGAGTCAGTGCCTTATTTTATCGAAAGCTGCGCAAAGAATCGTCACTGACTTCATGGGTTATTAGGCCGCCGAGCTGGACGCAGCTCAAAAAACACATCAAGGGCTATGTGGCATTGAGGATAGCAGAGATAAAGGGCACAACAAGGCTCAAAGGATCATCTGCCGAGAAACCGAAACCGAACCCCTCAAGCCCTTCACCGACTCATGGAAACGACATGCAGGATCAGAGCCTCGTTAGTCCAGGGGCCGTGGAACTGAGAACACTGAGCCATACTCAAGTTGGCCATAATTCAGTGGGGACAAGGGGAGGGTCAAGGGCTGCTGATGATCTCGTGTGATATAACACTGCTGAAATCAATGTCTCCTTGATCTCGAAGCTGAAGCTTGATAAGAAGGTCGTGAATGCACGTAAAAAGCATGGGAACAATACAGCAGAAGCTATTAAAGAAGCCTTCTTGATTGCAATTGTGTCAGACGATGTACTATCTACTTTCCACTGAGTGGTAACTTTAGCCCTGGGGACCGAAAAGAGGCAGGTATGGGATCGCCCTAGCTCATGAAGAACGTGGGGAAGCTCAAGGACAAATCAACCACAGCTTACCCAGCTCAAGACGACAAACACGAAAGAGGGAATTTGATGTGCTCAAATTTGCCGCAGACTAGACTAGATCCCAGGCGGGTATTCTCGCAAAGAACAAAGCCTGAAACATCATCGAGTCTCGGCAAGGTTCATTTAAGGTTGTAAACAATATCATTGTCTCATCCGCCTCTATGTATCAATAATGTACAACACAAGTAATCGCCTCCCGAAGGCCTGTCCTGCTAGTAATTGAGGACACTGATCCATAATCCGCCCCAGGTATTCAAGCCATCAACGTGGCAGTCCCCCAATACAACTCTTCTTCTGACTCGATCAATCAGCGTTCCATCAATCCAACCCCGGGATATCGTCGTAAACGCTAAATCCAACATGCGACAGAATCATCCTGACTCCCAGCATAGGTAGTGTTCATCACCCAACTCTCTCATCACCAATCCTTCTCAACTATCCACTGATCTTCAAAGTTGAGCCCGGCTCCTTGCCTCAAGTCGCAGTCGCGGTGTCCCCACTTCCGCCTGTACACTTCTTTGCCATTCTCCGTGGTAAGCTCAATCGCCTCCGCCAAACCGGCGGCATTGTAATAGAAGGGCTCGCCTTCGCCGCCGCGCTGCCCAGTCTGCCAAGTATTCCGACCGCGGTTTCCGTGCTTATAGTGAAACATCGTATCGGCTGTTTTCAGCAACTTGCGAAACCGCGTGAGATTCTCGTCTTCTCTTTGCTCGTCGCTCTCGCGCGCCTCCAGGTCGCCTCGGTACACGGCCACGCGCTCGCGCTTTCCTAGCATCGTTGATGGCGGGAGCCGCCCTGCGGTCGCGTCGCGTCGCCTCACATTCCCTGACGAGCCCCGCGCGTTCTTTTTGCTGTCTTCCTTCTCTGGCGCGGGCGGGTTCGGGTCGGTGAACTTTGTTTCGACATTTTCGAGGCGATACAGCGCCGCGAGGTCGTCGAGGGTCGTGCTCACATCGGTGATGATGCCTGCTTTAGCGTCCTTCATCGTCCAGTTGCGCATCCCGAGGCGCGAATGCATGTCGCAATCCGTGATGTAGTATGGGATCATGGTGTCCCAGCCCCCCACGTCCTCATATGCCTCCGGATTGACGAGCGCCAAGTGGTCGTAGGCAAAGAACCGAATGCCCCAGCGAGGGTCTTCATTGCGCGCTTCTTGGAGCGCTTGGAGCGCAAGGGTGTACAGTGACTTGTATCCTTCCTCCTTGTACTTGGGCGTCGTCTCATGCCCGTCCTCGTATGAGAGCGCAAGCACATCCATGTGGCTCCAGAAGTAGTACGGCCAGTTGTGGCTGTATGTGAGGGAAAGGTAGAAGTTCTGCAGCTGCGCAAAGCTGAGTAGCGTCGGAGTTTGGATGATGTTGACGCCAAGGGTCTTGAGGGTCGTGTGGTTGAGATGGAAGGGATTCTGAAGCGACAACTGGCCGCGCGTGTTGGCTTGTTGGACGCCAGTGTTTTCGACGACATATATTTGATCCGCCGGCCATCCCGCTGTGATGTAGCTCACCACAGCCTGGAGGAGAATCGGCCAGCTGCGCGAGAAGCCGATGAAGAGCGGTGGCGCAATGGGGAGGTCGTACTTTTTGTACAGGTTTTTCTGAGGAACATTCCACTCGGGTATCGGCAGCGGCTTCGACGACCTCGAGAGCAGCGGGAAGTTGTCTCTGATCGGCGGTGGTACGTATTCAGGGATGGGCTTGTAAATGGGATGTTTTGGCTCCTTGGTTTCTGGTTGAGAGGCTTTGTGGCCGTCGTAGAAGTTCAAGAAGCCGGGCGCACCGCGATGCATGACGGCAGTGAGGAAAAATGAGGCGATTGAGAGACTGGCGAGCAGGCCGACCAGCTGCCGCTGGCTCGGCATTGTGACGAGCATCGTGGTCTCGCTCACCGGCGAAAGCCGAGGATCGCAGAGAGTAGGTCTTATAAAAGGAACGACATTTGTGAGCTTCCAAACTTCTAGGCGCAAAAATTCGGCGGGGAAGCAGACGGCGACTCCAAGAGATGTGGAAGTACACACTAGTGTGGTGACGAGGGGAGAAAATCGTTGGAAAAGGGAAGGAATGGATGGAAGGAGCGCACCACGCTCAGCAGTGTTACCAGCGGAGCGGTCAGTGGAGCCCAGTGAGTGATCGAAAGGAGGGTCCAAGAAGACCATCCGTGAAAGGAAGGACTGGAGTGGCGTAGAGAATGGGCGGCAACAAACGGTGGTAGGTTATTTGCAGCGCCGCAGACGGAGGGCTGACTGCTGGATCACCTTTCACCCCGTCGGCGTGTCCTTTCTATGCCCATATTGGACTCCCAGTGGTGCTGTCCTCCCCAATGCGTTGGCCAGGGACACGGTTTGTGTCACCTGGGACTCGATATGGCTGGGAACATTTAACGTTATCATTCCGTCCACGGCCAAGTGCGGATGATTTGGACTTGGTATTGCCTTACTCGTCCCCTGAAAGCGGTCGCGCATGTTCATGACGACATGGATTTTCAAGCCAGCAAATGGGGGACAGGTGGGAAAACACCCCAAAAATGCGTTTATCTTTCGAGCCCCTTGAATCGACCCGATCTTGCACTGCCCGTTTCATTTCAATCACTGATCCTTCGTTACCTGGCTGCAGTTTGGGTGCCATGATACGATGCTATGCTGCCAGGGACACGACTCCTGGCTGCCCTATCACTGGCTGGTCGATACTCATCCACTGATGTCACCGACCCGCAATATTGGTTAGAATTCCAAATCTAGGAACTTGTTTGTGGCTTTCTGGAGCCTCCACCAAAAAACCGCAACCTTGGTCCCCTGCCAGGATTCCAACCAGCAGGCATCTGCTCTGTTTTTCTCCTGAAGTGTTTGTGTCGAACAATGCTCGTCGGCTCGTCAGTGCTCGTCAGCTTTCGGCAGATCAGGCTCCTCGTAGCCTTCGTTGCGGCCGACTGGTCGCAGCTCAGGCTGTGCTGTGCCACGCATCAGCAGCGTTGCTGTCTGGGATATCGCCCGTGTGCGGACGCTCCAGCGGTGAATGGACGCGGCTTGAATTTGGTCGTCGGGCGTGGAATTGCGACGCCGAAATGCCGGTAGGGATGCCCCAGGACGCTTTAGTGACGCGGCTCCCGAGTGCACGACTGGCCCAACCCTAACCCGCACAGACCCTTCATCCTTCCGCAGGATGGGCTTGGCATCACCAGCGAATTGTTTTACGAGAAGGCACAGCCACGCTCGGAGATTGTGGTCCGGGCGGTCAAACCACCAAACGACACACTAGCCAGAGGAAACGGTCACAAGGAGTTGTCGAATTCGTCCGCATTACGTTTACACGCAATACCAAAACAAGGGGGCGATGATACGCTGAAAGGACCGGAACGGCAGCGCCACGTCGCCAGAACGGCCCCCGCGATTTGCCTCTGACCTTGTGCTGCGCACCTCATCAATCCACCGAGTTTTGGAACGACGTGACGCGTCCCCCACTGCAGTGCGGCGCATTTGATTGCAGGCTTTGCGTCTGCATCGTGTTACACGAGGAACACACGCCCCAGTCTTGGCTCCAGATCCCATCTCTTGCACGACCCGAAGGATGCACGACCATGTTTCCAGGTTCCAGATCGTCCCGAGAATCACTCCATCCATTGAGTGGCAGTATCAAACAAAATCTGGCAACGCCCTTCCCAGCTTCCAGTCTTCTCGAAAACCCCCATCCTCGCCATCTCAACTGAATACCCAGCTCGCACCAGAAGCCCACCGCATAGAATCAGGACGAACGCTCACCCTTTCAGCGATCCTTCGGCCCTACAAACGCAAGCTCGTTGTTCATCACATCCTCACGTACTTGCTCCCTCGCAAGCCTCTTCTTCTTCCTCGAACTAAAGAAGCATGCCGCAACCAAGGCCAAGAAGATGGCGCCCGCGATCGAGAATGTGATCACCATCGGGACGTATTTGTCGTCCATGATCGGCTTCCCGTCCCGATAGATGTAGCAGTCTATCGTTGGGGCGGGCAGTTGGGGATCCCAAGAGGAATAGGCCCCTCATCTGGTCATGTAGATCCGGGTGTGGTCGGGACAGCCGATTGTTGGGGGTTGAGGTGAGAGGTTGGGACGGTCCGATGCTTGCCATTGGATGGAGTAGGGTTGGTGGACTTGGTAGATGGTTTTCGTTGATTCGACCAGAAAGGAGGAGGGCGGGGGAGGGGAGCTAGGTTCAGGGGGTATCGGTGGTGGTGCTGTTGTTGGCTGTGTTGACGAGGTTATTGATCTGGTTGGTGCTAACGCCCATACTGACGTCGTGAATGTTAGGATCTTCTGGCAGAGTGTCCCAGAGTACCCGGGATGGTTTCGTAACGGTGGAACGGCTGCATGCCCAGAGGAGTCTCTCGAAATGTGAACCCGCTGATGAAGTCAGTCGCAAGACACAACGACCAGTCGGACGGACTCGGAGTTCAGGGGTTAGGAAAACGTACCTCGGACAGCAATTTGCAGTCGACGTCCCCCTGACTACCCCGATAGCATACGCCGTCCATCGGCTGGGGCAAACAGCGGGACTGAAGACGAAGTCACTCGGCTCCAGTAGATTCATCCACGCCGAAGGAAGACATGATGCGTACCGATGATCTCCACTGTCCGGAATGACGATGGTGACTGGGCGAATGTGGGTAACGTTTGGTGTTGGTGTATGACACGAAGGTGGTGCTTGTGATATTTGAACATGTCTCAGGCTGCGCCCACGGCGTTCTCATTGGCATTGTTGCGTTCCTTGGCTTTCTGCTGGCCCTCCTCGAAATAGTGTCGACGTAATACAAACGACAGGTCTGGTATCCTTGAGCTCGTTTGCGGGCGAGATGGTGAGAAGCGGCTTGGCGGCGAGGCAGCTGTCCTATGTCGAGACGCTAGAGTCTGGCTTCATGGCGCGGGTTGCGCCATGAACAGAAAGGGTTGACGATAGATGGAGCAGGCCGTGACATATAACCGCACTCTACGCACAAAGGGTTCAGAACATCGAGGGAGCCTAGTATGATGACAGGTATGTTGTGTCATTTGGCATCTCGGGGGAACCAACAGGTCGGTAACGTCCTGCCCTACCACGAGTGCCCTACTGCCACGCATTGAAATTATCCGGGGGCATGTTTGTAAAGAGGGCAAAAGATGTGCTCGGTTGATGGTTTGCCCGACGCAGTAACCTGACTGATCCGGGCACAATCTGCGGTGCATTCTAAAAGACTCATCTTGTCATTGGGTCAACTTTCAGCTACAGAGGCCTCCATATTTCATCTGCGGCACAGACAAAAAGCAGAACGGCACAGAGCTTGTGATACTCCAAAGACGCGTTTACGAACCGTCGGTTAGACTGAGAAGCACCACCAAAAAGAAAAGAATTGACGACCAACAACTTGACATCCCGTCTTGGCAGGGCAGCCGCCGCTACCGGTAACTTTTGGTGGGGATGGGAACCTCGATGACGGCATTTGATACGATTCGAAGTTGAAATTAGGTTTGACTGTCACCCCTCTTGGAGTGTTGAGATAGAACACACTCCTGTTGACACATGCCCACAATCAAACTCGAGACTCAACGAAACTACCTATCATTACACCCATCATCATCGACTCGTGACTGAAGGACAACCTGGCTCGCTTAGTGTACGAGCATGTAAAGTGAACGCCCCAACGCCTACCAAGGAGTCAGCCCACTGGCTACTCTTTCTTTCCCTTCTCCGACTCTCTCTTGCCCTCTCCTGACTCCTTATCTTGCCCAACATTCTTGTTCGCGTTGTCATCCTTTCGCTTGGCTTGGTCGCCCTCGGGCTCAGGCTTCTTAGTCTTTCCCTCCTCCTTGCTATCTTTGCTCTCCTTGCCCTCCTTGCTATCTTTGCTCTCCTTGCCCTCCTTGCCATCTTTGCTCTCCTTTCCATCCTTTTTATTCTTTCCATCCTTGCCCTTCACAGCCTTCATCTTCTCCTCTTCCTCCTCTTTCTTTTTCTCCTCTTCCTTCTTTCTCTTCTCTTCCTCCTCCTTCTCCTTCTTCAACCTCATTCTCTCTTGCTCCTCCTCCTTGGCCCAATCGTGACGCTTGCCATCATCCGGATCAGCCTGCTGCAACAACTGCTCCATGTCGCTCTTCCTCAACCGCGCGCGGTTTTCGCCGACCTTGGCGCGTCCGACCAAACTAATAAAGATGGCAGCGCCGACCACGGCCGTCAAAACCCAGCGGTACGTTCCATACCATTGCGGTGCCCAGCCTCTGGTCGTTGCGCGCGCGTCCGCTAGATAGAGGAACGTGAAGGAGAGGAATTGCGTCGTCAGAGCCCAGTGGACGGGCATGAAGACTGTTGGCCACGCAACGGCTGGCGCGAGGACACCAACTGCGTATCGGAATCGTGTTCGGTTGTGTGACGCGCTCTTCTCGGCGAATTCCAGACCCCAGTGGATGGCGCCGAGAAAGGAGATGATCACTGCGCCGTAGCCAACTTGGATTGGCTCGAGGAGGTGGAGCCAGTGGGCTGCGGTCTCGTGCGAGACGAGAATCGAGTTCAGAATATTGGAGCTTGTCGGCCATGTGGTGTTGAGGTTCCAGGAAAGGTAGAGTGTTGCGATCGAAGTCCCCATGTAGGGAAGGGTTCCCGCGAGACCCAGAGTGTAGGGCTCTTTGGGGACGGTTTTGAGGGCGAACGCCTCCTGGAAAGTGTGCTGTGAGGGGAGTCGTGTCAGTGCATCGTTCATTCAGCGCACTAATTGGGAGGGTAACCTACCACATCGCTCTTGAGACCCTTCAAAAAGTCCTCATCTGTCGATTTGCTGGGCGCTTGACCGTTTTCCAGAAGTGGGCGCACCGAAGATGCGGTGGAGACTTCATCCGGGCGAGCTTCCAGCGGCTGCTGAGCTACCTTCTTCTCGCGTTCCTTGAGCTCACCAGGAGTTGGCTGCAACGGGGTTTTGGAGGAGAAACTAGTTTGGAGAACGAGAGGAATTGGCCTTCTAGCTGGCACTTTGGCTGGCGTAGGATGCAGATGCAAACTTGAAGACGCGGAGAGCGGGAGCTTCGCCTGTCGAAGCGGAGCTCGGCCCGCGAGTCCCAGCTTGTTGACAGAGAGAAGCGGTCGTGTTGTGCGCAACATCTTGGATACAGAAGAGATTGCTTCAATTGCAGATTAAACAGCGAAGCAAGAAACACAGGGCAATCACAAGCAAAGAAGAGAAATTATTTGCACTATCTGCTCAAAGAATCCATCCGGGTTTGTGTCCTGCCGCCCTGGCAGTTGTGCTGCCAGTGACGTAATTGACGAGCTGAGGGGCAGCAGGGGTCAACAATCGATTGAGATGTTAGAGTCACCCCCCGTGTGGATCGAGAATGGCTTGCAACCCCCTGAACATTTCCTTCGCCGTCGCACAGCATTGCTTACGATGCGGGTTCGTGGGCCTGTGAGACCTCGAATTTCAGGAAACAGAATGTCGAAATGACTGGAATGTCCCGATCATGACCGTTTGCCTGGTCGAGAAGTTGTGAGTGGTGCTGTTTGCCTCTTCATCGTTGGATGGGATTGCTCCACCCCCACCGTGTGGGGTCCCCCGCCGTTGGGGAGTCAGCGGGGCTCCGCTTTGTGCGCCTGGCATCAGCGAGGCGGCCCAAGCTTCGGCTCCCAAATGGAAGAGCCCGCGCGTCAGTCGTCATAGGCGCAGGCTCCCAGTTGATCTGGAAACCGGACACCACAAGCAGCGTGGCTTGGTGTGGCCAAGATACCTTCGAAGCACCTAGTTTTACCTATAGAATTGCCCATCTTTCTCCCCGTGCGGGTTTTTGCAGCGTCTCAATCGGACCTGCTCCCTCAAAGCGTCGAACGGTTGGAAAGCCGAGAACTGCGACCGAAGCCGAACCCCGCGACACCAAGCAGAGAGCCAGACGCAGCACCCATGACGCCAGTGTCACCGTTCTGTCTGGCATGAGTTGGGCGGAAATCGCGAAGTCGCCCCATACTGCAAACTGCGAGCACCCTCGCCCCTTTTGAACACGGCGCGCCGAACCCTCGATGCCGCTCTCGCGACGCCCACGATAGACTTTGACCACGATTGCCCCGGCCTGGGTTACGGCAACCCACATTCGCCATGTTGGAGGGCCTGGTAGCGGGGCTGTTGAACCGCTTCCTGGGCATGTATGTCAAGAACTTCGACCCGACACAGCTCAAGGTTGGCATCTGGGGCGGAGACGTCAAGCTCCGCGATCTTGAGCTCCGTAGGGAAGCCCTCGACCAGCTCAAGCTCCCCATTAACGTCATCGAAGGCCACCTCGGCCAGCTCACCCTGACGATTCCCTGGTCGAACTTGCGCGGGGCCCCCGTCAAGATCTACATCGAGGATGTCTACCTCCTCGCGTCGCCCAAGGAGGAGGCCGAGTACAACGAGGAAGAGGAGGAGAGGCGGAAGCAGCGGATCAAGATGGAGAAGCTCGACTCGGCTGAACTCCTGAAGGAAAGATCCCAGGAAGGCCTCAGCGCCGAGGAACAGAAACGCACGCAGAGCTTCACCGAGAGTCTCGTCACGAAGATTGTCGACAACCTGCAAGTCACAGTCAAGAACATCCACGTACGGTACGAGGACGCCATCTCGGCCCCGGGCCACCCCTTTGCGCTGGGTATCACATTAGAGGAGTTCAGCGCCGTCAGCACCGACGGCGAGTGGAAGCCCACGTTCATCCAAGACTCAACGAAGACGACGCACAAGCTGGCGAAGCTAGAGGCGCTCGCCGTGTACTGGAATACAGACACCAAGCTCTTGGGTCCGGGACGAGAAGTCCACACCCCTGGCACGGAGACGACGCCGCATGACGAAATGCTCGAGAGCTTTCGGTCGATGATCGTCAGGGGAGAGCAAGAACTCTCCGGCAGCCACCAGTTCATCCTGAAACCAGTCTCGGGCCTGGCACGAATTGAGCTCGACAAGACGGGGAGCGCACAAGTGCCAAAGTTCAAGGCAAATCTGCTGTTTGACGAGATCGGGTTGGTGCTGGATGACCACCAATATCGAGACGCCTTGATGATGGTGGACCTTTTCCACTATTTCATCCGACATCAGGAGTACAAAAAGTACCAGCCAAAGGGCGTCAGACCAAAAGAAGATCCTCGAGCATGGTTGCAGTTCGCCGGCAACGCCATCCTCAGCAAGATCCACGAACGAAACAGGAGGTGGTCGTGGGAGTACTTCAAAGAGCGGCGGGATGACAGAAGGCGGTACATCGAGTTGTTCAAGAAGAAGAAGCAAAACCAGCAGTTGTCATCCCAGGAGAATGACGATCTGAACAAGTTGGAGTGGAAGCTCGACTACGAGGATCTCCGCTTCTGGAGGTCACTGGCCCGCAACCAGCTCAAGCGGGAGAACGCCGAAGCCCTTCGTAACCGCCCTCCTCCAGAACAACAGCCGCAGCAGCAGGGCTGGTTGGCGTGGGCCTGGGGCTCCAAGCCTCAGCCTCAGGAGAAACAAGACGAGGACGAGAATCTCCAGATCACGGAGGAGCAACGCAAGGAGCTCTACGAGGTCATCGACTGGGACGAGAAGACTGCTCTCGCCGCCGACGTGGATGTGCCAAGAGACACTGTTAAGATGCAGATCGAAGCCTCCCTCAGCACCGGCAGCTTCACTCTCAAACAGGATCCCCACAGCGACTCCAAGGATCTCATAAGCCTCCACTTCGACGTCTTCAAGGCCAAAGGCTTGAAGCGTCCCGACTCTTTCCTCGCCGACATCAGCTTGGGCGGCTTGCGTGTCAACGACGGCACTACTCCTAACACGATGTACAAGGAGATTGTTCGCGTGAAGGACGCCCCGCAGAACAAAGCGCTAAGGAGGTTATCTATTGCGGAGCTTGAGAAGACGGAGGACGAGGCATTCTTCCACTTCCAGCTCGAGCAGAATCCTTTGGATGGTCAAGGTGACATCGCGCTCACTGCCAAGCTGAACCCCCTCGAGATTGTCTGGAACCCCAATGTTGTTGTGGGAGTTGTCGACTTCTTCCGCCCCCCTGAGCGACACATGGAGTCCATCAACGCCCTGCTAGAGACCGCTGGAGCTACGGTTGAGGGTCTACGCGAGCAGACACGGGCAGGGCTGGAGTTTGCGCTCGAGGAGCACAAGACTGTCAACGCCAAGTTGGACCTCCAGGCTCCTCTCATCATTATTCCAGAAAGCGTCACGAAGAAGACCTCAACGTGCATCATCCTTGATGCTGGTCACATCAGCGTCAACAGCGAGCTCGTGGACAAGGACACTATGAAGGAGATCCAGTCCAAGCAGAACCAGACATACACTGACCAAGACCTCAAGCGCCTTGAATCGCTGATGTACGACCGCTTTCTGGTCAAACTCACATCGACACAGCTCCTGATTGGACCGTCCGTGGAGGAAACCAAGGGACAGTTGGAGGAGCAGGAGGACAAGCTTATGATGCGTGTTGTCGACAAAATCAACGTCGACTTCGTAGTTGAGACGTCCATTCTCCCCAAAGCTCCGAATCTTACCAAGCTTCGGGTCTCAGGTCACCTTCCTGTCCTTCACGCCTCCGCCTCAGACGCAAAGTACAAGAGCTTGATGAGGATCATCGACGTCGCCATCCCAAAAATAGGGCAGGACCAAACACCCCAGGAACCCCGTCCGCCTAAGAGGCCTCGTCTTCTCAGCAATGCTTCCAGTCGCTCTGGCAGGAAACGAGCGTCCTCCCAGTTCCTGCCTTTCACCATGCAACAACAAGCCATCATCCTTAACGATGACGACCTCGAAGACGACGATGATAAGTTCCACGACGCTAAAGACGGATCGGCCAACGAGCATCTCAGGATGCAGCAGCGAATATTCGAGTTCAAGTTTGCCGTAGACAAGCTCAAGGGGTCTTTGTACCGGAGCGATCCCGACAAAAAGAAGCCGGATCAGCTGCTGGTAGATCTCGTTGCCGAGCATTTTGACCTCGAATTCTACCTTCGTCCGTACGACATGGCTGCCGAGGTCTCGCTTGGCTCGGTCACCATGGACGACTTTGTAGACAATCCTCCTGCCGAGTTCAAGTCGATCGTCTCCTCAGGGGACCCAGAAGACCGACAGCAAAAGAGGGACCTCGTCCATGTAAAGTTCGTTAGGGTCAAGAAGGAGTCACCCGAGTTCATGCCGGTGTATGAAGGTGTTGAGATGAACGTCGACGTCGCGGTCTCCACCATCAATCTCGTAGTAACGCGTAAGACGCTCCTCACGCTCCTGGACTTTATCCTCATCACCTTCACAAACAATGAGGCGGGTGAGCCACAGCAAAATGCGATCACGGACACCGGTTCAGAGACAAACGTTCAAATCCAGCCAGCTGCACCAGCCCAGCAGGGTGAAGCGGGGGCTATCCGGGTGAAAGTCGACCTCAAGAGTATCCGCCTCATTCTCAACAACGACGGCATCCGGCTGGCCACGCTGTCCTTCAACCACGCCGACGTCGGAGTATTCCTTCTTGGTAAGACCATGCGGGTGTCGACAAAGCTTGGCAATCTCAGCTTGGTCGACGACGTCAACCTCGGTGTTTCTGAGAGCTCCGGCCTTCGACAGCTCGTCACAATCCAGGGCGAGGAGCTTGCCGACTTCCGCTACGAGACGTTTGACTCTGCGAAGAAGGAGCTGTATCCCGGCTACGACTCGTCTATCTACCTGCGCGCCGGCTCTATCAAGCTGAACTTCATCGAAGAGCCGTTCCGCAAGATCGTCGACTTTCTGGTCAAGTTTGGGAAGATGCAGGCCATCTACAACGCCGCCCGCCAGGCCGCTGCCAACCAGGCGAACCAACTCCAGCAAAGCCAAAGCCGCATCAAGTTTGACGTCGTGGTCAAAACCCCGATCGTGGTTTTCCCGCGTGCTGTGGTCCCTGAGACACCGAAGCGTGATGTGATTACAGCCTACCTGGGTGAAATCTATGCGCAGAACAAGTTTACACCGCTTGATGACTCGGAAGACTCAGAGATCGCGATGAAGCTCACTGCAGGCATCCGCAACATCAGAATGACGTCCAAATTCCACTACTCCAACGACCGGGAGGAAGAGCTGGAGCTCATCGACCATGTTGACCTTGGCTTCAAGATCACATATGCCGAGCACAAAGAAGGCATCAAGAGGCCAGACCTCGAGATTGAAGGCAACATGACGGACATAAACTTGCGCATCACGCCATACCAACTTCGGTCACTGCTCGAGATTTCCCGGTCTGTACCAGCTGCATTCTCCGGAGACTCGGACGAGAAGACGGCTGAGGCAGAACGGGACGTCGACAACGCCACCCTAGAGAGAGCTAGAACTATGTCTGGGTTTGGCAACGAAGGAAAGGAGCAGTTGATTGATATGAGTCCGGAGCTGGGAACGCATGGAGTGGCGTGGACAAAGCTGGATCTTATCTTCAAGGTCAGCACCATCGGCTTGGAACTGATCAACGCCCCTGAGGACGGTCCTGTCGGGGACCTTGACGCTGCCAGCCTCTCCAAGTTCAGCCTGGACTCCAGCCAGCTGAAGACTCGTATGGACTCAAACGGCAGTCTTGAGGCTGAGTTTGTGATCCAGTCCTTCACGATCTATGACACTCGCCAGCGGGAGACCAACAAATTCCGGCGCATCATGACTAGCGGCAATAAGAGTGTTCAGCAGTTCATGGCGAGCATCACCATGTCCGGGGGCAAGGACCGTAGCATTATTGCTATGGTGGCGGTCGACAGCCCTCGCGTCATCTTCGCGCTCGACTACCTCTTCGCCATCCAGCACTTTGTCACCACTGGGTTGCAGGTGCAAGAGCCAGTGGTCCCCGAGCCTGACAAGACTCCACTTGAGAGCCCGGACGAGAGCGAGACCGACTCGATGCGGGTATCGTTCACTGGACGGCGGTCGCAGGAGGCCGGGAGCCAGTTTGTCGACACCCGGGATGTCGAGGGGGAGCCGAAGAAGAGCGAGTCTCAGATGACTATCGCATATCGGGTCAACGTTGTTGATGCTCAAGTCATCTTGATTGCCAACCCGCTGAGCACCAACTCAGAAGCCATTGTTCTGGGAACCAAGCAGGTCCTACTTTCACAACAACACGCCCTGACGTTCCAGGTCTCACAATGCGGCATGTTCCTCTGTCGTATGGATCGGTTCGACGACTCACGGCTCAGGATCATCGACGATTTCTCCGTCCAGATGTCCATGGACACTTCGAAACCGTTCATCACCAGTATCCATGTCGACATTGATCCTTTGATCCTCAGGCTGTCGCTGCGAGACATCCTTCTCGTCATGCAGACTATTGCCAAGGCTTCAGAGCTTTCGGGGACTGATCCAAAGCAACCTGCCAGCAAGGCCTCTGACCAAAAGGCCAAGCAGCTGACCGCAGCTGGCTTGAAGCAAAGGACAGCGAGCGGCAAAGGTGCTTCAACACTGGCCGGCAGGACCCGGGCAGGAAGCAAGAGTGGGAAGACGGCCCTGACACAGTCGCAGCGAGGAGGACCGCCGCAGCCTCATGACGTCGCCAAGACCCCTTCGCGATACGAAGAGCTCACGGCCACGATAGACGGCATCCGTGTCGTACTCATCGGCGACCTCCATGAACTGCCCATCCTCGACCTGAGCATCAAGAGATTCACCACTACCGCTGAGAACTGGTCGGCCAATCTCAAGGCTGAGGCCGCGATCGAGATGTACACCAACATCTACAACTTCGCCAAGTCCGCATGGGAGCCTCTCATTGAGCCTTGGCACGTGGGATTTGGTGTAGCAAGGGAGCAGAGCACTGGTCTCATGTCAGTTGATGTCTCGTCGAAGCGGAACTTTGACGTGACTATCACGACTGCCACGATTGCACTCGCATCAAAGTCCTTTGCGTTCCTCACGCAAGACCAAGATGTGCTGAGCAAGCCTCGCGGTACTGAGGCTCCATACCGAATTCGCAACTACACCGGGTTCGACGTCGTTGTGCATGCCAAGCGACAGAGCAGCGATGAAAACACTACCCTGCGCCTCGACGACGGCCAGGAAGCGCCGTGGAGCTTCGAGGACTGGGAGAAGATGCGCGAGAGCCTCGTTTCCGAGAGCGCGAGCGCGACCAGCATTGCTTTGCAACTTGAAGGGAGCGGCTTTGACCCTGTGAAGAGCATCCGGCTCAGTCGAGAGGGCGAATTTATATACCCCCTTCGACCCAAGGCAGACCAGGTGCTGCACAAGCTGTTGGTCGAGGTCAAGCTTGGAGCTGACAACGTTAAATATGTCACCCTGCGCAGCCCACTTCTCGTCGAGAACGAAACCGACATTCCCGTGGAGTTGGGCGTCTACGATGCCCAAGAAGGCCACCTGCTCAAGATAGAAAAGATTGCTCCTGGGGAGAGTAGGCCAGCTCCGGTGGGAGCTGTCTACCTGAAGAGCTTGCTCATTCGGCCGGATCCTGGGTTTGGTTATGGATGGAGCAACGAGTCGCTGTGGTGGAGAGACTTGCTCAAGCGACCCACGAGAACTTTGGTGTGCAAGGGGGAGCACAGCGAACCTTTTTACTTCCAGATGTCTGCGCGATACGACCGGGCCAACCCTATGACCAAGTGAGTCCTCCCACCTCCTCATGAAACTCAACTGCTGACATCACACAGAAACTATCCTTATATGCGGTTGAAGATCTCCGCCCCTATCACCCTGGAGAACCTCCTCCCGTTCGACTTCAAGTACCGCATCTATGATAAGAACACCAAGAAGGACTGGTCGAACTTCCTACGCAAGGGTGGTGTCAGCCCTATCCATGTCGTTGAGCTGTCTCACCTGTTGCTGCTCAGCATTGACATGCAAGACACGACCTTCAAGCCGAGCGAATTTGCCATCATCAACTCTGGGAACTCGGACGACTTCAAGAAGGAGTCACAACTTATCTGCAAGGATGATAGCGGCCTCACCCTGAACCTCAAACTACACTACTTCCGCATCCATGATGGTGGCGGTGCCTTCAAAGTCACCGTCTACAGTCCCTATATCATCTTGAACAAGACAGGGTTGGACCTGAGCATCCGATCGAAGGGCTTCATCCAGCAATCCAAGGCTGCAGCGACTCAGCCTCTGGTCGATATCTCGGATGAGCACCAACGAAAGGCCCAACCCATGATGTTCTCATTCAACAATGACGACCACAAAAACCGTGCGCTCCTCAAAGTTAGCGACTCGGATTGGAGCAAACCTCAGAGTTTCGACGCCATTGGCAGTACCGCGGAGTTGGTGCTGCACTCGCCTACTCGCAACGCAGAAGTCCACCTCGGCCTCACAGTCGACTCTGGCAATGGCAAGTACAAGATGGTCAAGACGGTGACGTTTGCTCCCCGCTACGTCATCCAGAACAAGCTGGGCGAAGACATCAACATTCGTGAACCAAGCTCGTCAGGTCTCCTGCCACTGAAGGGCGGCGCGCTGCGGCCACTCCACTTCCTCCAGAGGGGCGCTGTCAAGCAGCTCTGTCTCTGCTACCCTGGCGTCAACAACCAGTGGACAGCGCCTTTCAACATCTCTGATCTGGGTACCACACATATCAAGATCGCGAAGGCGGGTCAGCGGCAGAAGCTCATTCGTGTCGAGGTTCTCATGGAGGACGCTACCATCTTCCTCAACCTCAGCATGGAGACCAAGAACTGGCCCTTCTCCATGCGCAATGAGAGCGACACGGAATTCACCTTCTACCAAGCCAATCCCAACGTCGACGAAGACGGCATCGAGGATCGATCTGGTTGGAGGCCGGTTAGGTATCGGCTTCCCCCGCGCAGCATCATGCCGTACGCCTGGGATTTCCCGGCCGCCAAGCACAAGGAGATCTGCATCAGCGCATACAACAAGGAGCGCCATGTCAAGCTGGCCGAGATTGGTAACCTGATGCCCATGAAGTTTGTGGGCACGAATGGGCAGTCCAAGATCATCGATATCAACGTGACTGCCGACGGGCCGACCCAAACCCTGATCCTGTCCAACTTCAAGGCTTCCAAGAGTCTGTACCGCCAGCGGTCCGGCGCAGGGTCGAACAGCCGCGAAGTCTTCGAGGCGAAGGAGCTTGACACCGGCACAACTTTCAGAGCGCAGCTCAAGCTCGCCGGTATTGGAGTGTCCTTGATTAATTCCCAGCTCAAGGAACTCGCATATCTCACCTTCCGCGATGTTCAGCTTCGGTACAGCGATTCACCTCTGTATCAGACCATCAGTCTTGCTGTCAAGTGGATCCAGATCGACAACCAGCTCTACGGAGGGATATTCCCCATGATCCTGTACCCTAGCGTGGTACCGAAGCGAGCGCAGGAGATTGAGGCACACCCGTCGCTCCATGCCATGGTCACCCGAGTCAAGGATGACTCCTATGGTGTCGAGTACATCAAGTACGCGACGGTTCTTCTCCAAGAGATGACGGTGGAGCTGGATGAAGACTTCATCTACGCTGTCCTCGACTTCTCCAAGGTGCCTGGCGTGTCATGGTCAGCGGCGGACGAAGAGGACAAGCTTTGCGATGACAACATCGACATACCGGAGCCAAAGGGGCAGCAAGCGGGCAGAGACATCTACTTTGAGGTGTTGAACATCCAGCCGATGCAGCTGGATCTCTCCTTCGTCCGAACGGAGCGCGTCAACGTCGAGGACAAGACATCATCCCGGAATCCCGTCATGTTCTTCTTCAACGTCATGACCATGGCCATCGGCAACATCAACGACGCGCCGGTCCGATTCAACGCCTTGATGCTCGAGAACGTGCGGGTGTCCATTCCGGTGCTCCTTCAGAACGTGTCGAATCACTACAGCCAAGAAGCGCTCTACCAGATCCACAAGATTCTGGGCAGCGCCGACTTCCTGGGCAATCCTGTTGGCCTGTTCAACAACATCAGTTCCGGATTTGCCGACATCTTCTACGAGCCATACCAAGGCCTCATCATGTCCGATAAGCCAGAAGACTTTGGTATTGGTCTCGCCCGCGGTGCCGGCTCGTTCTTCAAGAAATCGGTCTATGGCTTCAGCGATTCGTTCTCCAAAGTCACGGGCAGCTTCGCCAAGGGCCTGGCGGCTGCCACCATGGATAAGCAATTCCAAGACCGTCGACGTATCACTCGTGCCCGCAACAGGCCAAAACACGCCATTTTCGGTGTCACTGCTGGCGCCAACAGCCTCTTCACCTCAGTGGCCTCCGGCGTGGGCGGCCTTGCCCGGAAACCACTCGAGGGCGCAGAACAGGAAGGCGCTCTCGGCTTTTTCAAGGGCATCGGCAAGGGCGTCGTCGGCCTCGCCACAAAACCTGCCATCGGCGTCCTCGACTTCGCATCCAACGTTAGCGAAGGCGTCCGCAACACCACCACTGTCTTCGACGGCACCGAACTCGACCGTGTCCGACTCCCAAGGTACATCCCCGGCGACGGCATCGTCCGTCCCTACAGCCAGCGCGAGGCCCTCGGGCAGTCCTGGCTCAAGCAAGTTGATAACGGCAAATACTTTGACGAGCAGTACATTGCGCACCTCGAGCTGCCAACGGAGGATATGGTGGTGATGGTGACGTACGCGAGGATCTTGCTGATTAGGAGCCGACGGTTGCAGACGGAGTGGGACGTGCCGTTGAAGGATGTGCAGACGATTGCGAAGGAGAGGACGGGGTTGAGCTTAACGCTGAGAGGGGGGACTAATGGGCCGTTTATCCCCATTGGGCAGGAGAGCGGGAGGACGTTTATTTATAAGATGGTGGCGGTGGCGGTGGAGGAGTTTAATCGGAGGTTTAGGGGGTTGGAGTGAGGGGAACGAGTGAAGGGGAGGGTTGAAGAGCATAGTGAACTGAGAAGGTGGGAAGGAATGGTAGGGAGGAAGGGAGGAACAGGGTAGAAGTATATTCAGGGATGGGATAAAATGCATTGCTGCAGGACGGGTGTGCTTTGAACCTGGTATTGATCGAAGAGCACAAGCAAGGATTGGGATGGCTTCGGCGGGACGGTTGTTGTCGTTGTGCTTTGGTGTATGAGTCTCTGATTAGATTTTTACTTGGATCTATTTGTTTAAAGAATCGTTGCTGTGTCTGTGAAGTGGAAGACTCGTGTGTGAGGTGGTGCTGAAGGTCAGACAGGTAAGGGGCAGTGGCTCCTTGCGTCTGCCCCTGATGTCAACAAGGGCGACCGAGATGTTAAAAAGTGGGGCATTTAAGGGTTGCCCCAGCAATTGTTTGGTGTGTCAAGGGGAAGAAAGCCCATCTGGTGCGATTGGAAGGCGCGGCAGACTGGGATAAATTCTGCGTTTGCCAGGCTGGAGCTGCTGGATTTCCTTAAGCAGACATGTTTTCGACTGCGATTTTTCAGATTTGGCGTGCAACGCCCGCTGGAGGCATTTTGTCTGCACCTCGCATGACGGCGTCCAACCGCAAGCTTCCCCGCAGATGCAGCGAAGGCGATGGCTGTGAACTCGGGGTGTTCCGCACATTCCGCGCATCGCACCAATCATTTTCTTGAGCGGCTGATAAGGGACCCCGCGGTCAGGCAGAAACGAACACCTGTCAAGGGCGGCTTCACCACCATCCTCAACCTCGACCGCAACCTCGAACTCTTTCAGTCCCCGATCTGACCATGTGGCTCATCAACACCACAACGCTGACCCTCAAGTTCTTCCTCAAGCCGCCGCCCCGATACGCCATCCTCTCACATGTCTGGACAGATGAAGAATGCTCCTTCCAGGAATTCCGGTCTCTCGAGACCAGCAGCAATGACCCAGCCGTCACCAAGAAAAAGTGATTCAAAAAGATTGAAGCCTGCTGCCAGTTGGCCTTGAACCAAATGTTCGACTGGGTGTGGATCGACACATGCTGCATCGACAAGACCAGTAGCGCTGAACTCTCGGAAAGCATCAACTCCATGTTTGCGTGGTAAGAGGCATCCACCATCTGCTATGCATATCTGGAGGATGTCGAGTCAACTTCTACAACTCGGATCCCTCGGCCAGAGCCCACGCGACCAATTCAGCTAGAAAGGAAAGCCTCCAGTATATGGTACTCGAGGGGATGGACTCTCCAGAGCTCCTAGCAGCATCCAGTGTGGATTTTTACAACCGTTCGTGGAAGAAGATTGGTGGGAAATGGCTCCTCCGGAAAGAGATCTCGGAAATTACAGGCATTGGAGAAGCCGATCTTGCTTTCTTCGACCGCGGACGCTCCAGCATTGCGCAAAAACTGTCGTGGGCGCCCACACGCCAAACGACCAGGGTTGAAGATGAGGCATATTGTCTACTTGGAATTCTTGGCGTATATCTGCCTCTGCTCTACGGCGAAGGAGAAAACGCATTTCGACGGCTGCAGGAAGAGCTCATCAGGACTTCGACCGACCAAACCATCTTTGCATGGTCACACTTTTCCATCCATCCAGGCAATTGTGGTATGCTGCATCATCCCCCCGAGACTTCCGGCAATCAGGCTCTATGGTAAGCCACCGTTGGCCAATCGATGCGCAATTCATAACACCCAAGGCCAATGTACCTCTGGGTTCCTCTCCAGAGCCCGGCCTAAACAAGGCATACACGATGACCAACGCGGGGCTCGCCATTGAACTTCCCATGAGGAGTTTTCCGAAGCACTCGGAATTTTCGTCGACTTTCGAGCATCTGTCCCTCGCTCTCTTGAATTGCCGTGATACTTCCAAGTCAGATAATACGGCCGTTGGAATTATGCTTACTTCATTCAGCAACACGCCCAACAAGATGTTGACGTCCTTGGAGAGAACTGGGCCCCAAGAGCACTGTCACATCGATATGGAAACTAGGACCTTGAGCTTCGGCTACCCTTTCATGTTGCTCGGGAAGTCTCAATTCCACAGCATTGAGCCCTTTGAGTTCAAGGCGGTCGTAGTGTCCCCTTATAGCAATCGTAGGGCGACCCGTACCACCAAGGTTTGGAGGCGCCCTAGCTACAGGTCGCGAATTTTGTTCTCGTCTGATCTGGAACGCCAATTCCATTTCCTCAGCAACCGAGCAGTCGAATCTGGCGAGGGATGGCATATCTTGGAGCTGACTCGTACGGAAGAGGAAGCGGAGATAAATCTGTCTCTGGATAATGGACAAAAACTCTCCCTACTGTTTGTATGCAAGTGGCGCGGTCGCAGCTCCGACTTGACGTGTGGAATACGGATTGAGTCAAGTGACTCAACGTCAGAGAACACCATTCCAGCTGGGCAGGCAAAGACGGGGCTTCAGGAAGGCTGGAAGTGGTCACGGGTATATTCCTGCTCGACAAGCCAGCGTCCAAATGGGTGGCTGTGGTTTGAACACAAACTTCCCGATGGTAGATTTATCGTGGCCAGCATTTCCAAGATACCGGATAAGGATGGGGATAGGGATGGACAGGGGCCGGTGACTGACCTTATTTATTTTGAGGTGAAGAAGCTGGAGTAGTGGAGGATACGCCGGAGATGGGTCGGGGATCAAGGGCAAAATGTTGAGATGAACGAGGCTATGAGTGAGCCGTTATTAATAAAATACAAGTTGACCAGCCTTGTAGCTTCTCCGTGCTTAGGCGCGGTCTGGTTTGTTAGTAGTGAAGGTGAACTTGGGATCAACTTTCAGACCAGGAGATGGCGATGGCTCTTGGAACAATATCCTTTAATCTTGGTTGTAATTCAAGGCTAGAATTTGACAATGTGAGACGTCAAGTATGCACTCAATACACGCAACAATTACATCATCATTATCATCATCATCATCATCATCATCATCATCATCATCATCATCAGCGATAGCTCCCAACAAGAAGCACACACTCCCAACATCTCAGAATCAAAATTATTCAGCCCACAACAAGAACGACATTAAATCATTTTCATTCTGAAAGGTTAGGAGTGTGTGCTCTTTGGTGGGAGCTATCGCTGATAATGATGATGATGATGATGATGATGATGATGATGATGATGATGATGGTGTGATTGTTATGTGGATGGAGAGAAGGATGGCAAGTGTACGAGGGTCTTTCTGAGATAACCATTACGTGCGACAACGGCCTTTTTATCTCTGGTGATTTTCCAAATCGATAGAGTTTCGGACTCGGCCGACGGAGTTGTCTTCGGCTCCTGTGAGTAAGTTGTCGCCGTATGATTGGGTTTGCCGAAATCTTGTGGATTGATATAAAGTTAGGTTTGTCGTTGGTTGGTGACCGGGAACTTTGTCATTGAATTTATGGTTTTTTTTTTACTTCGGTGGCACACGAAGCCGTGGCTTCATGGTCGCCACATTCTCCGTTTCTCACACAACATTCGGAGTTTGAGAATTCGTGGACCTAGAGACCTTCGCAGCCATGAATTGCAAAGAAAAGAATATTTGTCGATTGTTTACTTTCCTTGGCATTGCGCCTGAAGCCCTTGATTATTGTGGGCCTATTGACCCCCTCCCCCCTGCTATCTCGTTCAAATAATATAGAACACTCCACCCCGGCGCTTCAGTGGCTGCCAGGAGACAGCTATTGGATCCAAGACAGTATCTGGGCCCTATTCAGTCACATTCCTCTCCCGGCCGGCCGCCAATTGCTGCCCAACACAAACGTGCCCCGTTCCAGAGCCTGAAGTAGACTTCTCAGAGAATTGTGCAACAACACGTTGGCTTACGTGTTGGAGACTTCTCACGAATATGGTAACTCTTGTATTCGTTGATGGGGACTGGACCCTCAACGGCGGGCCTGGTAATAGGTTCGGAACCTCGTCTTGATGGGTCGGAACCTGCTGGTTGCGGATCGTTGGTCTTCGGCTCATGGGAAGTGGCACTTTCTGGGGCAGCAAGCGGTGGAACTTGACGGTTGTACGGCGGGTTTGGTGTATCCAAAGGAGGAGGGGTAGAATTCCCGTTAGTCGGCTCCTCGGGCTCGGGCGTCAGCTCATTGAGAACAGGGGGAACACCTTCAGGGGTTCTTGCCAACTGTTTGGCGAGTTCCAACCTGAGGTTGAAATCCACCGGGGTGCGTTTCAACTGCTTGTCCCTGCCGAAGATCTTGTCGACGGAAAAGCGCGTGCCGGGGAAACGTTCCGGCAGCTTCGTGTAGTACCACCATACCTCGGCCCAGCAGAGCGCATACAGGCTCGTCTCGACATCCATAAGCAAGTACTCTCGAGATCCTGAGTGGTGCTCGGCAGAATTGGTCTCGAAAGGTTTACTAGACAGTTTGGCGTGGTAAATCCAGTGCTTGGCGGCATACGTGATGAAGTCGTGGTCATCGATGCGCTTCTCAATCTCAGCTTCCCATTCCCTGGGTCGAAGGTCGCGTCTTTCAACATTGAATGCGTCTAGCAACAGGTAATCCATGCAGAGGCTGCTTATAACGGCGTCCGCTCTTTCGTCTTGGAAGGCGTAATGCTGATGATTCTTTATGTCCGGGAGAGGCTGAAAATATCTCGTTGGCGTAGAAAGATACTCCTTGAGGGACCTGTGAATAAGCTCAAATCGGCCATCGGACCGCAGAGTCACCAACGGCATGCATTTGAGCAGGATCTCGCGCTTCAGGTTTCTGTACCCAGTCTCAATCTCCGGGCGCTCGACCAAATCCTTGTCCACATGTCCCTCGGAGACATCCGATGCCTCTGGTCCGCTGACGTCGAGGAGCCAGGCCAGCCCAAGTTCAAGGCTCTTTTCGTTCAAGGCGCGGCCAGTTTTGAAGAGCATGGCTAACCCCAGCTCAAGCTCCTCTTTGTTCATAGCGTGGCCTTGGTATGCCCCCCAGAACAGAACGCCGCGCAGAAGGTTCTTTCTCTTGGCCTCGGAATCTTGGCTGGTGTGAGGAACTCGAGTGATTCGCCCCAGTATCTTGTCGTAGAAACAAGCGATGCTGTTTCCCAGTGAGTCGCCTGCTCCTGGATTTCGAGCGATCTCCCTGAGCGCGAGACGGGCTATGATGTACATGTCTCCAGCAATAGTCTGAATCTTTTGGCGTAGATCTGGTATCTCTCGGTCGTCCAGCCGGCCGAGTTTGCCAAGGGTGTCCAGTTCCTTCGTCACGGTCTTCTTGATGTCTCTTTTCGTTTCACGCTGTGGGATCTGGTGCTCCTTGAAACCACACTCCCTGAGCGCCTCACTATGAATTCCACCTCGACGAGAGAGAACTATCATTCGAATATTTCCGCTGCTGATCTTTGTGCGTGCACCTCTTGTGTGTTTTTCGCCCATGATTACTTTCAAGACGTCTGTGAGCCCGCTTTTGTTGACAATGATCTGGTCAATCTCGTCCAAGATCACGGTTAAGCGCCGAGGTTGGGATCCAGTCGTAATGTTTTCAATCATTTCGCGCCAAAGGTATTCGATTTCTTCGTACTCTGACGGTCGATGCTCCTTCAACTTGCCGCTCAGGGGGTGAATCAGTATTGGGTAGCTGATGAGGATCGAGTGGAGCAAGCAAGCCAACATCCGCCATGGCGTAACGCATCCATCCTTCATAGATACGAGGCAGAAGTGGATCAGGAGATCGTTCTTTTGAGCATCGGTCTTCAGATCTTCCAAGATGAGCGTCTTGATATGCTGTGCCAGGTGCGTCTTTCCACAACAAAGCCCCCCGGTTAGCCACAACTTGCTGGATGCCCACTTCCTCCAAGGCTGGAATGGTTGGAATTTTTTGTCATCTTCTATCCATTCGCATGTCCCTCCGGTTAGGAGAGCGGGCGGAGGAGGTGTGGGAAGCAGAACATCACGAGTTCCAAGCGACTGCAGTAACCTGCGGCGATCTTCGCTGAAATACTTCTCTGCGAGGATTACAATTAGACCACAGGGCCGCTGATGGGGACATTGTATACACACCCTTGAATTTCCTCGACTCCTTCTTTACGTCCTCGAGGAGCGAAATGAGCCACCCGGGTCCATCCTCCGGCTTGACGCCAAAGGCACAAGCCTGGAAGTGGTCCTGGCTTCGCAGTTGCGCTTCAAGGTCCCAAAGTTTATCCCAACTCGCATATAAGCTCGCGTATGGCTTCGGCACGACCCACAGCTTGGCTTGTGTTAGTTTCAACAACGTCCTCGATTCAATGAAGAGGGAACGCGTACTGGCTCACTGCGTCCCTCGACAGGCCTCCCTTCCACGTAGTTTCGCAAAACAATATCGCCACTGGAGATTCGAAGGAACTCGGCCGAAATGCTGTCGAGGGGCTCAATGTCTTCTTTAGGAACCATGCGCAACGGCGCTTGAATGCCTAGGGCTTGATTCACAGAGTCTGCCTTGAATATCCTTGCAATGACTTCGGCGTGGCCGCGGTGAGGGGTTGCGCAGAATATCTTTGATCGCGGTTAGAACAACAGCTCTCAACTCGGATGGGGAACGCCTTACCGCGGCGCATGCCGAATAGGCGATATTACGGAATCGCGGGTCGTCTCGAGCGATAATGAGAGCCTTGTGCAAGGTTTCCGAGGTCAGCCCTTGGACGCATATCAGAGTCATGGACAATACCTGCCTGTTTGACGATGACGCCACCAGTGCTGTGCCCGATGAACGCTATGGGGCGCATCTCCTCCGAGGGGTCTGTTCTGTGGTTGATCAAATCCTGGAGGAGCTTCTCGGCACGCTCATAGACGGTTTTTAGCCGGTAGTCGTCGTTGACGAAGTCTGAATAGTCGAAAGCTAAGACTCTCAACTTCCTCCGTTTTTCTTTAGAAACCCAGTGCTCGGACCACAGGGTAGACCACGTTTCGCGGGCATCTTCTCTGCCACGCCCTTGGACCAGGATCACACTGGAAGTTGTATTAGCGGGCAGTTTAAACTTGTGCGGATCGGGGGACACCCACTCGAATTCTGGCTGGTCGACTCGGGCGGGTTGAGGCTCGAGCAGTATGAGTTTGCCGACGTCTTCCATGGTGCTGCAATGCGAGAGGCGCGTTTTCGAGTTGGTGAAGGGCAGAGCGCTCCGAAAGGAAGTTGGAAGTTGAAGCCCCCCGCTCTCGGAGCCATCTCACATCAACGTCTCCACGACGAGGCTTCAAACTGCAGTTCTGCAGCACAGCCATGCTTAAGGTGGGTATTTCAGGATCCAATCGGCTTTCGACTCGTGATGCGCTTGCTGCCGTGACAGCGGTGCGTTTGACTGGTGACAGTGATGCCGGAATGTCGACCAGGGCAGGCAGATTGCAAGGTGTTTGTGCGTTCAGGCTCGTCACTGGCTGCACGCAAACCCAACTGGCAGCGACCTGTCCTTCCTACCTTACCCAGACCCGCTCGCAGCTTCCCCACTCAACGCACGGGGGTTCAGCTGGGCTCGCCACAATTTCCGACGTGGACCAGTAAAACACTGTGTTCATCTGCGCGTTGCATTCTCTTGCATACCCCAGCGGTGGGGAACGAGCGAGCTGCTGGCCGGGGTCCCACACTGGTCTCTGCCCGGCAAGTCGAGTGCTGTGGACCTCACCGAAGCTCCGGCCGAAAATGAGAACTCAAACGCGTGAGATGATTCATCATGTTCTCCGGGGTTTAACGTTGGCCGACTCTGGGACAGCTGGTTTAAAGACCCGCGCTGCGCTTTGATCGACTTCCCCCGGCCTCCTTCAATCTTTCCGCCTTTGTGCACACACATCGCTCGCCAACTTGCTACTCTGATGCAGCATCACTTGCGCCGCGAACGAGCTGAAATCATCTCCAAATTATACAATGTCGAGTCGGGTGAGACTATCTATATCGAAGTCCAACAGGCAGCGGTGACCCGTGGCTGATCTGATCCGTATTCACAGGACAACGGCGTCGGGGCGCAGACGATGGGGCCAAGCGGGGCCCGTCTACCAACAGGGAAGACCTCAAGGAAAACCGCAGGGGAGACTTCGGGGAAGACCTCGGTGGATTGGAGAAAAGACCACGACGAGCGTAAGGCGCGGCGTGCGGCGGCCCAGGACCCCCGACCACCACGGACCAACACAAACCCAATCATGCCGATCCGAAGACAATCTACCACGGACTCGATCCACTCGATTGACCCAACGAATAACCTCGGCATCAAGCTCGGGGACTTGGAAGCAACTCTGGGGGAAAAGGCCTACGTACTTGGAGAATGGCTACGTGATTTTGAGCAAAAGGAGAACGTCCTGGAAGAGAGACAGAGGGTCCTGGAAGACAGGGAGTCAGCCCTTGACAAAAGAGAGGCGAAACTCCAGGAAAGGGAGTCGTCGTTGTCGTTGGAAAGTGGACAATCCGAGACCGCGAATGCATCGAAGCTGGGAAAGCTTGACGTTGAGGCCGAGAGGGTCAACATCGAAAAGGTCTACAATCAGATGCGGGAGATGAAGAAGAGAGACCGGCGGCTCCGAGATACGTTGAAGGAACTCGATTTGGAGTGGGTGTTGGGACCAGCAGCTCGGCAGGAGCCTGCTTCCGATTTTTTCTGAAGAGCCGCAAGTACCTACCCAAGTCCCTCAATCCGGCTGCTGCCGCTGCGGAGCAGTTGGGCACCCCCACAGCAATGCGCCGTCACTGCGCCTTCAACTTGTTGTAACCCAGCGTCAATTGACCAAGTTCCCAACGCATTGTTCAATTTGTTTTCGCCAGTTGCCTTGCGAAGAAAAAAAGGGCAACGAGCACTTTCAGCGCGCAAATGTTTACATAGTGCGCACGCCGCGTGGCTCATTCATGGCCGCCTTTTGCTGCAACAGCCAACAATGCTGCTCTGTGTTGGGCCTGAAAACATTCTGGAGGCAGTCTTGCTGCCTTTCTCGAGTTGGGCTGGGATAGGCGAGACGACGTGGCCAGGAACTGATGGGCGACTCTTATCCAGCAGACCTAAGCATAACGCGCCCGACGATTTGCCTTTCCCATGACCTGAAAGAAAATCGCAGTCTCTTTCGCAAAACAAGGTCTAAGCCACCGCATTCAAAGCTCTCTCAACCAATGGTATTAGAGGACAGCATGCGCTAATACAGTTCGGGGAACCCGACGGCAGACTCTTGGTTGCCTCTCTCGCTGTGATAGTGAGGCTGTCGGGCAGTGGCCCAGAGATAGCGCTGGAAGTTGGGAGAAACAATATCTGCCAACGCCATTGACTATTCACTGGATAGGCTTGACTGAAATAACTTGGCCCCCAGGTCAAAGGCTCTGAGGCACGTCTATAAGACTCAGGCTTTCACAGCGTACCTCACAATGACTTCCTCACCCCAAGTAAACTCGACGTCGATATCACCACGACTCCCGGAAGCAACATACTCGTTTGCCTCGCACTACCCGCACTCGCATTGAGGACGCACCAGAGGTAACAGACGTTCTCTCCCAGTCACCCGGCGCTAGAAACCTTCTGACCAACCGAGTAGCAACTCGAAAAGTCACCCACCATGTTCGCCAAGTTCGCCAACAAGGTCGCGACTGGGCCTGGAGACACTTCCAACACGCCCACGGCCTTCAAGTCCAACGATGATCCAGAGCTCCCCTCACCCAGGTTTGCGGATAGGTCAATGATAGGATCGAGCAAGTCAACCCAGTCGAACGGCGACTCTCCTCCGGTCAAGACCTCAGGGAGGTCAAGCAGCAGACGAACCCAGAATCGTGACTCAGCTCCGATCGCCTCTCCCGCCCAGCAAGAGTATCGAGCCCCGTCACCTCTGTCCACCAGGTCTGAATGGAACCCCGAGACTGTTGCGCCGAGGTCTATCAGGCCAAGTGGCTATCTCCCCCCTCCGACCCTCGCCAACAAGCCAATGGATGCTCAGGCGCCCGCCAGGCCCAAACTTGAGGAGGTCCCCGCCATGTCGAGCCCAGTCCTCACCAGGCCAACCCAAGTCCAGACCAAGGACAACCACACGCCACCTGCATCTCCGCCAGCATCTCCCCCTGTCGCTCACAAGCGGATTCACCAAGACAGAGCTGCCAAGCGCGCCGCAGCGGAACGTGAGAGAAAGGAGAGGCAGAAAAGAGCCGGCGGCGGCCCGCCAACACCACCTCCAGACGACGCAGGCGAAGCATCCTCCGACGAGTCTGACATAGCAAAGAAGATCGAAGGTCTCGTGGAGAATGGAATGGGAGTCGCAAGCGACCTTGATCGCGGCAGGAAGAACGCCCTCGGTCAGTATGAGACTGCCGAGGAGGCCAAGATCAGACTGGAGAGAGAGCTAGCGGAGGCGTTGAGGAAGCTGGCGGGGGTTAATACCAATGCTGCAACTCTGGTGGAGGAGAAGGAGAGGATGAGCAAGGAGCTGGATGCTGCCAAGGGAAAGGCGGATTCGGCGATGCAGGAGGTGAAGAAGTTGCAGGGAGAGGTAACCGGAGTGAAGGCGGCCAAGGCGAAGGTGGACCAGGAGCTGGTCAGCGTCAAGACTCAGTTGACTGAGGCTCAGAACGCGAAGACAAAGGTAGAGAGTGATTTGACCGGAAAAGTCAACGAGGCGGTCAAGGCGAGGGAGAAGGTGGAGAAGGAGCTGAAGACCGTCACCGATGCGAAGGGTGTGAAGGAGAGGGAGCTCGCGACAGCCCTCAGTGCCAAGGCCCAGCTGGAGAAGGAGCTCAAGACTGCTACCGAAGCGAAGGGTTCTACGGAGAAGGAGCTTTTGGCAGCTGTCAATGCCAAGGCTACGACAGAAAAGGAGCTCACGGCTGCTATCAACGCCAAGACCAAGGCGGAGACGGCGCTCAGGGAGGAAGTGGAGGCTAGAGCCAGGGCGGAGGGAGAGCTGGATGAGTTGAGGAGCGAGCGCGATGAATTGGTGGACGACCTGAACAAGCAAGACGACGAATTGGATGCGTACCTCAAGCAGGTTGAGCGTCTTGAGGAGCATGTGAAAGAGCTTGAGGGGAAGTTGAGCGGGGCTAGCCGGGAGGTCGGGACCCTCAAGCGGAGGATCGCAAGATTTGAAGTGGCTCTGAAGAGGGCCGAGCAGATCATTGACCAAGGAAATGAGCGGTTCGCCAAGATCAAGGTGAGGTAGACGGTGGGCAGGTAGACGGCGAGTAGGTGGTCTTGGATAGGCGGTAGTTGACAAGGAGGTATAGATGCTTTTTTTTTGACCCCGAAATGGTAGAGATGCAGAAATTTTCTTTGAATGGGCGAATTAGAATTAGATAGGCAGCAACCCAGAAAACAACACATATTGTTCCAGATCTAGATCATTATCTGCGGCAAGGTCTCTATTGGCTGCTGCCTTGCAGACGAGTTGGACTTGGGTGCGTTGAAGATGGCGATCCTCGCTCAACCCACGCTGTATCCAATAGCAAATGATGTTCCCAATCCGACCAGGCCTCCACTCCCTCTCCCATCTTCCAGGATAAGATACAGCGCGTGGCTAGACAGAAACTAAGGCAACTTGGGGCCACGAGTACTTCTCCCTGCAGGCGGTGTGGCCCGCGGCAGCTGCAGCTCGGGTTGGGACCTGCCTGCATTTGCAGCTTTGTGGAGCTCCCCACCACCACCCAACATCACATGCAGGTTCAGGCGCTGCCCAACGACCTGGGATGCTGTCCAGTCCCCATCGGATGGACCCCAACCAGGCTCCCTACTTGGGATGATTGCGTTCCCGCACTCTCAAACATTCATCACCACCACTTCAGATTATCAGGTCTTCTTATTTCCATTCTTTCCTTCGCATCCGAGCCATCAGGTGCTTTCAGGAGTGGCGGTTCTCCCTGGCTTAAAATCGCAAGCCCGGCACACTGTCAGTTGGGTTGGATATGGGAGCTCTGCCGCAGGGCAGATTCCATGGCGCTGTAGCATAGGGCTGCCTTCGATCCAAAGCGCTGCGACATGGAAGATGGAGCGACACGATGCGGCGTCGTCACCTCGATGCGGCAGCTCCAGCTGGCCAGGGAAGTCCCTGGGATAGCTTGCCAACGAGAATCTATGAAGCGATGGACAAAGACTGGATAGGTGTGTCACGGTAGGTGGTGGGATGGGGACGGGGCAGTCCAAATCAGGGCTTTGCAGCTTGAGGAACCCATAACAGTGAAGGCGGTCTCATGTTAACGCTCCGCTGAGAGTGTCGGGGAGAAAGAGCCCGAGAGGCTCTTTTGGCCTCTGGGGGCGCCGTTCGAGGATCTTGTGATGATTTCCGTCTTGTGATGCTTTGTGCAGACCGATAGTTTTCTTAGCCGAGCAGAGAAACGCTAGAGCGTGTCTGTTTGGTGCTCCGATAAGTTCTGCCAATCCATGAACCTAGAATTGCCGTCACATTCGCTCGCAAACAGTTACAGAACTTGATGCACGACATCAAATTAAACTACTTTTTGGTTGACCCATCAGAAAGGCACAGGCCCAAGGTGATACGTCACAACCGTGTGTTTCTCAGCTCAGGCAAGAACGTCGGGCAGCAGCTGATGTTTGAGGTCAAAGTCTCCTTCCCCTCTTCATGCCTCTTTCCCCACCCCAACGTTCGTTCCCTTCCCAGGCCTGCATTTTCTGCTTCTCCAAGTCGCTCCCAAGGATCGCACACGCATTCATTCTTCGTCCAGGCTCTTGTCTCGCATTTCAACATTGCAAGACAGGTCTTGGACCCCTTGCAGCATGACAGGATTGCAGCATGACGGCGCGGGCCAGCAACTTTGGGTGTCAGTGAGAGACAACGTCCAAAGAGGCTCGGGAACCCAAATCAACGGCTCTATTGCCCAGCTCAGCCAGTACATTACCCGTAGGCTTGCCCAACTCTCTTCTTGCCTCTATCTGTTTCTCTGCTTGACCTTGACCCAGAGTGGTTCAAGGTCTGGCGCTGTCTCCGGCCACGACTTGAGCTAACGAGTTCAACCTCCGCCCAGAAACTGGAAGCAAGGAAGCCGAATACCTCCGAGACCTATACATCACCGATCCTCGATACGACAAGCAACGTCTTGAGAGCGCCGCTGGCGGAGTCCTCAGCGTTGCCTGCAAGTGGATTCTAGATCAAGCGACATTCCAGAACTGGCGAGATGACCCTGATTCCAACCTCCTCTGGATCAAGGGAGGTCCCGGGACTGGGAAGACGATGGCTTTTGGGTATATCATTGACCAACTGGTTGGTGGAAAGGGAGAAGGGGACTTGTTTGCGTATTTCTTCTGCGAGCAGGGGAATAGAGACGCGGATAATGCCTCGGCGGTGCTCAGGGGTCTCTGCTACATGCTCATCACGCGCTGGGACAATCCTGACACGACCCTTTTGGACATTGTCGAGAAGGTGTTCGATACTACTGGTGTGAGGTCATTCGACGGACCAGGCGCTTGGTTCAGGTTGGAGAAGATTTTCCGGAGGATGTTGGAACATTTGAGCAAGAGTGGAGAGGGTGGGACCATTCATCTCTTTGTTGACGCATTGAATGCGTGCGGCGAGAATCTTCAGAATCTTCTGAAGCTTATTGTTGATACCGCAGACTCCAAGGACACGCCCCGGGTGAAATGGCTAGTGACGGGCCATCGTGGATCCAACATCTCCAGGATCTTGAATATCGGCGGAACGGACACGCGACACAGCATGGATGTGGACGACTATCCGAAGGAGATGATGGACGCGGTGGATGCCTTCATTGATGACCGAACGGAAAGGATTGCAGCTAGCCATCGCGGTGTCGACGTCGTGGAGGTTCGAGAGCTGCTCCGCGGGAAGGTTGGGAAAAGGCATTCCTTCCTCTATACGGCCCTCCTTGTCGCAAGCACCCACAAAGCAAGAGATCGAGAGGAACTTCTGGATATCCTCGAGAAAGCAGCCCAGGACATCACGGGGTTGTATGAGGAGACGGTCAGCCGCATCCATGATCTAGAAGATGATGACGTTCGGCGTGGATGTCTTGACGCTCTCGGTGCCGTCGCTGCGGCCTACGGCCCTTTGTACTATCTGGAACTACGAACCTTGGTCACCATCAAGTTGAACACAACTGCGGAACGGGTCAGACAAGAGTGTGAGACATTCTTCGTCGTCAACGAGGATTGGGAGGTTCAGGTTGTCAACCAGTCAGCCCGAGATTTCCTCCGCAACAGCCCGCTCACGCCCAGTCTCGAGAACCAGCACCGTCGTCTCTTCTCTCAGTCACTCAAGGCAATGCAGAGACAGCTCCACAGGGATATGTGTCAGGTAATACACCCGGGTTATGCCGCGGTTGATCTTAAGCCAGAGCATCATGGACTGCTGGTAGGTGTTGGTTATGCCAGTGAGTACTGGATCGAGCACTTTATTGCATCTGGGAAGGACAGTCTCGAGCCCAGAGATGTGGAAGCCGTTCATGCATTTCTGAAGGACAAGTTTCTCAACTGGGTGGAAGTGATGAGCCTGCTTGGTAACGGGCGGGACGCACTATTGTCATGGTCTAAACTGGTCAACTTCCTCCAGGTCAGAGCTATTCCGGAGCGTCTATTTACCATGACTAACGTCAAACAGGGAGCTTCTAGCGTCGACGGCTTGATCGAATTCGTCAAAGACGCACGACGCTTCCTCGAGTTCAACGCTGAGTCCATCTTCACACATCCCTTGCAGGTATACGCCTCTGCGCTTGTATTCGCCCCAACGAACAGCACTATCAAGGGACTTTTTGCAGAACAATACGAGCCTAGTTGGGTATCTATTGGCAGCGGGATGGAACGTCCACACTGGAGCCTCTGGACCAGAACTCTCAACCCAAAGACCAAGGGCGTAGCCGTCGCAAAACCGCCTTGCTTCTCGCCTGATGGGACTTGGGTTGCGGCTTTGATGGAGAGACAAGATGATCTGTCCGAACGCCGGTATTCTGAAGTCGCGGTCTGGGATCTTGAGACAGTAACTTGCATGTGGACGCTGCCAGGCGCCACTGGCTGCGTCGGTTTCCCGAACATGACGAGCAGGTTGGCGGTCACGATGGACGGAAATATGGAGTTTTGGGACTTGATACAAGGTTGTTGGGACACTAGCAAACATATCAAGGACCTCAGCACAGCTTGCGCGGCGTTCTCATCGGACGGAATCTGGCTAGCAGCGGCGACGGGGGAATCCCACACCGAGGTGGAAATATGGGACTGGGCGAGACGAGACTATGTCCTCTCCGTTGGTCGGGAGGGAGATTTTGTGCCGGCCATCACCTCAATCGCTTTCTCGGCCAGCGGTTCCTGGCTCGCAACGGCTGACGGCGATAGCGTTTGTGTCTGGAGTCACGAATCAGGGGATTGCCTGTGGACGATTGGCACCAGCGCCACGGCTGTCGGATTCTCAAAAAGTCCCGAAGACTTTGTCCTGGCGGCCGGATGGGATATGGTCACGACGTGGGACTGGCAAGGGAAAAGGCAGGCCCGGAAGCTTTTCGTCGAGAAGAATTCGTCTCTGAGAGAATCATTGAACCCTGTGGCTCTATCTGCCGACGGCAGTCGGTTTGCAGTGGCGAAGACCTCGATGACTCGAGTGTGGGATGCCACGACGAGACGCCGTATCCAGGAGCTGAGTGGATATGATGAGGTCCATGTTGCCTCCTTTTCACCCGACGGGAGCCAGTTGGCACTGGGAGATGTATGGGGTCTGAAGATCTGCGATACCACGTCATCCGATCTGAAGGAAATTCGGGAGGATAAATGCCACCGGGGCAAGATCAAGTGGATAAAAGCCCTGGACGGCGGGAGGAAAGTAGCATCTGTCTCAGTTGACGCCGTCATTGTCTGGGAGACTAGGACTGGCCGCCAAGTGTCGAAACTTGAACCCGAGGTGGAAATCGAGCCCCAGGAGGGATACGATGACGATGACCTTTTGGATGTTTCTTTCTCCAGCGACGGGTCTTGTGTCGTCATCATCCACCGTCACCGCAACCCAACGGTTTGGAATATCGAGACCGGCGAGATGTCTGATCCTATCCCCGAAGCGGCAGCACGGGCATGTGTTTCACCAGACGGAAAGAGAGCCGTGATAGTCGACTTCGAGGACTCGGTCAAAGTCTGGAATCTGGAAGATTGCCGCTTCGACCGCGATAAAATGGACTACGGACCGGGCAGTCCAGCGGAGTGCGTTGCTTTTGCTCCAAAGTCTGATTTGATTGCGGTCTCATCCGGCGGTGAAGTCGCTACCTGGGTGTTGAGCGGGCGACGGTGGAAACAAGATCAAACCGTGACGGATACTGGGTCTGGGACGATAACATCGCTTTGCTTCTCTTCGGACGGGACACATCTTGTGGGCTCAACCGAGAACGAGTCAATCATCTGGTACGTTTCAAGCGGTGACCTCTTGGGAAGCGTTGACGGATTGGGGCCTGGGATCAATGTGGTTGGATTCAACGCATACTCGCCTTTCATCCAGACAAGCTTGGGTCTATTCGTTACCAACGATGCAGGGGTCGACAGTGAGTTGCGGTGGGGTGGCACGTTTGACCTACGGAAACTGCGACACCAGGGCTTTGGGCTCGACGCGGACATGTCATGGATCACTTGGGGATCTCACCGAGTGCTTTGGCTCCCGCCGGAGTACCGTCCCAATAGCATGGCGGTGCTGCCTGTGGAGAAATCTCGACACATGGAATCTTCACTCATCGCTCTCGGCTGCCGTTCGGGCAGGGTCGTTTTTCTGCGGTTCCCGCGTAATGCGTCGCCGCTTGCGCCAGCAAGAGAAAGATCGTCGGAGGACAACCTATAGAGACATGGCCGAGGGTGGTGCTGTTAAGGATAACAAGGCTGCAGTCGAGCTTGGGGGGGTTTGGACAGGGAGATGTACTATTGACCCTATGGCAGGTCTTTCTCATGATATGGCCGAAGTTCTCACCTCGCCGCCTTTCAACCCCTCATACCCATCTCCTCTCCCTACATTGACAACTTCTGGATAGCCCCCCAGAACCACTGGTCTCCCTTCCATCACAACCACACTGCCCTGCCCCTCCCCGGTCCCAACCACATCAACCTCCGGCACCCTCCTCATATAAAACCCCTTTTCCTCTCCCGGCATTCCCCTCCCCAAAGTTGTATGTGTCACCATACACAAAAAGCTCTTACTCCAACTCCTATTCTCGCCCCATACCAACGCCCCCCACGCTGCCGCCGCCAGAACCGCGACGAGCGCCGACAACAGCAACTGCAGTCCGCTCACCGCAGGTACCAACTTCTCCAGTCTGACAGTAACCATCCCCGGGTCAACGCTAACCGCGAACGCCCTAGCTACCAACAAATCCATCACCGTCGGCCCCTTGTTCCACACCCAGTCAAGAACAGGTTGATCAAGGGACTCGGAGCTGACGTTACTTCGTCCCTTTCCAAGTCCGTAGACGGCCAAGAATGCAGCGGTGTCGACGGTCCCGTAGAACCGGGCGCCCTCGATGGACATGGTAGCGCCGGCACAGTTAGTCTGAGTGATCTTCCCGCCGAAAGCTTCGTTTTGGAAGGGTTGCTCGCATGGGCTGAGCGGGGCCGGGGGATTAGATATGGTCTCGGAGTGGATTAGGGTGATGTTGACCGAGGAGAGGATGATGGTGGAGAAGACCTCGGTGCCGGAGACGGGGTTGAGTGTGGTGAGGTAGGAGAAAGTTGATTGGAAGACAGAAGTGGGCGACGAGGAGAGGGTGAAGCCGTAGATGTAGCTGGAGCGGTTAGATTGAGCGGAGAGCATGTCGGATGTGATTTGGGCGAGGAGGGAGTTGGCCTCGGTGGCGTTGGGGCCGGCGGCGCGGAAGATGAGGTCGGTGACTTCGGATGGGGCAAAGGGGACGCCCGGGTTGGTGAGCATGGTGGCGCGGAAGATTGACTCGGTGAAGGTGTGGCGGCGGTTGCCTTTAGTGACGGTGAAGACTTGCATCACGGCGGCAGAGCCAGTGCCGCGGCCAAAGGCTGCCCAGACGTTGTCGGTGCGGGAGGGGGAGATGTATTGGGAGTCGTTGTAGGAGGACTGGTCGTCCCAGTGTACTTCGGGCTGGCCGAGGAGGTATTGTTGGTAGCCGGCGGCGAATTCGCTGTGGAAGGTGCAGTTCCAGGTGCCCGCACCACCGCCGAACAGGATGCACCGATGGGGGAATGTCTGGTTGTTGGCTTCGAGGTCATTGGGGATGGGTGCGTATGTGTCGGCCGAGACGGAAAAGCCCTCATCGTCAAGCCATATGCGCGCGCCAACCTCCCTCAGGCTCTCCGGCTCTACAGTCTCGGGTGTGCCCTTTTTGACATCGCCCGTCAGGGTAATGTTGACGCCCGACCTGAAAAGTCCGACCCCTATGGCTCGTCGAAGAGACTCATCGGACATTGTGTTGAGCGTCTCGGCGCTGAGACGCAGCGGAATATTGTAGGGGGCGTCAGGATTGAGTGCGCTCATGTGCCTGGCCAGCGTTGAATCTGAGGATCGAAAAATGTAACCAGGGGAGTCCAACGCCCACAAGAGAGTGCCGTAGAGGGATGCCAGGAAGCTGAGAATGGTGAAGAGGAAGACTAAAAGCGTGGCGCGGGAGAGCCCCCGCGATGTGAGAAAAAGTAGCCGTTGGATGTGGTTCTCGGAGAACATGAGATACGACGTGAAGTGGCTGGATCGCGCCGCAGCAAGCGTCGCAAACTTGAAGATAAAGAGGCCCATCAGGAGCTCGGCGCACCGGAAGATGATGGATTTAATGCCATTGTGCTCCACGGGAATCGCTGATTCGAGGAAGGCCATGGCTGCTGTGAAGCCAGATCGAGAGAATTCATTGCTGCGAGAACAAAACAATGGCTCAAGAAGGGAAGCGGGGGTCTTTACCTCTTCTTCAAAAACGAAACCCTCGCAGCCTTGCGGACGAATTGGACGCGAAGACGTTACGCACTAAATTTTGTTGCGTCAATAGTCGCGTCGACCATTCCGATTTTGACGATGTATTTTGGGCCTGGCTAGGGCTCCCTTGCTGGCGGTTTATCTCCGGCAGCGTGGTTGGCGTGCCAAGACGGCACTTCGGCAGGCTTAGCTCTGCATGTCCGATTTCATGCAGTGCAGGCAATCTGGGGCGTGCGGCATCTTCTCTGGAAGGCGCGTTCAAGTGGCAGTCCCTGCAGTCCAGGGTGATGTCTCGGCAGGAAAATTGCGTCCGAGACGCTTCTTCCGAATATCCTTGTCATGAACTCTTCGTCAACTTTTGGCGACAAATTCTACTGAGACTGACTTCACACATTCGCAACCACACTCGAAGAACACTGACAGCGAATACCGGCAACTCCCACAACCATTCAATCTCCTGTCATCTCAGCACAACCTCTTCAGTCTTCAGCCCCGCCCCGGCGCTAGAGTCGAACAACTCCCCGCCCATGATGCCATCAACGTAGGAAAACGTTACCAGCGAACAACCTCCGTCCACCCGCGGTCTGAGTACTGCCGGCACACTGCAGCCCCAAAGGACAGCTACAAAATCACCCTTCATCAACGCCGCGTTGCTTCCCGCTGCTCCAATGAAGCCGGTCTCGGTCGTGAAGAGCGTCTTTCCGCTTGCAGTTTCCACCACTCGATGGAGCAAATCCGCCGCCATGCGACGATTGAAGTTGACGCCCAGCGTTGGGCTGTATCGTCCCCAGCCCAAGCTCTCGCATAGCCACTTCCTCCGTCCCGATATCGATTGAGCATACGTTTCCAACATCCCGTAGACCTGCTGTGCCCCTGAAACCCCACCCATGGCTTCTGACTGCCCAGCGAGATGACACAAAATTTGGGGCGGCATCCCGCTCGCCGCCACTCGCCACATCAGCCCGCCTCCAATAAGCCCACAGACACCGGACATCGGCAGTCCCCGGGACAACAATGCATCCATGACGGGTTGGGTGATGTCGTCGATCAAGTCCCCGAGTGCTACGACAGCAGAGAGATAAGCATCGCGCCATGATTCCTCAGGAACTGTGGCCCCTGGTTCTCGAGCTCGAAGCTGGAAGGTCGAGTAGTCCGAAGGAATGATATATGCTTCCTGGATGACGCCAACGACTCTTGCTTGAACCGTGAGCGCCCCAGTACCAACGTCAAGTACGGGGTTTGGAGGTACGCCCTCGCAGCATCCCTTGCTCGCGTTCCCCAGTATCTGGTGGTACGTCCAGCCCTCCTCGATAGGCGCTCGCCCCCACGCTGGGGACGAAAAGTCGATGCACCATGTCGGTTTCTCGAGAAAACGAGGCTTCTTTGTCAACGCGCTCAGCAAAAAGTCCATCTTCCTCTCGGGTTTCTCATGCTTCGCAATCAGATATACCGTAGTGGCTTGGTACACCTCCGACAGCCCGAGCGAATAGTCCGCCTTCAGCCCTTCCCCTTCACCATCTCCAGTCATGCCCACCAGCGCAAAAACCTTATCCCTAGGATCTGTCGCCTCTCTCAACTTCGTCCCGATCAACATCCTCTCCAAGCTTCTCTCCTCTCCTGGCCCTCCCTCCATCGATCTCAAGAACGCAAACTGAATCATATCCGACGGATTCGCCACAAACCGCTTCCGAACTCCCCAGGTGTTATCCTCTTCCGACATGTGACATGCCGCAATCTTGCTGATGCTCGCTCTGACTGCGCCCCACGGAGCCGTCCGTCGTCCCCACATCAACGTCGGATGCCGCGCGGGCACAGCGACCTCTTGGACGACCCACATGCGCGACCACCACGGGAGTGCCAGCATTTGCTCGAACCCTGCCAACGGCTTCAAAGTCCAATTCTCCCTCACAGATTCTGAGAGGTTTAAAAAATCCATCACGAGCTCGAAATCCGGACCGGACCCCTCGCCTAGGAAGATGACGACATGGGAAGCGAGGGCGTAGATGTCGCGCATGCGCCGCACTTGGAAGGTCTTTTCGTGGTTATCAGCTTGGTTGATGCAGACCGCATCGACCCAGAGCACGCGCGTCTGGGATTCATGGCGGAGATAACGAAGGGCAGTGGAGAGATTGGGCGTGATGAACAGGGAGTGATCTGCGAGGAAGAGTTCCGGTTGAGGACCTTGAGATGGAGGGCCCCAGACGTAAGAGAGGGCTTCGTACGGGGGAGTGTGTGATTTTGATAAGAGGGCGGTGGTGAGGGTCCCATGGAGAGCAGAGTCGTGTGTTGGGGAAGGGTGGAGGTGGAGGAGTCGAATGTGCGTTGCAGGGTTAGGAAGAGGAGAGTACTCGTAGCTTGCCGCTGCGCCCATTTCGTTGGGATTCGATTGCGATGACCGGAACGGTTTTGTTGTTTTGAAACAACAAGGTTCGTGAGGGGGATGAACCACGAGTTGACCAGGAAAGGAGGTGCGGTTTCCCCACTTTCAGCTGGCCAATTGATTTCATCGTCGAGCTCAGCCTTCGGAGAAGGTCTGTATGGCTTGAGACATCAGTTGCTGGAGTGCACGATCACGGTTTGCGCAGAACAGTGCGGTTTATGTAAGTCAACGGCCTCCTGGTGACGACGCTACAGCCTCTTAACTCACAAATTTGGGACTTTAAACAGGACAAGGGCATGTCTTCATCGTCCAGCTGTCATCTGAAAGCGCAAAGAGCGAGAGATGCGCAGGCTTGTCTTTTAACCAAGGTCCCGAATTCACCCAAACCAGAACACTAGAAAAAAAGATCAAGACAGTGAAGAAGCCAACAAGCCAATCACTTTAACGAAATGCCCCCCTCAACCTCCCCCACAGCAGCCGTCTCAAGCTTGACGAGGTCCGAAGGTGCGAACCATGTGGGCTTCAGCTAGTCCCAAGTCCTGCAGCAGCACATTCGTCCTCTTACCGGGCCTGTGATTACCAGTATTACCTATCAGCAACCTCTCCTACACATCTTCACGGAAAGAGACTCACCTCGGCAGCCAAAACGCGCAAATACGTCTCAACCGGCGCAGCGCATCATCAGGCTTTGTGATTTCGCGCTTCTCATCCTTGAAAAGCCCGGCTGGGATGCCCTTGGTGCCGTCAGCCAATCTAGCGGTGATGGCGCTCTTGGAATGGCCCTAGGTCAAGGGCCTCAAGGGGGTATAAGAAGGGGGGGAGGTCTCCTCGGGGGTTGGGGAGGGGGGTGGCTGTGGCGATGGCGGTGAGGGTGGCGACGTGGTGCTTTGAGAATTGCATTCTTCTGGTTGAATTTGGAGCTGGAGAAGATGAGCTGGAAGATGAGTTGGAAGATGAGTGTGTGGATGTTTGGGTGTTGGGCTGGTAAGGGGGATATTATGGAGGGAGAGAGGCAGGTAGATATAGACAAACCTTGTGGACCGATCGGGCCATGGGACTGGCGTTCTTTTTTGCTCATGGTCACTAGGTTTTTGATTTTATTGATCTGGCACCGAGTTGGTGTAGAGAGTGCCTTGCCATGGGTCACAGGCAGGTCCTCAGTCCCTTCGGAACCCACGTGTGTCTCTTCAGTGCCACAGACCTGCGTTGAGTCCTTCAATTCACAGCCACACAGTGATACAAGGCATTTTGAGAGTGTTGTTTGGTACCTTACCCTCGGTAGCTGCGAGCGAATAACGACAAGTTCGTTTGTCACTTTGACGCCGCATGTTGGCATCATATCTAGGTATTCTATCAACCACATGCTGCGAATATGCTGTACGTGAAGCTTTAGGGGTTTCCCAAGCAATATAACCACCTCCAATAAGGTTGAAATTCCGTCACAGCACGCCGCAATTCTGCGTCGAGGTCACTTTCACTTACTCCCGTGCACGAAAACATGAAATCAGGTTACGGCACAGAGCTTCTGGAGTACGCAATCCCTTCTCTTGTGCCTGGATGCAGCCACATCAGTGCATACATACAAGCCAAAACGAAACTATAGCGATAACTCCCAGGCGTCATTGTCAATCACAAATGCGCCTAGGTGCAAAGGACCCACGCTTTCCTGATACCTAGTTAATTACGGCTCTGTTTGCTTGATCGCTCATCGATCACAAGTATTCTGTGGAAGGGTGTGAAGGACACCGATACTTGTGGAGAGATCCTTTGTATCCACTTTCATCACAATACGGCGGGAAGACATTGGCCAACCGGTCCCACCTTCTGCTTCCTGACTCCAGCCTTCTTCATGAGGTGTCGGCCTGCACTCTAGCCACGAGGCTCATGAGAAGCCAACCGGCAAAGACAGAACGTGTGCCCATGCCAGGGTACGAAAACCGGACACTTGGTTTGCAGTCATTGAGCTCAAACCGAACATTCACACAACGGGCTAGGTTGTGTTCAAACGACGTCGAGGTAATAAGACAGGAAGGAGTGACACGCAGGTAAGGGCAATTTTGGTGGAAAGTGGGGCTACAGACAACATCATTTCATTCGCAGGGTCTGTTTGGCGCTCACTCACGACGACCAGCTGAGCTGCAACGCTGCCTGAGGATGGAAATCCCCCGCCTTCCAAACTCGGGCGGCAGCTGCCTTTGAGCCTCAATCTGCACACCACGAAGTTACTCAAAAGCTACACCACTACATTTCTCAGGCACTTCGACATGTCGAGTTGGGTTCGTTGCCCAATCTTGATATCAAGTCCCAACACAACGAAGCTGACCAAGCGCAGTTCCCCATCTGCCAGGATGAATCTGGCGGCTGGCGGCTGGACATCGTCGCGCTTCTTGCCGTCACTGGAGACTCCTTCATCGGCGAGCACGCCCAAGCTCTCACCTCGTCCACGCTCTGCCTGTTACCGCGCATCATGCCAGCACCACACGCGCTTCTACAGCCTCGTCGACCCACTAGTCTTCCCGCCGAAGGAGCCAAGGTGACCAGCGTATATGGCGATACCGTCTTGGACAGCGTCCCGTTCTTCGCCAACATCATCCACCCCATCGACCAGTTGCGACCATTCTCCTTCAGAGTTCTGGAAATCAAACACCGCAACTGGACTGACTTTGCTCCTTTCAACGCCAACCCCGGCATCCCTAGCAGCCTGGGAACGACCCCGAGAATGGAGAAAGCCAGTTGAAACCAATCCGCCGCCAGCCAACCATCGCCGAGAAGTATGCCGACATGGTGTCCAACGCACCGCAGTTACCACTGCGAAGGACGCTGACACCAGAAGTGCATGTCTTGTTGAATAATACACCGAAACGCTATGCCATCCCTCCAGCACTTTATTCACCACTCCAGATTCTTTCCGTCTTCAGCTTCCTCATGAGCATCGGGCTCATCATTGCCGGGATCATCTGGAAAGACGGCACCGCGGTGGTAGCCGTGTGCCTCCTCAGTCTCTCCACGAGCGTCATTGGTTATGCCGCCTGGTGGTCACCTTTGTTGATGGCCCGCCCTGCGCGGAGCGGCCAAGCCCTGCCAGGAGATGTGATCATAAGAAGCAGGGAATCGGCTGTTCTCTTGATCAAGTGCAAGGAGGAAATTGCGCGAGAGCTGTACGCAGGGCTCGAGGAGTGCCACTACGTGTCGACTGGCGCCAAATACCGCATCTTCATGACCCTCGGGGCAATCTTGATGATGCCATCCGTCATATTGTTGGGCAACTGCACTTTTCGCATGCAACTTCTCGTCGGCGCCTTCTATCTGTTCCTAAACGTCGCGTACTGGGTTGTGGGAATGCTCCCGCTGAGGTACTCCTGGGATCTGAGCCGCTACATGGTGCAGGACATCACTCCGGCCGATGCCGAGAGCGCCTATTTTGCGGCGGGCCCAGATCCCTATGAAGGGGTTCCTACCCTGGCACGAACGCTGTGTGGTACGCCATTCGTGAAACGAAGCAAACGGATTGGGTCCTACGAAGCAGCTCTGCGCCTCCGACGGAAAAGTGGATGAAGTGGATTGCGGAAGCAACGGAGGCAGCGGAGAGAGGAGATCGTTCATGGAAGGCAGTTACAAGACATGCTGACATCATGCAAGGGCCGCAGAATAGCCCCGTCTTCGCTGTTCATCCCAGAACATAGGCTTCGTCGCCTTTATTCGAGAGGTTGAGTTAGCAGGAAGAGGTTTGCGTGGAGATCTCATACAGATGCCGCGAAGACCACCACATGCCCAAACACTCAGCCGTTCCCCGTTTTGCGCCCTGTTGTTGAGTGGAAACGTCTCACATCGCGTCCGCCACTATCCATCCCCAACAACATGCCCAGTATCTTCTGCCCCCAGTGCCCATGCCATCGGCCATCACAGGCGGGCTGAGGTAATCTGGTCGAGTCATTGTGGGGTGTGGCCGCCTCAGCATAATCCTGCCGAGGGGGAAAGGCCCCTAAACTCCGCCACCTCGTCATCAACCCGTCCCATGGCCCCCCCTTACTTAACAGAAGATCAATTCCAGGTCATTAACAACAAGCAACAGGGCGGGTAGCGTAGTGGTCAGCGTGTTCACTAAGCGTTTTTTCAGCGTTGCTTTCCAAGCATTTAGCGAGAGTCCTGAGTTCGAATCCCAGCCCGCCCAAGCCCCTATTTTTGCCCGTCACACCAGACCGGCACCGGCATTTTTGTTTTGTCGACCAGCTGCCTGCAATTCGCATTATTCGAACGGCCCTGATGGTGCAACCTGCTACGATGCACGCCTCCTTCAACTCGAATTTTGACAGGCCAGGGAAGCACTGTGTGCAGCCATTCACGCCCAACTGGCAGCTGTCATGTAACTTGACACAACTCTTTGTATCCCCTCCGATTCAGGGACCCGAGGAATTGCAGAAATATTTAGCGAACCGCTCCCCTCTCCCGCGCGTCACTCGACCTCCTCCTCTCCCCTTTCTCACACACAACCCCTATACCTTGGAGTGCCCACTTCCTTCTCAACCACACCCAACCAACCCCCGAGATGATCTTCCTCATCATCATCATCCTCTCCCTCATTCACAACCGAGGGCCAAACCACCGCCTCGACCTCTCCCCACCAGACGAAACCCCCGAGATCTCCACCCCCTTACCAACAAATCCCCAACCGCCCCGAGCCCGCCTCCGCAAACCTCGAAAAGCAGCCCTCCGTTATCCCGGGCTTATCACCCTCCCCCGGGCCTAACGTTGACCCACCATCTCTCCCATCCAAAACCACCTCAACGACAACAACAACAACAATAATAAAAACCCGGTCAAAATGCCCCTAACACCCCTATCCCTCTCCCCTCCTTCTACCCGCTCCCCCCTCCTCCACTCCCTCACCTCCCCCTCCTACATCTGGTCATCCTTCCGGATCACCTCCCCCTTCACACTCATGAAAGTTCTCTCGCGTCTAAGCATGTGGGCCATTCTCTTCATGCGTCTCGCGGTATCCATTGCGAATATCGTCCGTCGCGGTTTCGGTGGGTATATGGTTAGCATGGTAGTTGGGATTATTTTTGCGGTGACAGGGTTTTGGGCTGTTGCGGGGTGGCTTGGGGTGTTGGGAGGGGCTGGGGGATGGAGGAGGGTTTGGGGGGTTGAGTGGGTAAGTTCTTCCCTTTCTTGTTTCTTGTTTCTTGGGTGGTGGGTGGTGGGTGGTTGGGAAAAGGGGGTGATGAATAGGGTCTGACTTGACTTGGACAGGGGCGAATACACTTCGATTGGGTATTGATTGGGTTGATGTTATGTCATTTGGGCATGTTTTTGTTTGCGGTTTATGTGCTGCCGACGTGGATGTTGACAATCATGTGGTTTTCGCTGTGGGTGGCCATCTTTGTGTTTGCTTACATTGCCGCGAGGCCGTCGAGGGCTGCTCATGGAGATGGCGGAGGGGATGTTTAATGGACGGCAGGTAGGTGCGGCGTTGGCCGGTTCTCCACTAGATAGTAGGCACAAGACACAGCAATACTATAGAAGGTCTTCCATCCGTTTTGCAAGTGTATTAGGTGCACTTGATAGAACTCGTAGTTCCGGCCCTAATACTGCCAGTGGGCAATGTTAGTATCGCCTCGACTTCAGGGGAATCCTCCGGGGCCCCTTGATCCGACATTCGGCTCCATTATCTAACGCAATGTCCAAAGTTCTCCGTGTAGCAACAAGAATCTCGCCCACGGCAGCAAATGAGAATGGCAAACACGTCCAAAGTCAGGACTACACTAAACCACTTAATACAGCCGAAAAGTCTCAACACTCTCCCGCGAAGCAGCCCAAGCAACGATCAAGCACAGCAGAGGCTTGCCGGGGCTATCAGCAACAGATTTTGCCTGCATCACAGCACACTCCAAGCAACAACCCAGCTGGAAGATCGGTACTGCGTTCTGTTCCTGATGCACGTCAAAAAAGGGGCAACAGGTAATTACTGCCACCTGCGCCTTCTGGTTTCCTCGGATAGGGTAGTAATCGACAAATGCTAGTAGTATCCCGAGCTTGGTGGCTTTCCTCGCCATCTTGTCCCACGCATCGTCGGGTGGGGGGTCACCAAACCCCCTGACAGCCCAGAAATTTTCCGCGGCATCCGCAGCTGGATATTCTTGTTGAAATGGCTCGCAAAGCTCCCGCCGTCGAATGGGAAGCGGCCTATCGAATCTGTGCCCGCAGCGGGCTGCGACCCTGGCATAGCAGAGCCAGTCTTTGAACCTCTTGCCGTCGATGGCTATACCAGAATCCTGAGCTGTGAACTTTGCCTTGTAGCTCAACTGAATGGTGCTCTTTGTCAAGGACCCAGCAAGTGCGATGGTCGGCCTTTCTGTGCCCTGATTCCGTACTTGGCCCGTATGACACCCTCGGCGAGAAACTTGTTCTTGTCGAAGAGATTCTCTGCATCGCTGTTGTCGCCCCACATCTCTTGAGATTCCTGAAGCACCATCCTTCGCTCGCCATGGAGAGCAAACTGCCCAGTTCGAAGCATGAACACTGGCCCTGGCGTCAAAGTGCGATTGACAGCGTGTCGTGCTATCAGGAGCCTGCCGTTGAACTCCAACCCAAGAGGCAAGACGTCACTGTTCGTCCACTATTGGTTCGCAATAGTATGGAAAATGGCAGACTCCGGTGCAGCCTTTGTGAACAGGGAGATGACGTCCTCTACCAGTCGTGACTGGGCAAGCTTCTAGTTGCCGCTGCGCTCTCCGGCAGCTATCATCTAGTCAGCACTAAAGTATTGATCCATTATCTCGCTTGAAAGCGCGACTCTTCTGTCGTACTCGGCCTAATCTGTAAAGGCCAGGAGGCTCGAGTATCTAGCGATCGTCATGACGGCTCCCTGAAGTTGTCGGCGGACACAAAAGGGTGGTCTTTCCAGCTCTTCTGGACACAAATGCGGCAGTTCCGAGGGCAGCAGTTTGTCTGAGAGAACGGCAGATGAGACGCCATCTTCATAGTGGAGAAAAGGCCGATATGCATCCTCCACTGGCAGTCGGCCGTCGACTCTGATTCATCGTATGCGGGGTTTAGCTTGAAGTGAGATTCCCTCCAGCCCTCCAGATATCGAAGCTGATTGGGCAAGCCCAAAAGAATGAGTGTCGTATGGAGCCTCGCCAGCGCCCCCTCGTAGTAAAGGGTGATGTAAGGCATCGGACCGTAGCCTTGCTCAAGCGACTGATATCCCCCTCCGGCAAAACCCTCAACTAGATCTCTTGCAATCGAGTAGATCAGGTCACCAATCTCCTGTCGGTCCGGGAGGCTCCAGCCGCATAGAAAAGCCAACAGATCGACTCCACCTGGGCCACACTGTATTTGCAAGTCCAGCGTTACTGGTGGAGAGTCCTCTGCGCTGTCTGCAAACACAACAACGTCGAACGGCTGATTCAACGGCCAAAACCTCCGAGGTCCAGACTCTTCTCGACTTGCCGGGAATATTACCACCACGCAAGTGTCATACGCCCCCCTGACCAGCATCACTTCATTGCTTTCGGTGACGTCGAGCCCTAGAATCTCTAGGGCATACATGTAAAGCCATGCGGCGCCTCGAAGCCCATGTTAAAGAAGCTTCTGCCCCTCCCCCGGTCCACGCTGAGTTCCATGAGGTACACGATCACCTCGGCCATGATCTTGGTACTTGGGGCCGCTTGTTCAGGCTCAAATGGAAGTGTTTGCCGGAAGGCCCTTGTCAGGAACATCTGGTGGGCTCTAGCGACTCCGTCCTTGAAGCCCATCGCTCTGACAAGCGGCAGGCAGGTGTCCCAGATGTTATGAAACTGCATCATCTCCGATGTGTGCTCGGCCTGAGCCTTCAGCTTCTGAAAGGTGATGCCGAGCGTTTCGGCGGCCCCGGTGTCTAGCATCGAACACGTCGCGACGATCAGAGCTGGTCGGCGGCGCAGTTTGTGCCTGAGCCGTATTCAAGCAAGGCCTCGATCCACCAGTTGCTTTCTCGTTGCACCTTTCGGCAGTGCTTGAGTTTCATTCTGAACATGTGATGCTGGCATGACTTCTCCGAGGAAAAGGAAATAGGTGACGGTCTGGATATCAACGCCGCTGAGCTGAATCGACTTGAGGCCTGCGGCCCCAAGCCTCAAGGGGGCCTGACCCTGTTGGCGCAAGACTTATGTCGAAATCTGCAGGCTCTATAGGGTGGCATCGTTAATGATTCAGGGCTGCTTCGCACAGAGAGAAGAAGCATCGTACCTACCTACTGGTGCGTTTCTTCTGGAATTCTGGCTTTGCACCAGCACTCCCCTGTCTTCGGGGGTCTTGTTTTAGGTGCAGGCCGCTTTTTGTAGGTGGATTAGAATCAATCCCCCCAAATTGAAACGGATATGATGCTGGATAGGAAGATCTGTTTGACAATTTCGCATGTGTGGAAGGAACGAGGCCAACCAAGCTACGAGATATGGCCGCGCCTGCCCCTGAAGAAGGCTCGCCCCTCCCAAAGCAACACAACATGAAGGAGCTCTCAAAAAGCAGGCCACACACTACCTTACGTTCCGAACACAAAGCGAATACTGCCTGTTGCGCCATGCATTCCGAGAAACCAAGGGATATGACTCCGCACAGCGAGAATAAAGTCACTGCGAGTCTTTTTGCCGAACATTGGTGGCCAGAAGACGCACGCAAACAGCCCCAAATAGAACGGGCAGCTGGTTATTCTGCAGTGGCTCTCTATTTTTGGCTGCGTCATTGTTTCCTCAACTTTCTAGAGTCCCATTTAGCTGCCAAATATAGCTTCCGGGCCAGTAGCATGTGCCAACCTCTCCTCGACATAGGCCAGGAGCAATACTCTGACGCTCTGCTCGAGATAGCAACCACACATGCTCCGGTGCCACCACCGGAGGCGGAGGACAGCAAAACTCGAGATTTCCCATCTCTACAAAGCTGCTATCCTCGTACAACTATCCACCCCGGCCCGGTCAGTCAAACACTGTACTCCCTTCCCAAATGCTTGGTTGGTTAAGGCAACAAGGCAACTGAATCCCTCCATGAAAACTCCCGTCACTGCACACAGACATCCTGACCACAGACGGAACACCTCAACTGCCCCGAGGTTACGGAAGCGGCTGTGCATTGCACAAATGCCTTGACCTAGTCATCACAAGCGAAGAAATAGCCAACGATCTGATCAAATACGCGAGGTAACCGAGTGCCTTGGTACACGTCCAACTTGGTTGTACCTCGAAACGGAGAAAAAAAAAATACTGCCACAGCACCATTGACAACGCAACGATTCCCCTCCACTTGCCGAAGCCTTCGGTGGCCACAGCAGAAGGCCAACCACGGCCATTTTCGAGGCTGTACCAATCCCGAAACCGAAGGGCAACGGGAAGACTACAATCCTTCCCGCCGCTGCGTCCAAATAATCAAGATTGGAAGCTATTCCCGCTTCGTTCCTGTCTGGTCTCCGGTTGCGCGAGACTGGCCAATCTCGAAGTCATCTCTGAACTCAACTGAGTCCCTCGATTTGGCGGTTGGCGGAGTGCGGTAGAACAGGATGATAATAACTATGGAAACGTCGCCATTCCGCGTGGCATCCTCTTCCTTCCAATTATACCATTGATGCATATATGCAAGTCATCTCTCCCACTACCCAAAGCTTTCAAGACACTGTAGATGCTCCAGGGGTGGTTGGGGATGTTGTGCTAGGTACTGAGAGTTTCAAGCCCCTGCTGCAGCAAGCTGCTCCATGAAGCTAATCCGAAGTACAGCGTCAACAAGCGGCTAAGAGTGTCACAACAGGGCCAACAGCATCATCAAGTCGGAGGAGAACAAATAATATTACTATCGTCCAAGTTTGCCCAGAGCCAAACCAAGCAGCCCACCAGAATCCACGTTCGGCCTGACCCGTGAACCAAAGTCTGTCGATGCGAGCCAAGCTCCCTTCGTACAAAACCTAAGCCCCTAGTCTGTTCAGCGATCCCAGTCTGAAAGCCACCCAACCGTCTCTTGCGATTCTCCCCCGAGAAAAAAGTATGGTTTTTCGTCGTTTAATAGCATCCAGCCTCTCGTTCCCTTCCTATCCTGCCCTTCCGTATCCGCCGAGTCGAGTAAAGCGGATGGTCGTGACGTTCCAGGTCGGGGTCGAGAGCGATGCCAATTCTCAAAGAGTTTGGCCTCGCAGCATCCCTCTTGTACCAAAGCTCCAAAAGTGTTTGATGGAAAAGCTGCCGTAGATGCTATTCGCCGGGCAAAGGCCAAATAGCTGGCAACTTGTGGTGTCGTCATCCCCCAAGCTACGAACCAAAGTCCAAGCCAGGAAGGATATCAAGTCTTCGAGAGTCGTGTAGGTAGCCGAAAGCTGGTAACCACGACCGAAAAGGTACTGCGGTTTCCACCCGTCGTTGCCAAACCAAACTCCCCGAACCAAAGCCGCCCTAACGCCCACCTACCGCCATGTCGTCGTGACATAATGTGGTGCGGTGCGGCCTAGCAAACGCATGTCTCATCCTGTCGAATCATCAACTCCTTCCCGCCGTCTCGATGTCTTCCCCGTTGAAGTTGTGACGGGCATCCCCGCATCAAAGGCATAAAGCGCCTCTGGCATTTATTTCATGTCCATACGCCAGACGACCCCATTGTCGTCAACCATCCGGTGCGCCCAGAAACGCCGTTTATATGAAACCAAAACCAACCAATCCCCCCTCCTGGCCCTGCGAGGCTCGATGACCTCAACCGTGAGAACCGTGTGTCGTCCTTGCTTTGTCCCTATGCCTCCGATGCGTCGTAGAAGCGGCGTAGAGAAGCGCCGTATAGAGCTAGGAAACACCCCAGCAGTGATCCGCCCAGAATGCGGGCCTGCTGGCGGTATACTTCCAAGTCGTGCTCAGTCTATGCCGTGTAAATGCGGAAATAGAACCATCGTAGAAGAAACGGCAGGCGAATGTGGGATAAACCGAAGAAGAAATTAAGGTATGATACAACCGACGATGCCGATAAGATCAAGCGGGTCGCGTATCGTGAAGAGAACACGGCCAGCTTCGAGCTAGGAGTGCTTTGAAGAGCGACGTTGTCCCAAGAGTGGTGTGCTCGAGCGACGCTGTCAGTGGCGCGACCAGGGGGTGGAAAGAGGGAATCGTATGTACAGATCAGACAGAAAAGCGGACCAAGAAAGCACCCACCACCCAACACCCCTTCATCATGTGTGAAGATGAGAGGTGTTAGGCCTGCTGGCCAGGGCCAGGCTGGGGCTGACCCTGTCCTTGACCACCACGGCCGCCACGTTGACCGCCAAAGTTCTGTCGGGGACCCTGCTGGAAGCCGCCACGACCGCGACCTCCCCTAGACTGTCCACGACTGTTGTAGCTACCGCGGCCCTGGTTGGACGGACCACCGGGGTTGTTTTGGCGACCATTCTGAGTCTGGTATTCTCCCTGTCCAGGGAGGGCCCGAGGTTGGGGCGCCGGGGACTGCGACTGCTGGGCAGGTGGGTTGGCAGGCTGCTGCTGTAGGGCCTGCGGGCCGCCTGTGCGGAAGTTGGAGATAGGACGAGGGATAGACTCGGGGTTCTCGTAAACGTAGAGACTCTTGTCGATAGTCTGAGGAATGGCCTGGATCTCGGTTCCAAGATCGCGCTCGATGTTGTAGAGATTGAAGCGGTCGTCCCAGTTGATCAAGTTAATAGCAAGACCAAGATGGCCATAACGACCGGAGCGACCAATACGATGGAGATACGTCTCGGCGTTCTTGGGGAAGTCAAAATTGATGACGACGTTGACGGCCTGAATATCGATACCACGGGTGAGAAGGTCTGAGCAGACCAAGTTGCGGCAAACGCCGTTGCGGAAGTCGTGGAAGACTCGGTTGCGAGCCTGCTGTGCCATCTTGGCATGGCTGTAGAAGCAAGAGTAACCCAACTCCGTGATCTTCTTGGCCAGAAGCTCAACACGGTTGGTCGAGTTGCAGAAAATGATGGACTGGTTAATCTGCAACTTGCTGAAGAGCGTGTTGAGGCAGTGAACCTTTTGCTTCTCCTCGACGAAGGCGTAGTACTGAGTGATACCACGCAGCGTGAGCTCGTCCATGAGGTTGATCTCGTAGGGGTTGGCCATGTTCTTGTCCGAGAAGTCCTTGACGGAAACAGGGAAAGTGGCAGAGAAAAGCATGACCTGGCGGTCCTTGGGGTGGAAACGAAGCAGTTGCTCAATGACAGGGGTGAACTCGATGGACAGAAGCTTGTCGGCCTCGTCCATGATGAACATGGGGCATTCGCTCAAGTCAGCGACCTGCTTGCCTGCGAGATCGAGAATTCTGCCAGGAGTGCCCACTACTATGTGGACGGGGTCCTGGAGACGAACAATGTCGTCGCGAAGCCCGGTGCCGCCAGTTGTGACCATGACGTTGATGCCGAGATGTTTGCCCAGTGTTTTGCACACCTGCGAGGTCTGCATGGCAAGCTCTCGGGTGGGGACCAGGATCAAGCATTGGATCTTGGAGACCTTGGGGTTGATCCTCTCGAGAGCGGGGATTACGAAAGCCGCCGTCTTGCCAGTTCCGTTCTTGGCGCGCGCAAGAATGTCCTGGCCAGTCAGGGCAACGGGAATGCTTTCTTCTTGAATTGGCGAGGGCTTCTCGAAGCCGGCCTCGAAGATGCCCATCAATAGGTCGCGCTTGAGACCAAAGTCCTCAAATTCGAGTCCCTTTGTGTTGGTGACATCCTAGCGCCATGTCAACTCCCATCCACGGTAGTACCCGGCGCGCCGGCTCTTACCTCTGTCTGCTGCCTTGTGTCCTTGGCAGGCAGTTTCAGCGCTTTCTTCCAATCCTCAGGGCCTGAGCCGCCGTCGCTACTTTTCGTCAGCGCAAGTCACCGCCACTCCTTTTATCCGACTGTGGACGGGATGACAAACCTCAATGTGGTTGCTCTGAGCTTCTCTGTGAGGCTGTCTGACATGTTGTCGGTGTTGAGAAGAAATTTGTGCGTGTTTCGTCTCGGGTCGGGCTCGTGGGATCAGATCGCGCAGATCTGCAGTGTCTCCTTTCGCAAGACACAGGTTCGTGGAAGGGTATTTTGGTCAGGATGCGCTATGGCATTCGCCTCATAACGCGCTGGCGACAAGGGATGAGGTAGGTCGCGGGGAGGAGATGGAACTGGTCCGATCTCCGGCAAAGGGTGGTGGCCGACGTGCTCGAGAAGGACGCACGAGGGCAGAGGGGGTATTCGGTGCGCGGAAGTTGCGAGTCGTGGGCAGAGGCAGTTCGGGCAATTCGGGGATGGGGTACTCGATTCCGTCGAGAAGGGAGAAATCGCGGGATATGCTTGAGGTCGTGCTAGCACCTACTCGTGGGGATTTGTGCTGTTTTGCGCGGGAGATGCGGGGGGGAAGTTGTGGTGGTTTAGCAACAAGGTGGGCTGGAACAGCTTTTGCGAGGTTGTCAAAATCTCCAAACCAGGCCACCAGAGGATTTTGTAATCACGTGCGTCTTTGCAGGCAGCATGGGTGAGCTGTCGTTCGCTTAAGGAGTGCGGAATTATCCGAGCTGGGGCAGGGGTGTTAGGGCGGCTCCATGAGCCGTCTCCAACTTTGTGCCCCCCCCCCCCCCCAAAGTTACAACGGACCCATCCGCATCATCCATCTCCAATCTGAAAGCATTGTCCGCGACCATGGTCCCTCAGCATCTTCGGGGCCTCCTAGCCATGATTTCCCTGGGCCAGGCAAGATGATTATCCGGAAATCAACAGTTGCAGCCTGCCAGAGCAGCGGGCGCAGTGTTTTCGGCCCCCTGTCGGCGCTTGCGATAACGTCACCATGTCGATCGCCGGGTCGCACGACCACCCCAAGCCTCACAGCAAGAGGTTTGGCCTCCGCCTCCTCCACCCGCGATGAGCGACCGCGACCCCAAGATTCAGGGGCCAGCTCCAGCAACAGCAGCCCCTGGCCGACGTCTCTGAATCCAACCCCCTACGAAATCTTCGACCAAGCCAGGGGCGCCCCTTACAGCAAGCTGCGCTTCATCGAGCTCGTCAAGCAGTACCACCCCGACCGTCGCCACCACACCGCCCACGACGGCATCCCACACCTCACGAAGCTCGAGCGCTACCGCCTCATTGTGGCCGCCAACGACATCCTCAGCGACCCCGAGCGACGCAGACTCTACGACAGCTTTGGCTCCGGCTGGGAAGGATTCGACGGCAAGCCAGACAGCCTCCGCTCTGCCGATCACGCATGGCGCCGACAGCCCGGCAATGCCAGCATGAACGCTACATGGGAGGACTGGGAGCAGTGGTACCAGGAGCGCGACGGGAAGAAGCAAGAGCCGATATTCGTGTCCAACGCGGGCTTCGTCGGGATCATTGCGCTGTTTGCGCTGATCGGCGGATGGGGTCATATTACCAGGGCTGGTACGAATGCTTCGAAATTGATGGATATACGAGAGGAGCAGCATATGTCGGCGAACAAGGCCATGAGGCAACGGCAGAGACAGAGTGCCGGGCTGAACAAGGACGAGAGGGTGAGGTTTTTCTTGCAGCAGAGGGAGGGATGGGGATATGAACCTCCACCGGTTGGCCATACGCCACCGGAACTGCGAGAGACGAAGGAATAGAAGTTATCCGTAACATGATGAGGTCTGCGTTGGAGCGTTGGGATGACTTCGCCCCATGTAGACCCGGAGACTAACTCTCGACTTGGGAGGACGACGCAACACCTCCAAGAACAAGGATCATCACCGGGAGGCAGGTTGGAAATGACAGCAAGAGGTCTTCAAGACGTAGAATTGGGCCACTATTCTGACTTCATGTATTTACGCTCATCGCCCATCAAGGGCCCATTATACATTGATTGGGAGTAAAAGCAAGATCCACCGTCCATTCCACCCCAGCAACAGCAGAGAGATAGGGCTCATTAGTCTTCCAGTGGCGTTGGCTCAAGCCCATGTACTCGTATAGCCTCCTCTTCGTAGCATTGCCAACAACACCAACATGAACCTAGCTTCCACCCAGAACTTTTCCCCAGACCCAACTACCCCAGAATAAGGGGCACCCATTACCCCTATCCGCGAATCTAGATCACGTGAATCTCGTTCGCCACGAACAGCTACGACTATAGCTTCGTTGCCCCTTATTCCTCGAGCAACGGCTCGCGCACGGGCCACATTCAGGGGGAGGTATACGGATGGCTTCGCCCCTGAGTGTGTATCCGTAGAGGTGTACGCGCGTCACGTGCCGGACTAAGCGTTGCGTCTTTTGATGCTGGGGGGTGCAGTTTTGGTTCGTTCCGTCGGCGGGATGATTCTTTGCGGATTGGTGGAGCGATGGCGCAATGTTGCGGATGCGTGCAGCGGCTGGTACAGACAACTCGCTGGACACAGCTTGGTTATTTTTATTGTCTGAAAAGTGCCTCATGATCGGGTGTAAAGTTGGGAGGTCTTTGAATCGGGTATGGGTTTTGGAGGAGTTTGATCTTCGGAGCACCCGGGCATCGAGACCTGCTTTGAGAGCCGGGTAGCGGGGACACAAAGATGGAATCTCGCAGCAGAAGACACGCTTGGCGTGCCATTCTCTGGTTCTTCTTGGAGATGCGTTGGTCGTTTAGTTTTGAACACTTTGAACTTGTCGAATTGCTTTGGAGCGCTTTCAAGGACACGACAAAGGCGCAATTTCTGTGCAAGGTAGAGAGAGTGCAAAACCCTAGCAAAAAACCTGACGTGAAATCAGGGCATTCGAACCCAAAAAAATTATTGTTTTTTGCACGACACCTCCCTTTTGATACCGGTGGTGGCTCCCGCGGTGGCCGGACCGGACGACTTTGAAACTCGGAGCCGGCCTCCGAGGCCCCCTCCGGTCTTCGGCTCCAATGGGGTCACCACTGCCAAAGGGCGAAACCCAGTGCATGCCAATTCATCCACTAATACAGACGCATCGATTCTAAGCAAGTGTTTCTTTCCTCTTCTCGTTCACCACCACGGAGAACTCTTCCGACGACGCCGGCCGGAACACCCTGTCGTAGCTCACAAGGGGTGAGTTGTCGTAGCCCACAACAGTCTGTGATACGGGGACGGCGAACTGGCACTCTACTGGAAGCGGGCAGCCAGAGAAAATGAAAACTTGAAGCCGTCATCCCAGGAATCCCACACACTTTCAAGTGTCTCGACAAATCTCCTGAGGGAAATTCAACTCATCAGATTGTTCTCATCAAGGCATGAATTACAATTGAAATCAGAATAGACCAAAACATCTCCACATATTGCCCCCTCTCAATCTATTATTCAAGCCAAAACACAATACCTTCTACATGTCCTGCTGACCTCTTTCCCCCGTGGCTCCGCTTTTTGACCCCTCGCAGCCTCGCAGCGCTGGTATATATTTTCTTTCCGACTCGCGCTTCCCCTCTTCCTCCTCTTCTTTTCTTCTCTCGACAACGACGAACACTACCTTCCTGTGATACCGCCAGAACAGCCTTCTTCTCGCACCGCGCCTTGGTAAGTCTATGAGTCTTACCATCTCCCTTTTCATCTTTATCATCGCTGCTTTCACAAGTTTGAGTGCCCTTTCTTTTTCCTCTCTGTCGAGCACTGCGTCTGGAGCACTGCGTCTGGAGCCCTGCTAGTGCCCACCCCCCCCCCCCCCCCCCCCTCCCCTCCCGCCCCAGCGCTACCCCTCGTTCGCCTACCCAAGCACCGCCACTTTGAAGCAGACTTCAAACACATCATTCCATGCTTTCCCTTGTTCGTTCCCTACACTGTGCTGTCTCTTGTCTGGAAATCTTCTTTCTTGTTCAAAACTACTTGTTTTGTTTCTTCTTCAAGTCCCCAGTTCAAGCAGTTTCTCATGCGCTCTTCATGACTTCAGTGCTTGGTATTTTGTCCTAGATTTGGGCTTTTCTGTGTCTGTTCCGTCAAAAAGTCACCAGCTTGCACGTTTCGCTTTCCGTCATCACTCTTCACACATCTTGTTCAGTGCGGAGTTTGCTACAAATTTGCTGTCCAGGATTGATGATCAGTTCTGTTCTCTTGTTTTATTTTGTGTTTGGGGTTTCATCAGGTTTTTGAAAGCCAATCTTCATGGAGATTTGACCTTTGTCGTGGGAGAGCGCGCTGGTCATGCCGCTTTTGCCCATTTCCTGCAGAACTGTGGCAATTTTTGTATTTTGGAGCCATTTTGTACCCCAAGCCATTCTTTCTGCCTGCTTTTGCCTGTCAATATCATCTCAATCTTCCTGGATGCTAATCTTCCTTCTAGGTCGAATCATACCATCTCGGCCCCGTGCTTCTCGTCCCGTCTCGTCTGTAAGTCATCCTGTCTCTCTTCAGCTCTGTTCGTTGGCTGACAGTTTTTTTTTCCTTGACTTGTAGCACATCAAAAAACATAACGTCGTCATCTCGCCGCAAGTCTCCTCTCCGACTTTGTCGCCCGCTGCCTTCGTCTCGCCAGGTCCCTAGCTCCAAGTTTCCCATCTCCCTTCCGTCTCTGTAAGTCATCAGACACCTGTTACACTTTTATCCCTTTCTATTCTGATGTCAAACCCTACACCTTGGATCCAGACAAGACATGTTCTCCCCTCTCAGCCTCCTTGCATTTATACACACTCATTTTTCAAGCCCTCTCCTTGCCGCATTTGCGCCCCCCCTATGACAGGTCATCATTGTCAGTGTCTTCATCATCTCGAGCTCATCCTTGACGCTCCCCGCAATCATTCAAGCGCCTCATTTGGGGACAGGGAGAAGGCGGCGAAGTCAACGGTCAAGGCTTGGAGATTGAGTGTGTGGTATGAGTTTGGCTTCTCGTCACCGTTTACTCTTATGGACTTGCAAAGATGAACTCGTGCACACTCAGAGCTTTGCGATTTCTCCTGGGACCACTTGTTCACACCCGCATATTATCTTCCCACGGCTAACCTTGTTTTCCCCAGCAACCCGTCACCATGTCGGCCGCTGCTTCTCCCGGTCCCGCCGCCGCCACCCCCTCCGACTCGCCCGTCGTCTCTGCTGCTGTCGCTCCCTCTGGTCTGCCCGCTGCCGCCGCCGCTGCCGACCCCGGCAATGTCTCCCACACCGCCGCCACCACCAGCGCCACCACCACCATCTCGACCATCTCTACCCCGTCTCCCGTCTCCGATCCCGCCTTCCGCCCTTTCCCTCCTTTCCCCAATGAAATCTCCACCGGGATCTTCACCGCGACCATCACCGGGTCGCACCTCCACTACGGCCACCCCTTTGCCATTGTCACCAATGGCGCGGGCTGGGAGCTGGGGGTGCGGCCCATGGAAGCGGTGAAGGACAAGTCCTTCTTTCGTTGGGAGGGGCGGTTTGCGGGTGTCAACAGCGCGGCGCGCCTGGCCGTGAGGTATAAGCGGCGCGAGCAGGTGGTGCCCTTTGGGGTGCCGATTCAGGGGGAGGACGATTTGGTGGTTTTGGAGTTTAAGAGGGGGTTTGGGTTTTGGAGCGTGGAGAATGAGGAGGAGTGGGAGGATATGGGTGAGTTTTCTTTCTCTTGTGAGATATGAATGGGTGGGTGCTGACGGTCTGCAGTTGAGCATACTCTCGTCCGGGACTCGGCGGTCAACTGCCTCGCGGGCCTTCGCCGTGTTGGTGTTGCCTGGCGCCCGGACATGCTCGGTTGCGCGACGACAAGGGCGGCCTTCGTCTGCGGCTCCGAGATGCACGGTGCGCACCAATACTGGCGCATGTGCCCCGAGGAGTTGGCCGGCTTCGTCGAGTACTTGACGCCGCTCCACCTCGAGGCCTTCTACGTCGTGCTGTTCCCCGGCCCTGGAGAGGGTGACCAGAAGGCGTTTGACGCGTACGCCGACCTGTTCTTCGCCTGTAAGTGAACTCCTTTCCGATTCACTTGAATCATGCTAACCGGCACAGTGGACTTGTCCGAGCGTCGGGCCGCTGGCCTGGAGGTCTTTCGCGATGCCGAGAGCCCCTTTATCGAGTTGGCGAAAGACCGACAGGTCGGCGTAGAGGCCACCGTGGCGGCGAAGGGCCGCAACCCCGACAACTTCTCTCTCTCCAGGGACATTCCCGGGGAGCCGGAAGTCCGTCAGTTGTTGGCCGCGATCGAGGAGGACCACTTGACGCGCCACCATGTGGCACTGAAGGTGGTGATTCCGGTCCGCAAGGAACACCCTGGCGCATCCTGCTAGGGGGGGGGACTTCTTCGCTGCTCGGTTGGTTGCCCGGTCCTCTCCCTCCCTTCCCACAGATGACGAACCAGGTCTTTCTCGTCAGGCCTGTTTTGCTGATGGCACCACGCCCGCCGCAGCAAGGCTCGGGGAAGGGGGGAGAGGGAAGACATGGGTGGGGTTTTTGGCTGGCGTTCGGGGTGGCTCCGGTTTGGTTTGGTTTGGCTGGTTTGGGTTCTTGTGGCTGGGGGAGTTCTAGTCGCCGCCTGCTTCGGCTTTGGCTGGCCTGGCCTGGTTTGCGGGTGCGGGTGCGGATTGGCGGGTGGGTACGGCCGCGGCTGCGGTTTAAATCCAACCTGAAGCTGTACTTGTTGGATTTTGCATTGGGTAGCTGCGGTTTAAACCCAGCTCTTAAGCTGTAACAATTGGATCCATCTTCTATCCATGCCGGTTTCCGTGTGAGTGAAGTCGAATAACCCCAATATCCTTGGTGATATTATATTGGACAAACAAATGTTGCCTGGGATTCCCGCTGCTGACAATCCTCAGAAATTCCATCAGACATGGCCCGTCTTCGATCGTGTTGTGCGAGGGAAGTGAAGTGGGCAACCGGGCATCAGCTCGAGGTGGGTGTTTTGCTGACGACACGGTTGATTGATTACAAATGAATTAAGATACAAGGGGACCCTGGCCGCTTCCGAGCTACTAGGTAGAAGTGAACGTGGGTAGCCGTCAAAAAGAAATCGAAAGCCATTAGCGTGGAAGGCCAGGGCGGGCAATATACTTCCGGGGGATAACCCCGTCTTCTGCCGTCAACTTGTTGATATGTGCGAACCCACATGTCTCACTTTCACTTGAGAAGCCCCCCCGCCCCATTGGGAACTATCATCTAGAATCGTCAGCCCCGGCAGACATGATGATTGCTTGATAAACATACTGAGCCAAACAAAATAGTTTAGAAATCCCGAACGACTCTGGTGGAAGCTTTCGGATGTCCAGGATACCTGATGATCCTCGTGATCGTGTTGCGTGGAATATGATGGAGAATAAACCACTCCGAACATTGACTAATGTCCCGTTTGACTCCTAGATAGTTGCGCACAGTCACTGTGGTAAGTAGCATGAAACAAATCCTCTGCTGGTTGTCGACATAGACGACAACGGGTATGTCGGTGTGGTTGAACTGGAGGGTCACCCTCGAGTCAAAAAGGACCAGAGGTCCGATTCTGGCGATGAAGACGCCAGTGCGGCCTTGTTGAACCAGAAAGATTGCCCGCTTGTCTGCGTCCTCTGCTTGAGTGGTCAGCCAAAGCGAACACATAGCCAGGCAGGGCGTATAACCTACCACTGTTGTCAAATACCGAGATGTATGGCGTGTGGTCACAGATGTCGTATGTACGAGAGCTCTAATCCAAGTGTCGTTCGACGTAAGGCTTTGTCACCCATTGGTCATATGTCCCTTGGCGGCGCCTTTGAGCTTCAAACCCGCTGAACTCGTTCCATATTGTAAAGGATCGGTCGCTCTGAACCCGGTAAAGATAGTCCATAGCTGAACTCTGTAGTTTCCCGGTGTTGTCTGCGGGCAAGTGGTAATCTCAATCAGTAGGCGAGAGTCATGCAGAGGTTTGCCACCAAGGTTCATGCCCCAGCAGCGCCGCCAGAAGCTGACGTTATCAGAGTGTGGCTCCGCATGGTTTGGGGAACAGCGCCTTGAAGTGCAAGCAGGTTTCCACGAAGAAGTGAAGTGCATGGACGTCTCGATGTCAACAGGTCGTTGAAGAAACTGACCGTTGCCGCTTGACGCTGTAAATCGCCAAGACGGTGGTTGCGTGCGAAAAAGGGATGGCATTCACCGTAGGCCCCTGCGCATAACGTCACAAGCCTTTTCACCTTCTGATAAGGCTCCTTCCGTCTTCGCTAGTCTTCTTCAGTTCCTCGCGGCCCCTGAAGCCCTCCACCTGACGCGTTGACTCATCGCAGAAGAAAAGTCGAAATGATGCCGAATTGGCGTGGCGGGCTGGTGGTCTGGTTGCATCCCGGTTTGGCCAAAAACGATTGGGTGTCGTACATCGAATCGGCGCAGCGCCAGGGAGGTCGCGTCCAGGCCGGGACCCCACTTTCCCAAAGCGGAAGCAAACAAACATTGGAGGGGGATTCTGGTGGGGAAGGCAACAGTTCCCCGGTCCTGGCGACTGTTTTCGCCGTGAATCGCGTTGCAACTGAGGCGCTTGATAAAAAGGGTTGAACTTCCAGATTTTTGGGTCGGCTCCGCGACTTTGTTTTGTTTGGATTTTGGCGGCCATCAGGATGTCGGACGAATCGCAACTCCCCCTTTCGCTGCGGCGCACCCGGAGAAGTGTGGGATCGCAGCAAACGGTCGCCAGCCGAGATGAAACGGTTCTCAATGAGTCGTCTTCTGCCTCGGCGGCCACTTCCGGTCGGAAAATGAAGTCTAGGAAGCGGGTGCGCTTCTCAGACCCGGGACCGCTCACCAACGTTGACGATGAGCTCTCAACTGGCCTTACACCGATGATTCGGCGCACGTCGCTCATACCCAAGAGCTCCAGGCGCCATTCGACACCAGCGCGTCTTTCGCGCTTCGGTTCTCTTGAAGTTGACCATGAGGACTGCCTTTCCCCGTCCAGCCAGGTTCATTTTCTTCCTTTGCGACAGGTGCTGGACGGCCGGGTCAAGCGCCGCATCCGACGCAATGGGCTCAGCGAGGAAATGAACGTCATCTATTCGGAGAGAAAAAGGCGAGCTCAGGAAACCAGGGAGGAAATCGAGAAACTAAAGAAGGAGCTGGCCGAAAAGGATGAGGAGATTCGGCGGCTTCACGATGAGACGATCGAAGTCGACACTGAAAGGGTCTGGGATCTGGAGCTGCAAGTCGAAGCGCTGAAGAACGAACTGGCGTCTCGCTCTGGGGCTCATCAAAAGATCATCCCCAGCAGCCCAAGTTGCAACTGGGCGGTAGCTGCCCGCGACCCCTTTTCTGACGACTTCATGGACCTGGATACTGTCGATGCCGATGACGATGACGATGACGATGACGACGACGACATGTTCGGTCAGACGACCATGGCCGACTTGGCTTCCAGCACACCGAGCCGCCGAGTTCGCGCTTCGTTCCCAACACCACCGACAACAAGCCCGGCTCGCGCACCACTAACTCCTTGCTCAAGCCACCTCCGTCCGCCAACCACCCCTTGCTCTCACACTGGTGTGCAGGTGTCGCTCCCCGACCCAGAAAAACAGCAGATGGAAGACGAGCTCGCTTCACTTCAGCTTGAAGTTTGCAAGCTCACTACGAAGCTGGAGTCTTACACCTCGCTGGCTTCGAGACTGTCGAACAAATTGTCACCTTACCCGCCGCTAACGCCCGCGGACCCGACGCCGAGCTTCTCAAGCCAACACTCAGAGATTGATGGCCGACTTGCAACTGTGCTCCAGACATTGTCTGACCGTACTGCGGCTCTTCTGGATCTCAATAAATCCCTCAGTGGCCTCGGATTCCGCGGCTCAGACGCAGGTGAGATCGTCACATCACTATCGTCCGCTTTCCGCGCAGCGCGGCTTGAGCTGGAGTACCTTGCTCCAGGGGAGGTAACATTGCCCCTGACATCTGCCGGTGCGGCCGTCCTCGACCTCATTCTCGACCGACTCCGCGATTTAGCCAAGAAGAATCGTGAGGCAGATGACTCGATCGATGAATATCACTCCATCGAGCTCTCTTTGCGGCAACAACTGAGCGCTCGCGTCGATGCAATGGGAATCCTCGATAAGGAAGTCAAACGCATGGAGTCTGAGGTTCAACAGAGAGATGACCGCATCGCAGAGCTCGAAGTCGGAATCGAACGCCTTAAAGGGGCCGTCCAGCGGTACACCCGCGATGTCTCAGAGCTTGAATCCCTCATCCAACGAATGGAAACCGAGCTTGAGGCCTCCAGCACCGAGCGAGTCCAGGAGCAGGCTGCTTACAAGGAGGCATCTGAGCAGCTCTCTGAGGGTTTGGAACAGAAGAGATCCACCATCATCGACCTTGAAGTCAAGCTCCTTGCGGCGGTCGAACAGACATCCTCCCTCCAAGATCAACTGGCTGCCACGCAGACAGCGCACGCCAAGGCCATCGATGACCTCCGCTCCAGCCACAAATCAGAAGCTACCAAGCTCAACAAGACCCAGGGCCAAGCACTCGCCCTTCGTGATGCTCGGGTGGCAGAACTTCGCCTGGAGATCGACCGCGTCAACGAGTCGCTACGCACAGCGCACGAGACGATTCGCCAGCTGCGCGTTGAGAACGGACGGCTCACGGAGCTGAACGACAAGCTGACTGCCGATAACGTCGAGCTGGGCTCGAAGCGGGAGGTGGACAAGCGAAAGGCCAAGGAGGTGATCGACTCGATGAAGGCCGAACTGGAGCGAGTTGTGCGGATGAGCGAAGGGTTCTTGGCGGGCACCCCCAAGAAGCCGAGGAGGGGTTTGGCGCCCGGTGATTTGAGGAGGGATAGTGGTCTGGGAGATGAAGAGCAGGGCGCTTCCGTGGCGACTCCTGGGGAGGAGGAGACGTCGAGCTCGGGCGGCTTGCTGTCTGGAGATTTGGCGAAGCGGGGCAAGGGGAAGAAGCGGAGAAGGTACGATAGCGGGTTGGGGTTTTTGGATGAGGAAGATGTTGTATAGTTGGGATGAAATGGCGGGATGGCGTCAGGAGTTCTTGACGGTGAAAGGAGGCAATCTTTTGGGTGTTTCTTTTGTTATTGCGACTGTATAAATGCAAGCCTTTCACCTCGATGTTGTAGTGTGATGGCATCAGCGATTGCGACCCTAACCCTCATAAGTTACCCGCTGCCGTTTTGCCGGCCCATGGGCCGTGCACTCTTGCCCAGCTGAGCTGAGCTGGTGCGGGGTGATGCCAAGACATCCCACACACCTCTGTCACAGGGCTGCAGATAAGCGTTGAGGTCTTCCGACTCTCTGGTGCAGACCGGCTGATGGTCGTTCCTCCGTTCCCGATCATCGCATCCTTCGCGGATCCCAAGCTTCCATTTCTGCCACAGGCACATGCCAAACACGCCCTTGTATCGTCTTTCGTGGTTGCTACGTCTTCGTTTGCTTGCGTGTCCCAGATGTAACGGCCGTCCATAAGGCTCCCGTTGTCCCCCCACTTCGACAGCGTCAGCTCGAGCTGCGCAACTGGGTGCCTACAGTGGGGCCTCTGGTCCCAAGGTTTACGAAGGCAAGTCCTAAGCTCTACGAAGGCGACAACATTTTCGGCAAAGGGAAAGAACAGAGGGGCGCGCCCTCCTGATTTTTCTCCTTTTCTTCAGACAACTTTTCCCTGTCTTTTTGTGGCTACGTCCGCGACGCTCGTGGCCTCTCCCCGTACCTCGACGCTGTGCAACTGAAAGACCCCCAAACGCCTCGTCCACATCGCCCTTCCAAGTCCAACGTTATCGCTCCCTTCTTCAGGTCGGCGCAGACCAAAAAAGGGCAGCGACTCGAGCCTTTGGGTGTCGGCAGAGACAAGGTTGTGCGGGGATCGTCACAAGGGTTGCCTCCCACAACTTGTTAGCAGAGTTCGAGAGCCATCGCAACAAGGTTGGTGTTTCGGTTCAGCGGTTCAGCTACGTGGTAAAACTCGATTAACTGACCAACGAAGACCATTCCTCTATAGCACTTCGACGAACTTCCAACTTCACCGAAAACGTGCCTTTACCACCCCGGTTCCACTCGTCTCTGTATCGAACGATGGCTCCCCAGGACAGGCGCCTCTCCGACGACTGGGAGGATCTCGGCGACGATCTCGGCGATGATAACCTCTCTGTTATCTCGTTTTCCAGTTCCGAGGGCGAACCCTCGCCCGCGCCAGCTGCACCAGCGGGTCCCGAGCCCGAGCCCGAGACCTCCGCAGAAGTCCCGAATACACCCCTACCCGCAGCGGAAGAGAAAGCGGAGACTCTGCCTCGGCCTGACAGCCCGGTCCAAGACGACCCGTATGGAATTTATCACCGCGATTCCGACTACAGCCCTTGTATTTCTGGGGAACTGAGCCCGAAAGTACAAAATGATGGCAAAGAAGCTTCTATAGAGACCAACGCTTCAAGCTCGGTCAAAGGCAAGGAGACGGTAGAGACAGCGGCTGCCGAGCCTCCCGAGGATCCATTCCGAGATCCTTCAGATGCTACCTACGACGGCGGAGAAGAGGATGATGAGGATGCTGCCGACTCAATCAAAGAAATTATCGACGATGGCTCGCGTGACCTCGATCCAGTATATTTGAGCAAGACGCTCCAGTCACTTGTCGACATCATCAACGACACCCTCCGGGTTGTGCGGGAGACACCAGTTCTAGGACAGGAGTTGACCTCACCGTCGATGAATATCTGCAAAGAGCTGCAGTCGCAGCTTTCACGCATCCGCCCCATTCTCGAAGGCTACGTGCGCGCCCGCAAAGAGGGGAGTAAGATTCCCCTCGATGCGGGTTTGCAGGAGTGGCTATCCGGAGTCCGCGTCAAAGTGCTTGGGCTGCTTGCAGAGACTCAGCGACTCGGCAGGGAACCATACCTCCCACAGTCCCATCGCCAGGGCCCCAGTGTTCCATGGTACGTCGATGTCTACGGCAAACGGTCTGAACTTGAACGTATCTGGGACGAGTTGGTCGAGTTCAAGAACTGCATGTGCGAGTTTCTGCCGATCCTTGAAGCGTAGGTCCTAACACCACCCCATTACCAGATGTGATGCTTACTGTATGGTAGCGACTACAATGAATTCCACACACAATGGCTCCACTTTAGGAAGGCTAGGTCGCCGAGTGGACATGGCACCGTTCGTCCCAGTGTAGCACAGAGGTTTCGAAGCGATGCATGTCCCCCCTACGTCGATACCGTCCACCCCAACACGCTCGAGAGCACCCAACGAGAATCTTACCTCGGCGATTCATCTCAGCAGCCGCCGAGGCGCCCTGAGAAGTCGCCCGCTGTGCCAATCGACATCCCTCGACGCGGCCATTTTTACTCTGGCAGGCCCCCACCCCCCACCCAAGGCCTTCCCGACGCTTTCTCTACTCTCTCCGTCGAGGATCCCAGCGATCGTATCTGGCGTCTCCGTTGCGACATGTACCAGCTCAAGGACGCCCTCCAGGCGGCCCTCGATCGCCTCCACTTCACTGCCTCCAACAAGGACGTCCCTCTTGCCTTGAGCGAGTGGGCTGCAGTCTTGGGCTCGCGCTACGACTGCCTCCTCCGCCAGGTGACCATCGTCGTGTCCAACCATGCGTCGGATTGGATCGAGTCAATTGCCAACGGCGGTTTAACATACCGAGAGTTTATCAAGCTCGAGGATGATGCCCTCAGCATGTACACCGCGCAGCTAGCTGAGATTGTAGGCGAGAGGAATAACACCAGAAATCTCTTCAGGACAGAGCTGTACCCCCGGAACGCCCGCGCCTTCAAGGGCCCCGAGCTCAATGGTGACGAACTGGAGGTTATGGAAGTCATCGTCAATGAGATGGAGCTCAAGTTCAAGGTGAATACTGCGGCGGACACCAGCAACTAGAGAGAACGACACTCTCATTCTTGAGGCGTAAAAGCACCTGACAGGAATTTCTTCCATTTCTTGTTTGGCCGAGGCAAAGGGGCGCTGGAAGCGTGTCTCCAAGACATTGACGATTTGACGACATCAAAAGGATGGGATCTGGGTTGGCGCTTTCGGTCTGAAACGGAAATTGACATGGGAACTTATGGGTGAAATGGTATGGATGGGATAAGCGGGAGTTGGGAGCCGAATCTGACTTGGGATCTCGTTACGGGTTATGACGGCCCCAGTCATCAAATTTTCTCGGGGGCTCAGCGAAGCGGAAGATACTTCGAGCGTCATAAACTCTTCTTGTGCCTGTTTCTACCTTGCGAGAATTGAGTTCTGGCAGGGCTATGTTAGTTCATGTAGTTGGTCAATGATAAAGATCCAGGGATGCGTATCCGTCCTCAACGTCGTGAAGGGGTTCGGTGTCACGCACTTCTCATCATTCACAGGAAGAAGCGGTATAAACGCCTCAATATCATGTTCCTTTCCTTAATTGTACACAATACTCCAAATCCCATGAGCCCAAACCCCATCGTAGACCAAACATCTCGTATGTAACAATAACACTGCGGCAGCAAACCGATGACTCGGAAGAATCAGATCCTCGGGCTATCTGCCCATACACAGCGGATCAGAAACCAAGTAATACACAACTCCGACCGTTGTGTAAAGACCATGGGGGGTAATCACACAGCGGCATGCAAGTCCTGTCCTTCCATCCAATCCATCGCAACCATGCCATTATCAACTCCTGCCCATCCTACCGGTCCATCAAACATGCTTCGCATTCCAGCTTAGCTCAACGCCACGCCGCCACACTAGGGCGGGGTGCTCTCGTTGCGCCGCCGGACCCAGCACTGGCTATGCCCGCGCTGCCGATCGTGATTCTTCTAGCTTTCCCGTCGAGACGCTCGCGATGCGGACTGATGTGGCTCTCCAACCGTACGCTGCCGCCCAGGTTCATTCGTCGTGCCTGCCCGGGTGTTAAAGATCTCGAGCCTCCGACGAACGATGAATCATTATTGTTTAGGAAGGCAGACGGCGGGGAGCAGGTGATAGGCGGGGATCGGCGACGTTCAGCGCTCCCCCGCCTGTGGCGGGAGATGCCGTTGGTCGAGCTAGCGAGTGGTCCCGAATAGCTCGCCGAGGCGCGATGGTGGCCATGGCTGGGGTTGGGGCCGATGGAGGAAAGGCGCTTCGCCTGCGACGTCACGGTCCCCGACACGGAGGAAAGTCGATCGCGACGCTTGGCCAGGTGCAATGCCGATCGCAGTTTCAGCGGATCAATAGAGGGGTTCTCCGAGTCGGAGCCCGAGCCGGACCCAGAGACGCCCCCTGACGTCGAAGTCGCCCTTGGGGGCTCATTCTCGTCCAGGGTGGACAGAATATGGGACGGCTGCGGGCTGCCGTTTCGAGGCGGCGAGAAGGTATTGGCTGCTCGACTTACAGGAATGCTGCGGAGAGGGCTGGGGCGGTCTTCGTTATCCGACGACGATGCCAGGTTAAGTGTCATCGTCGGTGGGATGGGAGATCCGCCATGGGAGGGCCGCCCCTTCGACAAGAAACCTGCTTGGAAGCGATTGGGTTTGCTGACATGGAGAGTCGACACATCCGGGAGAGGGAGGGAGGGGCTAGAGCTCTGGGGAGAGTTCGTGTGGTTGAGATATGTGGGCGCCGGTGGGGGGCGAATGGGTATCGCCCTTTCAGTTGAGCTCCCTTCGTTGGGCGAAGGAAACTTCAACGGGGTCTTCTCAAAGTCTGCCAATGTTCCCTCCTCAGTCTCATCATCTCGCCAACGAACAGAATTCTTTTTCTTAACTGGGGTGAAAGACACACCCTTTCTTGCGACGCCAGCCTTACGGCGCCGTGGGGAGGCCTTTGCCGGGGACATGAGAGCCTGCTGCTGCGCGGTCGACATCGTGGCCAGTGCTGGCATCGGAACCGGCTTTGCGCTGACGTTGATCGACTTCTTCCTCTTCGGTGTGCCCCGCTTGGTGGGCGGGAAAAGCTCAACAGGCATCATTGAGCCGTCGGGCTTAACAACATGCGATGCCGCTGAGTATCCGGTTTCGAGAAGGCGCTTGATGAGGGTTTTCGCATGTGCTACTGCCTCCTCCTCGCTCATATTGAGGGTCTCGGAGAGCGATGCGAGGATGTCGAACTGGGCGGTCAGCAGCACCTGCAACATGGCCGAATCACCGGCCTTGTCTTGCTCCAACACCTCGCGATAAGCGTCCCTCATGAAGAATGTCTTCAAGGCCTCGGCCTCTCTTGCCAAAGCGTCCTGATCTGAACCGTCAACAATGCCTTCCACACCCTGAAGCAGACACATGCTGTGGTGAAGGGCAGTGTCAAGTGCCCGTTCCCAATTCAACTTCTCGAGCCTCTGGTGAAGATGCTGTCGGCTGCTCTCCAGTTCCGCCAGGATTCCCTGCGCCGTTTTCCGCATTGCTGACAAGTTGGGCGGCATACCACTTTCGTCTTCACGAGAGTCGCACACGGCGTCGAATGCTGCAATCCACGCGGACAGAATACCAATCCTCCTCTCGAAGGCGCGCAACCTCTTCATGTTCTGCAGCTTCTCCTGCCGTTCACTGGCCGAATTGTCATAGGCTGCGCGGAGTCTCAGGATGCCCTCCCTTACTATGGCGTCCTTCTTGTCCATTTGCTTCTGGAATTTGGCAAAGAAGATCTTCTCGGCATCCTTTTGTTGCGCCTTGAGCTCGTTGATGAGAGCAATTTGCTCGTCGATCTTGACCAGGAAGTCCTTGACGTGGCGGTTAACATTGAACACGTTGCGTGTGACTTTGGTCTGGATGTTCTTGGCCCGGTTTGCATAGCGAAGAGTGTTCTGTGTCTCGTCGAAGTGTTCGCTCGACGGACTCACGCAGACAATCATGACAGTCTTGCAATTTCCACCGAGCGAGAATTTGAGTAGTCTAGTGAGTTTGCTGTTCCGGTATGGGACGTGGTTCCTCTTGCGCGGATCGCAGAGAGCGTTGATGCAGCTTCCTAATGCAAGCAGGGACTTGTTGATGTTCGCGCCTTCGAGGAGTCGCTCTCCCCTGTTTTTTGTAGCGCTCGCTCGCTCGCTACCAGCCAAGTCGATAATACTAAGCGTGGCCATCGTATGCGGCTCGTTGATATCGGCGTTTCTGTCTTTCTGCGCGATGTTGATCTGCAAAACTGCATGGGATCGCGAAGATACGGCGTTTGCCGCAGTGGGCGAGACCGTCCGGAATTCGTTTCCTTGAACAATCATATCCATGACCTCTTGGACGTCCTTCGGATGATGGCTTGTGAGCCCCGCAACCGTGACAGCCTGATTTGAGTCCTCCCGCAACATCAGCCCTTGTTTACTGCCGCCAGGAACTAGCAAGTCCCGGATCGTCTCATTGTAAATCTCCAGGTAGGAGAGCGAAACTTCGGTTTGTTTCTCATCGCTCCGCTCGGCAATCTTCTCAAACAACTCCTGCATCGTCAGGAAGATAATTCCCGGGTGTTGCGCCGTCCCTGTGATTGTGTGGGTCTTGCCGCATCCCGTGGCGCCGTAGGCAAACACTGTCGCATTGTAGCCATCCAGTACGCTATCGAGTAGGTTCTTCGTTGTCCCCTCGTATACGTCGATTTGGCTTGCGTTATCGTCAAAGATTCGGTCGAAGCCAAAGATCTGGTCCTTGACCTTCTTGCCCATTGGGACAACGGATCGGGAGAACTTCTGGACAGGGTTGTCCTCCGGAGGATCGAACACCCTGGACCGCCAGTAAGCAAGCGCTCAAGCGCTCCTATCATCACAAGCTGTACGTACAGAGACCTCTCGTCCACCACCTTGATCACAGATCGGATGCCACGTTGGTTGAGCTTCGGTGCCGGCGCGCCGGCAAGCGAGCCATCGCCGAGGAAAAGGGTCCCATCGTCGGTCCTCGATCTGCTAAGAAAGTTAGCAACTCTATCTCAAGATATTGCTACAAGTAGGCAGGGTGTCTCACAGTTGGGCGGCTTCTCGGATCGTGAACGGTCGCACTCGGACTGGACGGGTGAAGTTAGCAAAATGTGGCCACCGCACTTGCAATCCGCCTCTGGGCTCCGTACCTGCTACCGTAATGGAAGATGCATTCGGATCTATAGCCATAACGTCTCAATCATTTATTCGGTATTTCCCTGCGTCGTGTTGTCCCTCGGGGCGAGATGTGGCCGGAAGCGCAAATTTAGCGACAGGAAGGCAAAGTCAACAAAGGCAAACACCGGGGTCCGCCAGGGAAATGCCGTCTGCGCTGTCCCAGTCGATTAAGTCGATAGGCCAAAAAGTGAGGTCAAGTTGTAAAAGAGCGCCCTGCAGACTCGAGCTAGTAGGCAAACAGGTGAACACAAAACAAGAAGATGACGTTGCTTGTGAATTTCTCGAGACGCTCCCCGTGCTAGGCTGGGATTGGTGGCTTGGCTGTTTTGGTCGCGACTGCCGTGGTCTCCGCAGCGACGGGGCTGTCGCCCCACTTCGCACCCTGAAATTTGGAGACGGCGGAAGCAAAACGCGCACTTATCCACCAGCTGAGAACAGCCGCCCAAACAAACACCAGAAAAGGGACAGGCTACATCCCTGCCACGAACAACAACTCTGCGCTGGCTCGTCCCGTGCAGCGACCTTTGCGATGTGACTCTCTGCAGGCCGGATATCGTCGTGCAGAAACGGCGTTGGCAAGTGCCACCTGCCTCGCTGAGCTTTGTCGAACAAATCCAGCGCCTCAATACGCTGGCGTCACGTTTTCTTCGTCAAAATTCCAAACCTGGTGCAGCGCTAGGTTCAAATGCAATCCACAACGCGATGTTCACCATCCAGTTAGCAGCCCTCGAATTGCACTTCCATCCATGTACATCTTAAGGGTTGGTATTTCGAACGAGCATCTGAGCCAGTGCTTTGCACTCACGCTTTCCGGTCGCGTCCCGAAGTGTAGCCTGAGACTGGACCCCCTTGCACCTGCCGACCTTTGTTAAACACTCACGCGTTGCCCAAGTCAAGTGCTGCAATCATCGCCTCCAACTCCAAAATCACCGATTCGTAGACTGCCTCTTGCAGCTTTGGCTTCCTCGAGTCTTTTCCTTGCCCAAAGTCGCAGTCAATCACCCTCTCGATCAACTCCCTGTATGTTGGACCCAAAGAGCAGGGTTGCAATGCCAACCTCCGCACTCCTACGTCTCCGGGATCAACGTTCTCCCATCTTCCCACAGCAAGCAACGCGACACGCAAGCGGTACAGCATCACGTCTCGCACGCCGTACTTGTATTGCGTTTCTTCGATCAGGTTTGGCGATGCCGACTCAACGTCCATCAACGAGCCCTGAAACTGCTCGCTGTGCGCCCACTCGGCGCTAAAGTGAAGCGTTCGAAGTGAGGACACCAGGTCGCCATCCTGATGGAAGAACGATACATCCCGAACTATCCACAAGTCATTCAGGCACGGTGTTGAACTGAGCTTAGCACAGCGGACGCGAGCTGAAGCGCCAAGCGGAGCTGACCGACGATGGTCAGGCGGTTGTGGATTGGTTATCCAAGCACCTCCTCCATCGGCATGACACTCTCGGTGCAGAGGCTGGTAAGGCTTCGGTTCAAGTACAGCCAGTGGCGGAAGGCCTCGCCGACGCAACCTGGGTTGTCTATGCGCCCGCGGCATGTCTCCACGCTGCACAGCGACGGGTCCGAGGCCTGTCGTTTGAGCTCCGGACAGAAGTGTCCCGACAGTCGGACGTCAGCATGAACTTTAAGAGCCGCTGGAGGTGCAGCAGATCCCGTAACGTCACCAGTATCCCCGCCGTCGTCAGGGTCAGCGAATCGGACCTTCCGTCTCTTTCGACGCCCGCAACTTCTTGTTGGGGACGAATCTTGCCTCAAGGCTTCATCCGCTTCCCAGGACAAGGAGTCAACAGTCATCGATCGTACCTCCAGGGCATCGAACCGCTATGTATGACGGTTACTTGGGGTATTTGGCCCTCATTGCAGAGAATCGCGACCTCCATCTGCACTTCCCCCGGCGCATCGGCGGTGAGGAACAGCCGAACTGAGTGGTTGAGTCGAGGTTTCGATGCGCCAGACCAAGACGTCGACAAGGCTTCGTGGAGATTTGGATGCGCGTCTTATGGTGCCGATTTTGCTATAACTCGACAGGCAGTTGTTCCTGGCCAAAGCACTCTCTCTTTGGCATGCTTGATCCATACTGCGGCTTCTAGAGCTCGCCGACTTACTCTCGCAGGCACCGCAAGTTGTTATTTGGACTTCTCAAGAGAAGTGATCTGCCTGTCGAACTTCTCCTTCTCGAACGTTATTCTCACACGTTTCCTCAGCTTTCTCATGGTTTCCTTCATGCTCTTTTGTTGGAGACATGGATCCTTTGACGGTCAGCTTCACAAGCACTTTAGTCTCCATCTGACTCACATTGTCATACTCCTCCTGCAAAGGAGAGAAACACTGCAGCTCCTCTCGAAGCGACGTCATTGCTTCTTCAATATCTCCAAGCGCATTCCTGAACGACTCAAAGTTTCGGCCGAGTTTCTCTTCCAGCTTCTTTTCCAAACTCGCCCCGTGCCATTCGACATTGTCGGTGTCTCTCATCATGGCACTGACTGATGAGTAGCTCACCACGACAAGCCTCATCAGCAATTCAACTTCGTTTAGAAAATAGTCGCACTGGCCGCCGAAGGCTTTGCGGATTCTTTCGATATCAGAAGAGTAATGGCAGAATGTTCCAAAGTTCGATCGAACCACTTTGTAGCCTTTGACCGCCCCGGCAACAAACAGCAACACCGCTAGGGTCAACGATGCGGGGTCCATGGATGACGATTCTGATGCCCCTTCTGAGGTAAAAGGTGAAAAGGGGAAAATATCTCGCTTCGGCATGAGCCCCAGGGCCTTGCGGTCCCGAAAGGAGCGGAAGCGCCCGTGGTCGTGGCACAGTCATGCACGCCAACTCAGCCGCAAAGAGCTTCACCGATTGAGTTGAGGCGCTTTCCATTGGTTCGGGGCCCCTAGGCAATCATTTCAAAAGACCCTCACTCTGTGAGGGGAAGCAAGTTTGAGCATCTCAAGTCCAACAACACCGCCCTGACTACCAACAATACCGGGCATCGATAAATCACAGGAATCATACGACTCGATTTCCAAGATTGAAGAGTGGCAGCGGCGGCAATCTCCAGATGAATCTAGGGAAGATTCAGACGAAGGTGAGAGAAGCGAAGTCTCTCGCCTTTGTCAGGCTGTTCTAGCTCTATTCGGAGAAATCATTCGCTCGATGCCGGGAACTGAGGCCACCGCTGAATCTAAAATCAATCTTGAACGGACTCGTGGTGCACTTGTTCTTTGGTCGGACGGCCACGGTATTGCCCAAGGCCAGCTCGCTGATGTGTTCAGCAGGTCTCGGAAGCTCCGCCGGATCATTACGAAAACACTCTCTCACGTCACCAATGTTCTGCTCGAAAGTAAGCGTTCAAAACTTCTGACCACACTTTTTGAAGGTGAATTCAAGGATTCGTGGCACAGTTTCTCAACTTCTCTGCAGGACTTATCCCTCGTTTAGGGACATGGTCGGACAAGCTGGAAAGGCTCTCTGTTCATGCCCGACTCGCTACGGAGAATGTTTCTTATTTGGTGCACGAAGATACGGACAGCCAAATTGACGCGGCTTCAGCTAGTGCCTCCGATATCTCTTCTGATAGCATTGGCGAGATAGCAGAGGATCTACGAACGGATGCCCAATACCTCGTCGCAATCGAGCTGTTGCTGAAGAACCCGATACTCGACCCTGACCCAGGATACGCACTGGAAGATTTTGTCGGCACCTGGAATCCTGCGCAGCTCTACGCGGATAAGATCGAGAGTAGGTACCCTCTTGCCGACAAGGATCCCATCACTCTGTTGGCGGAAGCCAACTTCAAGCGCTATCTCCGATGCCAGGGTGCGAGGGACGCTCAGGAGAATGCAGAAAACCAGGAGGTTGCTGACGAAACTGACGTCGCTGGAACCTTTATCGCTGCCTCTCAATTTCATGACTCCGGCATCGGGACATCTATCGCGCCGACAACTTCGTATGCAGAGACCGTGATGAGCTACAGGCAAGAAGGCAGATCGGTCCGAATTCCTCCGCTACCAGAGGAGGCCTAGAAAGGGGAGCCCTTCGACTGCATTGCTTGTGGCTGCCCAGTGCGAATAGTGAACAACTCGGAATGGAAGTGAGTATTGATTTTTTGCAATGCGTTCTTCTCGAGGCTCTAGATGACAAAGGGAATTGCCTAACATGTACCAGGCGACATATCTACCTTGACCTTCGGCCATACGCTTGCTTGGATACGGGATGCGCGTACAGCAACGCTACTTTTGCCACTCGCAAGCGTTGGATATCGCATTTGGCCTCAGACAACGGGATAGAACCGGACTGGAAGTCTGTGAAATGCCGTCTCTGCACTCCAGACACAGGCAGCGGAAAGATTGCTGTGACCCTCCACTTGACTAAACACCTCGAGATATCTCTCTCGGCGTTGCCTACCGGCGTCGAATCCGGTGCACCTTCTGAGGCACGGCCTCAAGAACCGGATGCTGACAGCGTTTCTGGGGACTTAACTGAGCAAAAGAAACACGAAACAGAGAGGTTTCTTTTGACCACGCCCTTCACAGAGCAGCTGCGATTTCTGGAACTCATACTGGCGCAAAAACACCGCTCAAAACGATTTCGACTCCTATATGAGCGAATATGCGCGCTAGAAACGGAACCCCGAAAGTCTGAGATCGAAAGAATAAGGCAACATTTACTCGAAGTGGGTGCGATTGCGTCAAATTATACCTTGAAAGAGGAGCAGATTCGCGAAGCGATACTGGAACTTCGTAAGCTCACCTCTCTGGGATCTCAGCCGTCGGCGCAAACGACGCCACAGCAGGCGGTTCGGGATAACGATCCCGAGCAGCACGGGAGGCCAGGGTGTGAGAGATGTTGGGTGAATAGATTGAACGTGAGTAGCAATTCTGTGCTTTGCATGATATGGTTGATTTTTGTTATCTAACTTATATGCAGTGCAACGGAGAAATACCTTGTCACCAATGCCGTCTTGCGGGTTTTGACTGTCCGATTAAAAAACCTGATTGTCTTAAATGTCGGAGGACGGCACAATTTGTGAGAGGTCCCCGTCCTGCGACTGCCACCCATCCATCTAATCAGCGCAGTGCGACGGAGAAACCCCGTATTCCAATTGCCGTCTTGCGGGTGTGGATTGCAAGGCCAGGAAGATTGCATGTTCAAAAGAGAAGATATGTAAGTGGTCCTGCTGTCCGTCACTACCATTGTCCATCCATCTAAACGGCGCAGTGCGACAAGCAAACGCCGTGTTCTCGCTGCCAAGGGGAAAACTTGGATTGCAAGCCAGGCCCCCTCAGAACAGTGCACTATTCTGTCAATCGTCCCACAACACGGCAAGACACAGTTGAGGCGGCTGGCGATCATTCACCAGAACGAAATTCTTGTCCAGAGTCCGTGGACTGCAAGGAAGTATCGTCTCCTGACATCCCTAGACCTCCACAATCTCCAGCCTTGAAAGCCACCACGGATGGTGATGAGCAACACGAGGCAGCGGAATTGAAGCAGCGAATTGACCGGGAGCGGGAATATTGGCTGGACAAGGCCAACAAGGAGGGCCGACTCCTCGGCCACTTCAACCGTCTAGCTAGTCGGGAAGTGCAATCGAAAAGCACCAAAGCCACGATAAATGAGGAGGTTTACAAAGCCCGGCTGAATAAAGAGCTTTAGATGCTTCAGAAAATGGATGATGTCATGACAGCCATGGGGAAGGAGACCCCTGAATAGCTCTTCCGATATACACGGGAGTGTGACGGAATTACCGATATTATGGATGAGTTTTTTGCCGCCGAGGATGAGAAGCGGTTCAACATCTTATGATGAAGTCACTGTATACTCGGCATGTCAACCATGTTGGCAAATGTCTTCCTATCTGTAAGAAACCATGTCTCATCCCTTCAACGGGTCTCCTTGAACTGCGTTGAACAACATTTCTCGTTTTGACAAACAGTGATAATTAAACCTATGTACTAGAAGTTACCTCGCTATTTTCATCACAACCCTCAACGTCATCATTTCCACGTTTTCCATTTTCTCTCCACACTCCCCTATCTAGACACACATCTCACCGCCCCCCAATATCCTCCCTATAACTCTTCCTCTCCAACTTCCCCTTAACGTCCCTCCCCACCAGGAAACTCTCGGGCGGGCCAAAGAAGCTCGGCCTCACACCTCCCAAGTCAACAATCACCTTTTGCACAATCACACCCGGCATCAAGGCCCAAACCCTAAGGGTGTACGCTCCAGCGCTGGCAACTTTGAAGCTGCTCTTGGTGTAATTACCCACACGTCCCCAGACGCTGTCTGCTACCGATTGGCCCCACCCGTCGGGCATGTTTCCTCCCTGCGAGGGACCGACAGGGCGAACGAAAGTTGGGTTGGGAGGGGTGGAGTCCGAGGGGTAGAGGGCGACGGCGTATTCGATGGGGGTGGCGTCGCCTAGGTAGTTGAGGATTGGGGAGAGGTAGAGGGAGACGTTGGCGGTGGTGTTGGAGAAGAGGTAGAGGTTGTATTCGAGGGCGGGGGCGGATTCGAGAGCGAGCTTCTCGAGGTTTTGGGGGATGAGGCCGACGGCGGAGGAGGTGCGGCCGTAGTTCTTGAAGATGTGGTAGGAGGCGTTGGTGGTAGGTTTGACGGCGGGGACGACGGCTTGGTAGGCCGGGCCGGGAATGGAGACATAGCCGTCGGATTCGACGTAGCCGGCGGTGAAGGTGGAGGGGACGGCGCGGTTGGCGACGGGGACTTGGACCATGGGAAGGCGGAAGCCGTAGCGGTCGAGGCCACGGCAGGGGGTGGTGACGTTGATGTTGATGGTGGCGGCGTAGGGGGCGGGAGGAGCAGCGGCCCAGTCAACGGTGACGAAAACGCGGGTATCGGAGCCCTTGGCGCCGACGGTGCCGTTGTACTGGGAGAGCTTGATCCACGGTTGCCAGGGGGTGGCCTGCCACTCGCACTCCTTGGTGCCGCGGGTGAAGATCTCGAAGTAGCGGGGCGGTGCGTAGGGGTCGATGGACGGCACGGCGAGGTTGTTGTTGGAGTTGGGGTGATACTTGTCGTCGCCCTGAACGGTGGCGTTGGAGCCCTCGACACCGATACCAACATGGCCGGCAAGGGATGGAAAATGGGTCTGGACGTGGATCATGGAAGGAAGCGTGTTCCTCATCGGCTGCTGCCAGTATCCATCATACCCGAGATGCGTTTCTAAAGGATGTCAGCTCAACCCTCTCTGTCAGTCACGCAGTCCGCTTACGGTCCATAAAGTGCTTCCACTTCCCACCCAACAGCGCATCCCACCTCTCAGTCAGAGCCCAGTCCTCATCCGACACAGACAGAACATAGTTGATCATGTCATTGGCCGAGTTCCTCTTCTGCCCAGCGTACAGATTCTGCTTGGCGCCACCAATATTGATGCGGTGCACAATGTCACCAGCCAGCGTCGGTTGCAGAATCGTCTGGAAGAAAGTAGGCTGAAGCTCAGCGGGCAGCTTGTCGTAGATGGCCTGAGCAGCAGCAACAAGGTCAGACCACTGCTTCAGGACGGCGTCACCTTCGTTGTAGTTGATGACGGAGTAGACATAAGGCTCAACGAGCTCGAACTTGCGGCGGCTGGCGTACATGCTGTACGTCTGGACAACCTCGGAGATCTCCGCTGCGTACGCTGGCGAGAATTCACGAGTCGCCCACAGACGCGTCCACTCAGCGGTGCTATCCACGCCCCAGCGCTTGGTGTCGTACGCAAGGTCGAAGAAGTGGTTGATCGGAAGCTCGAGCGCCTTCATGTCACCGACGTTGACGATCCAGATCCTGTCAGCACCGCGAGAGTACGCCATGTGCATCTGCTCGGCCGTCTTGGAGAGCTGGATAGTGTTGATCCACTTGTAGTCGCGAACATCACCGACGTAGTCGAAGTGGTAGTAGATGCCAGCACCACCGTGGCGGTTCTTCTCGCTCAGCAGCGGCAGGCGGCGGTTGTTGCCCCAGTTGTCATCGGCCCAGAGGAGAGTCACATCATCCGGGACAATCAGGCCATGGTCGAGGTAGGACATGACCTCCTTGTACAAGCACCACGCCTGCGGAACGGTGGAGATGTCCGAGACGCCCAGGCCCTCGGACATGAGCTGTCGCTGGTTCTTGACGAGAGTCTGCAGCATCTCGACAATGTGCTCAACTCCAAGGCCCTCGATGGCCGTGTCGCCCGTTCCGCGCATTCCCACGGTCCACAAGCTGTTGCGGGCATACGGCTTGGCGCGCTGGATACCAAAGCGGAAATAATCATCGATCGTCTTGTTGTTGAGGTTGTACGCCCAAGGGCCCTGGTAGAACTTGCCGAACTCGTTCTGGGCGCGCATTAGCGGCTCTGTGTGCGAAGTCCCGAGCACAATCTCGTAGGCGTCAGCAAGGGGCTGATTGCCGGGGTCGTCAACCTCGAACATGCTGGCCCACAGCGTTGGCCAGAGGTAGTTGGCGCGAAGGCGAAGGAGGACCTCGAAGATGAGCTTGTGGAACTCGACGCCGTAGCCCGCACCATACGGCGTGTCAGGGAAGTGGGTGCTAGAGACTCGTCAGTATCGCCTTTAATTATGCCACTTTGCTCGAGAACTTACGCCACCCAGTTCGTGAGAGCCGGTTGCTCATCGTTGAGGAAGAAACCACGGTACTTGACGCTCGGCGGCCCCTGAACCTTCTTGTCCTTGATGACAAAGTGATTCTTGCTCTGCTTCGGGGGGGTGTCGGTCCAAAAGTACCACGGGCTGACGCCAATCTGCTCGCTGATGTCGTAGATGCCGTAGATGGAGCCACGAGGATCGCTTCCCGCAATTACCAAGGCTTTCGCCGTGCCGTTGACGGGGTTCTCGACAAGTTGGCTGGTGAAGGACTCCCACTTGCCCTTGATGGCTGAGACATCAATCTTGCCCGCAGCAATGAGGCTGTCGATGATGGTAGATTTGCCGATGGTGCCAGCGATGATGACCACGTCAGATGGTGACGGGTCGGCGAAAGCTGGTCCTGAGAAGTTTGCTACCCCGGTTGTCGTGTACTGCCTTTGTTAGCGACGGATACTCTGCTGTCTCTCAGGTAGCTGTACGGTCACTTACAAATGTGTTGTTCATGTTGTTTACCGGTCGGTAGGTGTACTTGGCTGCAGGGGAGCTGGTCTTGCCATCGCTGAGCGTGTAGTTGATGCCGGTAACACGACCAAAGTCGACAGCCAGGTCGCCAGCGGCGCGAATAACGCCCCAGTAGTCATTGTCCGACACAAGGATCTGGCCCTTGGAGACAGGGCCTCCGGCAATCTGGAAGGCGCCGGCCGTGCCATTGATGGAGATGATGCGCTCCTGACCGAGACCGGTAACCACCGAGGTCAAGGCAAGCCATACGGCTGCTCCTCCGATTCTCAGAGAAACCATCTTCGCGAGACTCACGACTTGCAATGCGGCCAGTCGCGTGTCACTGCGTGTGTCGGTGGTGAGACGCGTCGCAGCGGCGGGAGGATGAGCAAGCAGCACCTCGGAATCCGGCGTGACAACTTCATTTTGTAATATACCCAGCGGTCTGGATATGCAGGAACGGCCTCAGTGAGGGGTTGCATGTGCTTCCGAAGCGAGCGTGGAGGCCATCTGCAATGGACGAGTATATTAAGGCACCTAGATTAACCTCCATCGCAGCCAAGTCGTATTGGGATGCCCCGGAGGTTGGATGGCCCTGCCGAGGTCCCTTGCTCGGCGAGAGCTGATCAGTGGGTGCAGCCCAGCGGCCGGGAACTGGGAACCATCCATATGGGTCCGGATAGCGGTCGGGGCCACGGGTAAAGTGATGTGGGCGGAGCGTGATTCCCGGTCTCCTGAGCTGTCAAAACGGAATGCTAAAGCACCATGCCGTGGCGAGTAGGTAGAAGAAGTCACTGCCGGGGTTGTTGAGCTTGGCAAGCAAGTTTGCCGTTTCTTCAATGAAAACACAAGACGTCGTTGGCCTGCCGCGCCTGCTTCCCCGCATCGAGGTGATCTCCCGTGCCGTGATACTAAAACCCTCCTGACCTCATTGTGTAAGTCGAAGGGCTAGAATTATACCCCTGACCAAACTCTGACCGCGATTCTTGCAGCGGCGGAAACCCGAATCAGCTGACAGAACCGGAAGCATAGCATTGCGTCTGCAGTGTCTTTTTGCGCAGGTAGGCGGCCTTGCATAACATTCCAGAGTTGACAAAGCGAACTCGTCTTGGCAACGAATGCTACAGTACCAGAACAGGCGACGCGGCAGAACCGGAGCGAGGTTGCATCGCGGCATCAAATATGGCGTTTAACCGGTTGAAAAACATCCCCTTGGCCTCGTCAACCCTCAGGACCGGTGAACGACGCAGCAAGACAGTAAACAAAGCTTGGCTTGCGACTTTCTTGTCATCGGCTGGGTTGATGGACGCGAAACTAATTCGCGGGTTGGTGTTCTCTGCGATCCTCGAAGACTCCCAAGCTCTGGGTCCGAGGGAGGAAGCCGAGCAACAGCTTCTAGGACAGGCTCCGAACACCTCTCAATCCAGGCGCGCGACGTGGTGGTTGCTCGCCAGCTGCAAGCCACTCTACCAACCCGTCTCGTCGGGTCCTTCTGCGAACGCGTCTGCATCAGGACGTCAGCAAACTGCAACTCGCGATGGATGAGCGATAAATCCCATCTCGTGCCGATCTCCGGCTCGGTTGGTGTCGTGCTCCTCATCGGTACCTTGCAGGTCGCCTGCAGTCCGATCTAACTTACATCCAAGGAGCTGTCAAATAGCGGCACAGAAGCATTCTCGAGCGGCTCAAAAGTCGAGCTAGAACTTCTTCAGAAGCATCACTCAATTGATCCCTTCGATGGCACGCTGCATAGTCGCCGTGAACTCGACATCAGATCTAGGTTATCGTCACGCAAGAAATGCTCTGGTTGCTTCCAGCGACTGGTCGTAGGCCGCCGGGTAAAACTCACCGTGGAGAATGAGCGTTGCAGCCGGCGGACGTGATAAAGAGGAATCCGGCCAAGCCCGCCTTGGGTTACTCCACCAATCGTATCAGGAAAATAGCCGTAAATAGCAGTATTCCACCGGCCCGCGCCGGGCTTGTTGTTGTTTCTTGCGTAGGTACTTATCTCAGGACTGTGTAAAGTTGGGTCGAAGAGATCGAGGGACAGTGGCAGCGGGAAGAAGGCGCGAACGGTGAGCATGTGGGGCCGCCAGGCGCTGCTGGCACTCAGCCACCGCTCAGCCAATGAGCAAAAGGTTCACAAAGACATGGACGCATTGCTCTCACTTGTGGAACCGTTCTCAACGAAATAGGAGAGATGACGTGGAGCTGCATGGAAGAGACGGGTTGTGGCAACATAGCGCTTCATATCTCTTTTCTATCCCTAGTCATACACACCAGGGAACGTATCGAAAGCGGCTTTGGCTTCCGCCTCATGTTTCGTACAGTTCGGCCCAGTCCAGAGCCTGCCATGTCTCAGTTCACTTGACATCCCAAATTGATGCCTCAGATATCCATCACCTACTGCAGTATTCCCACCTGACGCCACTTCGGCCCCTATGCTTCGATTGCAAATCTGTACTTTGGTAGGAGCGCCATCTTCTCCTCAGGACTGACTTCGGTATCAGCATACACCATGCGCATGTTCTTCTCCTTGTCCTTTTTGCTCTTCTTTTCGCCACCTGCCTCCTCGGTTGGTGCCGCGCCTTTGCCAGGTTTGATGCCCTTCTCCGCCATTCTGATCAGCTGGTCGATGTCATCACCTTGGCGCGCGGCACCGGCCACCAGCTCGTCGACGGTTGACGGGCTACCGGGATATCCAGGCGGCGGGGCGCTAGCTCCGTTGTAGAAGTATGGCGGCCGTTGGGGTAAGGCCGCGCCGGCCGGCGGAGCGCCACTCGGGGGTCTCGCGGGAAGGTTAAACGCAGATGCAGCGCCAGGCGGGGGCGACGGACCCGGCGGGAAGGCAGCAGGATATGTTTGAGCGGGTGGGAACGGGGGAGCGCCAGGTGCACCGGCTGGGGGGTATGAAAACCCAGCCTGCGGGGGCGGGAACGGCGATGCCTGTGTTTTACCCTGTGAGCTATTGTGGTTCCCACTTGGAGGAAAGAGGTGACTTACACCCTGGGCTGGACTTTGGCCATCCGCCGGCATGGATGCTACGGCGCCATTTGCGCCAGCGGCCTTTTGCGTAGCAACCTTTGCGCGGTGCACGGCCAAGCGCCTCTTGATCTCCTCTGGTGTCTCGATCTTGATCTTCTTTGCAGGCCCCTGTCCATTCTGGCCCGGAGGTGGATTACCCGTTGCAGCGCGGCGCTCGGCTTGGGCGGTATAGAAGTTTGTGATGATGCGCTGCTGGTGTTGTTGCAAGACATCCTCCGGTACACCTTCCATTCCGAAGATCTCGATCTCGAGACCCTGTCGATTAGGTAGCGCATTCTCGACCTTATCAAGACTCTCCTTGTGGACCTGATTCATGTGGACAGAAAGACCTAGAATGCCCACGGTGTCAGATATTGCCAATTCTTCGCTGGGACGTGCTGCGCAGCATACCTCCCGCCGTGTTGAGTCGCTTGCCGCATCGGTCGCATTTGAAGTGTTTCGCTTTCTGATGGGAGATGAGGAGCTTCAGATCTTCAAAGTCGCGCTCGCCTGCATGGGAAGGGGTCAGCTAGAATCAAATCGGACGGGGCGGGGGAGCTGACAATAGTAGCACCACGGCCGCGCGAGGATCTCCTCGATGTCGGGGTGACCGCGCTTCTTCTTGCCCATTGTTGCGGATGTGCGAGCCTCCAAAAGAGATTATCGAACTGATCGTGGGACCACAAGCGCCGATATGAGTGCGCACAGATTGGGTCGAGCTGGCAAGAATCTCAAGATGCACGAATACTGCTGCTGCGTCGCGGTGTGGTTGAGCTGCCGCCTGCCAGCCAAAATGTTGCTTCAGCCTCTTTCGAGGCTTGTGGCGGGTGCATTGCGCTAGACGTTTGAGGCCTAGCGGATCCTGTGTCACGTGATCCCGCGTCGACCACTTGCCAAGCATTCTGGCTCCTGTGAGCTCATCGTGATGACTTTCGACGCCTGGCAAGCACCTTCGCGGGCTGCTTTTACTCTGGACACGACAGTCACAATGCATCACACACTGCTCATAGCGCATCTCCTAGCTCAGGAAAAAGTCTGCCTCAATAAGGAAATAAAATCTGCCTTGGCAACCCGAGCTTCGCCGATAGAAGTAGCGAACGATGATGCGGGGCAGGTGCGAGCGGATCCCGATCGCCCCCGCATATCACAGCCTCACAAGGCCAAGACCAACGACCGCACCATAAACCAACATTTAAATCTGTATGGCACAGCTCACCTTCTTCGAGCCTGGGAATTCTCCTTAAGACATATTTAAAGTCCCTCCTTGAAACCAGTGTCTGCCCACCCAATCACCTCGCAATGGGACACGACCGGCACCTGGACGGATGGCTCCGTCGCCACAAACCGCGCTCATCCGCCCCAGAACACCAAGATACCATCTCACCCAACACCATCCACTTCACCCCTCCTCCCGCCGTCGACGAACTCCCTCCCTACTCCCCCGCCCGCGAGGACGTGCCACCAGCTGTCTCTGCAACTCCAGCACAAACCCTCTCCGACCCTCCCCCCTACCAAGCCCCCTCACCCCCCACCCAGACCCCCACAACCCTCTCCCGCGGCCACGAAGCCTCCCAGCTCCAATCCCTCTTCACCCGCTACCCTTGGCGTCGCGCCTGGGGCCCGCAACCCACCACCTTCGCCGCCGCCCTCAACAAAGCCGCCCTCCTCGGCCACCACCGCCTCATCCTCGCCCTCTTTGACCTCGGCGTCTCTGTCCGCGGCAACCAGCACCAAGCCATCCAAACCACCACTCCCGTGCACGAAGCCCTCCGCGGTCCGGAGCCCTGGCTAGCGCAGGCCTTTATCGGACGGCTCTGCAGCGCGGGGGGCGATGCGCTCGAGCTGCTCAACTCGCGGGATGGGCTGGGATGTACGCCGTTGCATGTTGCGGCCGAGGCGGGGGAGACGGAGATAGCGAGGGGTTTTGTGGTGTTTCACGGGGCCGAGGTGGATGCCGTGGATAATTATGGGAGGACGCCGCTGCATATGGCGGCGCGTTATGGACGGGGTGAGACGATGGATATGTTGTTGGGGGTGGGGGCGGATCCGGGGAGAGTGAGTGAGAAGTTGTGGATGTGGGCGGAGGGGAATAAGAGGCGGGCGGAGTTGCTGGGGAGTTGGGCGGTGGTGGGGAGGAATGTGAGGGAGGCGGTGGAGAGGTATAGGGAGATGTGGGGGGAGGATTTGGAAGGGGGGAGGGGCGGGAGGGAAAGCAACGAGGGGAATAAGGAGGTAAAGAAGGAGGGGAAGGGGCTGGAGAGGGAGAATTTGCCGCCTTTGGTGGCGGCGGGGCCAAGTCGACCCCGGGTGGAGGTGCAGCCGCAGATGCCGCGGCCGCGTGTGAACCAGGGCTCGCTGAGCTTGGATCGAAACGCGGAGAGGTTGGCCATGGCGTTTGGGCAGAACGAAGTCGAAGCGGCCCAGCGGGTCTTGCAGCATCTAGCTCGGGCTGCGACGATGCAGAGACCGGTGTCGACTACGCTCTCTACCCCGGAGTATCAGGAGTGGAAGAATGACTGCCAGTCACTGCTGGCCGAGTCGAGGAAGCAGAAGGAGAAGAACAGGAAGGAGACGGGGAACGAGATGGACTTGTACTAGGATTGCGGGCTGCGTTGATGATGTTATGACTGATGAGCATGGTTGTCACGAGTATGGCTTTTATGAGTATGGTAATGGTGTTACAATTCGGGGGTTGGTGCCAGTGAAAGGGGAGTGGTGTCGCAGTTGGGTGTCTGTTTCCTTGACTCATCACCTGCTGATACAGTAGTATACGTTTGAGTGGCCTGTAGAAAGTTGCTGGTTTACTCTACATTATTTCCTCAAACCGCTCTGGCACACGCAATGCATCACACGGTCCATGCTGCAGTTCGGCGGCACCCCCGATCAGATGCACACACGAATCCAGGTTATGCAAGTCAGCCACTAGGTTTGTAACCCAACGCTCACCTGATCGCTGACCGATACGGTCCTCTCCGGTTCAACGGTTGCCTTTATCTCGGTGAGGGATGCCCTCTGACGATCGTGTGGATAATCCTGAGCCTTGCAAAGCAAGAGACGCAGTTGGACTCACCATTATCCTGCTGCATCGCCGACACAGCCATGATCTGCATGCTCTCAAAGTAGCAGACGCCAGTCCGTCATGGCATCTTGCTGAGAGTCCCAACAGCCACGACGATCTACGATAAAGGTCATCGGCCTAAAGTGGCTCTTCCAAGTTAATTTCATCGAGAAGTCAAGTAGCCCACATCTGACTTGTTGATCACCCGAGCTTGGGGGGGTGAAAGAACGGGATGGTAGGCACTGGTTTTGTTAGTATCAGCAGATCCTACACAGTCCAGATTAGCAATCTCTATCCAAAAGCCCTGTTGTTAGTCCCGTGCCACCTGTCTCTCTCACCCTTCCCTTCCCCTCAAGTGCCCCCTTCCATCTCTAACAGAAACTTGGAGTACATCTCATCAACTTCGTTCCTTGGCTGAGCACTTTCACCCTCCCTCCTCCACGGCGGATTCCGCCACGGCGCCCCCCTCTTCCTCATCCCACAATCCCTCGCAATATGCCCCCCACCGCCACAAACCCGACAAATAACCCCTGGTAGCCTCCCAGCACCCCCATCGTCACCCAACCCCTGCCGACCCTCAAGATCCCTAAACGTCCCATTCAACACCGCCAAATCCCTCAGCTGCCTCGTCTTCCGCTGATTCTCCCCCTCCGGAACCACAATCGCATCCTCAATCACCCCCTGAACCAGCCTCTTCGCCTGCTCCATCTGCGCAGGCGTATCCGCAATAACCAAACAATGAAGCGGCTCATTCTCCTCCTGCTGCTGTCTGTGGTTGTACCACCCCCTCCCCCTCCCCTCCTTCACAGACCCCTTTCCTCTAATAACAATCTTTGCCCCAGACTTGGCGCACATCTCATCGAGACTTCGTCCCCGCGGGCCAAGTAGCTGGCCGATGAAGCTCACCGAGGGAAAGTCCCGCACGGGGATGTACACCTTTTCCCGTAATTTTGTAGGGCCACGGCCACGGTTGGAAGCGTGGTATTGCGCTGGGGCGCGGTAACCGGGGATGAGCTGGATGGCTTGTTGAATTAGTACGTAGCGCTCGCGCTCGAGACGTAGGCGGTGGCGGTCGTGGCGGGTGTTGGTTCGTCGGCCGGAGGGGTCGTATTCGGGAGGGGGAGAAGGGGAGCGGCTGGGGTGGTTAGATTCGGGGAGGATGGTGTTGGTTTGGAGGTTCTGGGTGATTTCTTCGATGCGGAAGCACATGGTGTAAGCCTCGAGTTGTTCGGCTGTCATGGGGGCGGTGATTGCTGCGGGGAGGTTGGTTAGGGTCGAGGGGGTTGAGGGGCCCCAGCGGGATCTTTTGATCTTTGGGGCATCGCCCATTTCGATTTCTTGCTGTCGCATCTCGGTTCTGATACAGGAGGTTAGGTTCATTTTCTGTGAGTGGTTAGAATTGAAGTAAAAGCAAGCGGTAAATGTAGAGCTGAGGGTACGGGTTAGTAACGCTGCGATGTTGGTTGCAATTGATATGAGATGCCCTCGTCTTCACTCGACAGAGTCAGTTGGATGGAAAGGGGAAAATTGTATCGGTCCTCGAAATGTGCCGCGAGAGAGCTTTATATGCTGTGCCTGGAAAATTAGGGTTTTCAATGAGTCACGCTGATGCTCTGAACTCGACGGGATTAAAACTTTATCCCAACCAAGCCCGCCAACAATGCAGCTGTGCCTCAGCGGGGCGTTCCCAGCCGAGCCAACTTACTGCCCGGATGCCCACTCATCATTTCGAGAATCTGCTTTCACAAACTCACTGATGGCGAAGGATTCAACGGATAAAACTTGAAGGAGGTCGTTGAGAAATTAACTAAACTCCTACTTCCATCTCAACTATCTGGATTACAACAATGAAAAGGCGCCCAGTCAAACAGGGTCTGATATCACTTTCATGTCCCTCACACCCCTCCTAATCCATCTCATCGTGGTATTGCTCCCCCACCCGTCCATCTCAACTCCTCCACCCTCTTAAGCATTCTCATGGTGCACATGCTCATTAATCCTCTTCTCATCAGCAACAACCTTGTTGTCCTCGCCGCTCGCGTGCCCGCTGTCGCCACGCAGCATCGCAGTCAAACCAATCTCGTTGTTGATCTGCTCCATGCGCTCGAAATCAGCCGCCGCAGTACCCTCGGAGCCAAAGATGACGTCCTATCCATCATTAGCAATCACTTCCCATCAAATTCAAGATAAGCAAAACTTACCATCTCCTCCAAAGTCAACCGCTTCGTCTCGGGCACAAAGAACCAAATGAACGCCGCGCCCATGTACGTCAGCAGTCCAAACAGGATGTACGTTCCATACGTAATATGCTTGAGCATATCCGGCGTCACCTGGCCCACAATAAAGTTATTCATCCAGTTGCTCGACGCGCCCAGCGCAACACCATACGGACGGGTGCTAAGCGGCCAAATCTCAGCGACGATTATCCAAGCACAGGGACCCCAGGAGTATCCAAAGTGCACGACGAACAGCCAGACCATGCAGATGGCGGCCCATCCGGCGGCAGCGTGGTTCTGCCACTGGTCGATGTTTTTGGCGACGATGACGGCGATGATGATGTGGCACGTGGCCATGCCGATGGCGCCAATGGTGAGGACGGGCTTGCGACCAACGCGATCGATCCACAGGACAGAGGGGATAGTGGCGATGAACATGACGATGCCGACGACGCCCGTGGCGAGGAGCGAGGTCGTGGTGTTGTCGAGGCCGAGCTGTTGGAAGATGGAGGGCGCGTAGTAGAGCACAGCGTTGATACCCGTCCACTGCTGGAAGAACATGGTGACCGAGGCGATGACGACGCGCTTGAACATGGCGCGGGTCTGGAAGAGCTTCTTGATGGAGACGAACTGCAGCTTGAAGATGTTCCACGCGGTTTGCTCCTGCAGGTGAGGGAACAAGATGGCGATGGACCGCTTCTCGAAGAGTGACTGGGACTTGATTTCGAGGAATTCGAGCTTCACGAGCTCGTGATCCTCGGGAAGACCGCGGAGGTCGGAGAGGACCTTGAGGGCCTCGTCTTCGCGGCCGTGGTGGATGAGCCAACGCGGGGAGAAGGGCATGAAGATCATGCCTACGAAGAGGATCACAGCTGGGGCGATCTGCAAGCAGATGGGCGTGAGCCAGGCCGCGTCGGATTGGTTCTCGTCGGTGCCGCCGATGAAGTTCGTTCCGCTGTATCTCGTTAATACTGACCGGGCAACCCATCGAGGAGAGCATACTAATCAATCCAGAAGCTGATCATGATGCCGAAACAAATAGCCAGCTGCTGCGTAGCGACAAGCGCGCCACGCACCTCAGGGGGCGCCACCTCGGAGTTATAAATCGGGATAATCATAGCCAAGCTACCAACGCCCATACCGCTGCATTCCGTTAGCAACTCCTTTTGAAAAACAGCCCTTGAAAAAAGGACCCTGGAATCGACAACGAGGGTGAAACCTACGTGATGAACCGACCCGCCAAAATAGCATCATGCCCCACCCCCGTAATGGCCGTCGCCTGGATAATCACACCCAGAATGAAAACCGCAGAAGCCACCAACACGCCGTACTTCCTTGACAACACCTCGGCCAAGAATCCCGAAAGCAGCGTACCGAGCCACGCACCCAGCTCCAGAATCGCTGTGAGCCAACCCTTCAATGTCGAGTTGCTGACATACTCCCCCATATCTGTACACAAATCAAGTCAGCATCGTCTCCACTCCCTAAACCTCCCTCGACGGAAACCTACGCCTCTGAAAAGCCGGCATGGCCAAGACACCCGAGAACATTCCCTGGTTGTATCCATAAAGGACACCACCGATGCACGCAAACGCTGCGACCCGAAACACTTTGAAGTTCTTGACCAGCGCCGAGGGCCCGCTCTTGCCCATCATGGCCTGGCGCTTGTGAAGGGCGGCATCGAAGATGCCCGCCACGCCGGCGTCGCCACCTCCGCCCATAGCGTCTGCTGTCTTGCGTTGACTCGGGATAAAAACCGGAAGGGCGAGGATCAAACTCAGTCGGTGCCGTGCACTTCTCTCTTTTCCTCGGAGCCAAGAACAAAAGGGAGGACGAAAGGGAGCAAAGAGGGGAGGAGAAAGGTGTGTGGCCGCAAGACTTATTTTGACCTTTTCCCAGAAAGGGGGAGGGGAGCAGAGGTAAAAGAAAAAGGAAACCCCTCATATGTATGTATACAACCTCAAATTCGTCTACCGTTCCTAGGTCCATCCCCTTCCCCTGCTCGCACTCTATCCCCCCTCTCGAGGTCCGACTACTCGGTACCATTATCACCAACGTCGCGTCGTGTCCAGCCAGCCAGCAAGCAAGGACAAGGTACACAACATGCCACTCCCACGTACCTACCAATCTGGGAATGGAAATGCAACCGAGTGCCGCCCCATACAATGTATCTCCACGTCACTCCCCCAGGTTTAAACACGACCGAGATCCCGCGCGAATCACATCCATCGCAGTACGGCCCGACCGACGAGTGGAACAGACGCACCCTGTATGTATGTACGTGCCATCGGCCATAAGCACACCGAGGACGACTGGACTGGGCTGGGCCCCTCGCGGACAGGATACACGGTAGACCAACCTCGATGTATTGTCAATCAGCGTAACCTTAGAACGGGATATATGAGGGGTAAAGCGATCATCCCTGATCCCGGCCATTCTGAGAGGAGGAATTGTCCTGTGTGCATCTGCGAGCTCGCAAAGTGAGTTGTTACATCCCGGATGAAAGGGAACGATCGGGATATAATGACCCCGAGATCGACGAGGTTCGCGGGGGGATAATTTCGCGGGCCATGAACGATGCTCTTGGTCAGAGGTCACTTGCCATTTTACTCCCTCTGGTGCCCGAACTCGCCGTTAGTGATCCACAAAGACAAACAAAACAATTGGAGGAAATGGAGAAAGCAGTTTATACAAACAGTGGACCATCGCAGCGCCGCATGTCACTGACACCTCGATGCCAAGTCTCGAATTGTAGATCTTCACTCGTGCGCTTGCAATATGGCAGCTAGAGCCAAGTCGGGAGTGGGCAGCGTGGAGTCGCACTCGCAGCGGTGCGGCATATAGCCTGAATACTTAATTCCGTTTCCGCAAGCTGTCTCTGATGATCATTGGTCCGCGAGGATGCAAGACTGGGTCAGCGGAGAGCGAGAAGGGCGAGAAGAGCGGGAGAAACAGCCACAGGGCATGGCGTATCGGGCCTATTGTCGGTAATCGTGGAGCGAAGCGGCCAAGGGGTTGCCAGGGCGGGCGCTGCCATGTGTGGCGGCTTGGTGGCGGGCTCGGCGTGCGTGGAGGCGTCAATTGGCGCGCTTGGCTCTACAAATTCCCCGAGCCAAGCCTTGACCGTTGAAGTTGCCAGGGCAAATTGCTGCTTCAAGCCACACTCGGCTCTCATTGCAGCGCACATGAGTGCCGAATACTGGCCATAGTGATAGGATAAAGTGGTCGCGGGATCCAGACCGAAGTGGCCTCTCGCCGTTCGACCTCAATAAAGCGCTGCAGCGTTGTGATCTCCCAACAACCCGAGACAGAGGGATTGCCCTTGCGCATGGCTGCACGGAGACGTCGAGAACGACACAGGAACTGTGTCTTGACCCAACAGTGACTTCCCAGAAGTTTAACTTGCAGGAAGAAGGGCATCTTTGATGCTTGCGAGCCAAATCCGGGAATTGGAGAAGGTTCTCACATTGGCGAAACAAGACCGGGCAGGCCCACATGTTGCCCGTCTTACGACCGTTCCAGCTTATACCCGAAGCCCAAGTGATGCGCCCCGCTTGAAGTCTCGACACCGCCATATCGTCGATGTGATACGGGACGGCCGAATTGCAACCGGACCAGAGTGTCGCAACGGTGTCTTTGACGGCGGGTAGACGGGACTAGGGCTGTCGCTGTAGGTAGTCGGACCTTCATGATGCTTTTCGGCATCTTTGCGTGTTATCTGCTGCAGCCACAATAGCTTCAGGGGCTCCAAGCGGTGTGCCCAGACGCGAGTTTGGCCAAAAGGAACAGATATCCGAGCACGCGCCGCCCGGCGAGAGCACCAGTGCGGATGCCGGGCCGGTCTGACCTTGTCAGTCTGCACCCCGCCTTTAGGGGAGGGTCAGCGGCATATCTGCGGCCCAGCACCAATAAATCGAATCACGGGTCGCAGGTGGATGTGGTAAGCAGGTTGCGAGGCGGCCACTCATAAGCTCTGCGCTGCCGGCATATTTTGCGCCATTGCAACTCGACCTGAACTCCGAGCCTCAAGGACGTGTTCCGAGCCTCGAGCAACAGCAATCTTGTGAGACGCGACCTTGCGAGAAGTCCGAGTTGATGGGAAAAACGCGCTAGAATATAGGCGGTAAGGGGAAAGAATTCTGAACGGAGCGCTTAAAGCCAAGTTGGAAAGGGGGGATATGTGAAAACTGGCAGGAGAGATTGAATCGAGTATCACGCGTTGGCTACCCAATGCCAGCCACTAGCCACGGTATTGGTCGCATAGACAGGACCGGTGGAGGGAAATGAACAAGATGACCGAGCTGTGGTAGGGCCGCTGTGCGTTGCGAAGGCAGACCGATGCTGTGACCTTCCACGTCCCGGCCAAACGAGCCCTTCGGGAGCCGGTAATCTGGAGGCTTCGGCCTGCGAATGGTCCGAACATGGCCAAAGCCTGCCCGCCAATGCTTGCCCGGGCCGGACTGGGTGGGGGCGCCCGAAGCCGCCAGAGCAGACCTGGTTTGTTTCGAACTGACAGCTTGGCGAAACGGGTGCCCGTCCCGGGAGACGGCAGTCCGCCGACGACGGCGATCTAGCACCGCAACTCCATGGTTAAAGCCATCGACCCTGTAAACCACACTGTATCAGCAATATCTCTTGTGACTGTCTGCTCTGCCTGTTTGCAGTCCGTAGGCGCTCCTGCGTGATGAAGGGGCCGAGAACCATCGCACACACAGTAGCCATCGTCACCGTCGAGCGGCAATCTAAGAATATCCACGGAAGCGAGCCCTGAAACGAAAAGGAGCTCTGCGTGGTAGCGTAGATGGCGTTGGTGATGTTGGTGATGCCGGCGACGATGGCAGAACTGAACCCCATGGATGCTTCCATTCCTCATCAATTGGAGCGATCCGCTGATGATGAGCTGGCGGCACGCGCTGGGGGGTGGCTGAGCGCCAAAGGTTCGCGGCCTCGACGTTGAGAGGAAGGATGCAAGATTCGAAACACCTCGGAATGTCTCTGCTTGCAGCTGCCATCTGAAGCAATCTGCCATCTGCACTTCATCGTGTTCCAGGTTCGCCGTTTGGGTGCGATGGGCGAATGGGAGACGGGCGACCCCAAGCCGAAGCACCCCAACACTCTTCGCCGGCGCGGCAACGAAGATGATCTGCTTTGCAGGCGGTACCTGGCAGGGTGGGAGGCGTGTTTCGGACGACAAAGGTATTGCCTCGACAAAAAGAAGAGAAGAGATACCTGGGTTCGGGAAGCAGGATCGCTTGGGGCGGACCAATGAGAGCCGCCAAGGGACCCAGGCACGTGCGCCACACCAAAATTAGCAGGCGAGATCCAGCCGCTTGACGCCCTCAAATGAATGCAGAGGTTGACGCGCGCGTCCAGAACAACTTTCCTGGGCGACTAAACACCTCCTCTGCCCAGGCACTTCTCGTCTCCGCCAACGGTCCAGAGCAGCCAATTGCACGGCTCGGGAGTTCCCAACGATGCTAAGTCTCCCATTTTGCCCCGTTTCATCTCATTTGGCTACTTTCGGACGCGCGCTGTCATTTGACTGTGGGCGAGCTCTCATTTCGGGGCATTGGAGTTTGAAGTTGACGCTGGAGCCGGAGCGTGTCCGCACCGCACCAGCCGTCCAGTGAGCGCTCAGTTAGCGCTCGCGCAAGGCTAGTCGCCCTCCACCCCGCGGTTATGCTCTGCCGTCGCTTCCACCCACTCCCGTCGTCCCGCTTCCATCTCATCCCGCCACTAACCCTCACAAACCTGCTTCTACCGCGGAGAGCAATCTCGCATCTGCTCCTACAGCTAACCCTCACACACACTGTTACCCAGGAGCTCCTCTCACTTTTGCCGTTGGCTGCAATGCTGCCCCCAGGTTGTGCGATGTGCGAGCCTTCATAATTTCGTTGGCGAATTTTGCCGTCGTCGTCGCGATACGCTCGCTGCCTCCCTCCCGACTTGTCGCGCGCGAGAGCGCCCGCACAGACTCTGCCGCCCCCGAATCTCGTGGGTTTCTTGCATTCGCACGCATTTCTCATCTCAATTGTTTCGTCTTGGATGTTTCAAGCATCTCTCGGATACCGATCTGTCGGGTCGGTGGAACTATTCCAGACGAGCCTGACTGAGGTTGGCCTCGCCCGCCGGGTGGCCCTTTGGCGGGCAGCGTGGACGGGGGGCGATGCCCTGGCTGCATCGCGAGTGCGCCCAGCCGGGGCCTCGAAAACTGGCTCTTTGATGTTTTGTTTCCTCGTGCTCCCTTGGTGTTTCCATCGGGCGGGCCCAGCGGCAGCCATCGGGTTGCGCTGTACCGAGACCTGACGACCACGCTGGCCACAAGTTCCACGGGCAGCATGAAAACATGGCATTGCCCCGCAAACAACCAGCATAGAGGGAGCAGAGAGCCACAGGGTCGTTGCTATTGTGAGCACGGAGCACGGCCATATGTCGTGCGGCAAGGCGACTTGGTGTTGTTACCGCACAAGGCTGGCGGCGGCTAACCCTCTGCCAGCGAGCCGCTTGCATTGGTCGCCTTTGCTATTTTTGCCCTGGCCACCCCTGCATGTCTTCCGCTCCCGCGCTCCCGCATTGGGGTATCCCTTCAACGGCAGCTCCTCTCGCTGCTCGCTGCCCACTGTCTGTGGAGCCGACGCGGTACCTGCTGCCACGCCCGATTTCCTGGCGCTGGTGAGGTTGCGGCACAGTACGGATCGTCTTTCTCGCTCGTTCCCGCCAAGCGAACAGTGCTACGCCAGATCGCATCCACGCATCCATGCCCGTGGCGGTTCCCGGGGTATGGGGCTACTGGTAATTTCCTCATAGCTTCTAGTTCGCCGCTCCGTGGTGTTGCCGCCCGCCTGGACGCTGCGTTGCTGCTTTTGCCGGCAGTCTGGTGCTGGTAGCCATGGATCGCTACGCCCATGTCCCCCGGCCTTGGCTGCGAGAAGCTCGACCCCCCCTGCTTGGGTCGCCTTCCGCTACTCTTACACTTATATGCTAGCCGCCCTCCAACGAGGCCATCTTTGGACAACCACCGTCCCCACATGACAAGGCCGCCTTTGTAGCCGCCCGCCTTCAGACAGACGCCATTCCGAAACCCCGTCAGCCATCCACAGAGGCCGATTCCTGCTCCATGAGCATTTTCAGATACACTCCTCAGTTTCGAGACCACTGTTTGTTGTCAACAGTACCTTGGTACCTCGTTTCAGATTGCTACCCCGGCCCACCTGCATCCCAAAGAACCGGGGAGCATCATCATCGACTAGTCCTCCGTCTTTGTTTCTATCTTAGTCCTCACCTCCTGCATCGAGAGACCTCTATAAGTCGACCGTCCCCGTCCGACCGACTACCAGCCTCTCCTTCAGTCCCCCAAGCCCACCAGACCCGCCGCCTCCCGACCCAATCATCCTTCCACTTTTCTTCACTTTTCTTTCTCGTCTTCGTCTCTCGTCTTCCTTTACGACCTCTCGTTTAGCCCGCCCTTCGTTTGATACGAAACGCCGGCTGCGCAACCGCTCTCCTACTTGTCTACATCGACTACCTCCTGGAGAGGTTATACGCGGAGACACAGCGGAGCACTCGGCATACTTTCCCGCCATCGCCTCTCACTAATAGGTAATCACCTTTGTAATCGGCCGAGACTCGACCTGCCGAGCCCGCTGCGACGTTCGTTTTTTCGTCTTCGCCCCGCTTTACCTCCGCATCCCTCCTACCGACAGGAGGAAAGAAGCAAAAGCTCAGTCTCTGAGCAGCCTTTCATTGGACCATGCCCAAGTTGACTCGCCCGCCGAGTCATCATCAATACCAACCCCCGATCCCCGTCTCCCTCTCCCAAACCGCCGCCAGCATGTCGTATTACCCGACACGGCAGGTGCCCAACTTTTACGACCCCATGGCCTCCTCGGCCGCCGCTCCGATGGCCATGCCCTCGTACGATGCCTACGCAGTCAGCGCCGTCCCCCCGCTGCAGATTCCCAACACCAACACGGGAATGGGCGGCCCCGTCGGGCCCCCACTCCCCGCCCAACACCGTGCCTCATCCGGTGCGTGGAATCAGGAGGACGATCGGGCACTGCTGCAACTGCGCGCCATGGGCAAGAACTGGAACCAGATCCAGCGCGATGCCTTCCCTGGCAAGACCGGCAACGCGTGTCGGAAACGGCACGAGCGTCTCATGGAGCGACGCGGCCAAAACGACTTTGACAACAGAAAGCTCGAACGACTCAGTAAGGAGTATATGAGCATGCGCAAGGAGATCTGGACGCCGCTCGCCCAACGCTGCGGGGAGAAGTGGAACGTCGTCGAGGCACAGGTTCGTTACTACCCATCCCCATTTCCCTCCAATCCTATTGGCGTGTCGTCCCGAGCCTAACTCTTTGCCATCAAACAGTGCATGTCCAATGGCCTCAAGAACATCCAAGCCCACGCGCGGGCCTACGCTCGGCGGGAACGCCTCGAGTCCGGCCAGCCTCTCACGGCATACGATGACGACAGCGGCATCTCGGGCATCGGCCTGACGCCCATCGACGACGTCCCCGAGCAATCCTACAGCAGCCCTGAGTCCAACTCTGGGGCCAACTCCACTCCGGGTGGCAGCTCCAACGCGGGCTCTACCCACCACCACACATCCTTCAGCAGCATGCATCAGGGCCACCAAAGCTATCAGACATACCATGGTTACCCACCGCAGCACGGCTATAGCAACAGCGTCTCCAGCACCGGCACCGCTGGCTACCAGCCGCAGGCGTCCTCCAGCCAGGGCACTAGCCCATACATGGGACACAATAACCGTTTACCAAGCGTGGGTGAGATGGGCATCAACTCGCTCATCAACCGCGGGCAATAAACAACCGGTTAACCATCTTTTCTTTGGTCTACAACTATATACCCCACCAAGTTCTCCACACTCCTTCTTCACCCATTATTATTTTAATTACTTTGTCATTCCTTACCCCCTCAAAATCCGGAGTCGGCTTGGATGGAGCACAGTAGCACAGTAGCACAACAGCACAACAGCACAACAGCACAACATCACTATTACGAATCGCACGACATTATTCCTTCTTCCTCGTCTTTGACTTATACGGGCGCTCGGTGTTGTGGGGCACTAGCACAGGGGGGATTTATACGGCGTTTGGTCTGTCATTTTTATTGGCTGGCGTTGGCGGTTTGGGAATCAAATCCTTGTTGGGAGCATGGGGGGGCCTGGCAGCGGCATCGCGCTTACACGCACCAACCCACGCGCGTGGACGTCGCAGCCGCTTTGTCTGCGCCCGTCGGAGGGGGGGACTCAAAAGGGGTGGCTATGGTTGATTGGGAACTTCCACGGGAATTTCGTTTTTGTCTTGGTCATTTTTCTTCTTCTTCCTGGTCATCTGAACTAGAGCGGAGGGACTTTTTCTTTTCTTCTCTCCATTTTCTATTCCCATTTTTCTTTTTTTGGGGGGCTTCCGTCGGATGCTGCTACATGACACAAATAATGGGCACGCACGCAAGGCAGGCAGGGTTGGCTGAAAGAAAGGGACGAACGGGCGGACGGATGCATTTTTTCCTCTTTTTCCCCCTGTAACATTATGACGGGCTACCTATGTCTTTGATGATACCACAAGAGCGAAAGGGAGAGGCAGAAATGACTCGTGTCGTGGGCTAAACCTGAGTCAAGGGCGAATGATACATCAAGATGCAAATACAAAAAGTACAATGAAGATTTTCCCGAGCAGATTGCGGTGTGAAACCTGCTGGGGTGTGCTCAGATCGGATGGCAGGTTGGTGATGGATCCATTGGGACCAACAGCATGCAACAGACTCACTCGTCGCAATTCCGCAGAGACCAAAAACAGAGATGTGTTAGTGTACATAATAATAGAGGTACACTGTATTCCTACATCACTCACCGAGTTACCACAGGCCCGGGTACCATTCCATCAGCAAAATCCGCGACCGGTCCCCCCCCCTCTATATGCAATGCATTCATCTCTACCACTTCACAACGGTTGGAACGGGTGTGGGCTCTTCCTCGTCCTCATCCTCCCACTCTTCTTCCTCATCGGGCTCCCCAATCACACTCCTCCACACCCGCTGCCACATTCCCTTCTTCTGCGCCAGCGCCAACACCATCACCACAGGCAAATGCCACACACTAGCCCAAAACAGCCCCTTGGCACTCCCCTTGTGCCCCTCGTGCCTCCAGAACTTGACCGCCTCCGCGACCAACCACGCATTCACCGGCAGACTTGTAACTGCAAAGCTCCACTCCGTGACGCCCACTGCGCATAGGCCGACGCAGAGAGGGATGAATACCAGACTGTAGCGTAGCGCCACGCGGGAGTTCCTGGCGGGGTTGACCCAAGCCAGCATGCGTAGACCAGCAGCCTTGTACTCCTCGCGGATGCCCCAGGAGAGGGGCATGAAGTGGGGGAACTGCCATGCGAAGAGCACACCAGCGAAGAGCCACCCGCCATATGAAGAACCGTCTGCGGCGAAGAGGAGCTCCCGCCAGGTGCCATCGGCTGTGGCGGATTCGCCTGCCGCTGCGGCCCAGCCCATGAGAGGGGGGATACCACCAATGATGGCGCCAACCCAGGTGTTGAGGGTTGAGATGCGCTTGAGCGGGGTATACGCGCCAGCATATAGGGCGATGTTGGTGGCGCCGAGGAAGGCAACCGTGGGGTTGACACCGAGGTAGAGAGAGCCGGTGCCGGCAACGGCGCAAGTGGCAGCGAAGAAAACAGCGGCGCGGGTGGTGAGGAGGCGGCGGACGAGGGGGCGGGAACGGGTACGGGACATTTTGGCGTCGGTGTCGCGCTCGTAGAGCATATTAAGAGCATTGGCGGAGGCCGAGCAGAGGGTAGTGCCGGCGGTGAGGAAGAGCAGGGTGAGCGGGGAGAGAGAGGGTGCCAGGGCGGGATCGAGGGCCGAGGCAGAGAGGAAGGCGGGTACGGGGTACAGGGCGTATGGTACCATGGCGGAGAGGACAACGAGGACGGTCAGTCGAGGCTTGGAGAGGGAAAGCATGGCCCCGAGCGTTCGTCGGAGGGAGGAAGCGGGGTGCCGGGCGGCGGCGCTGGCTAGCTGGGCTGACGCATCGAGCGGGAGGGTCGCGGTCGGCGCGTCGGAGGCGGATGAGGCTTCTCTTGCGGCATTGAGCTTTCGTAGTGCTTGCCGTCGGCGGTGCGGGAGAAGGCTGTTGATGTCATCCGGGGTCGCGAGCTCGGCAACTACCGATTCGGCGGCGCGTGACTGCGGAGCTTCGGCGGAGCCAATTGATGCGGAACCGCTGGCAATGGTGGCCGTTGGTGCGGCTGCACCGTGTTGGGCTCTGTTGGAGCCATTGACTCGAGCGAGTAGGTTATTTGAGAGAAAGTAGCCGGCGCGGAACTGTTGAGGTTGAAGTGTTATGTTCGCGGCCGAGGCGCGGGACATGGGCGGCTTCGTAAAGAATCTCGGCCGCGGCGTGGTCTGCTGCCGCAGCAGGGCGCGCTGGGTGCATTGCCAGTAGGCATCTTCGAGAAGCTTGGGTCGGAGCCCAGGCATCGGCGGTCGCATCGTCAATATGTCGTTCACATGCCCGCCCGAATCGTCATCGTCGCCTCAATTGGCGTCGAAGCTCCAGGTTCTTCTTGTCGTGACTTCGTCACTAGCTAGGACAATTTTCGATGGGGTTGCGCTAGAGCAGTGGCTGCCACAGTGGCTGTGCCATCCAAATGTGGCGTGTGCTAGAGGGGTGTTTCTGAACCCAAATTGGAGCGCACTCCCACGCCAAGACGCAGTTCCGTTTTCAGCTTCGACGACAAACGAATGTTTCGCCCCACAACAGCACCTCAGGATGATCACCAGCGTCCGGGAGCTGTCGTCAAACCCATCTCATGCATATTCTACGCAGCTCTAGAAGCCGAATACAGTATCATGACTTCGTTTCAGGTCAAAATGCGGTCAAGTCAGAGGAATCTCCTCCCTCCGGCGTCAAAACTGGAGCCCCGGCTGTCTAAGCGCCGTGGCAGCGCCAGCGAGTTGCATCAGGGACCTGGCGGCTAACCGCAGCGTACTGTCACTGCTGACGCTAGCCCAAAAACCTCAAGCCCGCCTCTGCCATTCTCGGTGGTGAATGACAAAGACGGTCAAGCCCTTCGCTATTTCTGTTCTGCGCTCATTTTGATCCTTCTCAACTCAGTTCGCCCCCGTTGGAAGCAGCAGCACTGGCTCACAGGATCCAGACTCGAAGCACGCCGTGTCACTTGTTTGACAGCCTCTCAGCGGTTCCTGGAACCAACAACTCTCCTGTAACTTGGGCAGCAGCTCCTGAATCAGCCACACCGCGGCACCGGTGCAGGTGCTGGCCAGTTATTGGTGGCCTTCATGGCGGAGCCGCGGCGTCGAAAGACAGATATAGTTGTCTGGGTTGAATCCGTCCCCGAAACTTATCGGACCTGTGTCCAACTGCTGATTCAGCCGCTGTTCACCTTGGCGGAGTGATCATTTGATATCTTGTGGGTGATAGCGATGCACGGGATCCGCCGCTGCATTCGACATTGGCAGAGGTGAATTCTGCCATACGGTTGCATCCTTCGGTGCTACTGCCGTCTGTATGGGCGGCACCTCCGCACGGAGGTCAGGTACGGTGCTGTCACGGCTTGGTAGTGTTAGCCTCCTGACGGAGTCGGAGCGAGTTCTGAATGGCGATTCTCAGCCTCCCGGTTTTCGCAGCGGTTGAACCGCGATGCTAGTGCCGAAAGCATTGGTATGGCTAGACTCCCCTCCATCACGCATGGAAGTGTGTCAATCAAAGAGCCTCCCTTTCCGTCTGAATCTGCATGAGTTCGAGCTGAGGTGGATCTCGATTGGCAAATTGTTGGGTGGGTGTTGTTGCCCGGACAAGTTGTTCCAGTTGTGGAACTTCTCCAGCAAGGAAGTCGTTTGAGCGCCTCGAGAGTCTAAACTTAAGGTAAATGACGGCCTGAGAGTGGACTGGAGGCAGATACATACCGTATGGAAATTCCCACCTTCCATTCAGGCTTCATGTTCTCATCCTTGGTTTGATTTTGTTTTCGCCCTCTTCCTACAACCAGACAACAAGACACGAACTCCCAGAACGACCCCTTTACTCGTCGCTGCACTAATTACGCTAACACAGCTGGTCTTTTCAATCATTGGGCCAATGCAATGCGGGCACCCGGTCACCGCATCATCACTCGGAAAGCCACTGAAAACAACGGGCCGTAGCAACTATTGAGCTTCGAGCATGAGGACAGCTCAGACTGTCTAGTCTGTCGAACCATTAAGCACAGTGAGTGACATGGTGTAATTGCGCCAACCTAAATCCATACACAAATGAAGTCGGATTGAGCTAAAAGTTGAAAATATGGAATCAGGAGGCCATAAAACGGTATGTCAGGTTTTCGTATTTGTAAAAATAAGTTTGGAAAATTAAATGGCAGGAAGCGGTGAGGGGGTTGATGGCGAAGATCAGGAATCGATAATCCAGTCATCTGTTCTCGGCTGCGATTAGCCTGTTTATAAATCACGCAATGGCCTCCTTCCGAACCGCTACCCAGGGATAACCACAGCTCACAGACGACGATATGACGGAAGCGTTCGGGTAAGGCATCGACGAGGTAGAACGCGCGGTGTTAGAGATGAAGGCGATGGTGAGTTCCTGGCCCGAAGTTGAGTTTGAACAAGACCAGGATCTGCCAGGTATGTTCACATCAGCGCTAGACGGGTAATGCCTGTCGTGTGTCATGTTGTTGCTCTGCCTCGACGCTACGGAGTTGTGAACCCCCAAGACCTGTATGAGGGCGCTAATGGCTGATATGTTGCTCCCACCGTTGGCCGATGCCGGGCTATGTGGGCCGGAACTTTTCTTCGAGATGAGCGGCTGATCACTGTGCCGGTTTGCTGAACAACATTCAGTTGCCGCCTAGAAGCGCATTGTTGTAAGTAGGCCCAAGAAGGTTGCTTCAACGTGATTGTGCGGCGAAGATCCAGCTCAGTGATGGCCTCCCTCTTCGCTAATGAAATTGTCGATCATGTTATCACAGATAGTGGCCTTTAAGCCCACATCGTCCAAGCCCAGGTGTTCGCAGGTGACCTCCCACATCTGGTCAAGAGACAGGGTGGCAAAGGTGGGCAGCCATGATGGCAAACAACCAGAGCTTGGGCATCACCCCACCGCCGACACATGGTGTAACAGGAGGCACCGAGGCGTCGAATTGGACCTCCGCATGTCCTGTCACAGCTCTGGGTGCTTCTTCCAGCAGTGTTCCTCGTCGTGGTCCGCGAGACCACTCTTGTCGTACGTGTAGGCGTTTGCCGGCAGGGCCAGCATGCCGTCTTCGGCCCGGGCGTGCAACTTGTGTCCTGTAGCAATTAAGGTCACATATATGTGCCGACTTGGAGATGATGTAGAGTTGAGGAAATCTTCTCAGAGCATTACCGTCACATGGAACCGTCTGCCTGGAACTGCAAATGAAGATAAGGTATTGAGCGATACTGAATGGCCTCAATTCCTAGAAAAAAGGAAAAAAGCACCGACCCTGTCCGCTCCAAGGAAGTTGAAGGGAACTATAGGAAAGGGTCAAAGGCCCGTGTTGTTGACATCGTGAGGCTCGACTTGGGGTTGACCTGGTGTTGAATTTTTGCCAAGGTGGGGTCCTGGCGAAAGTGGGCTGAAGCGACAGGGGTGCGAGCACGTCATTTCACGGGACGTCAATTCGGGCACAAGACGACCACCCCTCGCGGTCTTCCACCAAACCTTCTCTCTTCTCTCGCACTCTGGATTCGGTCACATTCTCCATTACGAAGTCGATCTGCGCCCTCGCGTACACTTCAATTTCCAATTTTTGCCGAATCAAGGCCCTATCTTGGCGTGGCATCTTGCCTAGCTATTAACGCTTGCAACAAATGAGAATACTCCGCTTTCCACAGAATGACAGCCGAAAACACCGCTCCCAGCGCAAGTCCATGCAACACTCGAGCTTCCGGGGTCTCTGCCTCGCACCCGCTAGGCTACCGCTCATTATGACGATGGCAAGAAACAAATCTCATGACACCCAACGCCTGCGCTTTTATCTCCGTTCTCGACCGGCAGGTCTCTACTTCGACGCACCTGTCTAGCGGATCATGCTGTCCCTCGTCTCTTCAGCCTCCTTCTTGAAGCCGCACCCGAAAGTCTCTCCCGTTGACCATGTGACACCCTTGCCTTCGCCGTTGTTAGTGCAACGCGGGCAGATGCGCACACGGTGCCATGCTGTCGCCAAGTTGCCGCGCGCGTTATAAATGCTGCCGTGCGTCTCGGGCTGCGAGTTGTATGCATCATCCGTGGCCTTTACGACAAGCGTCGTACAGTGTTTGCTCTTTTTCTTTTCCTCCGCACACTCACCTTCCGCCGCTTTAGCAACGTTCACCGACGAAGAACCTGGCAGCTCCATGATGGGGAGCTTGCCCAGATATCGCCAACGCCTCCACGCCCAGTTCTTGTTCCCAAAGCAGTTGCCCGGCACGGCACAGTCGTCAAGCAGTTCGGCCTGATCCCACGTCTTGCCACCATCGAGGCTGACATCGACACGAGCGACCCCCCGGCCGCCACCCGAGTATGCGTACCCTTGGAGGGCAACAGGCTCGGCGGGAGTCTCCTTCGGGCAGCCGGGCATGCCGAAATCCTTTGCAGCTCCCTCCGCTTGGGTCTTGGCTGTGAAGCCAACCTTCCTCTCGACGGCGCCAATGTCGGCAACTCCGCCGGTCTGTTTGCTTCCGCTCATCCATGGCATCTTCCCCTTGCGAACACAGTCGCCAACCCAGACGCCAGTGACCGTACTGGTAATCGGCATCTCCTGGATCGAGACAGCCTTGTCCCAGTCTGGATTCGCTCCTTCATTCGGTCCAAAGCTCTTGTAGTCCCGACGCTGCCACTGGCTCGGACTCTCCTCGTCCGACACAACGATCTTGCTCAGCCACTTCACCGACCGCGCAGCCACGGTACCAGGCACGACTGATCGCAATGGGAAGCCATGATCGCGGGGTAATGGCTCACCGTTCATGCCAAAGGCCAACAACACGTCGCCGCGCGGATCGAGCGCCTTCGGGAGAGGGATAGACGAACCATAGGCTTCGAGGCCTGAGAACTGAACATGCAAGGAGTTTGCATCCGGGTGCTCTTGCTCGCTGGCAGCTTTCTGGGTGGACGAAGTGGCGTCGGCGACCTTCAGCCCCGCATCCGCAAGGACATCAGCGAGTCGAACGCCTTCCCAAACAGCATTGCTGATGGCACCGACACCCCACTGCAGGCCATTGGTCTTTCCAGCATGCCGCGTCATGTCGTTCCGGCGGTTTCCACTGCACTGCAACACGGCGGTAACTTTATGGGTTGGGAATTTCTCTTTCAGCTCTGCGAGGGTATACGTCTTCGTCTCGCCATCAGGCAGCTCGATCGAGAGCACATGTTCGTCCGCCTTTTCTTCCGGCACGACAGGCACCCACATATGGTTTCGCACATAAAACAACCCATTCGGCGTCTTGAACTCGCGATCGAGTTCTTCATTCGGCGGTTCAGCATTGCGCGGCTTGGCGGTGTGGGTGATGAGTCGGGCGTCACGGATAGGGTCTTCTTGGAAAGGATCCTCGATCGTCTCCGCCGCTGGCCTTCCGTTCACCAAGTCGGCTGCGTCGATAAACCCAATTAGATACTGATTTAGGATTTCCCGGACGTAGGCTGTTTTGTGAATGCTGAAGATATTCCAATAGGGCTCGATGCTACCACCAGCCGCTCGAAGGATCACATCACCTCCCGGATGCGCCGCAACCCAATCAGTTATATCGTACACCTTGTCTTCGAATGTTACCCATGGCTGCGCCGAGGAGCCATCGTGTTGTCGGACGCCCGCCAATCGAAACCGTGGAAGGGATGGGTCCCGGTCGTCGTTCCCGACGGGTCCTCGTATCGGTTTCACATCCTCCACCTCGTGGTCATCGCTATGCTGAATGAGGGCAATCATGGAGGCAAGCAACCCACCACCGACGACGAGACCCAACGGTGCGACCCGCGACATCCTAACATCGCGGTGTCCGGCACCGGGCGACTCGATCGGCTTTTTGGGTCCAGCCCCTTTCGCACTCCGGGCGGCGCACTGATGCAGTGGACGAGTGCGGAGAGCGGCACGCGAGAGTCGGGCAACAGATGCGGGGGCAGGACGTTGTCCGGCCTGCAACGCGTCGGCAGCAAGCCGTTTCGAGATGTTCGCAGCCATGGTTGGGGGGCGGTTGATGGCGGCCCAGCAGAAGTGATGAGGGTTACGGATGATGGACGTCTATCGATGCGATCATTCCATTACAGATAGCCGGTTCGCTGTTGCTGCGCGGTGTCGGTGTCGGGAGAAGAAATCCGACCAATTGCGTATGTCACGAGGTTTGGGTGGTGCGGTCAGGCGTGCGCGCAAGTGGTTCCAAAGGGCCGGCGGAAGCGAAGGAACACCGCCTACCGTATTCGGGTGGTCGAAGTGGGCTTGCTGAATGTTGCACGAAACGTGGAAACCTCAGTTGCGACCTGGCAGCAGAGCTTGGTTCTTTGTTGACGAGGCAAGAAGATGTTTTGGAAGCCTGGATGCTAAGGCGATTGCGGTTTGTGTCCGTTGTCAGTGTGAAAACGGGGCGGTCAACAGACGTGTGCAATTTGATGTTTGTTTGCAGTCACAGCCAGTCACTCTTTGTTCGCCGATGCTTGCCGGGGCAGCTTTTGCTGAGAAGTTGGTGACTCGCCGACGTCAGGGGAGCTCGGACCAGTCCCGGGAATTTCCTCATCGGAACCGGGCTCCACTCCCATTTGCTGGCGTGGGGCTCCACAGCGGGCAGCTGACCACAGCCAGGATCCTTAGTCATGAACAACAGCCATGGCACGTTCAATCCGCTGGGAGCCCCGAATATCGACAGCTTCAATTCTAAGCACACAGACGGACAGACACACTCGGTACAAAAATGAAATAAAATATAACTTGCAACTCAAATTTGAAAACCCGACAGAAAAACAGGAAATCTTACCCGAACCATCGGAACGTGCGGCCTACAAGGGAAAAAGCATGACTAAAATGACTCAAATTTTTTTTCCAAACCACCAGTGCCCCCCAATTTCCTCCATCGCGGGATGGCATCATTCCTTGGCTTTGACTCACTGAGCCCAGTGGTCAGTGCCGACGGCGAAGTGCCGGCCTCTGGGGATTCCGCCCCGGGGAGCAGTCCTCTAGAGCCAGTACGGGAATGGCGGCGGTCGCGGAGATGATGCCCCTTCCAACTCGGAGTCGTAGTCGCTCTCAATTTCAACGGTGACGGGATACGCTACAGTCGCTCTCCTTAAGCTCCATCACTGCTAGCCTCGAACATACAATGGCAGTTTGTCGGTGATGATACTCACTTTGCGCCGCCTTCTTTGTTCTTGTTTCTCTTCCTGGTCTGCCCGTCATCTTCCTCATCCTCATCCTCACCCTGTACCGCGCTCTTTCTCTTAGAACTAGCAGTTGCCTCGACGCCCATCTCATAACCCTTGTTATCGTTATCATCATCTTCGTCGACCGACGTCGTCCAGGGATCAACAGGCAGCGCCACCCCCTCGGGCCGCTTCGCGCAGGCAGTCACATGCTGCTTCGCGTCATGCATGACATCCGATAGCATGGTTCCTTCCCACGGACAGAACTTGTACTCCTGCCTGCCCCGGCCTTTGCAGAACAGCAGATGCTTTTCCTGATAGCCCTTCGAGAAGGGGCCCAGCGGGAGGGCGCACAGCTTGCAGTATGGAGCGTCTTTGGGAAGACGGTTTGGTGCGCAAGCGTGCGGCTCCTCGTTGAGTTTGAGGTGCTTACCACATGCTTCGCAAGCCGTCCATTGCTGGTTGATGGGGAAGGTGATGCCGGGGTAGCACCTAGAGTCGTGCAGGGCGCGGTCGGCAGTCGCGTTGAGGACGGTGTGGTCGCGGCCGCAGCGGGAGCAAAAGTGGAAGTTGGACTCAATGAGCTCGTTGACGCGGGATTTGGCGTGGGGAATAGACACGGAGTTGTCCTTTTTGGAGGTTTCGATGCGGGAGAGCAACCCCCTGGCGTGTTTCTGGATGAAATGCTGCGTCCGTTGCTCGTTGGGCCAGTGCGCAAAGAGCGGCTCCTCGCAAAAGTTGCAGGCCATGATGGTGTGGGCGTCGCGGACGTGTGCGTGCACAAGTTCAGGGTGATTGAGGGGGTAGGTGAAGGAGCAGTCTTCGTAGGGGCATTCGAGCGTCCGGAGGAGGTTGATGTTGCGAAGCTGGTAGTACTGTTCCTGCAGGCGGCGAACTTCGCTCGGGGTGGACACGCCGATGGAGATGGCCGGCATGCTGGTGCCAGGGACACGCATGATGGATTCGATAGGTGGCGCATTGATGGGGATGTTGTTGTTTTCGTAGACGGAGAGGGGGTGGGCGAAGGATCTTTCGCGAAGGCGGGCGGCCTTTTCGATGGCTGAGAGCTTGTAAGGGGCCGGGAATCTCCAACCGCTGCTGTCAACCTCTATCTCGGGTTCTTGACCTTCATCGCTGGTGACCTCTTCATACTCATCCTCGTTCACCGACGGAATTGTGCTCGTGTCGTGGTAAGCGAATCTCGAGGAATCCGCATCCACCTCGATATCCTCGACACTTTCCGGAGGCTCATCCCGGTTCTCCTCGCGCCGAGCCTGTCTCGTCGGGCTCGTATCATGTAACATTTTAGTCCGAGGCGACACAGGCTGGTGACCCGGCGTTGTGCCCGGCGTCAAAAATGTCGTCCTCTTCGTCAACCTCGGCGGCGTCTTTGGCTGCGCAGTCTTTGGTTGCGGAGTAGTCTTCTTTCCGCGCAATACGGCTACGGCCTTTTTCGGCGCCGCACGCGGCAGCTTCTTCTGATCGTCCCACGGCTGTAGCGTCTTGAACCCGGGCGCCGCCTCAGCGTCGAGCAGCTGGAAGTCTGTGTGGCGCTCGATCGCGGGATATTGTGACTCAAACAACCTCCCGTACAGGCGCCCAGCAGGTGTCGCATAGATGTCACGGTAGCCCCAAACTGGTGGAAATGTCTCTTCGCCTACGGGTGCCGGCAACAGCGTGTCCTTCACGAAATCGTCCTTGCCACTCAAGTTGAAGATGACGTTTGGCGTGACGATTCGCTTGCGGATGAACTGCCACTCTTGCGCGGTGGTGCCCTTGTGGACAATGAAGCTGGGCTTGTTCGGTGCCCAGTCCTTGGTCCTGGTCTGACGGATAACGATGCTTGTGGACTTGTCCACGGCCGAGTTTCGCTTTTTGCCCTTGGCGGTGAGTATCTGGTGTACCAGATCGCGGAAATCCTTGATATTCGTGGATTCGGGATTGAAGGAGACCCCCTTTCCGGAAACTCTGCTGTGGAACAAGGAGTAGGTGCTGAAGATGGGACGCAGGACAAGAAATTGCGGGAATGCACCGAGTCCGGAGTCCGACTTCTTCACACCAGGGGCTGTCCGCGAGCGGATATGCTTGTGCCAGCCGTCAAGAAATAGCACGACCTCGTCGAGGGAGTCCTCTCGGGTATCTTTGGAGCCAGCAACTGATAGCACGAGGCCAGGCGTACGGGCGCCGAGGAAGTCGCCCCCAGTTCGAACCTCAATGCCGGCAAGCCTTGCAACATCTTCATCGGCTCCATCCAGCTTGGACCCGCCCCTCACAGCCTGTCTCACTGCCTGAAGGAAGCGGTTCTTCACCGTGTTCCTCGTGGCCGCTGTGCCCAGTTCTCGATGCAGCAGGCAGGGCAGCTCGCCACTCACCGCATCGTGCACCGCACCGGGAATGTAGATGTTGAAGCGGTCGCTAGGGCTACCAAAATCTCCTCCGCAGTTGTTTTCGGGCGTGTGGGCAGCGAGCATGGCGATGCCGTTCTTGTTGCTCATCCACGTCCTGTATAAGTCATGCCAGTCGACGAAACTCAGACCGCCATAGGAGACGCCGTAGGGCCTGTCGGGCTCCTCCAGGCCGATGAAGGCGTCTGGAACGGCGGGACGACCCGGCCGGTTTGCGATGCGGCCTCCAGCAAGCAAACGACAGGCTCGCTCCATCAGGATGCCGAAGTAGTTGGTGTACCAGTAGTGGTTCGGGGCCTTCTCGGGTATGCGCAGGTAGGCCACGTCTGGGCGGTTCATCTCATCATCTTGCACCCAGTGTAGACACAGGCGCTGAATGCTGCTGTCGAACGGAGGCTCAAGGGCCCCGTCTCTAGGCGGTCGGTCGGGGGTATCGCCCATGGGTCTGTTCTGGCCGGCTGTGGTGATGAAGATGGCTTTCGAGAACGGCCAGCTTTCCTCGCCTTCCTCATCCGGGTCGTATGGAGACGAGGAGACGAGCTCGGTGCGCAGCCAATCCAAGGCCGCAAGGTCGGCGCTGAAGTTGCCAGCGCCCTGGCATGGCACAAGCTTGCTCTGAGTCTCAGACCAGGGGTCGACATCGCCCTTTGGCTGGCGGTCGACCAGGTACAGCTTGTACGTGACGCCAGCGCGGTTGTCAAGACCAAGGATGCGGTCCACGGCGTCGACGAAGCCATACAACGAACCAATGGGGAACCATACAATGCCTTGCCAGCCATACAGTGGCACCCATATCTTGCCGGTCCCAGGAAACGGCGATTTCATCTTGTCGACCTCGAATTGGCCGTGCTCTAGCGCTGAGTGCACAGTGTAACCCAAGTCCGGCGTCAGGGTGGGCAGCCCATGCGTAGCCGGCCAGCTGTGCTCATAGTCCTCATCGTCGGGATCACTCTGCTCATCGGGTGACTCGTCCGGTGCGACGGTGATCTGCTTTGAGACTCGACCACCGCGCAACGTCATGGTAGGATAATCCCCATGAAGGCCGTTCTCCTCAGGGAACCCCCCACCGCGCAAGCCAACAGATTGGGGCGCGCCGCCGAAAACAACAGGGTCGTTGTTGCCCCTCTCCCTGATCCTCTGGAACGCATAGTACGCCTCTAGTGTGGGATCGGCATCTGCATCATTGTCAGTCATCTCCCTCCACGGCGCAGTCTCACTCAAACTCACCTCTCACCCCATCCCACTCATACATTCTCGCGTGGTACTTGTTCAAAAACCTCAGCCTCCCACTCTCCGGCTCTGTCTCGTCCCCCTTCATCCACTCTTCCGTCTCCGTTTCATCCTCAGAATCCCCCGCGCCACGGTAAGCGCCCCATCCTCTCCAATAGTTCAACCGCAACGGCGCCACCGGCAATCCATACCACAGCATGGTCAACTTGAATGGCAACTGATCGCCGCCCTGCTCCATCCACTTCTTGAATCTCTTACTCCTCACCAACTCCGAATACGCCTTCTCATTCCGCTTCTGGATCTCAACCAGTGAAGGGTTGCGGTCTCTGTCGGCAGGGAAGAGAAGGTTTCTCTCATGGGGAGTGAACTCGTTGGGGAGAATCTCGTCCAGGCTCCCGGCGCGGTCATCGGCGGCTGTGAGCGCCTCGCGGAAGTGTGCCACCTTGGCGGCGAACTCGTCCGAGGAGGGGTCGATGTTGGGATTCCAGCGGTCACGGGCTTTGGCAGCGAGCTCCTTGTCGAGCTTGGCTTGCTCGAGGACGTCAACCTTGCGCTTGCGGTTGATGAGTCGTTCCAGAGCCGCGGCTTGTTGCCTGTGGAGTTTGGCGCGAGCCCCCTCGCTGGCAGGAGTAAAGCCAGGGGCCGAGTTGTCGCCTTGGAGCTTGAGTTTGAGGGTGCTGGGCGACTTTGTGGACTTGGACCTGGTCGTCGTCACCTTGGATGTGGCGATGGCCGTCCCGCGCTTGATGTGCGCGCGGGGGGCGGTGGTTCTGGTGCCGATTTGCCGGCCCGGGACGTTGTTATCAGGCGTGGGCTCCGGCGACTGGCGCGAGAGCCAGGGGAGACGCCTGAGGAAATCCATGGTGCGGAACTTCACATAAGAATTGAGATTGTAGAGGTGCTGAGTTGTCGTTGCAAGCAGGATTCATCACGCGGCAACTGAGACTCGGGCAGGAAAAAAGGGGAAGGGGGTGTTATCAGATATTTGGTCGCCAGAAAGAAGGACATTTTGGTGAGGCGGGGCAATCAAGCATTTTTCAAGGAATGCACCTGACAAAGGCCTGGTGTCAAGTGTTTGCACTCTTGTGGTGGGGCTTTGGTGTAGCTGTGGTGAAAAAGGGGGTCGCCAATTGAACCAGGCATTGCTGCATGCGGTTGTTGGATGGCGTCCATGAGGCCAAAGAAAGGGGGAAATGCTGAGGTAATTGCGGGAGGGCTCTCCGGAACGGGAAATGGATTTTTTGACAAAGCGCGCCGCGAGCAGAGCCTCCGAATGTTCCAGTCTCATTTCAGGTCGGCGGGATGGATGTCGATGATCCAAGGTCGGGGCTTTGTCCAAGTTGCAGACCACAGCTGCCACTTTTCGCGCTCTCTCGAAAGTGTGGTGAGTGTTGATGGAAGTTTATGGTCCGAATTGGTGAGTGGAAAGGGAAGAAGTAGCGGAAACCACAGGATTGGGGCTCAGCCCCATCGCACCTTCCTTTGAAGAGACAGAGAGCCACCCCATCTTCCAATTGGAGGGATACCACGGATATTGCCTGAAATTTTGCAGCAGTTGGGTTTCCAAGATGCCACAACCCAAATCCCTACGATGACAACCTGATCTCGAAGTCTCCCACGTTCACCCTCCTATTCGCTATCTCGGCCTTTCCAGTTCAACACTACAACATCACTCGGCATCGTCGCACCTTCGGATTCTTTTTGTCCCATCATATCGATGCAGTCGTCCCGCCCTGGGGCTACCACATTGAGTACCTCTACCAGATAGCATCAAAACACCCCTATCTCAAGTCCCGGCATATGCTGCCACCAACCAAGAGCTCCGAAAAAAGCCTGCAGGAATTATGTCCGTTGATTAACCCGGAATTTAGGCACTGCCCGCTCTTGCGGCACAGCCTCATCCGCTTCATCTCATCGCAGCCTCACAACTCGTGCCTCGAACCCCTCACGACCTACTTCCATCTCACACCTGTCAGAAACCAACCTTCACGTATAAAACGCCACAACCCAGCCCAACTTCCGCCACCTCATCATCAACCCAAATCGACCGAGCAAACGGCAAGCCCTTACTTAACTAGAGAACCACTTCCAGGTAGTTAAAAAAAGCCACAGGGCGGGTAGCGTAGTGGTCAGCGTGCTAATTAAGCGTATTTCAGCGTTGCTTTACCAGCGTTTAGCGAGAGCCCTGCGTTCGAATCCCAGCCCGCCCAAGCCCCTATTTTTGCCTGTCATTGTCACCACACCAGCACCGTTTTGCCAGCCAGCCAGCCAGCCTCAAACCCATCCTCGTACCAGACCCAGCACCAGCACCTCCGCAAACATCACAGACTTTACGGAAATGCCCAAGCCTCTTCCCTCCAACCTCACTCTGATCACCCGCCAAGCTCTACGCCGGGATGTCCCCTCCATTGCATCCCTCCTCGCATCTGCACCAGACGATGGCTCGGTCTATCAGTATCCCACCTATTTCGACTATCCCAAGGAATGGAAGCAGCTTCACATGGGATGGCTCGGGCCGGAGGTGCATGACCCCACAACGCTGATCCGTGTGGCTGTCGTGCGTGAAGAAGGTGGGGATGAGACAGTAGTCGGGTTCAGCAGCTGGGGGGGAAAGGTGCTGGATGGTGATTCGGGCAAGACGAAAGGGGGTAATATTTGGGCGAACTGGGGGGAAGGTATGTTCAATCTCCACTGAGATCAGGCCCTTGAGTGCTGAGTTGACCCATCCCAGCTCTCGACCTGGAAGCCTCTGAAGAGCCAGAGCTGGAACCAGAACTTGACACTTCCAAGGCCATGGAATCCAGCTCGGTCCACAGCGAGGCCGTCAGACGAAACCTGGCAATGCAAGAATCTCTCTCACCGACGCAATTCACGCCGTGCTACCAGCTCACTGGCCTTTCCGTTCACCCTGATCACCAAGGCTACGGTATCGGCAGCCTGCTCGTGCGCTGGGGCCTGGAAAAAGCGGCGGAGGAGGGTCTCCCTGTGTTCACGGCTGGTGAGGCGCGGGGCGTGGAGTTCTACGAGAGGGCATTGGGATTCCAAAAGATCAAGGGGAGTGAGTACTGGTTGGACAAGGGCGGGAAAGATATCACTAGCGAGGATGTTGCCGCCGGGAACGATGACTGGATGAAGCTGAATGGTGGCGTATCAGGAGCAGAGATGGTGTGGTGTCCAAAGAAGTACAGAATCGAGGTGAGGGGGCACGTTTACGGGGTATTGTAACAAAGCAATCTACTTTCTGGAGATGTGATCCTGGAGCACTTTCCTATCCACCGCCTCCGTTCGTCGGCTGAGGCCGGAAACTCGATGCCCTCGAGATCGTCCGGATTGACTTCGTGCCCGCTGCACGAGGTATTCATGTCGGTTTGGTACGGGTCGTGCTTTGTGTACACCAGGTAGGAGCGTCCTTGGAGATGGCCGGTAAAGCTCGGAGACAACGGCACACTACGCTCTGGAACTTGAGGGTGAGGCTCAGCAGTTGCAGCTGCGCTGTCGAAAGACGCACACTTGACTGGGAAAATTCAAGGGCAAGAAAGTGCTCCATGAACCCCCATCTTCAGAGATATCTCAGACGAATTACCCCGCAAGAGTGGTGTTAGAGGCAGCCGGTCGGGTGTGTTGGATCGAAATGTCTTGTCTATAAAGTATAAACGGAGTTGGACGCGAATAAATCCACAATTCGCTCTCAAATTTCCAACATGGCCGCGCATCAATAGTCAGTTAGGCACGATCGGATGAAGGAGTCTTGAGGAGAGCCGCGCCTGCCGCAAATGCACCGCACGACCTAACATAACCCATTTGAGCATGGCAGTAACGGTCTGTTTTGCGGCTCCCTGAATCGTCTCCCAAAGGCTTTTCTCCATGACTTTAGCCCAGGCCTTACTGCACATTACTCCACGCACCTCTTCCCTGACCGAGCCAAGTCTTCTACCGCCGTAGCCATCGATCACCACCTATCCCCTGTGCCCGGCCTGGAAAGCTTACCGGGTCCGGGCCGGCCCTGTGACGCACCCGATCGCCCCACTCCCTAATAAAATCCCTCCGACTACAGTACCTGTAAACACGGGAATCCCCACTCCCTTTAGGCGCTTACCCGTACCTGCAGGGAATAGCTTCAACGACGCTCCTTTAACGATACCTGATTTTATATCGATTAACCCCCCTCCCCTTTTCCCCTCTGGTCTGAACATAAGACCTTATGTTACCACCCTCGTGCTTAACGTCATTGCCACCCCCTGACATATAATCCCTCTCAATCCTTCCCAGGAGGAATGCTTCAACAGACCCCCCCCCCCCCTAGCATGCATGACAAGAGGCCTTCAACCCGCCTGCCAGTGCCTCCTGGAAGCTGCCGAGGCCTGAGTAGCGAAATGCAGCACCAAGCCTCCTTATCGGCGACCGCTCCGGCGACCAGCTCTATTCACAAGCTTTTCCACCTTCCTCAGCATCTCCTGGGACATCACAAGCCGCCGTCAACAAGATTCCATCTACAACCCAGCCCACATGAAAAGTACTTACACTGTTCAAAGGGTAATCCGTCTTGATGATTGGAGCTTTGTTCCTCGCGATCTGTAGGTCATGCCATCAGCACCTCGCTGATCGAAACAAAGAAAGACGACTCGGAACAAAGAAACTCACTGACCTCGATGCCAAAACTGATCCTATACTCAGCAGTGAGATAACTCTCCAACGCAGCGTACACGGAAATCTCATCAAAGTTTGAGTTCTCAGTGTAGGGTATGACGTAGGAGTGTACCAGACTCATGGTTCATACGGCAAGTGGGCGACAGGCTGTGACAGGCTGCTGGGATTAGGTAGATGGAAAGATGGAGGGTTGTCTGTCAGGGGGTGGCAAAGATGTCGACCACAAAGGTGGGAACATGGGGTCTTAAGTTCAGACTGGGGGGTTTGAGGGGAGGTGGGTTAATCGGTTATTGTTGGACTAGAGGCTGAGGCACGGCGGGGAGAGCCATTCGAGTTAGTCTCTCGAGATACGGGCGAGGGATGCCCGAGGTATGCGGGGATCCGCATGGTGCAGGTTGTCGGAGGAGGTGATTGGAGTTTTGGGGGATCGGATGTGACGGAGGCGGACCGGAGCCTTGCGGGCTTTCCGCGCCGGGCACAACGACGGGAGTGGGACGAAGGGTCGGCAGTTTGAGTGGGACAAGTGGATGCTGTGCTACGACGAGTTTGCTGCCTGGTTGCCTGGAATTTGTGGGCAGACTCAGGGGCCTTGTCGGGAGTCGAAACAATTAACGAGTACCGTGGTAAAAGCCTTGGTCGGTCAGGGAACAGATGCATGGAGCTAATGTGCAGGAGAAGACCTGCATGGAAACTATCGATATGAGCCTCAAAGCAACGTTCGTTCAAAGGAAGCCGCAACTCAGAGCCTCGCTGCTGAAGAGGGTTAGGTTGGGTTGTGTGGTGCGGTTACGGCAGGTGCGACACTGCCCCAGACTTCTTCATCGGATCGAATCTGACTGGCCATGGGGTATGACCACGTCGGAAATTCCGCTGCGCCTCATAAAACAGGGCGAGAATTATGCCATTTGGTTCAATGTTAATACCAAAAAACCGTCATACGACTCAACGCAGCTGCAATATAGGCGCGAGGCTGCGTGACCCGGCTGCCTCCAACAACCCCCTCGCAGGGCGACCACCTGATTCACCCCCACAAGTGGGTTGCTGATCGTTTTCTCGAAAAACCATTCGCTTTTTAAAGGCGCCCTACCTACCTTGGCCGCAGAGCCTCAACGCCGAATCCTTACCTTTGAGAGAGCACAGCGTGCCGTCATCCAGGGGCCGCTAGTAACACCCCGATCACCAACTGCTTTCGAGTGAGCAGCACAGCGATATCGGAACCAAAAGTTGGGAATGGATACCTTATGCAACGGACACGAAGTTCAGCTAAAGGACCTTGATGGCCTCTACTTTCCCGATGCAGCCGACAGGTGGAAGAACTGGACTGGAAAATGCACGAGGATAGAATCGAGGTCCGGACTGTGGCGCGCCCAGGCCGCTCAAGCCTCGTCCACAGTGGGCTGGCTCAATATCACCGAGGCTGTTGGCGATGACTACGCTCAGTGGGATACATGGCTCAATACACAGAAGGTGCGTAAAAGATCAACGCCTCAGGTCCAACCAAGATATAAAATCTCCCTTGCTTACAATGGAATAACAGCTTTACGACGCCAGCTCAGTGCCTATTGGCGGGTCTCTTGAAGAGGACCAGCTTGCCGTTGTGTACGCCTCACTCAAAACCCCCTTTTCCCTCTGCATATACTGAACCTTCACAGTGTCTTGTCCCCGGTGTTTCTGGCCGCACTCAAGAAGCACATCGATAGTCCAACAGCTTTGCGATACAGTCCGCTCCAGCGAGACTGTCTCCTTCTCCTTTCCCAACGTCTCTTCATTCACCAGGCGTACTTCTCCCTGCTGGAAGAAGGGAGTCCCTGCGCGATGAGAATCGATGCAGAGGCCGAAGGCCGTCCTTGTCAATGTAATGTACCCTCCATGGCAACTCATCTTCTTTCTAGTTTCCCAGCTAACCCCCCACCACCCCTTACAGTCTTTCTACTCCGTACTTCCAATGCAGTGGGTGGCCAGTCAGCCATCGCAGTGACTCACTTTCCCTCTTTCAAGATTCCGGTCCAGGGACGAGCCGGAAACAATGTCACAATAGGGGCTCGTACCAACGTCTTGATCTCTGGCTACAATGAGCAAGACCTTGAGGACTTCATCGCCAACCTTGGAATGCTCAATCACTTTCCTTCGGCCCCCTCCCAGTTCATCACCAACTTCATCAATGTGGAGAAGGAGAAGTGCTTTCGTCGAGTGCGAGAAACGGTCCGCGAGATGCAAACCGTCATCCACGATCTCGCCAAAGAGGCCATGAAAGCTCCCTCGGCACGTCAGAAACTCAACGAGACGGTCAGCCTATACTTTGTCGTCCACCATTTACGCACCGACCGGCTGGTTTCCTGGCGCGATCAGCTCAAGCTACTAAGGGACCAGGTAAGTCAAAAGGGGGACGACCAAAACATGGTGATGTACCTGGATCAGCAGATTTCTCGATATGATCATCGTATAGGACGGTGCGACATGGTGTTGCAGGGGGCGTCCCTTGCCTATCAGATGGAGACGACACAGCTGTCGAGGAAGGATACCGAAATCGCGATTGGCGACACAAAGACCATGAAAGCCATCGCCGTCCTGACCCTGCTCTTCCTTCCAGGTACATTTATCGCCGTATGTCTAGTTCTGACATGCCCGCTGTTTTTGTGCCGTTCGCTGACATGACGATGCTGTGCAGACTATGCTCGCCGTTCCGCAAATCGAGGACGCGCTGAAAGAGGAGAATGACCAGAGCTTTGGGACTTCCAAGTGGCTGTGGTATATCGTGTTGACGATCCCGGTGACCGTTTGTGCACTCCTTGCCTACATTTCTTGGGAGTATTGGTATAAGAGGAAGTACATCAAGAGTCTGTTTGGCGAGATAGGTAATGGGAAAGAGGATGACATTGAGCTTAATTCGACTTCAAGTTGAATGGGTTTGTGAAGACTTCATTCCTTCTCAGGACGTATTTTGGCTTAATTAGAGGCGGTTTTGGAGCACTGGATTGTCGTCGGTGTGTTGCACACGACATGTAACAGAGGAAGCATGATACCCGGAAACTGAGTCAACAGTAATGTATGGAGGCCTTCCCAAGTATGTGGTTTACTTCAATACCAACTGTATTCCTATTTTATTTTATTTTGTCCTTTAAAAACGTAGCCTCGCAGCTCAACATAATACGCCTCGAGCTGGGCACCACACCATCTCCACCCCTGACACGGAGGGCCTCTGGCAATGTCGATCAAAGCCCTCATACATGCAATGGAGGCATCTTCTTCCGTAGATCGGGGCGGTTGGAATGCAGGTAAGCCCTGTGGCAGTGCAGATTGGACGTTTCGTATTGTTGGGGTCTCTTATCATGGAAACAAGACGCCTCCCGACAGGAACAAGGTCGCAACTTATCTTCGTGCGGGAGGGATGATATATTTACTAGACCCAATGCCGTCTAGGTATACAAGAAAATGTTCAAGAATGGCCCACGATGAACGCCTGCTATGCTAATATCCAAAATGCCATAAACTCGAGGCAATGCAAAATTCCCAGTATTACTTCTCCGTCACAATCTTCCCCGGCTTTTTCAAGCCAGCCTCCTTCGGTAAGAGCCCGCTCCGAACCTTCTTGCTGATTTGCTGCAATTGCTGGAGACTGTATTGATGCTCAAGAGTCGGCCGCTTCCACTTGTGACTCTCAAAGGGGGTAACAGGGGCCGTCGAAGGCATAAAGTACTCATTGCCTTGATCTACCATCCCCTTCAGAATCTCAGCCGCTTGGCAGCTTGTTAGCCGGTCAGCAGCTGCCAGTTGTGAACCACGGCAATACACGACGGGCTTTTGCTTCTGGTTCGTATCTCGCATCACCAGCATGTAGTTGACGGCAATGTGGCAAAGCTCCCGGGTGAATGCTGTGCTTCTGTCGTGTTTCGAGAGGCGGGTCGCTTGCTTCAATACCATGGGGTTGACTTCCACTACTGTTCGAGGAGGAGAACCTCCTCCGGTGGTGAATGTGGCGAAGCGGGGTCGCTCACCCCTGAGGCCCCTGGTGACGCGCTCGTCCACAAATCTCTCGTAGCCGTCAGGACCTTCTAATAACCAAGTGGCGAAATCCATGAACAAACACCCAAGATGCCACACATCTGCGGCTGGTGAGTGTGTCAACAGAAAGTCGGTTTCTGGTGCAGCGTAGTTCAAGAAGTCGCCGGCGACGTGGTGATTCTCGACGCTCCTGGTTGAGTGAAAGCTGCTTAGGCCGAAATCACTTAGCTGGATGACGCCGAGCTTCTCGTCAACTAAATGATCAGTGTCAGCTACTAGTTCCGCGAGTAGCCTCCTCCCTTGGTGCGACAGGGTCAAGGACGTTGAACGTACCAGTCCCTTCGGGCACATAGCCCTGATCGATGATCCAATTCTCGTAATGCAGAAGATTGTCCGGTTTTATGTCGCAATGTAGACCGTGGGTCTTCTTGTTCATGTCCTTTTCATTCTTCGGGAACTTGTGAATCTTCCCGAGGGCGTGGGTGAGACCGTAGCACTGGCGAGACACCCATTTCGCCAGATGTAGGCCGGAGACCTCCCCGGATTCGACCCGCCTCTGCCACCAATCTCTACTTGACCACAAACTCTCGACATTTCTGTTAGCTGCTTCCAGCACGAGGTGGTAGTCGGTGCGTTCTCGGCCCGAGACAGTCCTTGGAACTTCGATCGTTGCTAGGAGCTTCGCAATATGTGGTGTTTTAAGCCCAGATGCCAACCGTTCCATCATGTAGACTTCGTTTATGTACGCGTCGCACTGGTCTTGTGTGCCTTTCGTGTCGTTCTTCAGCGTTTTTACCGCAATAGGGTTGCTGCGCTTGTCGCGAGTAAACCGCGGAAGGTCTTGCTGGTCCTCATGCAGCTTGTAAAAGCGCACGTCCGCAAAACCGCCGGATATGTCTTCCCTGTCTGTTGGCTGAAATGGCAGGACCTCTTCGGTTGAACGCTGGCTGTACAGAATCCTCTTGAAGGCGGTCGTGTGGGTGGCTCCTCTTTCCGGAGAAGAATCAGCGTTGGGGTCGGAGCTCCTCTTAGCTGCCAGAAAAGTTGGCGATAGCTGCCACCGTACACTCTCGAATCGCTTGATGTCTCTGGTGCGCCAGCCGTTGAACAGGGATCCAAAGTGTTCCGATGTCGGTTTGAGGCCTTCAAATTCAACCCCCAACAATGCGATATCATTGAGCTCCGCATCAACAAAGGAAAATATCATGTTCTGTCTGTCGACGAGAAGAAGGGTGGCGAAAGTGCGTCGGAACTGCCCGCTCATGTCACCCAGAGTACTGAGAGGAGGGGCAATTTTGCGTGCAATAGCATCAAGCTCTGCTTTGGACAGCTGCTCGTCTGACCTGGCGTTCAGGATGTGAAGGAGGCGCAACACCGTTTGCGTGCTCAACACACTGTGCAAGACTGTCCATGGAAGGAAGTATTGCTTAGACTTGTGGAAGTAGCTGGATAACGCAGGTTCGAGATCTTCCTGGATCTTTTCGACCAGTTCATCATCGGAACATTCGTAGCCGACAGGTTTGATCGAGTGGGCAACACGAGCGATATGTTGTCCCTCAAGATCTAATCCGCCGTCGCTCCGAATGGAGAATTGTGACAAAAGGCGTGCCTGGCCGTCTGCATAATCGTCGGTGTAGATCTTGTGGTCCTCTGCGCCCTGGATGCCAAGATGTCGGTTTGGGCTCTTCTGACGCCTGTCAAAGCTTCGCGCCGTGGGAGAGACGCCACCGTCTGGCATTCCAGCCAAATCGGCTTCCAGTCCTTGGCCGGGGCCCGATTTGTTGAACTGCTCGCCCGCATTGCGCACGTTTTCGTCGAGGTCTTCAGTGTAGCGACGGATGTTTATCGAAGGTCTTATTAGAGGTTCGTCAAGGTCCATGCTTGCGGGAAGCCGCTGTGGGGTTTGCGAGGCTCGGCGCTGTGGAGACCCTGAACCGCGGGGTTCAGACGGCGAACCGCTGTTGGTGCGCAGAAGCTTTCTCGGGGGCTGCTCACTCATTGTCTGAGTTAGACATACACGAAGAACTGACGTTCGAAATAATTGACCAAGAGCAGAAAAAAACACCAGACGAAAAGCCCTTCGAGCCCTCGAGGGGGTTTCAGATCTTTTATGGCAAGGCAAGAGCATTCAGCTCTGCCCACCGAAGCGCACCAGCATGCGCGGACCCACCTGGCCGAGCGGGTGGATTGTGGAGTGGGGACCCTCGGGGGTGGGAAGGCGCACTGTGTCTTCCCAGGACCCCAACATTGCGGAAGGCCTCGAGCGCATTAAACATGGTCCAAACATCTTTTGTGAGATCAAAATGCATTCTGGGCACGCCTGTCCAAATCCACGAGAGGACATTCAGCAGTTTCACTGCAGACCTGTCGTTTTGCCTTCCGGACCTACCAAGATTCGCCACCAGGCATTCAACGATGCATCGAGGGTAAGCCCAGCCTGCTGGAAGGGTTTTGCGGTGCATTCGACGCCCATAACTCATCTAACAGTGGGAGCACATCGTCCGCACTGGCTTAGACCTCGAACTGGCGAGTCTGGCCTTCCCACAGCCACCCCCAGGGCTTTCACACCGAATTCAGGTCCCCAACCAAGGAGAAGGCTGGAGGCCGCCATTGGAGAGAGGTCCGCAAGATTGGACATTATGCAAAGGCCCGCAGACCACGCAGGAACTGGTTCGTTACATCATTATATTCCTCTTTACGCCGCACCGATGTATGCACTTCAATACTGGTAGAGTCGGCGTCCGGGACCGAGGAGTCGCTTCCCGTTGCCCCGCCCCGATCTGCGTCCGTGTGGATCCCCGAAGCCGGTCTAGCGCATCCGAGTACCTTCAACCTGCGAAACTCGCACGCTAATTCAGCCTATCCGTCGTCGCGACAGAGGAGGACTGGCCTTACGGCCCTTTCCGCCATCGCTAGATTCCAACACTGCACGCTCAGAACGTGCAATATTTCAGTATCACTCCCACACTCAAAGGCGACGGAGTAGAGATGTGGAGATTGTCTCTTCGTTGCTGCGAACCCGTTAGCATCGGCCCTCAAACTCCCTAGAACCTCGCCAACTTACCACGACGCTGAAATTGGTATCATCGCCAAATTTGTTCTCTAGAAAACTCCACAACACCCACTCGTCGATTCCTCGCATCGGCACGCATATGTCGTACCGTGTTTGCTCTTCCGGTCCCTCGCTTTCTCCTGCCGGCGGATCCGGATCCGATGCCTCCCTCGTCTCCCTAAACGCTCTTCTCCTCGCCGCAACTCTCTCCGTAAATGCCCTTGCCTCCCTCTCAACCCGACCCATGTACGTTTTCCTCTTGTTCCTTCTCCAGCACCCACGACTTGGTCGCTGCCACGACGCCTCACCCAACCCCATTCTGGAAAGCACAGCAGCCATGTATTGAAGAATCCCAACAAACAACTTCAAACACCCGCCTTCAAGATGTATCGTGACGAAAAACTCAAGACTACCCACGCCCGCCTCCTACATCGAGCGGACCCCTCCCTCTTAAATTCCTCCCTTTGCCCAACTACGCAAACGCAGATCCTCTCGGTCCCTCAGGTCAGGCCACAACCGGGCAACCTCAAAGGACCCGGAGCCCCAGTGTCAGCCTCCTCCTTGCATACCTTGCCAACGGTAGGTTTCTCAAGCGCGTCGTTACCATTCCCCATTCGGCCGCTCTATTTTGGAATACCGAGTACACCGCAGTCTCATTTGACAAGGTGTAACATTTCGCGGCGTCAGCTGCGCGATGATTCGGCAGCCTTGCGTACGTCGCGCGCGCGTTCGGAAAAGGGGCGTGTCCCGCTCTCGACAAAAGTGGCGACAAGGCTCTGAGGCAGCCGGCCTGGATTGATTGAGGGCAGTTTGGAATGGCCGCGCCACGGAGATTGATCGGTTTCACCAATTGTTGGACCTAGGGACGCAAAGGCTCTCGGTGAGGAGCCTCACTTATGTTCATCGGCTACAGTTACACCTGGGGCGGAGGATAACCCTAACCCGATTGGTGTCTGACTTACACAGCACAGCATTTGGGCACCATGGCTTTGTTCTGGGCGCAGACTTGCAACGCAGGGCGGTTCCAGATTAACTAATTTCTGGAAGAGCCGTTGGGGTATTGTTTTACGAAGTGATGTTTCAAGGCGCTCCTTCGGGTTAAGGCCTCCTACTTACTGGTGTTTACCAAAAACAACTGCCTCTGAGCCGGCAGAGTCGCTCCAACATGCAAATTCTGCTATTGAAAGGTGGTATTTCGTCTTTCATCCCTCATGTTGGAGACAGAAACTGATCAATATCCACCCGTCTGAAGTAGCTAATGTGGCGGAATCGTTCCCAGTACTGGGCAATGCAGTCATGGGAGATCAAGAACAACCTTGAGGACAAGAAGTCATCTGCCCATGTTAGATAGGCAACGCATAAAAAACGATGGTCACGTACCTTCAATGAACCCTTGTCCTGCAACATGGCCCCTACTCCTAACGACCCTTGTGCCAACAAATGGCGGGTCCTCGAGGACGCCCAGAAAACCACCCTCACCAAGGCTATTGACTGAGAACGTGAGCTCGCCACGCGGTACGTGCGGATCTCCCGTCAATTTGATCGCGTCGAGCCGGCCGCGATAGACCGTTGCATCAACTTTGCGCTGCGCAAACGCCTCGTCACTCTCCCCCTCTTCCCGGACGAGACTTTCTGGGTCAAACCGATCTCCTGGAGCATCGTCTGGCTGGTGGACAAGCACATACTCGCACCCATGTACACTGTAGTCACCAACCCATATCCCACGGTAGGGCTTCTCAGGGGTTGGTGTGTAGAGGTGCGGGTCCAAGGTCGCATACGTTGCAAGTTGGCCACCGAAGTGGAGTGGGATCGGGTCTTCGATAGTTCTAGCTATGAAGTTCATCAGGGTGAAAGAGGTCTCTGGACCGTGAAAGAAGGTCCTTATTCGAAAACATCGGTCACTGATGTCTTTCCGGCGCCTCGGAGGGTCGTCATCGGATCGCGGCCACTCTTCTTCACCGTAGGGGTTAGCGCCCGTCACACGATGAGGAGCCGGGACTGTCGGCGGAGGCCAGAGACCACTGTATGGAAAGTGAGATGTGACGATGCGGTCTGCGTCTTCGTGGCTCAGTGCTTGCGCGTGCATGAAGTGGCTACGAGTCGCGTCATTGGCACCGAGTTCCATTTGTATGCCGGAACGGAATCGAGTTCCCCGCCTTTTCTCAAGTCGAGACGTAGAGTCATCTTCGTCCGTCCAACGAAGGTCGATGACCTTGCCAGACCCGACCTGCTGCGCTTCCTGCGAAAGCGCGCCTGGCAGCGAGGCGGGAAGGTGTAAAATCGGCCTGTCAAGGTGCAGCATGTGTCTAGGTTCGAAGTTTTGGATCCTCACGGCAGGTTCAGCCTCCCACACCTGTTCAGAAATATCGGTGTTCCTAGAAAGAAGCTGGTAGCCCTCGATGCAGCCCCTTCGCTGGTCGTACCGCGCGACCACTAGCCGCCCTATCAGCCCTGGCACGTCGGAGAACCATATCTTGTATTTCGGTAGGAACCATCGGGGATCATGGGCCTCGTAGAGCGCACGGAATGACTTGAGGGGATACGGCGATGTGACGCGCACTCCAGGGACGTTCTTCTGAACGTGTGTCTGCCAAATGTGATCCGAAGTGGCAATGGTGTACAACGCGCGGCATGTAGCCGAGACGGAAACGAGATCGATAACAGATAGATATAGGAGGATGGAGTCGATCAACTCGGTAGGGAGGCGGGTGAGGTGGCACTCAGCTGTCGACACTGCGGATTTGTCTACTGCGATGGGGCGAAGTCAGCGCACGAGGCCGCAGACGTCATCGAAGTAGGAGCGCAGGCTGAAGAAGAAGCATTTCAATAGGTACAGTAGCTACGCACCAGACTCTTCTGCTATACCCTTGCCCTTCACGTCAGCGCCGGCGCAGAGTCGTGGGGACTCAGGAGCTTCGTCGGTGTCGCTGCCAGGAGCTACGGGCACCCCGATGCCAAGCTCCTCCAAGTCGTCCATCTCCGCGCTTCGTGGTAATCTTCAGCAAAACTGTGATGCGCCACCCATATCGTATAGAGAGCGCTTGAGGTGGCTCCTAGGCGCAGATGTCGACCTCAATACGCGTCCGGTATCCGATGATGTGAATTGCCAGGGGCTCATGGAAACTGGAGACCGAAGACGGCGGCACGACAGCGGTGGGGTAACATTGCGGGAGGATGGCGATCACCCCACACCGAAGCGCGCTAGCCGCGCCCAAGTTAATGATGACACCTTCTCACGACAACGAACCATGCGCGAAGGTGGTTCTGACCGCTATTTTCCTAATTGGATGATCTGGAGTGTCATTAGATACCTACATTGCATCTAGCACCGTCGCACAAGAAAGCACTTCGATGCCTGAAATCTCCGCACACCACCCCGGCACCTTCCGAGCCAGAGCGAAACGGTGACAGGGGTGGTTGGCTAGCGCCGTTTTTAACGTGGGGCCTCCAAAACAGGGCGTGACAGCAACCACAGTCAGGCTCAGCTCACGATCAGTGGTGGTACCTCACCAGGCAGAAGACCTTGGGTAGGAAATACGCTGCCCGCGTCTCAGAAAACCCTTGATGGCTCTCTAAACGAACGTGACTCTTCTTGCTAACTAACTGGCCTCAGCCCTCGGGCTCGAAACGGAACCCCATCTCAGCGAAGGTGCTGAACCCTTCTTCGACTTCTGCACGCCTGAGGTACATCCATCCTGAGGTGAAGGCGAAGCCCTCAAATTGTTTCGTCAGTTCTGGGCAGAAACACCTCGCCCTCTGGGACACGTGCGTTCGTGTCATGGGCTCGGAGCCGCCAGTCCCATAGGTCCGGGTTCGCTTTTGCTCTCAAGAGAACCTCTCTGGCTGGCTATCGTCACCGCTGACCAGCGAATCAACCGCAACGAGCGCCTCGCCACTACTGCCGTCACCAGCTTTATATCTACGCTGAGATTCGGGTTGTTTTACGCATCTTCAAGTTTTACGCAACATTGTTGCACTTCGACAACCACGAATCGCCCGCTTATCTCGCCCGCACAGTCAGCATCCACAAAGAGAAACCTGAGAAGCGCGTGGCATACAATCCCCTCAATATGGCTGCCCTACTGCCGATCATATCCGAGATACTCCCCATGATACTTCCAGCATCAATCTCCGTAACCAAGAGTGCCGATATCTTGCCGCCATCATCACCGCTGCTCGCAGCTGAATCCGGAAGGGAACCTTCTTCGGTCAAAGTGCTGAGCCGAAACGCTGTGGTCAACCAAACTGATAAGATGTGCGCCACCGGTAAGTTATCTGAGCCCGTCAGATGTTCAGCTCGGAGGTTCGGCTCGGGAGAATTCCAGGTTCTCGTTCCTGACACATGCTCTCCAGTCCTAATCGTAAAACCAAAAACCTCCACCACCATCCGCCACAACGGCGAACAAGGTTCGTCTCCCTGCCCCATCCCCCAATCCACAACCCCACCATCATCACACCCTAACACACCAAAAGAAGCCATCATCTACGCCGTCTCTGGTAAAGGCGTCCTCCTTTCCAGCCCCAAAGATGTCCTCCTCCCTGGTCCCAAATACGAGGGTGAGGACGAGGAAGAAGAAGAAGACGAGAAACCTGAGCGACATCTCATAGAAAAGGGCGATTTCGCCTTCATCCCCGCATGGACGGAACATCAAGTCCTGAACGAATCTGACGAAGAGGACCTCCACTGGGTTATCACCCGCAGCGGGCCCCAACCAGTGGAGGTGAACCTTGTGGACTGGGGCGGCGACGAGGCAAGAGATCCGCCGCCAGAACAGCAGAAACAGCAGCAGCGGTGACTAGGTTCAGCACTGAGCTGGTTCAGCTCGGTGCTGGGTAACTGAGATATCGTGTCCCACCTGCATCTGTCTAGCACATGCCGCGCTTCCCCAGCATGTGGTCTCGCGCCATGCAGATTGCGGCGTCTCACGGCGCCAAACTCCGTCCCCAGCGACAGAGTTCAGCCTCCTCCCCCAATCTCACCATCAACCGTGCAATACCTCCTCACCAGATCCACCATCCTCTCTCTCGATCTCTTGCCTTCAAATACCTGCGCGTGATCGAGCCCCGCAAACCACAGCACATCCACCCCTTCGGAGCCGGATAGTTCCCAATCCACATCCGCATCAAACCCATCCTGCTCCGGCACATCCCCGAAATTCCCCTCACTCAGCATGTACCGCGCCACACTCTTTGTATCCACAATCAGATCCCTTCCCGCAAGACAAACCGCCACCTTTCTCTTTCCTTCCCCTCTAGCCCTCTCCTCACCCTCAGCCTCAAGAAAACTACGCAACTCCCCCCTCCAAATCACATTCTCCCTCCAAAAGAAATGCCGCCCCAAAACCCCCGCCACACCCAAATCCATACTCGCAAAGTACCAAAGCTGCCACTCATTCGCACCCCGTGGCTTTCTCCTCGTGAAGTTATACGCTACGTCTGGTAGATGCAGCAAGATACTCACCGGGTCTATCATCACCAGGGATTTTACCTGGGGTGATAGCTCCGGGGAGTGGAGTATATGCGTGGTGAGGACGGAGCCGTAAGAGTGGCAGACTAGCGTGAAGCCGTGTGAGAATTCCGGGTGGGAGGCGAGGATGCAGGTTAGGGAGGTGAGGAAGGCGGAGCGGGAGGGTGGGGGTGTGGTGAGGCGGGAGGAGATGGGGAGGAGGGACAGGGAGAGGATGCCGACTTGGGAGGTGTCATCTTGAGAGGTGGTGGAGTTGATGGAGGAGAGGAAGGTGATGTAGGGGTAGAGACCGATGCCGATGCCATGGAGGAAGAGGATGGGAAGGTGGGAGCGGGAGGTGTGTGGGCGGTACCAGTAGGGGAGGGAGGTGGGGGGTGTGAGGCGTCGTGCTCCGGGGAAGGGGACCGGGGGGAAGGTTGTGGTGATGCTTGTGGGTGGGCTGTGGTGAGTGAAGCCAGCTAGGCGGAGGCGAGCCTGGGTGGTGAGGTCGATCAGGGCGATGAGGAGGTACCAGATTACGCTGTGGTAGCGCGTGTCGATGGGGTCCAGGGTAAGCCGTAGGGGAGTTGCGGCACCACGGCCGGGAGGGAGCTGTCGGCCAAGAAGGGTCTCTATGCGGTGGATGTAGCTTTCTAACTCTTCATGGTGGCTGGACGGGGGTTCGTTGTCGCTGTACGGCGCGGGTTGTGCGCCATCGCGGTCAAAGAAGGCCCAGAGGAGAAAATCGCGGACATTGTCGCGTCGGATGTCGGATGGGTTGGCGCCGAGGAACCAGAGGAGGAGGTAGCGCTCCAGGTTTGGGATGTTGGCGATGCAGCGCTCGAAGAGGGATTTGCGCTCATCACGTGTCAAGGGGGGAGGGTGCTGGGCAAGCTGTTTGAGGCGTGATTTGTGGGGGAGGTAGATGAAGATGGCGAAGGTTACTTCCAGCACGAGAAGACCCGCAATGATGGCGCTGAGGGCGTGAAGCCACGGGCTGTTTATCGGGAGAAATAGGGGCAGAGCCAAGAGGAGACATAGTTCGATCCATGGGGCGTGTTGGAGAAGGAAGATGCAGGTTCGGATGAAGACGAGACGCGCGGGAGAATGGTCTATCATTGTATCTGATAAATTCCAATCTTTGTCGTTTCTATCATGCGCAGCGCTATACCAAATTGTGAGTATCAAGAAAATATGCAGTCAAGCGGGAGTTCGGATGACAGCTGCAGGTGGGATTGAGGTGAGTTCCTTGCAGGTGATTGCCGAATCTGGGAGCGGGTGGGTGACGTAGGCCTTGTCAATGATTGGTCCAAACTCCCCGAACCGCTAAATGCCTCCATTGGGTCAAACATCTGACGCTCTTTCGATGCTAAAATTGCAGTGATGAACTCCGAGGCTGAGTGCGCCAGGAGATCGTTCCTGTGATTGGGTCTGGCATCCGGCCTCAGCCGCTCTTTTGATGCCAAAATTGCAGTGAGTATCAATGTCAACAGGGGTTATATGCGGGCAAGGGTCTGCCGCATCTCTCGCAGTCTTGGCTCCACGTTGTCGAGAGTCGGGATCTATCCGCGTCCAAGCCCTTGGAACACAAGATGATACCACATTCTCACCCCGGAAACTTATCTTCGATGTACCTTGACGCCCTCCACGTTGTAGTCCCTATCTCCAACACCCAGACGCCGCCCAAATGAAGACCCCCAACCTTAATGTCGCCCAGAAACCAGGAGCCGAAACCATAAACCCCAAAACCCCCATCAAGAGCTTCTCATCCACCTCGGCTATGGGCCAAAGCTGTCGAGAAAAATGTGACGAGACTTTCTTCCGTCCAGGTATTAAATCCCTCTCGTCCGCCCGGCCCTGACTCCCACTTCTTCTTTCCTTTCAGCTAGCTTCTACTCACGTTAGCCCTCGGCCCCCCCTCGAGAAAGACCGTGACAATCTCCCCTCTCAATCCGATTTCTACTTCTTCGCCTTCAAACTTCTTCCGTCTTTTCTCCGTCTTTGCTCTTCTGCGACACCAGCACACGAGCTACAGCACCGGCACCGGCACACCCCGCCAACAAGGAGGCATCCTCCAGTCCCGGCCCCCGGCACCGACACCCCCATCGTCGCCGGCAACATGTGGATTCCCCACCTCCACCCCCGGGCCCTGACGCCCGACCCTGCCGCGGTCCAGCTCCCGGCCGTGGCCATCACCCCGTCGCTTGCCTCTGTCCCGGCCCTCGCCGTCCTCCCCGACGCCACCACCACACCCGCTGCCACCGCCTCCGTCGCCCTCCCCGACCTCACCATCCTCGCCGCGGCCCTCTACGCGGCCCTCGCCCAAGCCCAGTCCCTGCCCCCGCCCGCCACTACCATCTCCCCAGTCCCCGCCGCCCCGACCTCAACCATCCCCGTCCTCGCCCCCGTCCCCATCACCCCCGAATCTCCCTGGACCATGGGGGAGCCCGAGGTCCGCGAGAACCTCCTCCTGTGGGCCATCTTCCTCTCGCTCCCCCTCCTGATGCTCGGCATGATGATTGCCGACGGCTACTTCAAGTACGTCCCCCGCCTGCGCCGCACCTTTCGCCGCTACTTCCCCAAGAAGGAGCAATACCCCGCCGGAGGGGAGCCGTCGCCCATGAACGACAAGGCGGCTCCCTCTGGTAGCGGAGGAGGGGACCCCGAGAAGGGGTTGGGGCTGAGCGGGGTGGCGACGGGGAGTAAGGGGAGTGCGTTTGTAGAGGGGGGGGATGGCAAGGGGAAGGGGAAGGGGAAGGCGGTTGCTGAGGGGGGTCAGGGGGAGACGCCGTCGTCGACGGCGAGTGCGGACTTTGCGACGTTTTCGTCGTCGGGGACGACGGCGGCGGCGGGGGAGAATAGAGGGGGGAGTGGTTCGTTTTTGCAGGGGTCGCCTAGGATTTGAGGCGGCCTTTTGCTGATGAAGGGGAGGGGTGGTGGTTTTTCTTGGGAGGCGTTGGCTTGGGCGTTGATAGGCGTTTTGGGATTTGGAAGGGGGGTTGTTTCCTTGAGACTTGGGTGGGATGAACGGGTTAAACCCGTGACTTTCTTTCTCTTGGGGGGTTTCTTTTCTTTTCTTTCTTTCTTTTTGAAGACTTTGCTTGGGGACTTTCTTGAGACTTTTCTTGGAGATCTTTGGGCTTCTTTTTTTTGGTGGACTTGGTCAGCAGGGTTGACCACGGCGTTACATCATGGTGGCCTGGCGCCCGGTGTTCTGATTGTATTTTTCTTTTTAGCCGTTGGGGCGGGCAGAAATGGGTGGATGGTGTTGGCCACTAAATGTCATCTTATAGAACACCAATTGACTTGATGGAATGAAGGCGGCTCTTGATCGTGATCCTGTGGTGCGGGACGAAGTGGCCTCGACACCTGGGCTACTGCGGGTCAGTAGCAAAAATTCGTGCAATGGCATCAGCAGCGGACGGAAGATTTAGGGTGCATTCAGCTGCGCTTCCGTGCACACTGGGATGCAGCACAATGAACCATTCTCCAGATACTTCCCAGCAGGTAGAGGGCGGTGAGTAGGTACGTACACTTCAGAGCCTACCCACCGACCAAGACATCAGTCAAGAAAGTGGATGCTTCTGCCCACGTCTGGGCGGTAGGAGGATTGAGTGTGGGATTCTTCCAGCTTCGCTACCACTCGGTCGGAAGTAGCCCATCTGTGTTATGGGTGGTCAAACTCACATCTTCCACCGCGTGCTGCCCAACTGTGGTCCGGTGCTTGGGTCGCGCGTAGGCCCTCACATGGTGGGACCGAGTTCTGACATTCTTCCCTACATTCTTGGCTAGAAGTTGCCCATGCCTCTTTGCATTGCCAGTAGGCAGGTGTTGCTTCTTTCGGGGTAGAGGATATAAAAAAGGTCTTTCGAGCTCTTTTCGGACTTGTCGCAGATCACTCCCGTCTGGATTTTGAGATTGGTGGTCGGGCTCCTTTCCCGCGTGCCCCCCCCCCCCTGCACCGGCCAATAGCAGCCCACCTCGAGGGCTGTGCCAGCGTCAGTTAGCGTGGGCCAACCAGGATCCACTCCCCCCGAAAATTAGGTACCACCCCGCAGTTTGATCCCCGACAACAGCCACCTCACTTGCTGTGCATCCCTCAACATCCGACCTGACACTTCACAATATCAACAGGCCTTACCGAAGCCGTCAAACAGGCCGCACCGACATCATCACCAGGCCTATCTGTGCATCATGGGTCAGGAAAAACCTATATTGCTGTTCGGCTTCGATTTCCCGACTCAGAAAAACCTGCGATTTGATCATGTGTGGCAAGCGGCCTTCCTGACACCAAGGTTTACCAATGAGCACCATGAAGATCTGCGGACGCTCAACTCGCCTGATAAGAGGCGGGAGGTAAAATACGGAAACAACGTCGCTGTTCTTTTCCGCGCGATGCTCCATCTTGGCGAGATTGGGGGCCAGCTTCAGGGCGGATTTTGGGGCGCGATCGCTAGAGGCTTCAACACCAACGTCAAAGCTCTCATGGAAACCGCCCGGATTCTCATCGAGGCTCGCAAAAAACAACGAGAGAAACCGTTCAAGGATCTTTCCCAAACAGCGAGCGCCGCCGACCGCTGGATAGAGTTTGTCAACAACCGGGACAGGAATGGCACACGGGATCTTACGCCAAGAGAACAGAGCGACATTGTCTACAACTTCTTAAAGAAGTTGGAAGGGACCCAAATCAATGCGTCTGGTGTTCCTCTAAACCCTCATATTCGAGCACCAACTGGATTCGGCAGCGGGCGACGATATTCCTCACCAGGGTACCATGATGAAGACATGAGCCCGCGTGGGCCGCCAGGGTTGACTATCAAGACAGAGCCTGACATGAGCCCTATCGACAGACATATCCCGACCGAGCCGCGTTCAGCTCGCAAGAGATCTGCATCTCCGATGTCTGCCGCCTACAGTCCGACAGTTAAGCGGCCACATCACGATGCAGGCAACCTCACCAGCCCTAGAGACAAACCGCCGGCGGGTTTGGAATTACCCCGAACCCTCGGTTCTCACGTTGTTGTGCCTCCTCATACTTCCGAAGTTTCGGTCAGGAGAACAAACAGCAGCGATAATATTTCTGAGCCGTCTCGCCAGCTTCTCGAAGAAGGCGGTGGCGCCATGTTGAAAGATCGTGCGGAGGAGCTCAAGAGCAAACTGGCGAAACGCGACGGTCAAATCGAGACTCTCACCGCCATCAAGGAGGTCAAGACCGGGGTCACCGATGTCAAGGATGATATTGAAAGTATGAGAGCAATAATGGAGGTGATGATGGAGTCCATGCACACAGTAGCGGACAATCTAAACGCCATAAAGGATGCACAACAAGACGGACCCAAAATCTCACCAGATGGTCTACTGAGCCTTCTTCAGCCGATACAGTCACTGTCGGAGAGTTTTAATCACCTAAGCCAGGAAGTTGCTGGCTTGAAAAATCAGCCCCCGCCCGTTATTGCGCAGCCGAATAACTTGAACGAGCTTCGGGAGCTCAGGGAGCTCGTGTTGGAGCAAAACAGCCGCATCGGCAAGCTATCCAGCGACGTAAAGCAGGTGCAGCACAAAATAGGCTCAGACCCGACACCACAGAGTCTTAGGCAGGCGCTGGCGGCCGCCGAGCACGATATGAGACACCATCTCCACACCGTTCAGGCGTTCTACCATTCCAGTACAACCACGAGCAGAGCAACGAAAGAGAAGACGGCGGATTTGATCATTCATCTGGAGCAAGGGTTAAAAAGCGCACAGGGCGGCTTGCAGCCCTAAAGTAACCGGTTGGGGCGTTTTGTGGCTGTGGGAAGTCGCTTTCCCGGGCTCGGGACAGAGGCGAAAGTTATGCTTCAATTGAATCAAAAAGGCATCAGAAGATCTCTATCATCTCTTTTATATCGAGGAGATAGGAAGGCTTGAGAAGGGCTGCTGAACAGCCTGGTGTTCGCAAGGAATCACCTCGGGCGCATTTGAAAGAGCGTCATTCACGATTCAAAAGTCTTCCTCGATATTTTGGGAGATTTTAGGCGAGCCACGGGGTTACTGCGTTGCTATCTTGACGCCAGGTAGCAATGTCACTTGGGGAGGAGGATTTTTGTCAGCGTTGAGCTGATTTATTCAACGATCGTACATGGGATTTCTGGAACTTCCAAATGGGAGGCTTCCGGGATTGGGAGAATGATTTTGACCGGGTAGGGATCTCGACGTTGTCATCGACCAGGGCATCGAGGTGCGATATGCACGTGGTATCACATGGTATTAGGAGCCGGCCTTGATTCCACACCCGTATCGCCGCAAGATAGGCGGGATATCATTCTACAGGATTCTATAGGGAGGAAGCAAAATACCACTCGCTTCTGTTCCCTAACTGCACTCCGTTGCTGATGTCATCGAACGAGTTTATATGACTCACCCGTAGCAGTCTAGTTATTGAGGAGGCCACCCATCCCAGGTCACAGTCGAAAGCCGCCCTCGGTAACCTCCCAGCATCAAATGGTCTCGTCGTCCGAGTCGTCTTCATTGGGTATGTTCTCGCAAAGGAGCTTGAACGACTCAATTCCCTTCGACTCCGTCCCCCCAATGTCGGAAATGCATTGCCTATCCTCCGGCGTGGCCGTGACGCTCCATCCCGCCTCGCATCGGATATCGCCCCAAAATTCCACTGTCAACACCATGTCAGCCAACAAAGATCACCAAATAAAAGAAGCACAAGGGAATTTGAAGAACATACTCTTGCAATTCGGGTTCACAGTAACGTGGCTAATAGAGCGCCATTGCCGAGCATCATACCATACGCCTCCGCCCGAGGGGGTACCAACTTGACCTGCGCCTGCAACCGAGTGTCGCAGCGGGAGGCATATGCCGTAGGGCACGTTTCCTAGCATCCACTTGTGTGACTTCCCGTCACGTCTCGACTCGGGACCGGCGCATGTCGTTGAGTTGTAGGTCGTGAAGTAGATGAAATCCTTGTTGGCTCGCGCGGGTTGACGATTGGGATTGGGAGTGTGAGGGAGTCCCAGTTGGGCGTGTGCTCTTATGGAGAGGAGACCGAGGGCGGTGGCGATGGGGAGGTGCATGGTGGTGACTGGTTGGTGGATGTGTTTTTTTGGGGATGGTGTTGAGGGACAGGAAAAGGGGAAAAGGGGAAAAGGGGAAAAGGGAGAGGGAGAGAGAGTTGCGGATTGGAAATCACACATGATTCCCCAAATAAAGCTTCAAACGCAAGTCGGGCCGTGGCTATCACAACAAGTAAGTTTCATTCCACCACGGTACTCAACGCCGAGCCACGCGGCCTCTGATAAACCCTGATAACCTAGATTCAGATCGCACCAGTCTGCTTCAACCAGTCCCTCACCGAGCCCTTCAAGTCCTCATACGGCAAACCAATCAAGGAATTCAAGTTATCCCCATCATCCTCCTTCACATCATTCCCAGCACCATCCGCATGGTTATGCGCCTTCAAGAAATCCCCGAAAGCACGGAAATCCCCCTGAGCAAGCTTCTCCTCGCCCGCCTTGACCAGATCTTCCGATTTCAAGTGATTGACAGTGAGTTTCGACCCGATAAGCTCTTCGACAACGCCAACAAGCTCATTCTGTGACGGGTTGAACGAGGAAGCCGCCAGATACTTATTGGCCGTCTCGTCGGGGTGCTTCAGGATACTTGCAACGGCGCGTCCGATCTGATGCAGGTTGCTCGTCTGGAACTTCTCGTTGCCCGAATCGACGATGTTGGCTGTCTTTTCTTTGACGGTGATACCGAGTGATCCAACGGCGAGGCCCTGTAAATGTTAGTTTACAACCTTTCAGATGCATGCAAGTTGCCATACCCAGTCAAAGAACAACCCGGTTGACAACCCCGTCCATGTAAACGAAGGGTTCTCCCTCCCCTTCTCATCGAGGTAATCCACAATCCCAATCTTTGACGCCAAGATCTTGCCAATCGTCTTGCCCTCCAATTTCCGGGTGTTGATTCCGAATTCCGAGGGGATAAAGCGCTTCACACCCGCCGCGACAGCTGCATCAATGGCCGTCTTTTGTCCGGGGACAGCAAGCGTGGCGACAACAGAGACAACTGCATCTTGCCCGTCGAAGGCGGATTTGAGCGAGTCGAAGGAGGTGTAATCCACCTTCTTGACAGCTAGAGTCTCCGGGAACTTGAGTGTTGAGTTTGTTGATTCCTCGCGGGTGATGCCAGTCACGTCGAAGCCGGCGGAGACGAGCTCCCTGACGATGGCGGGGCCGAGGTTTCCCGATCCCTGAGTGTGTCAGTTAATTTTCAAAGACAAAATGAAACTGAAATTGAAGCATACACCCAGGACGGCAACAGTCTTGATGGACACCATCGTATCTCAATACAAATTTCAGTTTAGATACCAATACTCAAAGGCACGATGAAAAGAGTCAATAACCCCTCCAAAAAAAAAACAAAGTGTTCGAGGTTAGAAGTTGGAGAACCCATCGCAATGAACAGGCCGACGCGGCTCAAATACTCCGACGTCCCACCCGCACCGGCTATGTTGCAAGATTCGCGTCTAATTGCTAATCCCGAGAAAATCGACCCCAGCGAATACAACCAATTGGTAGCCGCAATGACGAGCTTAAGCTTTCCCACACTGACGGAGTGGGGGATATCTGCTTAGTCACCAGTATCGAAATAGGGGGTACAAAACGCTAAGCTCGATGACATCTCGTTGTCCCTTTTCGGTGTTGAGGGTGATTCTGGCAAGGGAGATCGAGCAAGTCAAAAAGGTCAATTGCAATCGGCTCATAGATAAAGAACTTGCGCGGTGTGCACGTTTGAGACTAAAAGGACAAACCAGAGGCGGTGGGTAACTGCCCTAGGTTCCGGCTGACGATATCCGATAAAGCGGCAATTCATTTCGTGATGCTGACATCAATGACAACCCTCCCAATCCAACGGCAAGCCCGAATTCACAGGCGGCGTATTCCAACTACACTCGTAACCTGAACAAGACTCAAACCGGTATTATTTTTTTAGTCCCTTTCCGCCCTAGCCGTCCTCTAGGTTGTCCCCGGGCCATTCAAACTCCTAGTTTGAATAGTGGTATCTATGGATTGCAAAAAACAAAGCAAAGCATCTGTCTTTTGAGGCATTATCGAGTAGCCTCGCCCTTCCCAAAACCCCAGAGCATGAAAGCAATAAAGTACCTAACAAAGAAAGCCAACTACACACAGGCGAAGTTTGGTGGATAATAACAAAGAGAGAAGATTTAGAAAGCCAAACGGCACAGGTCGGTCAAAGCACAGCTGCCAGGAGTTACGCAGTGCTCTGATACAGCAGTGATCGATCATGATCATCTAACTCGCGAACTCGGTGGCCTTTCTGGCCAGGACTCTAATGTTGTTGAGGAACCCGTCCACGAGGTCAGCGTACTGGTTTGGCTGCCCGTTCATGGCTCTCTTGCCCTGGTCGATGAGCGCGTCTGGGCTGAGCTCGACTTCAAGCTCGTGTTCCTTCTTCGGGTGGCCTCCCTGCTTTGATGGTGTCAGTAAGTCTTTTCTTTTGACAGCTCAAAGGCAACTCACCTGTTGCCCCATAATCGTGACCTGTGTCAAGTCGATTTGGTAGTGGCTGTGGTTGTAGCTCAACCGGTCTTTGTTCCGGTTTGGCGGCGCCGGCCGTGTGCTTTGTGCAGCCATCTGCTCGAGATCATCCACACTTCCACTCCAGTCCATTTCCAGGTTGATGCTGATGCGGCAATCGAGAGGGGAGCTGGGAACGTGTAGGTTGATGTCCGCAATTCGAACTTTGACGATCTTGGCAAGCACCTCGTTCGTTTTTTGGTCATATGTGACCCGCACCTTGGCGGCGTGCTGCATCGGAACCGTGACGCATGGTGGCAGCGTTTGGTCGCGAACGTGCGCAGGCAACTCGTAGAACTTGTCAATCTCGCGGCGGTGCTTGTACCTGATGGGCACTCGTGGTCGTTGCCGCTCCTTGTTGTCCTGATGAGCCTGCTTGACCATGTCGTTCAGGAACTCATTGAACTGCCGATGTTGACCCTAATTCCAGTCAGTACCGCTGAACTATGCGGGTAGGACTCAAACCTTACCTCACTCATACTACTCTTGAAGCCAAAGCGGTTGGCCCACTCGCCCTCATCGGCGAGTATGCACTCTGTACGGATGGGTAAGCGAAGTTGCTGTCCATCGTGCTTATCAATGAGCGTGCCCAGCTTGGCCTCAATCTCAAAGTGGACGCCGCGACTCTGGATCTGGTTGAAGTCTTCATTGGCAATGACAAAGCGGAACAAGAAGTCGGCGATAGCCCTTGATGTGTCAGTCAAGGGAATCTCGTTGGTGATGCTCGGCTCCCACTGGCCCAATAATGACCCTTCTCCCATGCTCGGATCTGGGCCTGGTGGTGCCGGGGCAGGCTGCGTGGCTGAGGGATGCTGGGGTGCCGCGCGTCTGCTGTCCTCGGGCGATGTGTGCCGGCTGGGCAGGCTGTCGGGCTTGCCGTTGATCTGCGAGGCATGGTTCGGCGTCGGCTTGTAGAGGGAGCAATTAGCGTGGGTGGGGCGCCGCCCTTGCAGTTTTTGGGCCCACACTGGAGGGCTCGTGTAGAGTTTTCGCTTTTTTCGAGGCGCCGAGAACGTTGCTGGCTGCTGTTGCGGCTGTGAGGTGTGATGTGATGCTGCCTCGGTTTTCATCGGGGCGCTCCTGCCGTTGGCATTATCGAACGGCGGGGGACGCACCTCCCGCCTCTCCAGCTCTTCTGGCCGAAGCTCTCGGTCGCCTAGCTTGCGCTTTGCCGCTGGCGTGAGTGCCCGGTCGCGGTCCTGCTCGGGGCCCATGGTAACTGCGCCGGGGTACGGGTGTGCGTGCCGAGGATCCGGCTCTGCAACGGAGGTTCCTGGGCGGCCGGCACTGTTCGGTAAACTGGGGATGCGGGTCTTCGGGCTGACGCTAATGCTCCGATCTCTGCTGTCTACGTGCGATTGCGATCGCCGAAGCGAGTCCTGGCCAAGGGGATCGTAAATCGCGGTCGCGCTCGAGTGTCGGGGCAGCGAGGGCGGAAGCGGTGCTGGTGGAGATCTTTGCAATGGTGGTGGATGAGGGTAAGTCGCGGTTGTGGACATGCGTTGCTGGTAAGGGCTTGGCGGTTGGCCGAAGCTCATTGTCTGGGCTGGTCGAGACAATGGGGCCGCCACAGGAGTGGGGGGTTGGGACGATTGTCGTGATTGACTTTCCATCTGAGGGAGGTTATGGTGCGTCGCCACGGGGCTGCCCTGGAGGAAGGGCGCGCCATACTGTCCGGGCTGGCTCTGCGCGGAGGTCGGCGTCGGCGTCGAGTGCGTCGATTGCGATCGCTGGTGAGGAGGATAGGAAGGGTGCCCGCCCGGCGTCACGACCGGTGGAGTCTGGGGCACCTGCTGTGGTTGCATATACGAGACACCGCCGGGCGGGCCTGTCATACCCCCAGGTCCCGACGGCTGGGGAAAGCTGTCTCTGTGGTATGCGGCCTGGTGCGGCGGTGGGTATTGGTGCCGTTGCACAGGGCTGGTCGGCGTTTGCTGGGGAAATGGATAGCCGACGCTCGCCCCGCTGATGGAGGATGTCGGCGTCTGCCGGTACGGTGACGGGCCGGGCCCGGACGCTATGCTCGGCGACCGGAGGTCATTGGGCGAGATCTGCTGGAGGGGCGGCGGAGGTGGCGGAGGCGCAGGTCGGTTCGGATATGGCCCCGACGAGCCCTGATACGGCGGCGGCGATGCGTACGCGCCCGGCGGGAGCTGCTGCAGGCCGCGGTCTATCGACATGGGCTGGCTGGGCGATTGTTGAGTGTGGCCGTAGTCGCGATACGGCTGGTACGAGTTCGTTTGCACCGGGGTTGAGGGCATCGCGGGCGGCGGCGGAGGGTGCTGCGGCTGCGGGGGCGGCTTGCTCGGTGTCGACGCAGCCGGGCCATCGTTGAGCATGCCCCTAAGATCCATGATGGCGACGTTGGCCGAGTGGCGGCGAGGGCGGGCTTCGCTACGTCGTCGCGGCCGATGGGACAATCGCGCGCGCTCCCGTCGCTCTAGCTTGTACGTGGCAGCCTCCCCCTCTCGCTGTTCATCGAATCACGGGCGTCGCGGGTCTCTGTCGTCCTGCTCTGTCGCGATGGCGGCAATCGTCGCGTCGCGGTCGGGGCGAGGTAGTGTCGTCGTGGTCAGAGGCTCTATGTGGTGCGGCAAACGGCGTCACATCGTCATGCTGTGCATTCGATCCGGGAGAAGGGAGGAGGCTCGAGAGTCGTCGCAGGCAAAGGGGACGCGCCAAGCTTCGATCCCATGTCACAAAAACCCAGGCTGGACAAAAGACAGGCGTAAGAGCTACTGCACGCACCGCGACCAGCTCATCCCGACATGTCTGTCGCAAGCGCGCTGGGTATGGACAGGGCCAAAATGGACGATGTGTGCGCAACAGCCTCTGCCCGGTGGATTCTGACCTGGGTAGGTCCCCAAGGTGGCCCGCGCATGTGCTTGGCTCAGGCCTGGAGACAGCAGCGACGTCCCGCCCGCCGCTCCAAATGACAAGTCTCTGCCCAACAGTCAACCATGATTGCGGCGCAGAGGAGAGCCGTTACATCTGCCGTGCAAGGCCGATTGAGCTTGCTAGTCTATAGTAGATATAATTCATGGCGCACAAGGCGCTGAGAGTCCACGTCGCAGTTTTGCTGGCCTGCTCGGGCGACACTGGCCGGAGTTGAGTGCTACGGGGTACAGGCAGCTTCAGAGCTCAGCCCAGCTCTCAGGTCAAACAGCTCAGAACCCCATCCAGCCAGAGCGAACAAAAAAAAAATCCTGCCAAAATTTCCGCCTTTGCTGGTCTCAAATCCGGTCAGCTCAATCGCTGCCCAGGAGGTAGCTAGCCGGAAATGGACTAGCGGAACTATGGCGCCCAAAGTGGAGCTGGCCCACGCGGACTGGAAAATTGCAATCACCGAGCCATGCTTAGCTCGGGAGCGGACCCACTCCAGCTTGAAGCTTAGCTAATCCAACAGGGTGGCCGCAAGGCAGGAGCTTCCTGACGTGGAACTGTCCCAGGCGCGGGTCCTGCGATCATCTTGGGTTGAGCACAAACTTCAGACCCAACATTCCGTCAATCACGCATTTCCTTTCCATCAGACCCTTTCATCCGCGACAGCGCCGGTGCTATCCTCGTCGTGCTCACCAAGTACCACACTAGTTTTTTAAACACCGCCCAGCTGTCGCCCAGCGCAGAGCGAGCCGCCCGTCATGCCTGGACTCGTCACGGCGACTGGTGTTTTGGCCTTCCTCGCCGACGAGGAGACCGAGCTCAAGGTCTTCGCCCTCAAAACCCTCAACGATGACATCGACACCGTCTGGACCGAGGTCGCTGGCGCGCTGAGCCAAATGTTTGTTTTCCGGGCCCTTGACGATTGATTGCTTTGCTGACGGAATTTGCGAACAGCGAGGCCCTCTACGAAGACGAGTCTTTTCCCGAACGCCAGCTTGCCGCTCTCGTTCTTGCCAAGGTCTACTTCCACCTCCAGGCCTACAATGAGAGCATGACCTTTGCTCTGGCCGCTGGCCCGCTCTTTAAGCTTGACGCGCCTGGCGAGTTCGAGGAGACCATCATCTCCAAGTGCATTGACCAGTACATCGCCGGGTCTGCTCAGCGTCACGCTCCTGCCAAGCAGTCCAAGAACGACATCTCGCTCCCGGCTCTGTCCATCCCCTTCGGTGGCGGCGCTGGCGAAGGCGCCGCCCTGATCTCGCCCACCACTCCCTTTTCCCAGTCGACCCTCCCGTCCAAATCGCTACTCTCGCGTGCCTCAACCGACAACACCATCCTGGATCCCACCTTCCAGCCTACCAAGGAGGGCCGCTCGGCATCGGTGGCTCAGGTCACCGACATCGGCACCCAGAACGCGTTGCAAAATGTCATCGAGCGCCTCTTCGAGAGCTGCTTGAAGGAGGGCAAGTACCGACAGGTGGTGGGTATTGCTGTGGAGGCCAAGAACCTTGACGTTCTTCGCCGTGTTATTAAGCGCGCCAGTGAAGATGCTAAGCGATCCAAGACCAAGGCTCAGGAGTCCGGTCAAGGGCCTGCTGAAGAGCTTATGGACTACGCGCTAAGCATTTGCATGGATGTGGTGCAGGAGCGGAGCTTGCGGACGGAAATTCTGCGGTTGATTCTCGATCTCCTTAGCGACATCCCCAACCCCGACTACTTTGCGATCGCAAAGTGCGTAGTCTATCTCGATTCGGACGAAGAGGCCTCCACGATGCTTCGGCAGCTTATCGCGAAGGGTGACCAAAACACGATCGCTATTGCCTACCAGATCGCCTTTGACCTCTACGACAACGGTACGCAAGAGTTCCTGGCCAAGGCTCTCAAGTCTCTGCCCTCGGGCGAACCACCAAAGAAGCCCGAAGCCCAGGAACAGAAAGAGGGTGATGCTGAGACGGAACCTCTCCTCCAAGATCAAGAGGGATCCGAGGAGGAGCTTCCGGAAGAAGCTGCGAAAGCGTACAGGAACATCCGGTCTATTCTCGACGGCAGCAAGGCCATCAAGCTGAACCTGGAGTTCCTCTACCGCAACAACCACACCGATCTCAGCATTCTCAATAAGGTCCGGGACAGCCTCGAGGCCCGAAACTCCATCTTCCACTCGGCTGTTACATTCTGCAACGCGTTCATGAATGCCGGCACTACACACGACAAGTTTTTCAGGGACAACCTGGACTGGTTGGGTAAGGCCGCGAACTGGTCCAAGTTCACGGCTACTGCCGCGCTGGGTGTCATCCACCGTGGAAATCTCACCCAGGCTCGTAAGCTCCTCGAGCCTTACCTCCCCAAGCAGGGAAGCGTTAGTAGCGGCTCCGTCTACAGCCAGGGAGGAGCTCTGTATGCCTACGGCCTTATCCACGCGAACCACGGTGCAGATGCTCTCGACTATCTCCGCGCCGTGTTCAATGCCGGAAATGTGGAGGTTGTTCACCACGGCGGTGCCCTCGGCCTGGGTCTCGCCGGAATGGCCACCGGCAACGAGCAAATCTACGACGACCTCAGGGCAGTGCTGTTTGGGGATTCGGCGCTGAGTGGCGAGGCTGTTGGCGTGGCCATGGGCTTGATCATGTTGGGCACCGGAGATGCTCAGGCGCTTGAAACGATGTTTACCTACGCTCATGAAACTACGCACGAGAAGATTGTCCGTGGCTGCGCTATCGGCATGGCGCTCATTATGTTTGGGCGACAGGAAGGCGCAGACATCATGATCGAAGGTCTGCTCAGCGACCCTGATCCGGCTTTGCGCTATGGTGGTATCCTCACCGTTGCCATGGCATACTGCGGAACCGGCAGCAACAAGGCCATTCGCAAGCTCCTCCACTTTGCTGTGAGCGATGTGAATGACGATGTGCGCCGTATTGCCGTCATGAGCTTGGGCTTCATCTTGTTCCGGAAGCCCGGCAGCGTTCCTCGTATGGTGGAGCTCCTTGCTGAGTCTTACAATCCCCATGTGCGGTATGGGTCCGCCATGGCGCTCGGAATCTCTTGCGCTGGCACTGGTCTTGACGAGGCCATCGACCTGCTGGAGCCCATGATGAAGGACCCAACTGACTTTGTCCGCCAGGGCGCTCTCATCGCCCTGGCCATGATCATGGTCCAGCAGAACGAGGTCATGAACCCCAAGGTCGCCGCCATCCGTAAGACCCTGAAGAAGGTCGTCGGTGACCGCCACGAGGACGCCATGACCAAGTTTGGTGCTTCCTTGGCGTTGGGTATCATCGACGCTGGCGGTCGCAATTGCACGATCGGCCTTCAGACCCAAACCGGTAACCTCAACATGCCTGGCATTATCGGTATGGCGGTCTTCACGCAGTACTGGTACTGGTTCCCCTTCACCCACTTTCTGTCGCTCAGCTTTGTGCCCACGTCGATCATCGGCCTTGACCACGACCTTGAGATCCCGAGCTTCAAGTTCCACTGTGCCACCCGCCCGAGCCTCTTCGATTACCCACCCGAGCAGGAGGTCAAGACCGAGGAGGGACCGACGCTGGTTTCGACTGCCATCCTCTCCACCACTGCGCAGGCTAAGCGCCGAGCCCAGAAGAAGGAACGTGCCCAGCGTAGGGAAAGCATGGACATTGACTCTACTCCTGTGGCAAAGGCTTCCCTGCAACCCCCCGCAGACAAGATGGACGTTGACGACGACAAGAATGCCAAGGCGGAGGATTCCAAGGACAAGAAGGAAGGTGAAGCGGTTACCGAGAAGGAGTCCACCCCAGAGGCCAAGAAGAAGGCGGAGAAGGAGAAGGTCGGATATGAGATTGAGAACATGTCTCGCGTCCTCCCTGGCCAGCTCAAGTACATCAACTTCCCGGTCGGCCGGTACAAGCCAGTCAAGAAGGTAAGCTACCCGAAGATGAAAATCGCTACATGTTTGCTAACCACTTGCACAGCCTACTGGTGGTGTTCTTCTGCTCCAGGATACACAGCCTGATGAGCCCAAGGCTCTTATCGAGGAGAAGCTCAAGAAGGCAACCACGGAGAGAGCACCAGTGGCGGGTGCTGGAGCTACGCCTAGGCAGCAATCGGGACAGAGCGCTGCGCAAAACTTGCTCTCTCAGGTCCAGCGCAGCGGCGGCAACATGCGCGACATCAACGAGCTCCTCCAGCTCGCCCAGCGATCGAGCATGGCTCAGGCGTCGGCAATAAGCGGCAGTGGCGCGGCGGCAGCGGCCGGCGTTTTGACTGCCATTGACGAGGATGGCGAGGGGGACGAAGAAGCGCCTGTCCCCAAGGACTTTGAGTATTTCACCGATGCGGAGGAGGATGAATAGACGTAGACTAATAGGCAGAGGAAGCGACGTTGTACACTATTGTTACATTTGTGTATCACTCACAAGATCCTTGAGGCAAATAGAAAGGGCGATTTGTCCATTGCTACTGACCTGATGAACGTGAAGTTGTGTCGTCGCTTTTGACCGCGTCAAGCTTAGTCCAAGAGCGGGCGTTCGCGTTGATTGGGGGACCCTGAAATCACATGCAGGTCCGGATTTGGCGACGTCATTGACCTCTCACAGCATGGTGCACTGACACGCAGAAAAATTGCCCGGAAGCGATGACGACCTGAAGCTGCTGGCCGAAGGCAATTGCGCTCGTCGGGTTGGTCTAAACAACCCGTCAACCCGCTGATCGAGCCCTTCACCCTTTATATTGTGTATTGCTGTAAGTCATGGACACTCGATCGCATCGTCCTCCCGCTCACCAACCTTTCTCAGCACGCGACACCGCATTTCCAGTTCCCGCTTCTCCCTTTGCGCCGCGATAACCCCAACTCCCACCACCAGCCCAACCACGAACCGAATCTACCGCCCGCCATGGCCGACAAATACATCATCCGCGTCACCGCGGGCCCCTCGTACAACCTCGACGACCACGTCGAAGTCCCGGTCAACCAACCACACCCTGTCAACATCACCCACGACCACATGGACATCGATCTCAACGTGCGCATCCGCGACTACCGTGGTCTCCCTCGAAACTCCCCGTCGCACTCCCCGTACTTCGATCTCGAGCCGCACAATTACAACCAAGACCAATACAGCGTCGCTTTGCGCTTCACGCCCAAGCGACCTTCCCAGTCGAAGCAAGAACAAGGGGACAACATCAACGAGGAAGACGGGGAGAAAGATGAAGATGAAAGAGATGTGGAGGGTATCTCTGCAGAGGATTTACAATTCGGAAATGACTTTGACCATCCGATTAGGGATCGCCTCCCGCCCGGTTTCGGCACGGCCATGAACATAGTGAAGTGGTGGATCGACCCCGGTCTAGAAGGCGATGCCTATGCAGATATGCCGTACCTATACGGCCCGGTGCTGAGCTCGTTTAACTGTGTGCATGCCGGGGCGGGCGAGCACGACGAGGAGAAGGGCGGGTTGTGGTTTGAAGAGGGGGGCGATGAGACGGGAATGGAGAGGCGGAGGGAGTGGGGCGCGCCGGAGGATGGCAAGGCGAGGATGAAGTGGGCGCTGAGGGCAGAGAATAAGGCGAGGTGGGTGTGGGAATATGGGAGGACTTACGGGGTGGATTTTTATAATCCGTATGTGGACTTCAATGAGTTTGCGTTGAGGCTACCGGGGTTTCATCTGCCGATTATCAAGTATTGGGATGGGCAGGGGTTGAGGTAAGTTTTCCCTTCCTTTCTTTTGTTTTGGTGGTGGCAGGACTGTCCTCCCCTTTCCTCCAAGCGGCGCGGTGATGCCTAGCAGTGGCATCAACCCCCCATCTTCACCCGCCCTCCTGGTTCAGGAGTGGCATACAGAAGAAAAACACAAACGCCAAGGCAGGCAGCCAGCTAGTACTTCACCGCGATAAGGGATCTCACACGCTTGCTTAACCCCAACAGGCAACCCAAACGCTCACACCAACTCAGATACGTCCTCCGCAACCGCTCCACAGGCCAGGTGTATCTGGTCGTGCTGTTTACGCTCTACCTCAAGGAAGATGTCAACGAGGATGGCTCGCTGAAGCCGGCCGCGTTGCAGGCCACGGAGAGGGCATCCGGTGGGAAGGGAGAGAAGGGCAAGCCGATGAAGAACGATGATATGGAGGTTTTTGTCAAGGATTCTGACAGGGAAAAGGCGGGCGATACGAATGATGATGATGTGGACTGAGTAGCGGATGGCGTTATTTGGATCATGGTAAGCCGTTAGCGTATAGCTGCGAGCGCAGGGCGTAATGGGATACATGAAAGGCTTGGTTCTGATAGAGATGTTATGTACCATAGATAGAAGGCGACAATACGATACCACTCCTTTATTCGGAATCCTAACTCTTCATAACCAAACGCAAACAAGGCTACGCAAGATGCTATGCTATACATGCCTATGCAATACATGCTTGATGCTAAATTAAATGCAGATTATCACCCGTATGCTACCTTTGTCCCAGTTGCTGCTTTCCGGGTCAGTATATTCTTAAAAATATGGGGAGATCAACTTACACTTGCAAAAGGACTTCGCGCTCTTATCCTCTCTCCGTAAAATACTAAAACCCATGGTACCACCGTCAGACCTATCGCAATGGCCCCGAGCAAGCATGTAGCGCGGGTCTCGCCAAGATTCGTGAAGAGGGCCGCCGTGACAAGCGGAAACGCGCCTCCCACGAGATTTCGACACATCGACTGAGCTGCCAAGGCTGACGAAGCGTACTGGTTGTACGAGTCTGCGAAATAGTTGAAGATGGCCAAGTAGATGCTGAGAATGCCCATGGTCGCCAGCGCAAGACCGATGCATGAGAAGATCCAGTGTATATGGGGGCGAGCGGTGAGGCCGAAGATGAACAACCCAGCTGGGAGGAGAATGCTTGTCACACAGGCGAAATAGATTCGAGCCTCTGGGGCGTCTGCGGGGAATCTGCGGCGGATGAATGCCCAAATCTTGTCCGACCTTGAGGACGGTGCAGCCTGGCCCCCACTCCTGGCCTCCTCATCGCTGTTTGAAAGCTCCTCGCCGACGAGAGTGAGTGACGAAGCAGACGGAGAGTCGCCGGGGACCGCCCATTTCGGATGGTGCAAGATACGCTCTAGCCATATGCTGAGAATTGTTCCAATAATGCCTCCGATGGCGAGGGAAACGAATGCGTACCCTGACTGCTCAATGTCCCATCCGTATTGACGCTTGAAGACCAGAGGAATCGACCCAAACGAGAGGTAGAGCACACCCCATGCAAAGGATACCCACACAGAGAAGAAAAACACAATCGACTCGCTGAAGAGCAGGTGAAATGGCCGCGAGACCGAGACGGTGACCATCTTGCCAAGTGACGAGCGCTCTTCATCCTCCTTCACGATCCAGCGAACACGTTTGAGGCTGGCATCGGGGGACACGGTTGGTGGAACACTGTGCATTTTGCCCTTTTCTTCGTCCGAACTTCCCTCCGTCCCAGACGAGTCGGAGGACCCTGTGGGCTTGCTTTCGTTGACCCAGACTCCGTAGTGACCCTGATTTTCCAGCTCTTCATACCACTTGTTCAATGCCTTTGCCTTTCTTGAGAGGAGGACCGACCCTCGACTTTCCTTGAGCAGAACCGCCAGCGCTAGCATCAACAAGGAGCCCATGATGACTTGATGCCAAAACACCCACTTCCAGGCAGCAGCATTTCCGGTGCCAATGTGGCCTAGCCGTCGGGTCATAATTGCAGCGAAAAGAGGTCCGGCTCCTGTTCCAATCATGACTGCCCCGCTGAACAGAGCCATAGGTGTGTTTCGTCCTTCTTTTCCCCTGCAAATGTGTCAGCCGCCGTATACGCTGCGGGTTTGTGTTACCAGCGGGAATGACGCGGAGTTGTTGAGCCATGGTAGGAAGCCTCGGCGATACTCCCGCTTCCCTCTCACCCGGTAATAGAACTGCGAGTCAATGAGAGATACGTACCACATGTCCGCAATCACACCGCCGACCATCGTGCTGAAGACTGACGCCCCAATGCCAACGAACAGTCTCGCAATGAGCATGCCTGCCAAGTTCCGGACGACGCCGCAGACCGCCTGGAAGATGACATAAACGATACCTGACACCACGAATACTGGGTAGCGTCCGTTCATCTCAGAAAACGGGGCCAGGAACATCGGTGCCAACGCGAAGCCCACACAGAACGTCGTAATTCCTACAAGAACGGTGACGTTGGAAGAAGCCCCGAGATCCTCACGTATCAAATCTTGTGGTGGGGAGTAGGAACCGGAGGTGTATGCTGTGAGAAACGTGGCCATGCATGACAGAAATAGGACCATGTTCTTCCGTGAATTTGGCCATCCGAGAGGATTTGCGTAAGGCGTGAGGTCCGGAGAAGGGAGTGCCCCATCTTTCGACACTGATGCTCCGGACGAGTTGGAATTTGTTATATTGGGCACCGGTAATGGCGTTTTGAAGGTCAGATAGAGGTATTCGATCTCTGCGTCAGGCTCCATCTTCTCTTGCCTTCTCTCGGGGCTAGTCTCTGTTTCTCCCAATGGTGTGCCAAGAGGGAGTGCCCGCCCATTTTGGATCTCGTCACTATCCATCCTGTTCTGTGTTCCCAGATCGAAGAGTTAGAAGAAAAGCGCTGTCATACGCGGTGACGGTGATCTCCGTGGCCGGGGTTGAAGCGCAAGGTAACAGACGGGTCCACGCGCGGGAGTTGTACGAGATGGTGTGAAGCGAACACAACACCAGCTCGCGCCCTTATGACTGGCTTGGTGTTGAGCGATGGTGACAGCCCACGAGCGGAAAGTCCAGATACGGAAAGAACAGACAACGGAGACGGTCCCAGAAGTACGGGCCTGCACACAAAGGGCGCAGGCACGTCACCGTTCAAGAAATCCGAAGTCGCTTTGGAAATCCCACACGGAAGCGTATGCAGACCGGTCCTAAACCCGGGGGCGTATCCAGCTTGGCAAGATGCTAGGACGGTTCGAGCTCGAGCAGTCGGCATAGTCCCGTGGATTTGTCAAGACCGCTTCTTGAAGACCCGGACCTGCCAAGCTTGTTGCTAAGATTTTCCGTTCCCCTGGCGCGATATGCCGCTGGAACCGCAGAAGTGGAGTTGGGGAGGAGGAGAGCGAAGCCATGGCTCCGGGCCAGCGCGGTGGGGGCGCATCTTGGACAGTTTTCTCTACGTACTTGAAATTCCATGCGGTCGCAGTGGAGGGGGTGGCGGAAGCTTGCCGACCAACTGCTCATGGGCGGAAGCTTATCTCGTCATCGCTGCCGCGGTTTGGAAGCCACCAACTTCTCCGTTCCGTCTTGGCTGCCGCGTGCGGCGTCCTAGACCGCTGCGAGCGGCGCATTTCCTGGTCCCCGGGACTTTCATTGCGCGCCCAACGCCATGCATCGAGAAGATGAAGCTCTTTCTTTTGGTATAGATGCTGGATGCTGTCCGGGGCTTCCCAGAACGGGGCTAATCCAGCAGCGTCACGCGCGATGGGAAGATTGCAGAGGATCGAAGGGCGAGCGGTGGCGTCAGAGGGCCGTGTTTGGTGCAAGAGCTGCGAGGTACATCGTCGTTGGACGCCCTGTGCGAACTCCACAGATGGAAGGAACTGCTGGCAGTTGCGGCTTAAACCCGATTATTCCCCATGTCTTGGATGCCCGGAAGGTGCGACCCCATGCACTTCGGTCTTGGCGTATCTTGGCAGTGTTTTCTCGACCACATGCCTCCCACGGTTTGCTCCTCGCTAAACGCGCTGACCAATTCAGAGCTGACAACGATGCCGGTGCCACCTTGAACAGCGACTACTGCAATGGAAGGGAAGCCGGCAGTTGGTGAGAGCAGCCGCCGCACACCGGCTCGGAGGCAGACAGTATCCGCCGGCATTGATGCGGTGTGGCTCCCGCCGTCACCGTCGTCACCGCCATCACGTCGCTCGAGGAAAATACGGACGAAGCTGGTCAGATCTGCATTCTACGCCAAACCGAAATGCTGCTAGAAACACCTCGTTTCTCAATATTTACAGGCCAAAATTGGCACACCTCCATCAATACAGAAATCTGGACCGCCGTGTGCCGGTCATTCCACTCTTTTCCAGGCTACGCTCCGCCCTTCCGACAGCAACGATGCGGCAACGGACCGCACAAGTATATCCAAGAAGCTCTCAGACCAAGCGCGCCTAAGAGAGGGTGGGAACGGTCCATGGTGCCCAGGAGTTGACATCAACGGTGACGGCGCTTCGCTCAACTGCGCCAGGGGCGGCGCCGGTGCCGACGAGGAAGTGGTTGATGTACGAAGTGAGCTCGGACTGCTGACCGCTGGGGAATTGGCAATGGCTGTTTCCGCCCTGGAGGGAGAAGCCCATGTTGTTGGGCGTGCCATATGCCTTGTAGATGAGGCGACCAGCCTGCATGCAGCCAGTGGTCGACACGGGACCGAGCCAGTCGATGTTGTTCTCAAACGCAACCAGGCCGCGGGGCACGGTGAGTGCCGCCAGCATGTGGTGATCGGCCGGGACAGTGGGGATGGCGCGGACGTAGGCGTCAAAGTTCTTGGAGAACCACACGTTCTCGCCGATAATTTGCGACGCGGTTTGGATGTTCTTGCCCGCGCTCTTCTGCTGGTCACTGATACGCCAGCAAGCGGCACCACCGGAACCAGACTCCTGCGGGATGGCCAAGGCGATACGGTTGACGAGGGCGCCCGCGATCATGGCACCCTTGCCGTTACGGGAGCAGCCCGTGACGCCGAGGCGCTTGGTGTCGATGCCGGATGAGGCACCGACCTGCTCAAGACCGTCGATGAGACGGTCAATACCCCAGGCCCACGCGGTCAGGGCACCCGCCGAGTGGCTGGAGCCAAAGAGGTCATAGAAGAGACCACGGCCACGCGAAGAGCCACCAGACTGGGCAGCAAAAGCATCGTTGCCGAAGGTGATGGAACCGACACCCGCAGGGATCGGGATGGAGGATCCACCGACGCCAATGATGGCCGGACCGGGAGAGCTGCCCGAGGGCTTCCTGATGCTCGCCGAGAAGCTGATGGTCTTGCTGCCGACAGTCACACGGACGGTGATGCCAGTACCGCTGAGTGTTGCCTCAACCTTGTCTGGGGGCGGGGGGTACGTGCCGAGCTCGTACTGCTGGAGGATCTTGTTGATCTCCTGGCGACGGCACTCGAACTCGGCCTTGGTGGTAACCTTTTGGCCGCCAGCGGTGGTAAACGGGTCAGGGAGCTTGGCGACGTTCACGGTCGGGTATGAGTTCGCGGTAGTGCAGGTCTGGCGCTCAAAGATCTCGTTGGCGGGAGCAGCCACGGCGAGCGCGGCGCCGGCGGCCAGGAGTGCGGTTGCCAGATGGACCATGTTTGCGATGCTGTTGCGAGGAGTCAAAGCAGGGTGGGCGGTAGCTGAGCTTTCCCCTGACGAGCTGGCCGTCTCCGCGTCTGCATCTTATACGGTTCCTGGTGCGTTCCCGGTTGGACGGCATGAGAGGTGTGCCTGGCTTCGATTATTCCGGCTGTGCTTCTTTGCCGGACGTGATTAATCGTGGGCCAGGCTGATAGTGGCATTCGCCAACAAATCGCCTTACCAGCGCCCTGGCGCAAGGAGCCCAAGTGAGGCTCGCCGCCTTTCCCCACAGGCCCACGGTTAGAAGGAGCGGAACATTCCCCGCAGGCCCCATCTCGGTCCGCAACCGACCGCCGACCGGGAAGGGAACGCCAAGGCTTTGACACCCTTTGGCAGGTTGGGGTCGCATCATTCGGAGCACATCGATGCAGCCACTGGCAGCCATCGTTGGACGCGAGCGTGCGGCAGAATCGCCCTGGACACAAGCTCGACTTGGCACTTTGGGAGTGAAGAGGAACGATTGTCATCGGACCTCTTTAATTCTTTCACGGGATTGGGGGAAGAATGTGGATAATATGGGTATTTGCAAGTGCATTGCCCATGAAACGCGTTTTCGCTGCTGCGCTGCTCCCTGCCGGGACTTGTTGTGACACCGATTCGCCCGGGCAGACGGGGCACCAGGTGCCGAGGCGCTGTCACGGCCCCCCGATTCGGAGATGCACATCGCTGGGCGGCCAAGATAACCTCACATCGTCATGATCGATCCAGCGCCCCTTATTTTGCCCTCTCCGTCTTTTCTTTTCACATGCCCCCACTTCCCGGCGCTTTTCCCAGAGCTTTACTTCCCATCACCAACTTTCCGATCTGTCCTGCAATGGAACCTTGCTCCCTCGGCTGTGCTCTTCAAGCAAAGTTCGCAACAACCACCTCAATCGGCGTATATGACCTTACGGCCGAGCTACCTGCTATGGCAATGGCGGTATTGCGCAGCTTCGTCATCGCCAAGCTTGGTTACGGTTCCAACATTCGCCGCGGTCGTGCGGAGAGACAAGCTGGCATTACGGCAAAAGTCAAACCACGCCGTCCCAGATGCGGGACTGGAAGTGTCGTAGACCGCCAAGACATGTTGATGGAATCCACGGAGCTTTTAGAGTGGTACCCAGTAGTTCCTGGCTTCAATATCGAGAGAAAGTGAGCCGCAAGTACCAGAGACCCTGGTCATAGTTCTTCGTCGTGAGCTGCTACCTCGAGATCAAGAGATTTGGATTCTGGAGGTTTTCTTGACAACCATCACCATCCAATCTTTCACAGGCCGAATGCATGGTGCCTAGCGAGCTACATTCGCGCCACAAAAATTCCTCCGTCAGCTCAACACCCTTTGTACCCTCGGCTCCTCTGCCGGGGAACCGACGTGACAGCGGCAAGGCACTTATAAGCCCGGTAATATAGGGGCCCAGGGTGGTTCGTCCGGGGTACCTGTATGCCATCTAGATTGGCATGCGGGGGGGTATGTACGCTCGACATATTGATCCACGCCGCAGTCGTAAGGTAGTACTTTCCCTTCTGGCAACACTCTGGAAGGCGAGCAAAATATAGTTGCGGAGGATAACCACCCATGGCTGCTACCAAACATTGCCTCTTCACAGTGTAGTTCTCGGCATATTCCCAACACTCTGCGTAGTATCCCTCCCCTGAATATTACCCCGAAATTTTTCTACATCCCACAGACGCTACCGATGCACACTTCGGCTGTGGATTTGCCCCCCGTGTCGGAGGATTGATGGCTCTGGCACATGATATACCCACGAACACCCTTCGAATCCTACCTCGAACCCCCTTGGCCTCCTTTGACGACCATGGCTGGGATTCTACCGTCGCTCTTGGCGGCCTTGGCGCTGTTTTCCGGGCCGGTGCATGCGCACGGCGGACTTGCCAACTACACGGTCGGTGATACTTGGTACAGAGGGTACGGAATGTCGCCGGTGTTGATGCCCGACTTGATACTGACTCGAGTGTAGCTACGATCCTGGCGAGCCTGAGTCTGAACAACTTGGTCAGCCGTAGGTGTATTCCAATTTCAAGTTGCCCCTTCCCCAGTTCTCTTATTCTCAGGGGTCCAACAGCCTCGCCCCTTTCCAAACAGAGACATATTCCCCATCCCATCCCTGCCAAGACACTCTTACCCAGCCAGCAAAACAAACCCCTTTTCCTACCCCTATCTCTCACCCCTATTCCCCTCCCAAACAATCCCCACCCCTCCTCAACTTCACGTGCGTATCTAACAAATTCACAGCTGGCTAGCCCAATACCAATGGACAACCATCGACCCAATCTTCGAGGCCTCCTCCCCCTACATGCCCTGCAACTTCCCCGGCACCCCTCCCCCCTCCAACCACACCATCCCCCTCTCCGCTGGCGACACCCTCACCGCCATCTACTGGTACTGGCTCCACCCCGTCGGCCCCATGTCCGTCTGGCTCGCGCCCTGTCCCAACTCCGACTGCGCAACCGCCAACCTCACCACCCTCCCCTTCTTCAAAATCTGGGAAGCCGGATTACTCGAAGGTCCCAACTTGGAAGTGGGCGTGTGGTATCAAAAGAAATTCCAAAAGTGGGATGGGACGCCGGCGGAGTGGCCGGTGGTGATTCCGGAGAATTTGAAGGGGGGGAGGTATATTGTGCGGCATGAGATTACGAGTCTTCATGTGCCGGGGAGGCCGCAGTTTTATATGCAGTGTGCGCATTTAGATGTGAAGAGGAAAGACGGGGAGGGCGAGGGGGTGTTGCCGCCGGCGAGGTGGGGGAGGTTGTTTCCTGGGGCTTATGAAGGGGACGGTGAGTTTTCACTCGTGCGGGAATGTGGATGGGGTTTGAGCTGACGGAAAACAGAGGAGGAGTTGATGATTGATATTTACGCGGAGGAATACCAGAATCGGACGGTGAGTTTGCTTCTCGTTGGAGCCTTTCATCTGCCATTTAACTGACAGAGCACAGGAGTACACTGTACCTGGCGGGCCGATATGGGATGGGTAAGTCATCTCCAATCACCCTCGCTTGGCCACCCGCAGTTCAAAGCACTGTCTAACAGGCTCAGGTTCAAATAGCTAGCTATCTGCGCATCCTGACACTAAAGAAATCCCAAAACGAACCAGTACCAACCCATGCTGTACCGCCTCTGAAGCATTCCAGTGAAAGTAAACAATGCTCCTCACTTTCGAGCCGTAACTCTCCCCTCCAAACTGATACCTGACCCCCCTCCCTCCCCTCCAGCTCATCCCACTTCCACTCCCCTCACCCTGCGATCACTCCCCCTCCCCCTCCAACGTCATCAACGTCTCCTCATGCCTATACACCCCTTTCCCTTTCTTCTTCTTCCTCCCCCCCTTCATTTCTCCCATCCCCCTTCCATCCCCATCACCTTCACCCCCCACACCCTCAACCCAGACCCCACCCCCAACCAACCTCTTAAACCTTCCCCCCCTCACAACCAACTCCTCATACCCTCCCCTCTCAACAACCCGTCCCCCCTCCACCATAACAACCTCATCCACCCCCCTCATCATCTCCTTGGAATGCGTAACCACCACCACTCCCAGCCCCTCATTCGCACTCAATTCCCTCACCAAACTCCTAATCCCCTCCGCGCCTTCCGCATCCAGCGCACTAGTAGGTTCATCCATAACCAACAACTTCGGCCTACGCACAAGCGCTCGCGCAATGGAAATGCGCTGAGCTTGACCTCCTGACAATGACTGCCCGCCTTCACCGACGAGGGTGTCGTAGCCGTTGGGGAGGGAGACTATGAAAGTGTGGATTCCTGCGCGGCGGGTGGCGGTTTGGATGGCGGTTAGGGTGTTGTGGGGGGAGGAGTCGTGGAGGCCATAGGTGATGTTAGCGGCGATGGAGGCGGGGAAGAGGAAGGGGTGTTGTGGGACGTAGGATAGGTGCGAGCGGAGGGAGGGGGTGGAGAGGGATGAGGCGGGGTGGTTGGCGAAGGATAGGGGTTCTTCTTCTTGGTGGTGTCCTTGAGGAGGGGAACGGATAGATGGCTCGTATAACCGTAGAAGGAGCGCCGCAATGGTGGATTTTCCACATCCAGAGGCGCCGACAATGGCGGTGCTGGTTCCTGGTCGCAAGTCGAGCTTGATGTTGCGCAGGACTTGAGTCTGGGGCGTAGAGGGGTAGGCGAACTGGAGGTTGTTCATTTCGACCGGAAAAGGATCCGAAACGCGATGGTCGCCGCGGCCCTCGTGGCTAGATGTGTGGGAGAGATTGGCAAAGTGCAGCATCTGGATAGCCGTGGTCTTTGCAGCGGCGATCTGCGGGACGTTGGCCAGCATGGCGACCGATGTGCCAAGGGAGAAGAGCACGAGGTTGATGACGCGCAGGACGTCGGTGACGGTGGTGAGGCCCCCGCTGAGGATCTTGGCGCCGTAGTAGAAGACCAGGGCGGTCAGGAAGAAGGACATGCTCTGGTAAAGACCATAGAAGATGCCAACGAAGACGGCGCGTTTGACGCCGAGACGGTAGGTCGAACTGGTGGAGTGCGTATGCTTGGTGGTGAAGTAGCGCTCGAGTGTTAGGGCGCGGACGACACGGATGTTGGAGAAGGTGTCGCTGAAGATGGTGGCGGTCGCGTTGGCGGCCGTGTCGCAGATGGACTCCCACTTGTCGCTGGCGAGAGAGTTGGCTCGGGCGGTGCCAATAGCGACGGGAAGACCGGCGAGGGTGACCAGTGTCAGGTCCCAACGGATGATGAGGGCCCATACCAAGGCACCCGAGATCATGCAGGTGACGGTGAGCACGATGGGAACGAACAAGCCGACCAGCTTGCGCATCTCCTCGGCGTTGCGATCGAGGCACTGGCTGATGCGACTGGGCGAGTGGCCAGGCTTGTCGAACCACGCCTTGGGCTGCGCGAGGATGCGCTTGATGGCTTCAGCACGGAGTGCGTTAACCCACCTCTGCGCAACATGCTCCATGGAAAAGTAAGCAAGAAACGTCGCAATACCATCCACCGCAGCGACGATTGTCAGATACGTCGCCCACTTTGTTCCCGCTTCCTGACGACCACTCTCAGGGAGCCAAAACGACGCGAGAAGCTGAGCAAAGATGAAAGCAAAGATGACATCGCTCGCGGCAATGGCAACGCAAGAGACCAGTCCAAGGACAACCTGAAACCTCCCTGCCATGTCGAGTGTGGGCCAGACAGTTCGCAGGATGGTAGTCAGGGATGGGAGCATGGGCCCCTGAATCGGAGGTCCTCTCTTCTTGTCCTTGCGCTTAGCAAGACGCTCAAGAAAGAAGAGCTCGAGGGAATCGAGAGATGCCGCTGCCGCTTTGTTCTCGCGCAAGGAACGGTCATGGATGTTGGTCCGCTTGCTCTGCACCTCGACGCCAGTACGTGTGACGACTTGCATCGCAGCCACTTCGCTGTCTCGTCGTTGTCGATCAAAAGTATTGATGGGTGTGGCTGTTTCGTGGAGCGGCTCGACAGGAAGTGATAGTCGATGGAAGATACCGCTCGGTTTTATGCTTTCTGGGAGAATATGGTGAAGAATCTTGGCTGGGAGAGACTCATCGTGCACTAGATGGCGCTCCTCTTGAAAACTTGAATCGGAAGCCTCTTCGCTCTCGGTAGAGCTCGATCGCCGTGACGACGTCGCATCGTCCGCCGAAGCTAGCAAAGACGTGAAGAGACCTCCCTCTTCTACCAAATTCTTTCTGATTCCCTCCTGAACAATGCGGCCGTCCTCCAGAACATAGATAAACTCATCATTCTCAATGTGCCCAACCTCGTGCGTGATGATGATGGTCGTCTTATCCTGCCGCCAGACCCTGATGGCCTCCATGATCAGCGTCCTGCTAATCGGGTCAAGTCCGCTGGTGACCTCATCCAGGATCAGAACCGGGGGATCCCGCAGCTTTGCCCTGGCCAAAGCGAGTCTCTGTCGCTGTCCGCCGCTGAGAGCATATCCGCTCGGTCCAATGTTCGTTTCACTGCCATCCGGCATGCCCGCCACTGTCGACTGAAGGAGAGCCATGCTGCACGCTTCCATAACCTCTGCCGAGGAGACGTTGTCGGGATCCTGTGCACCGAAGGCGACATTCTTGAGAAACGTGTCGTTGAACAAAACGCTCGACTGTTGAATCAGCGTGACATTCTGTCGGAGCCATTCTAGGTCGAGAACCGAGATAGGGTAGCCGTCAAGAGCAATGTCTCCTGACGAGGGTTCGTAGAACTTCAAAAGCAGGTTGGCCAATGTGCTCTTCCCTGAGCCACTCCTCCCAACAACGAATGTGAGTTGTCCAGCAGGGAAGTAAAAGCTCGAGGGGAGTAGAACTGGCTTCTCGGGGTTGGAAGGGTATGCGAAGCTGACGTTGGTGAGGGTGATGGTGCCCTGGCACTTCGAAGGTTGGAGGAAGCCGGTGACCTTATCCACCTTCTGCCCTCCTTCGTTGCCAGACGCCAGGGCCGTGAGAATCTTCCCTGCGGCCATCCCCTTGGCGATGATGAGCCACTGCGGCCCGAGTGCTTCGAGAGATTGGAAGGCAATGAGAACGGCGTAGAATGTCGTCAGCGCGTCGCCGGGGTTGATTTGTCCGCGGCCAGCCAACACCACAGCCAAATAGAAGCCAATGACGAATAGCATGATCATCCAGAACTTTATGTAGCTCATCTGACCGCAGTTGCAGAGAACTTGGCGACCGTAGTACTTGGCTGATCGGCGAATGGCTGAGATGAACCAGAAAGCTTCATTGTCTTCCCCATTGTACGCCTTGACCAAGTCGATAGCTGTGACGGCTGCCGCGGCGTGCTTGGATGCCTCGGACAGCTCTCGCTTCTGGCCTTCGATGGCTGGGTCGAGAAAGCGGCTGATCGTAAACAGGATGATGGCTGACGGAACACCAGTGGCGAGCATGACGAGGGTGAGCTTGTACGAGTAGAAGAAGGCAACGCTGATGCAGGCGAGAAAGACGAAGATCTCAAAGACCAGGTATCCAAGTGTCTGGGAAGTAGCTATCTGCAGCTCTCTTATTTGACTTCCGAAAATGTCAGCACACACCAAGATCAGCAATCCAGGGGAACTCACGTATGGATGCCAACCATCAAGCTCGACGTGCCATTATCTCTCGAATCATACCAAGTCATAGTCTTCCTGAGGAACGACTCAAACAGCATCTTCCTCGCCGTCTCCGCACGAAGTTCGCCAGTGATGACCCAAAGGGCAACGTCGAGGCTGGCGACAAGCCACATGCCCAGGCCGAGAAGACACATGTACCCGCTCCAACGGGACATCTCAGAAAGGAAATCACTTCCAGTGAGCAAGCCAGCGCCAAATCGGGTGACGATTTCGAAGATTCTGCCTGTCAAGACTGCATAGCCTGTTCTGGCTACGGCGACCAGCGCTGCCGTGATGAAGGCGCACACGGTGATGGGGACGTGAGCTCGTCGAGTGAAGGAAAAGAGGTCCTTCAAAGACGACTTTTGACCCTGAGTGGCGTCCTTGAGTTGGGGGGTGTCTTCGATGTGGATGACGGCATCTTGATGGGAGCAAGCCTCTTTTTTCTCTGTTGCGAAGGTCGTTGTCGTGTTGCTGCCCACGAGTGTCGTGGCTTGAGTCGACGGGGGACCCATCTTGGGCAATTGGCAGTCGGTTCTTCAGAGAGCGTGAGAGGGTCAAAGAGTTCTGTGTGAGTCCGGAGACGACTTCGCGATGTGCCTGCGTTCAGGGAGAATGAGAGTAATTGGAGGTTTGAGGGTAGCGGCATATCCAAGAGAAATTACATAGTAAAAAAATGAGGCTGTAGAATAATAGTAACATGATCCAAGAAGCGTTGTGGTGAAGGTATTGTATCTGGGGTTGGGTGTGTGGTCTTAGTATTGTCCTGCCCCTGAGAAAGTGGGTCCGGAGACAATAGTAAGGGGAACAAAGGTCACCCATTGCCATCTGACCTATGAGATGGAAACTAGCCGTCTCAGTCCTTCAAGGTACACGAGAGCTGGGAGACAAAAGAATGTCCATCCCGTTCATTGCCGTCATCTATCTGGAGCCAGGGCCCCGGAGTGCTTGGAGTGTCCGCCTCACTGACTCCGATCAGAACACTTGCTCTTTACGATGCCAGTGGTGGATGGGAGACTTCCCGAGATTCTCCTGAGTATCAAGCCACTGGTTTGAGCTGAGCCAAATCACCCTGATTTCCTAGTCACTACAAGATCGCACATATATTGCCCAACCCTGCTCATGCCTTGGCAGCCTCCTTCTCCTTCTGAGCCTTCTCGTAGACCCAATCATTCAGCCCCTTTCGGTTCCTGCCCCTTGTCAGCTACCACTTGTTGTTATTTCTCCAAGCTCCTTACCTTGCAATCTCGATGGCGTAAAACTGCATCCTCGGCACTACGAAATCGTTAGCCAGGGCCACCTCGGCCTCCCCGTTCTAATACGCACCGAATATCGTCTCATCGTTCCCGCACTCCCACTTCGGGTTCGATCGCAACAAAGTCCCAAAGCTGTAGTCGCCCACCTTCTTCTCATAGGCCATCATAAAGTTGCGCCACCTCTCCTTGCCCTCTTTGCTCTTCATCTTGTCCTCGTCGATCGTCTCGGCGGGGTCGAACTCGGGGAAGTCCTTCTCGAGATGCGCCAGGATGTCGTCGTCCATCTTGGTCAATCGCAGCGTCGAGCCCCTGACCTTCTCGAGAATGGACCAGTAGGTGGCCATGTGCTGAACCGCCTTGACGGCAAACTGCTTCTCGATCTGTTTGTCGCATCGTCAGTGCCTCGTGCATGCGTCATAACTGAGGTCACATACATCTTCGAAGTTGTCGGCCGTCTCGGCACTGAAGTCAGCGGGAGCTTGGAGGGACATCTTTACGCTTTGTTCGTCGAATTATCGTGGGAACTGCGGGTTGGGGTTGTCGCGTGCGTGGGTCGCAGAGCTTAAACTCATGGAGGGGCAATCGTCGCGCGCGGCGGGGTTATTATTTTCATCATTTCTGACTTCGGCTGTTATCGGTAAGGTGGGGCAAACCTTATCTTCTCGTAGCTTTGAAGACACTTCCAGCCCAAGCTCCTAGGATCCACCACTCCACTCCTTGCAAGTTCCAGCTTCTTTGGCTGGCCTTACATGGAGCATTTGTCATTTCCCTCGAGCTCGTCGTCCTCGTCATCGTTCAGTGCCATGTGACACGCCCCTTGGGCGCAGTTACCCACCGTGGAGATGTGTGTCAGCGACGAGACCTCGGGCAGATGAGCTTCGGTCGTCTTCGTTGCCCCTCATTTTATTCGGCGCCGAGCTTGTGGATGATTGTTTACACCGCTCAGGGGCTCGCAGCAAGCGTGCACCCATCGGGTTAGGCCTGCGCTTTCAGCTGATGAGCTGCCAGTGGTGAGCTACCGCGATGGAGTCGACCCCCCCAGAGTTCAGCCACGGTGATGGCTGCACCCCACGAACTGCCATCGTAACACATCCGCCGATTGGCACTTTGAGGGGGGCATGGGATATCCCTGTATTACTTGGAGCTGTCCTCCGCAGCTCAGCTCCACGACCTTCACAGCCAGCTCCAAGCTCCGGCGTACCGCACACAATTGACCTCTTCCCGAACGTCAATCGACTTCTTGGGATCCCTGGCGCTGTCAATGTGTTGAGTGCGCTTTCCCTGAAGCTGCTGACTACTTCGGAGCTCGAAGGTTCACGACTCTCCCGGGACCGGGACCGACAGATCCCATGTGCGGCAAGAGAGACCGCAATTGCAATTCCTGTCACTCACCACCAGATTTGCTCTTGTCGATGGTTCACTTCACCCCACCAAAATTCGACCGATCCAGCCAATTCAATCTCAACGCCATGCAAACTGGGCCCAGCGCGTATGCAGAACCGCCGTTGGGTCATTGCATTATAGCTCACCTGCAGTTTTAAGTGTATTTTCCTTCCTGCGCCAGCCCGTCGGAACGCTGCCGCCGCCATGTACCATTCGACCAACCGCATGCTGCGGAAATATCGCCTCCCGAAGGACCGACAGGAGCAGCAGGAGACTCCTGATCCCACTACACCCAGAGCTGCCTCTAAGATAGGCAAGCTGCCCAGGATCTCAGCGCCGAAGCTCTCTCTCGACCTTGGTCCCCGCAGTCCGCGTACCCCTCTTAGCGACACCGTTCCCTCCCCCTTCGACCGGATTGATATCCCTCTCATCAAGACTCCTTCCGTTTCTACCCCATCCGGGTCAAGCCAGCACAGCTTGGGGCGTCTTGATCCGGAAGAACGGCCACCATGGGACCGGAGCGTCGATGTCGTGTGGCGCCGCCGCCTCGCAACCCCGGACAGCATTGAGTGGGATGATGAGCTCGCGTTTCAAGAGAACAGCGCGCGTTTGGCCAGCCAAAGTGCATCCACCCCGACCGCCAGCCCATTGTTTGGTAGCAACCCTCCCAGCTGGTACCGGCAGCGAGAGCTCTCTAGGAAGGATAACGCCCGGTACTTTGCCCTTCCCGATCGCGTGCGCTTCAAGATCACCAAGTACGTGCTCGCAAGCCATGACAGCGGCAAGTCGATCCGTCTCAACAGTCCGAGCTTCCTCGATCCCATCTGGCCGGTGAACCCTATCCCAGGACCGGATAGCGCACCACACGACAACAGGATATGGTCGACTGAGTACTTTGACAGTCTCAAAAAGGTGCTCGTCCTACTCCGCAGCTACACGTCCGTGTGCTTTGCCATGCGCGTCGACCTTATGACAGCTCTTTTCCTTACGAGGCGGTTCCATGTAGTGTACTCGCCATTCGTGTCGGATTCGATCCAGCCAGCAGCCACCCTCTTCATGGACGAGTTTGGATCGCTCATGAAGTCCATCACACTGGAGGTCGATTTATCCAGGCTGGGCGGAAGCTGGGAGCCAGCGGCGGAGAAGATGGACATGGAGAAGAGCGTTGACCGCGTCAGGGCTTTGGTGAAGAGGTTCGCAAATACTCAACTGGATAGGCGGGGGGTGACCACCATCCAGAGCCTGGTCATTTTGGTCAGGAGATATTACGGCTACCGTAAACTTGTTGATGAGTTGGAGGAGGTACCACGGGAGTCGACGGAGTCAGAAAACGCCATCGAGTTTGAGGATGACGACGATGAGACGGTTATGATCCTGAAAGATAAAGGTGAGCTGCCCTAGTTTCTGTGTACAGGAGGCGAACTAACACACCACAGGACGTGTCGCCTACTGTCCAGACGAGTATCTCTCGGTTCTTGACCCCCTCAAGCTTCTTGAGGGCGTTGTCGATAGCTTCTGCATGGTGGGGGCTAATAGTGCATATGCTAAGAGCGTCATGATTGCGCTCTGGGGCAAAGATCGGCCGCCTAATGTGCGAGATTACTGCCAGTATCGAACACCGTCACTCGCATACCCGTTCACCCCTGGTCAGCGCTCAGCTGTTGTCAACGGCCCTGGGCAGGGTGTGACGATCGTTGAGCACGTCCGAGATCCGAGGAAGTGGAAGGGCTTGTACGGATGTGCCTTGAGCCAAAGCGCTGCTGTAACCGAAATAAGGCGGCACGGGTACCGTCCTTCCTACAGAGTTACCACAAAATCTGGAGAGGAGGCTGGACCGTGGACGACGCCGCGTACATCCGTGACCACGCTCGTTACCCCTTTGGTCGAAGAGACGAAGTCCAAGAAGGGCAGTTTGTCTGGGCTGCTTGGGAAGAAGGGCAAGGGGAAGGGAAAGGAGAATAAGAAGGGCAAGCCACCGACATCTCCGGGAAACAGTCCGACAAGCCCCAACAAGAGCTCTCCGTCGAGGATTCCGGTGCTTTCGAGAGGGTCCGGCAAGATGACGTTTGCTTCGTCCTCTGGGTCTAGTGATACCGAGCAGGAGAGCGGCACAAGCGGCGGGAGCAACGGGGTCCCCAGCTCTCTCCAAAGAAGGCCAAGCCAGGGGTGGAAGGTGATTGGCAAGGGACTGGCGTTCAAAAAGAAGTCGGGTGGTAAGAGTTAAGGCCGATTGGGAGCCTGTGTTTGAGTATATGCAAGCCTCACGGCTATGTTTGGGCTGTGTGGGCTCGGTTTCTTGTTGGACGGTTGCACGGATGGCTTTCAGATACCCATGGTGTTGCAATAGGTTACGGAGTATGGGTGTTTTTAGATAGGTTCTTGTTGTACTCTAACAATAAATTCTAGTATCCATCAACATCACTATCCTCTAAGTTGTGCCATCCAAAGAAAGTATTTCTAAAACCAACGCCTCTACCCTCGCGCATTACCGAACCGTCAAACTTCAGCCTGCGAAGACACCCAACTTGAACTACTCCTTCTCAATGATGCTGACCATCTCCAAATACTCCTTGGTCGTTCCTCCGGGATGCCCATCCCGGTCCGTCGTGGCCGCAACATCTTTCCAGCTATCCAACACCTCTCCCATCTCCTTCACCTTCGTCCGCGCCATCTCCCACCCATCCGAGCCGAGCGCCACTCTCACCGCCCACGACTTGCCCTTCGCAACCCCCTCCCTCTTCACCACATCTACCAAGCTCGGTCCGACCTTTGCCAAATCACCAGGCATATACAACTCCGGATTCGCCGCAAACATCCCACCAACCTTTCCCAACAACGGCAAATACTCGGGGATCCGACTCCCCTGCACCGCATCCTCGGCTGGCTTCGCTCCCTCCCTGGGCTGTCCCAGATGCGTCGGGAAACCACCGCACTCAAAAGCCACAGCCTTCAGTCCAAGAGGACGGATCTCAGCGTGGAGAGCCTCGACGTAGGATGAGAGACCCGCTTTGGAGGCTGCGTAGACGGACATGAATGGCAAGGGGGCCCACGCGGTAGAGGATGAGGTGTAGGCTAGGATACCAGACCCTTGAGCACGGAAGAGGGGGAGGATGGATTGTGTCAGACGCAGCGGAGCGAAGAGATTGGTGGTGAATGTCGACATGAGCAGAGACTCGGAGGTCTCTTCGGCGGTGCACATGGCGGAGGTCCCGGCGTTGTTGAGGAGGATGTCGATGTGGCCGAAGATGGACCAGGCAGTTTGGATGGTGGAGTCGAGGGTGGATTGGGGGGCGGTGATGTCGAGCTCGAGGAGGGCGAGGGTGGGGGACTTTAGGGAGGCGAGGCGGGATTCGACGTTGCGGCCAGTGGCGATGACTTTGTCACCGCGGGAGACGATTTCTTGGATGACGGCTTTGCCGATGCCGGAGGTGGCGCCGGTGACGAGCCTGTGGGGGATGTTAGTGACTGGGGGTTGGTGAGGAAGGGGGGAGGAGGGGGGGAGGAGGGGGGAGGAGGGGGGCCTACCAGACGAGAGGGGCCATTGTTGATGTTTGGGAAAAGGGGTTGGGTTGTTTGGGTTGTTGTTTGGAGTGGGGGTTGGTGGGTCAGGGGGGAAAGTTGAGTGGTGAGTGTTGGTGGAATGTGGTTGATGTGGTTGATGTGTTTGGAGTGATGCTGGATGAGCTTCTGGTGTTGGAAATGACGGAGCTCGAGCAGCTCTTTATAGATATCAGGGCCGCCATGGTTGTGAGACTCATTTTGGTTGATGGCGGTTGGCCGTCCCGTCGAAACGCCGAATGTAACGCCGGGGCCGGACGACGCAGTGAGATTGACGATTCACCAGCGGGCCGGGTCGCAGCTTCGGGGTCCCGGGCTCTAGCGCGGTCCCACCCCGCAAGTTTGGACGAATGCGGACGCTCTTCATTGGTCCAACCTAAAGCGGGGCGTGCGGGAAGTGCGGCCGCATGCCCGCACCCCCCGCACGTCAACTGCCAAGACGACAATGCAACGACGACACGGTTCAGATGGCGGAGATTGGTCTTAGCACCAACTTACTCATCCGCTGACAGCTTTGTCATGATCCTTCATGATATCTCGGCTGTCTTTGACCCGCACATGACAATGCCGAAGAGTACAGCTGCATCGACCAAGTAAGTTCACATGGGGGCTGAACTCATCGCCCGCAAATCAGAGGCTCCAGCAGGCCAGAATGGGCCATTCGTTCAGGTTGGTAGGCTCGTCACCTCTTTGCTGTGACATTTGTGGACTACCCAACGCGCGGCTTATGTTTTCTGACGGCGTGTGTTCATGTGGCAGCATTGGATTGGGTTCTCATACCCAAAAGACGCATCCAGGCACTGGGATTCCAAGACGACGTCAATGACGGGGAAAACACTCGATTTCTGGCTGCTTGAATGCCACAGGTACCAAACAGTAACGACCGGGCAGGATTGAAGAGGTTTCATCACCATGGACGCCTAGAACAAATCCCCTCATCTATACGAGCCAAACGCCACAGACCTATGTTTGCGAGAGTACTCGGTGGAAGCCTCATTTCCATTCGAATCCTGTGCGATTTGAGTGAGATATGTCAGTTGAGCTGGGGCAAAGCCTCAAGAATCGCTTGGCGGGTAAAGAACTCGAGTCAATGCTGACCTTGTAGGTACGCCTCTCGGATTCATCTTCCCATCTCACCGATGTGTTCTGAAGGATATAGTATCCAACACCCACCGCCACGGAACCAGGTACGACGTAGTGCCCAATGCCCCGCGCCCCAGCATCATCGACCGCCGTGTTGTTAAAATAGCTTGAGTGTTGTTGCTTTTTTTCGCCCATGTTGTGGGAGCTCGAGTGGGGTAATTTTTTTTTTCGATTGACAGCACAGGTCCTGAAACCGAAGAGGGAGCGGATGCTTCCAAAACGGCCCCCCTTTACCAGACGGGAAAAGACCCATCAAATACTTTTTTCATGCTTCGAAACGAGGTGTCTACCTAGCTGGGGCTTGACCTTCTCTGCCCACTGTCTCTCTCGACCAGGTAACATCCTGCTTGACACGGGTAGAGGGACCAATGTTGATGGTCCGTGGCTTTCCTTTTCATGCAGATAAGACCCATGAACATCGGTACCATCCAACAATGGGCCTGAAATGCGGCAGGTAGGGTGGCACAGGTTGCCTCACACCTTATCTTACCCACGACGGTGGTGCTGTCCAGGCAAGGCTCTGGCTTCTCCTCAAAATACAGCATACTCTCGAGGCTGCTCATTGGATCACCCCCTATCAGTTTCAATGTATTTAGCTGGCGGGCTGCAGTTGCTTGTGTCTCAAGACGCCTTTTTCTGCTGCCCGCCTTGTTTGGGGTCCGTGATGGTGGGCTTTCCTCAATCCCCATTTGACAGTCCGAGGACGTGCTTGGCTTGGTGCCGTCTTTTGAAAAATAACAAGGCAGCCAATCGAGTCCGACTTGAATTATCTGAATGTCTAGTGTTCTTCCATGATGTGTGATCCAGGGCCGGTCCGGCGAGTTGTAATCGGATTTCGGTGGTGTGTTCCTTGGTCGGTGCCGATATATGGCTCCAAGGTACCTATGTTTTCATTTGTATGGGGCGAGAGGTGGCCACGGTTCAAGATAATGCTCTGCATGAGAATTCAAAACTTTACAGGCCTCTTCTTGGGCGGATTGACCGGTTGGTCACGAGTTGGAAGGCAAGGCTCGCTTCAGTCCGACGCCTTGGCGGACTCTTGGGTGGTGTGTGCGAGAAAATGAGAACGTGGCGACCGTGGAGCCACGGCTTCGAGTGCCACCAAAGCAAAAAAAAACACCCCCACAAAAAATCAATGAAAAAAGTTCCCCGTCACCGGCCAACAACAAGCCTAACCTTATATCAATCCACAAACTTTGGCAAACCCGGTCATTCGGCGACGACTCACAGGAACCGGGGGTGACTCTTTCGGCCGAGCTGGAAACTCGATCGATCTGGCAGATCGCCAGAGTTGGGTAGCGTTGTTGATTTCAGAGGAGCCTTGGAACGATGCTCAGGCAACTCCGGGTGATGCATGGAGGCCGTGGACCAATTCTTATCCATTGAGAGATTACGTACCTGCCCTCACGAAAGTATGTTTGGGCAGCTGCAATGCACCTTCCCTTCACCTTCACCGACCTGGAACCACACATGCCACTCACCAATTCTCTTTTCCCACTTCTCCATCAAAGCTCACTGGCAGTGCTATGACCTCACTCCTATTACCGTGGCAGTCTGCTATACAAAATTCGCTTCAGCCCAGTTACTCTGTACTTTTATACCCTAATTGGTGGGTAGGACAATTCCTCGGCGTTCCTCCACACCAAATTGCCAACGGCACTCTCAGTCGGGTAATCAAAAGCGAGAACTGAGTTGGGCCCTGTCAGAAACTGCCGCACGAGGCACAGCGCTTTCTCCCGCCATCTCAATTGGGGTAACTCTGCTAAATCGCTACGTTCCATCACCAACCGCCAAAATCAAGAACTGCTACGCTCCCTGTTGCCATCGTCACATAGCATCAATATGCCTTGGCAGACTTCAAAATTGTTGACTGCATCTTGTAGCATTCGCTAAGGATGCATTCCAGAAGTCGCGCCGCGTGATTCCAGCCACTGGACAAGAATAGCTCACGAACCGGATGAATTAGCCGACAGGGCAGGTGGTTCCTCAGCGAAGGGTGCCTGGGCTGAAGGCATATTACTCCGTCGACCCGATTCCCGGCCGATGGACGCCTCTGCGGTAATAAACAGGCTGCAGAGCACTCTAGCCCATTGGTAGCGCCCTCAGGCAATTGGTCACCCTTATATGATACCATCCATATCGGCTGCGAAACGCGTACACCGGGTAGGCGAGAGGCGAGCCCTGCCACGGCCATGGGCAGTGCAGCGCTGCGTTCAATCAAGCTCTAGGAACGTCCCATCGGAAGGATGACGGGCCTATAGCGCGTCTCGGCAAAGCTTTTCTCTTTGCGAGCATGGCAATATAAGACCCAGGCCGGGTGCGAGGTGCGGGAACGGACGCAGAGAATGCTGTTTGGGCATTCGCCGGGAGTGCAGAAGCCAGCACGAGCGGCGACTCATCATGGCATTCCGATTCTTGAGGGGAGCGGCGTTGGCGGCGATTTTGTGGAAACCGGATCATGCGCTGGGCCAGGCTGCGTGTAGCACGTTCGTCGCGGCTCAAACAGGAGATACATGCCTGTCGCTGGCATCGCTCGCCGGCATCAGCGTGACGCAGTTCCTGCGCAATAACCCCCAGGTAACAAGTTGCGACAAGCTCAACGTGGGCGACAACTACTGCGTGGAAGTACCGAAAAGCACGTCGACCCCGAAGCAGGCTTCACCTGCTACCACCTCAGGATCCCCTGGCAACGGAGGAGTGCGAATCACGACTGATGGGCATTGCGGCGATGGATGGACCTGCGTCGGGTCGGCGTTTGGGCAATGCTGCTCTGAGCACGGATGGTGCGGCGACTCGGAAGAACACTGCGGCCCCAAGTGTCAGAGGCCGTTTGGCAATTGTGCAGGATCGGGGTCCTCGAGTTCGGTGGCACCTCCGTCCCCGACCAACGGAACCGTTTCGCGGACCACTGTCACGGTTACAACCACGGTGTTGCAGACTTCAGTCGTTAGCCAGCCTGGAAGCGCTGTGGTCTCAACCGTGTCAACAGTCCGCACCGTCTCCGCTACCGTCACGCTTCCAGCAGCCACTGTTACAACAACGGCACCCGGCATCTCTATCACGCGGACTGTCTCGGCCACTGTCACGGTGCCAACCACTGTAGCCGGCGTTGGCGCTACTCGTACCGTTTCCGTCTCCAGCGTGCTTACTCTCCCGCCGGCTACGATCACGGTCATCTCTGTGGTTCGCACGACTTTGACAGTCGAAACAACAAGCGTGTCTACGTCAGTGCGAGAAGTTACACAAACCGAAACAGAGACAGAAATAGCCACGGTCACGCACAATCTTTTCCGGACGATCACGATTATATCCACAGAGTATTCCACCACAACCGCACGCTTTACGGAAATTGAGGCGGTCCCAACCACTGTCTATCGAACTCAGACTGTCTACTCGACGACAACAGCGCAACTCCCGGCTCGCACCTTCACCATCACCGACTGGGCGACCATCACGAAGCTGGAAACGACCACGGCCTGGAGCACGAGGATATCGACCCAATATTTGGAGCGGACAGTTACGAGTACCAACACAGTCAACGTCGCCGTTCCCTACCCGACCACAGTTGTGAGTCGGATCGCCGGGGGCACGGCAACCGTCACGCTACTCCGGACCGTCACGCTGCTCAACGGAAACGTCGGAACAACGACCGTCACGGCTCTCAAAACTGTGACGTTGAACAACGGCGGCGGCGGTGGTGGGTACACGGTCACCGTCCGGCAAATTGAAACCATGACAGTTTTCAAGACGATCACGGCTCCTGGCGGATTCCAGCCCGGTCAAACGGTGACGCGGACGGTGACCGTCTGTGAGGATATATGGAGGATTGGCGGGAAGAAGTAAAGTCTGGTTTTCATTGGGCTTTTTGGTTCAATCTTACAGTCATTCTTGCATATTTATCTGGTGTCGGCTGCATCTTGCGGATGGGTTCACTGTTCGATTGAAAAAAGGCTGGCGCAGTTTTGGATGGGGCCAGCTTGATAGATAATTGATGAGATGAATGAGCCGGAAACTTTGTGGTCAAACTGCATTGGTGATCGGTTTCCTCCTGTTACCGCTAGTTTATGAAGCCTGGTGGACCATCAAAATGATAATCAAAATGATAATCAAATGGCAAGATGATAACAATCCTGAGGTGAAACCTGTTGGAGTGTGGTGACCTTCGGGCCTGGAGCTTGGCGGGAATTATGTGCTGCCAACGGACCCGTGCCAATGCAAAAGGAGCGATAACTTACCGGAAGAGCCGTTTACAATGAGAGGAATTTTTTATCGATTTTTCACTCACGGCGAAAACCACAAATTCAGCAACTCGTATCACACTTCGTGGTGAGATCTCCACTGATGAGCAGATCTTGTGATTACGTCATATCACAGGGGTAGAGTGCCTCGGAGAGATCGCAGGCCGACCGACAGGCCGACCGACAGGCAACCGCAAACAAACACCATAACCACCATCGTGCATCTCACGAACGGCTGGTAAACTTCGGATCAAAATGTAAGCAAAGCTTCACTAAACAAATTGCAATTCTAACGCATTCTTTCAGGGCATCCCCCCATCCTGTACCCAGCGCGGCCGAAGTGCTGGCCCACCCAGCCTTCCCGAGTGCCATCTGGCGGCTTGAGCCGGACCAATCCGGCCTTGCCCCCGTCGCCGAAGGCCGCGGTGGTCCCATTAACATCTCGTACGAAATCCACGGCGAAGGCCCCATCAAGCTCATTGTACTCCTCCCATCTCTCTCCACGTTTCCCGATTCACTCATCTAACACATCTCAGTTCATCATGGGCCTTGGCGGCCTCAAAACCGCCTGGCAGCGCCAAACCCTCTACTTCGGCCACGAAAACCGCACAAAGTACTCTGTCCTCGTTCTCGACAACCGCGGCATGGGCAACTCGGACAAGCCCCTAATGCGCTACTCCTCCTCCGAAATGGCCCTCGACATCATCGACCTCCTTACCCACATCTCCTGGCTTCCCCCCTCCTCCCCCCCTTCGGAACCCAAACGCACCCTCCACGTAGTCGGCATCTCCCTAGGCGGCATGATCGCCCAAGAACTAGCCTGCCGCATCCCCCACCGCCTCTCCTCCCTCTCCCTGATCTGCACCGCCCCCTCCATCGAAAACACCACCACCTTTGTCGAAAACATGTCCAACCGCATCTCCATGCTCGTTCCCAAGTCCCTCGACCGCTCCATCCACGACGCAGGCTTATCGATCTTTCCCGCCTCGTACCTGGCCGCAGAAGATGGCGTGCATCTCCCCTCCGCAGAGAGCACGCCCAAGTGCAACCCACCAGCGGCGCATTCCGCGTGTGCGCATGCGCCGGGGAAGGATTATGACAAGTTTCCTACGAATGGGCATAGGTTTGTAGCGCAGGAGATGCACAAGCGGTTGGACCCGGTGCATTTTGGGGTCAAGGGATTTTTGCTGCAGTTGATTGCGGCGGGGTGGCATCATAAGTCGCAGGAGCAGCTGGAGGAGATGGCGGAGAAGGTGGGGAGGGAGAGGATATTGGTGATGCATGGGACGGGGGATAGGATGATTAGCAGTCCGCATGGGACAAGGTTGTTGGAGTATATTAAGCCAGGGAAGGGGATGATGGTGGAGGGAATGGGGCATGCGCCGTTGGTGGAGAGGTGGCAGTGGTTTAACGAGAGGGTGGAAGAGATGTGTGGGATTGGGGAGAAGCTGGATGGGAGGGTCTAAGGGTGTATATCATGACGAGGTGTTGGGAGTTGTAGACACTGTTCTGGGCATAGATTTACAGCGCTGGGTATTCAATATATTTCATCTCTCTTAGGGAGACGTGTCCCGCGCTGGTATTTCCGTACTTGTACTCCGTATCACTAACCGGACCCCTATGGGTAACGCTCACGTCCAGTCGCGTATTTTCCATGTCCGATAACTTATGCAACACACACTCACCACGCACTCAGATGTTCACGAATCCCACGCCACTCAAGTGTTCCTCATCAAGCTGGTTCCTCGCGTCGACGCCACTGGCGATAGGTTTCGCCTTATAGTTGAATAGGTAGTAGTGTAGCTGGCCATCTCCAGGGCCGAACTTCTGCTGCTCGAGGAAGAGCGCGTTGTCCATCAACGACAAGGCGTTGAACACGTCGAACTTGTACCGCTTCGCCAGGATCAAGGCGTCTCCCATCAGCTCGTTGAGACGCTTCTTCAGCGCGGGCTTCTCCACAGGGGTGGTAAGTCCAACCTCGGTGGCGTAGTAGAAGAGGTAGCCCGCCCTGATTGAGCTGTGTTTTGGTGATTTGATGACCAACGATTCCAAGCAGAAGAATGAGAAGAAGTCGGTAATCTTTCCGTTGTCGTCCTGAAGATATGTTAGCATCGTGCCGTATGACGGGGTGTCGAGCTTCATTGGTGAAACTTACCTCGACAACGTACGACCAGACAACCTTCTCCCCGTCCTTGTCGTTCGTGTTAAGGAACCAATGCTCGATCTCTTCCCTGCTAAAGACCGGAGCCAGGTCGTAGCGCTTGAGATAGCGGTTGAGAAGGTTGTCTACTCCGTCAACATCCTTGGCCTCCATGGCTCGCAGACCTCGCGTTGCTGTGTTATCCGGTAGTTTGTATTTCCGTTGCTGAATCTGGATCTTGCCACCCGCTGGCATCGGACTGAAGCCGACCTCGTACAACTTCAGCCAGTCCAGGGCGCGGTGGTAGTACCGACATGTGCTCACAGGCCTGGGGAGGACAACACCACCGGTGTAGATGGCTTGCCAGATACCTTCCAGGTTGATGACGCGCGTGATTTCCTTAATGAGCACCGGCGCCAGCCTCTTGCCGCGCAGCTTCTTGTGAACACAGAGGAAGTTTACCTCCGAACTATGCATCACGTTGTCGCGGACTCGGATCTCAACCGGGATGGCAGAGATGAACGCGCAAAGGGTGGTGCCGCTGCGGATGCCAATGTGCCATTGCTTCTTCCACCCAGGCGACATCAAACTCCTGGAGCCTAGTTAGCCCACGCTTTCGTGTTTAGAAGGGGCGCCCTTACCATTTCAGAATGGACCTCGAGTACTTCAACCGGAACATTGCTTCGTCATCCTCAACGTAGTGCCCGTTAAGAATCTTCTCCACCTCCGCCATCTCCTCCTCATTGGTCAGATCCAACACCACCCAGCGGAATGGCTCCAGGTTCAGCGGCACTGGTTCAGTAGAAATATCCTCCACCTTCTGAAGCCGCAGCGGCCCCTCCTTGAACTCCTCCGGCTTCTCATCGAACTGAGGCACAGGCTGCGTAGCCCAGAACTTGTACGCTCCCATATCCTTTACATTCTTCCCGCTCGTAGCTAGGCCAGTCATGATCTCTTGGATATTGAGCTTCTTGAATGCGTCCGCGGCATCGCCTACTGAGTCACTTTGCTGGAGGTGGTTCAGCAGTGCGGGGTTGAGCGCGAGGAACTCCTGAATCTGCTTGGGCGACAGCTTAGAGAGCGCATCGGCCGTCTTGTCCGTCGCCTTGGACACTTCGTCTGCTGCGCCGTCCTTTGCTTTGCCCTTGCCCTTGTTCTTCTTCTTCTTCTTTTTCGCGCCCCCCTCGGCGGATCCTGGCGCGCCCGGGGCGGTGGTCTCGTCTTCGGATCCGGAGTCGTAGGCTGCCTCGGCCGCGGTCTTGTCAATTGAGCTCGGAGCATCGCCGGCCCCGTCGAGATCCTTGGTCGGGTCGACCTGCTTGGACTCTTGCGCCATGGCTGTTGTCGCGTGGGTGAGTTAGAGCTCGATGTCCACAGGACGAGGTGGGGGTCACCAAGTAGAGGCGAGGGAAATGGAATTTGACTTGGAACTGTCGTAGTACCGTGATGATGAATGAGAGAACAACTGTCCTTGCTAGAGCCTCCAAGCGTTGTAGTACCTTAGACTGACTGGGAGCTCCTGGCCTAAAGCGAAACACGAAGACCAACGCTGCGGGGCAAACGCCGAGCTTGGATGGTGGGGCACTTATCTTATCAATCGAGGGTTAGGGTTATTAGGTACATCCCTACCGTGGCGTTCGTGGCTCTCTCCTCGCCGTCGCGAAGGCAGAGGCGAGCCGTTGTTCTTCAATCTGAGCATGTTAGTTGATCGATACCAATTAGAAGTCCACTACCCAACCATCAGTTCGTAACTCTAACCGTGACGGAGCCCCTCGGCCCTGCATGCGATCTGTGAGGACGGGCCGAGCTTGATTGGCTCTCTCCGCGCGGTTCTCGTGGTCCAAGAGCGCAAAGCACCTGCTGCGCCACTGTTGCCTGTCAATTTGACACCATACGCCCGTTTGTCCTCTACGCAATTCTTTTGTTAGCCCTTTATTATAATTGATGTGTTGCTAGATACCCAGCTCTCAGTCACTACCTGATTTCTACCAGAACCGCGACAATGGGCAAGCCCACGGACACAATGCGTCCCAGCGACGATGCGCTCAGCCTCCACACCACCAGCGTCCGACGCAGCGATCGCTACCTCGATGACGACGCCCCTGAGCTCCAAGTCGATGACCTCCCGCCGCTCTACGACGACGTCGCCGATCCAACCCACGGTGACAGCAGCAGTGCGCCTCTTCTGCCATCCCTTCCAACCTCCGACTTCCTCGGCATTGCTCCACTCTCAAAGGATGCCGACGGGAATGAGTACTATATTGACCCCCTCCTTGACAGTGACCCGCAAGTACTGGAGGAGAATGTCAACGGCTGGGCGCAAACACCACCGCGGCCCTTCGTCCGTCTGCAGGGAACACACTCTCAAGAAGTCGAGGAGAATGGGAAGAAGACGCGCAAGACGGTCACCGACTTCGACGTCCAGGTCGAACTGACGCCTTTCCTCTACTCGGATGCTGTCAACCGTGTTTGCTTCCGCGAGGTTCGGACGCCCGAAAATACCGACAAGGTGCGCCGGGGAACCATCCTCGCAAAACGAGCCCCTGGCTCAACGCAGAGCATTGAAGTCGGCCTCGCCCCCAAGCCTACTCTGCGAGAATGGTGTCATCGCTATCAGGCCAGCCATGCAGGGCTGAAGAGTTTCACGGTGACGCGCCGTATGGTCGGGTTCGACGAAGAGAAGGTCAAGCAGAAGCTGGAAGCGCTCGTGCGCAACACAAACTACCGCGGGCATCTCAACATTTCGTTTCCCGTCAAGGACCAGTACATTCATGTGTACAATGAAGCCAAGACCAATCAATGGCGTCTGACGAGGTGGATATGGTGGTTCTGTGTCTTGACCCTGACGTTCATATTCACTTGGCCGTATTTGTTCTTCAGAACAAAACGCTTCGAGGTCGTCACGGTGGATTGGGCTTATTCTCGGCCTGACGAGGCTGGCAGGAAACAGTATATCTCGATCAGCGAAGACCAGTGGTACAACCTTTGGGGGCGCGCCGTTCACCGTGCCGTCCTGGAGAAGAGGCAATGTACGCTGGACCAACAGGATCTCATCGCCGCGGAAGGTGCACCACCCGTTTTCGGCAATTCCGTCGTGGATGGCGCCATGGGGATCTTCAGAGCCGGTGTTTCGGCTATGGGCGAGGTTAACCGCCAGTTAGGCTGGGGCGGCGATTGTTAATCGTTCGCCCGTTGAGTGTGGAGTGGACCTAGATTGTTTGAAGTTCCGTTTCCCCTTTGTTGGTTGTTTCTGGTCACAAGCACCGGCGCTGTGCTGGGTGGGCGTTTGGATGTCTCTGGGACGATTCCTCTGAAGTTAGCCTCGTTTTGGCAATTTTATTTGTTTCTTCATTCCTCCGACTCATCGGCAACCTCAAACGACTTCATCACTGCAGTCAGCATCGGCGCGAAGAACATCAAGTCGTTGTGCCCTGAATATATCAGTTTCGCGCCCATATAACTTGCTTGGATAGACTTACCTCCGTAGGGGAACAGTTCCTGGCGGATGACGATGTCCCTATCGATCCAATTCGTTACAAATGAGTCTTTGCCTCTATTAATGGTCCTCCCCAACTTTTCTGTCGCTAGCCTCGCGTCGCCCATCGTTTCACCGTCACCAATCAAGCCCTGCACAGCACCGGCGAACAGCTTGTCATCCTCATGGCACGGAATATCCCAATCGTTCTTGGCATGAACCAGATGGAGCCTCAGCCTTCCATTTCTGGCCTTGACGATCTGCGTGATCTCGCGCAGTCTGTTGGCGCTCTCCCACTTGTCCACAATAACTCTCATCACCTGATGCAGTAACCACGGCCACAGTCGGAACGGCGCCATGATTGGTACGTACCCAGAGATGGCATAGTGGCTCAACATCGTGGGCAGACTGCTGAATCCCGCTACCAACACCACCCCAGCGAAGTCCGTCCCCTCCTTGGCAAAGTACTCGGCCGTGGCTGTTGCGACCGCAGTACCAAGGCTCTGCCCCAGAACGACAATGCGACTGTGAGGCACACCGGCCGTTTGGACAGCCCAGTTGACCGCCGTCACGGCATCGATGATGAGCCCCTTTTCCGTGGGCGTCCCGGTGCTACGGCCGAAACCGCGATAGTCAATGGCCAGGACGTGATACCGAGACGTGTTGGTCAGTGCGTGGTACGAGGCCGGTCGAATCGCTTGCGCGATGTGTCCGGCGTTACCGTGGACTGAGATCTGTTAGACAAAGAACAATGCATTACAACCGTCGAGGCAGGGGAAGGGCGTACAGTAAACAATGAAGCGGGATTCCGGGTCATCACGGAGCAGCTTGAAGTTTTCGGTGGCGGTGACGTCGTCGCAGAAGCCAGAGTTCTGAGCAGCGAGTTTCCGCTCGTGTTTGAGATACACGGGGAGGGGCATGACATGCCATGCGTAGAGGGTCTGGCCGTCGCATGTTGTCAACGAAAAAGGGGTGACCTGGTTTTCTGATGGGGTTGGGAGGGCTGTCAGCGAGACATCTCGATCAAAGTGTCGACAAGGGTGACTGACTGGCGAATCCCCAGTACTCCGGACGGTCGATTTTGTGCCACCAGAGGGTGTGGACCTTATGCGCATAGAGGAAACTACAGATTACTCAGTTGGCGGTTTACAACAGAGCAGCGGTAATGGCGCTGTCGTGTTCTGTGAGTGGTCTTACTGGCGCTGAAAGAAGGGTATCGAGCCGAGCACGAGGAATGTGAGGTACAGAGCGAGAAACACACAGGCGATGATGCCAATGGCAAACGCGGGATGTGGCCCTGCCATCGCTCGAGCAGAGACCGGAAACCGACCAAATCAGTCAAAATTCAAGGGAGGTTGAGAATAGATTGTGGCCTGCAACCACAAGAAGCTCACAGTTACGCTGGACAGTTAACGATCGATTCCAACCCGATACGGAGACGAGCACAAGCCAACGCGTCCTGCTGGGCTCTCCTTCAAGCAGGCAAGCTTGCGAAACTTGGAGAGCCTTGCCGGATTGGCAGAGCTGACGTTGGACCCATGGCGGTGCCTGGAATTGCGGGCGTTAGACGCTCTAGCTGCATGACATGGTTTCCTCAGCAAGCGCGCATTGCATCGTTGCTTAGCGTGTTAGTACGGCTAAGAGGTCTAGGGCGGGTTTGCGGCTTATGAGGGGCCCACCTCTGAGGGACAGTCAGCCGCAACATCTGCTGAAGACAAGTCGTTATCAAAAACTCGAGGTCACGATGTTGAGCAGACTCGTGCAGGGTCCCCGTCCAACCGGCCCGAGGCTGATACAAAGTTGGGCCGTACGTACTGTGGCACTTTGTCTCTTGTAGCTTAGAGTTTCGGATGGGTATATCAATTCCGACGCGCGTGGAGGCAACTTACTTTGCGGCTTGTGTGGGCTTCGCTCACCAAGTTACAAACATTAAGGTCTCGGCAGTGTCCAATCAAACACATTTCCCGACCAGCAGGGTTTAGCGTATCGAGGACGACCACCCCCGTCCCGTCCCAGACCCATTTTCTTCCCCGGGGATTCGATCCATTCTTCCCAGCGCATTTCCATGTCCCAAACCATTGCAACACACTGCGAGCCGCCGCTCCCACGACCTGCGCGAGCCACGTTTCCCGCACCACCCTCACCCACACAAGGACGCGCTCTGCGTGCAGCGACGTCCCGAATGTCCCAATGAGTTTATGACGGAACATTAGGCATTTTGCAGAGTCTGGTTCATTGCCTTTGCAATGGAGAGGAAGCGGAAGCTGCCAGCACGCGCTGCTGCGAGGGCCGAGCAAGCCCCCAAGAAGCGGATGGGCAGGTCCAGCGCCGTTGCCTCCACGCCCCAGAGATCGCCGACGCCGGAAGCTGCGCCGGAGCCCGAACCAGAGCCCGCTCCGGTCGAGGAGGTCCCTCCACCCCTGCCAAAGTCCATCGCTGCTGGAAAGCCCCTACCGACGGTCGATTCTCCCCAGCCGGAGGACTTGTCATCCAAGGAATACCAGTCGGTGTCAGAAAGGTCCGTCTTCTTTTCCAGCTGTGCACCCTTATTCCCTAAAAGCACCAAAACTGACAGGCGCGCGATCTCACAGTGGCGTTCTCGGAGAAGCTCTCACGCGCTCCCGTCAGAAATGGGTCGGCGAAAACATGTTTGAGAAGTGGTGGTCCAAGCCCGTAAAACGAAAAGGCGTCACAATCGAAGACCCGCACAATCCCCCAAAACACAGCATGTCGAAGCTCGGGACAGTTCAGATGTATGTCGGGCCGCATATATTAGATGCGACCATGTATGCCATCAAGGAGGGCCCCTGGATTCGAGAGCCACCGCCACAATCCGATGTTCGACCCATCATCCAATACGGACCTCCGGGCGGCACCATGCCGCCCCTCCCCACACCGCCGAAGCCATCACCGCCAGCAGAGCCAGTAGTCTCGACACCGACACCCGTGCCCACTGTACCTCCGGCTCAACCTGCGGCGGCAGCGATTGCCCAGGCACAGGCAAAGACCCAAACCCCTACGCAGACAGTTACGCAAGCTTCATCACAGCTGCTAGCCCAGCCACAGCCAGCACCACAACCGCAACCACAAGCTCCAGCACAGGTTCCAGCACAACCTCCTCTACCTACACCGCCACCAGCGCAGAGTGCGCTTGGGGCACCCATCGCCGCGATTGCAGGGCCGCGGCCCCCAATCGCCTCCCCTCGTGGCATGGAGTCGGTCCTGAATACGGTCAACCCCCCGCCCAGCCAACGGCCGCCGTTGGTGACACCGCAAGCAGTGAACCAGCCGCCGCGACCTGTTCCTGCGCCAGGTGTCCCAGCCGCAGGACCACCGGCAGCGGCCCGCCCGGCCGGTGCTCCGCCAGCATCCAAAGCCGCCCCAGGGGCGGACCCAATTATTCTTACTCTTGCGGAAAAGGCTGGCGAGGATCCACATCTGAGAGATCTCATGAAGCGTGTGGCTCAAGGGGATGCCGCTAAGCACGAGCTTGAAAGGTTTCAGGCCATTATCGATGCCATTACCGCAGAGAGCAAGCAGCGCAAGGGCAGCGCCGCTGGCGCCCCTATTGGTCTGACAGCGGACAGGCTGAACGTCATTAATGATGGACGGACGGTTCGTTACTTTGCGGACGAGGTTCGAGCAATATTAGATATTGTTCTCTCATCCAACCCAACTCAGACGTCTGACGGCTTACGGCCTCCAGAGGGGAGTGATCCGCTAGTGGTAGCTCTAGTCAAGGCGGCCCTCGACGATACCAAGACGAGCGAACGGGTTCGACGCATAGCGTCAAACAAGCCGCTCTTCTCCGATGCTATGGAGCTCAAGGTCATCTTGGATCGCTTGGAGGCTAGTCTGCCTAAGGAGAAAGACCAGCAGAAACGCCCTCAACCTGCCCAGCTAGCAACTCCTGTCAGCGCCGCAAAGCCTGGTGGGTCGCTGAATGGTGATGCAGCACCGTCACCAACTGCAACACCAACTACAGCCCAGCAGCCTGCCCCGCAACAAGGGCTTCGCTCCAAGGGCCCTCCGAAGCCACCACAACCCAAGTCGGACGTTGTAGCAATCTGTATGGAGTTTTTTAGCGGCTCTGGTGACCGCTTCTTGTTTCCCAAGTTCAGCATCCTCGAGCCTCTGCCTACCCCTGGGGGTCAGGGGACGCAGCTGGTAGCATCATTCCTAATTGTTCGAAAAGGGAGCATGGCCGAGTATCCGGCTGCGGACCCTGAGTTGGACTACTATCAACCCGTGACGGTCCGTATCTGGGCCCCCACGGGCCGTTTCTTGGATCACCTCTTCCGGGTGGTAGCTCCCCAAGAGGATGCGCAGCGGTACATGGACGATATCATGGACAACATGACCCGCGCCGAGTATATCTTACTGGCTATGCGACTGCCGAGGGCAGACGGGAAAGATGGAGAAGACGACCAGTCGGAAGAGAAGGAAAAGGACAAGGCACCAACGGTGAACGGCGCCAAACAGGGCGAGACAGAACCCACCTCTCACAGCGGCGCTTCTCAACAGCTGCCACCCAGCGTGCTATGGGGGACCTCTAAGCCCGCAAAGCCGGCGGCACAGCCGCGGCGGAGGCTATACGCAGGTTTCGCCGATGACGACGACGATGAGCAGTACCGAAGTTTCGTCACGTCGATTGCTCGGAAGGAGCCAAAGGAAGCGTAGGACGCAGGACAGGCACCTGGGGCTAGTTTGAGGGGAAGCAGGAGGAAGGCAAACTTATCGGCTGGGACTTAGGTTACACACGGGTTACGCACTACGGCGTTTTGGACTCTTCGACCACTACAAACGCTTCAGGGAGGGTGGGCATGAAGGCATTAGGACGGATGTGGAACAACCTTTTGGGCGTGGGATGCTGGGATGGAACAAGATGTGAGAAAGTGTACTGTTTGATACCTCGGTGTTTTTATTCGTCATGAGCTGCAAGCGATATCCAAAACGGGAGAGAGAGCCAAAATATCAACTAATTGACTCACCACTTTGCTCATGTGACACAATTCCCATAATTGTCGGCAACAATAGAGTGCAAATCCAATGCAGAGTTGGTGGCTAATGCGTTCTGAGCCTCGAATGGAGACCTGAAAACACTCCCAAGCCTGGCCTGTCGCCAAAAGGTTCTTGCCAGTTTGAGAGCCGCAGCGGCACCTCGACTCCCAAGAGGACACCCATTACACGCTCCACCACACCGGGCATCTTTTGCAGGCAGATGCCTCCCCTATCCTGTTTTTCCTCTTCCTTTCCTAGTCATTCGCGTCGAGGTGGACTTGATCGGGTGTCCAGCGGAAACAAAGAAGTCAGCAATTTAAAGTGGGTCTCGGCACGGAAAAAGCTCGATCACTCGCCGAGCTCTCTGCACCGATTTAGCTTAGCGCAGGCTGCAGACCCCTGTCCTTGCTAGAGAGCTTGACGGATCGCCTCAAAAGAACGTTGCCGACTCGTGAACGCGGCGTCCTTTGTCCTTGCAAACACCACCTTTCTGCCCCGCGACCGACCAGGCGCTCCTTTCTTCCGCGCATCAGAATCTTGTACAGCGCGGTCGCATCCATTGCCGGTCCATCGCTTCTTTAAACTCTGCAAGAACCATGGCGTCGAGCGATAATCACTACGGCGGCGACTCCGAGTCGGATGACGACAACTTCAACCCAGCCCCGGCCGACGTTTCCGACGACGAGGGCGACAATGCCAGCAAGAACCAACAGACTAGCAGCCCCGCGCCAGATGACGACCAGCGATACTCGCGCCCAGCGGGCGGCGCGGCATCAAAACGCCCCATTCAGTTGACGCGCGACGACGAAGACGATGAAGAGAACGAAGAGGAAGAGGAAGAAGATGAGGACGGTGGCGGTCAGCAGAATCTTGATGACGACGAAGAAGAGGAAGACGATGAGGACGAGGATGATGTCCAAGGGGTGAGTCTCGCGTCCCCTCTCGCTGCGCTTGCGTTCCTGCAAGCTGGCGCACTCTGGCCCCACGGTCTCCGCGCGCTGCTGCAGTGCTCCTGCCTAGTTTTTACACTTTTGCGCGATTTCTGACTCACCGCTGCAGGGCCACCGACGGAAGCGTCGCAGAGACCGCCGTGCTGCCTTCTTCGATATCGAGGCCGAAGTCGACGACGAAGATGAAGGTGAGGATGACGAAAAAGAGGGTGAAGAAATAGAAGACTTTATCGACCACGATGATCATCCCGACGACATTGCCGAGAGCGGCCGCCTCAACGATGATAGGAGACACCGCGAGCTGGACCGCCGGCGAGAGATGGAAGCCAGCCTCGATGCTGAGAAGCAAGCCGAGATTCTGCGAGAGCGCTACGGCAAACGTGCGCCCGCCCGCGGACTGAACGACTCAGCCGTGGTACCCCGACGTCTGCTACTGCCTAGTGTAGAGGATCCCAGCATCTGGGCTGTGCGGTGTAAAGAAGGCAAGGAGCGGGAGGTTGTCTTCTCGATCATGCGCCGCGTCGAGGAGCGGCTCGGCACCAAGAACGAAGTCCCCATTATTTCAGCCTTTGAGCGCGGCGGTACCAACTCGGTCATGAAGGGGTACATTTATGTTGAGGCTCAACGACAGAACGACATCATGATCGCTCTCGACGGCGTGCTTAATGTGTACCCGAGGACGAAGATGATTCTCGTTGAGATCAAGGACATGCCCGACCTGTTGCGTGTCATCAAGACCCCCAACCTGGAGCCGGGCGCCTGGGTTCGGCTCCGAAAGCCGGCGAAGCACGCGGGTGATCTCGCGCAGGTTATTGACGTGACCGAGAATGGCCTGGAGGCGAGAGTTCGCTTCATTCCCAGGTTGGATTACGGAGTAAGAGACGAGCCGCTTCTCTCGGCCGATGGAAAACGAAAGCGACCCGGCATGCCGGGGCCGCGCCCCCCTCAGCGCCTTTTCAGCGAGGCTGAAGCCAGAAAGCGGCACCCTCGAAACGTGCACGGAAATCCTCAGACAAACACGTGGAACTACATGGGTGAAGAATTCGAGAACGGATTCCAAGTCAAGGACATCAAGATCCAGCAACTTGATGTCAAGGACGTGAACCCGACGCTCGAGGAGGTTACCAAGTTTGCCAGCGGCGCGGAAGACGGCACGGAGAACCTCGATCTCAAGGCACTGGCTGCCAGCCTCAAAGACGGCGTCGCGAGTATTGCTTACTTGCCCGGTGATGTTATTGAGGTGTACGAGGGCGAACAACGCGGCGTCATCGGCAAGGTCACAAATGTCCAAGGCGAGATTGTTACGCTGCAAGTGACCGAGGGAGAGCTCAGAGGCCAGAGCATCGAAGTTCCGAACAAGGGTCTCCGCAAGCGATTCAGGCCTGGTGATCACGTCAAGGTCATTGGTGCAAGCAAATACCGCGACGAGGTCGGTATGGTCGTCAAGATCCACAACGACCAGGTCACCCTTCTCACCGATCAGACGAATAACGAGATTACGGTCTTCAGCAAGGACCTCCGTGAAGCCGCCGACATTGGTGGACAGGGGTCCCTTGGCCAGTACTCGCTTCTTGATCTTGTCCAGCTTGACCCTACCACGGTTGGCTGCATTGTCAAGGTTGATCGCGAGTCTATGGTTGTCCTCGACCAAAACGGCGATACCAGACAGGTCGTTCCCTCCCAGATCACCAACAGGCTTCCCAAGCGAAGGGGAGCCGTGGCCGCGGACCGCAATGGCTCCGAAATCCGTCTTGACGATGTCGTTCGCGAGTACGGCGGACAGCAGCGGCAGGGCAAGATCATTCACATCCACAGATCCTTCGTCTTCCTACACAGCCACGAGTACAACGAGAATGCCGGCGTATTTGTCACGCGCGCTAGCAGCGTCAACACAATCGCTGCAAAGGGCGGCCGCATCAACAGCCAGAGCGGCGGCCCAGACTTGACTTCGATGAACCCCGCCCTGAAGCGGAACCCGGCAGGCCAGAACGCCCAGGCACCGAGAACCTTTGGGCCGGACCGCTCCATTGGCAAGACAGTGACTGTCAGGAGGGGCGGATACAAGGGCCTCCTCGGCATCGTCAAGGATGCCACTGATAGCCACTGCCGTGTCGAGCTTCATACCAAGGCCAAGATCATCACCGTTCCCAAAGCCGATCTTGCGTTCAAGGATCAGATTACCGGTAAGCCGGTCGACATGAACAGTGGCCGCGGCGGCTTTGGTGGTCGTGGACGCGGAGGCTTCAGCGGTGGTTCAGCCGAGTGGTCGGGTGGCAACAGGACGCCTATGGCGACCGGAGGTGGCGAGAGAACCCCCGCGTGGGGTTCAAAGTGTAAGTTTTCGTTCGGGCCATCACCACTTACATCGATACTGACTGTGATGTAGCGTCTACCGCACGCACTCCTGCTTGGAGCCGCGACTCTGGCGTGTCAGGGTCCCGTACCCCGGCTTGGGGCGACGGCTCTCGCACTGTCAACCCTTACGACGGCAGCCGCACCTCGTACGGAGGCGCAACATCTTATGGCGGCGGCTCCCGAACCCCTGCCTGGTCGTCAAGCGCCAAAACACCAGCCCACGATGGATTCGGGCACGGCTCCAAGACACCCGCATACGGCGGCGGTGACGCCTGGGGCAGCAAGACGCCTGCTTATGGTGTGTCGGCCCCGACTCCTGGTGCCAGTGGCAACGACGCCTGGGGATACACACCCGGTGCCAGCGGTGGATCTCACCCCTACGACGCACCTACCCCTGGTGCCGGTCTCGGCGCGCCAACTCCTGCCGCTCTCAGTGCCCCAACCCCGGGCGCGTACTCGGCACCCACACCTGCCGCCGTCAGCGCTCCCACACCAGGTGCCTGGCAAGGTGGTTGGGGAGCGGACGCAGCTCCCACTCCTGCCGTGGGCGCGCCGACACCGGGTGCCAGCGGTGGCTACTACGGCGCACCGACACCTGCTGCGTACGGAGGGCCCGAAACGCCAGCCCCGAGCGGAGCACGCTACGCGGATGACGACTAGAGGGCGCAAACATAGGATGATACATGGGGATAAAAGATGCTGTGAAATGGGTCAAGGCGTTTGGTTTGGGCTTGAGCCGGCAGGCGGGAAAGCCGTGTAACAAATTTCGTGTGTGTTGAGTCGTTACAGAGGCGTCGGGAACGAAGAGCGGGAAAACTGGTAGTCAGTGCTTGTTTCAAGCATAGACACCAAATCACATTTCAGTAGTTCAATATCAACTACATCACTTCAAACAAACGCCACAAACACCTACTTACTTGCATAGTTCAACGCCGACATTTCGCTTTTCATCACAAGCCCTTGCGCCAAGGTCATTTCACGTCATTAGCAGTCATAGACCACATCGAAGTTGGTGATCAACAGTCTTATTATTTTGTATGTAGGATCCCACCCAATCCAAACTCCTTCCCATCTGGGTATCGGAATAACCCATCCTAACAGCAAGGAGATCTATCTAAGTATCCATCTCTTTTTGTTGGTACTTACCTTTCCAGAGAACCCAGCTCTCTGTCTTCTTGTGATCCACATCAACCCAGCGCCTATCAAATGCCGCCAGGCTCATTCACACACACCCCTTTCTTCACCTACCTTTATCCCCCTTTATCTTCCCCGTCCAGCCAGCCAGCCATGGGCAACTTGAAAGCAATGAGTAACTCATCAAAGAGCACCCCCGAGTTTGTAAGATGAGTCCCTAGAAAACCCACCTCAGCTCAACTCTGACTGGATTTAAGCGCACTTCATGCAAGCAAGGAGATCGTAGGAATCACTGAAGCGCGAATCCTCCTCGGTCTGGAAATCAGGGCAGCCCGTGCTCTTCAGACGAGCGTACTCGCAGAGGGTACGAGTGGGTTCGATGATGGTGGTGCAGCCGCACGACCAGCGACGGAATCCAGCCTTGCACATTTTGAATGTTGGGGGGGGGGGGGGGGGGGGGGGTGTTGCTGGGAACGGGTTTGGGGAATGGTTGGGAAGTTGAAGAAGGGTAAGGGTCTAGAGGACTCACCAGTGAGTTTTTGTTGGTGTTTTGAGGAGGTGGTGAAAGGGGCGAGGGCTCTAGACTCTTAGGGAAGAGGGTGTTGTTGTTGTGCGAATGGGATGAGGATGAGAAGAAGATTGGATTGGGGAGAGGAAAGGGGACCTTATATAGTGTTTGAATTGGTGATGTTTGGGGGAGAGTATTGATCATTGAGTTCTTTGAGTAAATGGAGCACAATCCACATTGTTAGGAGAAGTCGATGAATGCTATTGTTTGGGGTTTTATTATCAGGTCTTTGGGGGTGATTGTCATGGAGATAAAGGGAGAGATGATCATTGGTTCACCAACACAGAGACAAGTGCTATGTTGTTGCAGACAAAGTAATTCTTGTCAATGAGCCATTCAGGTCGATGGTTACTTTCACAATCAGAACACACATTGACCGTCAAACGCTCATCTCATAATAGTCATTCATACACATGGCAATAGACATCACTCTCCTATGTACAGTATAGCGATTGTAATCCGTCAAGCTTGATTTCCTGCCAAACCCCACCTGCATCCCTTAGCAAGTCTCAGCAGCCGGTCCAGGGGGTCTGTAGCTCGTAGGAACAGGGTAGTAGATGTTGATCATGATTCCGGGATCCGACGCCGAGTACGCGCCCGGGAATGCAACCAGGTTCTTCGGGCTGTACGTCCCAGTTCCGCCGCTGACGCTGATCTGTGCGCACGAAATATAGAACTGGGCTCCTCCTGCGCTGCCGGCAGAGTGGAGACCAATGTGCTCCGCACGAAGAAGGTACTCGCCGTCCTTGAGACACTTGGGGATGGTGACGCTGACGGATCTCGCTCCTGAAATATCTGTAAGCCTCCGTAATCAGGGGCAAGGGGCTCAAAAACTAACCATTGGACGGCCATGTCATGCCCCCTCCGAGTCTGGGCTGATCCTGGTAGATCTTGGACCACACATTGCCCTCGCCGCTCCACGTCTTCGCCGACTGCCCAGCGGGCACCTGGGCAATGTAGAATGCCATCGGCCCGGGGTGCGAGATGGACGCCTTGGCGTTGTACGGCAGAGCCTGGCCGGCCGTGACGTTGAGAACGCCGTTGGCGCCGACGCCGCGATTTCGCTCATAGCAGCGGATATCGGCCGAGTTGACGTTCGTCACGGGTCCGTTGCTCTGGAAGTTTGCTGTAGTTCGGACATACTGCCAGTCGGCCGAGCTCCCAATGCTGGGGAATATATCTGAGACCTCTTGTCAGTCCTGTCGTTCTTTAGCTCAAAAAAGGGGTGCAACTCACAATGTGCCTCCACCGCCGACACCAAGAGCGAGATAGCAATGCTGAACTTCATCTTTTCCAGGAAATAATCAATGTGTTCGTCTGCGTCCTCGTCGCACCAACTCCCGCAGGAACCAACCCGGAAAAACACTCTTTTATATTTCCCCCCTCTCTGCATTCCACGCGTCAAGTCTATACTCACGTAGCTTCCAAGTCCCAGCCAATACCCCCCCCCCCATCCCGCTTCCGCCTCCGTCATCAACCCCAAATCATCCTCACCACCGAACACGTGCGGGTAAAAAGACCCCGGGTAAACTGGTCCAACCACTCACCATGGCCCTGCAAATTGGGCATAACAATTCACGCCAACCGAGTCCCAGCAAATTGATTGCCACCTGATCTGGGGTGCGCCTGTATTTCGCCGTGAGGTGTGGAAGAAGAACCGAACCGACCGCGCAAAACCTGGGGTGCTGCATATCTTGGCGCGCCGCGATATTGCGGCGTGATTGCGTCCGTTCAAGCCATGAAGAAGATACTGCGGCCGTTGCGTGCGAGGTTTAGAGGGTGGAAATGAAGGGGGCGGAATGCGGAAGGGGAAACCGGGTTGGGCGTCTTGGTGAGTGCAAGACGGACTTCGGCAGAGGTGCGCATGTGGATGTTGGTCTGGCGCAGATTAATGTGCTCACGGGGAAGTGCCCAAGAGTCATGTAGTTGCTGGTGGCTGTGGGCTGCAGATGGGTGAACGGGTCGGCACTTGGTGTGTAAAGGGCTGCCGGGTGGAGAGCCGAGCCCGTGTTCCCGAATGTTCTTTTCACGAAGGGGGATTGAGTGGTGGAAGCCGGAGTGGCTACGAAAGCCGAGATTTATTGTATTTGGTTGAGTTTTGCCCTTGTCCGGGCCCCGACAGAAGGAGCGGACGACCTGGGATTTGGAAGAGTGGGTGTGGGTATCCCACACGGTGAGGGAGGAGCACCGAGTCTAAATCGCTGACTCTACTGCATTTCAGGTCGAGAGCATATTCGAGCACGAGATCTTGAGGGCCTGGTATATTTCCCCTCCTGCATCCCAAAATCGCAAAGTGGATTCTTTGTCTGCTTGACGACGAACAAGAGGACCGAAACAAAGGCAATGTGCATCTAATCAAAGGCCCCTCGAGGCTTTGTGTCCCGCTGAACAAAGCGCTTGTTGACACTACGAACATTTTCAATCTGCCTACGATGAACGAGACACCGGCCACTGTACTTAAAGCATCGTTTTTTCACATCATCTCAGAGACCCCATTCCTGGTTCTACCTCACGAATCTTTCTCGGTAAGTTGGTTCAGACTTACAAACAACACACTCGCAAGGTACGTTCCAATCCCGAACCAACACCGAAAATGTGTCTCGTTGAAGTCCTTCACTTCCTCCCCACTTCCCACATCGGGAATATCCAAAAACTCGCGACCGAGCCCTTCACCGCCCACGGCAGGGGAGACTTCGTCGACCCCCTCGGCGTTCACAGATGCGACTGCGGCGGCGAAAGCCCCATGCTTCCCATCAGCGCCGACTCCGAAAGTGCCCACCTGTCCCAATTCAGCCCTTGCTGTCATCACAACTGCTGCGTTAGCTGGACCAACGTCAAATATTGCCAGCTCTTCAACCGCAACGCGGATTGGGACAATGGTGATGGTGAAATTGACCTTCGACAGCTTCTAGAATTGCAATGTCCCAACTACCTCCTCGTCAACCTCTACCGCTCTCGGGCGTTGCTTGGATGGGTTCCTGACTCAGGCGTGGCAGAAGAAGCTACCGACGCCACCCCGGAGCTCAACATCGCGGGTATATTCTATCCCAACGAGCCCGTCGACCAAATCGGCGACTCCTCCCAGGACGAAGACGCAAATATCGTGTATGATGCTCTGTACCGCAACCGGATCGGCATGATGGAGAAAGCAGCGCAACTTTGGCTGGCAAAGGATAATCTCAAGAGGGTAAACGAAGCTGCGCTAAAGTGCCTAGAGGAATGGGAATACCTCTGGATCATGGAAGGGTGGTACGATGACACAATGGCTTCGTCCGACGCCTGTCACATCTTCCACGCCATCCAGGGTGAAGCACACGCCGTCGCTTATTTGTACAGAGATTTCCTTTCTCAATTGGGCGTCACCTTGGATTGCCTGGGTCAATACCCTGAAAAGCAAGAAACCTGGACCGCACCGGATGGGTCTCTCTCCGTCTCATATGGCCAACTAGAGATGAAGGACCTCACGACTGATGAAATTTTGAAACGGTACAGTGGGGGGCTGCTAATGTGGCCTCCCATTCATCGATGGTATCGCAATCTCAAGGACCGTGTAATCATCGCCGCGGAGGCTCGAGAGCGATATTGGTACCAAAGGGGAGAGAAGCGGATCCTGAGCCAGGATCATGAGGAAGGGCCACCGCGGAAGCGGCAGTGCGTGGCTTAAGATATCTAGCCAAACTGTTTCCTTTGTGTTCCCTTTGTCCTAATATATATGGGGCCCAAGTCCAGGCAGATGGTGATTGATTTACGCCGGCTCTGAGAAGAGCGAAGAGAATTGAATATAACAAACGCAATCCACAATAACGTGACAGAGAAGATGTGATGAAAAGGTGATAGTAGTGAGATTGTATCTCATGCCTGGAATACCCCAGGCATGAGATACAGTCTTGAAAGCCGGAAGGGATGTGTAACAGTCGAAGTCTCCACATGGGATGTCTCGTTACTGGGTTGAACTGGGAGGGTGAGTGTAGGGTCACCGAAGACAAGATGTTGCGCTCAGCAAGGAGAAGGAGGAAGGACGCCGAGGTACACCTCCGGGAAGGGATATTGGTATGTTGAAACTGCCCGGGATATACCGGTATGACATGTTCTGCCCGAAAAAAAAGCCATCGCCAGTCAAGAGACAGCCTCGGGCTTGAATAGGTAGGTTGCCTGAAATAAATGTTAAAGGAGTTTCTTTCGTTCCTCTTGCGATACGATTACATCATGACCATGAAGCGTCGCCAAGACGGGAGCACCCCTGACATTGCTCATTCGGAGCCTCAAAGGGGTTGAAGACCCGCAACATCGAATGCATGTCGTCATGGCATGCGATAGGCCTTCAACATATAATTCAGGGCCTCTAAAGTGCAGTCAGGCACTATTCCCGCTTGGGTGGTTCAGGGGCAAGAAGCAATGCCGCAGTGGGCCCAGGCCAGCCCTGCAAGGACGGGGCTGATCCCCCCGCATGATAAAAAGCCAAGACAGGCAGATCTCACGTCCAGGACGACACCCGTCGCTCGACATTGAGCCGGGCGTGCACGGCATGCGAGCAATGGAAAAATGGCAGCCAGAATTTGTCCGTGTGAAGTTGCATCGGCTGTTTAAAACACCGAGATGCTGAACCGGACAGATTTGGTGGCAGAGTTGGCGGACGTCATAAATGAAAGCTACCCCTTTGAACTGGTCGCTCTGATGGCCATGTCCACCGAGTGTAATCGGCCTTGAAGACGAACGACGTGCTACCAACCTCTGCAATGGCAAGGATGATAGCAACGTTGGCCTTTTTGGCCGTGGCGGTTCAGGATGCTGGAGCCGTGACCGTCGCAGTTCCGACGCAAGCAAGGGCCGGAGGACTTTCGACCGCGCCCCTCGATCCCGCACCCGTTGGTGTTTCGCTCGAATTCTTCACCATGCCGTCTTACCTCACAAATGTAACGGCCACGATGCAATGCCTGGAGAATTGGAAAGATCTGACGGGGGTCTGGCCACCGGTGCGCATCGGGGGCACGACGCAAGACCGGGCACAATACGATGCTTCAACGTCGGCATACGTGGTGTACTCCGTTGCCCGCGCAGCAGATGCGCCAATGACTCTGACGTTTGGACCCAAGTTTATGAGCCTGGCTGCGACGTATCCGGGGAGTGTTGTGCTCGGGCTGAATCGGGCGAAGAACAATATCCAGAATACTATCGCGGCCGCAAAGGTTGCCGTTGCAGAGATGAAGAACTTGCTTGCCATCGAGCTGGGCAACGAGCCAGAGTGTAAGGACCCCTCGGCGCAAAAGAACATCGACGAGCTGACGGTTTGGCAGACTGGGTCAAGGATAAGCAGCCAATCGCTTCCGGGTCCTGGAACAATGTTATCGATCGGGCGTCCCAAAACGACTGGAATATTCGAGTCGGCAGCGCCATCGGGAAGACGAACATCATCCAGGCGGGGAACTGGAACGACTCGCCCCCTCAATGGGGCGCCGCCGGCCTCATCGCAACCGAGAATGCAACTGTTAGGCAGTACGTGCGGCATTATTCTCACCACAACTACCCAGGAGGGAGCATTCAAAAATTGATGACGCACTCGACGACGGTTCAGAATGTGCGCGTTTTTAACGCAGACGTCGCGTCTGCCCTGGCAATTGGCAAGGAGTACGTTCTCGGTGAAACGAACTCGGTGTCTGGCGGAGGTGCTGCTGGGGTGTCGCCGACCTTCGGTGCAGCTCTGTGGACGATGGATTACATCCTTCGAGCTACCATCAGCAACATCTCGCGCATATACTTCCATCAGGGCACTGTGGGAAACTGCCAGTACTGTTCCTGGGGCCGGTACAGCATGGGATCTCCGTATTATGGCCAGTACATTGCTACGGCGTTCATGGCCGGAGCGAAGCACATCGCTGCGCTGGATGCCGGAACGACGAACTATGCTGCCTACGTGACGTTTGACGCAGCGGGGGCACCGCTCAGAGTGCTCCTGTATAACTCAAATTATTATACGGGCGGTACCCGATCCAGCGAATCGTTCACTCTGACAGGCCTGACAGCTGCGACAGTCAAGGCGAAGAGGTTGACGGCGTCAAGCGCAACCGCACGCGCCGACCAAGGAGGTGACATATCGTTTGGCGGGCAGACCTTCACCGACGTGACTTGCAAGATTGCTGGATCCGAGAGGTACGAGACAGCGACGGTATCCGGAGGGCAGGTGACATTCGCAGTGAAGGCAACTGAGGCACTTTTGGTGTATCTACAGTGATGCGCGTCAGCCATCTGAAACTCCAGGGCGAACGCCCGACGTGCGTGAGCAAGCTGGGAAGTTGGCTTGAGGTCGGCCAGTGGAGCCGAGGCTCTGGGCGGGGGAGGTCGATCGAGGGGCGTGCAGGCTTGACGTTGCGTTGAGGACGGAATCGCGACTCAGCGAGGGGGTCACCACACCACGAACCTGAACTGTCGCCAAAGAGGCCAATCGGACGCGACCAGGACGAGCGCCCCAAAGTCCACGCTATCTTGAATGGGGCCGCGTCGCCACAAGCCCCGGACTTCGCGCGGCATTACAGAGGGGCTGCATTGGCGTTTCGACTCGACGTTCCTTCGAGGACGGACGTCGAAGGGAGAGAAGGGGAGCAAATAAAAAAAAATCCATCGCTACGGATCCGTAACAAAAGCAAGAAAACGGGTTGGTGTCGCTTTGACGTTGAGCGCTGGACAGCGGGTCCAAACGCGGAAGCCTCTGCGAAACAGAAAGTCTGCCTGTTACATCGCGTCTGCGGCCCTCCCCGCGCCGCGGTTGACAGGAGCTGGAAGCTTGCCCTGGAGCTCACATCCCGGTGTGACCCCTGCACCAGTCTAAAAAATCCCCACTCTTCGTCGATCATCTTGGCTCCAGTGTTCGTCCAGTGCTCTAGAATGTTGGCATCCGATCACAAAGTTCAACAATAATGCACAACTTCAATTCCTCACCCGCCAACCGACCGCGGGCGGTAGGGAAGAGGGTATTCTCCACAAACTACCGCCCCCCTCCGCGCAGTCCGCTCCTCAAAGGCCGGATACCGTCCGTGCTGTGCGTAATCGAGAGTCCAGAGCCGTCCGCGCGCTCCCGTGTTCAGAACCATGGACGGCGCGATTCGCCCACCGACCCCCCCCCCCCCCCCTTCCCAGTTTTTGCGTCGAAGGGGAGGGATTCCAAGTTGTCAGCTGAAGGACGCCACCGGTCTCTGTGATTTGGGGAACCAGCTGCTCTGCACGCCAAGGTCACCTTCGCCGGGTGTTGGCGCCTCGCATGCGCTGAGTTGCCAGCACCCAACTCCTGGGATGCCAGAGATAAGGCCATCGCCCAAAGTGTGAACGTTGGCTTCACTTATCTTCAGCCCACCCTGGCAGCTCCCAGAGCTGCGCAGCAGTCTCTGCATCTCTTGCATCCTTGAACATTCCTCTTTCGCGTACAGGTTCTGTTCGCCCTTTGCCATCCTCATCATCACCAAACGCCGCGCAATGGAGCTGGCCAGAGTTGATGCGCTGGTCAATGGGCTCGCGGACGCGTTCGAGTCCGGCCTCGACTTCTATACCAAGTGGAAGAAGAAGCTCGAGTACCAGAACCACTATCGACGCACCGAGGGCGGTTCATGCCCCGCCGCAAGCAAAGATGCCGTCAGCACATCGCTCGACATGTCCAGCCATCGCGTCAAAGCAACATACCAGGTAGGATTCGCGCTTATCGGCCCACAGTTCTCTGCTGGTGATGGTTTGTCTCCCTTACCCCCTGTTCTTGAGATGGATGCCCGCTAATCGCGAGTGTAGAGGAATGTCGCCAAGCTCTCACCAGTGCTCTTGCACAGCTAGAAGCACGCGTCAACATGCTTCGCCGGGCACTGTTGTCGACCCAGAGACACTTCATCAACCTGAATGAGACGTTCTTAGCCTCTGAGGGCATCCGCCTCAAGTCCGTCGCAGCCCTAGTCGACCAATATCAGCGCTTTGCAACGGGGCGCGCCGTTCCCCAGCAAATGCCGATCCCCGGTCGGCCAAGGTCCGTATGCCGGAAGCAAGACGTCATGGGTCCGCCGCCGCCCCCGATCCGTGTCACTCCGGCCAGAGAGTTTGACCGTGAGACGGCCGTTTGGTCAACCAACTCTGAGATACCGGTGTTCCAGTCGGAACCGCCATCGCCGCCGCTCACACCCAAGATGGTGCCTGACGATACCGGGTCATATTACGGCGGGGCACTATCAGAAGTCGGCTCACGAAACCCGAGACGTCCCAAGAACAGCGTCTTCAGCATATTTTGCCCGGAGGCTATGGCCCTCCAAGTTGACCCGAACCGGCCAATCCCAAGCACGTCAAAAGGCAAATGCGAATGTGGATACAAGTGGAATGTGCCCGAACTGGCAGAGTCGAAGGGATACCTTGCTGTCAGGGACGGCTTTCGGGTCACGAAGCGCTTCCTTGCGAAGTCGCACTGCGACAGAAGCTCCGATGAGGGGGTTGCGATTGGGCCGTCAACAGACCAGCCCAAGTCCGGCTACGGTTGCTTGCTTTGCATCTCCACCGGCCGCACGGAGACATTCGAGTCCGTGGACGGTCTAAGAACACATATCAATACCACCCACCACAAATGGCAGATGCTCCACGACCGCGATATGTTAGCGACATGACATGACGGCCAGCAGATGCATCGGACTACCCCCGGATTGAGTTATCCTCCCGGAGAAAGAGGAGGGTATACCGAAGGAAAGGGGAATCCCGACTGACTTTGGACGCTCGGTTACGCCCTCGGTTGCCGTTTTAGGATATCTGCGCTTCAATACTCATTGTGCGACACCCAGCCAGTCGCCGCCAAGACCAGAACCGGGCATGAGACTTGGCTCAGACGTGGGACAAGACGTCACATTTGGACATTTTTCTGGGTTCTTCATCTGTCTGCTGTATCTAGCGGGGGTTTTTCTTGTTTCGCCCCATCTGATTCCCTTTCTCGTTATGATACCCCTCACTATACCCATATCATTTAGGTTAATATCGCTCATCCAAGCCACTAAGATGCCGCCACAAGCGCGTGCCCCCATCAGCGAAGCTCTGTGCTTGCTAAGCTCCTCCTCCCACAACTCCCTCTTTGCATCCGCGAATCGTTCTCTCGGAATGAAGGGACCTGGTAACGCAAGCAATGCGTTCCATGCAAGCGACGGCCCCGAGCTATACCGGCCTCCTCATACCACAGGTCTCTCCAGACTATACATCACAACTTAATGTGCGGGGAAAGCCCCTATCCCTCCTCGCCAATCTTGGAGGACCCGGCCCCCGGAGCTGTCACAGAGCGCCGAGCATCTGCTGCGCCGTGACAGGCTCAGGCAAGCCTATCATGGCGTGAGAGTTGCCTGCCGGCGATGTTCGCCGACGTCCCGGCGCAGTCCGTTCTCCAAGTGGCCAGGAGATGGCAGTCGGAAGGACATCGGGTGTGAAGCATTTGTGATGAGTCGGGGGCGTTACCCGAGAGGGCGAAGCCCTATCCGTTGTCAGACGCCCGACCCCTGGCAGGATCAAGCCCATTTGCCTCGAACCTGATACTCACCCACAAGCAGAGAATCAGTGGTCCAGACCAAAGTGTTCAGCTCGATCAGTATTGTATTATAGGTTGTAAACGAGTGATTCATGCAAAGTCGCCATGCCCTCCCCCCATGCTCCAACCATTCCATGTTGCCTGCTAGCTGTGCCGTACGAACGTAGGTATTACCGTTAAACGAATGATGATGACGATGCTTTGGTATCGTGTCCCCCAATCTATTCCAGTTCGCCTTTCCGGCCCTGCCGTAGCCCAGTCAAGCTCCCAGCCTCATCTCTACCGATGTCCTCAACCTAGCCTAATCCATGCTGTCTGCCTGTTTGATAGTTCCAAACGAACGGATGATGTTGTGCCCATCAAGAAAAAACAAGCCATGTCCCCAGAACTATGAAGGAAAGAAAGATCCGAAAAACCAGTAAAGAAGAAACTCCGACCGCTTGCGAGAGAACTTGAAGCCCAGAAAGACGAAAGAGAACACCGAAGAAGGGAAAGAAACCCTGAGAAGCCCATGTATCCCATTCTCATCTTCACGTCACCGCTTTCATTGTCGCCTTCACCGCTTCACCATCGCTTTCGAAGTGACCACATCCACGCCGGCCCACAGCCCGCTGGGTCACCACACCACCCATTTTGTGTACCACGCTCATCACGTGTCACCATTTTATTATCTTCGAGCCTAGATCCCAAAAACTCATCGCTTTTATCGGCCCGGTCCCAAAAATCCTAGAAACCCGAAGTGTTTCCGTTTTTCGATCCAGGGGGAGGCCCTACGAAGAGACTCCCCCTATCCCATTCTTCCCGGATCGTCAAATCTGGCTTCAAAGGTTGGAATCAGCCATGTCATCCATTATGAGTTGAATTTCGAGGCGAGCGGCAGTGCAGTGCGAGAATGCGACTAGGTATGAGGCGCCGTGCGTCCTGGTTCGGGCTGGGGATGTAGAGGTGTCGCCCAGACGGGCTCGAAGAAATGTGCATTGGCAAAGCTGGCCTCGGTGATGAGATTAGAGACATTGGCGACGAGCAGCGATGATGTCGAAGGGAATGGCGCTTGGCGGGAAGTCAGGTTGTTGAAAACCCTGTCGGAGAGGGGCGAGATCGCATGTTTCCCGAATTTCTTTAAGAAACAAAAACCAACTGGGGAAATTGGAACGAAAAATCAAAGACTTGAACACAAACATACCTTCTTGTCAGAACCTGCCATAGAATTGGCAGCCCACCACGACGCAGGTGTACTTGTTTGTGACGATGGTTTCGTCGCGGGTGCCGGTGCAGATGGCTTCGTCGCACGATGTGACGAGGAGAGTGATGCGCTACAGCGGAGGAGGGAGTTAACGATGTGATAGTAGTTGAGGGGTTCTTTGAGAATGAGGTACTGGCGAGGATTTTTTGTGTGAAGGGGGGAAAGGTAGAAAGGGAGAAGAGAGGCAGAAAGAGCGCAAGTCTCCAAAGCAGGTCGAGAAATTTTCAGCGCCGCAGAGGGGGTAGTCAAGAGTCTAAGCCCAACGTGATGACTGGCGTGCTAAAGCAGTAGGGCGGAGATAGCAGAGACTGAACGGCAGTACTTACGTGACCGCACCGGTGGTGGTACCACACCTTTCTGGTGCACATTTTATTGTGTTTCCCTTGAGTTAAATAACAACGGGAAATATATTTGGCCCGGAGGCAGAGACGGCAGCGGGTGAGGTGATCGGCAAGAGAGGTAGTGCCGAAGCGGAGAGCTGAGGCGGAAACGGAAGCGCAAACGTGGAGAGGAGGTTTGCTTTTCTAAAGGCAACAACAGTTCGTAACGGCAGGCGCAACAGGTGCCGGCGTAGGTAAAAACTCACAAAGTTGGTGTCTCAACTGGAGTGCTGAAGTTGAAGCGGTGGTAGTGGTTGAGGGAAGGAAAGAATCGGCCGCTTGAGATAGCGGAATGGGAAACCACCCCAGGTGGCCCAAGCGGCAACGCGCCTTCTTTCGGGATCGAAGACGAGAGCTCCTCGGCAAGGAAGGAGCGCTAGTTGGGTCTCTTGGTCTTTTCGACCTCGGAGGGATCGGGAAAGGGGGTGAGGACGAGGCAGGTGTTGGGATCCGAAACCATCATGTGGTGCAGCGTCGCTTCATGTATCGAATCGGAGGACAGCTGTCTTGATTTTTTTTTCAAATATGATGAAGCAGCAAACAGCAAGCTTTGGTGGTCTTGTATCGTCTCGTCAAGCCTGACTTGGTGACATCTGTTTGTGTGAATGAGGTGGATTTGGAGAAAGCCTTGACATGGGAAAAGCCCGACGTGATTCCGGCCCCCGACGGGGCAGACCACTCACATTTGTATCCCGTCACCTCCGGCAGCGGGAGCGAGCCGGGGCGGCTTCCATCCCAGCAAGAAGTCCCCCGCCGGAGAGCCTCAATCACCGCGCACTTACACCTAGCGCCCAAAGAGCAGCTGATATTATTGCCTGCCCCTCCTCCCTTTCGTTTCTTGGCGGGTGACGATAACGTTGTAAGATATTATCCCACAACAGCCAGCAAGACAGAGCACATTCTGATTCCAAACTTAGGTTTTGGGGGACCGACTGAGCACGAGCACCGCGAGAATATCATCCACTCATGAAGCTGGGGCCACTCTGGGTAATCATCTGCTGGAGCTCCCGGTTATAGGGGGTCGTCAACAGATGTGACGACCAGGCCCAAAGCTTGTCATCTAAGTCATCATCTGATAATACACGTCTAAGCTCAAAGTCTGGTAGGACCTATTTGGCTGATGTCGGGGAAGGGCGGGCAGGGGGCAAATCGTGGCGCATGGCCAGAGCAGAGGCGGCTGCTGCCGGCGAATACTTGGCCGCAGCCCCATTGCCCGTCGACGGGAGCCATGGGGAGGAAAAGGTCCTTCGAGCTCCTGCCAGGAGGAAGAGGAGGCACGCCCTTTGGGGATGAGAGCCACCTCCACACCTGACAGCTGCCCTCCCCTGTCCTGCCCTGCTCTGCCTGCCCCGTCGGTATAACGGGGATAGTGTGTGCAAGCCCGCGCGCCCAGTCCGCTGCGAGTGCCCTGTGCGACTGGGGCTTGGCCCCGCCCGCTTCGACGACCCAGACCTTACCCTCTTGAACCGTATTTTGTTCGTTCATGCCACCGCGCTTGGAACTAGTGGGGTTTTGCCTTAATGCGACTCGAATATAGCTATCCCGAGCGGAGAAAGAACCTCGAAACCTGCGAAAGAAGCCTGACCTGTCGATTCCTTGGGAATATCCCCTCTTCCCCCCACACGTCCAATCTGCCACAACTGACCCGAGTCAACTTGAGCTGCCCGCTCTCGTCCCATCGTGACTTGCCAGGTTTCTCCCCACCCGTGACCTCGGCTTGCTCGGTTGAGATCAGCCGCAAAGGAGCTCTGAGAAAAGTGCCCAAGCTTCCTGGCCGTTTCAAGAACTCCGTCGAGCTCGGGTTCCGGAAGCTTTGCCCGCAATCAAAAGTCCCCAGATAAGAAGCTGTTTCCTGGGCGGGAACCCCACACCGTTTCGTGGAAAACTGGTCAACTGACTGGCGACGCCAATATCCCTTGACCGCTCGTGATTTATCGCCGGTTCCTGATTTGCCTCTGCCCGGCGCCACGCGCATCGTCCGCCATGATGTCAATGCTGTCCCGGCGTTTGGTGTAAATCTGACACACTGACCTGATCGGCCACCCGCGTCCCGCCAAAGCGATCTCCTGCGCGCCCTCTGCTATGCCGCGGCCCCGACAAGCCACCACACCCCTGCTACCAAACTCTTAATTCCACCATCCTGCCCACCGCCCCAACCTGAAATTATCAGACGAAACCCCACATCACGGATGCATAGGTGCCGAGGCGAAGCGATATAAAACAGCCAGTCAGCACACGGCGGGAAGGATCGCAGGCGGTAGTCGTCGAGATGGTTGACATATTGCCAGGCGGTGACTCCTTGCAAAATAGACGCTGGCGGGTGTTTGTAGGGGGGTCCTTGATCGCAATTGTGGTGGGTAGGAGGAGCCGAATAGAACGCCCGGAAATATGCGAAACCATGCTGTTATAGCACGAACATAGGGTCCGTGACCTTGATATGAAGGGCAACGCCAATAGGTGCCACACCACCGACCAAGACGTGCGGACTGTCTCGCTTGGCTGTTCTCTCGTTAATGTAAGCGACCATCTTTTTGCGCGAGGGGCGGTTTCTGTCACCATCACCATTCCGCCCACTGTCCGCGAGGCGCGGCACAGAGCATTCCAGAACGGGATGTAACCCAGAGCACGAGGCAGTGTAGCGCAAGCAAGGTACAGCTGCGGCGCCAGCCCGATATCCAACGGCTCGCGCCGGTAGCTGCCCCCTCATAGCCAGCCATACCTGCCACACCCACACGGACCATGTCCCTGTGTCCTCGGGCGCCGACCATGCTGGCCGCATCCCTGTCCCCAGGGCTCCACACATCCAGCGCAGCCAGAGTGAAAACGGACACTAGAATGCCAAGGTTGGAGGTGTAGGGCCAGCAGCACCAGGATAGGCTGAGGAGCTTAATGCCGAGGAGAGCCAGTCGCAAGAAAGAGCTTGACCAAGCGGCGTGATAATGCAGCCAGTGCGAAGCTCGGTACCAAGCCAGAACCCCGCTATTTCTTATCTGACCCAGTGTCGTTGTGGGCGGAGGCATCAGAAGGGGGGTCGTGATGTTTGCGGGGCTGACCATTGGGCTGGGGCTGGTGCCGTTAAGGGCCGCTCCGCGCATGCCTATGGTCCGCTCCGGCGAGCGTGATGCGCTACGGGTATACCCGTCATGGCTCCGTGTCAAGGTTAACGAATTGTTGTGATTATGTCCACGATGGCGCGGGGCGCTTGGCTGCGGGCCGACGGCGACCTGCTTATGCACGATATTGTGTGTCGTGGCGTGGACCGAATGGTCGTCTAGTCTGGAAGGGAGGTCATCATCTGATGTGGATGTGACAGTGGCATGCTTAGTAGGATCTGATTGTCCTTGCTCGACCAGTTAGACTGTAAAACGCACAGCGTAAAGACCAGGGAACTGACCTGGAACGGGGGTGCTCGGGGGCATCGGGGAATCCAAGTTCTGGATTCGGCGTCCGGCAAGCCCGATGGGCGAAGGGCTGGAGCTACCCCTTGTCACTCCATCCAAGCTGGACTCGCTCTTCATCGCGGCGAGAACCTCGCTGGCGCTGGGGCGCTCAATAGGGTTGACAGATAGTAGCTTCTTGAGCAACTGATACAGCCTTGACGGGAGGTCTGGCCGCTCTCTCCTCTCGTCTTGGAAACCCTTCCAGTCGGTAATCTCGGCACGCAGCATGTCGATGTCCTCGAGCTCCTCGTGGACAGAGTTGGCGTTGTGGTAGGGTAGACGTCCAAAGCACATGAAGTATAGGATCATACCTAGGGAGAAAATATCCGATTTGGCGGTAAAATTTCCGTAGCGGCCAGTCCCATCCTTCTTGAGAACCTCCGGCGCACAGTATGATATTGTGCCTGTCGATCCGGTTGACTGTCGTACCGCATTCTCGGACTGGACCTCGCCGAAGTCACTTATAAGGCAGGTCAGCTGGCTGCCTTCGCGATTCAGGAGGCAGTTGCTGGGCTTGAGGTCTCGGTGGATGTAGTTGGCGGCATGAAGGTAAGCAAGACCGGATGTGATATCCTTGAACAATGAGTATATCTCTTCAAAGGGGAGTCTCCTCTGCGTTGGATGCAGCCCGACGGGCTTCTCTCCTCCCCCTTTCGACCGGCGGCGCATCTGGGCCTTGAGCTCCTCTTTGGTGGCTTCCTTTGGGATGTCGCCGATCACATAATTCAGCAAGTCGCCCCCATTGCAGTACTGTTGGAGGATAAAGGCGCATGCTACACTGGGGCCGAAGCGGTTGAGCTTCATGTCCTCCAGCCAAACGTGTCTGTATGATACCAAGTTGGGATGGGAGAGCTTTGCGAGCAGCTCGACCTCCACCAGCACCTTTTCTAGCCACGCATGGTCGTTGCCAACTGGAACGCGCTTGCATGCGAAATGTCCCAAGTGACAGCCATCAATTTCGTGGCGAACAAGCAAGACCACGCCCTTTCCGCCTCTCCCGAGCTCACGTTCTTCGATAAAGAAAGTGCTGAAGTAGTTGGGGCTGAATGCCTCCCTGCGGATGCGGCTCCCTTCATGTGGAGCTGGAGCGCTGCTCACGAACTCGGCGTCTTGTATCCTGGCTGTGTTTCCGTCGCTGTCAACGGCTCGCACCGGCTCAACCAGTCGGCGGACGGGGCTCGGTGGGGGGTGCTGTTGCTGCGAGGCTGTATGGGGATGACGCCCCGCCCGCAGCATGCGAAAGTATTCGGGGTTTACGTAGGATTCGCGTTGATCGGAATTGTCAAAATGTCTTTCGGGAGATGCGGAGCGCAGGGGCTGGTGGCATGTTGGGCACTCGGTGAGGTCGAGGCCTCGAATCTCGAGTCGATGGGAGGAGGGGTCGCGGACAACGATGGCGTTGTGATGGCGTCTGCATTAGTGTCGAAGCGATTAGCTGGTGCTCTTGGTCTATAAACCGCTGTGGATAATACGCAGCCTTCCAGAATGAGACATTTCTGGGGACCTGGAAGCGAAACAACAGCTCTATTGTTTTCTGGGATTGAATGAGCTGGAAGTGGTATGACGTACAGCACAATCTCACGACCCTCACGGGTGTAAGGGACGAGCGACATGGCGACAGCTAGTCGGAAACGCCCTCAGGGAGTTCGATCGACCGTAGGAAAACCCATGCTTGTTGACTCAGCTGCGCGGTGTGTTGCAGAGATTTCTTTGTTCTTGTATGTTGGTCGTCACTGATGATGGGCGTCGGGGTTGAGGGTGGGCTCATCCTAGTGCGTGCCCACAAATTGGCTTCGGCTGCCCACCTGCGTCGAGCAACAGCGCTGGCGGAAGTTGCGATTCCCAATGGTCGGTGACTGTGCTTGCTTCTGGTAGCACTCAGACGTAGGATGAGCTGCAAAAACTCAGCATGTTTATTGTGAAACTCCCCGTCGCCCATAGACTCCTGGCCAAACATATTCACTGCAGGAGAACTGTCTATCCGACTGGCCATTTTCTCCGTCGCCACTCCGCACGAGAACTGCTGATGTCGGTGTGCTGTGCATTGGCCAATTGCGAATTGCATGGTTCCGGTTCCCCGCTTTTTTTTAACTCCATCAACAGCATGGACCGTGCGCCATCGGCAGAACAGCCTTGCAGCAACGGCTTCAGTGCATCCGCACAACAGGACCGAGTCGTCGTAGGGAACCAAAGCCGTTGCGATTCACTTCAAGCCACACCCCTCCTTCTGAATCACTGCCACCGAGTTAGCAGGATTGCCTGTATCCTACTTAAGTGCAGCCATAGCTTCCAGTTCCGCGCTACCCTTTTCCCGAGATGCTCCTGAGCTATCTTCCTCGGAATTCGGCGGTAAAGCAGTCTCACCGCCATGACTGGTCGCTCCTCCTCACCTCGACAACGGACGACCAAAATCCCCCACGACACCCTTGCCCCCAGTCAAACTCCCCGGCCCGAAGCCAGGCTGTCCACCAAGGCCGCCTAAAACATCCCCGATATAGTTACTCGGCTTGATCCCCTTCCCAAAAGTGGAATCCCAGTCCTCGAGAATGCCCTTCACGATCTCAATCCCCGCGTTGAAGAGATTCTGGATCGCAATGGGAAAGCCATTTTGATGCAGCACAGCCAGATGCTCATACGCGCTGACCCCCGGCGGTGGCCTGTCGAAGTTGGACCCTAACAAGTGTCAGCGGAAGTCCCTCCTCCCCAGCCCAGGTACCACACGTACCCGACCTCATCAGAATCGCCCTCCCAAAGTCAACCAGCCTCCAGATCGCCATCCGCACCAAGACTTCCAAGATCGCGTTGTCCTCCTGCGCCGTCATGCAGTACCTCCCCATCCCATTTGTGCAAACCCCCGTGATGTTCTCAAAACTCTCACTCAGCAACTTCCCAGAGCAATACACATCGCTCGTCGCTGTATCGCACTTGGCAACCGAAGCCCCCATCGTAGCAGCCGCTAGGTCCTTCAACGGCTTATACCGCGCCCGGTACTGCGCCGCCTGGGCGTTATCAGCCAGCCGAGCTTTCGAAGCCAGTGCGTATGCTATCTCGCGCAGATCCTCGATCAGCTCCATCACCTCAGTTCCATATTGCTTAGCTGCGTACTGGTTCGATTGAGACTTTCCGTAGGGGAAGTCACCGGTGGTGAAGTTCTCGGTCATCTCTCGCGCGTCGAGCTCGAACTGAAGTGCTACCTGAACTGCATATCGGGCGAGGACTACGCCGCCTAGGGTGGAGTACTTGGTTCACGCCACTGATGCCGCCGAGGAGGAAGTAAGTTGCCGAGAAGTCGAAGGTGGATGAGAGGAGGAACGCGGTGGTGGTGGCTGCGGCGTTGATCTAGGACTCGCCGGTGGTGACTTGGCAGACGGAGTAATCTGCTAGGCAGTGGGCGTGAGGGAAGAGCATGGATAGACCGGGGGTTGAGATGTTGACGGCGAGGAGGTTGCCGAGTCCAGAGGCGGGCATGTTTTTGCACCAGACTTCAGCCTCTGGCGCAAACTAGGGTGTTATGTTAACCATAATGACCTAACCGGGCACGAAGGGGCGCGAGATCGTTTACCATGCTGACAATGAGAACCTTGGGGGCGATTCTCCCGTTTGAGTCCTTGAGCGGAACACTGACAGCTGCCGCCAGCTGGCATATTGCCAGCAATGCTGCGATGATGTACAACATTGTGACCATTCCCGTTGGGCGGGAATCAACCGTTGTATGGCCTGGACAGGCGGTTGCACAGCCTTCTCCCGGAGTCAAGGCCTTGCCGACCAAGCCTTGCCGATGAGAGTGGAGGTCGAGATCCAGCAGTGAGAGGTTTGATATATCTAACCCATGGAAGGGGCGACCTTCCTGACCTGGGACTCAATGATGCTGTTGCTCGGCTCTCTTCTGATGGTTCATTGCAGAGGGAAGCCCTGCAAGTTTTCGTAAATCTAGAAACCCCATTTTACGGCCCTGATTCACCAGTCGCCTGCGTGTGCCTCAACCCTCCGATCGGGTCAGAGGTCTCTGCCGGTATCAATGACCCGATCATTCCCAAGGAGCGAATGTCCTGTGGTGTTTCTACTTGTTCCCCTATTCGGATGACAGCTGGCCCGCCCAACCATATTGGCAGTACTATAAACCCAGTGGGGTGGTTCTGGGTCTTGATGTGCAAGTAAATATATTCAGATGATGGTAACATCAGGTATTCTGAGTCCCCTGACTTTTATACTTAATGGGACGGTCACCAGTGTGTGGGAATCGATCTTTGGGTCTAAGGTTGTAACTAGTACCCGACGGACAACTACCGGCTGCTTCGGGGATACCCGTGACCTTGCTAGCCCGGCTCGGCCCCGAACAAAGTAAGATCCCATGGAGGTTCCCGTATCTTGCTGAGCTTGATTTTCAGACAGAAATATTGCGTGCTCTTGGGTCTGGTTTCACAACTTGGCGCACGCAGAGTACATTCTGGCCGGCACTGCGATGTCGTTTGCGCCCCTGTATGACTGTGTAGCCTGCCATACGCAGTCCGACAACCACCGGTAGGCGTTCTTCAGCTGCTGTAATTCTCTGCGACTTTGATGAGAAGCTGACCAGCTGAAATAAGAACAGTGAAGCTGCGTCGCCAATCGTCACGGTTGCTTCAGCTCGGATGGACCCGCTGCTCAGTCGACAGGGAAAATGCTAGGTACCAGGGGTTGAGGTCTACGTAAACGTTACCACTCCTTGGAAATATACCTTACTCTCAGCTTAGGTATCCAAGTCGGGCAGATAACCAGGTCATCGTTTCCATGGACCCACCAACGGCATTGCTGCTCCGTGATCTGCCTTGACGCGCCCTACAGGTTCCGATCCACCGGAGCTGTTCCTGGGCGTAGAGGGATCCGTTATTGCTCAACCCCCACATCTACTCTCTCACTGGCGCGCATATGAACGGTGGCTGCCATGTGGTTTCACCACAATTTACGATGACAGCGGCATTTGCATCAGGTGGCGCAACGTTTGCAGTTCCGAGCTCAGCGCTTTCGCCCTCGCCATGAATGAGCTGTAAGTGCTTTGATTTTGTGGCGGTTGCCTGCGAGTTTGTTTTCCGACTGGAGTAGAATACCGGGAAGCTGGAGTGAATAAGGTCGCTTCCCGAGAATTAGGCTGTATATGTGAGCAATTCACCAATCCGTCGTCCCAGGGCTCGCTTCCGCTCGGAGGTGTGGCAGCTGGGTTATATACCAATCCCGGTGAGTCCAAATCAAGGCTAAAATGAGCGCTATGTTTGCGTGCCGCCTTATATTTCTACCTTTTGTTGTTTGGTTGATACGACTGTGAGTCTTGTCCTGCACCGCGATATTGAGGAGCCGTGGGGAAGCCTCTCTCTAGCTCCGATGTGGTAGCGCAGACAGATTGAGACTAGATTGATGTAGAAGAAGGCCAACCGAGGAGAGCTACTAAGCTTCGCTTCAGCGTATATAGGCTCGCTCGGTTCAGTGCCATCCTGGGGGAATTATGATTCTGTATGCGCTTCTCTTTACCAGAATTCCACATCATCGGTACAGCGAGCAACCAAATATGCGTCTCTCTCAGGTCCTTGTAGCCCTCGGCTTCACCAGCGGAGCACTTGCTGCCGACTGCCGCCCTGGACTCAACTGGTACCTTGAACCGAACGACTGTATCTGTATGCTTAGCACCACCGGAGAGCTGTTGACCCAGCAAACAAACAGCATTTGCGATCAGATGAGATACCGCACTTTTGATGGCGTAAGGACCCCCCTACACAGACGACCGGAGGAGCTGGTCTGGCTGACGCTCGATTGCAGGTGTGCATGGTGGACAAAGACATGAGGCAGGCATTCAAAGACCGTTGCAAGGCGCTCAACCAGGAGAGTGTCATTGGACACTGTCGTTAAAATTCCCCACTTGGAACACAATGTGTTCTCTGTAAGTTTTTGAGAGACCTTCGCCGAGACTGGTACGGAACCGGAAAAGCTAATTCCAAGGCAGTTCGATGATTTGTTGCTCAAACCTGTTGCCGCACTCTCGACGTTGAAGTTCCCGTTGGTTGGAAGGCGAGGGGTATTTGAAATTTGAGGAATGCAGCTATGTTGTGAGTGTAGCTGTGCTATTCAATGAACGAGTTTGGTGTGTGGTGTTGGAACAGCGGCCAGAACTTGAAGCAAATGCAAAGTCGTCAGGGAGGAGGAGCGGGAGCGTATGGGGGGATATCAAGGACGGCTCTGACTAGGAAATGCTCTAACGTGAGTCGAGAAAAGTCAACCTAGCGGAGTTTATCGGAAGGTACGATGTTTGTATCCTGAGCGGCGGTGTCTTTGCTCCTTTTTAGCTTGTTGATGCCAATTCTACTTGTGTGGTTCGCATCTCGAGCGCCATGGGGTCAAGAGCTTAGATCGGCTTTCGTTCTTTTCGGCAGCAAAGAGTAAAAGACACTACTTCGGTTGAGAAAGAGTACTCATTGTTCTAGCAGTTCGAGATACTGTCGTTTGAAGCCGCTCCAACGTTTGATGGTGCAGATGTTTGGTGTTTGGTGGCCCCACTTCGGGATGGTGGGGCAGCGCATGAACTTAATTTCCATCTTTCGCGACCCTGACGCGAACACGTCGTGAATGACTGGTTTTCGATGTCCAAGCACCCCACCCAACACGCAACGTCCAAGGAATCGTTGGCTGCAGGTACTGTATGTGACCCCGGGACATTGGCGAGCTGTTGCGGCTTTCTGATGATGTTTTGTCAAGTCGCGTCACCGAATCTTCCCTGCCCTGGCAGCAGTTCTTTCTCCCCAAGATTTCTCGAGCCCCTAGGTTGAGTTGCAGGCACGAGTCTGGCCCTCACGATTCCGACCTCGACCAAAGACCAACGCCCTACTTTTCCGACCCTCGCAGTCAGGAGTGACTCACGACCTACCGATCGAGCCAATTGGTAACTTGGAACATGTCTGCGATGAGCTGGAGCGCACAGGTTTTTGGGAGGCGTTCGGGGTGTCTCCTGAACGCGGCAATGACTCGGGGCAACACACCTGCTACAATTCGGCAATGCACCCGGCATGTAGCGACGGCTGCAAAGCCTAGAGCTACAAAGAAAGCGGCAACATCAAGCGAAGACGCTGTCGCTGCAACGAAGAAGTCTTTGAGCACAAAAAGCCCCGCGACGACCTCGGCCAAGACTCCCAGAAAGAAGAAGGCAGAGACTGTTGCCTCTGAGCCAGCAGTGTTGGAGGATATTGCGGTGGCGCCGAAGAAGAGCGCTCGGGCCGCATCGACGAAGACCGCTGCTGTCACTCCCAAGAAGAAGGCAGAGGTGAAGTCACCCGCGGTTCCGGTAGAGTCGAAGACGATGCCAGTTCGCCCCTACCAACCGCGTCCCTTTCCGGTCGACCAGTCTGGGAGTGCGACTCCCAAGCCGGTGGATGTAAAAAGCCCCGAGTACAAGCAAGCGGCGAGGAAGTGGACGTCATTGATGGTGGCGTTACCGATCCTCGCTGTCTCGTCGTACTACTTGTTTGATAGGCGTAAGTGGTGCCGTTACCTAATGATCAAGCCATCAGCTAACACCGGCGCTAAGTTGCCCTCGGGAACGAGCCCAAGGGATTAGAGACTCTCCGCAAGGCATCATCGCCACTGTCAACCCAACCCAAGACGCCGGAGGATTAGTCCCTGATAGCATACCAATCTTGCTGAATAACAACACAAATCTCTGCTTCACCTTCGTTCTGCACCCCGCTCTGCGTGACGAGCTAATATCTGGGCTCTGGAGACCTTGTGGCACCAGTTTCGTTTTGCAAAGGGATCGATAGCACCAGCCGGTATCCACGGGCGGTATTGATCGGGGCAACGGCACCCGATGAATGCTAGACGCTCCGGCCTGGCGTCTCCAGCGATTTTTAAGCTAGCTCGGTCCACCCGAGGGCCTGGAGAAGCGCTTGGTGTGATGCCGGGGAAGCCCCGTGAAAAATAGGCCTGCCGGGCCTGGCAGTCAGCTCCACACCAGCTCCGTACCAACTCCGCAGACATATATCAGTGTGTGCCAGCCATTGGGTCTCGTTTTTCACTCCGCCGACCGGTCAAGCCGGTGTGCGAGGGGTAGGTTCACAGGCCCACTTGAGGTGGCTTAACTAGCTTCCAGGTTCCCACTTCCGAGGTTGACACGGAGGTCCCAGCTCGGGGTAATGAACGGATGTGGGGCCTTTAGGAGCCTGCATCTAGAGCAGAGCGCCCAAATCTGGACCCCTTAATATCCAGTTTGCCCGGAGAGCATGTCCACCAGCAACGTGTCGCCGGCAGCAACACGGGCAAACGCTGTGGCTGCAAAAGGGGGGTTGACCAGGTTTATAGCGATTGATCTCGACACATTGATGGCCTGACGGGATGATTAGGGTATAGTAGGGACGGATGGTGTCGGCAACACAAGTGGGTGCCGAGCTGGCTGGATTTGCCTGAAGCTGACCGCCAAGCAGCCTCTCGCCGCTGGGAAAACCTGTTGGAGCGGCGCCTGTGCCAAGCGACCAGCACCAAGCACTGGGGGAGGAGTGAGCTCCAACGCTGACCTTCAACCCCCCGAGACGCCGGGATCATGCGGGGTAGCATTCACTGTCGCAAGACTTCTCCACATCGAGGAAGTGGATGTCGCATTGTCGATAGCGGCTGCGGGCTCTCCGGAGGGTGTGGGGATGGCGCAAGAGCTGCCCACTCAGGAGTCTTGCCGAAAAACCATTATGCCAGTGGCTTGAGATGGCCGTTATCGCCGCCCATCGATGCGGGGATCGCACACATGGCAGATGTGACGCTGCGGTCGGAGGGCTCAGTGGTTGGTCCAGTGCTTGCTAAGAAATTAGTGAGGCTCACAGAAACGCCGACAACCGCGGCCTTGGCAGCATGGCCGCTCAATCAGAAGCGGCCGGGACGCGAGTCGGGAGCTGTGCCTGTCCCTCTGTCCGCTGACCCGTTCGTTCGCAGTTCACACCCGTTGGCAGCAGTTTGCGGCCACTCGCATGCAGCTGCGGCCGTCGTATCCATCATCGCAGCGAGCTTTCCAGTTTGCCCCAGGCGCAAGACAGGGCCAGACCGGTTTTTCGGGCGGGCCTGGGAATGGAGACGGTGGCCCCAACGATCACCGAGCGCCTCTCAGATTAGAACTCTCCAGTGCGCCAAACCGCTTCCAGCTCCCCCAGCTTCTCGGGACCCTGGCGATGGCTGGGGCTTCACGAATGGCGTGCGGAGGAATGGACTCGCCCAGTGTTTGGGGAGGAACCGCGCTGGGTTGTGGGGTGGAAAACCCACGGAACAGTGGGGTCTCGCATTGGCAACGTCACCTGGACTCTTCGTCGCGCATTGCATTGACGAATGGTTGGCTCCATCTCACCTTCTCCGCATGGTCCATCTCATTGGCATCACCAGTGGCGCGCTCGCTCGCTGTCTCATCCCATCTGCCGCCCCGAGGCATATCCCCGAACACCGAGGGGTTTTGAGCCGGGGGCCTGCGGTCACACCTCGCGCGCAGCACCGCCCGTGTCCAGGTGCATTCGTCAGGGAGATCCTCGGATGAAGCTCCATGTTTTTGCCAGCCCATGGGGCGGTTCGGGAAATGTGGATTCTCCGCAACGTGAAGTGGCTCGAGGGGGCGTTCACTACCTTACCCCGGCGATCCCCAGCTCCCACCCCCAGAAAACACAACGTGGATGACCCCATGCCTCACCCCCCCTGGACGATGGGTTTCTGGTGGTCTCTATTGGATTCCCAGCACGCTAGCGGCCATCCTCTCCAGCTGTGTGGACGACGGCAACACGACTAGATGCGGCAGCACCACACTCGGTGGAGCAGCTCGCAGTCTCGGTGTGGAGTTTGCCGCAATGCTCGATGCGGAGGCGTCTTAGCCCAGCTATCTCGAATCTCGGCTCCTACTAACAGGCGCGTTGGCAAGGGGAACGACATTTAATGGGCTGGACGCCCCCCCGTGCGTGGCTCGTCGCCTTGAATCCTAGGACTTTGACCATTTGTAACGGCCGAGTATAGCCATTGAGAGCTTTCGACGACAAGCAACAACACGCGGATACGCCTGACTCACAGCTTCGACTCTGACACATCCCCATTGATGCGAGTGGACCTCGGTTCCCCGGACCAAAAGCTTTGACGATGGTGGGGACGCCGATATCTCGCAGGAAGCGGAGGGCTTCTACCTCGGAGGAAACTGCACGGGATTACGCTTCGCCTTCGCCCGATGCCCAGACCCGTCCGTCAAATAAGCCGCAGGTCCGACACCGTGCCTCGGTTGCTTGCGCCTCTTGCCGGGAGAGGAGGATACGCTGCGTAGTTCCTGAGGGACAGACAGAGTGTACACAGTGTAGCCGCACAGGGATAACATGTGTGATCAAAAACGACGACGAAAGAAGGCGGTAGGTGTTCAACTCGGTGTGGCCCCCTTGTTTTGGCCCTAACTCAATGTTCTAGGCCGATCTCCAAAGCTTACATGTCGTCCCTCTCTCACCGGATTGCCCTGCTGGAGGGCATGCTGGTGGAGCAGGGCGTAGAGCCACCACCAGCAGTCCACCCGCCAAAAACAAGGCAGGAGGCGCAAGAAGCACAAGAGAGGCAAGAGCGGGAGCAGAGCGCCTCGGTGAGAGCGCCGGAACAAAGCCCCGAAGTCAACCAACCGGGCTCCGGGGAGGGGCGGGCGTTGACTCCGCCTTCATCCGACGAAGACGGCGAGACGAGAAAGCTAAAGCAAGAGGACAATGCCGCATCCATGAGCGATAGCGCGCAGCTGTGTCTCATTGAGCCTTCTTTGCTGCAAGACTTTGAGCCTAAGCAGGGCCCCAACGTCAGGCATCTCCTCAGCACAAGGGGCCGTCTCTCCTGCGACCACTCGGCCGCGAGGGTCCGATTCTTTGGCCCTACCGCCAACATCCACGTCTACGCCGAGTCGTCTTGTCCGTTCAACCCGAGGGAACCACCAGAACAAACGCGACGGATCGAGCGGGCCATTCGGGCTCTCAACCCCAGCACACAAGACCACCTCATGCGCTGCTTCTGGGACTACTTCAATGCGTCGCATCAAGTGGTCGACCAGGCCACCTTCGAAGCCGACAGAGTATCCCAGGATCCCAAGTTTTATTCTCCTTTCCTCCACATCGCAATCCTTGCAGCGGGCTACCGGTTCGCCGAGAAGAGCCGAGAAGATGTGAGGAGGTTAGCTCTGGGGAGTTGGGAGAGCGTACTGCACAAAGAGGCAAAGTCGGTGCTGGAAATGGAGTTGGAGAGGCTAGGGGAGCTACCAAGCGTTCAAGCCCTCATCATTCTGGCTGATCTGGAGTGCGGCGTGGGGCGGGACACCCAGGGCTGGATGATCTCAGGTACGGTGTTTTCACTGATGAAGGCTTGCTCACGCTAACGGCTTGTGTTTCAGGCATGGCAAGTCGGTTGGCTTTCGACATCGGGCTTCATGTCAACCTCAACGACACATCCGAGACCGAGCGTCGTGTAAGACGCCAAGTCATGGCAGCTTGCTTCATGCTCGACAGACAACTTGCGGCATTCCTGGGCCGCCCCACCAGCATCAAGAGTCAGGATGTCGGAGTCAACCTTGCGCCAAAGGATCTTTCGATCTTGTCAATGGAGTCTGCCATGTTCGGCATCCCGGAGTTCGACAGGAAGCCAAATCTGCTGACCGATACCGCTATCCACCCACACATGATGGAGCTGATGGAACTCGCAACCAGCATCATAGACTCTCAAAACACATGTCATAGCCCTATTGATGGCCCAGTAGGCGGAGAGGGGAGTCGATACATGCAGACAGTGGCCATGGATCGCCAGCTCCAGAACTGGTATCGCCGCCTCCCAGGTTTCTTGGCATGGACCCCCCTGAACGTCAAAGCTGCGCCGCTGAGCTTCTTCCTCCTCCACCAATCCTTCCACGTTTACATGATCCTCTTGCACCGACCGTGGGCAAGGTACGGGCCGGTTACGGACGAAGGGCTTCACTCTACCGGGGCTTTCGCGGCATCGGTGGCAGCCTTCTCACAGCACTTTGGCCCGTCCCACGCCGGCGTTGACGACAGCAAGGTCGCCATGGCCCGAAACATGTGCACTCAACATGCCATCCGCGTCGCCCGCATCTTCTGGCAGCATCGGCAAAGGTTCGATGGCAAGAAGATCGACCTCGTGGCGGCTCATCATGCGGGAACCGCGGCGCTTGCGCTCATGGGGGCTTTGGCTCACCAAAACAAGGAGCTTGATCATCAAAGCAACCTCCGGTATCTCCAGGTACTCTCGTCGGCCATATATGACATGAGCCAGACATACCACCCCGCGGCCAGGATGTACCATCTCCTGAAGAGCATGCTGGTGGATATTCGGAGAGAGATGGTTAGCTCGCGCAACACGGACAACGATGCCATGTTCCAGTTTCAGCAGGGCGTTGGCGGCATGGCCTTCCAGCCGAGCTATGCATGGGCAAACAGCACACCAAACATGTATCCAGTCCTGTCCGTGACTCAGGAGAACAATGAGACCCCAGTCGCGCAACCGGCCAAGAAACGCCGACTGTCTGAGCGGCGGCGGCCATCAGAGATTGAGCCCCCAATATCCTCACTGTTCCCCATGGGCAACGGCTTCGACTACCCATCGCCACCGACGTCGTCAAAGAGCCCAAGGGACGCAAGCGTTGATAAGCCCGAAGCGACGTCTCCAGGCGTTTCAGCGCACGAGGACCACACATCAGAGTTCGACTTTGACTTCCTCAACGGGTCGGTCGTCGACTTCGATGGCGCACAAGGGGACACCATCGAGGTTGCTACTGTCGTGAGCGAGATCGATGGCGTTGCTTCAGCCAACCAAGCAATACAAGGGAAGATGGAGGCTCCCAACGGAGACCTCCCGCCTCAACGGCAGGCAGAATCAGGGTCAAGGCCCCGGGATCAGGAAGATGAGAACACAGCCGACATGACGATCGAGGAGTGGCTTTCTGAGCCTCGCGTTGTGACGCCAGCCCCGCAAACCCAGCGGGAGCCGGAAAAGAAGGACATGACGATGGAGGATCTTTTTGGGGAGAAGCCCGCAGCGGATGGGATCAATGGGCCCGCGATCACGGGGTCTAGGACCCATGGTGACTGCGACATACAGTGGCTGGTTGACATGGACGCATCCGCAGATGGGGATCAGGCCGAGATGAGCCTGGGGGATCTGGTGGAGAGCGTTGTCCAAAAGACGGAGAAGCGGCCGGCCAGGAACCTCGACCTGGACTTCCTAAGGCTATGACTTTGGAGCATAATGTTTGCATGTCATATTGATGATTCATGTTTAAGTTTATCTGTATACCATGGGTTTGGGGTTGGGGGTATGGCGTGCATGCGGCTTGCGCAAGCATGTTGCTTTCCGCTCGGGCCAGGGGGTGGCTAGTGTCCACACAAAACAACAGTAATGAGATTACCGATCTTTGGTACAACATTCAATATTCTGCATTGTCTATACAGGTTGTCATCCCATTATATGTGTGCCATCTTCTCATTCACACCAACCAGACTGTCTTCCTAGGTAGACAGCAGCGCCGTGTGCGAGAACATTCCCCCCTACGGCGAGACAGACGGCTTCGTCTCCCACAACGAAGACGCAGGCCGCCACGGCGTGTTTCGTTGGATCGAGTAGGGTTTTTTGAGGTGAAAAGCATTCCCTCGGGGTATTCCTGGTTGGAAATGAAGGGAACGATTATGTTACCGGATCCCCGATGTTTGATGTCTGTGTCTTGAGACGTGGGAAGAGTGGAATCCATCTCGCGCGGCAACATCAAGGTTGGCAAAATGGCCGGTCGTTTGGATGTGGTTGAGTGGTGGGTGACAGAAGGAAGATTGATTAACTGCCCGTGTGAGCTTTCAGGTTGGTCGTGCTTGCCTCAAATCTGGTTTATTGCCAACCATGGCAAGGCCGGGTGGTGATGGGAGACGTGGGAAGGAACGGTCGATATCCAGCGAGGGCATATAGTTCTGCTCAACCGAGATCCTTTATCCCATCTGCAACGGTTTTCAATCTAGCCTACACGTGGGACGATTGGCTGAGGGCAATCTTGGAAATTGAACAAAAACACCTGACAGCAACCCTGGCAGGTCTGCCCGAGGGAACGCGACTCGACCCATCAATTCGGATCAAGCTGCCGAGAAAACCAGCTGCCGAACGTTTTTGGGGCCCAGCAAGCCTGCTAGTGGTGTAATGGTTGTAATATATTGCGGATAGAGATCTCGCAATCAATCCGATTGGCCGATTCCGTTGACAGGCTGTGGACGCTGATAGTGATACTAGGGCATATAAGGCGATGGCCGCGCAATAAAGCTCGGCAGAGTTTCCGGAGAGAGGACCTTCGACCTCAACACTCGTCTTCGCTGCCTCGCAGTCCTCGTCGGAGCCATGTTGTGGAAACGCCTCGCCGGGGTAGTGCTGGTTACGCACAGCGCGGTCGCTCAGAATGTCAATGTTGGCAGGCTCCTGCGGTTTGCATGCTCGCAGCTTGTCATTGAGCGAACTGATCCGCTCGTCAACCCCGGAATGAACCCCTCATCGCATGTTCACCAGATTGTGGGAGGGAACTCGTTCAATGTTACGGTGTGGAGCACAGATTCTTCGAGATGTCACTCACTGACAAGATTCAGATGGACCCAGAGCGAATGGATCCCTCCGTCGAGTCTACCTGCACGACGTGTACCTACTCCGAAGATTTTTCCAACTACTGGACCGCCAGTCTGTACTTTCAATCCCCCGAGAACGGCTCCTTCAAGCTTGTTCCGCAGCGAACCAACTTCGTCGGCCTCGACAACGAGCGCCATCCTCAGGGCGGTGGAATCACTGTTTACTACATGACCCCTTTCTCAGGAGGCAAAGCTCAAACTACATCCTTCAAACCGGTAAGCCCCCTCCCCATTTTACCTCTCACCGTCTAACTCGTTTCTAGGGCTTCCGCATGCTAGCCGGCAACCCCTCGCACCGCGCCCAGCCTTCCAGCCCGCAAGCCCTCTCCATCTGCCACCGCTGCAATGGCAACGGTGCTGGTTTTGCCCCTTGCGACTCCCGCGACACCTCCGCGTTCCCCACTAAGATCTGCCCCGGCGGAATCCGCGCTTCTGTCATCTTCCCATCTTGCTGGGACGGCAAGAACCTGGACAGCCCCGACCACAGCAGCCACGTAGCCTACTCCCCCTCATCAACCCGCAACCGTGGCGCCCTCGCCGGCGCAGACTGCCCCGCAACCCACCCCGTGCGCGTACCACAGGTGATGTACGAGATGCAGTGGGATACCTCACAGTTCAACAAGGAGGAGTATTTCGAGGGTGGTAAGCAGCCGTTTGTGTATAGCTTTGGAGATCGCAGCGGGCATGGGCAGCACGGGGATTACTTGTTTGGTTGGAAGGAGGGGGCTCTGCAGAGGGGTATGGATGCGTTGCTAGGAGAGGATTGTCTCAATGATCGATGTCATGCGTTGAAGTCGCAGAGCGTGCAGGAGGCGGTGGCCTGCACGAAGCGGACGCAGGTTGAGGGTGAGGTTGTGGGGCGGGAGGGACAATGTGAGTTCGCTTTTGCATGACGGTGAAGCTGATGGTTTTGATAACTGACTGTTTGCAGGGCTTGCGGCACTTCCGGGGAATGTGCAGTTGTCGTAGGGGAGGATGCAGAGATTTCGATACAGGGGTGATCGACTATGTGTGTTCTCATGGTATGTTGCACTGCTTGAATTTGAAGGATGCGACTGGATCCCCCAGGCCTCGTTTTGCTTCCTAGCAACACTCAAAACCATCACATTGTGGCTCGCGTGCTGGTCGACCAGGTCCAAGTCATTGACCACTTGGTGGTGGGGGTCGCTGTGATGCTTTCCAAAGAAGTGGGTTCCGCAGGTGGTGTTGTCACTTGCGGTGTGCTATGCCTGGGATCAGCAGCTTGACACGGGAAACTCGGAAGCTGATAGTGAGAAGGCAGAGCCACTTACCAGAGTGCCATGGGCAGCAACGCGCTAAGGAGAAGCAGCGTGAACGAGTGCGCCATCTTCCAACTTTGAAGAGGGGGTTGATCGGCGCAGCGATGTTTGATTTGATTTGAGGTTCTTTGAGAAAAGATGAAGTTGATCTCACTGCTGCAACAGGCGCTCGGTCGTACAGCACAATGTACAAGATTGGAGTCTTCTTGCGGTGCCACAATTTTAGAAAGTCATCTTGACACCAGTTCTTATGAACCAACTATCGAGTCGCGGCTGCGACTGCATCCCAAAGCGCACACCGGGAAAACCATGGCCCCCTCTGCATTCTCCCAGATGCGCGGTATTGGTGATATTCGCGGCTAAATATCTCCACCCAAACAGACGTGGGAAGCGAGCAACCATCATGATAATACCCCGGTCCCGAGAAAACTCCTACTGTGTATTTCTAGAGGATCATTGGCCTTGTTGGGAAGTTTGATAATCTAAGCTGCGGTGCATCAGGGGCTGTGCTGGAATTCGAAGGAAGCGATTGCGACTTTGTTATCAAGAATGCTTGATCACGATGAGAATTGGATGCACTGAAAGTGAAATGATTCCCACGTGAGGGATTTTATTGGGGTTCCTTTTGATGATCATTTGGATGCTAGGTAGGTAGAGACACACAAAGCAACCTGAAGATCAACAATAGCGATTGTCCATCATTCTCCTCTCCCTTTGACCCCCTAACATTACTGGCAAGCAGCCTTCATTTCAACTTGCAATCTTAAATGAGACCGCCCCATTCACAAACTCAGTCACTGCTCCAGCATGTGCAGCTCCAGCCCCTAAATATCGCCTCAATATGTGGAATGTTGTGGCGCAAAGTTTTTTTTTTAAATTTTTTTTAAAGTTTTTTTTTTTGCCACCCCCCTGAATACCATCGCGCATGGTATGGCCTGGTAGAGAGAGTTACATCCTGGAAGGTATTGAGACATGTCTAATTGAGCTGGTTGCTGTTTATTTTCAGCTTCAGGGTACAACGTTTGACGTTGTGTCACGAACCAGAGACGTAGTGACTCGGATGCTTCGGCGGCCTGGTTATCCTAACGGGAAGAAACAGGGATACGGCCTCTGCACAAGGGTTGCGTCTTCAATGTAGGCACACATGGACAGCTGGGATAGCAATAATCTCAATATCCAAGCCACCAAGGGTATCAGTACTAGATGCAATGATGTCTGCGCAGCTGACCTGACACGGTATATACAAGCAACAGATCTATCCACCTTCCCCCAAAGCTTCTTACGCAAGGAAAAGAGCAGCCCATCCCAGCGTTACAGCCATCAACAACCCAGTAGCCGCACCCTTAGCGCTCGCAGCACCAATCTTTCCTTGCGCGACCGTTGTGGTGGGGCAGAACTCGGTGTCCTTGAGCATGTCAGCATGGACGTAAACGCGCGGCTCGCCATCAAACTGGTAGGACGTAAAGGAGCCGGCGGCATCAGCAGTTGTGGTGGTGCAGCCGAGGACCTCGATGACAGGGTCGTTGGCCTGGAAACCGCCAACGACGATCTTAAAGTTGTCGCCCTGGCTGCTCTTGTTGGTGATGCAGCTGACGATCTGGCTGCCTTGGGGGCCCTTGCGGAGGCAGTAGTGGTTCATGTTGACGACGACGGTCTCCGAGGGCCATTCTGTGTACTCAGGGGACAGCTTCTGGGCGTGACGGCGCAGCTTGTTGAGGGTGGAGGTGAGAACGTAGAGCGGGTGGGTCTTATCGTAGCCACTTTGCCACAGGGGCTCGCGGTTGAAGGGGGTGCCATTGCCCTTGAAGTGCTGTTCTTGGCCCTGGTATACTGGAGGGGGTCAATCGTTGGGTAGAGGCACGGACGAACGGGAACTTACCAGTGGGAATGCCGTCAGCCAGGAGGACATATGCCATGGCGTTCATGGCCAGCGCAAGGTCGTCGCTGGCGCTCGCGAAGCGGGGCATGTCGTGGTTCTCGACAAAGGGACCGAGAGCAAAGACATCGTTGCACCCGGTCTTCGCCTTGTTGCGGACGTCGTCGAGATCCTCGAAGGTGCCCTCGTAGCGGAAGGACTTGGTCAAGGGGTAATACTCGAGATAGTTGGGCATGCCCTGGAGCAGGTTCAGGGTCTGGTAACGGCACAGATCATTGATCTCGCCAGTCAAAACCTCGCCGATGGAGAACACACCGGCAGCTTCAGCGAACGCGGGGAGAAATTCGTCGTTGACGTGCTTTGCGGCGTCAATACGGAGACCATCGATCGAGTAGTTTGACACGAGCCCCTTTACCCAGCTGTTGAGCTCGTTGGCGACCGCGGGCTGGGCAGTGTCCAAATCGGCAAGGGCGACGCCATAGGGGTACAGCCAGCAGTTCTGGTAGTCGGTGGTGTTTTCCCAGTCCGTGACGTTGCAGTACGGGTGGAAGTACTTCTTGTCGTTGAAGGGGTTGAACTTGGAGTAGTCGACCTTGGGTGGAATGACATTGTCGAAGGCTTGCGCCATGTTGTTGACGACAACGTCTACCATGAGAAAGATGTCGCGCTTGTGGAGCTCCGCGACCAGCTTTCTGAAGTCCTCCTCGGTGCCGAACTTGTCGTTGAGGGCATAGTTATCGAGAGACCAGTAGCCATGGTACGGGTCACCGACGGCGGTGTGTTCCTCGATGTTCTTTACAATGGGGCTGATCTGGATAGCAGTGAAGCTCAAGTCTGAGCGGCATGTTGGCGGCTTGTTCGCTTGTCACGTCATGGCTGGGAGATGACTTACCCTCAATATAGTCGAGCTTGTTCAGAAGGCCAGCCCAGGTGCCGCCGCAGGTGAGATGCGCCGCGCATTCGTGGTCTGTGGATCCATCTGTGAGGGCATATCGGTCAATCATGACCTGGTAGATGGACCTGTCCTTCCATTCTGTGAGGTTGGCGGCACTGGCTAGGCCAGAGAAGGCCAGCACTGCGGCGGCGGCGCTCACGAGCGAGGCTCGCATGTTGAACCGGAGCTGATAAGAGCTGCCTGGCGGTAGGGTGCTGTATGTTCGATGACGTCCTCAGCCGGTGTTTCACGAGGGCTGAAGCTCGACGAAAATGGGCGTCGAGCGCGATGGCGGTATCCTATCTATTTCGGTAGCGAGCGACTCGGGTCAGGTATTCCCCTTCCAACTTCTCCTCTCCTCTATTCCATCAAACGAGCGACGAAGAAACGGTGTAAAAAAAGAACGCATGAGATATCTAAAGGAACATTGGAAGCCAGGTGCAGGAAGGAACGAGGCCGAGCAGCCAGCAATTATGGGGCCAGGAGACTCGGGGCGCAGAATCAGCGGGCCAAGCACACGCGAACACAGTCATTCTTGTGACTGCGTTACCCTGAGGTATCCCGAGATGGTGGTGGAGACAGCGTCCAAGGCGTGAGAGAGAGAATCGCCAGATCGGGTCAGGGAGCCGGGAACTGGGAACGTCGACGAACGGGCGAAAGGGGGCGTTTGTTTGTGCCAGGTTCCGCGCACCGTTCTGGAAACGGCGCTTGCAAGCGCTAGCATCCAGCGCACCTACCCGCCAAACGGTCGGCTCTAGGCTACCTAGCTCGCCATTGGGCGGGGAGACGTCATTTTGTCTGAAATTTCTGCTCCAGCGAAATCTCCAGGTTTGCAGCGCTGCGAGATACGACACGTCCGACTGCAACAGCGGAGCGACAAAGCGCCAGAATCATGACTCTCCTCTCCTCATACCCGTGGACGCGACCGCCGGAAGTTGCGCTAGGGCGCCTCTCCAGCTGGCACAGGCCGTGAAGGCTCCGGCGCCCCAGGTCTCCATCTGTGGCGAGTTCTGCCTCGCTCGCTGTGGACTGCATCGTTCGCGGGGCGTTTCAGGGGTTTGGCAGGGCGAAGGCACAGTGATATTTTTGCCTAGCGGGGTTCTCCTAGCAAGTGCTCCAGAGTTCTCCATCGCGACACGGCCATGGTGGAATCATCCAGAGCAAGAGTGGACACGGAGAAGGACGGTCGTTGCAGCGCTTGCCAAGCCAAAGCAAGCGGCACCCCTGGCTTTGGTCTCCCTTCGCGGAATACAATCCAAAAATGCAACGGTTGGCCTCTGGCGCCGTTTGGGTGAGTGTGATCGTCCAGTACCAATGGAACGCTGCTGATGGAAGAAGGCCCACAGTAGACCGAGAGAACATCGGCGAACACGGCGCCTTCATGCGAGTGATGTTACTTCACTGGCCGTCCAGATTGGATGGAAAACGTGCATCAATGCTCGGCGCCAGCAGTGTTGGATCTCTCGGCACTTACGTACCCTGGCCATCTCAATCGATCCTGCTGCCGCTGTGTGTCACAACGTTCCGAGCTTGACGGCGCTGCCGACGCTTGGGATTACCAGCAGCCGCATGCCAACCGAATCCTTTTGATCCTCCCTCTCTCGGCCTCATGAACCGTGAACACGAGGTCTGTATATTTTGAGAACTGGATGCAATCGTTTGCCGGGTGTCCACCACTGATTGCGAGGTCGATCAGCAGTCTGGTCGGGCAAACCGGGCGGACATGTTTCGCTTGTCTCGTATCCGGTGGCGATGATATCCACATTCATTGTCAGTATGGCCGGGACAACCTAGCGGCGCCAGAGACGGGCGGCCCTTGCCGAGGGTCCGCCAGCTTCCGACGAGAGGGAGCTCTCGGCCAGGTTTTGAGCGTTTCGACAGCCATCGGCAGTGCTGATTGGCATTGGGTTCGGGCGTCTGGGAAGCCCTGACAGAGCAGAGCACGCGTGGAGACAGCTGGCCTTGCCTTCATGATGTTGAATGGGCTCGAGGTTCGCGCAAGATGTCTTCGACCTCAAGGGGGCGAGCTCGTCCGACGCGGCGCGGTGCTCAAAGTACCCTGCGCCTCGTTTCGTTGGAGCCTCGTTTTGAGCTATACAGGGGGGTTTTTTTTAAAATTTTTTTTTTTTTTTTTTTTTTTTACAAAATTCTCCTCATACAACACAACATCGGGGGGCTGGCGTGTGGACTCGGGCGGTGGGCCAACTCACAAGGTGGACCGGCTCACAGAGCACCCCTGCCCCTTGCGCTCACCAAACATATGGGGTTATGGACGGAAGCCGAGTGGTGATTATGAACATCAACCGCGAGCCCACTCTGTCCCGGGCTGGAAAAAGCCCCTTCTGCAGTGGGACGTGTGGTGGAACTCCTGGCTGATGCGAGATGTTTCGTGGGGCAGCTGGTCGTGGCCGTAGTTGAGCTCAGTGACCAGGTCCAGGCCGTGTCTTCCTCCATCAACCCCAACTATCACGTTCCTTTTGACGACGTCTGCCGTGGCCTGCCTGGAGAGTTTGGGTCCGGTTTCTGTCTTTCGCTTGCCGTGTACTGTTGTTGCCTTTCGTTTTCGATACCTTCTGTCGCTCCCCATGCGGTGGTGAGCGACGGTGATGATGACTCGCCTTGCGTTGCTTTCGACCCAACTTCTCCTCACACTCTTTACAGCTACCAGCACGGTTCAAGGTCTCCGGTATGACGCCGGAGAGGCCGACTGGAATCTCAACACCAACAGAACAGCTACATCCTCACTCGACTATTGGGGAGAGCGACCAAAGGACCATGAGTACAAGAAGTCGCCGACGAACTGGAGATTTCCCTTTTACACGTTGTTCTTGGATCGATGGGTCAATGGGGACCCAACCAACGACAATGCCAATGGCACAATCTACGAGACCGACATGATGAGCACCCAGCTCCGGTTTGGCGGCGATCTAGCAGGCTTGATCGACTCGCTTGATTACATTGCTGGCATGGGTATCAAGGGCATCTACATTGCCGGCTCGCCCTTCATTAACCTGCCATCCGGCGCCGACTCCTATTCCGTGGGTTTCTCCATGCCGAAGTGCGGTAAGAGTTCGCTGACAAGTCCTCCAGCCCATCGATTTGACTCTGCTCGACAAGCACTATGGCACGCTCAAGATGTGGCAACAGGCTGTCGACGCGATTCACGACAAAGGGATGTGGGTGATCTTGGACAACACGATGGCGACGTAAGCACCACTGAGCCCCGCCCTGCGCGCACTGTCTAACTTCAACAGGATGAGCGACCTGATCGGGTTCGAAGGTTATCTCAACGACAGTACGCCCTTTCGAGAGGAGGAGCACGAAGTCCTCTGGAAATCCTCGCGAGTGTACCCTGACTTCACCATTGGCAATACCTACAACGAGAGCTGCGAGTTTCCCGAGTTCTGGTTCGAGGACGGCACGACCATTGTTCCGCCCCTGAAGGGTTGTTACGACAGCGACTTTGATCAGTTCGGCGACATCGAAGCCTTTGGTGTGTACCCGGATTGGAAGCGCCAGCTTTCCAAGTTCGCCTCGGTGCAGGATCGTTTGCGCGAGTGGTATCCGCCAGTGGCTGCTCGTCTCGAGCACTTCTCTTGCATGGCCATGGCGAGCTTGGATATTGACGGCTACCGCATCGACAAGGCTGTTCAGGTCACAGTGGACGCCCAAGCGCAATGGAGCACCGCAATGCGCAGGTGCGCGAAGAGATATGGGAAGGATAACTTTATGGTCGTTGGCGAAATCACCAGCGGCAATACGCTCGGTTCCATCTACCTCGGACGTGGTCGACGACCCGAGCAGGCCGAAAAGCTCGACATGGTCACGGCCATGAGCCTGAAACCCAAAGTCTCGGATTCGGGGGAGTACTTTGTTCGCGAGGAGGGAGTGAGCGCTCTTGATGCGGGCGCCTTCCACTATTCGATTTACCGCTACATGACCCGCTTCCTCGGAATGAGCGGCAATCTCGAGGCCGGCTTCGACCTTCCAACTAACTGGGTAGAGACGTGGCACCATATGGTCTTGACCAACGATTTCTACAATGCCAACACTGGAGAGTTCGACCCACGCCACCTACTCGGGGCTTCCAACCAGGATGTTTTCCGCTGGCCCACCATCGAGCTCGGCATCGAACGCAACCTCCTCGCCTACTTCATCGTCTCCATTCTCCTTCCCGGCGCCCCCCTGATGTGGTACGGAGAGGAGCAGGCCCTGTACCTTTTAGACGGAACAGCCCAGAACTACGTCTACGGTCGCCAGGCGTTTGCTCCGTCGCCTGCATGGAAAACCCATGGCTGCTTCGGTCTCGACATCGACATGTACCCAGGCTTGCCGATCGCGAAGGGTCGAGAGGGCTGCAAGGACGACGCCGCAGGTTGGGACCACCGTGACCCGTCGGCGCCGGTGAGGAACATCTTCAAGCACATGTTCAAGATCCGAGACAGGGTGCCAGTGCTCGAACACGGTTGGATGCTGAAGCAATTGGCAAACCAGACCGAGTTTGAGCTCTTGCCGGGCAGCGGGCGGCCTACCGAGTTCGGCATCTGGAGTGTCTCGCGCGGCTTGTTCAAGGAGGTCCAGAAGGACGAGGAAGAGACCGAGGTTTGGTTGGTATACCACAATCGCAAAACCCGCACGACCTACAACTTGGACTGCAGCAACCCCAAGACCGCGTTCATTTCCCCGTTCGACGACGACACCGAGGTCCGCAATCTGTTTAGCGAGGATGCTCCCATCTCTCTGGAGACCTCGGCAGTGCCGAATGAGTTCACTACTACGGGAAAGCGCGCCGGTTGCCTCAGCAGCATTACCCTTGACCCCTTTGAGTTCCGAGCCTACGTCCCCGCGGATCTTTGGGTGGAGCGGTCACCCATGATCACTGGCTTCAGCCCCGGGCACGACCGTCCTGTCGACTCGACGGATGCCAATGGCAGGATACCAATTACCATCGAATTCAACCTCGAGATGGACTGCAAGTCCGTTACAGACGCCTTTTCCGCCGTTGTCATTGCTGATAATACCGAGAATACGAGCCTGGCTTTCGAAAATCCAAGATGTGAGCCTATCGTGGGCGAGAAGCCGCCCTGGACCGGCGCAATCGCGTCGACATGGCAGTTCAAGACTACCCTTCTCAACGTCAAGGACGGCATTGTCAAGCTGACGGTCGACCAGCCAAAGATGGCCAACAGGAATGAGACCACGGGCGCAACCGACCATTTCCTCGTGCGGTTCGGCGAGCCAACCAACCCCATCGTCTTCCCCCATCTCGCCAACTACTCCCGCTCCCTTCTCTCGATTGAAGGGGGATCGCTCTACGTCAACCACGCGGCCCCAGGCGCCACCATGTGGCGGTACAGCACGGATTGGGGTTCCCAATGGAGCGATTGGATCAACTATACGGCCACCGCAACCAAGGCCAGGGTGACCGAGTTCCCGTGGACGGGAACCGATCTCCAGGCTTGGGAAGGAAAGCATCTGCAAGTCCAATACTTCAGCAAGCCTCTTGGGTCATCGGCCTTCATTCAACACTCGGACAGCAACGACGTCACATTCCAGAGGCAGTTTCCCCATGTCAACATCCATGGCCCCTTTAACAAGTGGGGTTACGATGCCGGTTTGCCCGGATCCATGGACCTTGTCTTCCACCACACCTGGAATCTGCACTACATGCACGAGTGGCCATCCAACTTCCAGCTCAACGTTTGGGGAATCAACCCCGACAACCAGCCTGACGTTGGCGCCATTTTCGGCGACATCGACAATGACGGGATTGTGGATCGCCTCCCACCCAGCAGTTTGGCCCAGAACGTCATCAACATCACCGAGCCCCCACCAATGCCGGCGTTGGCTTACAAGCTCGTCTACAACGATGCCACCTGGCGGTTTGAGTACATCCCCACTGGCCACATTGGTCTCCAGGTGGTCGTCTTTGTCCTCTGCGCTGTCATGCCCGGTCTGCTTGCCGGACTGGCCCTTTGGGTCTACATGGGTAGCTTCTATCAGGTCAAGGTCAACCAGTCTGGCTTCGCTACCGCCAAGACCTGGTTTCCCGCAGTCTTTGGAAAGCTTGACTTGAAGAAGGGCGCCGAGAAGAGCCACGAAATGACACCGATCTCCACTCCACCACCACAAAGTGCTGCTCTTGGCCCTGTCGGAAGCAAGGGAGGTCGGAGAACTGTCCTGATCGCAACTATGGAGTACAACATCGACGACTTCGGCATCAAGATCAAGATTGGTGGCCTTGGTGTCATGGCCCAGCTCATGGCGTCGGCTCTCCCTCACCTCGACCTGGTCTGGGTTGTGCCGGTTGTTGGTGATGTCGATTATCCCTTTGACCGCATGGAAGCTGCCGACCCGATGTTTGTCGACGTGATGGGGCTGCCCTACGAGATCGAGACGTATTATCACGTCGTCAAGAACATCACATATGTCATCCTGGACGCCCCCATCTTCCGTAAACAGACCAAAGCGAATCCCTACATCGCCCGCATGGACGATATCGAGAGTGCCATTCTCTACGCCGCTTGGAACAGCTGTATCGCCGAAGCTGTTCGCCGTTTCCCCGTCGATGTCTATCACATCAACGACTACCACGGTGCTGCGGCCCCGCTCTACCTCCTGCCTCAGACCATCCCCTGCTGCTTGTCACTGCACAACGCAGAGTTCCAGGGCATGTGGCCTATGCGCACGCCCGAGGAGCAGAAGGAGGTTTGTGGCGTCTTCAACCTGCCTCCGGAAGTTGTCAAGGATTACGTGCAGTACGGTTCCGTCTTCAACTTGCTACATGCCGGTGCAAGTTATCTCCGTCTTCACCAGCGTGGATTCGGAGCTGTGGGCGTGTCAAGGAAGTATGGCGACCGCTCCCTGGCCCGCTACCCGATTTTCTGGAGTTTGAAGAACATTGGCCAACTTCCCAACCCCGATCCCTCCGACACGGCCGAGTGGGACCCCAGCCAGGATGCCGCTTCCCAGGCCAAGAGTGTGGAGGTTGACCAGACCTTCGAAGAGAAACGCGCCGGTCTACGACAGCAGGCACAGGAGTGGGCTGGGCTTGAGGTCAGTCCCAACGCAGAGCTTTTCGTCTTTGTGGGCCGTTGGAGTTTGCAAAAGGGTGTGGACTTGATTGCAGACATCTTCCCCAGCATCCTGGAGAAGTACCCAACCACCCAACTCATCTGCGTTGGTCCTGTCATCGACCTCTACGGTCGATTCGCAGCCCTCAAGCTCGAGAAGCTGATGAAGAAGTACCCCAGACGCGTGTTCAGCAAGCCAGAGTTTACGCAACTGCCCCCGTATATTTTCAGCGGTGCAGAGTTCGCCCTCATTCCGTCTCGTGATGAGCCCTTTGGCCTGGTGGCGGTGGAGTTCGGAAGAAAAGGGGCTCTCGGTGTGGGAGCCCGTGTGGGTGGACTTGGCCAGATGCCAGGATTCTGGTATACTGTCGAGTCCATGAGCCCGTCCCATTTGCTCCATCAGTTCAGGCAAGCTATTGTCTCGGCCTTGGAGTGCAGGTAAGTATCACCAAGTAATTCCCCAGAGCCCAACAAAGCGCTGACATTTGGCAGGACCCAGAAGAGAGCAGTGATGAGAGCGTGGAGCGCCAGGCAGCGATTCCCTGTCGCGCAATGGGTCAAGCAGCTTGATGAGCTCTACAGCCAATCGATTCGCGCCCACCACAAGGAAGCTAAGAAGACCAAACTTGAGGTTGTTCGCGCAGGCCTCATACAGACACGACCCTCCTCCCACAGCAGCCATGTCAGCTATCTCGAGAACGGGCCAGTCACGGTTCTCAGCTTTGCAAGCGACACAGGGCATCCATCACCCGCCATGTCCCGTGCTGGCACGCCGACGCTGAGAGACCTCACCTCGCCGAACCTCCCTACACCTCTGACTCCCTGGGCCGGAGGTTCGAGGTCAAATTCCCCTCGAGCTTCGATTGCCAGCTCCATCGGCGGCTCGCATCTCTACTCCAACTCGGCAGCGAGGGAGAGCACTATGAGTGTTGACAGCTTTGCCATGCGCGCACAAAACGGCGGCATGGCATCTCCCGCCTTCCCGCACGAAGGTGGGCTCGTCTTGCCTCGCCCAGCCTTCACGCAGCACCGAAACAGCAGTTTGCTTAGTCTCCCGGATGTCGTGGGTGAGCGGCAAGACTTGAAGCTCCAACAAGTGGACCAGTTCTTCAACGACACGAATGGCGAGTACTACGCCGAGTTCGATGAGATGCTCGATGACCTCACCGCTTCCAACTCGGCCAATGACCTCTGCATCGAGACGTTCATCAAGAGGAGTGAGAAGGAGTGGTTTGCTCGGTACAGAGATGCGAAGCTTGGCCGCAACAGAGACTCGAGCCGTTTGAGGAGCGCTAATGACAGCCGCCCGGCCTCGAGGAACGGCGAAGGCCGCAATGAGTCTGTGGCGAGCCGTGGCCGCCAACGGCATCGTAGCATGACACCGAGCGGGCTGGTAGGGTCGGTGTTTGAGAGCGACGTCGGTGACGAGTTCTTATTGGGCGACGGCTACCAGGCGCCTACTGGTTTGAAGAAGTATGTCCCTCCTCCCATCTGTTGATATGTGACTAGTAACTAATCACCCCTTCGCAGGCTTCTATCCATCCGCCTCGGTGACTGGCCCGTCTACTCCTTTTTGCTCGCCTTCGGTCAGGTCATCTCGGTCAACTCTTACCAAATTGTGCTTTTGGCTGGCGAGACCAACCAAACGCCAGAGAAGCTGTACATGGTCGCCGCAACATACATGGCTACCTCGATTCTTTGGTGGGGCATGGAGCGGAGGTTCCAATCCGTCTATGCTCTCTCCGCCCCCTGGATCTTCTTCGGTCTGGCCTTCCTCTTCCTCGGCGTGGCCCCATTCTGCACCGACTGGCGTGTTGAGGACGCAATCACCAACGTGGCTACCTGCTTCTACGCAGCTGGTGCAAGCAGCGGTGCTTTGGCCTTTGCCTTGAACTTTGGTGACGAAGGTAAGCCAACCCAGTTTTCACGAGCGCCTTGTGGCAACATGGACTGACTTGCATCATAGGCGGCGCGCCGACCAAGCAATGGATTACCCGGGCCCTGACCGTCAGCGGTGTTGCCCAGGTCTACAGCCTTGCCCTGTGGTACTGGGGATCTCTGGTGGCGGACCAAGACACCACTGCAACCGTTTTCCTCGGCAACAGCAATATCCCCCAAGCCATCGTCGTCTGTATCCCCATCGCGGTTCTCCTTTGGGCGATTGGCGCTGTCCTCTTCTTGGGGCTGCCGGATTTCTACCGTCAAGCCCCAGCCCAGATCCCCGGCTTTTACATTTCGCTCTATCGCCGCAAGATCGTGCCTTGGTTCTTCGTCATGATCATCATCCAGAACTACTGGCTCTCTGCGCCGTATGGCCGCAGCTGGCAGTTCCTCTTTGGCTCGCAGTTTATCCCTGGCTGGGGCGTTTTCCTCCTGGCCCTAGGTTTCTTTATTGGCTTGTGGTCCATCGTCCTCTACGCCTTCTCGTACTTCTCGGACGAGCACACATGGCTTCTTCCCATCTTCGCCATTGGTCTCTGCGCACCACGCTGGGCCCAAGAGTTCTGGGCCACGAGTGGACTCGGATGGTACCTCCCCTGGGGAGGAACTCCTGTCGGGCAAGCCATCCTCTCTCGCTGCCTGTGGCTGTATCTCGGCCTTCTCGACAACATCCAAGGTGTAGGACTGGGCATGATGCTGCTGGCCACCCTCACACGGCACCACGTCATGACGGTGCTCATCGGCGCCCAGGTGATCGGTTCGGCCTTCACCATGTTGGCCAGGGCGACGAGTCCCAATGCGCTGTCGCCCAACACAACGTTCCCCGACTTCTCGCAGGGCGTCATGCCAGGTGTTGCAAGCCCTTGGTTCTGGTTGTGCCTGGGAATGCAGCTGATTATTCCCATCGGCTTCTTCAAGTTCTTCCGGAAGGAACAAGTTTCGAAGCCGTAATGGAGGGGACGACGATAGGGGTGGCTAAAGTAATTTGTAAGGTATGATGTGATGCATAAGACCCTGGCGTATATTTGTGTATGTAAATCGGATGTTCTGTAATACCTGGGGCTTTGGATATGCTTTGGGTTGGGTTGGGTTGGTGGGCATTTTGAGACGTTAATAGACTGCTTTTGCGCGTATACGATTTCCCTTGTGTACAGCTCATGTCCGCAACACTATGGTACTGCGGTAAGAAGTGGCTATGCATTTGTTCAGATTCTTGTAATCATGAGGTCGACATGGGTGAGCTGATGGTGGAGGCTTCGTCTGAGGAAATACGAGATCGACGTGCACTTTTGCACCCCTCATTTGTTTTGTCCTTCAACAGTTCCCGCTTAGAACTTTATATTGCAGGACTAAAGGGCGCGATCCTTTTGCGGAGCGGGGTCACAACTCACGGAGCATAGGCGAGGTGAACCGCAATCCTTCAAAGCAACGGTTAATCTGCACTGCAGCTGAAGGATCAAGGCAGCACTTGGCTTATACACCTATTTTACCTACCGGAACTCCTGGGCTCTCTAAAGCAGTGTAAGCTGTATATAGCTCTGGGGCTATGTTGACAGCGCGATATACGATCTGCATCCTTGCATTTTAAAATGTATGCCCGCTTTGAGTGGAGGACACTTGAAGCCGATTGTGCAACGGAGAGAACGGAGGGAATACGATTTAGTTCGCACCGGGAGGATCCAAAAGGAACTTATGTTGAAGGTGCGTTGTCGAGTATAAGAAGACCGCTGGCACCCCTCAAGCACCCCGACTCTCGACCAACCACTGTCCCATCTCATTGCTCATTGACAACTCTCAACCTCTCAGACAAAATGGTCAGCTTTAACATCCTCGCCCTGGCCTTCGCCGCGTCGGGCAGTCTTGTCTCAGCCGCCGACTTCCGCTACCGCTTCTGTACGTCCCCTTCCCACCTCCAACCCAATGATGGATTACACAGTACTGATAGCCCTAGACCGCCCCGCAACCTGCGACCATCGCTCCGCCGCCGGCTCCACCTTCCCCCGCAACGACGGTGATCCGTACGTAAACCCCCCATCCCCACCCCTTTTTTAATCGTGAAGTTAACACACGTACCAGTGGCCAAGGCAACAAGAACCAATGCTACTCCGCCCCGACCGGTACCGACTGGCAGCGCGTCGAGATTGACAATAACTTCTCGAATTCCAACAATGCGGTGATTACGTTTTGCAATGTCAACTGCCAGGGGAGTGGCTCGGCGTTACAGAAGAACACGTATTGCTATGAGCCCTTTCCCGGGTGTGCGATTGGGAGTTTGTAAGTCTTCTTTCCTCTTGTCGATGGGTGGTAAATTGGTGAGAGGGGTGAGAGGGGTGGCAGAGTGTGTAGAGATTTTGAAGAGACTGTTGGAATGATACTGACTGGGGTTTAGTAAGGTTGTGTAGAGGGTCTAAAAGGGAGAGGGAGAGGGAGAGGGAGAGGGGGAGGGGGTGTTGTTCGGTGGGATGGGATTCAGGGCGGGAAGAGAGGGCTTTACGGGTATAACACTGGCCTTGATTGCATTGAGATGCGTATTGAAGGGATGTAATCGAGGTATTGTAAACATCTCTTGATGCTTCCCAAAATGCAACTGAGAGCTTTGAGACTTTTTGTCAGGGCGTTTCCATGTTCAGCCCAAAAGTTTTACCCAGCTCTTACTCCCCTTCTAGTACTCACGTACTCTCTGCATACCCATCTCGTAACCAGTCTGATAGATGGTGGCTCTCCAGGCCATTTCTCTCTCGTCGGACAAGATACCGAGCTCATTGGCGTCTTGGATCATCCAATCCCAATCCTTGGGCTTGAATGCCTCGTTTAGATTCACCACTGATCCACCGTCTGCATCTAGCGGGTCGCGGCCAAAGGTGGCTCGAAGTGCTCTGGGGCCGTGAGCTAATTTGTGCTCAGCGAGCAGAGCAGTCGGCAGATAGTAAATCAGTCGGTGGTGAACCAAAACAGTGACCGGTAAGATCAACCTCGGTTGGCGAACAGCTGGTAGTTTGAGAGGCACCTAGGTGATAAACCGGCGGAATGCGAATTTGAACTCGTATGAAAGCCAATCAACTTTTGCTCTGTTTGGATGAAGGCTCAGGTCCATAGACTTGGGATCAACCGCCACCGTGGATCAAACTGCCTCCGTCGGCATTCAACGCCTTGAACGAGACATAGACTTGAAGTGCTCCTTCAACGCTCTGCACCAACCCAAAGACCACCGTCAGCACCAAGACGAGAACAGCAACCCAGAACGTATACCACTGAACGCCGTTCCGTGAGTCATACCACCATTGTCGAATCGTCTTGGGTTGCGCCTCATCAAACGCTTGCTTCAACATCACCAACCGGTCTCTCCAGAAGACAAATCTGTCAATTCTTCTGTTGTCTGTCTTCAACCGTCCACATTGACCAAGCCGCTTGTCTAGCCCGCTGTAGTTTGGCAGCCCAGATATCCAACGTTTAGTTTCCAGATCGCACGTCGGGAAAAGCAGCGCCAGGGTCCGGAGTGTCTCCTCCGCAAGTCCTTCGGGCAGCAAGGTTCCGGTACCATTTCTCTGGGCTTCAAGAAATGAGGCATGGTGGAAGATGTGTACTCTTTTATCGTCGTCCGTCATTCGCAAGTGATCGGCCAAGTTGTCGGTCCACTCGATTTCGAGCCCAGCGATCCGGACGAGGTTGCTGGCCTTAAAGATCTTCTCGAGCTTGACGTTCTCGTTGGCAAGTCTCATCTCCGGTGCAAAATAACTTCGTATAAAATATTGGAGCGAGCCTTTACTCCAGCATACGCTGCTCTGGCCAGAAAATCCGTACGTGTGTGAGCCGAAGCTGGTCATAAGCAAGAGACTCGCTGATAGGTCAATCGAGTTGTCGAGCATCTCATCTTCGTTGAGGTGAGGCGAAGTGAGCTTGGAACGGAGGAGCGATTTGATGTCTTCGCGAAGCATGCCACTCTTGAGTTTAGAAACGCAGTCGACGATGTCGGCATGTGTTCTCGTGGCGATATGACGACCACCGTCGTGGAGCGCATTGTCGCACTCTTTGCTGTAGTAGACCCAGTATTTGTCGAGGTCGATTGCATCAGGGTCACAGCTGTGAAGTCTCGGGCAGTCTGCGGGTGGAGCAAGGCCCCAGAAGTGGAAGGCGATAGCAGTTTTGTGTTGCTCGCAGAGTGGCGCCAGGATGCTCTCGGCGAGCGATGCGCTTGCCAGATTTTCGACAACCATCGTGTGCAAGCAAAAACATTTCTACGACCTTCACCCAGTCGGGCCCAAACAATTAGGACGCCATATCGTTTTGTTCAGTCGAGGGAGCTCAGCTTGCATCAGAGTTCGAGCTGTGGTGCGGCACTCCATTGGTGCTTCGGTCTGACGCGTCCCCACACGACTGCTTCGCCTCTTGCCAAAATGACCAGCCAGTTGAAATCTGTGCCTGGTTGCATGCACGAGTGCCGGAAGGGGCGGGGCTGCAGCTGAAGAGATCTGGGCAAGGCACGGCCTCCAGCCTGCGTCAGCGGTGCCGAGGCCGCGTCACCAACCACACAACACTTCGAGTGACAGTCACACAGAAGAAAATCGAGAAGTCGAGCTAATTTGGATCTAAGAATCACCCTACCTCGCCATGGATGTCTTCGCAAATCCCATAATCGTTCAAAGTCTACCAAGACAACGTGGAGCCCAGCAAAAATGGCTGCCACTTTCCGCGGCCCAGATCACTTGCCGCAGTCAACCGGTGTGACCGACTTCCTCACTGGCCATTGGCCTGAGAAGGGAAGCACAGCATCATGGCCCAATCCACACCTCTCAATTGGCCGATTTGTTTGCAAGGTCGGGAGGATCTCGTGCTGGGAGGCACAAGGCCCAGCAAGAAACGTCTTCAACGAAATCGCGCCCAAGATCAAGAGCTATCTCGAGAGATCGGTTGAGCCCATCTCAAGCAGGGTCACATGGTCCATTTTCATGTTTGGCAAGGCCGAGAAAAGCGCTAACCCCACCATCGTCTTCTGCTGCGACGTCGCCGCCCATCGGAAAGATGTCAGGAAAGTGATCGTGGAGAGTGGTCTTCTCGACGGATATCGGGGCTTGAAAACGGGACACATGCCCAAGCCCCCAGGGTTCGAACAGCTGGTGCCACTGGCGTCGGGTGCCCCCCTGAGCGCCACGACAACTTCCTCTGACTGGACCACCTCCTCGTGCAGCGGCATGAGAATATTTGTCGGTGGCTCTCCCGCAACTATTGGAGGTGTGGTACAAATACGGGACAGATTCTACTACACCACAGCCGGTCACGTTTTCGAGAGCCCTAGAGAGAGCGCGACGCCCGAGGACGTCCTGGAGGATGACGACCTCGAGATCGAGATCGATGGATTCGACGACGGTGATGTCGACGTCACCACCAGCGCGGAGGGTGATTCTGAGCACACCACGCCATTTCACGATATGCCTCCAGTTGAAGAGGCTTCGCCTGATTCGACAGCGCCGTCAGACCAAGTGAGATTGGGCGCTCCTTTTCTCACATCACTCGACCAGCCGCTGCTCCACTCTGGCCTAGACTACGCGCTGATCGAAGTCTCTCATGCTGACCACATGCAATCGAGTGAGATCATAACACCTCAAGGGACGGATGGAAAGAGCATCAAAGTCGTGGTTGGCGCCTTGACGAATCCCAAGCCAAAAGACGCACAAGTGCTTTGCGCCACACCCAGAGGGGTTCTGACTGGGACATTGTCAGCCACCCCCGTTTACACGCGTTCTCCGCAGAGCACACAATTCCAGGCCACACTGAAGGTGTTATTCGACTCGCCAGTGGAGATCGGAGACTGCGGCGCTTGGGTTGTCGACGCTGACAGCGGCGATCTCTACGGGCAGATCATTGCCGGCTCTCCCAGTTCGGGCGCCGGAATCATCATGCCGTTCCAGCCTATTTTCGAAGAGGTCGAATACCGAGTGGGAGATCGGCCCCTTCTCCCAGCACTCACAAAGGAGGTTTGGGCCCGCAACATCAAAGACCGCTTTCAAAAGGTGCTCTATGACAAGAGGAGGCACTCTTTGGTGAATGAACCTTCAGGATCAAACGCCCAACCTAGAAACGGCCACATTCTACCTCGGTATGCAAGCATCGGCCATTTCTACCCGGTACCAACCGCAGGGAACGATACAAAGTTTGTCAAGTTCCGCGACACGCTCTTCTCGCTCAGTACACGACCAATCCAGTACGAGAACCCCGGCCTGCTTCTTGAAGCTCTGCAGAGTGTCCCGTTAGACACGATCCACTCTGAAGCGGAGGAGGATCTGCAGGTCTTGCAGGCCCAGGCTGCTTCCCTGGGTACGAACTTCCGTCCGGAGTGGGGGTATCAGGACTGCGTCATTCGCGCGCTACTCCGTTGGTTCAAACATTCTTACTTCACCTGGGTGAACAACCCACGGTGCCAGGTCTGCGGAGGAGTCACCAATGCAGTTGGCTTGACGCGTCCAATGCCCCACGAGTGGGCGTCCGGTGCCACGAGTGTCGAGCTGTTTCAGTGCACCTTCCCCGAATGTTCCTCAGACGTGCGGTTTCCCCGGTACTCGGATGTATGGAAGCTATTGGAGACCAGGGAAGGACGTGCTGGGGAGTGGGCGAACTGCTTTACCATGCTGTGCAGGGCAATGGGGTCGAGGGTCCGGTGGGTATGGAACAGCGAGGACCACGTCTGGACTGAGGTGTTCTCGGAGCATCAGCGCAGATGGATCCACGTTGACGCTTGTGAGGGGGCATGGGATAATCCCCTTCTTTACACTCTAGGTGAGAAAAAGCCTGTCGAACGTAATACCGTTGGAAAGACTGACACAGTAGCAGGTTGGGGGAAGAAAATGGGCTACTGCATCGCATTCTCGCGTGACGGCGCAACTGATGTCACGCGTCGATACCTGCGGCGACCAGAGCACAGGTCCCCGCGCAAGAAGTGTCCTGAAGCCCTGCTTCAGAGCATAATGACGGAGATCAAAGTGTTGAGGCGGCAGGACATGTCAAAGGAGGAGCGATACCGACTGGGCAAGGAAGATCGTCGGGAAGAGAGAGAGCTGGCTAGTTACATTGTCTCGACCATCGTTGACGACCTGTGCACATCGGTAGCCAATGCGGTCGAAGAGGTCGGCATTTCGACGGAGGGGCACCAACAGGCGGAAAAGCTCCGGACAGAGGAAGGATCCCGATTAGGTCGGCTCAGTGAGTGGATTAGTAGAAGGCGAGATGGCTGACTGTACGTGAGTGTTTGGCTCAGATGATGCTGGAAGGGAGTGGATCAACATCCATCACCTCCAGGCGCCACATCGGGGAGCTATAGGCTCCGCTCCATATCTGGAATAAGAGATCGGGGGTCCCTTGTCTTGACGGTACGAGAAACCAGGAATACGAATATGGTCAAGATGCCAGGGATGGGAAACGTGAGAAACTGCATGACGGCTGCAACACATGAGAGTGGCCGTGGGAGGAGGCTCCGCCGCTTGACGTTGGGGACCGTGGCTACCGATTTGTGGATAGCTGTGCCACGCCCTGAACCGGCCCCTGGATCATTAGTCGCAGGCAAAGCATTTCACCGACCCACATCAGCAAAAAGCTAAACCGTAGAGGTTTTATCTGGATTCATCCGTGGTATGTCTTCATTCTACAGTGTTGTGAAGAGTGGGGAAAGTCTCAGAAAGGGGCGGGACCCGGAGGATCGGTACGCGGTTGGGCGGCGTTATTTCACGGAGTGGAAAGATGCCTGGCTGCTCAAGTACATACCTCGTCTGGCACGCTCGAAGAAAGTGGCTGGTTCGTCAGGTGACGCTGAGGGGCATCAGGTACGTGGAGGTGGCAGGCTGATTAATGTTGATTCAGGGGGTGATTCAGGAGATTGACGCGCAGCCGTCTTTGTCATGTTCAACAAAGCAAACAGCAATTGATTGCGTAAATTGTATTCCAGCGGTATGGAAACTTAGGGTCCAGCAACAATACAACTGTTATTACCCGCGATGTACTGTTAGGAATGGCAGGCCCTGATTGCTCGCTCCTGATCCCGATGCCCAGATCGGCCCCACATTGCGGCGCATCGGCGGCCACGGCGGATCGGGCGCGGTAACGGCGGAAAGCAACGATCTGCCGGCTTGGCACTTTGATTCCTGGTTATTGCAAGCGACGTCGTCATCACTTTGCGACTCGACCCGAGCATTTTGTCGCCGCAAGTATTGGCATGGTCATCATTATTCGATCACAACTCCACCAAAAGTTCTCTCAGCGACCGATCATAATGAGACGCTGAAAACATCATGGCATGACATATAAAAGAGGGGCGGCAACGCCATCAACGTCACGCATTCCAGTCCAGCCTCGCTCACGCATCCACTCACGCACTCTCACTCATCTCTGATACCAACACCACAACTTATTAGAGAAAAACAAAACCACCTACCAAAATGCGCGCCGCCAGCCTCCTCTCCCTCCTCACCACGGCCGCCGCCAACGCCGTCCCCGCCCTCTACGACGGCTCTTGCTACTACCCCCAGCCGGATCCCGGCTTCAACCTAACCACCTACCTCGGTCGCTGGTACCAAGTCGCCGGCACCATCGCCCCCTACAACCGCAACTGCAGCTGCATCTTTGCGCAGTACGCCCTCAACGACAATGGCTCCGTGCAAGTCAACAATTCCTGCCAGGCAGGGACCAGACCTGTGAACATCCTGGGTGCGGCGGCGGCTGCGGATGCGCAGTATGGAGCGGATGGCGTGTTTAGGGTTCAGTTTCCGGGGGAGAGGCCTCCGGATTGCCCGGGGCCTAATTATATTGTTCAGGGTGAGTTTTTTTTTGGGTTTTTTTTCCCCACTTCTTCTCAGATGTTTCTTCCTGCCGGGTTTCTTGGAGGAGGAAGGAAAAGAGGGATAAGGAAAGGGGCTAATGGTGATGATGATGATGATGTGGCAGATTACACCGGGGACTTCTCGCTCGTGCAGTCGAATAACTTTTCGACGCTGTTTATTCTGAGCCGGGAGCAGAACCCGAAGCCCGAGGCTATCGATGTGAGTTTCTCCCTTGCCGATGCAGTTGAGTTGGGACAAAGACTGACGGAAAATTAGGCCTGGATTGCGCGCGCCGGTGTGCTGGGCAGCGATCTCAGCCAGGTGGTTAAGACGGACCAGACGAACTGCTTGTTCACCTAAGTAGCATGTAGGAGTTGATCCCTGAGTTGTCCTGTCAGCGAGTTGTGCATGTGCTCTTAGAGTGTGTATATATGGGTGGGGGTTATTATGTTTGGAGTTGGTGGTTTGTGGTCTAGCAGTAAGATTAGCTACCTTGGCGCTTCTAGGCCTGCAAAGTGAGTTCGGATTCTATATCTCTTCTTGAAGATATCTGCTGGTGTTCAGGTTCATCAGTCCCCAGCTTTAATGGCCGATCTGTCTGATCGAGATCGGCGTCAACGATCTGATAATTAAGTGATGAGGCTTTTGCTGTGTAACCCACACCTGAGAAATTCTACGCGGTCCCTGAATTGCGGTGTCAACAAAGTGGCTACAACATAGCATGGGCCTTTTGAAGCCCCACTTGACCGGAGAATACTACGGATGCAATATAAAGGGCGGCAGTCTTTGTTGATTGCGTGTGTTGGGAACCGAGATCTTTGCGGGGAGAACAATGTACTTGTGTACCTGAAGCCCAAAAAAACCGTTACTTCCAATATTCCACGACCAAGTAGATATCCATGCGAGGCGCGTTGATACTCGGATGTTTTGCCAAATTACCTAGGTAGCATGCGCTCGAGCTCATCGCCCTTTCACCCACATGAGATCAACACCATTTTTATTATGCCCAGACCCATCATTGCTCCGGCTTCCGCCCCCATACAACAGTCCTACGCAAAGTTAGCGGCAGACTCATCTCACAGCAAACAGTGAACACTTATATCCATAGCCAAGTAGGTATAGTTTGTAATTTTCCTCGACTCCTTCCTCACGGGCTCGGTAAACACCACGGCTTCCACTCTGGACCACCCCAAGACTTGGGTAAAAATAAACGCGTTCAGCCCGTCCAAGCTCTGGTCCAGCGCCAACTACCCCAAGTACCCCGCATTCTTCAAAGTCGCGTCCTTCGGCCACCCATGCATGGGGCATCTTGATCTTGCGCTCTTGCACGTCCACGAATCCGGCCTTTCTCCATGCTTCGCTTCCAGAACGAAAATACGATAGTGGGAAGGAGGTCAGTCTCTCTTGGGGGATGCGTTATACCAGTTGATTGTTACCATTTGTCTTGGGTGTAATGCCCTTTGATATCAGCCAGTAGAGCAAGGAGTTTGGACGGACACCACACAAGACCAAAACGCCCAGACTGCATGCAATGCATGCCAACCGGATTATGTTTTGCGACTAACGTCACTGCCAACATGGCCGCGCCCTATGCGGTGTATGGTTAGCATAAACCGAGGAACGCACCGGAATCTCCGGATGGCAACGTTAGTCGAGGGTCCAAAATTAGGTCACACAGCTGTTCAAGCTAGGCTCACCCATACCTCACCCTAGCCCAGGAGCAGCTCAGGATCACGCACGAACATGGAAATTGCTGAGGGCAACATTAGGGGGCAACAATGTGCTGTTGCACAGGTGAATACGGACCCTGTGACTGAATGAGCCAGCGCACTGATCGCACCCACAGCTGCACAGCTGCACATAGCTGAACGCAGCCAGACATCTGAACGAATGAACATTTGCCGATCTACATGTGCTTGGAACAACTGTATGTTTGATACTTAGCTGACAAGATGGAGCAGGAGAGGGCAGCTATACGGCAGGCTGCGCCGACAGAGGGTTGCGGCGACCTACCTCGACACCATCGACCACGACGAGGCGCACAACTCTGAGGATATACGTATCAACTCAGACTGCTGTCATTGCACTCTGCCTGCAACCGCGTTTGTCGGCCGGAGAGGCTAAGAGCGAGCATCCGCATCTTCAACGCAGTCTGCCGTCGGGGTCTGAAGTGGTCCCTTGCAAGATGGTGGCACATGGGGCCGTAAAGCATCATTTATGAGGGCGTTGCCGTCGTTCAAGGGCTTTTTGGCGTTGTGCAGGGTTGACAAGTCGGCTGTTGAGGTGGAGAGCGGTGTTGATGGGGGGGGGGGGGGGGGATCGGATGCGAAGTGACGGAAGGGGAGGGGTCGATTTGGGAGGTGGTACGTGGACGAAGGTATCTGGGATTTCGTGGTTTTGATGTTGGCTGGGTTAGCATGGGCTGCTGAAGGTTGATAAATAACGCAATGACGACAGAATTCCCATTCCTTCAGGCCCTTTCACTAATTCTCCGGCTTTATCTCCCCGTCGGCAGAAAACAATCCATTGTAGACATTTACTTGTTCTTTGTCTCTTTCATTGGTCGCGCAGGCAAGGTGTCTTGCATCAACACTCATTACCATTCGGAGACTATCTTCATTCTCATCCTTCTAGTTTCTTCCTCACAGCTTCTCCCCCCTCGCACGCTGGTCCTTACCCGGGGGCGGCATCCTCGCGAGCCCACGCAAACGCGCATTCATAATGGCGGCCACGGTAAGACGAACGCTTCTCGGCGCAAGCTACATCGTGGCCGCATTCAGTGCCGCGTTCCAGCTGCTAAAGACCATTCTCTTTCCTTTCCTCAGACCCTGGTAGCCATCATCGGGAGCTCCTCGGCCTTTGCTCGCGTGACGAACTGAGTGTGTGTCGGGCCGAGCATCAGCTGGGTGTTGACGATGCCGGGGTGAGCGCGCATCTCGACTGAGAGGGCCGGTGACATGGGCATACACCTGCTGCGGCACGCCAGGGAGAGAAAGATCAGCACCAATGGTGTGTGCCTTCCTGTCAAACTTGGCCTGACGGTGTCAAGCTCCTCCTCGTTCCTGCCCACCAAGATCAAGTCGTGGCCCTTCTCGGCGAAGATGTAACTGAACTCGGCACCGATGCCGCTGGATGCGCCCGAAATCAGCACCAAGCCCTCGGGTGTCTTTGGCCGTGGGAGGAAGGATCGAAGAGAGAGGAAAGCGGCTTCCCACAGTCCGGCAGAGATGGCGGGGGGGTACCCATCACCGCAAGCCTGTACGCCGCTTTGTCTCGACTTCGGGACACCTTGGCGAGGAAGAGGCCAACAGCGCCTGGGCCCTGCAGAGACTCGACAGGGCCGCTGACGAGCTGTGTGCCCTCGAGGGCGACGACGAGGGAGCTGAGTGCCGGGATCCGTCTGTACTGGCTCTGCTTGAACGTGCATGGTTCAACCGTGTTTGGGTGGGTGCAACCTTTGCTCAGCCAAGCAACATTTCCTGGTTAAAGTAACCGACCGGTTGACAAGGTACTAAAAGAAATCGCTGCAGCGCAACACGTTCTGGTCATCTGTGGCACCGCCGAGATAGATGGTTATGCTTTTTGCGCCGGGCTGAATGCCGTAAAAAAGGTCTACGAATCCCGGGCCGGTTTGGTGGGCTTGATGCGTTCGTCCACCTATCTCATACGGCGCGTCGTCTTCAGGCCGAATCATCACATCAGCCAGGCCCGGAGCTTTTTCTTAAGTGTTCGGCCGCTTGGCGAGCTCCTCGATATGTACCACACCAAGGAGGCTTCGGATCCCCGGGATAAACTCTACGCACTGCTTGGAATGAGCTCTGACCGCCAGCGATATGCTCAGCTCTCCCCGTATTACAACATCCCCTGGCACGGGCTCCTCCACCAACTAATCAAGTTGCTGATCAATGGAAATGCCCTGGTTATGACCTGAAAGGACGAGGTGGTCTCAGTCATCGAGAGCGATCTCAGCGTCATCGGAGAGATCCTCTCTGTCAACACAGACAGGCTAGCTGATGACCGACAGAGCATCGAGATTTCACTTTGGGCTAGCACAACAAATCAGAGCAAGCCTGAGAGCATCCTTGAGACGCAATGGGTGCTCCAACCATACGCCAAATCTATCCTCCTTGGAGACACCATCTGCGCTTTGAATGGCGCCTCAACTCCAACCATTATTCGACCATACGCGGACTACTGTACCATTGTTGCAATATCCATCACTCCAACCATGCTTGAGGAAGTGAGACAGCAAACGAACGGTTGGCGGCAGCTGATGAAGTCCACTTCGACATTCCCTTATACCGGGCTGCTCGTGTGGGATTGGATTAAGGGGGAGTCTGACCACCAAACCTACAGAGTCTGGATGCAGCATGGGCTTCCACATTGTTGCGAAACCGATTTACAGAACCGGGGCCTTGCTTGTCAAAAGACTCGACATAAGATGCTGGAGGCCATGAAGGCTTGGAGCGTTGCAAGAGAGTACCAAAGGACAGCACGGCAGAAATCCGAAACAGAAGAGTTGGATGCCCTGAAAGCTGCCAAGACCAAGGCGGAGGAGGAACTGAGTGACCTCAGAGGTGAGAACAGTATCTTGGTGGAAGACTTGATGTTGCAGGATGAACTGGACGAGTACCTGAAAGAGATTGAGAAAAGTGAGAAGAAACTTGCGGAAAGTGAGATGGAGATTCTGAGCTTCCAAAAAGCGTTGAGGAAGCTAATTAGGGAGTTGCAGCAGCAAGAGGGAAAGTTGATGCGGCAGGAAGGATGGTTCAAGTTACTAAAGCCATCGAAGCTGTCGAATTGGGCGGCTAGCGCTTTACCAGCACTGGTTGTGATTTATAATTTTAGGGAGGAAAGCGGATGGAGCTTCAGGTGATGAGGTCATATCTCGGAGCTGCTAGGGTTGGCGTCTTGACATGTTGGAGTACCCTCACAGCACAGATTGAAGTATTTAGTCTTCAACTCTAACAGAACAGTACAGTAAAAAGCCTCCTGCAACTTAGGTACGCTTCCCCCTTCACCTCGTCAGCAATAAACATACTGACCAGATACTGCAACAGCAGGACTAGTCTCCAAGTCGATCAAGGCTCGGACTCCAAGACGGCGCTCGATAGGGAACCACAGCAACCGGAGGAAGCCTCGACAACAGCCAATAACAGCCAAGGCCCAATTTGAGACAAGAAGCCAGCAGAACAAAGGTGGTTGTGTTGTGTGGAATAACCCTTTGTTGCATTACACGGTATGTCTCTAAGGGGTGCGACAAGGCTTCGACAAAGTGCATTGTTCCCCGATATCAGAGCGAACTAACCGTCTCCATCACCCGCAAGATCATTGGCTTGCCCTGACAACAAGAGAATCTCACGCTGCTGACGGGGGCAACCCTCTCATCAGCCTTGAGCTTTCCGAATGGCTGGATGTACGACGATATTTCATGGCCTCATTTGAAAATGTGAGTTGCCCCCCTCCACCTGCCCTAACGACTCTGACATACATACGACAGACAGACTATCGAAAGCGCGTCAGCTCCACTCAACTTCCAGCCCAGCCCATCCAGCGAAGCGACGAAACGAAGGAAAGGCTAGCCGAACTCCGCAAGCTACCTCGAGGCATGACGCCGACCGTCAAGGCAGTCATCCACCATCATCGTGGCAACTTTGTGCGCCGTCGCTAAGACTACTGAAACGAACGAGACACGCCTGCGAGCATCATCATCTCACACCCGATTCAAGACCGTCCAGCCCCTCGAGCAAGACATGCTCCCCAGCCATCAGATGATATCCTGCAAGGAGCCGAGCGGCAGTTGGAGTTTTTGCTGCGGGATCTCGGTAGCAACGCGATACGCATGTCTCACACCCCGCCGGCGGCTGAAGATGTCCGACCTAGCGGGCCGCAGGGGACTCCTGGTCGTGTACGAGATGCCTCAGCTCGAGGGAAGCGCCACCGCCGTTCATTTGAGATTTCCCACGTCGTTGACTCGGTTAGCCGGGTATTGCGACCCAGCAACGGCGGGGCCGCGGTGATCTATCACCAGTCATCGCATGAAAGCCAGGCCACCAGCCTAATATTTGACCTCTGCATCAATACTCGGTAGTTTACGAGCCTAGCTAGAGAAGAAGGGTTCGATCCGCCCCGCTGGGCAGCATCTACGGTTTTCGCCCTGGCCGTTTCCCAAGGAACTTTCTCTTGTGTTGTAACTAAAGCATCTCACCAAAGGGGGGGGGGTTTGGTCATGCAAAACACATTTCAGTCTATGCCTTACCCGACAAGTCGATCGTAAGCGTGGGATCACGGCAGCTTACGCGGGGCGGGGGAAGAAAAGGCCTTTGCCCAAGCAACCAATGAAACCAGTTATGCTGTCAACATCCCGCGACGCTTTCTGATAACGGGAGGCAACCATCACTGGTCGAGTAGGAGGAAGGTGAGCACTAACTAGGTACGGTGCCTGATGTCACTGATGATTACCGTCAACCTGAAGCCGGGCGGCAGCATCCCACCTGGGCTTTGACGTGGCTGGATTAGGTTGGGCCGGGTCACACCCGCGACGTCTCTCGGGCAGCGATGGATGGGTGACTCGATGAGGCATCGCTGTCTCTGAGCGGGGCCATCGCAGGGACGCACCTGACGGCAAGCAGGTCCCGACCATGCTTTTATTACCGAGGGCAGCAAAGGTGGCACAGAGTCGTCTACACCGCACAAGCTCCGGCGAGCTGCGTGCTCATGTCGTGGGCGACGTGACACGAAGCCAGGGGAAAAGCCATGAAGCGAAAAAAAAAAGAAATAAAAAACAAAGAAAAAGCTGTGGGACCAACGCCATGACGCGGACCGTTGGCGCATGTCGGTGCTGGTGCAGCAGCAGTGCGACGGGGACCAACTGCGACAGACTTACGGCCGACCACATACAGCTGCAGAGTCCCAATTTCCCTTCCCGAGCCGTCGGCAGCGAGCTGTCTTGTGTGTCGCTATCAACTCTGCCAAGAGACGACCTCGGTTCAGGCGCTTGCGCGCGTAAAGGAACACGGAGCGCGGTGAGAACTCCGAAAACACCATCTGTGTCGTCGTATCATATTTAGGATTTTACAAGCTCAGGTTGGCGTTGCTGACCGGTCCGGCTAATGAAGACTAGTTGAGATTATGGCACTCCGTCAATGGCAACCAAGCCGGATTGCGGTCCCATTGAGGTCCAAGGAACCAAACGATATGATTTCAAAATCAATCTGCGTGTCATTATGATGGCAGTTGATAACCGTCCAAAACAAGGATCAAGACGATGGAACACGCCCTCGCTGGCATCGCGGCATCTGGGACCGCTGGAACAACCCGGACCTTTCCAGATAGCCGAACGAGCCATCGTCAGCACTAACCCAACACCAGTGTAAGCCGCATGAATCGTCGACCACGCAACATGTGCCATTCTCCATTCGAAAGCAACAGCGCCGAATCTGCGGAACGGACGAGTCGCCCATGGCTGAGTTGGGCAATTCCAATTCATTCCATTTTGCACTTGAAGTGTGGCCAAACTCATCACCAAGTCGTTCAAAAACGCGAGAGGTGTGTGTCGTCGTCTTCGCTCGCCAATCCCAAAAGAGGCTAATTGCCCCCATCTGACGTCGACAACACCACTCGCTCTCACTCATCAACCTCAATAAACTCGTATCCTACTAGGCAGATACGTCACGCTCTACGGTGGCGCGCTGCGCAATAAACCCTATTCCGACTGAATGTGAGAATTGAGCGCAGTCATCCTCACCTTTCTTCCCCAGGCATCCCATCAGTTTCCGACGCCATGGACGTCGGGCCTGACCACCGTGTGCGCGTAGCCAACCACATCATGCGTGCTGAGACGCATCTGCACTCATTCAGATCGCGCCTTGGCAGCACTCGCACCACAGACAGTGTGATGTGAACACGAAATGGCACCATGGATCAATCATCCGAGTGAGTCGCACAAAAAAAAAACCTCGCAAGCTACGATCCAACTGCATGTCTGGCGTCAGGTTGGGGCTGATCCTTTGCCACCGTCTGATTGGCTTCCCCACTGCGATCGCGAGCCGAACAAGAGACCTACGTCAAATCGCGCGCTGTTCTGGTCTTCTGCCTGGCATGATGCTCACGGGCACTGGCACTGGCACTGGCACTGGCACTGGCAGTGGCAGCTTCGCAACGCAAAGCGCCAGCAGCGTCCGCACGCAACATTGGAGTTTGCCCTGTGTGACACTAGTGTCGACGGCTTCCTTCCCCCCGCTTCTTCACCCTCTTCTCTCCACGATTGAACTCGATGCGAGGATCCTCCCCTCTCCCCAAATGCGAGGATCAACGAATGCGCTGGCTCCTCCCAACCCAAAGGCCCGATCAATAAACGAGGGAGAGATGGCTTCAATATGGGCAATCTGACACTTTCTCACCTTGCCGACCTGCTCGCCCGTGATCGTGACACGCCGGCTTGTGGGGCGCATCGGCAGGACGCACTGTAGGATAAAACGAGCCAAGACATTTGAGCCGGCGGCGCTACACAACGAGGTCACGGAAGGCTCAATTCCTGGCGCCACGTGCGGGTTTTAGTCCGAGCCCTCCGATGCGACGAGACAATAACAGCGGCGACGTAAAAAACCATGGTTGAAATATATTTCAGCGTCGCCACACACCCAGAAGAAGTGAAGCTCATCAGACATGTGGCGCGATCAGCAGGCATGAGACGACAGGAACCCAATTTCTATGCGGAGATGAAGGAGCATCATGCCCTTCACTTCCCCATCGAGTCGCGATTCGCGAACCGTTGAGGGGATTGACGTCCAGGATGGGGCGCGCTCCCGATTGGACGGGTGGCCTTGATTGCATATTCAAACGGTTTCGATTGCCTGTCCTCTTTCTGTGGGTGGCCGTTCGGGCCCGAGGTGAAGGAGGGGCTCGCGAGCCCGCACCTGGTTCTGGGGTGTGAGTGATGGGCGCTGGGTAGCAAACCTGGGGCCAAGGAACCGAGTAACCGTCGCTGAGCGTTGAGCTGCGGTAGGGTTGCGCGGCCTGGCGTCAATTCTTCACCTGCAGGGAGGGTCAAAGGTCCTGACTGGCTGGCCGCCCCTCCTTACGAATGCCCAGGCCCTTTTCGCCCCCATCGTGGGGCACGTTGGCCCCAATGTAGCAAAGAAGTGTGCATCCTCTTTTACGCGCGGGTGCGCTTGCTTGCAAAATCCTGGGGCGGGGGGGCTGAAGCGGCGAGTTTGTCACGTTTGTCTGCGAGTGTAGGGCGAGGAGCGAGGCCAAGCTGTCAAACCGTCATGCCATGTCGCGAATGGGTGTTGAGCCAATGTGTAAGGGGAGCCTTTGTTTGTTTCGTTGGGGCCCTGCTGGGCCTCGCGCAGGGCTCGCAACCAGGTTCCTAGCAAACCTGGAAGGAGCGCTAGCCGTCAAGCAAAGCTGGCCAGAAAGGCATGGACAAGAGGCACGCAGCAGGGCAATCAAGGTAGAACACTGGTACGACTTGCCTGCTGCCAGTGTCCAGCGGATGGCCGCATCTTGCCGCCTTGCTTGTGTCTACCCCTCAGTCCTCGCCCATGTGCTTGCGAGCACCGCAGCATTCGAAACATGGGGGAGTGAGGGGTAGGGGTTGCGACCCTGGCTGATCTGGTGTGTGACCCCCAGCGTCTCTGGTGCAGCAAAGAAAGCAGGCGGCTTTTTTCCCACCTGCTCCCACAATCGGTCAGAGCCCTCTCGTGGGAGCGCTCTCGGCCGAACGCCGACGCTTTTGGCCCTTGTTGCCCTTTTCGCCCTCATCGCCCCTCTGCCGTGCTTTGGACGTGCAGGGGACCGTTGCTGTCCTGTTTGCATCACTGGTCGGCTGAGGTCGATGACGCGGATTGCCGCGCAAAGAGCCAAAGACTGGTCTCACGCTGGAACGCCCAGGTCTTTGCCCATGTCTTGGGGCGGATGTCGGCGGGCCAGGACACCGATGCGAGTGCCCGTCCGCTCCCGAATCGCCTTTGCAAGCCGCCCGAGGTGCCCGTCCGTCTGGCACGTTGCCCACTGCTGTTGCCGGGGGCCCACGCGGAATCCCTTGCTGTTTGGTCAGGTGCTCAGCCTGAAAGCGTCAACGCGTCCCTGCCAGTCACGAAACGGTGGGAAGAAGTGCGAGACGCTTAGCTGTGACGACAGAGGCTCCTGGGTCCTTTGGCAACCAGCTGACGGGTTTGCAGTCGTGGCCATTGGATTGGATGGCAGAAGCAGGAAACCAGACATGCAGTCAGATAGAATTTGGCATAACGCAAGCTTGGGAGGCATCTCATGTGGACAGTGTGTCGACCAGTCAGGAAGGCGGGGCCGTAAGTGGGCAAGCGCACGCTCGACCGTGCCAACCCCTCGTGAGCAATTGGGTGGCCGAGGAAACCGTCGCAGCGAGAACCGAGATCCCCATCATTCCCTACCGTGGCTACCCAGGTCTCGATGCAACTAGCCACCAACTCAGCGTTCCACCGACGACCTGGCCAGCTCAGATCTCATCAAACCGCGATTTAGCCTCCGAGTCAGGTAGGTAACAGCAGCCAGCCAAAGCCAACAGAAGCGCGGAGCTAGGCGGGAGGACGCCAGAAACGGAAGGAAAAGGAAACAACATGTGGAAGCTGAATGGCGCAGGTAGCGTCGATTGCAGGCGCGCCGGCAACGGACGGAGCGCCTGCTGGCGTCCAGTCATTGACACTGCACGGCGTAGCCAACGTGCTCAGCTGGCAGCATTTCTGGCGGAGGTTCGGGAGCTCTTCCAATCGCGGATCCCGACCCCACCCACGGCCGCAGAGGCAAAAAAGACGCCGCTTTCGACAAACCAGGGAGTCAGGGAGCATGTTGTGGTGGCGCCGCCCCCTGAAAGCCGGCTGCCCCGCTTGGCGCCCTCCAACCCTTGTCTGCCCGCTTGCGAGGGGGGAGGGGGGCGGCTTCCTATCCCATATATCTCTCGACACCACCCAGATGGGGTGAGAGCTCGGGACCAGACCATTACCAGCATCTGCAACATACCACACACTCTTCTCGAGACTCGATCCAAACAAAAGTCGATCCAGCACGAGAGTTTTACAAAGCACCAAGCACAGCAGCCGATACATCGACATTAAGTACGACACAAACCATCAACGGCAACACCTCCGACTCTATCGCCGCAACACACACTCTCTCCACCGTCAGGATGAGGTTCTCCCGAGATCTCGTCCTGATCACCGGTGCCACGGGCCACGTTGGGTCCTGCACACTCCTCCACCTTCTCGAGTCGGGGTACCACGTCCGGGCAGCAGTTCGATCAGAGGCAAAGATTGCCGCCGTCCTCTCTCGGCCGCAAATACGGGCGCTCAACCCCGGGTCGCGCCTCACCTTCACCATCGTCCCCGATATCAGCGTACCAGGAGCGTACGACCATGCTGTCGACGGCGTAACACACATCATCCACATTGCATCACCACTAGCAACGGGCGACAGCGTGCCCGCAGACCGACACGACGAGTTTTTTATTCGACCTGCCGTCCAGGGCACCCTCAACCTGCTCGAGGCGGCCAACATGGTCGGCACGGTACGACGGGTCGTCATCACCAGCTCCATCGTAGCCCTTGTCCCGTACAACGAGATGGAGGGCATCACAAAGCGCAGCTCCCTGAAACCTGTCAGCCCCAACGACCGCATCCCCTTTGTGCCCGGGCCGTACAAAGACACCTTTGCCGCCTACGCCGCATCAAAGGTTGCTTCCCTCCACCACGCTGAGGCTTGGATGGCACGAGAGCGACCCGCATTCGACGCCGTATACTTGCATCCAGGCTTCGTCCTGGGGCGCAACGACACGGCACTTACGCCTGGCCAGGCCATGCAAGGTACTAACTCGGTCGTGCTTGCCCTCCTCCTCGGCAAGCGATTCGGCCCTTATGCGGGCACCACCGTCTACGCAGAGGACGTCGCCCGCGCGCACATCATGTCGCTTGACCCATCAGTATTCGGCAACCAGAGCTACATCCTCAGCCAGACATCGCGGTGGAATGACGCCCGCGAGATCGCCCGGAGGTGTTTCCCCGAGGCCATCAAGAGCAAGATGCTCGTCATGGGCGGCAGCGTCAAGACAACCAACTTGCCAGTCGACACGAGCCTGACGGAGGAGACGTTCGGCTTCAAGTTTACGAGTTATGAGGAGCAGGTCAAGAGCACAATCAGCCAGTTCCTCGAGTTGAGGTTACGAAAAGGGCCTGTGTTCAACATGAGCGGGGACGTCAGCGTCAAAAAACGCGACGTCTTTGTCAACGTGCGAGCGATTACATGCTAGAGCGTCTTTTCCCCGCAAACGGGGGGCGCCGGCGCTGGGTTTTCCGTCATCAGGTGTTGTCATCTGCGATGATTCACTGTTTTCTGCTTCTTGAGGCAATTTGGACAAAACTGGGAGGAATGCATGGGGTCCAACAAATTTTCAACACACCCGTCTACTTTGGGTACTTCTTTTGCCATCGTTTAGACAAACTTTTTAAGATACCCCCACACACTTTAGGTAGACACTATCATAGCATCTTGGAAATCGAACGATTTGGCCAAGCACACACTCTGCGCTCTGCACTCATCCACTATGCTTGACTCTCGCGATATGAACTGTGATATGTGTTACATTCTAGCTGCGTGCCATAGCATCCAATGGTGATGAGCGTCGGATGTTCTGGACCGACCAGCCGTAACCTCGGAGCTATGAAGGCTGCTGGAGGCTGATGAGGTTCCCCATTCTAGATTTCGCTTCTCGTCCGCGTTCGCTGCGTGATAAATTGGCGTGTCTTTCTGCTGCATCTCGGTAGTTTTCACTCGCCTATCTTCCTAGCCAACCACCCCTGTTTCAGCGAACCCCGTTGTGTGCAAATTCGCGGGGTCACCGGCTGTTTGGATGTCGGCCGCGAGGCGTTCACTCGGTCCCGAGCGGCAAACCGGCTCCGCATCTACCAAACCCTCCTCCATCCCCCTGCTTGCAGCGCGCTTAGCGATAAGATAAGCGGCTACGCTTCTTGGCAACCTCGCAGGCGCGCCTAAACTTCGGAGAATTTTCATGCGTGATGCAAAGCTCCACTCGCATGGAGGTCCGGAGCACCGATGGGAAAGGCCGGACTTCCACATAACCCAACGTCTTTCCCCGTTTTCCCCTTCCACACTGCATCATGGCCCGCCTCGACGAGGTGCGCTTCGACCCGGGCAAGATTTCCAAGACGAGTGCCGCAGAGTACTCGTCGTCCGACAGCGATGACGATGAGGAGGACGAGTATTTGATGCCGTCGCGCAATCCCCACGATGACGAATTTGCCGACCACAACCCGCGGAAGCGCCGCCGCACCGGACGAGATGCCAAGGAGAGCGCGGCGCTGGGGATTTTTGGCGACGAGAGCGACGATGAAGACCAGGGCCCCGGGGGCAGGTGGAAGCGAAAGAACCTGCGCACCAAAGGGGTGAGCTTCGTGTCGTCTGCTGCTGCTGTGCGCGCAAACGCGGAGTCCGATGAAGATGAAGAGGAGGATGATGACGACGAGGACAAGGATGATGGAGACACGCGACCGACGATGCGAGCGATGATGTCCGACGGGGATGACGCGGATGAGGACGATGACGACGAGGATACCAGGGGTGTTGGGCTGGGCTTTGGAGGCGGTGGCGCGGCGAGCGCCGCTGCTTCCCAGGGTCTGGGGTTGGGCTGGATGCCGCCTACGCTGAAGCACAAACCCGCGGCCAAAGACTCACACGCCGCCAGTCAACAGACGTTTGTCAAGTCGTCCGTCGCTCCGAGTAATCCGCTGGGGCCGGGGTTCATGCCGAGCTCCGCGCAGGTGCCTACGCTCCTGGTCAAGGATGACGAGCCGACCACCCCCCGCGCGCCGATGCCTAGCGCCTTCACGCAGACCAAGGGCGGCAAGACCAAGATCAACGCTGGCTCGTTCGGTGCCCGGATGATGGCCAAGATGGGCTACGTTCCGGGCAAGGGTTTGGGCAAGGAGGAGCAAGGTCGCAACCTCATCATCGAGGCCAACCTACGACCACAGAAAGCCGGTTTGGGCGCCGTCAGAGAGAAGACTGAGCAGGAGCGGCAGGAGGAGAAGCGACAGGCCCGCCTCCGTGGCGAGGTCCTGGAGGACTCCGACGATGAGAAAAAGAAGAAGGCGGCGCGCAGAAAGAAGACTCTGGCTGGGGGTGTGAGCAGCACTCCTGGCAGCGGCGCCAGCACGCCCCGTCGACAAAAGCCCAAGTACCTCACGATGGATGAAGTCAAGAAGGTTGCGCCCGGTCTCAATATCCCCGAAGCTTTCACGCCGATTTTGGACTTGACGGGTCCCGGAAAGAAGCTGTTGACAACATCGTCCGGACTGATGACGCCCACCGGGGCCAACGCTCTCCCTGAGTCTGCCGAGACAGCCGAATCGCGAAAGCTGGTTCGGCGCGCGCAAAACGACCTGATGGCTGTCCTGGAAGAATGGCAAAGCCTCCAGGAGCGCAAGGCATACCTCGAGCTGCAGCTCCAACAGGAGAAACAAGACTTGGAGGGGCTGACGGCTAGCTTGCGGGGGAACCAGTCGGTGACAACGGCATGCGAGGCGCTGATGGAACCGGTTGAGAGTGGCGAGTTGGATGAGAAGTCGAACTTGGCATGGAAGCTCGGCCGTATCATCAACGGACTGAAGGACGCCAGCAGTGCCGTCTCTGATGCCATGTTACCCCAGATCAAGGAGGAGTTGTCCGTGCTCGCAGTTGCAGCCATCCACCCGACGTTCAAGGACTTCCTCCGATACTGGAAACCCCTGGAAGAACCCAAGCCCAGTTTTGTTGATAGCCTCGACTCGATTCGCGGCCTGCTGGGTCTCGACCAACCGACCAAGAAGGCCCACCGCAAGGCGACCGCGACCCCTTGGGAGACCCTGATGTTCAAGTTGTGGCTTCCTACCGTGGCGTCGGCCGTGCGAGGATGGAGCGTCAAGGAGCCCGACCAGATGATTGCGATATTCGAGGCATGGGACAAGCTCATGCCGAGCTTCGTTCGCACCCAGTTGCTGGAGCAGGATATTGTTCGCAAGTTGGACGAGGCCGTGCAAAAGTGGCAGCCCAAGAAGAAGAGCTCTCACAGTCTCCCCCACACCTGGATCTTCCCTTGGCTGCCCTACCTCCCTGCCAGCCAACTCGACCCCAAGAGCTCGACTGGCCTTGTCGCCGACGTGAAGCGGAAGTTCCGCCAGCTGATCGACGTGTGGGAGTTTGACCGTGGCGTCATCCCCGGCTTCAAGAAGTGGAAGGAAGTCCTTCGCCCGAGCAAGAGCCGCGACCAGTGGGCGCCGCTTGTCATGAACCACGTGCTGCCCAGCATGGCACGATACGTGAAGAACAGCTTCCGCGTTGTGCCGCAAGACCAAGAGCCGTACATGGACATGCTCGAGGGCTTGTTTAAGTGGCTTGAGGTTCTCTCACCGTCAATGATCGGCGAGGTGGTCGTGGCCGAGATCTTCCCAATGTGGCACGACGCTCTGTACCAGTGGCTTCTCCTCGACGACGCCGACTACGGCGAGATTGGCCAGTGGTTTGAGTGGTGGCAGGAATCTGTCTTCCCCGATAAGCTCAAGGCGCTACCGTCCATTGAGGCCGAGTTCAAAAAGGGTACCGACCTGATAGACCGCGCTCTTGACCTCGGTGACCGCGCCAAGGCGGAGCTGAAGCGTCCAGAGAGAGGGCCCGCACTCCGGACTACTGCCAAGCTTCCCTCGCGTGATAAGGAGCAGAAGCACCAGCAGCCACCGGCACCCCAGCCGGCACCGGCCAAGCAGGCAGAGGAAGTCACGTTCAGACACGTCATGGAGGATTGGTGCCAGGAGAACGACCTACAGTTCATCCCAGAGCGCAAGAGGGTGCACGCCGAAGGCCCCATGTATCGGATCACGGCGCGCGGCGACGGGAAGGGCGGTGTACTTGTTTACTTCAAGGGTGACATTCTCTTCGCGGAGCGGAGGAACAACGGTCCTCTCGCAATCCGCCGTGATCAGCCAGAGATGCTAGACCTGTTGCAAGACATGGCGTCGTAACAGCAACCCCAGGCATCTTTAGGGGAGTATTTAGATATGTATGTGGACAAACAACAGCAATGTTTACTTTTAGGTTCCACCTGTGCGCCCTCGCTGACCGGAATACTCCGTTTGTTCTTCAAGTGCCAGGTACGTCTAACGCCTCTGCCACCCGCATCCAGACGCAAACTTGTCGCTAAGGTTCCCTCCTACCTTCTATTCTCGTTTCCCGTCCGTCATCGGCGTCTGAGACCACCTAGAAACCCCGGAAGGGTACGGATCCGAGCGAGCCACGCAGGACTCGTTGGTTCGTCCGAACGCCGGGACGGCATTGGGGGCACGCGTTTATCTGCGCCGCCGCCGAGCAGCGCCGGTCGCCTAATTTAATATCAAGCCGGGCGCAATGGGACCACTAGCGCGCCCTACCGTCAGCCTCAGCGCGTCCGGGAAGGGAAGGAGGGCGCTTCGGATTACGGCGCAGCCGGGAGCGCAACCTGCGACTGTAGAATAGCGGCGCCGGGCGAACAGGCAGGCGAGCCCTTTAGGTTTCAAGATGCTCGTAAAACCGGACTCCCGCCGTGTTGACCATCTATCCTTTTCCCGCCGCAGCAGGATGATCCATCATGACCTCATCGTCATCCTTTGCTTTTGAGCCTGCTGTGACCAAGCGGCCAGATTGGCGAGGTCATCTGTTGGGCATGCGTGCGTGCGTGCGTCGGGGAGGGATGCGGTTTCAATATATTTCGGTGATTTATGGGGTATATTAAAGGACGCACACTTAATATGTGAGATGGGGATTTGGGCTGTGTAAACCTGGTTGAGTGGGACCCTCTGGGCAGACAGTTGGGGGGAAATCACCCCGCCCTTTTTGAAAAGTCCCGTGGGGAGAATTGTGTGGATAGATGCCCTTGGTCTTTCTTTCTGAGTTTGTTATCTTGATTTTGATTTTCTTCTGTGGGAGAGGGTGTTGTATCCCACGCCCCATTGTTGAGTGTTTATCTGCCGACGCGTCCGTTCTTTGCGTTGCTGGGTTGGACTCGTGGAAACCCACCGGGGTTTTGATACTTGGATAGATTGCGAGGTGCTGTGTGACCGAGGGCTATGACCGCCTCATCAAATTGCCCGCCACCGCCGGACTGGTCGTCGTGACTCGGTTGTCGCGTCGGGGGTGTGGGGGGAACGCTCGGCGTTGCGAGGGAGGACCGGTTCGGTTGTCCCCGTGGCTTTTTGGCCTTGGCTAAGGGAGGTTCGTCTTCCAGTCTGGTTTTCTTGGGTTGGGGCTGGGTTGGGTTGAACCGGCTGGCGCAGGGCTGTTGGATTTTGACTGAGGAAGGGACGAGGCGTGTTTTCTTTTCTCCGTTGGCTGGGTTCCATTACCACAACGAGTCGCGTGAGCCGTTATCAGTTTCAGTTTCAAACAACTTTGGAGGCGCTGCAACGTCCGCACGCACGCACACCGGTCTTTTACAGCTTGTGGGAAGCCCATCCTGGCGTTGGCGCGCTGCGGCATGTCTGCATCAGGAAGTTGGAAAAGAAGGTGTCGTCTTCTTGCAGAGCACGCACGCTGCGGCGCGTTCAATGGCAGGCACATCGGATGAGCCATCGGAGGATGGCGTCTCGTGTCGTCGGTGACCCTTTGACGCAATCATCTCGATGGATGGCTTGCGGGAGGAAGGGTGGCTGACCGACGCAGTGATGACCGGAGAGCGTAACGTTTGTTCTATCGACACAACAGCAAGATGACCGGTCAACGACTGAACGGTGCGGTGCTGTGGGCCTTGGAGGGCCGTGATCTGACGTCCGGATCGGAACGTTGCTGGATATAAAGTTGTCGAATCTCGATGTCCTCTGATGGTTTGTCTCGACGTCCCGCAGATGTTTTCTTTTGACTTCTTGATATCTCTCATCTGTCTCAGCTAGAATCCCGCCGCTCCCACACTGTCTTGAACTCCGGAGCCCCCCCTCGGACCCAGAACCATGGTTGGCTTCCGAGAGCTCGCCCTCTTCGTGGGGATCGTCCTCACCTGGGTCAGCGCTGCCCCTGTGATCGACAAGCGAGCAGCGCGTGTCCTCCCTGGCAAGTATATCGTCACACTCAAGCCCGGTGTCTCAGTCGATATAGTCGGTACCCACTTACGATGGGTTCGGGACATTCACACACGGAGTCTTTCTCGTCGAGACACGGCTGGGGTAGAAAAGGTCTTCAATGTTGAGGACTTCAACGCCTACGCCGGCACGTTCGACAGCGCCACCCTCGCCAAGATCCGCGAGAGCGAAGATGTTGCCGCTATCGAGCCCGACATGATCTGGCATCTCGACAGCACTTTCGTTACCCAGGCTGCCTCCACCTGGGGCCTCGGCAGCATCTCCCACCGCGAACCCGGTCACACAAACTACATCTACCACCCCTCCGCCGGCCAGGGGACCTTTGCTTACGTCATTGACTCCGGCATCCGCACAACGCACTCCGAGTTCGAAGGCCGAGCATACCTCGGCTATAATGCCATGCCCGAGACTCCTTTTGTGGATAGTCTCGGCCACGGCACTCACGTCGCCGGAACCATCGGCGGGAAAACATACGGCGTCGCCAAGAAGACCACCCTCATCGCCGTTCGCGTCTTTGACATTGATGAGGTCGCAACCTCCATCGTAATGGACGGCTTTACCTGGGCCATCCAAGACATCATCACCCAGCGCCGCACCAACTCCTCCGTCGTCAACATGTCCCTTGGCGGCCCCTACTCCGCCGCCTTTAACCTTCTCATGTCGACTTCCTCATCCCTCGGCATCCTGTCAGTCGTTTCGGCCGGAAACGATGGTATCCTCGCCTCAGAGCAATCTCCCGCTTCTTCACCTGAAGCCATCACCGTCGGCGCTATCGACGCAACTAACACAAAACCTCAGTTCTCCAACTACGGAGATGCAGTCGACATTTTTGCACCAGGCGCGGATGTGCTGAGCGCATACATCACTGACGACACGGCCACAGCCCGGGGGAGAGGCACAAGCATGGCTGCACCACATGTAACGGGAGCGATACTGGCTTTGAGGGCGATGGAAACGAACTACAAGGGTGGGATGGCAACTTTTGCATGGAAGATCATGGACCTGGCCACGAAGGGCGTGCTGAAGAGCATAGGGGAAGGAAGTCCAAACTTCTTGCTGTACAATGGGAGCGGCGCTTAAACCGACGAATGGGAGGAGGGTGTCTGACATTGTTTCGATAGGTTAGTTGTACAGAGTGTAGATGGCGTTGTGGGTGGGTATGTTGGCTTCAGCTTCGGGCATCTCGGTCAGTGGCGTTTCCGTCTCAGTCTGCCTTTCCTTGGATAGATCAGAACGGTTTCGGATTTCTGAATAGATCGTCGTAATGCAATGCATCCCTTTTGGTAGCCTCGATAACTCCATGGTTCCCCCTCGCGACCGAGACATTTCCCCGGCCCCTCGGAGACAAGTCCCCTGAGGCGTGCAGGCGCGTGGGCAATGCCGTCCACTCGTAAACCTGGGTGTGTGGCGGCGCTGAAAAAAATAAAAGACAGGTATGCAAATACTTGGGAACGTGGCTGCCATGATTGGCAGACCATGCATGACAGTCAATGCCGCGATGCCAGTAACCCATCACATTGGGTAACCCCCCACCACGCTCACCTCAGCCGCCAGTGAAGTGTGGCGTCGGATATCGGCCGCCCACCAGGACTGACCCGTCGAGGAAAATGAAATATTTACTGCAGTGCTGGTGGCCATCGATAGTGGGAATGATAGATAAGGTATTGTGTTGTTTGTCTGTCTAAATCAACAAACCCTGAAAGTTATTTTTCGACTGCCTTTTCAGCAACATTGACCGCGAAACCTGGAATGGGCGTTAATAGTGCCCCTCCCAGCAACAATTTTCGTCCCACACCAACCTGAGACCAGCTGAGCAACCTGGCTCTCGCGCCCACACGTTCCAGACCGTGCCAGCTTTTGCCACCCCCCAAAAGGAAATTCCCAGGGTAACGGCAACTGCTCGATCGCGGTGCTTCGGCTGACGCCCAATCATCGCAGGCACCCACCGAGAAAATCACATTACCCGCACCGCCGCACCGGAGGGATTTCCGATCCGAATATAACTTCACCGCTGCTGTTCAGGGAACGCCACACTACGTCACACTCAGCAAGCCATTATGGACGCCGCCAAGCTCGGGGGGGCTAGATTATTCACTGAAAGTGCCGGTGGCCGTCGATGTTGGGAACGATATCTTGGATAAGGTGACTGATTAATTGTTCTGTTTGCCTCCATCAAGATCCGAAAGTTCAAATCTCCTGCTTACTAAAATAACACTACTGGGAGAGCTGGAATGGGACGTCAGTAGTAGGCCCCCCCTCCCCAAGAATAATTCTCGTTGACTCCACAACCCAACCTGAGACTAGCGGAAAAGTCCGTCTCACGCCCGCACAGTTCTAGATTGCTCTGGCCCAAACCATCAAAACACAAATAGCACCCGTTGTGCAATTCCGAGCTATTGCCCATGATGACAAGCGCAGAGTCAACCAAAGCGTCAAAGGTGTTAGGGAACTCGATCCCTTGCGGGACAGCGTACTCATCGGCAGCAGGTGCAGAAGCAAATATGCTGGGAGAGGTCGTAAAGGGAAACGAAGCATCTGCATCGGACGCGGTTGAAGTGGGAAGCACAGCATTCAAGATCGATGGAATGATAGGTTCGCACAACGAGGAAGAAGTTGATTCACCGGGGGTTTGGCCAAATCCTCTGTCAGGACTTGCCCTCTCCAAAATTGAAGACACGTCTGACCAGCTCCTGAGATTCTCAAGCCCCAGGATTCGGTTGCCGTGAGGTGATATCTGACCGACGGCTTCGAACGCCATCCGGACAATCTCATCCTCGGGACTATCGACGTATGGCAAGCTGGGAAGGGGGTCACCAGGGAAGAGAGTGGTGAAGATGTCGTACCAGCGGTCCTCGGTGTTGCTGCGTTGGTACTTGAAGTGACAGCCACATGAGCCCTCGCGGCGGTCTTTGGAACGCCCCCGCCTAGACTCGAGATCTCTCACCCGGCGAGGTCGCGTTTGCTTGATGGGATGGGAGTCGAAGTCGGTATTGGAGTGGCGGTCGATGCTATTCTCCGAGCCTAAGCGGCCGCCGCAATCTGGACATCGGTTGTGGTACCGGCGGACGTGTTGTCGGACGAAGCTCGGCGTGGTGAGCTGGTAGCGGTACAGACAGTGCAGATTGTGTATTGGGTCGCGCTTGTAAAAGGGGCAGGCAAAATGGGGACCACTGCTAACCCTCTCTTGCCCGTGTGCCCGTCGCTTCCCTGGTCGGTCGTCGCCTTCGCTGGACTCAGACTTTCGGCGAACGCTCATGCTGTGCAGACTGGAGTCGGCGCTGACACTGGTTAGAAGTCAATACACCAGATCGTTTCGAGGGAAGGCGATGCAAGGGCAGTACGTACCCTTTTTTCTCCTGGGCAACAGGAAACCGGGGCCTTTTTGTTGGGAACCCCTCTCGGTGATGGTGGGGTTGTAACAGACGAAAGCTGGGGACAGTAAGAGCTGACTGCTAGTAACAGCAACCAAGAGAGAAGTAAAAACTGTTGTGTGAGAAGCGTATTCCTGAAGACGGTTCTGTCAAAAGATATCTTGGTGAGTAAAATTTTTCTGTTCCCATCTTGGGGGAAATGAGTGGTGGCAGTGAACTGTTTGTTGAAACGCGGACGCTCGCCTTTGGAGGAGGATGACGTAGAGAGTGAGGTACACCTGCACAGTGTGGGAATAGCGCAAAGGAGTTTAAGACTGTGGGAATAGTCGCACACATGCAGGATGTCACAGTGTGAAAAATTGTCCAACTATCTCTTACTACCCGTCGCGAGGGCTTGCCGACCGAATTGACCAATCCGACAGCTTCAAACTGCTCACTTGCAAAACCTCCATTCCCAGCGACGATGCGCAAACGCAGCTGTTTGCTTTTCAGGTCCGCCGACTACCACGCCAGCAGCATGGGACCTCATCATTCATTTCTCCTGTTCTTCTCCTTCTTTTCGAAATCAGCATCCTGTTTTCTCGAAGCGCAGCGATTCAGTTGTTTTTCTCTTCCCAAGCAAAAGCAACGCATTAGATCTTCATCTGCATTCGCATCTGACGTTTCATCTCCACACAAGCAACCTAGCACGCTGGTACCTTCCCGAAAAATCCATCATGGCGCTTGTTTGCCCAGTCTACCGGCGCGCTCCGCTGCAGCACGCTGCATGCGCCCACCTCCAGCTCAAGCGGCCCAAGGACGTCAAGGAGCATCTCACCATCCGCCATGTTCGCCAGCTGTATTGTCCGACATGCGGGCGTCGCGGATTCGAAGATGAAGCGGCGCGGGACGCCCATAGAGACGCCCGCCAATGCAGCGCCCCAGATGGCGGGGTCGTGTTGATTGAGGGCCTCAACGAGGGGCAGCTCTCGAGGCTCAAGAAACGCGCCAAGCGGGGCGACTCGGTCGAGGACCAGTGGGCCGCCATTGACACCATCTGCCATCCCGGCGCGGACCGACTCCCCGCTGCCGCGGCGTTCCAGGGCGACGACTTCGAAGAGGCCATCCACACCATGGTGGGGCAGTTCAATGGGTCGGATGCCTTTGAGCAGGCCGTCTACGAGGGTGTCTCTGCCAACGATCCCCAACAACGTCAAATGGTTCGTGCGGCGGTCGAGGGGTTTCTTAACGCATTTCTCCGCCATAAAGCCACCGTCATTGGTGACACCGCACCGCCCCTCGTCCGCTTGTCGAGCCCCAACCAGAACTCCCCGGCGGTCGCAGCCGCCCCCGCCGCTGGCCATCGTGCCGGGGCCGGGGCCGGGGCCCCCGCAGCCCCGATCGCAGGCAACCCCACTCCCCACAACCCCCAACCCGAGACAGCTGCAGGCGCCAACGCGCATCCTGCCCGTGGCTACGGAGGGTTACGGTTTCCCGCCAACGATTTTCCCGTAGACCCGGCGCTTTGGGGCCTTGGCGCGATGATGCAAGCTCCGAACGCCATCAACACGAACGCGGGCGGGCACGACGATTTCTTCGGCCCCGCTAGCCGAACCGTCAATCCCAACGACATCTTCGATGCAGAGATTGAGGCTCGGCTGATGGCCTACAACGGTCGCCACGTTTCTCCGAATGGTGGCGATCAGAATTAGAGGTTTTGCATCGTCATTCTAGAAAGGGAAAAGGGCGCCTTCATCATCAGTTTGTGTTTTCTTTGGTTATGAGCAAATGACGGAAGTAGAACTTGCCTTTGACGCTCCAGGGTTCGCCTTTTGGGCTCGGTTCATTCACTGGGGCATCACCGTGCCCTGTCTTGGATAAAAATGCCTGGGGTTTGTTGAATGTGGTCTCAATTTGGCTCGACGCCACTATATCTTCTTTGTCCGTTCATATTCCGATGCAGTCCTAGAAGTACAAGTCTTCTATATCTTTATACAGCCATCCCAACGCCCAGTGAACATTCTCTTGCTGTACCTTGTGGTATCTCTTCACCCAATTTGCCATCGAGGCCAACCCAAAGTCAAATCCCAATCCCCGCCTGCTCCACCATCTTCTGCAAAATAGATGCCTGCACCTGCTCCAGGCTATCCTCATCGTCGGCTTCGTCCGCCAATAGGGGCTTCACCAATCCCGGTCCCGCCCTTTTCCACCACCGACGCAGCGCGACGAGCTCCCTCTCAGCAGGGGAAGACATGTACACGGACTCGGGCCTCTTGGCGCCGGGAAACAGCATGTCCCACATGCGTAGCCAGCTCCTCTCCTGGTGTTTGGGCCCGCGCCGCGACGCCGCGACTTCGTATTGCGTCAGCAACTTGGGTAGTGTGTTGTCAGGCGTGTCCACGTCAGCCCGGTGGTGCAGGTAAACATGGTACCGCGCCGCCAGGGAGCTGCGGAGAGTTACGCCGTACCCGCAGGCATGAAAGCGTTTGGGATCGTTTTTGTAAAAGGGACATGCGATTGCTCTGCGGAGCCAGGCGGGGTTCCTGCGAGACTGGCGCCGACGGGCAGCGTCGTCGCCGGTGCTGGTCCCGCTTGTGCTGGATTCGTCTTGTGTATAATCTGAGAGGGAACAGGAACCGTCAGTGGTAGGGGGCGGTGATGGTTTCGGCGCGAGAGAGAGGTGGTGCAAGTCTTGGGATGTGCAGGATGTGCGGTAGGCTTGGAGACATTGCGATGCCCAGGTCGCGACAAAAGGAGTCAGTGGGTCATCTTGGGCGAGGTCATCGGGGTTTTCGGGCTTGTCGTGCTTTGTGAGGTAACATACGTCGACGACGCCGTTGGGATCAGATCCCCGAGGGCAGCGATCTGTCGCGCACATTCCTTGGCGATGGTGTTCTGGTGGTTTGTGCTGGGCAGAGTGGCAATGAATCTTCTGCGAAGAGGTCCGAAATGAGTGTAAAGAGGCCTGAGTTGGCGACTCTCATCCTGGGCGACAGGAATGGCAATGGGATACATGCCAATTTTATATGGGTTTCTTTCGTGTTCGCCAATGGGCCCCAGGTCGCGGCTCCTCAAGGGTGATGACCTGCCTCAGAATTGCCCTGGCTTGGCAGTGGAAAACTCACCTGGTATGACGCTGGCACCCGCACCGGTCGGATGCGAACGGAGTGCGTCTTCTGATTCGCCCTCCGGTCAACGTACCAGCGGAGTGCCATTCCACAAGTGTGTGATTGAGGGCGTTGGACAAAGCGGCGCCAAACTCTCAGCCTGAAAGTCCACAACTGTGGGCTTGCCTTGCAGGCATTTGCCTCCTGGCGCAGCCAGTTGCGCAGGTGGGAAACCCGATGCAAAATGCCAGTGGGGGGATTCAGCATGCCTAATGCCTATCAGGCCCCAGTGAGCTTGCTAGGTACATCTGCCTGTTCAATCAGGGCGCGGATCACCGAGCTTGAGAAAACGCGACTGCTCGCCTTTCGTCTGTTTCCGCCCCATTGTAACCGAGCCCGGCCCGAGCTGATTACGGATTACACCATCAAATGGTACCAAACGAAACCTTACGACCTGGGTTGTTCCACCGCCACCCCCCCCCCCCTAGCTGATGCATATCGACGCATCATCGGTTTTACTGTCTACCTAACTTGCATTTGTGCAGACGCGACTGGATGCCTTTTCTTTTTTGAACGCTCTCGGCTTTTCGAATCGCAGGCTGAGTCAAGTCGGGAATTTTCCAAGACGCTCCAGCCTAGACAGGGGATCGGTACCGACGATTACGCCGATATTACCGATTTAAATACGTACCGAACCAAGAAGGCATCTCACTTCTCCTATCTCAAGGCAACACTGCTGAAGGAAGGAATCGGTGTGTCTAGTCATCGGCATGATCGGCAAGACTGCCGAGAAATAGCCATTTTAAAGAAAAGGCACCCCAAAGCGTTGCCGCCGATGCCTACCTGGGTTGAACAGGTACATGAGGAAGGTGAGATTTGGAAAGACTCCGCGTTAAAAGTGTCACAAGCTCCCCCTCCCCATGAGCTTATGTTGCCTCCAATCAAGTCGGCAATTGCCTTCAAACAATCTCTTACCGGGACCTTATAGTCAGTGTCTGGCCGGCCGGCCTATTTCCCTGCCAGACGGCGTGAGGCATGAGATGCCCAAACTCCTAAATAACACGTCTGCATGTCTTGAAGGTTCTCAAGGTCATAGAAACGCTTAAAAGTATTCAATTGGACTTGGTCCATCGCAACAGTGTCGGTTCAAACTTCGAAGTGCGCTGCAGGCCCCCACGTGGCCCTCTTGATCACCTCTGACAGCTGTGCGATGAAGTCTCAGCAAGCGCTGTCCTGATCCGGTATACTACAACCTGTGATACCAGCTGAGCGCCCGCACGACTCCAAACCGCGCCAGTGTTTGCTACCGTGATTGCCCAAGGCAACGACAACCCGTGCTTCGCCTGACGCCCAATCATGATTCATCACAGCAGGCACCGACCGAGAAAGCTACATTCCCCGCACCAGCCGCCGCCGCACAAGAAGAAATTCCGATCCGAATATAACACTCCCACCAGCGAGTTGACCGCTGCTCAACAAACGCCGCACTGCGTCAAACTCAGCAAACCATCATGGACGCCGCCAAGCAAGACGCCTCCTCGGAGAAGAGCGTGGACAATCTTCCTAAATTCCAGTCCGTGTCGCCGGTTTTCGGAGTCTTGCCGGAGAATCTTGGCCGTTGGCTGGAGCATTATCAGAAGCTTGGCTTTGAGGTCCGGCGCTACGGCGATCAATATGGATTTGCCACGCGGGACGGGATTCAATTGCATGTCAATGTCAATCCGGGGCATGACCCGTTGAAGACAGCCGGTTGTGCGTATCGTGGGTCTCCCCTTTCCGCCGTATGGCTTCTGATGTGTTCATCCATAGTTTTGTTTCCAGAGAAACCGCTGACGGGTATATACCAGTGTACGTTGAAGACGCGGATGCGCTGCACGCGGTTTGGTCAAAGGTTGGGGGAGCGGTGCGCCATGTGGCTCCGGCAGATACAGGCTATGGGTTGCATGAGGGAGCCCATATCGATCCAGATGGGAACTTGATTCGGTTTGGCTCGCGGAATGCGGGTAAGGCTTGAGGTTGATGGGGATATGCTGGAGGGTGGTTGGTTCGTTTCTCACATACAAAGCGGGAAGTCAAGTTGAGGTCAAGGAATGAATTCAAGGATATCCAACAGTGGTAGTTCGTTCTACTCGCCACGCGTTTCCAATAACAGTCGCCCATATCCAATCGGGGAGAGAGTCTCTTCCAGCTTACTTCATGATGTTGGCAAACTCCTGGTCTGAAGAGGGCATGGTGTTAGCCAGGATCACAGATAGCATTGCATACACTCACAATCAATGTGTCCATCCCCGTTGCGGTCAGCAAGCTTGACCATCTCATCGAGCTCAGCATCGGTCAAGTTCTCGCCCAGAGAGCGAAGCACATTGCGCAGCTCCTCGGTCGAGATGGTGCCGCTGCCGTCCTTGTCAAACACCTTGAAGGCATTGAGGAGCTCCTGCTCGGTGTCGGTCTCGCCAACCGCCTGGGACATGAGGTTGAGGAACTCTGCAGCGTGTCAATATCATCCTTGGGGGCAAAACAACCAGGGGCCCCCACCATCAAAGCAGATGACGCCGTCCTTGTTCACATCGGCCTCGTTGACCAGATCCTGAAGCTCGGCATCGCTGGGGTTCAAACCCAGCTCCTTCATGACATTTCCGAGTTCGGCAGCGGTGATATCCCCTGTTGATTGGAGTTAGCTAACGAGCAAGGCACGTCCGCTTGGCTGGTAGATGCTGACCAGTGTGATCCTTGTCCTGTTTGCAGCAGCGCGATCACGCGCTTTCGCGTCAGCAAAGTGCACTTCCACGCAAAAGAACAATGCCGTGCAGCCGCCCCAACTAATGCAGTTTCCTAGCGGCGCACACGGCATGAGCAGCACGCACAAAGACATCGAAGACGGCCTTGAACTGGGCGACTTGGTCGTCGCTCAGCGTCGGGTGCTTCTTGGTGGGGGCCTAAAATGAGGGGTCAGCGCTGTGACGTCGCGTGGTCAGAGCTATCCAAGGGTGCGACCGACCATGGTAGTAACTGCAGATAGAGGTTCCAAAAGGCCAAAAAAGAATGTATATGTCAATCTATATCCAAAATGCGAAGGCGAAGGGACAGAGTCGCAGGGCAACAGAGTTTATCTGTCTGGTGGAGAGGGGTCTCGGTCTGGTTGGGACGCAGGTCAGACAACCAAGCCTAAAGCACGTGCTTGCCCAATCCTGCCCGACATTGAGCTGAGGCCTGGGCAGAATCGTGTTTCAGAATCGACCCCGCGGATCGTGATTCGCGGGATATTCCGAAGTGATGCCGGGGACCCTAACCCTGGATCTTGAAGACTCCGTCAGTTGAAGACAAAGACAACAACGTCAGTTTCAACGACAATAGACAAGACTACGAAAGAAAGACAGCTATCTGACAATACCATTGTATCCAGTAGTCTCCAGCTATTTTTCATTTTCCCCTGAGCTCCCGGAAGCACAATGAGGTGAAGCGGAGTGAGTCGCCGCGGAAAGAGCGGAAAGTCTGGCCGCTGTTCAGACTGAAGACTCGGACTCAAAAGTGCAGCAAATCAGCGGAGACCACACAGCACGACACAAGAGGAAAAAGTTACTCTCTTTGGTCTTACGGATCCCCGCCGGTCCGGCACTCTCGAGCTCGCCGAGTCCGCTTCATTCACCGGCTCTTGCTTCTTGAAAACTCGAATTTTCGTCTCTTCCAACTTCAGTTTCAACTCTCCATGTTCACCACCACACAATCCGTCGCAACACAGAAAGTTCCGAAGATTGTTCAAAATTTCTGACGAAAACGCGGTCACCACCTCAATCCTACCAGCCACACAACCTTCCGTCGCAACTTTCTACGAGAATTTCGTCCCATCTCGCCGACGACGCGCTTCTCCCCGGCTACCGCCTCCCGCAAAAACAAAACAGAAAAAACTCGGCCTCACGGAAAAAGAAAAAAAAAATGAGCATCCAACTCTCCCCCTCCTCCGGCAACCTCCCCATCTCTTCCTCAGCCTACCTCCCTCCTCTCCCCTCTCCCGTCCTCGAAACCATCGAAACCCACTCTCCCTCCAAGCACCCTCCCGAATCCAAGATGGCTTCCGACGGCAGTGCGTATCATCCTCTCCTTTCCCCTGCCGCAGATCAAAACTAATCTCGTACACGCAGAAATCATCGACTGGCCTGTCCTCCGCAAAAAAGTCTTCCGCAAAGGACCGTGGCTTCCCTCTAACAACTACATCACCCTCATCGCCTGCGACTTGGTCGACCAAGCTGTGAAGAAGTTGCCTCTCGAGAAGCTGTACCGGATGGTGTTGGCCGAGTGGTCCGATGTCAAGGCGAATAGACGCCCCGTGTTGGATGATAGGAAGGTGTTCTTCTATGAGATGGTGTTGGAGTATGTCGAGGGTATGTGGGAGCTTCCTTTCTCTTCTCCTGGTTCGTCGGGGTGAGGATACTGTGATTGGTGGGCAATGGGGTTATTTAGAGGCTGTGCTGATGAGATACAGAGCTGCTTGCCGCCGAGGAGAAGAAGGAGGCCATGGACGTTGATCGCGAGGCGTATGTGAAGCAGTCGAGTACGGAGGAGTCGCGGTCGACTTGTGAGTTCTTTGGATCGTTGGGTTTGATGTTGATCCATGCTAATTGGAGGTTTTGTCAAGATTACAGCGACAGCGACAGCGACGACTCGCCGGTTTCTGAGATTGATTGGGAGATGATCGCGGCGGCGGCAGCGGCGGACGAAGACAAGACGGAGGAGGCCGTGAAGACGGAGGAGGGCGAAAAGGCGGAGGGTAGCGAATAGATTTCCGTTGGGGAGGATGGAGTTGGCCGTGTGCCTGCCATTGGGAGGGAGTCTCTGTTTGGAACGGCGCTTACAGTCGGCCCGGTGATCTCGCCATTGGATCCGAAAACTGGGTAGTTCTCAGTCCAACCGGTCTGTTGGGTGTGGATCGAGATGTTGTAGCGGAAGCCTTGGGAGTTTGCTTGGTTGTTTGATACCATCAAAATGAACATGTCACGGTTCAGGGTGATACTCTTTCGTTGCAAGTCATCCTTGCAGAGATATTCATTGTGCGCTGATGATTCGGCCATCAGAATCTTGAGATTGGAGTGGTGTTTCTACGAGCTAGTCTAAGTATAATGTGAATCTATATTCGTGCTCTCAGTCGGGCGCCCAATGGCCCCGAATCAAAATGCCACACACACACACAACCTTGAGTGAGAATCCCCACCTACTTAACCCAGAAACCAGAATCCTCCGTGAACTTCATGATACGGTCATGCAGCTCCCCACTCCTCACCGCCTCATAAATCTCGCTCGCCATGGTTCCGAGAATCTTCGTACGGGCCGCTAAGTCATTGTGCTTGCTTCCTGTGTTGTTGGCTCCGTGGCCATTGCTACCCGAGCCATTTGTTGTGGCTCCGTTGCTCTCCCCGTTGACCCCCACACCATTGCTGGCCCCCTTTGACTTCTGCCACTCAGAGGAGCGGAGCAGCAGAGGAGGGTGGTCGACGACCCCACGGTTGAGCGGCACCCGAAGATCCTTTCTCACGAACTCGTAAACGACCTTGGATGCTGGACTGAGAAATTCCGCCGTTGTTTGGCTCTTGAAGAGACTCTGTCGCGCCTCATGGTATTGAGAGTCCAGTTTCGACGCCGTCGTCTGCTGAAACTTGATCAAGTTCTCAAGACTTGGCGCGGCTTTCGGATTGAGAGCAGAGGCAAGGTTCTCCATAAACCCTCCCATTGCCTCCCTTGTCGCGGTCGTGGCCCGATCGGACGTATCGGCGTGGGAGAGTTCATCCCATCGCTTCATCACTGCCTCTCCATAATCCGCGAGGACCTGGCGCTCTACCCCCGGGAAGCATCCCGATCCTACCCCAGTAATCATACCAATCATATCTTGGCGGAACTGGACCTGCATGCAACGCAGGTCTAGCGCTTGGCAAAGGGCGCAGATATAGGTGGCAGCCATCAGGGACAGAACCTCGACTGCCTCGAGAGCATAGCGAGCTGCGGCAAGCGCCATGGAGTTGACTGACTGATTTGTCATCTCGGCAACTTGGACATGGGTGCTAATGGGACGAGCGAGATAGGCCAGCTCGGCCATGTAAGCAGCCATATTCACGTCGAAGCCCTTGAACGTGAAAGATTTGCTGGGCTCATCTGCGCTCAGATTCGGTGGGAGGCCTTTGTTGGTCATGTTGTTGATGAGCTCTGAGCTCTGGGCAAACAGCAGTCGACCTAGGTTCTGTAAAGCCGTCATTGTCTTCTCCATTGCCGAGGTGATGGCCATGGCTTGGAAGTTGCCACCATGGTGAACGCGTCCCGACGCTACGTCGATCAGCGGGTTATCTGTGGTCGAGTTCACCTCCGTTGCCACTTGGCGGGTCGCGAGTAGAAGGTCTTCAAGTTGGGGACCAATGCACTGAGGCGCGGTGCGCAGGGCGTACCGGTCCTGGGCGAGACCAATGTGCTCTGGGCCGCGATCCGGTGACAACTTCGAGCCAGTGATGAATTTGAGAATGTTGCCCGCAGCCTCGGCCTGGCCAGCGTGGGGACGGATTGTTGAGATGAAGGGATGATAGTTGTGAGACGTGCCTGCAAGTGCCTCGGTTCCCATGGCCGTCAATAACTGGGTCAACAATGCCAGCTGGTTTGCCTGGTACATGACAATGCATGCAGCTGCGCAGCTTGGTGCCGTCCCGTTTGTGATTCCCAAGCCTTCTTTGGCTTGAAGCCGGACAGGTGTCAATCCTGCCTCCGAAAGGACCTGACTGGCAGGGAGGATCTTCTTCTCCTGCTGGCTACCCTTCCCAACTCTAATAAACACGTCCGGATTACCCTCAATGGCGCCGGCGATATAGGATAATGTCGACAAATCTCCCGAGGCGGAGATGCTGCCGCGAAGAGGCACAACGGGCGTCATGTCTTTGGCGAGAAGCTGCATGATCGTGTCGATGACGCTCACTCGAACTCCCGAGTGGCCTCGCATGAGTGAATTGCAGCGGATCAACATGGCAGCCTTGACAATCGGGGTTGGCAGGGCATGACTGCGGAGCAAGTCATTCTCACGTCTTGGCTTGCCGTCTTTGTCGGTCTGCAGCAGGATGCCGACGTTGAGGTGCTGAATTGCTGCACTCTGAAGACGCTCAAAGTCGTCGGTGCGGGTGTCAGCACTTCCGCCAAAGCCGGTGTTGACGCCATAGATGACACGACCATCTTTCAGTTCACTTTCGAGGAACTCGACGCTTCGGTTGACAAGGTCGAGGACCTCCGGCGCATCTGTGAGGCGTGCCGTTGTGCCGTAGCTGCAAATTGGACTCAGCGTTCGCTCGCGCAGTCAGATCCCAACAGTCCCTAGCACTGACCATGAAACGGCAACGACCTGGGCGATGGTGAGATCTTGGCCGTTCAACGACTGGACACCTTTTCCGGCGATGGCTGCTTGCAGTTCTGCCCACTCTCCGTAGACTGCCCGGGCGTAGGGGCTGCATGTACTGTGCATTTTTAGTATTCTGGGTCGAAAAAGCTGATGCAGTGTAGATCGGTGAGATGTGGAATGAAAGAGGATAGAGGGGCCGGAATGAAAGAAGGTGTGGCTTCTCAGTCGATAAAAAGATACCTCAAGTGATCATGAGATCGTGTGGCGGTGGAGAAACCTTAGTTCGCACCTTCCTTCAGGAATTGACGATGGAGTGAATTCTGGAGGTTCTTTTGCAATCGGTGACCATTCACAGGGCAAAATTGTTTAGTGGGGAAGTAGCGGTGGCGTTTTTAGCGCGCACAAGCCGGCGTGCCACGAAATCGGCCTACCATCCCAACTCCGGCAGCGACACCGCTTGATTCCAAACCCACATGCACCTCATCCCACGGCGCTGGACTTCCCGTCGTACAAGCTGCCCATCTTGGAAGGCCAAGGCGTCCGACGCCTCCAATGACGGGCTCAAACTCGCTTGTTACGAGCACTTTGTCCCCTGCAGGCGTTTTGACCATTTCATCTCGGGTTAGCAACTTTTCGCAGAGAAGGCCGCTACCGCCGAGCAGCTCGTGGCGGCGAGCACTGCATCCAATCCGACCCATAGCCGACTGCCGACTCTTGGTTATTGGTAGACGCCAATGCAGGGTGGAAGAGACGTGTGGATTAGGCAAGGAGATAACAAACGACTTAAGTCTATATAGCGCGTGGGGTATAAGGATGCTAATTAGGATATACAGTATGGACAAATCATTAAGACGGTCGTGACGTTTCATGGCGTTCCACCCCTCTGCCCCTTTCCCCAACATCCGGCACTCATCTCGCCCCTCCTGCTGCGTCTCCCACCCATCGATAACCTCAGCGACGCGGCGCAGCAACCAGCTAGACCTGAGTGACGCTGATCTCATTCGAGCTCTTGGGTAAGCCCTGAGCTTCAGGTCCTGTTGTCAACCAGAGACCGCCCTCTTGCCTCTTGCCCAGCTTGTAGATCAACACAAAGACGAGAACCGAGAGGATGCGAGTGATGATGGTATCCGCTACGAACCATGCAATGGGGTCCCAGTTATAGGCTCCACCGAGGAGACTGAAGACAATCCCCACCACGCTCCAAATAAACACGAGAAAGTTGACGCTGGCGATAGCGGCGATATAGTTGCCGACGGCCTTGTACGCACCGCCGGCGTCCCTCCGTGTGCCGTGACGCTCAATCCACGACGAGATGGTGTTGGCGAGCCCACCGATGACGAGAAGACCAATGATAGCAACCCCCATCGAGCCGTAGACGAGGATGCGCTCCTCACGCAACAAAAACGGGCCATTGCCGCGTGCAACTTGATAGATGACCATCAGGGCAAACCCCAGGAGGATGATCAGGACGGACAGGACGTCGATGAAAATTCGGTATGCCTTGCCCCCCTGCTGCTTCACAGCCATTTTGGTTCCGGTAATGAGTCTCGCGATGGATGACATCAAAACCGCGAGGGAGGTAGCATCCAAGAAGCTGCTCACGTATGAGAGACGCCAGTTATGGATCGAGTTCGATCGTCGATGTGACGCATGCGCGGCTAGCTGGGTTGCATTCACCGCCATGGAGAAAAGAAAGACACTAACGAGCAATCAGTGCCTACACAGAGTCATGGGAGAGAGGAACCGTGACACATACATGGCCGTGAGCGGAAGCGCAAACTTGAACCAGAGGAAGCCCTCTCGGACTGCCCCCGAGTGATGTTTCAAGTTGGCATTGCGGAGGACGAGCACTCCCAGCCCGGCGAGGGCGATGAAGGAGATTGCATTGGCGGCAACGACGACGCCTTCGTAGGCAAGAATGGAAGTATTGCGATACGACATGCCCGGTTGGTGGTTTTGCGGAAAAGTAAGGGTGTGTTGTTTGAGTCTGAATGCGTTGACACTAAACGGCTTGCAGATGGGATGGTGGTGATAGTTCAGCTGCACAAACGATGCGGCAAAAGCGTCAAAGATATGCTCTCTGGAGATTCATTGGCCAACACATGGTGGTTTGATGTTCTGCCCAACCGCCAAGACAAGAGGGGCTGAGGCCCATCTTCAACTGGTCTAGGCAAAATCCTTCGACCCAAAAGCCAAGACCACACTCCAATAAAATTGAGAGGCCTCCGTCAATTCACAGGGCGGCCGACATCAAAATCCAACCCTACCCCGTCAACTGCGCTTCACAGCCACTGCCCAGGAGGAGCAACCCCTCGCAAAACCCACTGTTGACGGGCTGCAACGTGCCGACTTCCCATCTCGAGGTAGCAGCGGCCGACAGTCGCGACACTTTTCAACGGAGTCTTTTTGCGAAACCCTTGGTGCCACATCGATCATACCGTGCCGGTAACACAGCCATCGGTATACCATTCAATGTTGAAAGTTTCGAGTCCAGCAACTGGCCCAACCAAAAGCACACAGCAACAGAGCCGTATCAGGTTTCACTTCCCGTACCCAAGCACGAGCGCTAGCGTTGGCGTGACGGGCAGAATGGGACGTGGACGAAAAAGACCCTTACATGGGCAATTTACCCGCCCAAGGCTGCGCAGTAGTGGTCAGGAGCTTCGCCTGCTCCTATTGAAACTTTGTTGACTTGATGGTTTGCCTCGTGAGAGCCCGGTCTCGTGAGGGTTCTTGGTGTTGAGGTGGCGAGACGAAGCCACTCTGTGCCGGCTCACTACCAAGACCTGCCATATACGGAAGCGAGCAAGTGAGGAGATCTATGACGATCACCCTTTATGACGGCTTCACCGAAGATTCTCTTCTTCTGAATTTCCAGGCTGTGTAACAACGTCCAAGGTCCAGAAAGAAGCGGAGGTGATCGGTGCCGCGAACAGACAGGAAGCACGGGGACATGCCTCGCGGTCTCCGCTTTGATTCAAGGCACCACTTGGGATTGTGGCATTGCTCTGGAGTAGCATGTTGATGGCAGTACACCATGCGAGTGGACCTCTTGGTGCCGGCAGATGTCTCAGAGAGTCGATCGCCTGACAACCAGCACACAACACCCAGTTCTGCATCATGAGAGGAAATTCGCCCACGTATCTCAGGGGCACAGCTGTCATAAACACACGGATGTGCTGTTCAAGGCCATGTCTACGTCGAATAGGGGCGGGGTTGCGAACTGACCTTCCCTCGTGATCAGCCATCACAGCTTTCATCACATTCATCTTGCTCCTCCCGGCTATGATGCCCAGCCACCGCGTGATACCGCAAATCGGCTCGCTCAGACCAAAAACGCAAGTTCTGGTTTCTATCTACCGGCTGATCACGATACTGAAAGGCATCCATATCGCATGTATCACCTTCCCCTGAAGCACTCACCGAAGGTGGCTGAGCAAGTTCCACGACTTCTTGATCAACATCATCCAGATAACCTCGCATGATGTCTTCAAGCATGGCATATCACCATCTCTTATCAACTTTCCATCACCAATTACCGAAAAAGAGGGGAAAACACCGACGAAGAGCCAAACGAAGAGCCTCCACGGCAACCGATATCATCCCCCCCCCGACACACGCACCGACCTCTTTTTTTTTTTGTTTCCAACCTCCCACTCAATTTCTACAAAAGGAATCCCCTTAGTGGCCAGACCATACTTGCACAGCCCCCTTCCTCATGCAAATCTTGGCACCGCAGATGCAGGCGACGGAGTGGGTCCCTGGTTCCGGAAGTAGGTCCGGCTTCAGAAGGGCCGTAATCGGGGCAAGGACCGGGTGGGGACACTGCCTACCCTCAGGCAATATCAGACTCGTGTGATGGAGACTAGTTGCGAAGCGGAGAGTGCTACGGAGGGAGCAGTGCTCGTGAGATTGATAGCGTGATTGATACGGTGGGGGAGATGTGATGTAAGGGAGGTTGCCGTGGGGGCTGGGTTAGAGTTTTCTCTCTTAGATTCCTGGGATGACCGTGAACGTAATTTGTGTTGAACAAGAGACCATCTAGGCCCTAACTCTCGTCGGTCATGGGAGGGATTTGATTGAGGTCGCCGGAAATCCGAGGCATATGACTGGAGCAGACTGTCGTGAAGAGGATATGAAGCTGAAATCCTGGGAATCATAACTTGCTGGCATCCTGTGGTGACCTGGCTGTTGGTGGAGCCATAAGCTGATTGCTCTGCTAATGAAGAAATGAAAAGTTTCGTTCGCTTGCCGTCTCGTTATCTGATTCCTGATTACAAACACCGCAGGTCTCTCTCACTTTGTCATTCCAGTCTCTCAACGAGTGAATCACCGCCCTCACAAACACCCAACATCAGACGAAACTTTCCCATCCCCGCCGCCTTCCCAACCCCACGTCACCACAAGCACCCAGCCAGACCATATCACTCACTTTTCCACCCCCCACTTTCAACGGGCCCGTGGTGCAATGGTAACACAGTCAGGTTGGGCAAGGTTTGGTTGACTACGAATCTATTCCACCACATCTAGCAACCACCTATGTTCGAATCATATAACGGCAACTGATCTTTCACGACTTATCACGTTCTAAGAATTTTCCCACCACCCAACCTCGCAGACTCCGGTTCGATTCCGGACGGGTCCAAAAAAAAGTTCCTCCTCTTCTTTTTTGTTCTGACATTTTAGGGTGGAGATGCTGGATTCGAGGGAGCGAAATCCAGTGGTGTCCAAGTCGATGACAACGTCGACAGGTATGTGACAAACAACAGGGGCCTTGCTGCAGGAACAAGGACAAAGACGCCAGCCATTTCCACCAGGTCAGCTTCTTCTGAAAACCCTTCTAGACCAAAGCATTGGTATCACGACAAAGAACCATCAGTGTTTAATCAATCGGCAACCACAAACATGTTCATCACCACAATCAAAAATGCGGCATCAACAATCAGAAGGAGAAAACTCCAAGCCAAAAGACTGCTTCAATGCCTCGCTCACTGTAGTCTGCACTGAGAGGCATGTGTGGAGGTAGGTCGTGACAGCATAGCCACATGGACAATCAGACTTCTCAATCGCAAGCCTCCAAACCAGATAAGTACCTGATACGACGCCATATTCCAGGGCAAGTAGGTAATCAAAGGCAGCTTGAAAATACTAGTAGATGAAAACGATCCTTTGAATGGAGAGTATGGGTGATCCCTTGGTTCGGGTATGCAGACCCCCCAGATTCGGAGATCCTCCCACAGGACACACTCGAAGGATAGATTGTCATTCTCCGTGGGTAGCTGCGTGTTTAAATTACGAAGCAGCTTCAAGCCTTGAGCTTTGCAAGTGCTGATGCCAAGATAGCCGCACCGACAGGCAGGCCTGGATGGGGATGACGAGCATACGGCTCGCGCGAGCGGGTAAGACGCTTGCGACTAAAAGGATGGTGGCTGGCTTGGCCAAGGTAAATCCGGGGTAGGAGCTTGGGGCAACGGAGAACAACCCGCGGAGAAGGAGCCGCGGAGAAAAGACCGCGGAGCCGAAGCGGAAACGCTCCCGTGATAACCGCAGGGGATGAAGTAGACGCGAGGCTCTGTATCAGGCGTGAGGATGCGCTCTTCCGGAGGTGCAGTTTCGTGTTGATGATCCGTGGCACCGATGATTACGCGCCCCCAAGCGCGCGAGAATGCCGCCACGTTGATCTGTATGCTGGGACGCATGCAGGCCCCGATGCACCTCGAAGATGGAGGGAGTGTGTGTGACCTGTCAAGGGAAGGATGTTGATCCTCCAAGAGTCCGGGGAGCGGGATCTTGGGGAGATTCTGGGGATCTATGTACGACATGAGCCATCTCACATCTCTTCCTGGGTGCGTCCGGAAGTGCCGGATGACGGCTGATATCGCCCAGAATCCCGGGGCGGGAAAAGGGAAACCCAAGCATGCGGCTCACCAGCACATGCACCTGGGTAGCGATTGTGCTTCCCCCAGCTCCTCTCGGCCTCTGGGTCTTGTTCCCGGGAGCGGTTCGAAGGACGGGAGTTAGCCTTTTTGGGGGTGACCAGTCCGTGCTGAAATCGCGGGATGCGGACGCAGGAACGGTCAGAAACGCCGCCGCCCAGACTACCTGATTCGGTCGGCAGGGCATCATCACGCGCTACTGCAGACGTCGGCTCTCGGTGCCACCAAGTTCTGGATTCTGCAGACTCTTCCTCCCGCCGGGCTTGCAGATGGTTACTGCCAGAGCCTTGCAAAAGAAGGGTCACATCACGTGGCAGCCCGCGCCGGTGACCGTGTCTCTGTTCTTTCGGCCGCATGAGCTCCGGACGGGGCACCGACGGGGAGTCGAGGTGAGGCTGCTGTGCTGCGAGCCGCAGCGACGCCGTGGATCGGGGCGCAGCATGGAAACGCAAAACACCTCTACTCAGCAGAGCGGGAGGGAGGTACGGAGCGGTCTTCTGTTTTATTTCTGCTTGTGCTGCTGTGTTCCGTGAACCATGAATCGTGACGGGTCGTTGGGTCAGATTCAGATTGGCGACGGGATGGAGGATGATCGACATGGTCGCGACCCTGGATCGAGCTTAAGTGCGTGCATGACCGGCGACAGGGAAGAAATGGCCCAGCCGGACTCATATCGGTGCGGGTTCGCCTGAGTTCGGTGCTGGTCGCGCAGCGAGAAAGCGCGGCGGGCCGCGATCGGTCGGACATGCACTTTCTCTGCGTAGCTCCCGCGCAGAGTCAGGCTGGCCATTTCAGACCGCTGATGAGCCGAAGCACTGGGCGGTGGAGGCAGTCCGGCCTGGGGCCTGCGCGGGCGTCGACAGCATCGAGGACCCTGAAGCCACTGCAAATGTTCACGACCGAGCCAATGAAGACGGCGAGTTGCCCGCGGTGGAGGCTGTGGAGGCTGCGTCGGGAAGTGGACCGCGCCCAGCTCAGGCAGAGGCGATTGAGAAGCGATTAGTGCGTGGTCGAATCAGGAGGGGCGCACAGGGCATCGGACATCCAGAAAGGGGGATGCAACGATGACAAGCAATGAATTCCATGTCCGGGACACGGATAGGAGCCTTTTGCCATGCAGGCCTTTGCTGAGCTGACCTGACTTCATGCTCAGGAAAAAAAAAGGAGCAGCGCATCAGGTTGGTTCGTGGGCGGCACCGCTTTTGCTCAGCGTGGCTGCCCGCTGGCTGCGGTCTGCAGTTGCCAGGGCTGGGCGGTGGGTATTTTGGGGTGGATTTCTTGACGCAGCGGACAACCGCCTGGGCAACTCTATCTGAACCACTTTCGACGGTGAGCAACCGCACGACGACGCCGGGTTACAAGCAAAGCTCGCGGCGACATATCCCGCGCTTGTCGGTCGCTAGCGGGGTGCCCAGAGGGCTGGATGCCTTTTTCCTATGATGAACAGCTGCAGGTAATGAATATGCAATTTTTGGCGTCCAATCTCGTGCCATGCCGCGGACCGAACGGGCGAAGCTGGATCCAGCAACCGGCCACCGCACTACGGAATACTATGCAGCTCCGACCAACACGCAGAGTCCGCCAGCCAGGTCCCCAGCCTGCGTCTCGGCATCAATTGTCCACTTGGTCGCACGCATTGTCCGTGGAAGGCCAGGCCCAAGTCCGGCATTCCTCCAACGCCTGGTCCGACAGCCGGGATCGCCCAGGGGGAAGGGGCGACCTGTCACGGTCGCTGCCACGACACACACTGCAAGCCAGCGTCCAAAATAGCCGGTGAGGCTGCGCTACTCTGGCTGACCCTCATCTCATATAAGACCTCGCCCGGGCGCCTGCCACCCCTCGAAGACGATTGTTCTCGCCATCCATCCAGCAGAGACTCGTACGTAGTCTCACCCCCCAGAAACCCCCCCAGTCACTCTTTTCCCAACGACTAAGCTTGCCAGCAGGATACATGAGGTTGTCGGATATCTTTCGCCGTTTCGTGTCTCACTTCTCCTCCAAAACCGCCCCCGTTGAGACAAAAGAAACCAAGCAACCGATTCCTTCCCTCTCGTCCGGCACGAGCTTAGGCAAACCGAAAACCGACACGATGCCTGGAGTTACTGAGGCCAAGCCCAAGAGCAAGTACGACCAGATCCCGGGTCCCCTGGGTCTGGCGTCGGCTTCGCTCGAGGGCAAGGTCGCTCTCGTCACTGGCGCTGGTACGTTTTTCTCCTGTCCCCTTATCACGAGCGCTTCTTTTTTCGGGCGCCGGCGCGAATGCACATGGCACATACTTTCCCAATTGCCCACTTAGCCGGCAGCATGGCAAAAAAGCCATGGTGCGTCGTCTGGGACCGTCTCTTGAGACACGTTCTCAGGGGAACGCGGTGCCCGGACGGGTCGGTACATTTTACCCCAACTCGATGTCCGGCCGCCCAGCGCCCAGCCTGCCGGTGCCCCACACCCCACACACCCTTCCGGCCGTTCATCCCATCGTCGCCATGCACCCCTTTTTGGAAACACCAAAACAGGATGCCGACCAATCGAGGCGCGGTGCGCGGGTGCGGCCCAAAAATCATTTCCACATCAACGCCGATGAGCAGCACTATTACGCACTATCACGCTTGCCCCCACTCAACACCAACTTCGTCGTCATGATAATGTGATTGCGATGCGAAGGACAACGGCTAACATGCGCAGGCCGTGGTATCGGCCGTGAGATGGCTCTTGAGCTTGGACGTCGCGGCGCCAAGGTCATTGTCAACTACGCCAACAGCGACTCGGCCGCCAACGAGGTCGTCAACCTCATCAAGAAGAACGGCACCGATGCCGCCGCCGTCAAGGCTAACGTCTCGGACGTCGACCAGATCGTCAAGCTCTTCGAGGAGGCTGTCAAGAAGTTCGGCAAGCTCGATATCGTCTGCTCCAACTCTGGTGTTGTCTCCTTCGGCCACGTCAAGGATGTGACCCCTGAGGAGTTCGACCGCGTCTTCAACATCAACACCCGTGGCCAGTTCTTCGTCGCCCGCGAGGCCTACAAGCACCTCTCGGTTGGTGGCCGTCTCATCCTGATGGGCTCCATCACAGGTCAGGCAAAGGCTGTCCCCAAGCACGCCGTCTACTCCGCCTCCAAGGGTGCCATCGAGACCTTCGTCAGGTGCATGGCTATCGACTTCGGTGACAAGAAGATCACGGTCAACGCTGTCGCCCCCGGCGGTATCAAGACAGACATGTACCACGCCGTGTGCAAGGAGTACATTCCCAACGGCGAGAAGCTCGACGACGAGGGTGTCGACGAGGTGAGTTCTTTTCTGAATCAGAGGTCATGGTCACGAATGCTAACTCGGATTAGTATGCCGCTGGTTGGTCGCCGCTCCACCGCGTCGGTCTCCCGATCGATATCGCCCGTGTCGTCTGCTTCCTCGCGTCTCAGGACGGTGAGTGGATCAACGGCAAGGTGATTGGCATCGACGGCGCTGCTTGCATGTAAATCAGGGGCATGATTCTGGGCTGGGGGGCGTTTAGATCGGGCAACATGCTGGATGGAACAGGCATATGCAATGGAATTTACTCGGGCCTTTGGGAGGAAAGGATGAAGAGACGATGGGAGGAGGACATTTGTGTGTGACCATCACCAACGCATAGAAGCCGAACTGGAGGAGTATTACACCTACACCTTTAATTGGCTTCGGCACTACAACTCAAGTTTCTTTGTAATGTAAAGAGGAGGGGGCTCCTTACCACACCCAGCAAGTTATTAGCATAAAGGATAATTTCCTGTGTGTTTTGGATTTTTGCAGATGTGTTGGTGTGGTGTTGACATGCTCGGCGTTTCCTCGCGGATTGTGACAAAAACGGGGCACATGTCCGGACGGTGTCAAACAAACAAAGTTCCTCCGGTCGGGTCCCGAGTCTCCTGTCCGATCAGTCAGTTCGGACTCTTCTCGGTCACGACGGTGTCAGCCGCGCCGCTGCTCCCTCGTTCCCAGAAAATCCCGTTGCCCTAATTGGCGATCCCCCGTCCACTATCGCATCTCATCTCACCCCCAAACAATAGCTGATCCTCCCCACCAAAAACAAAACGAAACACACTCAATAACACCCGCGCGTATTCTCCCTCCCTTCCCGCTCCTGCATGCAAGGAGGGGAAGAGATAATCTCGCATTCTGTGCGGGCACGTAACCAACGTGCACTGCTCATCTCAATTGTCAAGGTCAATGCCAATGTCATGGCCCATGTCAAGGCGGCTGTGCAGCGCTCAGGCGCGGGGAAAAAAAAGGTGTGTGGGCGACATCAGCGGTAATTGGTTGGTAAATGGCCGACGGACGGTGTTCCTGAGAGGTTTTGGCAGTGATGGGACATTACGTAGCTGATCCTTGTTGGCTTCCGTGTTGTTCCTGCAGGAGGTGTAATTACACCTTGCGCCTTCATTTCTTTTCGTGTGGGAGATTGGGAAAGGGTCTTTTGTTGGGGGTTTGTTGAAAGAACGGAGATAATTAGAGTTTGAAGCAATTCAATGTCAGGTAATGAAAGGGGAAAACCAGAAAATATCAAGTCACATTGCAAAGATAGGACACAACTGGCAGAAACGCCGATTTTATTAAATTTAAAACTCCCCTTTGAACTCCTCCGCTAGTCATATCCCCAAACACACCAGCCCTGCCGAACACCAGCCGAGGGTAACATCAATCATCAACAGAAGAAGTAGTTTAGAGAACAAGAGCAGCGACGGCCGCGGCGACGAGGGCCGAGGCGCCGAAAGAGGCAGCACCGGCCGTGACGACGGCGGGAGCAGCAGTCTTGGTCCACGAGCCAGTGGGCTTGGCCACACCAGCAGGGTAGCTGGTGGTAGGCACCGGCACGGGGTAGTACTTGCCGGTGTCAAAGGGCCCGGTGGGCTTGACAGGGCAGACGGTGTAGGTCGTAGCCGGGACAACGGTGGTCTCAGAGTAGACGGTGGTCGCGTTGGTGACAGTGTGGACGCAATCCGAGTAGCTGGTGGAAACGACCTCCTTGGTGATGGTGGTGAGCGGGTAGATCTCGGTGGTGACGAAGGGCTTGGTGGTGTTGGTCACGGTGTGCACGCAGGTCGAGTACTCGGTAGAGAGCTCAGTCGTGGTGTAGGTGGTGACCGGGATCTTGGTAGTCTCCGGGAAAGGCGCGAGGGTGCTGGTGATGGTGTGCACGCACTCCGAGAACGAAGTGCTGGTGTTGCAGCCCCAATCGTAGACGGTCGAGGTCTCTTCCTCCTCCTCAACGGCGCAGACAGTGGTCGAGACGGGGACGACCTCGGTGACGACCACGGTCGCGTGCCCGGGGCAGTTGGTGACGGTCGGCGCGCACGAAGTGACGGTGTATGTGCTGGTGGCATACACGGTCGAAGTCGTGGAGTGGGCCGGAGGGTGCTCGCCCGGGTAGCCAGGGGCGGCGAAGGCAGCGGGCAGCGCGCCGAGGAAGAGAAGCTTGTGCATCATTTTGATAAAGAGTGGATAGCCGAAGCCGAATTAGTTATATTAATAACGATCGTAGTGGTCCCGAAGGATATGCAAAGAGAAGGAGCGACGACTTGCGAGGAAGGCGGGCAAGATGTTGGGAGTGAAGAGAAAGGAAAGAAACGGGATGGAAGCGCGGCCGTCGTCTGCCTTCTTGTACCTTCGGGCTCGGCGCCCTCCAGCCACGTCCGGCACCGTCCTGCGAGCAGTCATCGCGAAGATTCAGCGAGGGCGCGGGCGGAGCACTCCCCCTGGACAGGGCTGGCCTGCTCGCCGTGTAATTGCGAGACCCAGCACAGCTCGTCGAGCGGTAAGCCTCAGGGGCTGCCAAGACAGCGCTGGCCAATGACGGCCGCCGTCACAACGCCATCTCGGGCCACCAGCGGTCAACGCTATGAGAGCTGCAGCTTTGTTTTCATTTCTTCTCCCCACCCTGGCCAGCTGCTTTCCTGGTTTTCTCCTGCACGTGTAATAAAAGCACCGACGAGGGTGGACGAGGCTGGAAAATCCGTCCTCGACCGATACCGCATTGGGCCGGGGGCGTGAGCTTGTTCTGCCTGTTTCCTGCCAAAGCGGGCCAGTGAGCTCAGATCCGCTGCCCTGCGTTTGTCGTGTCGGCTGCGCGGTGCGTCAAGCCACCGCGCGGGTCTGCTGCGAGGAAGCACAGCTGTGGAAGCATGAAACAGCATTCGAGTAATGACGATAATCTCACTAGCCGCTGCCACCGTTGCTGCCGTCGCCATGGCCGTTATTCGGCCCTGCGCTGCTCCGAGCTGTCAGTGACTGCTGTCAATCACGACGTGACGTGCAAAGACGTGGACAAGCTCTGGCCCAGAATAGCTCCCGTCGGTGGTGGGAACACAACCGCAACATCCCTCGCGGACAGCCCTCTCGCGATGCCCTATGGATGGAGCCGCAACGGAGCTCCCACGTTGTGTAGATTGTTAGCTGGTGGGACTGCGAAGCTTGGCCTACCCGAATTTCTCCGTTGATGCCATCTTCCCTTTCCCGCTGCTCCGCTGTTCCACTTTTCTCTCCTTTCCACGTCGCTAGGTATCTGGCTGGGCCTGGTGCCTGGTGCCGTCGCCCGAAATTCTGTGTGGTTTGTTGCTCGCTTTCCGCGTCGCGCTTCCCTGGAAGCGGAGATGAGTGCGAAATGGGAAATTTGCGGACATCGCTAGTGGCCAGTGGATTGTTACAGTGCCCTGGAGTCAACCAAGCGTCCCCCAGCGTGTCTCCGAGACGTTGCCTTAGCCTTGCATCAGCCGCCAAATCAAATTTCGCCGCGTCCTGGCTGCTGCGCTGCTAAATCCGGGGAAGGATTCCAGCCTCGGCCGTCTCGAGGCACCGCAATCTCGCGTGCCTCCTTTTCTTGGAGATTACGAAATTCCCCACAGCGCAGCCTCCCCTTTTGTCCCCTGATTGGTGGCGAATCACGATCCGGAGCTTGGCGCTGTCCGAACCCTAACCCCCACACTGTCAAATTCATCGTCATGACCCCGCGTCGCCATGAAAAGCCGTTTCTCGGACTCGATGTGCTCCATCGATCCACCGGCGTCGATCTTCATTCCCGCACCCAAGAACTCGGAGCCGATTCTTGGTTCGTTCCACTCCGCCTGAAACCCACCGCGAATCCCGGCGACACGCGACGCGACGGCGTAACGTCAAGCCCGTCATGTCGGCCAAAAATAGCGGCATCACGGTTATGGTGGTAGGCGACTCCATTTCGCACGGTCGCGAAGGCGACTACACCTGGCGGTACCGAATTCATGAGTGGTTCTGCCGCGAGAAGATTGCGGTGCGTTTTGTGGGCCCATACAAAGGCACAGTGCCCCCGGATGAGCCCTCACCGCCGCGGCCGCCTCCGCTGGCCTCGGAACCGCCAAGACCGGGGTTTGCTCGCAGCGATGGCGGCTACGCGAAGGGCGTTTCGCCGGCCTTCCTCCACAACTCCCACCACTTTGCTGCCAGCGGTCGGCAGGCCATGCAGGCCAAGGGGCTGGTGGCAGAGCAAATCGCCGCCTTCCAGCCCGACTTTTGCCTTGTGCAGCTCGGCTTCAACGACCTTGCATGGTGGGTGAGTGGGCCGAAAGACACACTCGGGAGCATTCGCACCCTCGTGGACCAAGCCCGTTCTGCCAAACCAGACCTCAAGTTTGCCGTTGCCGACGTTCCACACCGCACCTTCGTGCCCGGCCTCGAGGACCTGCCTGCAAAGACTGACGAGTACAACACCCTACTCGCAAAGGCAATACCCGGTTGGTCCACGGCGGAGTCACCGGTCAGGCTCGTCCGATTCTGCGAGAACTACTCTTGTGAGACGCATGCTGAGCTGTCTAGCGCTAGTGAGGTTTGGACCCTGAAAGAGCCGCAGCTGATACGTTGCATATAGGCGGTGAACACCACTCCGAGGCTGCCTACGACGGCCTCCATCCTAACGCATTAGGGGACTACCAGCTGGCTCAAGCTTTTTCTCGCACGCTCGTCACCGAGTTCAGCATCGGCCGTCATGAGCTCACGATACCAGCCACCATTCCTCTCCGCCCCGTCCCAACCCCGACGAGATTCGAGGCAGCATCTGCGCCCAGCGGCGTGGTCGTGACCTGGGACGCTGTTTACGGTGCGTTTTGGTACGACCTGCGCGTTCGCCTGGCCGGGTCGCCCGACTGGACGACTTGCTATGTTCCCTCCAATCGCTACGACACGACATTCTGCGTCACCGGCCAACGGTGGGAGTATCAGGTGCGAAGTAGAGCCGGCGACACGGTGAAGTCACCCTGGAGCGCCGTCGTTTCTGCGGTCGCGCGTCCAGAGACTCTGCCCTCGCCAACCCACATCATCACGCATGCCACCGCCAACGGCTTTCTGATCAGCTGGGACTCTCCCCCCGAATTCCACCACGTCGACCGGTTCGGCGTCCTCTCCCGCGACGGCGACATACCTGGGGCTTTCCCTGGAATCGTGGGTATCAAGGGAAGCGGTGGTCGCGTGGACGGTCTAGTCCCTGGCCACCACTACGACATTGCTGTCCAGACCTGGAACTGGGCGGGAGGGGGACTGCCTGGCGGAGCGCGAGCTGTGACCGTTGGAAGAGGAGTGCCTCTACCACCCTTGCGCTTGCAAGTTTCTGTCGTTGACAGAACAACTGCTGAGTTGCGATGGAGAGGCGACTCTGCCGCTGCCGGATATCGTGTCTGGGCTCGTGGAATCGAGCAGATTGCTCGCTCGGTCAAGCAACGGGAGTTGAGTGACATCCCCGCCGGCGCAACTGAGAGCCAAGTTGGCAAGGCGTTGTTGACGGGCCTCTATCCATCCGTATGGGATTTCGAGTATGCTGTCAGCGCCTACAATGGCAATGACGACTCCGACATATCCCAGTGGATAATCGTGCCTCCATCCGTAATCGAGAATGACGTCCTCTGGATTCACCTAGAGTATCCACAAGCAGGGGATCCTTGAGCCCGTACTAAACAGTTTTTATGTGGCTTCTCTGCATTTACGGAGTTTGTTTCCTGTACACAGCTCCTGATTGTTCGATCTCAAAGGCCGTATCCTTGCCTCGGCCCTGGGCCTCAAGCTCCCGTACCAGCGGGAGAACGTCTCTGCCGAACTGCTCGATCTCCTCCTCATAGTGCAAGAACGCCGTCAGAACCAGGTTGACGCCCAGGCTCTTCAGCAGCACGATACGCTCTGCCACCTGCTCCTTGGTACCGATCAGCTTGGTCTTGAAGCCGTCGTTGTACTGCACCAAATCGTTGAAGGTGCTGCTCGCCCACATGCCCTGCTTGTTACTGGTGCTCGCACCAGCTGTCTGCACAGCACTGTGGAAAGCGTTGACGGCCTCGGCATCAGCCTTGCCCTGAATCTCCTGCAGGACACGAACCGCTTCGGCCTCGGTCTCTCTCACAATCACGAAGCCGTTGACGGCGAACCGGACCTGATTCTCACGTCCCACCTTGGCAGCCCGCGCCTTGACGTCCTGAATCTGCGTTCGGAACCCCTCGAGGTCATTCCCATTCATAAAGTACCAATCGCTCACCTCCGCCCCGTTGTTCCTGGCATCATCGCTATTCCCGCCCTGGAAGATCTCCGGGTGCGGCTTCTGCACCGGCTTCGGGCTCAATCGGTAGTTACGGAACCGATAAAAGTCACCCGCAAACGTGAACCCCCCGTCCTCGGGCGCAGTCCAAATCCCCCGCAGACACTGCATGAACTCCTTCGAGCGACGGTACCGCTCAGCGTGGTCCAGCCACCACTCGCCAATGGCCGTGAACTCGCCCTTGAACCACCCGCTCACAATGTTCACAGCGATGCGGCCCTCGGAGTAGTGGTCGATGCTGGCGATCTGCTTGGCGGCCACGACGGGATTCCATGGCCCTGGGAGGAGGGCGGCGATAACCTTGAGCTTCTCTGTGCCCTGCAGGATAGCTTGCGAGAAGGAGATGGATTCGTGCTGGTTGGCGGCGCCGTAGGAGGCGGTAAAGCGGATTTGGGTCAGGGCATACTCGAAGCCCACGCGCTCGGCGGTTTGGGCATAGCGCAAGTTAGATTTGAGATCCCAGGAGGTTTTTTGAGGGATCTTGGAGATGACAAGGCCGCCGGAGACATTGGGGACCCAGTAGCTTAGCGGTGTTAGTACGGACGGAAGATCGATACGGAGTGAGAGGGCCTACGCGAAGAGGAGCCGGTCGGGGTCGGAGTTCAGGGCTGAGGCGCCGGCCATTTTGTCGTTAGTTTCGCCGTAAGTGTTCGGATGAGGGGAAATGATAGGAATGAGATAGACCTGAGGGTTTGGATCAAGATGAGACGAATAAGATGAGAACAACACCGGACTGGATGCCGTCTTCACCAATCTTCACTACCGCACCTTATACTTTGCGCCGGTGGGTTTATCTTCTCCATTCATCATGTCATGTTCTCAGTGAAGGTAACCTCTTTGGTGCTGTGCTGTCGCGACTGGTGTATCTCCTCACTGCATGGCTCGATGATGCCATTTTGCGCCGGGCGATATCATCGCGCTGGGGCCTTGGCGCGGGGCAGTCGCGGTAGATCCCGATGGTTCGGCTTTGGCTGAAGACTAAAGATCTCAAAAAGAACTGGGCAATTGGGATGGGCTTGGTATGCACGTTAGATGGAGTGATGGCGGGTAGGTACGTAAGTTGGGGGTCTTGAAGGCCTGTCATGAGGTAGGATGGGATAGCAGAGCGAGGTTTGGGTGTAGTTTGGGATCAAAAGTGGGGTTGAGTTCGCGAGGTACACCACAACAATGTGCGGTCCCGCCCCACGTGGAGGGGGGGGCAGCTTGTAGATTGGGAGTGGTCGTTTGGCAGGGAGAAGGGTAGCTCTGCTGCAGAAAAGATGGGATCATAGGGGCTAGGGGTTGCGTGATGGGCAAGAGGGCCAATTATGTGGGACTTCGTTGACTTTGTTGCAGTGTGAAACATGAGTGAGGGCATTGTTTGTACGTATCTGAGCAAGTTGATGGTGTAGCTAGTAAAGATGGATGAGGAGTTTTGGGATGGGTAGCGGTTGCGAGATGTGATGGTCTCAGTTCGCAATCGGCAGTCGGGATGTGGTCATTGTTGGGATATGGGGTGGATGAGGGAAGGGGGTTTGATAAATAGGAACATGTTGTGTGATGAAGGATGGTGACCCGTTCGATCATTTTGTTTATCTACTCATCTCATCTTCTCTTATATCTGAGATCCCAGTTGAATTTCACATTCAACAATCTGATTGTTGTGTTTTGGATAATTCGTCGCTGAAAAAAATCATAGTCAACAAAATGGGTGACAACATCCAAGTTCAGATTCACCCCGCTACCGATCCTGCGGCATATCAGGAATACGAGTCAAAGTGGACAACGCTCCCTGCTGACGCCGAGGGATGGGTTCAGCGAGCACGGGACGTAGCATCTGTCCTTGCCGCTGATGCCGCAGCCCGAGAAAAGGCCAACAAGTCTCCGAGAGCCGAGATCGCCCTTCTCAAGCACTCCGGTCTACTCAAAGTTCTCGGGCCCAAGAAGTACGGCGGCGGCGAACAACCATGGAGTGTGGCCTACAAGACCATCCGTGAGGTGGCCAAGGCCGATGGGTAAACATACCCCTTTTCACCCCCTTTTCACCCCCCTTTTCCCAACCCCTTTTTTTGACACCCGCAGACTAACACCACTTCCAGCTCCATCGGCATGCTCCTCGGCTACCACCTCCTCTGGTCCACCACCGCCAACGTCGTAGGCTCCGCCGAGCAAGCAGACCGCTACCAAAAACTCATCATCGAGAACAACTACTTCATCGGCGGCGCCGTCAACCCCCGCGACAACGACCTCAAAATCACCGTCTCCGATGACAAATTCACTTACAACGGCTTCAAAAACTTCACCACCGGTGGCGTCGTCTCCGATCTCCTCGTCCTCGAGGGCGCCATCGACGGAAAGCCCGAGGAGCACATCTTCGCCTTCGTGCCCACAAACCAACCCGGCATCGCCTTCTCTCACAACTGGGACAACGTCGGTCTGCGCATCACCGAGTCCGGCAGCGTCAAGATCGAAAACATCTCCGCCCCCTGGGCCGACGCTCTCGGCTGGGATGCGGCTACCAAGAAACCTGACCCGGCTTGGCTGGGCATCCAGTTTGGCTCGCTGCTCCTTCCGACCATCCAGCTCGTGTTCATCAACTTCTATCTGGGCATTTCCCAAGGCGCGCTGGATTTTGCCAAGGCGTACACGGTTAAGAACACGAGGGCTTGGCCGTTTGGAGGGGAAAACAAGGAGGCTGCGACTGATGAGTTCTACATTCTTTCTACGTACGGCAACTTCTTTGCGCATCTGCGCGCCGCGGAGACGCTGGTTGATCGCGCCGGTGACGAGGCGGATAAGCTGTATGGCAAGTACGGGAACGACAGGGCGGGGTTGACTGCCGAGGAGAGAGGTGAGTGGGCGGAGTGGGTTGCTAGTGCGAAGGTGGTGACGACGGATACGGGGTTGAAGGTCACGGTAGGGGTGTTTGAGGTTACCGGGAGCAGGGCGACGGCAAGCAAGGTGGGGTTGGATCGGTTCTGGAGGGACCTGCGGACGCATACGTTGCATGATCCGGTGAGCTATAAGAATAGGGAGTTGGGGAGGTATTTGTTGTTGGGAGAGCATCCTGTCCCTACTTGGTACACATGAGGTGGAGGATCGGGGAAAAGGGGATGGTGGCTCCCAGGTTGGCAGATGCGCGATGAAAGCGCGCCTTTGAGGACACAGACATAGCCTCCAGGATATTAATGCCAATTTTGTTTGCATGCTTGCGGGGAGGGGTTCGCGCGCGGTAGCAGTCATCAAAGCTAGGTGGAGGTTTTGCGGCAGAGAAGAGATGGCCTTTTTGGGGGCTTCGGTTTTAGCTGGTAGGCAGTGTTCTGCTGTTGATGGACGTGAAAGCTCTTCAAAGTCTTTTGCAATGAATAGAGTGCCTCTTCCTCCGCAAATCTTGACCTTGCAGCATCACCATACCTGTCGCGCCATGAAGGTCAACGTCCTACGCAATATCAAGGTCTCTAGAGGCGGCGTGTGGTGTCTTAGTCAGCAGACCAGAAAGGGGAAACAGCCTAATCTCAAGACACGTGCTGAACTGGGGTCGAAAACGTGGCAGCGGCATCGTCGTTGCGGCATCATGGCGGGAGCTTGATCGACGCTTGGCGGCTTCCTGGTCGTGCGATGTTTCCGATAGAATGACTCTGACACGGGAATCGACAATAGGATCGAAGAAGTGGTGGGTTTTGCTGGGGCATGTGAAGCTTTTCGATGCATTGACCTTCGGACCGTTCGATGGTGGACGTCACCGGACCGGGGTGCTTCAGGGGGATGACCAACGGGACTTGGTGGCGGATGAGCACTTTTGAGCTGTCACAGCACCATGGATGTGACGGGCAGCCATTTGTCGAAAAAGATGTCCTCGGTGACTTCCATTGAGCAATCGCTGGCCAAGACTTTTCTCTACCTGCTCATCATCACAGCGATAACGAAGCCAATCTGTTTCCTGGGAGCTGCCCAACTTTTGTTGGCCCAAGCGCCCAGTTTTCGTCAAAGCCCAACCTCGAACCTGCCTTGGGGGAAACGTGCGGCCAATCAGCAGCCCGGCACCAGTGGCTTGTGGGCCCAGGCAGTCAACGGCGTTTGGGCAGCGGGCGGCAGCCCCCCCAGAGGACGTGACCCAACCCGCGGACTTCATTTCAATTTCGATCCACGAAGCACCACATCTCGAAAAGCCTGGACTCCGCCATCGAACCTGACGCATCGCGCTCTTATCGGCGGACGCTCATGGTACCGGAGCTGTCTTCTTCTCGTCGACCGCCAGGCTCGACACGTGTTTAATTGTAACATTATTTGGCATTCCGGAGATTTCTGTACGTGGTCTTCCCCCCCTTCTCCGTTGACAGTGGCGGTATCGGGTCCCCAAGAGCGGCCTCCCCTCCCTCCGTCTTTGCCGTGTCCTCACGGCGCAGGCCTCGGGTTGCGCGGCGATGCGACTGCGACAACGTGCGGAAGCTGAGTTGTGCGCCTGGGGCAGCATTGCGCGTCGCGAGGGAATTGCACCCGCCAGCGGGGACGTCGGTGGCTTCACGTAGCGTCACTGGCGCCGAAGTCCGCATCCGCACCCACTGCTGACTCCGTGGCCTTTTCTCCCCACCGCAAGGCTAACCTCGAGGCCCGGCAGATACTAGACGTTGAGATACCCTTTTGCGCGCCGAGCCCCCCGCCCGGCATTTGCATGTTTCCTCGGATCAGGAGCATAGACGACCGACACGCTTTCCCCACCCGTTGCCGATCGGCCAACGTATGAACCCGCCCATTCCTTCCACCGACTGCAAGAGGAACTTCTTCGTCCATCCCCGATACCCTCTCGCCGGCGCCGTGACGTAACACGGCCCTTCGCCCAAGATGTTTTGGAGGTTTGGTGGCTACGCCAACATCTCGACGATTGACACCATCCTCGAAAAAGACAATTTCGAGCTGGAGGATCTTCTCGACGAGAGCGACCTGATACAAGAGCTCAAACAGCACAATGCGAAGTTGGTCGAATACCTACGAGACCAAAAGGTCCTGGAGCGGCTTTTGGAATACGTGGTCGCGCCGAAGCTCGCGCCCGTAGCCGCGCCCGATAATGACGAAGTCGATGATAATGAGGAAAAGGGAAAGAGCATTGCGCTGCCATTTGCGAGGTCGCGCGCTTCCTCAAGGGCTGCCGAACTCGGTAGCGAGGAGGAATCAGAGAAGAAGAGGAACCGGTACGCCTTTGTTGCTGCCGAGGTCCTGTCCTCGGACAACTGGTCGATATGTGAGGCTCTGATGGAGAGCAGGACGCTGCTGCGCAACTTTTGGCAGTTCCTCAAACGCCCTGTCCCGCTCGATCCCCTCCAAGCCAGCTACTTTACCAAGGTCAACGAGTCCTTGTTTGACAAGAAGACCGAGGATATGCTTGACCTGCTCAAGTCTCTGGATGGGGCTATTCCGGACATCCTGAAACATGTGGACTGCCCAATGATTATGGATCTTTTGCTCAGAATCATCAGTCTGGAGCGGACGGAGAGCGGACAGGGAATCGTCGAGGTATGGGTTGCCTTGGGTCACGGTGGTATGGAGGCGTTGCTGATATCTTGAACAGTGGCTTTATACACAGGACGTTGTTCCTACCCTGCTGTCCTTCCTCGGACCCGAGCACAGCTGGGCAACACAGACCTCTGCTGGCGACTTCATGAAAGCCATTATCACCGTGTCGGCAAATGCGTCCCAAAACGAGCAAACCTGCATTGGTCCCAACGAGCTGACACGCCAGCTTGTGTCGCGGCCCTGCGTGGAAGAGCTAATTAAGTACATGCTAGGTGGCGGCAACCCCTTAACGTGCGGCGTGGGAATCGTGATTGAGGTTATTCGCAAGAATAACTCCGATTACGACCCGGACAGCGTCGAATCCGGCTCAATCCCCTCTAGCCGAGACCCCATCTACCTGGGAACCCTGCTACGCTTGTTCGCCGAACACGTTCCTGACTTCATGAATCTGATCATGAACGCACCGGCTCAGAAAGAGCGACTCGAGTCTACTTTTGGCACAAAGATCGAGCCGCTGGGCTTCGACCGCTTCAAAACGTGCGAGCTGATGGCTGAGCTCCTGCACTGCAGCAATATGGGCTTGTTAAACGAGGTCGGATCGGAGGAGTTTATTGCGTCCCGTGACGCCCAGCGCCAGCGGTTGCGCCAGGAGGGCCGGCTTTTGCCTGCGCGCGGGGAGGATGTCCCATCTTCGGTGGAGGATCTCCACATGCGTGCCTCCCACTCTTCCCCTGAAGTCATCTCTCGGAAGCTGGAGATCACAAACAGTTCGGCCGATGACGATGGCTTTGAGGAGGTAACACACAACGCGGACGAAGACAGCTCTGGGGTTGAAGATCTTCCCGAAGTACCGATGCCTGGGCCGGCTTCGTCGTTCCTGGATAAGGACGAGGACGACTTCGTCGATGAGCCCCTGAGCTCGCCAAGGCTGAACGTTCGTGAGATTGACGACAAGGACGCGCCGCAGCTTGATGACCCGGAGTTGTTGGTTCGACCGCTATCGCCGACAAAGCAGCCTATCGCGAGTCCCGAGCAGAAGGGAGGATCGCAACCGGAGGCAGTGGCAGAAGCTGATTTGTCCCTTGAGGACCTTTCCTTGGAAGAAGTGAAGAGGTCCGCAGACGTGTCCAAGTCCCAGCCAGCAGAGACCAAACGCGAGGAGGCCAAGTCGGAATCGAGCAGCCAGACCAACACACCGCTTTTGACACCAACGACATCAGAAGCGGAGCCTCAGTCAGCGGACAAGCTCTCAGTCGAGCCTCTGAAAGCACCGGCAACGCCGGAGGAGATGTCGCCCCACCCAGAGGATACTCCTGCGCCTCTGTTCTCGACCAAGCGGGACGCGGCAGCTCCTGCCGGGGTTCCTTCAGTTCCGGATGCCCCGGCATTACCAGCAGCGCCAGACGCCCCGGCTGAGAAGGGCGCCCAGGTGGACAACGCACCGAATGAGCTGCCGATTCAGATATTGCCTGTCGAATCGGAGAGCCGGCCAGACGCGGCAGATGTGTCCATTGTTGTGGGTCAGATGAGTGAGCCAACGACACCCATCGATGACACCAGCCCAATCACCCCCAGGCCTGTGGTCGGTGACTATCTCAAGATGCAGTTCGTCGACAACAGGGTCGTCCCTACGATTCTCAGCTTCTTTTTCTCGTACCCGTGGAACAACTTCCTGCACAACGTGGTGTATGACATCGTCCAGCAGGTCTTCAACGGGCCGATGGATCGCGGCTACAACCCAACCCTTGCGATCAGCCTCTTCGAGTCTGCTGACGTCACCAACCAAATCATCAACGGCCAACTCGCCAGCGAGCGCTCTCAGACCGTAAACAGGACCCGCATGGGCTACATGGGTCACCTCACCCTCATTGCCGAGGAGGTGGTGAAGTTTACGGAACGCCACCCTCCGGAGCTCTTGAGCGAGATTGTCTTGGAGAAGGTCATGGCGCAAGACTGGATCAACTATGTTGAAGGCGCGCTTGCCGAGACGCGAGAGCGTGACAACGCCATTCTCGGCGGAGTGCGACCAGACGTTGCGCATGCAAACCGGGCAGGACAAAGTCTTGGAGGGGGCATCGGTCTCGGATCGATCGGACTGGGGAGCAGCAACGCATCCAACGTCCTTGCAGAGGCTGGACTGAACGGGGGCCAGGACGTTTCGGACAACGGTGGCGGGAGTGGTATTGGGCCGTTTGCGATTAGTGCCGGCACGTTGATGAGCGGGTTCGGCAGTTCTAGCGACGAGGACGAGGACGAGGAGCAGGATAACGAAGAGGATGTCAACAACGAGGTAGGTAACTTTTGCTTTGTTTCTGGCAGCCGTGCGACCTACCCAAGTGGGCCGATCGATCCATTTGGAGACTTCAACGAAGATTCATCCGAGGATGAGGACGTGTCGATCGAGGATGTCCCGATGGAAGACGCGCCGATGGATATTGACGACGACGACGACGACGATGCCGGCGCGATTTTGACCGCGGCACCTCTCGAACCCCCTGGCGGAATTTAGGCTATTACCAGGACCAACTCGTCTGTGGAAGTTCCAAACGCAGTCCATCCTCGCCGCGCCGGGCTGGCGGAGGCCGCCCAATTGGCCCGAATGCTGGAGCTCACCACGAGCGTCGCTTACGAGCTGGACCAGATACACTGGTTTGAAGAGACTGACGCACTTGGCTACCCTCGCCCTGACCCCATCGGTGAAGGACCGGTGTTTGAGCACTACCTTTCCATGTGTGAGGCACATTATTTCCGTCACCATTTCGACCGCGACCGCCACCACAGGCCAACACAACGGCCCGAGCTAGGCCGCCTGTGGAGTCCGGACCTGGAAGGAAAACTGCTTCGTGACAAGAGGGCCGTTGATACCCCCTCTTACGGACCGGCCCTCCCCTATCCTGTCAGTTGAATTAAGTGACATGATAGCGGTGTTAGTTGCGGCCAGTCGCGCAATGAGCCGTGAGCTACTTGGGTCATAATTTAGACGGCACAGCCGCATTTTTGGGGGGTTTCCACCAGTCTACACACATTTCTTGGGTCAGATATCATCTCTTGCACCTCACTAAGCTTCCCCTATCGTGTTCCTCAATGATCCCGTGTTCCACGCCCGTGTGCAGAACACCAAATTTTTTTTATTTTTTTTGGGCTCAGTGACCATTGCCCGGATTCCTTACTGTGGTGTGCACAAACTCAGGGAGGAAAAGTGCCCTGGCTAACTGAGGGATACAGTTCCGAGCTTATACGGATCCACTTAACGCAAACAACGCAAACTCCATGAATCCACCCTCCATTCCGCCACCGCCACCGCCGCCCCCACCACTGAACATCCCGCCCTCCCGCGCCCGCCTCCAACTTGCTGCTCGCCTGGCAATGAACAAACGAAATGCGGCAGCGGCAGCCAACGGCGGTCAGGAAGGAGAGTCTAGCTCTGCTGACGACACAAACACCTTCGGCCAACAAGGTTCCCTGGGGAACGACCGTCTTCGCAACCCCTTTGCAGATGATGAGGATGATGACGAGGCTGGAAGTGGATCTGGCAGCGGGAGCGATGATGGCGATGTTGAGAACCTAGGGAACGAAGGTGTCGGGAGCAGCAGCTGGAATCGCGGGTCGTGGTGGAGGGGTGTGGTTCGGAGTGCCAGGAGAGGCAACCGCGGGCGTGGTGGCGATAAGGGCTCCAGAGACACCGAGAAGTTCGGTGATGGGCGTGACGACAGCGACTCTGGGGACGATGACGACGTCGAGGAAGATATTGAGGATGAGGAGTTTGGGGACTTTGAGGTTGCCGATGTCGATGTCAAGGCACGAGATGGATCCGCATCAGGGGGGTTGATCTCGGGTATCGACCCTGCACGGGAGAAGATTCTCGTCAAGCCGCTGCCTGTGCACCCGAACTCGGTGAAGAGCGGCGGTCCGTTTGGCAGCCTGTGGCCCTTCTCGACACAGCCGTTTGGGGTCAAGAAAGAGGAGGGCTCGGCTGCAGAGAAGACTGACGAGAACGGCGCAACAAGTGGGAAGGCGGCCGAGACAGCCAAGCTGGAGGACAGCGAAGTGGTGGTGGGAGAGGACGGCCACAAGATCGACCGGGCGGTCGAGGCGAAGAGCCGGACCAGCATCGAGGACCCCGACGAGGAGGAGATTATAGTTGCCAAGCCCAGCATCAACTGACGGGAACCGGAACATGACGACGGGATTTGATATGATGGCATGTCTGACAGGCAATGACATGGAGGCTGCGCTGCGCGGCCATGTGGGAACCTGTGATTTGATGCTGTCAACTGTATTTGTATGGGTAGTCTAGCTTCGTACTTGTTGTTCTATCGAATTTTTGTGTGCACTCTATCTCATGTCTTCGCGTTTTGCCTCTTGCACAGGTCTTGTTTTGTTGGCACGATTGTAGGCAAGGGCCAGCGGGCTGCGGGAGCTCCCGGCTCCACAAAACGGGTTGCCGAGACCGCCCCGCGGCACAGGCTCACTCGTTTCTGGTCTTGACCTTGCGGGGCATCGCGACGCGTCACAACGGCATGGGAAGAATACCTACACCTGCTACTCCCCTTTTCTCGGAACCTGTACTCTACGCTGCGTCGGCTTTGAGATGGTTGTGTTCAATTTCGGTAGGGTCTGGACTCCCACCAGGTGTGCCTTCCGCAGGCGTCGAAATGCTACCCCTCGGGAACCGCCGCATCCCAGCCACCGGGTAAAAGAGCGTTGATGATAGGTGTCGCCGTCACGCATGACGCCTGCTGGTGCGACTCGGGGTGCGCTTTCCTCCGTCTTGCTACATTTTCCTCGGGGTGGCTGTATGAGGGTACGTTGACCGCTTTTCCCTGCCTACCTGTCTACCTGCCTGGACTGTGCATCCCTAACCGAACCGATCGATGTGCAGGCGCTTTCTCCATACCTACGACCGACCGACCTACGACCCGCTCCGATTATATCCTAGAATACCTTATCGACCGAGAGGGCTTGAAGGAGAAGAGGAGGTATGGCCGGCGCGCGGGACGATGTGGACGATACAGAAGCCCCCGAGGCTGCGCCGACGGAACAACAAGAAGATGGAAGCCAGGTCCTGAGGCGAAAGCCTCCGTCTCTACTCTCGAAGTTGTCGTACGCGAGCCACATATATGGTCTTCAGTCGATGCTTAATCCGCTTCACTGGTTGCGCGAATGGAGCGAGTACCTGTCTCCGCCGGACGGATCCCCGAACATCATCAAGTCGTACGAGTGTCGACCACACCTCCCTGTCCGGTGAGTCCCCCGACGCCCTGTCGGTGTCCTTGACTGATTGAGGCTTCTGCAGCATCTTCTTCCCCAACTCGTACGACCAGACCTCTCCCGCAACCCTCCCAACGCTCTTCACCATCCACGGCGGCGGCTTTTGCATCGGCCACATCCGCGACGACGACGAGTGGAACCGCGCGTTCGCCGACTCGCAGGATATCCTCGTCATTGCCCTCAACTACTCCAAAGCTCCCGCCTTCCCCTTCCCAACGGGCCTCCACGACCTCGAAGCCCTCCTTCTCGCTCTCCTCGCCGACGAATCTCTCCCCATCGACCGAACCATCCCTGCTGGCTCACGCCATCCACGCACCGCCATCCTCGGATTCTCCGCCGGCGGCAACCTCGCCCTCAGCCTCTGCCAGCTCCCCTCCATCCACAACCACCCCCTCGCCCCCGCCGCCGTCCTCCCACTCTACGCCTACCTCGACCTCAGCACCCCGTGCGAATCCAAACTCCGCAACCGACCGTACAAATCTTCCCTCTCTCATCCCCGAGGCGACGCCAAGGACGCCCTCAAATCCCTCATCTCCACCTTCGACTGGGCCTACATCCCCTACGACCAAGACCTCCGTGATCCGCTTCTCTCACCTTACTTCACCCCGCGTGAGAAGCTGCCTCCCTACATCTGCGTCGTAGCAACGGAACTCGATCTCCTAGCCCACGAGTCCTGGCGATTCGCTTGCCGTCTTGCCAAGGAGGGCACGAATAACGCGGATATGTACTCTATCCCCAATCCGAAGAGTAAGGATCTGAAGGAGAGGATGTGTGGCTCGCAAGCGGCTAGGTCCCGACCGGGGAGGATAGAGGTGGTGGATAGGAAGGGGGAGGTGGATAGAAGGTTTGGGTTTGAGGAGAGCTGGGAGGGGGGTGGGGTTAAGTGGTTGTTGGTGCCGGATGTGTTGCATGCGTTTGATAATAAGCATGTTAGGGAGTTGATGGGCGGGGAAGATACGGTGGAGGATGCGGAGAGGAAGATGGGGGAGGTGATGAGGGTTTTGGGGGGGTGGTTGAAGGGGGTTTGGGGGGGTGCGCCCGGGGTGAGTGGAGGGAGGGGGGGAAGGTAGGAGAGTTTTGGTAGTTCATGCAGGTACGCCCGTTGTTGGTATAAGATACGTCTTCAATCCTGAGCTGGAGCCCGAGTGTCCGATTTGGAGGGCTGTGGAGGGCCGTGACTGGTCATAACGCCACACAGCTCAGCCCAACCCTCCCTGACGGCTAAAATTGCAGTCAACGGTGAGTTGATGAGAGATTCTGAGATGTAAGATTGGCCAAAGTTCAGGATCAACCTTCTTCACTGGAGGTCTCTCCCCACAGTGGATTTAAGACACTGAGATGTTCCTGCAGGGCTCTTTCGTGTGTCAAAGGGCCTCAAAAGAGCACTACCATTCCCATCCCGTCATCATGGATCTCCTGGGCCATTTTCCAGCGTCCAGCTCCCGACGGCTCTCGTGTAATCTGAGCGATGATGGAAGGGTCTTCTCAACCACTACTTCATAAAGGTGAAGGTGCGATAGAGTACAGAGATACTTTTGTTTTGCATACTAACTGGGTCAACCTCCTAGATCATGTTCTTTCCTGAAATATTCATGCCAGCTAGAGGCTCTTCAGGTATCCTGCTTCTCACGGGTTCCTTGATTCAGGGTAAGAATTTCTTCAAACCTCAAGAGTCTCAGCCTTTTCGCCAACATAGAATATCCCCTACCAGCTTATCTCTATCGAGTCCAGTCTAATTCAACACCCCCCCACCTCCTGAAATCAACTAGGGAGTGCTTTTCCCAGACCAGCGCTAGCGCTAAACTTGCGGGTTTAGCGCAGAACACTCCCTCTCCTGCAGAACATGTGCATCAACAGCAGCGAATCATGGTGTTGCGGCAATCAGGTTGATCGAGTTTAAATGGTCGTCATTAGTCAATGTCGTCCCTGTGCGCCCAATGCATAACACTGCACTTTTAGCCCCGGAAGAAGTCTCAAAGCAAGGCCCAAGCTTATCCTAGGTGTGTGAAGTCCGACCCTCGTCAAATCCATGTTAAGGGGCCACCGCGGGACTCCATGAGGCATTGCCGGGTCGTTCGATCTGCTGCGGCGGCTAAGAGGCTCAGGATGAGCTTCTCGAGATATCGACCAACTTGGCTCTCTCTGTTCATTCTGACATCTAAATTCTTGGGTACCTTACCTTATGCTATCTCTAAATCAACGCATGCAGCCCTCCTCGTCCTGTCGACTGGGCACACACACTCTGCATTTTAGTTGAAGGACCCAATTACATCCAACTCACTGCACTTTTAGCGCCAGCGGAGGGTACACTGTCGTGCATCCTGCGCGTTCGGGATCGGGCTTACTAAAACTCAGCCACACAACTCTCATCCCAGAAGAAACTGAGCCACGACTCCTGCCTGGAACGGCCTCAGCCTGGTTCCTGACAACCAGGTTCAAATCGGATAGCATTCTGGGTTTTCGTGATTGGCTACCACCCATGTCCCGGGAGGTGTCAGAGGACCATGGCTGGGCTCGTTGATGCGTTGGCGTGCAGTGTCGAAACTTGCATAACTCGCTGCAATTTTAGCCCCAGCGGAGGGCTCAACTCCACTGACATCCGACCCCAACCCTGAGGAAAAACTCGTTAATGGAGCACCGCCGCACGCAACCCACATCTTGAATCCACAACGGAACCACAGCAAAAAGAGATATGATGACGCAAGGGTCAAAAATGAATCCCCTCGACCGGAATCGAGCCGGTGACCTTTCGGTATATGAATGAGACATTTACAGCCGAACGTGATAGCCAACTACACCACAAGGGGTTTGGGTTCATGGGAGGCGGTCGAGATGATGGTGCTTTTGGAGTTTCGATAGTGCAAGCTGGAGGGTGATGAGAAAGGTGATCCATTCGGAGAAGCGGTGAAAAGTAGTTGGATTGATTCAGGCATCTCCCAATGGTTTGGCAACACCGCGACCTGGGGTCCGTATCGGAAGGATTCAACAAGGTATTGCCAGTCCAAATCTTAGGGATGAAGATATAGACATCCTAAATATGAAGGTAGATGTAAACGTGAGAAGCCTAGCGATGCGGTTTGAAGGATAGCGCTCACGTGGGAGAATTTGTGGCTGTGATGATGTCTCTCAGCGATACAGCTCAAAATCAAACCCATACAGCGCTTGAAACTCTTTCGAAGACAACTTGAAGCACGTTTGGGTACCAACCAACTCCCAATGGTATAAAAATCACCTCCCCTGTCATTAAACAAAACACCTCAAAGCACCAAAAACAACAAAAAATCAACCCCAGCGCCATTACAACCAACTCAACGCATCCTCCTATTACATCCCATCGCATCCCCATCAAAGCACCTCCCCTTCCAACTCCTTCTCCGTCCACTCCCACAACTTCACCGCCAACTCCTCACTCCTCCCCTCCTTCGCCGGCGTCCCCAACCTCCCCACCGGCGTGTAATACGCTCCATTCTTCACACCCGCCACACAAGCCCACAGTTGATTCCTCGCGCCCTCCTCCACATTTACCGCAAAGATCGCAAAATACAGCGCCACAAACGGCCTCGCAATCGCAAAGCTCGAACTGAACGGCATCGTCAAATTCGTCGCCACCGCCCCGGGATGCACCGCCACCGTTGTAATCTGCGGGTACCGCCTTGCCATCTCGGCTGCGAAAAGGATATTGGCTGTTTTGCTCTGCCCGTAGCGTGTGGCGGTGTACATGTTGTCCTGGGTGGTTTTGAGACTGTCGAAGACGATGCCGCCGCGGGGAAGCATGCGGTGGGCTTCGGAGCTGAGGACCACGAGGCGGACATCAGCGGAGGGGAGGGCGGCGGTATTGAGGAGCAGGGGGAGGAGGAGCTTGGTGAGGAGGGCGTGGCCCATGTGGTTGGTGCCGAACTGGAGTTCGTAGCCGGAGGCGGTGAGGCCGGTGGGGGTGGCCATGATGCCGGCGTTGAGGAGGAGGATGTCAAGGCGGGTGGAGTGGTCGAGGACCTTGCGGGCGGCGGACTTGATGGAGGGGAAGGAAGAGAGGTCCAAGTCGAGGGGGAGGATTTTGGTGGGAGTAGTGGAGGGGAGAGATTTCAGGATGTCGTCAATGGCAGATTGGGCGCGGGTTTCACCGCGGGCGGCGAGCCAGATGAGGTCGGGCTCGTGTTTGGCGAGCTCGAGGACGGATTGCTTGCCGAGGCCCGAGTTGCCGCCAGTGACGAGGATGGTTTTGCCTTTGAGGGAGGGGATGTCGGTGGAGGGATTGAACCGGAGTCCAACCGGGATATAGCTGAGAAGTGAGAGGCCCATTTTTGAGTGAGTGATTTGGTGCGGTTGGTGACGTGAGTTGTGTGCTGGATGGGGAGGACTGAGAGTGCGGTGCGCAGGTCGCGATGGCTTGCCAAGTGAGGTGTTCAAGGCGGTATTTCTAGATGGTGAACGCAAAGGGTTGACGCTTATCGTGGCGAATGTCTCCGAAGCGCGGTCTGCCGACGGTATCGCGATGCCGAGCCGAGGGGATTGCGGTCAAAGACGCTTGACGCCATGACGATAAATGCAGGCACAAAGTGGCTAGCCGATTCAGGCTCCACAAATTACCCTAACCCTCGATTGGAAACTCTCCGAATTGCCCCGCCGCCCGATTTGGATTTCGCTGGTTGGTGCAAGACGTCGTACTTCGTTTTTTTCGCATTCCGTATTTGGTTGCGATCTTGCCTCCATCGGCGTTCTTCCACAACCCCCGTCCACGAGAGATTGCATTCGAGCAAATCCTGGAAGGCCTGGGGTTCCGTGCTGAGCTACTAGCTCCGGAGTACAGCTGGCTCGGCACCATCTTTGGTGTTGTCTTCACCTGATTTGGCACATTGAGTTCTCGATTCTGCGTTGCTGACAGGTCGCATACCCCTTTTTGGGACGAATGTCAACAAACAGAAAGGATCATGGTTAGTGATCATATGTTCACTAATACCGTTACTTATTCTAATGCCGGAAACCCATCAGATATTTGAATCCATGCCACTAGGACCCGGCCTCAGAATTTCAAATTATCTACCCGCTTGACAAATTCAGATATGAAATCTAGCGCTTGGCACATCAACATCGCATTCTCAACAGATCAGCGCTCCCAATTTGCCAACAAGGGGCACGAACCGAGCCCTCCCATCCCGCGCCGCTTCAACCCGGTGATGCGCCGACAGACTGCATATGCCAACGCCAGACTCTCGAGTGTCCAAAAAGAATCTCATCCAGACCCCCCCCCCAACCCCTGCGGCCTTGTAGCATCTTGCTACCACCCAATTACGCCCGAAAAGAATACCCACAACCGCAATTCATCCATCTTGGCACCAGACTCCACCCAGAGCAAGGACCAGCAAAAAGATGAGGTCGTACCCGGAATCGAACCGGGGTTACCGGAAAGTGCAGAAACACTGAATCAGAATCCGATGTGATAACCGCTACACTATACAACCGTGTGTTGTTTGCTGATGTCACGAGTCGTTGGACTCACCTAGGACGTTTGGGATGAGAACCCAAGAGCAACACGTCAACGCTTCGAGACCGCTACATGCCCCTATAAAAGTCTACTATTATAGCATGCACTGCTCTAATCTATATGGTATCTTCTATGCATATTTATCTTCATCACCTTCATCATAATCAAAACACCAATTTCAGCTCTTCCCTTCCTGCTGCTTGTCTCTCCCCTCACACATTCAATCCCAAACACTCCCCCGACTCCACTTCCCCCTCCTCCTAATCCTCTTCCCAAACACATAAAACACAAACGGCACCGGTATCAACAACACCGCAAACCCCGCCGGTATCGACGACCCCGGTCCGACCCCCAAATTCCCATACATCGGCCCAACGACCAACGGAAACGCGCAAGCGAAGCAGGACCGCAAAAACGTATTCGCCGCCACCGCCGACGCCGCATACTTCTGGAAGGTATCCACCAGGTAATTCAGCGCAGCCTGGAAGATTGTGAAGAAGCCTGTCCCAAGGAGGACGAGCCCGATGCACGGCACGATCCAGTGAATCGATGGAGAAGAGGTCCACCCAGTTAGGAATTGGCCTCCGGCGAAGAGGACTGAGCCGACCATCATGGGCGGGAGACGACTTTCGGGGACGGGACGGTTGCCAGCGGCGTGATAGACTTTGTTGTAGAGGAGTTGGTTGTAGATGTTTAGGATGCAGCCGATAGTTGCACCTATGAGGAGGCAGACGAAGGGGAGGGTAGAGGGGAGGGCGGACCAGCCGCGGATGGTGTGGAAGATAAAGGGGATAGCACCGAGCTGCATGTAGAGGATTCCGTAGCAAAAGGAGGCGTAGAGGGCGATGAGGAAGCAAATGGGGGTGCCGAGGAGTTGGATAGGGCGCAGGAGGAATTTGTTGGCGAGCTCGGAGAGGGAGACGTCCCATTCTTCATGTTTTGCGTGGAGAGCCCAGTTGCCGGTAGTCATGCGGAGGCGGCGGGCTTTGTAGACCAGGAGCTGCGGCGGGTAGGTTTCGTCAATGAAGAGGAGAGCAAGGAGGAGGAAGAAGGATTCGAGGATGCCGGTCATGTATAGAGTCCAGCGCCAGCCAAGATGGGGGTTGATGACGATGGCGGTGGATGCGATGGGGCCAAGGACGGGGCCGCCAACAACTGCCATGGCGTAGCCGGCGATGGCGATGCCGCGTTGCGCGGGAGAGAAGAGATCGCCGAGAACGCCGCCAGTGTTGGTGACAGGGGCGGAGGAGAAGAATGCGCTGAAGAAACGGGTGATCATGAGAGTTTGGAAGTCCTTGGCGGTGGCGCTGGCGAAAGTGAAGCAGATGGCGACGAACATAGGGGCAAAGACGGCGAGGCGGCGGCCGTACACTTCGCTGAGGGGGGCCCAGAGGAGAGGTCCGATACCGAAGCCGATGAGGAAGAGCGAGGTGCCGAGGATGGAGACGGTTTCCGAGACACGGAATTCAACAGCGATTTGCGCCGTTCCCGGGGCGTACGCAGCGGAGGCCCATGTTGCGCCCATGGTGACGAAGCCATACAGGCCAGTGGTGACAACCTTTTTGTGCATGGGCCAATTCATGGGACGGTAGGGATCATCGGGCCCGTCGAAGTCGACGAGGTCTTCTTTGGTGGTGCGAACATGGGATAGGGGGTGGGTGAAGCGGTCGACGTTAGAGGGGCGGGAGCGGATGCGGGAGAGCACGGTGTCACGCCGAGATAGAGTTGGCTCGAGCTGTAGTCTTCCAGAAGTGGTGGCGGCGCCGGAGCCGAGCTTGGCGCTGGCCCGGCTTCGGGTGCAAGAGAGGCGCACTTCATGGCTGCTGGGTCGGAAGCCATCGTGGTCTTCGACTTCGCTGTCGGTGTCGTCCTCGGTGTCTTTCTCGTTCGAGGTGTTGATGTCGCTGGTATCTTGGGGCTTGGGCTCGTGCTCAGGGGCTCCGGCTGTTTTTCTGTCTGCAGGGTTGAACATAATCGCGGCGCTGTAAGTCGCAACCGGGCCGTTCATTGGCGGTGGGTGGTTGTGAGTAACCTATGACGGCATTCCGGGTGAGACATGGCGTCCCCCGGTTTCTTTTAAGTCGGGCCCGGAGGAGATGGTTGCCTCCACCGGGCGGTGCGCCAGTGGCGGGACCATGCTTGGGAATGGAGCCAAGCCCGTCGTCATCGGCGTGGCCGGGAGGAAGAGATCACCGAGCGAGATGGGGCACCAATCACAGCAGGGTAAAGAAAAGACTAAAACAGTCGCAAGTGTCTTTTGGGGCCGCTCTCGGGGGGTAGGCTCGCAAAAGCCGATTACGCTGATGCTGGCTCCTTTACGATCTCGCGTTTTTAGTGTTTGGAAAGCGCGAGGGCAGCCGCTCCGGGATCGGGGCAGAGGGGCCGGGTCGTTTCGGCACCGGTTCGGCAGCGCATTCTGACAAAGCACAACAGTGGAATTCAGTGGTAAAGCAACGCTGGCGTTTGATTCAACGCCCAAAAGGCCTAACTGCAAACTAACAACAATAGGTGAAATCGAAAATGCATCGCAACGACACTCGTAACCTCCGTTGGGTCTTCCCTGCTCCACCCCCAACTCAACCACACTGAGTGATCTTTCATGGGTACCCATCAAGGGCCAATCATTTCATCCCGCCCTCATCAACATTTCCCATTCTCGTAATGCGCTAGATCTTGTCGACGCTCAGACCAGCAGGAACGCCATCCTCAAACACGACGCCGTGTCGCTTGGCGCGCAAGCAGTGAAAGCCCTTCGCATCAGGACTAGGCTCGCCATCCGGCTTCGGTTCGCCGTCCGGGCCCACCTTCCATGTCGGGCTTGGGAACCGCCGGCTTGGGGCCATCCAGCTTAGGCTCGGGCTCGGGGGTCGCTTCTCTGTCGGGCTCATTGTCCATCTTCGTGAAGAGGCCAACTTTGTGGTTGGTAGGCTTGAGGAACTTGGGCCGGCAGACGCGGTCATGGTAGTGGCCAAAGGTGGCAACTGGGGTGATGATGAGGACCTCCATGGTCGAGGTGGTTGTGAGAGTCTTTGGAGTGTTGCTGGGGTGTTGAGTGAGGCAGCGGCAGAGAAAGGCTTGATTGAATCTTGGGGTTTGAGGGTCCTGTGAGGGGTGTGGAGGTTGCTGATGATGGCGAGCAGAGTAGAGACGTTCGAGGCGCGAAGGCACCTGAGTATATACCCAAATTCTCCCTCGTAGACCCTCCTCGGCTGTGCCATTTGGACTCGTGTTCACGGATGCCTCGAAGGCTCTTTACCTCTTTGATGCGATGCTGATGTTGAAAATGCATCCCGATTCCGCGCAAACCCTCTGCGGAAGGCTTCCGAGTCGTTGGGGAAGTGACATAGTAAGCCATGTGAATACCAGACGGCGTGATTCTTGTCCTAGATGCTCGTTGTTGCTCGTCTCTTGTCTTCTCAGGCGTGACACGTTACCAGCAACAGGACGAACGAGCGCAGGAGTCTCGAACCCGATCCCTCCGACAAATTTGCATCCTATCATCAGAATGGCTGAAAAGTTGGTTCCAGCGCCTGCTTTTCAAAGCGTTGCGCTGAGTGCATTCATGGCGTCGAGACACGCCTTAGTGGCTCACATCAACATTCTGTTTGCTAGGCGTAAATGCGGCGGGACATCAAGATCGAAAACAAAAAAAGCGTGGGGTGCGTGGGGTGAGTGATCGTTGATGAGGAAAGACAAAATAAGCACGTCTTGTGGCCTTGGTCGAGGAAACCAGGAAGCGGTTCCGAATCACAAAACGCGTATCTGTTAAACCAAGAAAAAAAGGCCCTAATAAAAGCTTGGGAGATTTCGAGTTCACCCCACTGAACCTCTCAAAATCCCGGAGGGAAGTAAGCGCGGAGGCAGCGCCAGGCTCGCTCTTGGGAGTCGGGCCACTGTCTGGCTTGGGCTCGGTATTGGGATCGGGGTTAGACGCGTTGCGGGAGGTGGGGGTGTTGGGAGGGACAGGCGGCTCCGGCTCTGGGGGATTCTTGTGGTCGTCCACCCCAAGGTGATTGGGCTTGGCAAAGATCGTGGAAGGTATCGGCGGCGAACGAAGAGCTCATGGCGGCGGGTATCGTAGTGATGATTCTATGTTAGAGATTTTGAGCATTGGAAGTGGTACGGAGGCGATTCTAGGGTGAAGAGTCGAAGATGGAGGCTGCAAGATATGTGCAGTTTTCGAAGATGTAGGGTACTTGGTAGCGATGAGGGAGAGGTAGCCTTCCTCTGAGGACGGGGATGCTAGAATATATAGGTACTTGGACAAACCGCCGAAGAGCACACTTGCCCTCAGCTGGCAGTCTCATCGCAGAGCTAGTGTCCCGAGTTCGCTCTTGTGTGCGATGTCCTCGAAGGCTAGGGCTGCCATTCTGGCTCCGGCTGAGTCCCAACCATTACGATACCTTGATATTTGGTGGAATATTGGACAAAAATCTGACTCAAAGGGGGGCTCCCAGAGACTTTTAGTCAGGGAGCTGTGTGCTTCACACGGTCGGTAAGGTAGTCTGGTTTTGTAATCTCAAATTTGTGCGCAGTCGTCTCTGTAGGCCCCGAAGACCAGTTAAACACGACCAATATTCGTTCCAAACTGCTATACTGTCTTTCGATGTGCTGGAGGCGCGGTGGTAAAAACTCCCTGTCAAAACAGCAAATTCTTAAATTCGACTCATCTTCCAGCCCTTTCAGTCATTGGCCCTGAGCCCCTCAAACTCTCCATAAACAATCTGTGTTGTCGAGCCATCAACGAGGCAACCCACGCAACCCCCCTTTCCCGCACAAAAATCATCCAGTCTCTCCCCTTTGCGGTCTTGGCGCGCCCAACAAACGCCGGGGGCCGGAACCCGAATCGAAGGTGGTGTGAAGTCAACGACGTTTGATCGTCAGGGGTGGCGCCCACCCAGAAAACCCCAAATGCGGTTCCACCGCTTCTTCGAAAACTCTCGAAAACTCTCGATTGGTTCGCACCTTCCACTGCAGCGCAGCAAGCCCGCCGCAGTCAGAAAAATGTCCGTGACATTTTAACCTTTGTGTCAAGAAATCCATCTTGGACGCGGAGCCTCCTCCGCTGCAGCTGCAGTTCGATGTTGCATCCCGTGATTGAGGATTGTGACATCAACCCAACCCAATCGATCGCATCTTTGCGCAACTCGGCGCAAACGACATTGTCGTCATTGAAGGCCAGCACGAACACTGCCTCGGCAACAAACATGACCTCAACCAAGCTGCCTCAACACGGTTTGCAGCCCGTCTGCCCCCTAAAATCCCGGAAAGCAAGCGATCCGCACCGAGCTTCTGCGCCCCGAATCCGGGACTGCGATAAACAGCTCAGCTGCCAAGTAACTTGGCCGTCGGGAGGCATTCGGCGCCCAGCCCGCTCTTCACGGTACCAGCCGTCCCAAGTCAGAGATCGACCCCCGGCAGGGCCCTGACGGGTGGGCCTGGCCAATGGCCGCGCATGACGTGCGAGTGGTTCTTGTGAGAGATCCCCATTTATCCTTGCACCCTCCGCTGTCTTAGTTGGGAATTATCGGCGTGGATGGTGGTGATCCGTGGTGGGATTGCGCTTGGGTCAAACGATGGGCTTTTCTTTTTGACATGTTTTTGGTTACACTGGGCGTTCTGGCCCGGTCTTGAGGGTTTTGGGAGATATCTATCCTCGACCTCCTGGATCTGCACGCAGGACGGGGTTTCTGGACCTTCTCGTCTTCTATCAACAGGTGCCATGAGATAGCTTCACTCTTGTTCTTTTCCCCTGCGCTGCGCGCCTGGCAGGTCCTTCTCTCCGACGGGCACTGGTGCCCTTTCTTTCGCTTCTAGTCACTCTTTATTTCTCTCTTTACCGGCCATAGGCCAGAATCCTCATCATGGAGGCTCTCACCCCAGTCGATGTCTTCAACTTTACGGCCCTACCAGCTCCTTTCCAACCCTCTCCTCAAAACCGCCAAAACGACTCCACGGCCTCCCTAATGCGAGTAACACTCTGGATTCTTGTCTCTATCTCCTTTCTCTTCCTCGCCCTCCGCATCTACTGCAAATACCTCAAGTCCCGCTCTCTCTGGTATGACGACCACTTCCTCATAGCCGCCTGGGTAAGTCCCTCCCCCTTTTCTTGACACTCCTCCGTACTGACCGTGTTCACAGCTAGCCCTAACAGCCGACGCCGCCCTAAACACTCACAACCTATCTCTCGGCTTCGGCTCCCATACCTCCGCCCTCCGCGCTTCCTCCATCCCCTCGATAACACTCTTCTTCCACCTCTCCTCCTCCGTGGCAACCCTCGGAGCCGTCTGGAGCAAAACCTCCTTCGGCCTCACCCTCCTACGCATCACCTCTACGCGCGAGCATCAAACCCTCAAAGCCTGCGTGTGGTTCATCATCGTCACCATGAATCTGGCCATGAGCATCAGTGTTTTGGTGACGTGGATCCAGTGTAACCCCGTGGAGAAGGTGTGGGATCCAGTGAGGGTGAACGGGATTTGCTGGGACGCAAGGGTGGGGGTGTACTATGGAGTGTTTGCGGCGGCATATTCGGGGTTGATGGACTTGATGCTGGCCATGCTGCCGTGGGCTGTGGTCTGGAAGTTGCAAATGGGGAGGAAGGAGAAGATAGGGGTGGGGATTGCGATGGGTATGGGAGTGTTGTGAGTTGCCTTGTTTTCCCCTTCTCTTCTTTCGCCCTTGACTCTTTCTCCTCTGTTTTTACCTTGTTGTACAAAGTTGAGTGATGCTGACAGGATAGCGCCGGCTGTGCGGCCTTCATCAAGAGCACCAAGATCCCTCTCTTGCTGGTCGGTGACTTTACATGTGAGTGTTGTACCTGCTACCCGTAGCGAGCAATGCTGACGGTGGCACAGACGAGGGGTATGACCTTGTAATCTGGAGCGCTGCCGAGGTGGCAATCACAATCTGCGCGGCGTGTGTGCCTCTCCTGCGAGTGCTCGTCCGCGAGGTGGGCAACATTACGCAAAAGACAGGAGAGAAGATGACAGAGGTCTCCTCTTTTTACCGCAAGAGCCAAGGCGTTGGAGCTTCACGTCGGGAAAGCACTGTCATCGTCACCGCAGGTCCTCCGGCAGAAGACCCCGAAAAAGACAACCAGTGGAAGCTGTTGGCCCTGAACTTCGGCAACTTCCCCGGTCTCGGCTCCGGGCCCGGGAAAGACGCAACAGATGACGACATGAACAACATGAAGGCCATGGAAGCCGCCGCTAACTCGGCCCATTCTAACCGAGCCACTTTGGGCAGGATACTTCAAACCCAAGAGATCACGGTGCAATATCACTCCAGGGAAGAAGCATAAGCCAAGGAAACAATGAAGGGAGGAGAAAGAGGAGACGACAAGATGGTATGACATCACGATCCCATCCGCCAGTCCTCCGGTAGCACCCGGAAAGGGGGAAACAAATTCGATCGGACACGCATCACGCACAAGCGGAAGCGATGCACCAAGGGGGCTTTTCAGCGAGGCGGTCAGACGCAGGGAACACATGTACCTGATTCGACGTTATACCCGTCCTACCATGAGCAATCTATCTCCCATTCGGTTCCATCACCCTGAACAAATTACCCACAGCTGTCAACCATCTGTGCATGCATTTGGCCCGTCGTGCAAGGGGCGCTGCAAGATCGCGGTACATGTAGGCGGCCCCCGCTGCCCCGATAGAGAGGAAAGCGACATCCGGTTTGTCAACATGCTGTGCCCCCTGAGGTCTGTCCAGTGCGGGGAGGAAAATGCCTCCCCAAACTGTCAACAATGCAATCACGACCTTCCTAAATCACCGGCCGGCCCGAGAGATGAAGAGAACCCTGCATGATCTCGTCACCAGCTGTCATGTTAGCAACACCAGAACACAGCACAGCACAACACTGCCCAGCCCTGCCCTCGCAAGTTGAAACAGCAAATCACTCACAGCCGATGTCCACCTCCCCATCCCAGCCAAGCATACATCGCCGAGGGACCACCATAGGGGGAAAGCCCCGTACATCGCCGATGATGGCTGCGTGTTGTGACCGTAGCACATGCACTTATTTGCCCAAAATGAATGACATGACGACAAGGAAACACCGGAAGGCCGCAGTTCTCCACACCGAGAGAGAGGGACCGACCGCTCTGCCCTCCCAAACAATCGAACCCGAAAGGAAGCACATATAGAAATAGAAAAAAATCTCCCTTATATACTCACCTAACCAAGACACACACCCATTCACGTTGCGGTTCCCTCGCTCCTCTCCTCTCCCCCTCCACTCCTTAGCTCAAGGCCAGCTCAAGGCCTTTCCCTCTTTTTCTTCCCCCATCACCAACCCCCGTTTTGGGTACCCCTCCCCCCTCCCCCCCTCCAAAAAAACACTCCAAAATGCGCCTCCTCCCCTTCCCCCTCCTCCTCCTCACCACCGCCCCCCTAACCCTCGCCTCCCCCGCCGCCCCCCTCCCCGCCGCAGCCCCCGAAATCGCCCGTCCCCGCGCCTCCTCTACTCCCTTTATAGACACAGACAAGGAAGCAAAGAGAGACCTGCACAATGGCGACCCGGGTATCCTGCGCTTGCCCTTGCGGCGACGCGGTCCGGCGTTTGCGGTGACGACCATGGTGGTGAATGCCGATGTGGAAGGGACCAAGACGAAGAGCCATCACCATACGTCTACGACGCCGACGCCGGTGACGGTGAATGTGACGGGCATGTTTAAGGATGTTGCTTACGGGGTCAAGGGTGAGCTCCCCCCCTTTCTTTTCCCTTTGTTTTGTTGGCGCTGGATGATGCTAATGAGTAACAGTATGGATCGGCTCCCCTGAGCAATCCGTCGTGCTGGACTTCGACACGGGCTCCTCGGAGACGTGGGTTAATCCGCCGTGCACGGGCTGGGAGGGCCTGGATGAGTATGAGAGTTTGTGTCGGCAGCTGGGGACATATGTCCCGCAGCAGTCGGATACGAGCATTGACGCCAATGCAACTTGTCCGCCGCGGTGGATTACCTACGGGAGCGGCGCTGCAGAGGTTCGGTATTACAAGGATGTTGTCAACTTTGTTGGTTTGTTGCCCCTAGTGCAAGTCCTGAAAAGCTGGAAAGGGGGGCTAACGTCGGGAACAGATCCGTGGGACTACACGAGCATGGGGACGAACTTCAAGCTGCATAAGCCGGTGCAGTTTGGCGTGGCGACGTGGAGCCAGAACATGGTGTCGGGGATCATGGGCGCGGGCTACGGAAGGGGGTATAACCAGAAGTATAGCGGCTTCATCGATGAGATCTATGATCAGGGGTTGGTTCAGGATAAGGACTTCGCCATTGCGCTGGGGAGTGTAAATGAGGGTGAAGGTGAGTTCCCAGCCCCGGAAATGGTCAGATTGGAGGAGGTGTTGGCTGACACTGCACAGGCGAGCTTGTCTTTGGCGGTATTGATCTGTCCAAGTTCATGGGGCCCCTGAATGAGTTGTCGCTCGCAGACCAGTACAGTGATGCTGAGGACGGGTTCTTCCGGTGAGTGATGCTGTCACCTATCCAAGGAAAAGGGGTTAGCTAACAATACACAGATACTGGATCAATGTCACGTCCATTGGCGTCACCCCTCCAGGGTCGTGCGTCACAACGCCCGTGACCAACTCGACGTGGACGGAGCGCTTCCTTCCTGACACGGGCACGACGCTCACTTACATGCCAGAGGAGGCCTTTTATGCCATCCTTGACTACTTCCCCGATGCGAGACCCGAGCCGGGATTCGGCTACTCCATCAGCTGCGCCCACAAAGAAGCCCAAGGCACCATCGACTTTGGCTTCAACGGCTTCACCATCCACGTCCCCTACTCCGAGTTCATCTTCGAGATCCCGGCCGCCTACTCCGACAATGGTCAGAACATGTGCGTGTTGGGCGCCATCCCGGCTTCGTACTTCTACATCCTCGGCGACACGTTCCTTCGGGCGGCTTATGGTATGAACTGACCGATGTCACTTGGTAGACGCCCAATAACTAACCAGCCACAGCTGTATTCCGTCAGCAAGAGCACAAGGTTTACCTCGGCCAGTTCATCAACTGCGGAGAAGATATTGTGAGCTCCCATGGAGACGTTTCCCAACTGTACGGCAACTGTGGCCATCGGCGTCCCTATGCGCCGCCGAGCGATAGCACTTCGATCATCCAGCCCTACGGCGCGCCCCCGTCGCCCTCCAATGCCACCACCTCAGCGAAGCCTTCCGCAACACCCATCGGGTTTGGCACTTGCCGGTCCTACTCCACGGGCACATACAGCGCGCTCGAGTATGCCACCCTTAGCAGCTTCAACGAGAGAGCCCGCCACGACATGAGCATCTTCCCCCGGGCCGGCATCCAAACAGGTCTCAAGGACAGGTACGGAAGCGTCATCATGGGACCAACCGCAACAGCCGCCGCCGCCGCCGCCAAGAGCAGCTCCACGAAAAAACGCAAGATTATCCGAACCAGCGTCATGACCGTCGAGGCCCTGACGCTCCCAGATACCACGCTCCCGGCCACCGTTTTCACCACCACATACACCATCTCGGACCACCCCATCCGACCACAGGGGACAAAAAAGCCCAAGGAGGATACCACCACCGAATGCACGGATGAAACCGCAACCCCGAGCGGTGACAGCTTCGGTTCGTCCACAACCGAGGTGACCTTCACCATCACTGACGCCTCCACCACCTGGACCACCGCCGTAACAGAGGTCATCGATCCTGGGGCGTCCGTCACCACCATGCGCGGCCTGGCTGGTGGAGAATCCTACTCTTTCACCGACTCGTACTCCACCGACTCTTACTCCTACACAGATTCCTACACCACCGAATCCTACTCTTACACCGACTCGTACTCCTCCACTGATTCCCACTCCTATACCGACTCGTACTCCTACACAGATGGCGGCCCCACCAGCAGCAGCTTTGACTGGTCTAGCTGGTTCTCGTCCGTGTCCGTGATGTTTTCGACCATGTCCCCGTCCGAAATCCCAGGGATCAGCTTTACCCCTACTGACACGTCGTCATATGTCGAATCATCCCTCACCAGTGTTGAATCACCAGTGTATACCTCCGCCGATATCCCCTCAACGTCCAGTACCAGTTACTATCCTTCCAACAGCTACAGCTACACAGACCCTTACAGCTACAGCGACTCGGGAGAAAGCACCTCCAGCCCCACCGTCATCACCATCCCTATTGAGACGGGCGAGACTGTCATCGTGCAGATGCACTCCACGACGTACACCATCGTGGACGGGTCCACGCTAACCGCCGCCGCAGTCACCGTCACCGGCTCGGGCACGGGATCCATCAGCTACACCGGGACCGGCGTCTGGAAGAACACCACAATCAGTTCAACGAAGAGACACACCCCCACCACGCGCCATGCGACCACCACCAGCGAAGAGAGCAGCAGCATCACCATCGACGGCTACATAACCGCGTGGTCGTGGACCCCCGTCTCTGCCCCCCCTGCGTGGGAGACGCTCAAAGTTGTGCGCCGGCAGGATGATGACGACACGGACATCGAGGAGCTAGAGTGCGAGGATGATAAAACCGAGCCCGGCATGGATCCGGAGTGTGGTGATGACTGTGGTAAGACGAACCATTGACGATAGAGTCGAGAGCTTGCAAACGGGACGGAGGAGACTAGACACAACCTCACATCGAGGGTTTTTTCTTTGTCTTGATTTGCCTTCTACACAAAACTGTCGGTAGATTTCTTCGATACGTAGTAAATGTAATGTGAAGGATCGGGCGTGTTTTACAGAGCGGTTGCAGTGGTGTCGAAGTGATGTTGAGCTGCTGGAGAGCTTCCCCGCGATGGGGTTGTGCTTTTGACGGCTGCAGCACCCCGGCCTAGCTCCATCCCCACCACGCGATAGGGCTGATAGCGTTGCTGGGCGTCACCCAACTGATTAGAAAGTAGTTTTCTGGGGACGTCGCAATCGCTTCGGTGGGCAGCTCCGTCCCGTCGCGCAAAGACTCCACCCATTGAGTGTTCTCTACCTATCCAACCCGTCCCATCGACTTTGATCATTGAGTCACGGGTTCATCCAATATTCCACTTCAATCTGAACCGACGCCTGGAGATTGTTTGCGCAGCATGGCCGACAAGAAGCCATCTGGGAACATGCTCTGGGGAGGCCGCTTCACCAGTGAGGATCCCCTTCCCAGTCATCCACCCCTCATACAACCCGATTCATGACGTGGCCACCGCTATCGAGCATGATACGGACCAATTGGCACCCAACTGGCTTCCGGCAGCTCTGTTTCGCACAGCAAGGCTAACAACCCCAGGCGGCCTCGACCCGCTGATGGTGTAGTACAAGGAGTCCATCTACTTCGATGAGCTCCTCTTCGGGCGAAACATCCTCGACAGCGTCGCTTTCGCGCGCGCCAACGCCAAGTCGAGCATCATCTCAGGCCGAACTCAAGAAGATCGAGCAGGGCCTCCCCGAGGTGCAGAAGGAGTGGGACGCCGGCACCTTCAAGATCGTCCCCGGCGTCGACGAGGATACCCACACGGCCAACGAGCGCCGCCTCGGCGAGATCACCGGCCAGGATGTGGCTGGAAAGCTGCACACCGGATGGTCGCGAAACGAGCAGATCGCCACCGACACGCGCATGTGGTTGCGCGACAAGCTGCGCACAATTGAGGAGCACCTCCAGGCCTTCCTCAACGTCATCGCCGCGCGTGCCGAGAAGGAGATTGATCACATTATGCCCGGATACACCCATCTGCAGCGCGTGCAGCGCATTCGGTGGAGTCACCGGATGCTCTTGTACGGCTTCGCGTTCGCCAGCGACCTGGAGCGCTTGCGCGAGGTGATCAAGCGGGTCAACTGCAGCGCGCTCGGCTGCGGCGCGTTGGCTAGGAACCCCTTCAACATCGACCGCGACCAGATGTTCAAGGAGCTGGGCTTTGACGATCCGTTGCGGAACTTGATGGGCGGTGTCGCGGATCGTGACTTTGTGACGGAGATGCTGCACTGGTGCCATGCTTATGCAGCATATCTCCCAGTGATCTGAGGACTTGATCCTCCACTCGAGCGGCGAGTTCGGTTTCGTCTGGTTGGCGTATGCCACTGGAGGCTCGCTCATGCCGCAGAAAAAGAACCCATGGCCGGCTTCATGATGACACAAGGGCCTGCCGAGCACCTACAACAAGGACCTGCAGGAGAGTGTGGAGCCTATGATTGACCACGTCAAGACGGTATCGGACAGCATCCAGATTGCCAATGGTGTGCTGGCGACTCTGACTGTCCGCCCCGACAGGATGCAGGCGTCTCTTGACCCCTTCATGCTGGCGACTGAACTTGCGGGCTACCTGGTGCGCAAGGGCGTTCCCTTCCGGGAGACTTACCACATCTCAGGCCGCTGTATGGCGCTGTCAAAGCAGACTGCTACCTCCATGAACGGGCTCACATACGAGCAGCTCAAGTGAGTGGATGCTTGCTTCGAGAAGGACATCTCGAAGGTGTTCAACTACGAGACGAGCGTCGAGATGGGGTCGGCAAGGGGTGGCACAAGCAATTCCAGCGTGCTGTAGCAGGTTAAGATGTTGAAGGAGATGATTGCGTGGACGCTTGCCTAGTGGTGGGTTTGTAATGCAAATACTGCATCTATGATGGATGACCTCTCATTGGGATGAAGCGGGTTATGTGTACCTACCTAGGTTCAGGGGCTTGGATGGATCTGTTAGATTTATCGTAGACAAAAGCTCCATGGCTTCATCAGTTGGTTTGCAAACACACACTGCATCTCAAGGGCTGCTTGTTACGTCACATGACGCAGCTGTTGAGTTTCGTGGTTATCGGAGCAGCTGGATGTTTGCTGTGCCAAGCTCCCATATCAGCGCGCTAAAAACAGCTGAAAGCGCCTAAATTAAGCCCCAGCCAACCATCCAGGAACGTAAAGCAAAAAGCCATTTACGCGTCGAGCACGACACGCCTTCTTATCCCACAGCATCGCAAAGGATTGAACGAACTACACCCCATACACCGGCATCTGTACCGACCCCTGCGATAATACTGTTCAAAAATCTACTGTTGTCTTTGTCAGAAACTGCTTGCCAGCGATGGCGGCAAACCTCGACGCGCATACATTGAACTTCGTCTTTGGAGGTCGTCCTGACCTTCTGGCAGACATCCAGAAGGCGGCTGGTGCGTATTCCCGTGCTCCACGCGCTGTCACCAGTGCCTCTGGCCAGATTGTCCCAGAAGAACAGTTGCTGATACGATGGCGGAACAGATTCACCCGCACGCATCACCCTATTCAACAACATTGCGAGTTACGTATACGGAAAGCTTTCCTCGACAGAAGACGATGGCCCTGCCTCAAAACGAAGACGTGTCGATATTGCGCAGCCAAAAGCAAACGGGAGCTCCTCCCAAGCAAACGGCTTCGACGCCGCCTCGGACCCCGTCCTCCTAGAGATCAAGGACATCTCCGTCTCGGTCCCCCAGCGCAAGAAGTACGACCTCTGCTTCACCAAGAATTTCCTCTACGCCCGCGTATCCGGCACCTCCGCGCCCGTCCAGGGCATCGTCTACCCCTGGCGCGACATCGAGCACGCCTTCTTCCTCCCCGTTCCCGACAAATCCCAAGTCCAGCACAACTACGTCCTCCTCCCCCGCAACAGCTACCTCCCCACCACCAAACAATCCGCCGCCGATGCCCAACAACCAACCCCCCTCGAACCCCTCGTCTTCACCGTCCCCGCCACCGCCCCCAAGCCCGGCTCCATCGCCGGCGCCGCAGAAGCCGTCTCCGACTCCTACCCCTCCCTCTTCGACTGGGCCCTTTCCACCTCCCTCCAATCTGCCGGCAACCGCCACTGCCAAGTAATCGCCTCGGACCCTAAAATCTTCCACTCGGCTGCGCGGCAGGCATACCGCCCAAACGAGAAGGCCGTGCACGTCAAGGCCTTCCGCGGCAGCAAAGACGGCTTTCTCTTCTTCCTACCCACAGGAATCCTCTGGGGATTCAAGAAGCCGCTCGTCTTCTTACCATTGGACCGCATCGTCGCGGTGAGCTACACCAGCGTCTTGCAGCGGACGTTCAACATCGTGGTCGAATACGAGCGCGAGGGCGGCGAGGCGGACGAGATTGAGTTTGGCATGCTGGATCAGGAGGATTACGCGGGGATTGACGAGTCCTATGTGAAGAGGCACGGACTGGCGGATAGGAGCATGGCGGATAGGCGGAAGGCGAAGAGGGAGCTTGCGGAGAATGTGAAGAAGGAGGCGGTGGAAGGGGAGGAGGCGGGACCGGGAGATGGGATGACGGAGTTGGAGAGGGCGCAGGCGGAGGCGGAACAGGCGTTGCAGGATGATGAGGATGAGGATGAGGAGGATTATGACCCGGGGAGTGAGGGAGAGAGTGAAGGGAGTGGGACGAGTGATGAAGAGGATGAGGGTGGGGAAGGGGAGGGCGAGGGGTATGATGATGAGGAGGAGGAGGAAGAGGGGGATGAGGATATGCACGAGGGGTAGGGGACTCACTTGTACTGGTGACGATGGTTATGGCTGGGTATATGTATGAAGGTTAGGAATGAGGCTCTCGACGGTGGTTATGAGATGATCGGGTTATGTGAGGGAAACATCTGGCCGACTGGTGTCCTGAGCCGAGGGTTGGTATGGATAGTACTAGGGATGTTTGGCTTGAGGTTAGACGTTGGAGTGATAGGGATATACCACCACAATGCTACTGTACGATAATTCATCGTTGTTGAAATGTCAAAGACAGAAACCATCATTGGACAATGAATGGTTGGTGTCAAAACTCAACTCAGGGGGACGGTTGGGATCTGCGGAGCGTCCTATAGATTGCCCTGGCGGCGCTTTAGTTCGCAATGATGGCAATTCTGGACAATAGTTACGATATCCAACGCTATATACAACACTCTCAAATAAATTCTTTACCATCTTTGAGGTCTAGCTGTAATATATGTAGCCCAAACAATGTCCTCATTCTCGTCAACAATATACACAGTGCCCCTACACAGTGCGACACTCATCCCACTCTGCCCCTCAACCCCGCGAACCATCGGCCTAACAGCCCCCGGAGCTCCAAACCTTTGGCATCATATCACGACATTCCAACCCACCACCAGCGCAGCTCTCCCAATCTTGCGCGCACCCGGCGCATGGCCCTCGCCCCTTCACCATGTCCTTCCCCAACATCTACAACCACCGCAAAGTCGCCGACACCAGCGCCAAGCCCTGTGACATCTGCTTCAAATCCACCTCCTCCGTGCTGATAACGCCCGATAACAAGGTTTGTGCCCCTCCCCCCTTTCCCTTCGCGCGCAACGTAACTGATAAGCCGACAGGACTTCTTCTACGTCTGCCCCGCCCACCTCAAAGACACAGGCTTCTGCACCCCCAAGATCGACAAGGAAGCTGAAGAGGCGCGCAAGAAGAAGGAGTTGGAGGCCGAGGTGGAGAGGGTGAAGAAGGAGTACGAGGAGAAGCAGAAGAAGAAAAAGGAGGAGAAGGAGAAGAAAGAGAAAGAGAAAGAGAAAGAGAAGGAGAAGGAGAAGGAGAAGGAGAAGGAGAAGGAGAAGGAGAAGGAGAAGGACAAGGACAAGGACAAGAAGGAGGAGGGGAAGGATAGGGAGGAGGACAAGGATAAGAAGAGGGATGAGGTTAGTTGTGTGATGAGGGTTGTTGAGGCTGTGGAGAGTGCTGATGGTCGATTTTACCTCAGAAGGAAAAGTCCAAGTCGCCGGAGCCGCAGGAGGAGGAGCCTAGAGTGTTTGAGCTGAAGAGGTAGGGGGTTCTCTTTCCCGGTCTCGGGGCGAGGCTGTTTGGGATGCTGACCGTCACAGTACCTTCTACCAGCAGCGCGTGATGAAGAAGAGGCAGTTGGAGATGGCGAAGCGCAACCGCGAGAGGCTGGCAGATCCCAGTTTCTTTCCGTCGGTTCCCAAAGGCCGTCCTTGACGCCGACGATGTCATGCCGGCCGACGCAGGCTGCAAACAGCACCGGCGCATTGCCTCTTGCCTGCTTCGCGGTCCTGCCGGCTCACGCTGCCGGCAGTCGGCTGCGACGCTCACCGATCATCACCATACCGGTTGGAGATAAGGATATCGGCCTCGGCCGTGTGGACTACTACTAATGGCGACGGTGATGAGATCGCTGGCTCTGAGAGGTATGGGATGCGTCATGCAAAGTCACCTTGAGTCTGTCTGTTTGTGCAGCGAGGACTGCACCCAAAGGCTGATACCCTGGCCACGGGGGCGCGTTTCCAGAAGGCTTTCTGGAAGAGCACTAAAAAGCTACATGGATACGGAAATCCCGCAAGTACCTTTCGTACCGTGCGTACCCGCCTCGCCTGGGATCACCTGGAGCCGCTGAACCGTCCCGAAAGTCATTGGCAAACGGTGCTCCTCCCCGCCGTTTCTGTTCCTCCACGGAGAGAGAGAGGAGCTGGCGGAGCCTAACCCTACTGCCCAGATCGAAGGCAGCATCATCCCGCCCCGTCCACCCTTCCACAGCCTGCCTATTGGTCCACTGTCACAGGTAATCCCTTGCCCCTATACACGACAGGCGCGTAGTGTTGATGATGGGGTCGCACAAGGAATGCATCTCGTCCTTGGCTGTCCACCAAGGAGGAGCCAGCGAGACCCGAAGTGATGCTTGCGCAGTTTGGCTGACGGCACACAGCAGAGAAGTGCATCGCTTGTCACCATCACGTTTCCAAGTGCTGAGGCAATGGAGCTGCTGGTTTGGATTGTAGCCTGTCCCCTGCTGGCGATCTTTCTGTGCGATATGCCGTGTGTCTTGTTTCCTGTGCCGTTGGGAATGCTGGGACTGATCTCAATCCATGTCTCAGCCTCTGGTCCGATGTCACTTCTCGTCAGATCCTTCTGTTAGCATCAGCACGCTTCCTAGCGAGGACCATACAGCAAAATGGGGCCATATCAGAGGATGACCCAAGATGCTAGGATTCGGGCGTGCATCAGCCCATCAGCCAAGTCCTTGCAAACGACTAAAGGATCGATTTACTCATCTCATCGACCAATGTTGGTTCGTGCGACCCACACCAATATCCACGATCCTACACGATGCAGAGTGTTTTGCAACCCCATACCACCCTTCCTGGCTCTTATCAGCCCTTTGGAGCTGTGCGATAAGGCAGAGACGAGCAGTCAACCAGCTCGGACTGCGTGTTTCAGAGGGTGTGCAACGTCATTCGACCTCGCTTTCAACATGTCGTCAGCGACAGGTGGCATCTCGCGACAGCTCGCACCGAAGCCTGTGGCGTGACGGTTGTGTGCGAGAAGGCAGAGAGTTTGCTCTTGTGCCACGTCTTTTTGAAGTCGAGGCCGACGCGAGGTCCTTTGCTCCACCGCTGTGACTGATGAGGAGAGTCTGTGGTTCCGCCTCCGTCGTTCCGCCCTGTCACACCCCGCACCATACCCTGACCTCGACGAGAGATGGCGCGCGGATTAGCTAACTAGTGGGCATCCGTGGACCAGATGGTGTTTTGTCAAAACCTGTGCAGAGGAGGGGCTCCATCGATGGAGGAGCAGGCTGGCTGAAGTGTGGAGGGCGGGAAGCCGTTCGCGACCGTTCCCAACATAGCTAGCGCTTACACCCTATGGCTGGCTGCTGGCTTGCTGACGCCCAAGTCACTCCGCGTTCTGTGGCCGTCTTGTGCCTAGCCTAGCACAAGGTCAATCCTTCCCCGCTCGCTGTTCGCTTTCTCGAAACGGTGTTGGCAAGCGAGCCTCACAGGTCGAGAGGCACAGTGAAACCGGCATGTCGCAACGGTGCGAGCGCCGGCTTCGGTGCCGGCGAGCCACAAGCCCCCCCATCCCACACCAACGTGGATTTGGCATCTGCATCACCCTCTAGTGTTTCTGCGAGAGAGACTCGCAGGTTAGCTCGTTCTTCTCTTGGAGCGGGATATTGCTAGTGCCCGCTTTCCCAGATCTGCATGCGTCGTTGGCGACAACGTGCACGACGACGACTGGCGCCTATTGTTCGGATGGTCAAAAAGCCGGGATGCAAAGGGGATGCGACAGAGGCCTTCCTACTGGACGGCGGGCTTGCTGCCGTTCTTCGTCCATGGTTCTGTGGATTTTCCCGGCTGCACCGTGACTGATGCAGTGGCCGTCACCCGCTCTCTCGCAGCGCGCTATGGGAATCTCCGCATCACGTTGTGCGTCTGCGGGTGTATGGCGGGCGGCTGACTTGGTTGTGAACGGACGAAGTTCTGCCAGATGATGGATGCGAGTCGCTGTTGGATCTTGGGTTGCGTCAGCCAAGTGAGATTCCTGCCCGGAACTCATCCCTAATCCTTCCAAAACGCTGTGTGACACGACGAGAATGGCTTTCAAGACCAATGATCGAGACGGCAAGGCTTCCGCAGAAAGACTGAGATAGCATCCTCGAAAAATTGCAGTGCTCAAGGCCGCGGCGTGGATCTGTCTTGCAGCGTCACAGTGTCGTAGTGCGCGCGAGTTGCCTGCCCCATTTCGTTCAGCTCGGACTCTTCGATGTTTCCGAGGTGCTTCCAACGCCAGCCGTAACGGTGCGAAATTGATGGCAGCCAGGAAACGAGGTGGCAGAGGGTGCGTCTTGAACCGTTCGAAAGGATCGCCGCTATTGGATTCCTGCCACCCTTGCCGTCTTGGAGGCGGGGACATTTTCGCTTGTGCTAGCACGCTATGCCTTATTAGGCTAGCACGCAGCCTTACAGGGTTTTCGTTCAGCCAATGAAACCCCTGATTCAAGAGTCTTGGCGCCGAGCAATACTCGAAACTGCCGCGGCAGTTACACAACAAAATGTGAGAAGCGACCAACGCGCGGCACAATGTGCCCCTCCCGTCTCTGTTCAGGTTACTTTTCACTCGCCGCTAAACAAGTGACTGCGAGCATGCTGTTTAACAGCCGTCAGTCCGCCCGCTGATGCCTCCATTCGCGGATCGACGCCTTTGTTGACGACGATGCGACGCTGTCGCAGGCGAGATAATCGCACGCCGCGGAGACCCAAGTCCAAAGCTGTCGCGGGGTTGCCGAGGCACCTCCCGCTCGAATCACAGCCCAAGCCGGGAAGAACCAGATGCACCCGAACCTCTCTTGGCGAGGGATCACGGGGCAGTCCTCTCTCAGCCCATCGCGCTTTCACACCATCAAGCGCTTCATGCAACTGTTCGGCGTGTTTGCTGACTGAAACTTTGCTGTCAGTTAGTGTAATCCAACAGCAAACCATTTTTAGCATCTCGTTACCGACCGGATGGTTCAATATTTCGTCCTTCCTGTCAAGCACAAGGTCCGAGCGACCAAGTCTCAAGCCCGTGGACGGCACAGCGAAGCCACAACCGCAAAAGGATACGGCTGGCGTCCAGTCGGCTTTATCTTATCTGCTGAATGACCGTTTCCTTCTCAGCCAACTCGGTTCATCCCCCCACCATGGATCACTCTGTTTCTACTCCAAGGTTCAACGCCAACTCCTAATTCGACGCTTCTGTCTCATTAGGTTGCTCGTAACCTGGAATACTACCTAGGTGCTCATATGCTGCCCCCGAATCGAGATAACTCCATGTCCTCAATCCTACTGCGATCCATGGCGGAGACCATGACTAATACATCATCGTAGCCTCATGCAATATCACAAAGCAAAGCCACTTACACTAGTGCCACTCACCAAGACAAGGCGGCAGATGGAGCCGGTGGGCAAGCCATGGTCGTTCACAGGACGAGCCCAGTGAACTTGATCGACCCAATCTCTGCCAAACCAATACTAGGATCCTGCCCGGATCTTCAAGGCCCAAACGCACTCCACTTGCCATCTCGGAAGCTGAAGTGATCTGCTGCATTGCTTGTGAACTCTCATCAAAAACTCTGACAGCCTGCGTACGGAATTGGCTCCGAAAAAGGCTCCGCATGTTGCATGGCATCTTTGTCCGCTCCACCACTGCCAAGCCAGGGGCAGGCCGCGATGGTGTGCTAGGGAGTATCAGTGGGCGGGCAGCCTCCCAAACCGTCACTTCAAGTCCCCGAGGTCCCCGAGCCGGCGCCAAGGCCGGCCATCTCGGTCAGGATGGACAAAACGAGGGGCCATGGCCGACCGTGGCTACATCCGTCCGCCAGTCCCAAACCGGTTCGGCCCCATTCTCGGCTCCTACTCGGCGGGCGCCCGGCTGACCGTTGACCACCGGCGACAGTGGCATGGTGGATAGCGTACCCGGCGCTGCACCCCCGAAGATGTCCTTGAGCGCTGGCGGAAGACTGCCCCACCCTCGGCGCGAAGATTCTCAAGTTGGTGAAGTTCGGAGCTACAACTCACGGGCATACCGGGGGCCCCGGCCACCCTCCGTCTCCTTTGAACGTTACCTTTCCCACCACAGGGCCAAACGCCTTGTTTCCGCCCCTGATGTGGCTTCAAGCCGTCAGCACTCAATAATCGGCCCCCAAGCAAATTAAGGATCAAGGAAACGCCCTCATTGCTGCATGGCGCGCCGTGCAGGAACCCATCGCTCGTAAAGGGAATTCTCCCCCATTTACAAAAATCCGCCGTGTTCGGTGGCGTCACCGTTAAACCCACTAAAACCTTGTTGCAAACGGAAAATGCTACGGAAATCGGGTCGGTCAGACTCGCAGCCCTCACTGCGTAAGCATCGCTCTCGCATGCATCTGACAGACGGCAAAAAGTTTCTGATGACCGCTCTGGCCAATGGAGGGCTCGATTCTTATTGCGGCTTACTTCCGAAGGGATCGCGGTCTGCCGCAACACCAGTGAATCCACTATGACGCCGCATCAATTCGTTCTTTCGTAGTGTCAAAGCGAGATATCATTTGTGCCCCATCCTTGTAGGGCTGGGCGCGGCGTAACTCGTACACACAGAACTTTCATGACAACTAAACACGGTGCCTGCTGACACTCAACTTCGGGCAACCGTATTCCCGGTCTGTCAGTAATTGCTAAGGCATCATGCAACGGTGTCTCAGGGCCATTCGGCTCGCGGTCCCGTCCTCCAATCCACTTGTGCTTCCCAGACTCTCCGTTGCGGCAATAAGACTCGCTGCCTGCCTAGTAGTTCAGTATGTTCCCCCCGGAAAGGGCCACGAGGAACGGGAAACGGGTTGTCACCTATTTTGTTCCGCACCATAAGCCCTAACCAAACAGAAAGAGAGACGGAACAACCCCGCTGATTAACGGCCCGCGAATATGCCAAGGGGACCTTTTCTTGTGCCCTCTTCCTTGTTGACGAGGCACGAGCAGGATCCGTTTCGCTACGTTGACTCCCTCCCCCCAGCCAGCGTAAGCAGATATCAGACACTGTGTGCCATACCGTACGGGACCGCGTCCGTTCCCTGACCTGGGCTAACGGTGGGTTGGGCGTCAGCAAGTCAGCCCTGCTCCGTTCGCGGGTTAGGTGTATTGTCGGATGGACTTTGTGAACCAAAAACAGGGCCGAACCACGTGCCCGTGCTGGCCGAGGCACATGCGCAGTAGCATCGTCGTTGGCTGCGGGCTTCGGCCGCCGCGAGAAATTGAAGCTGCCGCCGCCCATCCCATTCTTTTCGTTGGCCGTTGTGTCGAGATGCTCCACCATCTGGCCTGGCGATGTTTCAGATTCCATGCACCACCGCAGGCAGGGTGTCTCGAGCCGAGGAAGCCCCGTCCCAGTCGGATCCGGGGGGTTGTCACGGAGTTGACACGGCAGCGCCGACGACAACGTTACTTTTTCCACTCTGCCCCGTCAGAGATTTTCCTGCCGGCCGGCGGCACCAGGTGGCATGCGGATTCCCATCGCGGCCATCCGATCGGCGACGCTACCCGGAGCAGCATTACTCTTCCCCTTTCCGACCGTCTTGACCTCGTCCACCTTGCTCTTCTGCAGCGAAAAGGCCGGCGCGACCCAGTCACCGCAGCTGCACTTGAATCCCTGCCAGGCGTAGCGGCCGATGGAGGCGCCACACTTTGCGTTCGGGCACGCCAAGCGGCCCTCAAGCTCGCCGGCTTCCAGCGTTGGGCGCATCCACGACAGAGCCTCGATGAAGACGTGCGGACAGTCGGACCGCTCTACGTTACCCCGCCCTTGGTGCGGCACGATGAACGGCTGCGTCACCAGCATCCGCCGACACTTCTTACACCGCAGCTCCACACTGCTCTCCTCGGCCACCTGCTTCTCATCCTTCTCCGCCTCCTCGTCCTCGAACCGTATCCAATCCGGCGCGCGCCCTATCCGCGCGGCATCCTCAACCTCGCGGTGGTAAAGCCACCGCTGATAGATCGGCTCCCGCTCAACAGCATCGTCGCTATCCGCAGGGCATCCCATCTCCAACCACATCTCCAGCTGGCGCATAAACCCGTCATTCGGCTCCGCAATCGGGCGGGTATCTCTCACCCACTGCAGCGCCTTGATCACCGCCTGCCTTGGTTTCGTCGTGGGGTTCGCCCGGCCGAAGCGATGCGGATGCTTCCAGAGGAGATACGCAATGATGGCCGACACTGATCGCGATTTGCCCATGGCGCAGTGGACAAACACCGCACCTGTAGGCTCCGGTCCTGTAGGCCCGCGCGGGGATTCCGCAGCGGGGGTCAGCTTGAGCCGCACGAGCTGTGCAGCCGTCAGCTCAGCTGTGCCCGCCGACGCCGCAGGCGTGATAGCGTCCTCATCACCCTTGTTTTTGCTCCCCGCCGGCTCTGAACCCTCCTTCCCCGTGTTCACCTCCCCGTAGAGCCCCTTCTCGATAAACCGCACCATCTTCGGGAAGTAAACCAGGAGGTCCTCATCCTCCATATCGTCGATGTCGATGCTGAGGTGCTCCACGCCGCGGAAGACATCCTCGTTATTGTTGAGCGCGTACTTGATAACCGAAAGAATGTGCGTGACCTTGTGTTCCTCGAGGAGTCGCGGTCGTCGGAGACCAAATACGCTGCGCCCGTCAGTCGTTGCCCCTCGACCGAGGAACAAATGCGGCTGACTCACCCTCCGACGTAGAGCTCCTCCCTGCCGTTGATCCTGTTCAGCGCCATGGCGAAGTTCCTGCCTGCCTGTCTGTCCTGTTCCGTGGCTGGAGCTCCTCGGCCTCTGTTGGCGTCGCCCTGAATATCACAGTTGGTGCGATGGTTTTCTGTGTGGTTGTCGCGGGGTTGAGCCGCCGTCTAACTTTTTCCAAGTTGCCCCACCATGCCACCGTCCCCAAAACCCAAACGTTGGGCGGTTAGTGCGGGGTAGACTCAAACGTGGACCACGACAAAAAACCTTGGGGGCCACAAAGCAGGTGGGCGCCAAACTCACACTCAATCCACGAGGCTCTCGTCGGTCTGGCCAAACTAGTCTGGATGTAAGCAAACAGACTAATTTAAGGCGACGATTCTGTCACCTGTCACAAAACCTATTTCAAATGACGTCGGTGGCTCGATGGAATTCTCCAGCGACACAGAATCCCGTAGGGCTGAGCAGGGTTTGGTTCAGGCATGAGATCAGTTGAATGGCGCTCAAGTAGATATGGAATCTGGCTTAAAAACTTCGAATTACTTTTCAACACCTTCATTTCGTAGACATCGTCAGCGTTTCATGCGCGCGTGCCATCGTGCCGTGAGGGCATGTAAACAAAACACAGCCAGCGCTCAAGCCTGAGTCGCCAGCACCAGAAGCGAATAGAGTACCACCCTATGCATATGCCTTTGTTTCCAAAAACCAAACCACCTTGCCCAATCGCATGGGAATGAAGGGCAAGAAACGAAAAGCAGAAGTAACCAGGCCACCAAGTAAAAGTCGCGCGCTGCAACCCAACCCCCGCAGGAAAACAGAAGCAGGCAAGAGACAATGCAATGAATGGTCTCGCCACGCCAAGCACCAGACATCCGTTACAACAAGAAAATAACCTGATGTCTGCCGCCGAAAACACACTTTCCGATGGAGGTGAGCTCCTGACAGGCTGGTGTAAACCGGCGGGTGGGGGTGGCGCCCCAGGTGTCGGCGCTGAGCAGAGAGAAATTGGATCCTCAAACAAAGAGGCCGACCCGGCAGCCTGGATAGCTATTGGAAACTGACAGTGCAGCGTGCAGGTGACCCCCATAAATGATGCGGATCTGACGTCTTGAAGTGAAGATACCCAACGCAGAGACCCAACGCAGAGCCGATTGACGATGTCGGGCATGCGGCACCGGCGTCTCGATTGGCCCTGTGGAACGCTGGTGCTGCCTGCACCATCACCATTGGTCCACGCCTTGGCCGAGTTGGTGGTCGGCTGAAAGGTTAGAGGCTGAGCAAGCAGAGTCGCGCAAGATGCAGCTCTATTACCAATCGCCGTGCACCTGCAAGTCTCAACGATGGCGACGAATCCCAGGCCATAAATGTGCAGCGCGGCCCACCAGACAAAGGGCTGTCAATGGAGGCAGCCAATATTGCCATGCTGGAGGCGCCATGCCGTCGGCAGGACGAACGCACTGACGAGTCGAGCCTGAATCCAATGGGCGATCTCCGGCTGCAGCGTTAGGCGGGCCATTGATGTCCTGGAACAACGGCGAGCGGTCCGTCGCGGGCAGCGGGCGCGGGCGGGCGCGGGGTGAGGTGCAGCATGTCTGGTCGTCAATGCGGAACCCCTCCCCATGGAGAGATCGACCGCTGCCGTCTTGCCCGTCCGTCTCCACCCTCGACCCCAAGTGTCCCTTTGGCAACGGCTGCTGCCTATGGCACGATCATCCATTTGAAAAGCACGCGTAATGTCAAGGTGGAAGGCAGTAATAAGGTTTATTCGTTGGTCGTTTCGAGGCCCAGCTTTCCACCACTCCCTCGGTATGCAGTAGAGCTCGAGGCCGATGTCGCTGGTGCATGAAGCAATTCGACCAGGGTGCCCTCGTTGGTAAACAGACGCCGCAGTTTCCATCCATGGCGATCCCTCGTAACGAGCCGCGCATCCCCCGCTTGCCTCCCTCACAACACATCCACCGCGCTGCGGCCACGCAGGCCTGACCCCAGAAATCCATTTCGACCAAGCCGGTCAAGGCCATGATCAGTCCATTTTTCCCAGTCGAACAAGATATTTTCGTCCTCGAAACTCCATTTGCGCCGGCTCAAGGGGACATTCACACCATCCACCCCGCTGAGCGTAATTTTCGTAAGACAATGTCCATGTGAACTAAATGTCAGGGACGCCGATATACCGTGCCCAAAATGTCGCAAAAGCTAGACGTGCCATGCTTGAAACACCACCTCCAATTTGCGCTCTCCCCGCTCCTCACATACCCAAGAATACACGGGTTACCTCGTTGGCACAGGTGGGTCCTCCTCCATCATGCAGGCGTTTTCCAGCATGTTTGTCCACTTTCCACTAGTCCCAGCGTGGCTATGCTTCAAGTGTTGTCGGAAGTGGTCTGCGCGGTAGAATTTCTTGCTCGAGTTGCACTCCCGGAACTTGTGCACGTCTTGAAGATGGCGGATGCGTTCTTCCCAGTCTTGTTCGGTGATGAATGGGCCCGCTGGATTTCGTCCTGATCTCGGAAATTCGTCACCGCAATAGCCACACGTATCCGCCTCACCGGGCTTCGTGGTGCTGTCATGGAAGGCGCGCTCGTAGCCGGTCAGAGCCGAGCAAGACCAGCTGTGTCGCCGCACATGGAGTGAGTTCTGGTGCCGCTCTGCCTCATTCTTGTTTTTAAACCGGTTTCCGCAAAAAGAGCACTCATATTGCTTCTCGGCTTCGTGGGTCCTGTGACTGATGTCAGTAGCTTATAACTGTGCACGGGTGGGCGAAACTCACTTCAACTCTTCTTCCGTGTCAAACTTCTTCGGCTTCTTGGGACAGCATTCGCACATATACGGCCCTTTCATCTTGGCCGCAACCAGACTACTGGGATTCTTGGGTATCTCGGCAAGCTTCCGAGGCGAGGCCAGTGGCCGTCCGGGTTGCCCCATCATCGCCTGCTCACTCAGCGTCCGTTGATGTGGCGACTGCATGGCGATGGAGCGCGAGAGAGCAGAGCGAGGTGAGGTGGTGGCACTCAGTGGGGGGGCATAGGGACTAGTTGGGTCCGTGGGTGAGAGGCCACCGGGTGACAAGCCGTTGGGAGACCGACGGCCAAATGAACCCATGCTGGTGATGCTGCTCGCCGTGAGGTTGCTTACGTAGCTGCCACTTCGACTGGCGGAAGACAAGCTCGAGATTGAGCCCCCTTGAGGGATCACCGTCAGCCGTGGAGTCGGCGAGCCCCTAGACATAACTCCTCCCTCCCTTCTCCTTAGGCCATCGCTGGCCAGGGGGACATCGTCACTTGGCGGCGAAGAGGCCCTTCGCTTCTGACCAGCCTGACAGTACTCAGTCTCTCTCTCCCTCTCTCTTTCTCGGTCCCTCCACTGATCCTCGATGTTAAGAGTGCGCATACGAGACGTCTCCATGGGGAAATCTATCTCGTCGTCCCGTGCGTCATAACTCGACACTGTGACGTCGTCCGGGACAGAGCCGCTATTTGTTCTTCGAGTGCGAGGCTGCGGAGACCGTTCAAAATCACCGCCATCTGTGCCGACGGGTGACCGATAGTCCATGACACTGGGGTTGGTGTGGCAGAACGGGGAGACGGCCGACATTGGGCCGGGGGACCGCGTAAGAGCTGTATCTAGAAATGGCTGCTGCTTCGTTCGATGAGGTAGAGAGAGTGTGGTGATCTGAGTATGATTAGCACGGGAGTGCTGCGCATCATTGTGAGATGCACTGAGAAGCGAGCGGCGGCCAGCAGGACGGTTTAGTTTGTTGAGCATAGACTTGTCGATCGATTTGTTGTCTTGTTGGAGAAAATGTCCCATCGACCCGGCGCCAAAGGAGGGCGAGAAGCCGGATGACCTGCACACACTGTATTAGACCTAATTGCGAGCCTCTACACTACTCTGGGGAGCCATCACTGACCTCACGCTGTCGATGCTCTGGTAGCCTTCGTCGAACCCATGCTTGAACGACAAATCACGGCGCCCAAAACTGAGGCCGAACGAGTCGCCCAAGGGGCTGCTAAAGTCCCGTCGCCCTTGCTTGTTCTGCACATTTGGGTCCAAGGGCCCGTCGATTGGTACATGCGTCGGGGGCGGTAACGGCGGGGGCACGTAGCTGTCGTCGGAGCCGCGAATAGCCATTGGATTGGAAGCGGCCGAGGGAGAGAGGTTGTCCTTGAAGGGAATGCGCGCACCGAACGGCCTTCCAAAGCCTTCATCTCGACTAGATATGGACGGCAGAGGAGCGTGATCGTAGTCGCGCCCCCCGTACCGGGCTTGCGCATGAATTGGGATCGCCATGGTATCCAGCGTCCGGTGATCGAAGAGCGATAGCGATGGTGTTTTTGAGCACGGGAGCTGAACCGCAGGGCGAATCGACCGCCTCGCCACTCACTGCCCTATCCAGGGAAGCTGAACCGCGCAGCCGGTACCCACGAGGTCCTTTGCTAGGCGACCAGGGAATGGGGCCGAAGTGACGTCTTGTGGAAGACAATCGGCAGTATGCACGGGTGGGAGGAGCCGAGGAGCCGCCTTCAGCTAGCTGCCTGGTCCGGCTTCGTGGTCGACGAGTCGGTGTTGCCGATGCACTCGTAGAGGGCAGGTGCAAGGGGCGCCAAGGCGAGCACGGGAGCCGCCTGGGAAAACGTGGGGAGGAGGGAGGGAAATAGAGAAAAAAGGGGACGAGCTACAAGGCTAGCATCGAACGTTGATCGTATTTTTTGGGGGCGGAGCTGCTGTATACTGCGTAGGGCAGACGCCAAGGATGTCTGTCGAACGCCTCTGGCTGCGTCGGTGACGAGGGGTTCAGCCCAGGCGAGAACGACGGGGTGCGTTGGGATGTGCTCGGACGGGCAATGCGATCCAATGGTGGAGCCTCCGAATCAACAACAATACACCAGGTCAGCTGAAGTAAGGTGAAGTGCGGCCCCTCGGATCCCAGCGGGCGCTGCGCAGACGTCTTGAGGTGGCCTAGTGGGTAACTGGCGGTGCCTCTAGCTCTGCGTCGCTCGACCTGTCAGTCCCACCTCCATGCACCAACAACTAAAGTCGGTGGGAGCGTTGCTGGCGTCTGTTCAGTCGTCGTCGGCGTCGTCGTCGGCGATGGCGTCGAGCGTGCTGCTGCTGCGAGGGTCGGCGGTGGTGCAAAGAGCAACGAAGATGGGCCGTTCCAAGGAGGGGGACTTTGAAGGCGGAACCCAGGTGGGAGTCCTCGAGTCAAATGTGCGCGCCGTGCGTGTGTGTGGGTGTGGATATTGAAGGCGCATTCGCAGCAGATTTCCTGCACCGCAAAAGCAGCTGCTGGGGGAGCGACGGGGGTGTGCGAGACGAGGTACAAGGGCTCTACGCCAGGCAAAGTACCCAAAGTCCCCCCTGTCACTTCTTGCCTTGCGTAATGATCCCGGACGGTCAAGCCTACCAGATCCACTCAATCTTCCCGCTATTCTCAGCCCTCAAACTGAGGTGGGGCACGCATATCCGCGACCATTCCCCATCCAGCATGGCAGGGTGCAGCCCACAATTCCTACTGTGTACAAGGCAATACTCACGAAACCCCCGTCCCCCCGTTTCCTGTCGCCTGCCCAAAACTGTTCCTATTCACCCATGAATCTTGCACCGTCTAGGCCACGCATCAGAGTGGGCTCGCTGAAGACGGCCGATCAGCTGGGAGTCGCCAAGAACGATTTATGCGGCCCTCAGGACATCCCTCATGGACCAGAATAAAGATTCATCAATTTCTAGCGACAGGCGACCTCCCGGGGTAAAACGGAGGCGGTATGGAAAAGGAGGGCGTGCCCGGTCTCGACAGGTGGGGTGGATTTAAGATCCTGGACGTTGCGACATTGCAATTGAAGGCGGCCCCGGCTCTGGGTGCTCAGAACGGGTCCGCCCCTGACCTTGTGGCAGGCAAGCTCGCAGGCTGCGGGGGGGGGGGGGGGGGGGGGGGGTGGAAGAGAACCGGCTCTGGGAGTGACATCGGAAGCTGGTTCTGTGTGAGTGACCCAGCGCCCTGTCACCTCTGGCCTTGGAGGGCTCTGGCAGCAAGTCGACTCTCAGCCACGCAGGTAGCCCTACATGATTTCTGCCCTCGATGGCGAGAGGGTGCGACGTACGTTAGCCCTGGGAAAAGTAGAGTACCTGCGCTGTCCCTTTTCCCCTTGCCTCACAGCTGAGGTGTGGCACGAGTTCGATCGGGCCAGGCCATTTTGAGTGGTCCGTTGCGAGCGACCGTTTTCCACCCGCTGTGCATCAGATGCCGTTCGGATGCTCGGAGCGTACGGAGCGCTGAAGCGAGCTCGACTCGGGAGACACAGATGTGGGCCTCGGCGACAATGTTGATATTCGAGGCTGGCTTCAGACTGCGTAGGTATGACCTCTTTACCGCCGGTTTTGTTGACCAAGCCAAACTCACCTATCCCGGCGCCGCTACTACATTTGGTTGGAACACCTAGCAGCCCACGCGACCCAGGCCTGCCCTGCCTCCTTGGTTCCACAAAGGGGCGCGTAGCGCCGCATGCTCTGCTGGGAGAAGACGACGGGACTTGCTAAGGTGGGAGGAACCACGACGTATTCGTATCTCCCTGCGGTGCAATCTCACAGCTGAGGAAGAATGCCAAAGTGGGAATCGAAGCCCTCTCCTCTCACGGCGCGATGCAACGGCTGGTGTTGCGTTCTGATCAGTGAGAACACCCCCCACGGCTCCGGTAGGACCCTCGAGTTGGGTCATTTCGTTCTGCCAACGACCACTCAGTCCGCCGCATCTTGCAGCAAGTGGAGCGTCTTCCATCCTGCGTTCGATGGTGCATCTTCGAGGTGAGAGTGGTACGCAGGCCCGCATGGTGCTAGCTGCGCCGAGTCGGGGATGAGAGAAAACAAGTAAGAATGCCAAGCACGGGGCGCTGGCTTCCTGTCAGCTCATCTCACCGTCCACCACGCCCATCCACCACGCCAGCAGCAGCGAGGAGGTGCCAAGGCAGCTGTGGTTGCGAGATGGAGTTCGCTTTGATTGTGCGTTCGCTTACCACGGCCGTTTTGGGCGCTCGCAAAGGTTCCGGGCAGGGAACAAAGTCACAGTCAGCATCCCGGGCGCTCAAATGAAGAGCCCAGCCCTATCAGGCTGGTCAGCCAGGCCCACGGTGAGTGCCTGTCGACCTTCGTCGTCGCCGTTACCAGCTGGTAATCCGGACAAAACGACATGCCCGGCCTATGTCTGTCTTTTAAAAACGTTGGGCCGTGGGAAAACGGCTCCGCGCCCCCGTCTCGGGCAGCGATGCAAGCCCGTCGAAGGCGGCGTGGCATTGGCGGCCACCAAGACGGTCAGGAAGTCTCATGCGCGGTCAACCCTGAAATGACTCGGATTGCCAAAGGCGGTAATTTTGAGCATAGGGTAGTTGAAGTTGACTCCTCCAAGAGGCAGCGGCCTGATTGCCCGGGTGTGCGCCCTGCTCTATGGACCTCTCGTTGCTGCGCTGGAAGATGGAGGTTGGCGCCGGTTGTGAAGGGACGGGTAATTCTCTGCACAAGAATAACTCGCTTCAGCGGTATAATTATTTTTATTTTTCACCTGCGCCGGATCGCAGCGAGGCCGCGAGGGTGGGTTGGCTCGCGGCGACGGGAGGCGGGCAAAGCGGGACGGCACCTCATCGCACATCCAACCTCTCTGCCTTCCGCCTTACGAGGTGCAAAGGCGATTCCATTTCTGGCCCAGGTAAAGTCGTCGCGGGAGGTCAGTGCCGCCCCACCCCACCCGCAATGGGAAACGCGCCATGCAGTCCCCCGTCCACCGTTTTGGCCTTCCTCCCCCGTCGCCCGCCGAGCAGAACACGTCCCTCTCGATGCAAGCAAGAGATGCACGCACGGCAGAGCACTGGCCCCGAATTTATTATCCCAACTTCTGGCACAACAGCCTATTCTCTCGCCATGGCTGACAAAGAGCTCGTAAGACCTCCCACCTGCTCAACCACGCCGTAGGTTTATTTCCGCGCCACACCACCTCAGGTAGGGCAGGCAAGTAGACTGGGCAGCAGCCCTGGAGGACGGGGACTGCGTGCGGGGTGAGACATCAAAACCCACGCACCTGCTTCAAGCCGAAGGTGGCAGGAAGGGAAAACGGGACGGCACAGAGCTGCGTGCGCCCAAACAACCGACGGAAGCGCGGTGTTCCTCAACAAGCAGCCCGAGGAGCATTCGACGATCAACTGATGCGCGGGCACGCATGCCCTGCTACAGAGAGGCAGCTCGTAAGCTTAGGGAGGTGTCGAGACAACCCGATCTTGGAAGTCGGTGGTTGAACTTCAGCTCACGGCCCTCAAAGAGTGGGCTCCTGCCTCGCGGCAGCCTTCGGCAAGCCAGCCGTACTGCGGGGCGATCGATTCGTCACGCTCATCCCTGCAACCTCTCCTCCCACTACCCACCATGTCCAGCAATTCACCCTTCACAGCAGAGGAGACGAAATTACGTAGTGTCATTTATGGCCAGCTTTTGTGTTCCAACTGAGTCAGGTCGCAAGTCTGGATTCGCGGCGCCTGTCTTCGACCAAAACCAAAACGGAGTCCAAAAATATCGAGATCTCCGGCCGCAACCTTCACCACCCAACTGCGAGAACCAACTACCACCTGCAGAACAAGCGATCACCGAGTGCGAAAGTCCGAGCTGAGATTTACACATGTGCTCAGTAAGCCATGTCCGATGGCTTGCCTTTGAAGTCACCGTTCGAACAGTTGCGCAGCTGGCGATGGTCAAGGAGAAGAGGGTTCTGCCTCAGCCCTACCTAGGGCTCAGCAACCCCGCCAAACGCAAGCGTGTTATTGGCCAAAATGGTGCCCAGTAAGGCCAGGCCACCCCTGCGAGGCTGGTCTACGGCCCCACATCTCCTCAACAACCACGGCGGAGTGTCTCAGCTTGGTCGGCGGTCACCCAACGCACATCGAAAAACGACGTGGAGAACGATTGCCAAACACAACGGAGTGCGAACAGTTGGCTTGTCTCCACGTCGCGGCGGAAATGCTCCGTGTGCCCACCAGGTTCCAATTCCTCGTTCAACTTGTTTGAGCCCGCCAAGCTCGCATGGAAATGGCCATGGAAGAATCGCTTCGCATGCGGCCTCCCCTCTCTCACAGAGCCTTCCCGCTGGCGGGGGCCACCCAGCCGTCAACTGCCGCAAGACCCATCAGCCCCCACAGCCATTTTTCGTCCCAAGCTATCAGACGACAGAGCATTTCACGCCGCAAATGCTCCCGGGATTGCATCTGTCTGATAACCGATGGTTTACCGACCCACGTCCAAATGCAAAGCTTTACAGCAAATCCATCTCTGCATGGCGAGCCTGGTCGCTTCGCTCCAGGCTATTCCACTTCAGAGGCGGGGTTCGGGAGCATGCGTCTCTCTGTGCAGGAGGACATCGTCCATGTTATTGTGAGCGGCCGCCCCCTGCGCACCACACGGTTCGCTTGCTCATTCAGTCGCATCGCTGCAATGCGGCAATGTAAGTCATTTCCCGTCTGCCGCCCCGTATGGGTATTCCAGACAGCACTTCACACAAGTACGCTCGGGGCCCCTATCCCACCCACCTCTTATTATGAAGTCAACAAACACATAACCTCATCGGACCGGCTCTATCCCAGGCCGCACCGCTCCCGCGTGTGTGTTAGATTGAGGCTATAGTGGCACCAGAATTGCACATTCCCAAGGTGGTTTCCTGGGCGAAGGTCTGAGTAGAACACCACAGGCAACCTCCTGTTGTATTTCGGCAACCCTGCTCAGCGAGGGCGATTGGAGCAGCTTGGTTTCACCTGCAGCACGACCGTCCTCCGCCTAAAATGAAGAACTACAAAGGTACCCTGCAGCTTGAAACGGCTTCCCTACGGGGCGACTCGCCCTTGAGGTATCGCCATTTTATCAGGCCAGGAGGAAATTGCTATAGATATGGTGGTGTTGTGCTTGGCCCACGGCATAACCGATGTTCCTCGAAACAACTCTCGTTGTCTCCCAAGCGGATCTTCATCAGTCCAACGCAGTCTCGAAGCGGTCACGGGAGAAGTGGTTGCAATGGAGCGCACACTGCCGTTGGTACTAGGGTTATGGCGAAGTCCCACCGAAGGCGGTCCTGGTCCGTTACAGGAAGAAACAGTGCCAGCGATGCTCCTGGGCCGTCCGGATCGTGGGGGGGGGACGGCCAGAACCCCGCAATGTCGGCTCTCTGGGGGAGCTGGGCTGAGGATGGCTCGCCCTTCACCCCCTGACGTAGCGTGGAAACAGCACCTTGGACTCCCGGGTAGCCCTACAGAGCCGAGCAATGTCTCGCAGACAACAGCACAGGCAAACTCGAACAACGACCCAACGACACTTCGGCGTCCACACAGACGGGCTCCACATTATCCGACATCGGGAAAGTGATAGGCCTGGTACGTATCTGTTACGCAACAACCGGTGCTAACGAGCCGAGCACTGAAGCGGCCCATTTGGTCACGAACGCCAGCGCAAATGGACGCAAAGAGACACCCATTGACTTTGTCGTCACAGCGGTCCCAGGCTGACAGACGTCCAGCTGTTACGTACTGGCAGCTCCAACTCAGTCAGGGAAACCCATGCACCAGCGGGTATGCGTCCCTCGAGCGTCACCCCCGTGACAGACGACGATGATCGCAGACTCGGTAAGCACGGCGCCAACTGCCGGTAGACCCAAGATTTACGGATTGGATTCTTCGCTCGGGCTCGGGGACCCATCTGTGAATCAGGGGCATCGGCGAACAGATGGTTATTAGCGGCAGACTACAATGTCTGTGATAGCTCCGCAGAGCCCCGCAGCCAAGCGAATGATTGAGCCATCTCATCAGATACCATGTACAGTAGCAACCCTATGTACTGCGAGTGCACGTCCAGCCGAGGTCCTCCGCCGTTCTCCACCCTCAAGATGCCTCCTCATTTCATCAACCACACGGCGTTAATTGCAATGCACTAACCTACCTCGGTGTGCACCGATCTCGACTTGGCGCAGTGCAACACGCCAATGTCCAGAGTGGAGAGGAGGCCTCGTTCACACCATGACCGCAACCAGTTTCTCCTGCGTCGGGAGGGGCTCGTGAACAGAAACGAGAGCAGGGAACGTCCAGTCTTGGCCAGCGCTGCGGAATGCCCATGGATGGGTCTCTGGGCTTTCCTGGCACGTGCCTAGCTGGCGATGTTTCGTTGCATTTCGGGCGTGTTGATCTCGGCGGCCGAGGCGAAACAGAGGGGCAAATTGCCAATTGCGGCGAGCGGACTGGTTGCACCCTCACGGAAGGCGACGTGCACATCATCAAAACCTGATGACCGACGATTGGTCTCAAAGCCTCCCTTTCAGCTGGCGTGGAAACGCGAGCCTGCTGCAAGCAGTTTACTTGCAGCAGGCCCTTACAGCACGGCGGGCTCGGAGAGGGGCCTGGTGTTCGAGTCAGGGCCGCTGGGGCCACAGCAACACGCGGATCGTGGCTCAGCGGCAAGGGAAGCGGGGTGCTTGTCCAGCATCCAGGTTTCTCACTGGTTTGCCGCCACGACGCCTGCCGATCACCCAGGCAGGAGGCTCAACGAAACGAACAGTGTGGCGCCATTCGCCCTACAGTCTCGAATGGTGTTCATGCGATATTTCCAGTACAAGTGGAAACGCCCTTGGTGAGTACCTGGCGGAAGCTCAACTTCCAAGCACCAGATATTGGCTCCTGGTTTCCCGCGGCCTGTCACCAATGGTGCAGTCGCCCCGCTTTGGCTGACCGACACCAACACCAGTCGATTCCGCTTCGCACGCAGTGTTGCTTTCGCTCGGAGACGGCGCCTCGCCTAGTGCAAGGAAAACGCTCCCCTCGCATCGCCTAGGTACGTTCCGCCACTGTGGTGAAACTGATTACAGCTGATGCCGTTTGCCTGTCTAGCCTTACGGACGTATCCGCGCGGCTGCCAACGTGGTCGACTCCCTCCAGCGCCCGCAGAACAGCTCTGTCATACCCGCCTGCCAGGCCGTAGCCGTCAACGCGCATCTTTCTGTCGGTCAACCACATTTGAGTGAGGACACGTGCGATGGAGGCAAACCAGCTTCTCTCTGCATCGCTCCGTTTCCGTCCGTCAGGTATCTAGAGGATATGGTCAATGCTCCAGACCCATCAGGCCCCCGAAGTCGCTCCACCAGTCATGGCCGTCAACACAAGTGTCTGGCTTTCGCGAGCCAGCCCCCCAGCCTGAGACCGAAATGGCTTCTGAAAGCTAACTGGCCGCTCAGCTTTCTCGACGAAAGCGACCATGACTGTCACATTTCTTTTTTGTCCCGTGTCTCTCCTGCTCGACCAATCCACCTTGCGATCAACACTTGTTGGTCTCGTTCAGGGCCCCGGCCGCCGAACTGGCCGCCAGGCCCACCATCTCCGAGAGCACAAAGGTGCAGCATGGCACCCCTACGTCTCGAACATCTCACGTTCATGCCATGAGGTCCACCTGTCAGACGAGGTGTCAAATTGTCACTCAAGGGAACCATAACCTGCGTCATGTCACATATGTGAGAATCACCTGGATGCCGAAAGCACGTAGCAGCTCGTTCTAGACCAAGTCCGATGGTTTTCAGCCTAGTTTTCAAAAATGGAAGGACTGGAACTCCCAGAAGGATCTCTGTGCAGGCTAGGATCCCTTGTTGATCCGTTCGGTGAGGTGATTTGCCACTTGTTTCGATCCGACTTTTGCGGTGGTTCAGCTTCAAGCGCCTTGTCAGCGACTATTTTGATATATCCAGGAGCCGAGTTGAGCAACAGGTGCGGAGTTCGCCGTTTATAGACCGCGACACACGAAGCTAAAGAAACTAATACCGTGTTGCTAGTCCCTGGCCTGGGTCACCAACAGCTGAAAAACGATACACATTATCGGCATCTATCACGGTCCATCACATGCCACGCGAGAGGACACTAAAGGCTTTGAACACGAGCATGAGCAACTCGTGTTCACCATGAGAACTATTTCTGCTGTTAGACATAGTGTCTAGTTCGGCCTCCCTTAGCTTAATCTAACTCGATCCTCCCGCAGCCGGCGATGGAAACATCGTCACGTAACCATTATGTATTAGCGCAGCTTTCCACTTAAGTCCTGCAACGAATCGCCGAAACAGGCAATCTGAAAGAACAGTCGATTACCTAATGCCCGCACAGCAATCCCGACTTCGAGCTGGATCCGAGGTCTAGACTACCTGTTGATTTGCTGCCGAAGTTGCCGAGCCGACCCACATCAGGACGAGTCAGTAGGCAATATCTTGTTCGCTCGAGAGGTGCATGGAACTAAGGTTCTTGGATTCATTGTCATCTTCAGATCAATTTGCTGCCACGATGAATCGATGTCTCTGGTGATTCCTGGCCCTATCATGCTGTGTCGTGCATGTCTCATCTCGGGCAACCTATCGCAAGCCACAACGGAGGGACCTCGCAGACGGACTCTTGAGAGAGCCCGGGAGGCGCCAGACTATTGAAAGTAGCAGATTTATCGCCGCCGCGGCAGCACAAGCGCAGCGCTGGGGTTCGGCCGTGCGGTTGGTCTGTCTTGAGCGCCTGCGGGCGTGAGAGCGCGCTTCGCTGGCGGCTTTTATTGGCTCAGCGCCTGGGCTTGGTGGGACGCAGCCCACCACCGGGGACCGGGCGCCCTGTTCCGGGGCTGTCGCAGGCACAGTGACGGCACTGGGTGTCGATTCCCGCGAGTGGTGAACCAGAGTGCTGGGAATGATAGCTCACACGGCCTACAGAAGGCTGCTTCGTGAGACCCGAGTTGTGCAGCGTGATCTGTGATCCTGCCATCTCCAATCGCGGGCTCCTGTTTCTGCTGGGATGCTTGTTTGTTGCTCTCTGCATCGAATCCTATCTTCACTGGTCTCGGTTGCTCGCCCGGCCGTCGCCCCAATCCGAAAGAAAAACGTTGCTTCGCCGTACGGGCACAGCTGCATCTGCCCCTCGAAATAGGAACCTTATCGACGGCCAACCGGCACGGACAGCAGCCCCGCACTGTCAATGTCATGGAAGGAAGCCGCACTCTCGTGGGAAGTTCCGTGCGAGCAAATTGTTAGGCACACCGAGGGATGATTGCGGATTCCTGCCCGCCGCACCTCCGCAGATGGATCGTTCCGATCCTGGCCTGAGCTGGGACCGCCCCCAACGGCAAACCATCACCAACGTTTCGATCCTCATGCCGCTCCCGTCGCGTAAACTGACCAACGACAGCGACAGCTCGGGGCCAAGCACGTGCCAACGGCAGAACTCTTTGCCCCTTTTCAGGTACACCCCCATCTCTCGACCTTCTCGGGAGCAACGATATTTTGTTCCTACCGGGCCAACCCCGAGCCGACGCATCATCTGACCGTTGCCAAATTTACAGGTACCAACCTCAGCCTTGGAATTGACTGCTCATCTTGCGTCAAAGCCCGGCAAGGCTCGATAGACGGGCAGAAAGCACCTTTCGGCATGCAGGCAGAGCAACTGGCACCGTCGTGAAGAGCGGCGGCCGATGGCGATATGTAGTTTCCACGCATCCGTTTCGACGAACCCCGGCCCGTTTCCCCGCCCTTCCAGTGGGGTGCGCTTGACGGTATGCTTTCGCATGAAAGAGGATGACACGGATGACTGATCGAGGCAGCGGCATCCGAGGCAACGCCGGGCTCGACCGGCACCGGGCCGATAACGTGGGGCTTACGGACACCGACTCAGCCGGTCCATCGAAGGAGCGGCGATCGCGGGGGTCAGATTCCTGACGGTGGGTGGATTCGGAAAAGGTACGACCGCTTCCCTGGCATCCATCTTCAAACACTGTACAGCGGAGGAGGTAACATCCTGCAATCCTGCGTTGGCCTTTGTGTGCGTCCACAAATTTTCTCTTTGCTCCCTTTTTCGTTCACCGCCCTTCAGGGTAACGATGGCTTGGTGGTGGCAATTCGCCTCCCTCACACGTCCCGTGTTCCCAGGCCTTGGCAGACGGGGTGGTGCCAAGACCAGGCCCGTTCCTCCACTCGACCGCCAACCTTTCTGGCGGCGGTCAGCGGCAATTTACATTTTCAGCTGCCATGGTCGTTGCAATGAGGCAGCGACTTCCGAGTCAAGTTCTGTACACGGCCGGATGTACAGTACCTGGCTGTCGGATATCATCAACTGGGCCTCGACGCGACACATCCAGGGATCGTTGCCCTGTCTTCGGTGCCGCCGCTGGCGTTTGCCCCACCATGAACCGGCCCGTCGATCCCCAAACACAGAACATGGCGCACAGTGGATTTTCCAAGCAGACCCGATGACAGGGAATCCAGCTATTGTTGGCAAAACACAGCATAAACGACAAGCTGAAACGAACAGCAATGACGCGCAAAGTCAGGTATGGAATTGTCATCAGATCAGATTAGCGATGCAGGTTTTAGGGCTGACCCTGAGCATCAGGTACGGACCTTCCGTTTCCGGGGCCATGGCAGCGCGCTCTATCGACTTGGGCCATTTGTTCTAGAAGCCTTGTTCCACGACGGCTTTTCCCTTTTCTCACGCACACCTTCCTTTTTTCGCTCGGGCTGTGTCGCTCTTTGGGTTTCTCCTTCTAAGGCGCCAGTGGCATCATGTCACACTTTGTTGCCGTCCACCTGTCTTGTCGCCTGCAGTGCGCCGCTGGAAAAGCAACGCAGGCTGCCCTTTGCAATCCTTTCAAGGATGCTGTGCAAAAGCCTGCCTATTCCGTCCTGTTGTCCTGGTACGGGATGCGGGATGCGGTCACAGACAACCAAGTTTGCTGCACCTTTTGCGACGTTACCCTTTGGTGTCGCCGAACGACCATCGCACTGTCAGAACTCAATTATGACGGGAGGGACATCGGTGGCGGATCCTTCCGGGCCCGGTTCCTGTGCGGCGGCACGCGTTACCCCATTTTCGCGTTCCGATGGCCACACCTCAGCTCCTCGCTGCAAAAAGACGACGAGCAAAGGGTGATGTCACCAAAGGCGTCCTCTTTAGTTTCACGGTGCCCGCACGACTACAGAAGGATTGTGCGTCTCGTTTGAGGCGGCATCTTGTGGCCACTCCCCGGGCGCACAGTACCGGCCAGCTGGGAGCACCTCGGTGTTTATCCGGGCCTTCCTGTCGCTCGGAAGGGATGGGGCTGTGGCTTGGTTGTGCTAGCTCACCGAAGACATGCCATGCACAGGAGGGCAGGGCCAGCCCTGAAACAAGAACACCGACGACGTGGGCGGTGATGATGCGAGATATTCTTTGCAACTGGCCAGTGGCCAGTCGCCTCCCCACACGTTTCCTTCCCACAAATGACGGCCTTGATTCAGGGCGCATCCGGTACCGCATCTCTCAGCGCTAGCTTGCTGTTGTGTAACCGACAACGGGTTCCGCCTGACTCGACCGCAGATGACAGTGTCCGATTCAGACTCGCCATCTAAGCCCTTGGCCAACCGTATCACGGTTTTTCCGCGGATATCGATGTTGCTGGGGTGAATCTGCACTGTCAGCTCTGGTTGTCGAAAATGGCACAAGCGTCGCCACCGGACCTGATACGCGTCATGGGGTTGCTCGGAGGGTCTCCTTTGCGTGAGTGGGAACTGACCATGATCCCATCGTCAGGTGAATTTATCAGGATCATTTGCAATCTGAGAGGCTTGACGCTGACCCAACGAGTCGGGTTTCGGTGCCTCGCTTGGAGCCGCGAGCGGTGGGTGATACCTCCGATGGTCCCGCGTGGTGGCAAAACATTGGATTCATTTCTGATTTGTCTTGCCTGGGAGTATCGTGCTGTCATGGGCAGGAGATTATCCCCGCCAGGCCAGCCCTGTCACCGAGCGAAACCAATGATGGGGGCGTACCGCGGAATTGCACGCGTAAACGCCATTACGCGATACGAGGGACGCGTTCATAATGGAGACGCCACGGGCCACACTCGACCTCGGACAGGTAGACAGTCCGTCACCTGAAACCTCGAGATGGTACTATCTGCGGGAGGCTGCTTCTGGAAGGGGAGTGCATCTTTCCAAGGGACCTGCAATGTTTTCTTTTTCCTCCTACATGGTGGCCGACGATGGCTGACAAGCGTCTTGCATGTGCCACGAAGAAAAAATCAAAGACGACATCCCGAAGTGGGAAGAGGTGGCCTGATTGCAGTGGCAATAAAGTTGGCGCCCCTTGCACGGGAGAGCTGCCGCGTTTTGATTACGGGCCGGTCCCCTGCCACCATTCCCAGTCGTCACTTCGACACCCCCCTTTGGGTCCTGTGGCTTACTAACAGGATCACTGAGGGCGACCCTATCATGATGCCTCGCCCTGGCCATCGTGACGAGTCGTGGGTAGAAAATGTGCACCAAGGACCTTGTGGAATGCCGTCGGCGTTAACGTGAGAGAGTGTCTCCGCCGATGAGGTCCTGAGACACCGTCTCCCGCGTACTGGACGAGATGTCGTCCAATGTCACCCAGGCTAGGCCTGAAGCGGAGAGCATTCCCGCTTGTCAGAGAGCGGCCCGTGGTTCTGTCACAAACCCCTAATCTGATCTCGGGCTGGCTCTCGGGCTGGCTCTCGGGCTCGAGTCGGGGACCCCCCCAGATCTTGCTCTGATTTGCTGACAGTGGAAAGGCAAGTCGGCGACCTGACTTTATTGACGATGTGTCCGCCACGCTAGCAACGGCGGTGTGCGGTTTTCGGCTTGGCAACACACGTGGATCGAGATAGCTCTCGTGGTTTAGGAAGTGTTGTTTCGGTCTGAGCTTGGTGTGGGTGGTTGACTCCGTTTCCTTCTGCCTATCTGCACCCGGCCAGGCATGTACGCCGGTGGACAAGATGGTGTGAACATGGACTGTCCGGGATGTTGAATGCGGTCGCCGCGCGGGATACGCTTCTGCGTCGACTCTTCGCCAGTCGAGATCGAGATCCAAGGTAGCAGCCTCTTCCCCTGTCCCGTTTATCCGTCTTCGTCAATAAAACGGGACGGAGAGAGTTCCAGGTCGCTTGTGTCGCTCTGTGCGGTCTGGGGTGCTGCCGTGGGCGGGGTGTCGGCCGGGGATGGCTAGACTTGCTGGCCGGGTCGAGATAAGATTGTCTGAAGGGCAATCTGCAGAGTAATCAATCTTCAGTCGCCAGGTGCCTGCCTGCCGGCTGCCAATGTCCTAGAGGAGGCTAGAGGGGCGTGACAGTGCCGCATTACCTGATGGCGGCTTCGAGTCTCACTGGAAGCCTTTACCTTGGAGGCTCTGCAGCACTGGAGAGCCAAGTCTTGCATTGTACTCGCCGTCTTGCAACACTGTGCTGAGCTTTAGGCTTCTCTTCGCTTTCTTCTCTGGGTACGCACATGTGCAATTTCTTGCGCGGGCTGAGAGACATACATGCAGAGAAGAAGAGACTTGGCATCGTTGCATGACTATGTGAAGTTACTTGGGAGGGGCCGCCCCAGACAGGGTGAGTGGAGAGAGATGATGATGGGCCGCCGCAGGGGAGATTTGTATTGGGATGGGACTGGGGTTGGACGCTCGCCAAGCCTTGCGAGGTTGCAGATGGGTATGTCATGTCCGTGGGCGTGGGTGCGTGCGAGATTTTCTTCAGGCTGGGCCTTGGGCCTTGGAGGGCTGCCTGCATACTGAACAGCGGACTCAGGAGGGGAGTGAAGCGATAGACAAGGACATGAAGGACAGCAGGGGCAGCGGTAGGGTCTAAATTCGATGCGGTTGCCAACATGTGTGAGTGGAGATGGGTTGAAGGACCTTGCGGGGAGGTGCTATCTACGCGGTGAAGGATACCCGGCGAAGGAGTGTCGTCAGGTACATCTCGGCGCCTGTCGGTATCCGTCGGGAGCGGGGACGTCGGGTACGGCACGCTTCACGCTAGTGTCGGCGACTTTTGGTAGTCTTGCGCGTTGAGCGCGTTTCAGTTTGAGGGCAGAAGCAGAAGCGGCCGACGATGGGACGCTAAAGTAACCTATAGGGCCTACGGTATGGGAGATCTGGAGAAGTGGAGGTGCGCTTCTGATGGCAGCTTGTAGTAAGTAGGTGGACTGCAGGTCGGGCGTCGATGCCCCTGTGTGGAGTAGGGAGTGAAACGGAGAGTGATGATGAGCCTTTTCCGTTACAGTGCGTCTCTGCAGCATGCACAAGACAGCGCTATTTCCCTCCTTAACGCCTGCGGATGTGGGATTATCGTCTTGGCGGGTAGTCTTCAAAGTCTTCACATACGCCAAGGCTGGAACATGGCACGAGATTTCCATCTTGTTTTGTCCATCATTTGTCAGCCCTCTCGGTCCCCCGGCTTGGGAATGCGGCGCCGAGACGGCGGCGCGGGATGCCTGCTGGAGAAAGCATGCTCACTGTCAAATGTTTTGTAAATGGATAGTAATCACTAAAGAAATGAGCCTTGAGCGGGGTGAGATTTTAGACTACTCGCCTGCTCGGTTACCTTCCCTTTATGGTTGGGCATGGGTTTATATGGTGAGATTGGAAGCTGGCTGATGCGGGACGCCCCTACCGTATTTCGAAAGGCTTCTTCATCCGTGGTGTTTTATGGCGGACAAAAGTACAGACAGTGGGGCGTGAGAGGCGTGCCTGAATACGCAGCTTCGGATAGGTTTCTGTCATCTGGGTTTGGAAGAAGGAAGTTGGAGTTGCTTTGTCGAGTAAGCAAGCGCAGTAGGCGACCTACCTAACCCAAGGCACGTGGCCGGGGAATTTGTGATTTGCTGTGGGTGTGGTGGCATGTTTCTTGGTCTGGTGTCGGTGGTGGGGGCCGAAAAAGGGGGAGGGGAAAATTGTACGCCGAGTCGACGGGAAGATGTTGGGGAAGGGAGTGAGAAGGTGCTATTTGGCGATGGTTGGCTGGTGTCTAGCCACTGTCGGATAGAAGCCGCGCATCACACTTTTTGGTATGGCATGTTGTCGCCAGCCGACGTGTGTGCGGATAATGCCCGTGTCGCGGTCGGCATGTGTCGGCAGGCAGACAGTGACAGCACCGTGCCCGGGGCCGGACGATGTCGGGACGACCCGGACCACCGGAGCGACAAGGCACCAGCGGTCCTCCTGCTCGCGAGTCATGTAAGTTTTTCGGTGAGGCGCGTGGCGGTGAGTATCCGGCACCCGGCCAACGTCAGGTGGAACTTGTGTAACCAAATGCCGTGAAGCTAACCCCTTTTCGCCTTCCAGGGCGTGCGCAATGCAGATCAGGCGCTGATTCAGCACCATATCTTTGTCATACATTGCCGGACCACACACGGGCCCCGAGACATGTTTTCGACATGCTCGTCAGCGGCGTCGACACCATGACGGCCAAACTGACGGAATGTGGGGTGATGGACCGATGGCTTACGCATCGGACATGTCTTTGAGAAACAGCGGTGATAGACTTTGAGACATAAACTGCGAGTTGATTGTGTTCTCGACCCGGGCCGAGGCGTGTTCGCCCTGGTCTTGGCATAGGCAGCCGCGCAAGAAATCTTGTTCGACGATTGCATTTTCTGCAGAGGGGTGTAGCAACGTGGTACATAAAGGTGGATACAAATCTAGGCACCGGCATTCCGGCCTATAGGCAATCAAACCTCCTTTCAGCTCCATCGCTGTGACTTAGTAGTACGAGAGCCCGGAGTACAGAAAGTAGCTGATAGATCTCAGCTAGTAGCCCGACCTGGCAAATCGGAGTGCAGCTATGCAAGTAATAGCAGGTTGAGATGGGCGGCCTCCCGTATGGAAGCAGTGAGAGCTGACTTTTCATCGTAGCAACTCGTGATCGTATGATGCCGAAACTGGCAGCCTCCTTCCAGTATTCAAGCACAGTGCGTCGAAATCAAAGCCAACATGCAGAACGCCTTCTGCGAGCTGCAAGCCCAAGCCCGTCTCAGCCCGGAGGATTGTGTCGTTGGGCTTCGTCAGACCGTTGACGTGTTTCCGATGCCGAAATGCGCGCTGAAGTGGAAGATGGTCACATCAACCCGTTGATGATGCATGACTTCCGTTTTCAAAGCGGCGTAGCCCAATCGCCCTGCAATCGGACCTTGCATGCAGGCTCAATAGACAAGGCGAACCGGCTGGCGCGTTGGGCGTTCTGAGTATGCCTTCGTCTACTACCGGTTGCGTATACCGGCGAACCAGATGATGCCGCCGTCTCGATCCTACCCAAGGACAATTTTAGACTGCTAAAAGAAAATTGTTGGTGCTTCTTACCAAGGCATCTGCCGTTTTTACCGAACCCTCTTTAGTCAAACTGTGCCGAATGATATTCTTTGGAAGCGGCGTAGCACCAACAGTGTTTGCAGTTGACTATCTTCCGACGGGCGCGCGTCCCACTCCTTGTAGGGCGGATTAGCGGGCTTTGAGCGGGGGGGCGGTAGGCGAAGCAGCAGCAGTTGTATGATCTTCGAAGGATTTCTGTCCCCTCCTGGGCGCGTTTCCATGTTTTGGCCCAGGCGCTGCGCCGCTCGCGACCTCCCGGTCCCTATGCCGCGCGAGGCCATGTCCTGGTAGGACAAATACGCACCGCGCGTGACGACAAGCTTTCCGGGGAAGGTCCTTGTCAGAACGACGGGGTTGCATAAACGGATGCCCTAGAAGGATCGAGATCCGCCCGGCTGGGAAGATAGAGAGTTTGACCGACTCGAGCGCCTGTTACGCGGCTCGGAAAATGAAACTAGGTAGGGATTGGATGATTTGCGAAGAGTGATCTGTGATGCTCTGTCATTAGGAGTGGGGTTCAAGCCGAGATACCTAGTTGGGGACAGGTGACATTGGATCCATGGCGCTATTACTGCGCCGCTGCTAACTGGGAGAAAGATATGATTTGGGACGGCCAAGATAGGTTGAAAGCGAGGCGTTTCAGTTTGGACAAGAGAGTACATCTCGATACTCGAAAGAATGTAGCTCCTCTGGTGGCGACCGTCCCAGGCCATGTCTGTCCACTCATCTGCCCGCCCCCTCTGATCATCGTATGAACGGCCACAGCGCCGCCGGTTATGACTCGGTTCTTCTTCCGTCTCGATATTCGAAACGGACTCTATTGCTGCTACGGAGTACCATCCGTTCGCTGCGAGCGAGGAATGCCTGACCTGTTGGCTACAAGGTAAATTTGTCGGGTATTTGCAGCAGCTCGCAGAACTGGGCGGTCTGTTGGTTCGGGTATTCCAGCGGTTGCATGTTTGGCACAACCGCTAGATCTGGCGAGTGAACCGGTGCATGAGCTGTGAAGTTCAAAGGAATAGTGAGAAGCCCCTTTTCGACGATGCTCTCCCTGACCCATTTCCTTTCTTTATCCACCGACGCAGCAGACACCTTTGTCATGGCCGTCGTCGAGGGCGCTACGACCAGTGTTTCAGGGTCCGCAATTCGAAGTCCCGAGGCGCATGCCCTTGTAACCGCCAGCCATTCTTCGTCGTAGGTTAAACTGAACTTCCCCGTTCCCGTACCCTTGGGACTTGGCGCTGCGCTGTCGGCCCGTGGCGAGCACTCGAGATCCCTGACTTCCAACCACTGGAAGGTTGGAGATCCAACTTTGTCCAGGGCAAGAAACTCTGTCTTGGTCGCGCTCAAGGAAGCTGTAGGGGTCTTTCCCTTGACGGAGGGGCGAGGCAGAATAGGTTTTAGCTTATCAGGGACGTCGTCAAGCAGTCGGAGCACATCGTTGATTCCAAGACCCTCTCCAATCTCAACGGTAGCTGAGAACTTCACATGCATGTGACCGGAGAACCAGTATGACGGACGTAGGTGACCCAGTAGTTCGGTGGATGGCTTGCTCCCCAGACTGTCGCCAAGTGCGCTAGCTAGGAAATGCGGTTTTGCAGCGAAGAGTTTCTCGTGTTCGCCAAACAGTTCAACCCAGGCAGGCCAATCATGGCTGAGAGCAATTTCGACAGGACTGCGGAGCAATAGAAGCCGTTCAACATCGTATTCGCGAACGTGATACACAGATCGAATGTCATCACGGTCGTATGGCAAGCGTTCGCTGTGGGGCTTGTGGTAGTTGCGCGGGTTGTAAATGCCTGAGATGCCTGCGATGCGCCACGGTCCGTAACGGACCACGCCGGCTGCGCCCAAGTAGTATATGTTTGGAGCAAGCCAGCCACCGTGATACAGCTCGAAGAGGTAGTTGGACGCCTCGTGGTTGCCACCGACTACTATCGTGAGAACCGGAGCTTGCGCGGCGCCGCTGTAATATTTGTGGAAGTCGCCCAACTTTCGGTATTTGTGCGGAACAGACATGCAGTTGAGATCTAGCTCGTTCCGGATGGCCTGGAAGTCTCCACAGATGATGAGGAAATCGAGATCCGATAAGGGAAATCCTTTGGCTTCGCACTCGACCTCAAGCGTGGCGTATATCGTATCCAACTCGCCATGTCCCTGGGGGAAAGGTGTTAGAAGGCAACTACAAATCGCAAGTGCCCTTGACATGACTTACACAACCGACCACGGCTACCTTGATTCCTGAAACACTTGAAAGCTCCATTGCAGTGAAACCGAGAGAAATAGGGTATCAACGGTATTGGTACTATCGACACAAAGGACAAAAGCCTCGTCTCTTCAGGTTTCGGACTCAAGTTGATTCCATTTGCATATATCTGTAGTTCGGTCTGGCAGCGCTGGGCGGTGCGGGCGTTGCGTTTGGAGAGTCAGACCGGTGAGTCAACCTCCATGGCTGTGAGTTGATTGGGCTAGCTCGACTTGGCTGCAGAGTCAGAGCGGCAGGCACCAGCTGCCCCACCCCCTGCGTTGTGCCACTGAACACGGGTAATGATATTGAGGGTTCACCGTCGCAGGCCTGGATGGCGATCAAGAAATATCAGAGTCGACGTCGTAATATGCTCACATATCCATGGCCGGGCGACCGCAAGGCTGGGGTGGGAGCCGCCGATCAATGACCTTATCAACGCCAAACGCGAGTTGACAGCTCTAAAGAACCCGGATTATTGGTTGAAATGGGGATATAATGAACGGCAGCTCGCAAACGGCCGCCACTCTGTCCCCAAATGCAAAGTGCGGGCCCATGCTGTGCCTGACAAGACCGGCCATCAAGTCCTGGGGCTACAAGTGCGGCTGGGCTTCAGTCATAGAGCCTTCTAGGTAGAATCGGAGTTGCAAAGGCAGGACATCCGTTGGACACGACTCAAATCCAGTATTTGCCCCATATCTCGTACTCTTCCTTGCTCCCTCTGAACTTGAACTCGACCTCGACGATATCCTGGAAGCCCTCCTTGTCTTTCGGCTCCTTGAACCGGGACGCAAAACCGTTGAACGCGATCTTCGGGAGCGATTGGCGGTCTTCAGGGTTCAGCGTCTTGTTGAGGGACCTCACCGCGTCGTTGTGCTCGCAAAGATGGAGCGGGGTCTTGAACCAGACACAGCGGATAGGCACCTTGTGCTTCTTCGCCAACTCAACCCACTGTGATCTAACCTCTGGATCTGGGTTTGTGTTGTCGATGACAATGGATTCGCCCTCTTTGAGGAAAGCAGCTGCGGCTTTGAAGCAGTTGTCCTTGCTCTTGAGCTGGTCCTGATTTACACGCTCATACCTGAGCGGCTTGAGTTGCTTCCAGAAAAAGGTGCTCTTGCCTGCGCCGGGTGGCCCGACAAACAGGACGATGTCTTGCTTGTTCTTCTTCTCGAATGCGGCAACACCGACTTCTTGGCTGGGGAACGGAAAGTCGGCCAGGTTCATCTCCCTCGAGAAAACTCGCGGCGCTTCCCCGAGGAAGAACTCCTCCGGCGTCTTGAACTCAATACCGATGTTATGAGCAAGATTCCTGTCGGAACAGCTGAAGTCTTTGAGGACTGTGGTGCCACTTTTTACTTCGGCCGCCCGACCACCTGCATCCCCAACAAATATGCTGTTTGTGTGGTCAATATCTGCGTCGGCAAGGTCGTAATCCTCTTTCATCTCCTTCCACATGCCGGTCCTTGGTTTCCGGTATATGTCTTTTGCTGTTGCACCGTAGAGCGTGATGGGAATATCGAGCTGGGCCAGAACGGCATTGCACTTCTGCTTGAAGGCTGGCACCCTGCTCCTCTGGCTTTTGGGAGCTTTCGACTTCGGGTCTGGATGGAGAGTAAGTCCACCCTGGTTCGTGAAGATGATGACTTGATAGCCCTCCTCGCGGTACATCTGCCTCAACCGCCCTGGGACAGAATGATGCCACCATTTCCAATCCGTGGCATCCTGGGCGTGGCGCTTGCCCGAGACGGGGGCGATGAGCGTCGAGTCAAGATCGAACGCAGCTATTTTCCGTCTTTTTAAGCTGCCTTCCCCATCCTCTTTTTCCTCAGAGAGATATTTAGCTACGAGCAGAGTTGCAGGGGTATCTTCGTTCGGGCTTCGCTCGGTCCATGTCGTGCGATCTTTCGGCTTTTGGGAGGTCGGCGTGAAGAAATTCGCAACGACTGACTCTGAGCACGCACTGTTAGCTACACAGAAGCTTTACGTAGCTTTGAGAAGACGAACTGGAGATGGCGGTCTGAACTTTGCGCTTCGGAGGAGGCGGGGAAATCGAGGCGTCCTTTGGCGCGGCCCGTTTGCCTGCTGTGGGGGGCGAAACTGCCCGCCCTCTTTTCGGGGCCATGCGAGTGGTGAAGGAGAGATTTCGCGTGCAGCAGGCCCGAAGCGCTGAATATGAAGAGTTGGTAGAGTTTTTGATACTGATTGTTCGCTGCATTCACGTTGGGCCGAAGATGGCAAGCTGATGGTTTTGGCGGGACCTGACCGCGATTGACGCGTCCAGGGGAGCGAAGACAGGTGACATCCCCGCACAGCCAGGCAGCTGGTACCACCTGCCAGCCAGCCCACCTCAGATCTCAACGGAACATAAAGCCATTCTTGCAACGCCCCTCTGAGGCCTCTGGCACTGAAATAAACGGCCATGAGGCATTGCTTAGTCGATTTGCTATAAAGTACCCGTGCACACTCCTCCCTTCGCACCAGGGCTCACAGGAGCCACATATCCCTCGAGTCTCATCGTGATGCCCCAGGGCATGTGTCCTCGAAAGGATGGCCGGAACTTCGTGTCGCAGCAAGTACGGCTTTGGCAAGGCTCCCATCAGCTAGGTAATGTCGGCCCGAGTTGGAGCTACCCCTGTCTGAATGACTACACACTACTGGTGCTGTCCGCTCTCCTCGACCTGGTGTGCATGAGGAGCTTCCCCTACTGCTATGTACCTGCGAAGCATCGAATCTCACCCGGCTGCGAAGGAAGAATGGTCCTCACAGCCTTGAGTGGATGGCATCGCTGTCCAAAGTGGAGGCAGTTTTCCGGGATAGTGATCGCTTCCGAGCACGAGTCTCAGCCGAAAGTATCCGACCGAACACGGTCCGTCACACAAAGTGTTACGCCACAGATTGCATGGAAGGCAGGCAGGGCGGGTTCAATCGCATGCAGTCCTAGCAACATCTCGGATGCTTCTGTTTGCAATGGCTACGAAGTATTATCGGGCCTTCTCAGCTCACAGCGGGGAGAGGGGACTGAAGTCGGTGTTGTTGTGGAGATGACGTCATTGGAGATCGGGGCCGCATGCGCTAAGAGCGGGAGGCGTTTTCTCGAAGCTTGTTCACATATGCCAAGTTCGAGGACGGGCCGGAGAGGAACTCTCAGACATGAACCACCGCCAAACATTCCAAGTTGTGCGGATTGGGAGTCATGCTCAAATTGAAGGGATACTCGCGGCCGGGCTCATTAGAGATGTCCGGGAATGCCTACGTGGAGCATCGCTGCAGTGCAACGTGCCTTTGGCCACATCTCCAGGTACGGGCATCCACCTGATTTCGGGCAATGATCACCGGAAGCTTTCAACGGGACCCTGCACGCAGCCATGATTGGCTTTGCAAACCGGTTCAAGCATGCAAGGGAAAGGCTGGTGCTCCCAGAACACATGTCCTGCGCAAACAAGCTTCTCGCCGAGACGGCCCTGTGAGCCTCCAGGGCGCCATACTCGAATCCGGGGAAGTGGAGGGTAGGAAGGGTGTAATGGGGACGCCGCAGAGACCCGATGAGCCCCACTTGTTACCTGAATAGCGATGGGACGAAAGAAGGAGGTGTTAATGACGTGCCCGAATGACCTCCATTTTCTCTGCGGAGCTATCCGTTAGTAGAGAAGATTGAAGAGATGTCGCTAACTCGAGGTTGTCAAGCAGGAAAAAGCCCTGCAATTGTTGTTCAGGTGTGCTTTCAATTTTGGGACAGACGATCGTCAGTGTCTCTCAATGAATTCCCCAACGCCCCACCTTCGCGCCGAGCGGCCACCGCCATTCCTTAAAATACCTACCTGGGACCCTTTTCTCACGCGTCTCGCTACTTCCCGCTGGATTCCCTGGGACCTCATCTTTCCTGCCTCGGATACAATTCGATGCTTTTCATCCATCGACGGGCCACAATACCAAAGTTCCCCTTCGACTAGACCTTTGAGTCTTGCAACGCCTCCAAAATGTACAAGGTCGGAAACATTTACTTCATCGCAGCCGTGGTCGTCATAGGTAGGTCTTGTCCAACGGATTTGCTCCACCACGTGGAGGATGTCTCACACCGTGGCTGCGCCTGGCGGACTCCGTCGAGCGCCCACAGATCAGTGGCCAGCGTTAACAGTAGTCAGGCGGCGCGCTGTTCGGTTTTGATATCTCGTCCATGTCAGCCATCATCGCAACCCAAGCATATCTCTGCCAGTTCAACCAGCTCGGGCACAATAAAAGTGGCCTCTGCATGGGCCCCACTGAAAGCGTCCAGGGCGGCATCGTGGCTGCTATGCCCGGTGGTTCCTGGCTGGGAGCCTTGGTTTCCGGTATCCTCTCCGACAGATTCGGCCGCAAGACCTCAATTCAGATAGGTGCCGTGATTTGGTGAGGACTGCAACAACCTCACATGGACGCGGATTATGCTGACCGAGCGTAGGGTTGTCGGCTCCGTCATCGTTTGCGCCGCTGTCAATATTCCGATGCTTGTGGTGGGCCGTATAATAAACGGCTTTTCAGTTGGAATTTGCTCCGCGCAAGTTCCAGTCTACATCTCAGAGCTCGCCCCACCCTCCAAGCGCGGTCGTCTGGTCGGTTTCCAGCAGTGGGCCATCACTTGGGGGATCTTGATCATGTTCTTCATCTGCTACGGATCTTCGTACATTGACGGAAAGGCGGCTTTCAGACTGCCCTGGGGTCTGCAGGCCATTCCTGCCATATTGCTTTACATCGGCCTGCTGTTCCTCCCAGAGTCTCCCCGCTGGATTGCCAAGAAAGACCGTTGGGATGAGGCAAAGGCAGTGCTAGCTCTAGTCCACGGCAAGGGTGATCAAAACTCACCTTGGGTCAGCCGCGAAATGGCGGAGATCAGGGACATGGTTGAATTCGAGCGCGCGAACGCAGACGTCAGCTATCTGGAGCTGCTTCATCCTAAGATGCTGAATCGAACCTCCATCGGTGTCTTTACCCAGATCTGGTCTCAGCTCACCGGAATGAATGTCATGGTGAGCACCAGAGGCATTCTTCTTGCTGCTTGCTAACCAGATTCCAGATGTACTACATTACGTACGTCTTCACTATGGCCGGCTTGGCTGATAGTAATGGTAAGCTGCTCATGAACTTCGTCTCTCAGCCATAGCTGATGCCTTTAGGTGGTAATGCGGTGCTCCTCCCAAGCGGCATTCAGTTTGTCATCAACGTCGTGATGACCGTTCCCGCTCTTCTCTGGATGGACCGTTGGGGTCGCCGACCGACACTTTTGGCTGGCGCTTTTCTCATGTGTCTCTGGTTGAGCGTCAATGCCGGGTTGTTCGCCACGTATTCGAGACCCGCAAGGCCAGGTGAGTTTCCTTCTAAGTCCGAGTCGATGACCATCTCGGGACCCGCTGCAAAGGCAGTCATTGCATCCACTTATCTCTTTGTGGCCTCGTTCGCGCCTACCTGGGGGCCGGTCTCTTGGACTTATCCTCCTGAGCTGTACCCCCTGCGACTTCGCGGAAAGGCTGTGGCGCTTTCGACATCAGCCAACTGGGCTTTCAACTTTGCCCTCGCATACTTCGTCCCTCCCGCTTTCGTCAACATCACCTGGAAGACATATGTGTTATTCGCCGTCTTCTGTGCGGCCATGTTTGTCCATGTTTACTTTGTTTTTCCCGAAACCGCCAACAAGCCTTTGGAGGAAGTCCAAGAGATCTTCGACGACTCGAAGCCAGGAGGTAAGCAGACTCCGGCCAATATCGAAAAGTCTCAACTGATTATAGCAACAGCCATAAAATTCCTTGGTACGCCCGCCTGGAAGACCAGAAACACTCGCCATCTGGTTCTCCAGCAGGAGCGCAACGAAGTCTCATCCGAGGAGCGGGTTGGAATTCCGGGCCAAGAGATCAAAGGGACAACAAGCGCTTGATAGTCCATCGGTCGGTCCGACATCAAAAGTGTGGTGAATGAATTTGATTTTGCGGCTAGGGCCGAGTGGCCCGGCTACCTAATCTAGGAGGCTATTTCTGCTTTCTGACTCTGGATGTGGAGCCAACCCGGCATTGATTACGTAGGAGAGATAGCTTGGGCAATTTCCCATCTCATACCTATCTTCACACACAAGTGCCTCATCTCCGTCCAGGGTTTCTTACAAAACCGTTGCATCATGATCTCATGTTGTGTCCGTTTTCGCGGGCTCTCCCCAACTGTAATCCTGAGACCCTACCCTTACTGATACTTGCATGGGCATAGAGATTCTGGCACTCGAGTTCCCAACTGAGCGTCGCTCAATCCGTCTTTGACTTCTTATTGGGGTGAAACGGCTGGTCTTCTTCAGCTCTCGGTCTGATACCCGATCGCTTCTCTTTCCACGCCTTGGCGGCGGCCTTCTCGCGCTCCTTCATCAAGGCCAAGATTACTGGCATCTCTGCTGCTGGCTGGCCGGTGGATGGTGCCCGGGTCGCGGGCTTTGAGTCGTAAACGCGTTCCGGCTTTTTTGCATTCTCCGCCAGGATGTCGGGTGACTCGCCCGTCGTGATGATTCCTCTCAAGAGCCAGGTGGCAGCTTTGGCAGAAACCATGTGGTCCCGAAGAGGGATTGCGGGCGCGTCGTGGTGAGGCATCTCATGAGGGGTGTTAAATCTTAAGGATAGGTTAGTGAGAGCAAACGGAGCCGTTTGATTGATGCTGCGGTCCTACCGGGATGCTCGGAAAGAGGGTAAGCGGCCTCGTTCTAGTTGGGATCGGCTTGGGATTTCCTCATTCCGAAGCTTCGATGCTCCTCTGGCGGCGGTCGACGCCGCGGAATTGAGGTGCGGTTGGTCTCAGATGGTCGTTATCGCGATTGATGGTGATGGGGCCAGATCGCACCAATCAGGGCTGGCGGTTGCTGGCTCCTGGTGCGAATCTCGATGTTTCGCTGGTTGTTTCAATGAGTGTAATTTGAGATGCCTGCAGGCCAAGTTGGCATCTGATTCGAGGCTCGCGGAAGAACAGTCAATCTCACCGAGGAAAGCAGGTGGTTGAAGAGAAGCGGGAAAATTCGCCGCAAACCTGGAACGATGGTCGGTTGAAACGGACCCGTTGCCGCTGTGGAGTCAATCGACGATTGCCCGTGCAGCGTTGACTCGGACGGTGGCTCCTGCGCTGTTTCAGAAAGGATGGCGCGCTGGCGGACGCTGACAGATGCCTGCAACCGCTGGCAAGCACCCAGTGGATCGAGCAAGCGTGCCAAGGAAAATCCGGATTTCGGGACGAAATGGCCTAGCCCAGGCCCCCGCCTCACCGTCACCGCACGTCACCGACCGACCGATGGAACGACACTACACAACTCCAGGAGACCGGCAACAACGCGATACAACTTTGTTTTAAATTCGCCCGGTTGAGCATCTTTATCGAAAACTTTGCCGGCCATGCGAACCGAGTACATCGCGCCCGTCCTGTCGGGCATAGCAAACCTTCAGAACTACGCCCAGCAGTGGTATCTGGACAAGGGCATCACTTGGCCCCCACAACCGCCGGTGAACAAGATCGACATCCATCATCATTTTGTACCGAACTTCTACGCACAGGGTAAGCAGCCTTGCATACCGCAAGACAGTACAAACGGCCACTAACTGTTGACAAAAGCAATTGAGGATGCTGGAGGTAGGCTGAACCGTGGAACCTCGAAGCGCAGGGATAACGCTGAATTCTGAGCTCTCAGGTGACCCAAGCGGGTGGCCGACGCCAAGATGGTCGCCATCCTCCTCCCGGATGATCATGAAGCACTTGGGCGTCCAGTCCGCCATCTTATCCGTGACGGCGCCGGGCCCTTGCATCGTGCAGGACCCCGATGGACAGGCCGCACTCGCCCGGAAGCTGAACGAGCATGCCGCCAAGATCCGTGACGAGGATCACCACGCTTTCGGATTCTTTGCGTCGCTGCCGGATATCACCAACACTTCGGCAGCTTTGGCTGAGATCGACTACGCCTTTGAGAAGCTCGGCGCGGATGGCGTAACGTTGTTCACCCGGTACGGCCCCAACACAACGTACTTGGGCAACCCGATAGTGGAGCCGGTGTGGAAAGAGCTCGACCGGCGCGGCGCTACTGTATTCGTTCATCCTACCCACCCGGTCCTCACGGAGCAGGTTAACCCGCACGTGCCGCAGCCGCTCATCGACTATCCGCATGAGACGACACGTGCCGCCGTCGACATGATCGCCAGCCGCACGCTCCGCAAGTATCCCAACGTCAAGGTGATTCTGAGCCACGCGGGCGGCACCCTGCCGTTCATCGCGAGCCGGTTGTTGACGCCGTTGCGACGGACGACGGGTGTTGCAGCGTGGTGGGCGGTGGGAACGACCTACGATGAGGCGGCGCAAGCCCTTCGCAGCTTCTACTACGATGTGGCGTTATCGACGTCTTCACAGGCTCTGAGGACGCTATTGGAGATGGTCCCCGAGGACCATATTGTGTATGGGGTGGGTGTCAAGATTCCTTATCTCCTTCGTCGGTCAAGTCCGTCAGCTGATGCCTGTGGGGGTGGTAGAGCGATTTTCCCTATGCGCCATCATCCGCGTATCCAGCGTTCCTCGAGGATCTCGAAACTTTCGACTTGACGCCAAAAATGCGCGACAGACTGAATTTTGGTAACGCGCAGTCCTTGATATCGAGATTGGGAAAGCAGGTTGAAATTGCCGAACCGAAGAACTGAGTCGAGTGCTCTCCTTGTGAACGATCGGGGAACTCCCCGATGCACATGCCTTTTCATATGTTTCTGACGTCCGATTCTTGGGCTCCTTATCGGTTTCGTTGCGTTGGGACAGAGACGCCCACCACCACGACGCTACGAATACGTCCTGTGATGATTGATATGATGGTGCATGGAGGTAACCCTAATGTCGGCTGGTGGTCTGGGGATGGGCTGGCGTCGTATTCGAGATCAGTGAATTGATAAGTAATTACTACTCTGTTGGTTGATTTGATTTCTGGCCCCCGAATCCTCGAGTTCTAGCCCACAAGCATGAAGGCACGTCGCAGTGCATTATCCCCGGGGTCGTCGCCACTTCTGACAGCGACGCCTCGGTGAACCCCCCTGAATTCGGGAGCTCCAAGATCACGGAAAACAAGGGTTTACGCGGGGTACAGATGCAAGGCATGCGGAAATGGAAGGTGCGACAACGACGAGGATCCAATGCAGTCCCACATGTTGGGCGGGCACCGACCAGAAGGCCTGGGCGGCGCGCCCGATATCCCACCAGTTCATTGTTACAGGTCAGGTTACGCTGGGAACCCGGCGTCGAGGCAACGTATTGGTTGATCGCATGCGCTGCGGCTGGCCTCGCGGCAGGACGGGCGATAAGAATCCTGCAGTGAGATTGATGGTTGGACGAAGGCAGTGTATAGCCAGAGTGTTATGGGGCCGGCATGCTTTGGAAATTATACCCACTTTGGGAGGGGATTCATCGGCTCCGCAACGGTTGTGTTCTCGAATACCGCTAGGCGTTGCGCCTGCCTGTAACGGTTGGGGTTGCCGTTGCGATACACAAGCTTTGAGTCGATCATCAGCCAGGTTATCCGCCCACCCGACTCCGGAACATTCGTAGTGCCGCCCAATTGAGAAGGTGGGAAGTCTGATCGGGGGCACCCGGCTTTTTGGCCGGCGGCGATCTCACGGCCCCACCGAATCCTCGCCCCGTCAGTGGCTTGAGCGAAATGCCCAATGGAACTTCCTCTGGCCTTTTTTCGCCGCAAGAGGTGTGCGAACGCCGCTGATTGGCCAATGCACCTGATATGCACTTTCTTGATTGTCTCTGGTTGATACCCATCGCAGACCTTGATGATCCACACTCCCCGATCCCTCCCCGCCGAATTTGTCGCCTCTGCCGCCACCGACGAGCTATGATACGCTGCACCTGCCATGACTGCATGCGCAAACCAGAACAGGCTCCGCAGGTAGGACCGAGGTTCTGGGCGTGGAGCTGCTGCTCGGTGGCTGCATTCGTACTTTCCATCCACTACCTTACCTCGGTCAGCGATGAGTTTATCTCTGGCATCCGCTCAGCGAGATTGGTCCCAGCATCTGTTCTTGACTGCGTCTTATCTCTTGGCTCCATTTCGATTCTGGCTTACAAGCGCAGCAGTTTAAGTTAAATACCCATTGCCACGCTTCTACACCAACCCTCTCGTATGGCGTGAGAGCTGAACCCTGCGTTGCGCACCCGCTTACGGCGTCCAAACACGAGCAAAGACCCACGCTGGGCACCGATCCTGTCTCACAACAACCCCGCAGGATATTACATCGCGGCCATGAACTCCCAGCTTCCCATCCAAGGCGACACCCTCGACGCCATTCGGCCGGGGCCGCCTCCGCTCGTCAACGCTCCCGAGCGTCGTGGCTCGTTGTCATCCAAATCCAGCGCCGAATCTCCGTCCACTGACGAGAAGAAGTCCCTCCCCGTCAAGCAATTCGATGTCGACACCGAGAACCAGAGCGACAAGGTTGGCTCCCTCCGCCGGGAGGATGCCGAGATGAGCGCGCAGGAGAGGCGCAAGTTCACCATCAAGCTTTGGCTGAAGCGTGCCTGGCTGACCGTCTTCTTCCTTCTCATGACAGCGTCAGTCCCCCATTGGCAGTGACTTGCGAGAAGATGGAGCTAACCATTTTATAGCTGGTGGATCTTTGGCCTCGTTAAGCGCCGCCACACCGAGGGCCTGGGGTGGCTGAAGCCTACACTCCTGTATCTCGCCATCTGCGTCCGCTACATCTTCTGGCTGGTGCCCAGCAGGCTGGCCATGGCCCCGATCCGCTGGGTCTGGCAGAACTCTGCCGGAAGGGTCTACCAGGCGACGCCCTCGAAGCTGCACCAACCCCTTGCTGCGGCCGTTACGGTCGCCGTCTTCTTGATCGGCACCTTCGTCCCCGAAGAGACAGGCGACAACACCCGCGCCAGCCGAGCCATCTCCATCTTCGGTCTCTTGGTCATGATTACCCTTCTCGCCGGTTCTTCGCGTGACTTCAAGCGTATCCCGTGGCACACAGTCATTGGTGGCATGCTGACGCAGTTCATTATTGCTGTCTTCGTCCTGCGCACCAAAGCCGGCTATGACATCTTCAACTTCATTTCCGAGATGGCCCGCACCCTTCTCGGTTTTGCCATGGACGGTCTCGCGTTCTTGACCTTTGACGGAATCCGGGATATCCACTGGTTCTTGACGGGCGTCGTTCCGCCGATCATCTTCTTCATCGCTCTCGTCCAGGCGCTCTATCACCTTGGCTTCCTGCAGTGGTTCGTCAGGAAGTTTGCCGTCTTCTTCTTCTGGAGTTTGCGCGTGTCGGGCGCTGAGGCTGTCGTGGCTGCTGCGACGCCCTTCATCGGTCAGGGCGAGTCGGCCATGCTGATCCGCCCCTTCATCAGCCATTTGACCATGGCCGAGATTCACCAGATCATGACTTGCGGTTTCGCCACCATCGCCGGATCCGTGCTGGTCGCGTACGTCGGTCTCGGCTTGAACCCTCAGGCGCTCGTTTCCAGCTGCATCATGTCTATCCCAGCGTCCCTGGCAATCTCCAAGCTGCGCTACCCCGAGACCGAGCAGACATTGACCTCCGGCAAGGTGGAGGTTCCTGAGGACGAGGAGCACCACACTGTCAACTCGCTGCACGCCTTCTCTAACGGAGCTTGGCTCGGTATCAAGATTGGTGCTACCATCATTGCGTGCCTCTTGTGCGTCATCGCCCTCGTCGCTTTGGTCAACGGTCTTTTGGGCTGGTGGGGCAAGTACTGGGGCGTTGGGCTGAATGGCGGAGCGCTTCTGTCTCTTGAGATGATCCTTGGGTATCTCCTTTACCTCGTTGCGTGGCTCCTTGGTGTGCCGAACAAGGATCTTTTGCCTGTAGCCAGACTCATCGGCTCCAAGATCATCACCAACGAGTTTGTCGCCTTCAACGCCCTCACCACGATGGAGCCGTACAAGAGCATGAGCCCTCGCTCCATCATCATCGCTACCTACGCCTGCTGTGTGAGTTCTCTTGTATTTTTGATCGCTGTGGTCATTCTAACAATACCGATTAGGGCTTTGGCAATATCTCCTCCCTGGGTATCCAGATTGGTATTCTATCGCAGCTTGCACCCAAGCGCAGCGGTGATGTCGTGCGTGTTTCCGTTTCGGCGCTCATCTGTGGTATTATTGCAACACTTAGCTCCGCCAGCATTGCAGGCATGCTGTTCCACGACGGGATGATCACCAATCCCAGCTCGAGATGAGGAAAAAAGAGAAGTTAGAGGGGGATAGGCACATCATACTGTGATAATTATAATGATTGTTATGAAGTTGCAGGTAACGAGTACTCTTTTCCGCGCCCAAGAGAGGGCCGGTAATATGATACCACAGAGGACTTAGGCGTTTCTGCTTCCTTATATATATGACAAGTCGTTCACAACTCCGCTTTGATCTGATGTGGCGTGAGTGTTGTGTGTCGTAGAAGTCCTGACGACAACATCCCTGGCCTCACGACGCAGCGAGAAACTGTGAAAATATGGAAACTGGATGGAAAATAAGAGGAGGACTGAGGAAGGCGAAGGAGTGCCGTCATCTTTGGCTTTCAGCATGTGGTGCCAAGACGGGAGGTCGGTTCGAGGTCAAGCTTAGTGGGGTTAGGGTTATGTCCATGGGTTCTCTCGGCAGTGCCCGAACTGCCGCTGCAAGTCAAATGACCTTCAACTGCCGAACCACCATGAAGCTTATCGCGAAACGCATCTCAAGGCCCGGTCCGACGACAATCATCATAGTGTGGAGCTATCACGCTACCTTGCCGGAGATAAGGCACGATTTGGATCATCCTGTGTTCTCAAAGTGGTGATGGTTGACGGTGGCATGACCGAGGTTTCTGCTCCCCGCACCAGGTCCCCCACAGCTGCCGCTTGGTGGATCGCCCGGAGATCGTCGCCAATCGACGTCGTTGCGTGTCTGCAGGCAACGGAGCAGGTTGAGCAGCGCGCAGTCAGCGTCACGGACTCCGGTGAGGTTAAGCTATTCCTGTTGATGCAGGATCATTTCGTAGCTACTCTGTTTTGTGGATCGATCGGACGGATACATTGGACAGCGGTGAGGCGAGTCGATCGCGATCATGTGCGCGTCGACCCCGCGTTATCGCTGCGCGGCGCGGAGATCGCGACATCTGATGCACCCTCGACAGGTTTGGCGCGAGCCGGGTGAGGGGTGAGGTCATGCGAATGTCGCACGCCCGATCATCTCACTGGGCGCGCACCGACCACAAGCTTTTTTCTTGTTCGTCGACAGATGCTGGGCCGGGGGCTGGGGTTGGGGCTAGGTCTCGGAGGTGCGAAAAAATGTCGTGGCGGACAATTGTTTGTGTGAAGGACCGGAAGGGGATGCAGCTGGCGGTGTGGGCGGCAGCCCCGCAGCAGGAGAAGCGGCTTTGTTGTCAGCGCCATTGCCAGCGCAGCGTTCGAGGGAGGCCTGCCAGGTTTCCTAACGGGGGCGGTGCGCCTGCTGCCCAACGACCAGTTGGCTTGTGACAATTGAAAGGCCAAGGAAGTTTTGGACTCTGAGGAAGGGGGACGTATCGTCATCGGGCAGCGTGTCCTTGGCTTGGGGAATTGAGGGTGGCCAGGTTTCACCCCGCCAAAAAACAGGAGAGAGGGACTTTGCGGTGCCGGCATATCGCAACGCGGGACGGCGTCCTTGGAAGCAGAGATACCAACAACCCCTGCTTGAGGTCGCATGCGAGGCTGTCGGCCCTCTTGTCTCATCGCGTCGAAATTTCGACCCAGGCGGTCTGGAATCGTGTGTGCGCCCATTGGGACGCAAGGGATTTAGTCAGTTGTTCCCCCTTTGTTGGGTCTCACTTAATAAGGAGGCGCATTTCCCTTTGCCGACGGCTCCGCATCCTTTGCTTTGTCCTGCGTTCCCGTTTGTTCGACCGTGACGGTGCAGTTAAATAACTACCTATCGGCTGCCATCTTCCGATCTGGGTTCTAGAACCGTCAACTTTTTCCTTCCATACATACGCCGTTTTTTCTGCCTCTTGCAGTAACTTTCGTCAGCACAAATGTCGTCGCTTTCGTGGCAGCCATCCGCCGGCCCCGCGCGGCCCCACAATTACGGCGGCTCGCGCCAGCCGATCTACGAACACCGAAGCAGCACCTCCCGCGGCTCCACGACGGCCTCCTCGACATCCTCCTTCAGCGACGACGAAGACGCCATCACGCCCTGCCCTCCGCAGAGCTTTTCTGAAGAGCATCAAGTCGAGCAGCAGGATCGCACGCCAAGGCAGCAACCGAGATCACCGAAATCGCACCGCCCGAATGCCGAGAGGCGGCAGTCGTGGCGGAGCAGCCAGGTGATGTCCGCACACGACAACACCGAGCCGCACCCGGAGAGCCCCGACGGCGGGGTCGGGCCCGAAGTGGACTCGGTGACGCTGTGGAGGCGCATGCTGGTCATCCAGCGCATGTTTGGGTGCTACAACTCGGCGCGCATGAGCGCCGCGATAGACACGGGCGCGGAGGATGGGTTCGTTCGTATGTTTACCTCCTTGTTATTGCCTACCCGGATATAGTTATGCAAGGTTCTGACAATGCGCAGCCTCGAGAACATGCCTCGATCTCTTGAACGACAGCATCGACCAGCTCCCCGAAGAGTCGCGACGGCAACTCGAGCAATTTCTCGAGCACGGGGAGAGCGGGAACCCCTCAAGGCGAAACTCCTGGCGACAAAGGCTACATGAGATGCGTCAGGTTCGCTGATGCGGTCTAGAGCGGTCGGCCTAGATGGGCATTGTTTGTTTTGGGAGTTCCTATTGTTGCCCTTGTGGGGCGGATCATCCCGCCGCATGCGGACGCGGACTGTGTCCCGACCAACTGGGACGACACTGTCATTTGACTTGATGTGGGGGGTTTCTTTGTTGATTTGTTTATGTCAGGGGCGTCGGATGGCGGAAAGATTGGCTTACTGATACCCCCTTTCATGGATTACCAGGTTACCATTTGGGTTGTGGTTGAGAGATTTGTCGGACACGCCAGTGTCGAAATAAAGGGAGGTCAGGTCCATGGGATTGTCTACTAACATGCATGGTGTGGCTCTGCATGATATTGACTTGGTATGTAGATGCCACGTCACGTTGTGGGAGGCGTAGTCGGGCTCTCAATTTACATATTCTCCTACTGCTCGTGTTCGGACGCGACGGAAGAGGGAGGCTGCCGACCAGGCGTTCCTAGGCACCCGACGCCTTCTGTTGTATTTTGGAAGTTGTTTCTTGGCCAAAGCAAATCTACTGCACCCCGTCATCCCCAACCTCCTCAGCTTGGCTTCCCTGTTCCCCGCATATGCAGACACCAACCTCCCATTACCGAGTGAGATGAATCACAGTGAATATAGCAGTGCGTGTAGTACTATATCACCGCCATAGTTTGACTTTCTACATGGAATACCCATGCGGTCCGATTCTTGTCTTCTTTCATACCGCGACCTCTTTGAACCTCCAGTCCGCATACACCAACATCACAACTCCCCAGAAACAACTACGATGACTTCCCCCGACTCACCACCCGCCCTCCTCTCCAACCTCCCACCCATTCCCGAAGACGAATTCTGCGTCTTTGGCCGCGTATGTCCCCCTTCCCACTCACCGTGCATTCACCCACCGGAATTCTTGCCATATGAAAAGATGAAATTCATTGAAGCTGAGCACGGCGACCAGGTCTACGCCCATCCCCAACACGCCGACGCCCTAGAACAAGTCTACGCCCTAACCACCCACCTCGCTGCGTCTGAGCCGGGAATCATACACTATTGCATTGCACGGGACGGGGACGATCCAAATATGTTTCATTTCTTTGAGCGGTATACCGGGAGGGAAGCCTTCGAAGCGCATAACAAGCAGCCGGTTATTGTGAAGTTGCTGACGGTGGATGGGTATATTGACAGGGTGGAGGCGAAGCTTGTCAAGGCTGTGAAACCGAGCGGGCAGGGGGTGTGAGTTGGGGAAGTGAAAAGGGTCTAGTAGACGGTATCCTAGCTGTGCTGGGCGAAAGCGATACAAGAGAGAGTTGTGACCAAGATGTGCTGTACTTCCAGTGATTCCAAAGACCGGTGTCGATTTTTTTTTTTTTTTTTTTCCATTTTGCAGCGAGGAAAAGGCGGCATTCATCCCGACGTTAGCGCCCTGCACTCGGCCCGAGGGGGGCGAGACAGAGGTAATCAACCGACTGCCATGCCCTCCTGACAAGGGCGCTGACTGCTCTGCGAAGGGCGCTCCTTCAAAATTCCATCCTTTAGAGAAGTTTCCTTCATATAACAGCTGGCCATCGGAATTGGCATAACTGACGGATTTAACTTCGTCCTCGGAGGCTTCACCCAATGGGGACAACGATAATTCAACGTTGCACGAAGCGGCGTCCAGGGCCCGACGGCAGTCTTGGCGCCGATCAATGGGGGCGGTGCATTGTGTCAACCTCATTTTGTGGGGAGCTTCTGTACGGAATACGAACCCCCTTCTTCGGTCTCAAACCCGAGCCCTATAGGGTAAACAGTCAGCATGGAGCGCAAATCTCCGACAATTGCATGGGTAGCCGGGGTGAGGTGCTTTTGTTATTTGCCAGCTGAACCAGCACCCTGGCCCGCTCGATCATGAACGGTTAGGGTCGCTCAGGTGCCTGATTTGGGGTTCACCTTGATGCCGGACCCTTGAATGGTTTATAACCGCAAGCCCCATTCCTCGATGTGTTTGCGCAGAGAACTTTCCCATTCCTTCAACTCCACCTTTCGATTTCCCGGCGCAACACGCCAACACCGCCAAAATGGGCCCCTCCGTCTATGCCGATCACCCCTTCAAAATAATGCCCACCCCAACTTACCTGAAATCCCTAGACCCCAACGGGGGCCAGGTAAGCCCATCATCTCACCCCCGCCCGCCCAAAAGCTAACCCACTCCAGCCCGACATGTTCGACGACCTCGCCTCCGAGATGGCCCTCGTGCACAACGCCGTCATCCGAGGCCTCAACTCGATATACCTCCAAGCACCACATATCCTCCCCGCCGACGAGACATCGTTCCTCTCTTATATCCACAACTGGTCTAACGTGCTCCACATCCACCACAAGGGCGAAGAGACCGATTTGTTTCCCGCGGTTGAAAAAATGGCCGGCGAACCGGGAATCATGGCTACCAACTCGGAACAACATCATACCTTTGAGACCGTAGTGGAAAGTTTGAAGAAGTATGTGGATGCAGTCTCAGAGGGCAGGGAGAAGTACAGCGGCACGAAGGTGATCGAGCTGGTGGATGGTTTTGGCGAGATATTGGCGCAGCATCTGGAAGACGAAATTCAGACGTTGCTTGCGCTGAGGAAGCACGGAGAGAAGATGACGGATCTCATGACGGTGGTAGCGAAGGAGGCGGCAAAGGGAATGAAAGAAGTTGGGACCGCAGGTTTGGTATGGGTTTGGGCAAATATCGACTCGGAGTTTGAAGATGGGAGGTGGACGGACTGGCCTCCGGCACCCGGGCCGGTGAGGTTCCTGGTGTCCAATGTATTTTGGAGATTTTACGGTGGAATGGCGAAGTTCGGTGCGGTGGATAGGCACGGAAGGATGAAGCCGTTGTATGCCTTAGGCAAAGGGACTCAGGGCGAGAAGCAGTGACGGCGGTCTGCTTGAGTTGGAACCTATATTTTCCCCTTGTTAGCATATAAGAGCCCGGATTGCTTTTCATAGATTGTGTGATGTGTTGAACGTTCTCATGGCGTTGACGTTAGTGCGGGCTGGGTTGTGTGGCTCAACCCGACGGGGATCACAACCAAGCCGCTATCTTCAGCACCATGGCACTAGGGTCAACCTCGGCGACAAGGGGCTGTTGCCACGTGTTTCCCACCATTCTGCCTCTCTTTCTGAAATCGAAGCGTTAAGTCCGTGATCAAAACGGTCAACGGGTACCCAGCCCACAGATGAGTCCCGTCCAGACAGATCGCGGCACTCCTTCAGCGGCCCCAGCCGAGACACTACAGGGACGCGGGACGTCAAGGGTCTGCATTCCGCCCTCACCCACCTCTCCTCAAGGGTAACCCCCAAATTGGTTGCGGGGTTTTCTGATCACGAAACCAGACCGACAAATCCAGCGCAGTAGCGTTGCACAGTATGCCAAACGCCGCGGCCCAGCCCGAACTCATTGGGCCGAGAAAGTAACCCAAGAGCAACGCTAACCCGGGGGACCGCTGCCGGGTGCCACAGATACAGGGTCGACTCCCCAATCTGTGCATGGGTATCACTGAGGTGGGTATCAGCAGCACCACCACAACACCAACCATTGGCCCTTTGCTGCCTCTCCCAGCAACGCTAGGTTGGGCCCTGGGGCCTCCCGTGTCACTTGAACAATGGCGAGGACCGCCCCGCTTGCCGACGCCGTTCAAGCAGGATCTTTTCACCCCTTCGCCTTCTGCTCCCTCCTTTTGCTTCTCCTCCCACGAGACACACGTCATACTCTGAGGTCGGCGCCCTTCTTGCTCATACGATGCATCAAAACGATGGCGAGCACGTCGAGGTCGACCATGACCTCAATTCAACCTTCGGCAGCGGCGCATCCACCCCAAGTACCTCCATCTCCAGCAGCGTCCTCAACTATGAATGGAAGCACGGCCGTCGCTACCACTCGTACCAATCCGGCGCATACAACTTCCCTAACGACGATAGGGAACAAGACCGTTTGGATCTGATCCACTATGTCTTCTACCGCCTCATGGGGGACCGGCTCTTCCTGGCGCCAATCCAACCCAACGACGGTCTGCGCGTGCTTGATCTCGGCACCGGTACTGGCATGTGGGCTGTCCATCTCGGTGATGAGTACCCAGGGACGGCGCAGATTGTAGGAAACGATCTCAGCCCAATCCAGCCGCAGTGGTGTCCGCCGAACGTCAAATTTGTGGTTGACGATATCGAACTCGACTGGACGGACCCGGAGCCGTATGACTACATCCACTGCCGGTACATGGCGGGCGCCATCAAGGATTGGCCACGGTTGGTGAAGCAGATTTACGACAATCTGAAGCCGGGTGGGTGGGTCGAGTTCCAGGAGACGTCCAACACGCTGTATTCGCAAGACGACACACTCAAACCGGACAACGCGATGGTCAAGATGATGGAGGGTTTGATCGAGGCGTGCAGCAGAATTGGGCGGACGCTGGACCCTGCGCCATCGATGGAAGGGTGGGTGAAGGATGCGGGATTCGAGAGTATCAAGGTCGAGACGAAGAGACTGCCAATCGGGAGCTGGCCGCGGGATGCACGGCTGAAGGAGTGTGGTACGCTGATGGGAGTGAATTTTGTGGAGGGTGTCGAGGCATTCACGGCGGCGCTGTTCCGAGATGTATTGGGCTGGCCGCAGGAGGAGGTGAGCGCCTTGAATGCCAATGTGAAGAGTGTGGTGCGGAAAGGCGATGCGCACGCCATATTCGACTTTCATATTATTATTGGGCAGAAGCCGCCGGAGGAGTCGAAATGAGTTGGGATCGCCTTGCGGCGGCACGGTTGGATCGGTGGAAGCCGTTGACTAGTGACAGGGACTGATTCGAGCTGTTAGCCAGATAGACAACGTCAGAGATTGATAGAAGAATATCAAAAATGACGAACTTGACGTAAAAACACATTCTCTGCATGGGGGATTCAAGAATAATTCGTCCGAACGAGAAGATGGATCAGGAAGCCATGTGGTAAGGATGCTAAGATTCTGAAGTTCTGCGCCGTCCAGATGCCCAATGCCGCCCCACCTTCCAGGCCCAGCTCGATCAAAGGCTCCTTCCTTGTCTTGCAACAATGAAATATTGTCTTAAAACATCTTTTTCCTAACCCAAGCTTTTCTCAGGCTTTTCGTGGGAAACCCTCATCCTCTTCCGGCAACAGGGACGCGACCTTGGCGTTAGATACAGCCAGCCGTGACGAACCGGAAATCTACCCCAGATTCTTTGGCCACGCTCTGCTTCCGCGCCTCGTCCATGGCGCTGGAACCCGAATATAAATTCCGGGGTTGCCCCGCTGTGCAGCAATCGGACCTTTAGGCCGTGGCGATCGTTTCTTCACGGGTAGCTCATCAGCCCAATAAACGCTTGGCGGTCGTCCTCATCATCGGCGCGAATACATTGAGACTGATGAGCGCCCTGTTGAACCTTTTGACATCCGCATTCGAGCTAATGAGACCATGATCAAGTGTGTCAATGTACCAAGGAAGCAGTCCCGGAACCGTACTTATGTGCCGTGTGTCTGATTTACTTATACAGCATACACGAATCCCCGTGGGGTAGTGGAATCAGGTGCCGAACTGTCAATTCCTTGATTGGCCCGCTTCTGAAGAAATAGTGTGTTTTGAGCAGCAATAGGCCGTGTCATCTAAGGTACTATTGGCCCTAACTGCATACCTATATTTCGAGTCCGCTAATAGGCTGTTTGGTGATAGATTAATGAACGCGGGCTTTACACCCACCACCCGAATCGGATGAACGATCCGCGGATTAGATGGTGCTGGGCACTGCCGTGCGCGGTCTTATAGGGCGGGGTTCGTCCAACAGCGCTCGTGGGCTTTTCGGCTGCTGCGGTGCGAAGACTGGAGCGATACGCTTGATTTTTTCGATACACCTTCGCCAAGATGCACATTGCGACAGTCGCCCTGTTTCTGACCGGCGTGGTCCAGGCTCATTGTGCGTGCCCAACACAGCTTGATACTCTTGGAGACCACTGAAGCTAATTGACCGTCGTTAGACCACTTCCCGTACCTGATCACCAGCGCCGGAAAGGACACGGTCAAATGGAAGCACGTTCGGCAGGTCAAGAACCCCGAAAGCAATGACTTTGTATCCGGTGGCCCGACGAGCCCCGACATTCGTTGCTACTCGAGCGGCCGAAAGGCGGAGACGGCAACCGTCGCGGCGGGCAGCACGCTCGGCATCGGTGCCAGCCAAGGTGTTTTTCATCCCGGCCCGATCCAGTTCTACATGGCAAAGGTCCCTGCGGGTGTCGACATCGCGAATTGGGATGGCTCTGGCAACGTCTGGTTCAAGACCTATTCCGAGAAGCCGCCCTCCTCGAGGCTCGGCGAGACTCAGGCTTGGGCGTCAGGCAGTATGTGCTCATTGCCCCCTTCTTCGAATTCCCATTCTCTGACAACCTCATCTGCAGACAAGCAAGACTTCACCTTCACGGTGCCCAGGAGCACACCTTCGGGTGACTATCTCGTGCGCATCGAGCACATCGCCCTCCACAATACCGGCAAGCCCCAGATTTACGTCGCCTGCGGTCAAGTCAGAGTGACTGGCGGTGGAAGCGGTACCCCCGGTCCCCTTGTTGCTTTCCCCGGCGTCTACGCCGCCAACGATCCCGGCGTTGTCTTCAACCTGTATGGCGGCGGCATTTACAGGGCTCCCGGCCCGGCCGTCTGGACTGGCTAAAGAGCATAAGAGCAGCGAGCTTCAGTGCATGAGGGGACTTTCAGACATTGTACATACATTCCTTTCTGAAGGGGCGGGGCAGATCAACGAGCAGCGGGCCAGAGGGGTTGCCAGTGAGCTCCTTGGTGCGCGGTTCAGGGGGGTGGCCTGGGGGTTGCTCAAATCTTTGGACAGGACGCATTGGATCAGCATTATTGTAGCAAGCGTGTTCATAACCATCAAAAGACTCACAAATGTGATTTGGGCCTTGCTTGATCCGTGGGTGGATGCCCGTCGAAACCGGAGAAATGGTGGAGCAAAAAGGAGGCAAAAAGGGGTGAAACTCCACTGGATGTAACAAAATGGAGCAAAAACACACAACACCAGGGATTCGCTGGTCGTCACCGACCCAACTGCTGGTATGGCCCTCACTGGCTTATCTATGGGAGAGCGGACGGGATCCCGAGCGTTCCTATGGGTCGTGGTCGTCAGTGTTCTCCAAGATGGACGCGTCCTCTCGTGACCTGAGTTTGCTGAGCACTAAGACGACTGAGTCTCGCGAGCACTACCTATCCTGCAACTGTCTGCTTGGGTGACTCCAATCTACATACGCAGCTGGGGGTGGGAGGGCGATAATGTTTATTCCTGCGTCGCAGACGTTGAGGGAGCGGATGGTTGACTCCTCAGGTGGAAATTTCACCTTACCACTGTATGCCCCCCTCCCCCCCCCTTTTTTTTACCCTCGGAGCCATCCGCGGAAATACCTCCATATATTGGAGTTCATTGAGGTAGGACATGAGCGTTGAACTTCATGCTTACGTCTTGGTGGTTGCCCAGGCAAGACCCGGAATACATGAGCGGGTTGGATTTGGCTTTTGGTAAAGAAGTAACCTTAAGAACTCGAGAGAAACGCCATTGGAATACATCAAAAGACAGGCCCCAGGGATGCCACCTCTTTCTGAAATTAAAGTGTGGCAAGAGCTGGAATTTCAGTAATGAGAGAACCATCAAGCTAATTGTAGGATATGTTCGATACCGGAGAGGATGTCAAGCGCATCTCTCCTCCTAGTCGTCCGGACTGCCCTACCCGCCGAAAAGATCAACACGATGCAAGGGACAACTGCAGAGCCTGATTGACCGTTTTGTGAGACAAAGCTCGGCACCAATAAAGAAAGTATGTCCCGGATCCTCAACGTTCGGAACCCCTGGGACCAGGATGCGAAGTCCCGAGCTCCGGGGCATCGGGACTCGTAGCCTTCACCCCATCTTCTGACTGAACCCCCGCATATTCTCTCCTCCACCAAAGCCGAAGATTCCGAATTCTCAATGCCATCCTATGTGGCCACTTGGCATCTGCGAGCTTTTCCGTCTGCACCACTTCAACTAGTTCTCTCAGCCCCTCAATGGACTCTCCTTCCCCTGTTGCGATGTTATCATTCTCAGCTCGCACCATGATATCCAGCTCTGGGAACCCCGACGTCCTTGGCAGCGCAGCCTTGCATAGAACCATCCAAGTCAAGACCCCTACAGCAAGCAGAATGAACGCCCCTCCCAGCGAAACAAACACCGCCCATGTCCATACGCGCACCACGAAGCGCGGCATCAGCACTCCACCCGTGGCGGTGGTGATCATCTCGTCTGGTAGCCATGATGACGATGGGTTGGCGGGCGTGCCTATTCCGGTGCCGTTCAGCAGGATGACACATGCGAGCGTGAATTGCAGCGGCACAGCAAGGAAGTTCTGCAGATAAGCCAAAGGGGTGGTGCTGTCGTCAGGGTAGTCGTCATCATAGAGACGGATGAGCCAGGCGAGGGACCATGTGAAGGAGTTGATCATGGTTTTATCTTCTTCGGAGGATGTTGCGTCGGCGATGAGGATCTTGTCCCAGATGGCGCGGTATTCTGCGGTGTCAAGGGGGTGTATGTCGGCGTTACCGGTTGGCTTGGTGTGCAGAATGGAGAAGTCGCGGGCGTGATAAGAGGTGGTGGCTTTCTGTCGATACGCCGTCAAGAGAACCTTGTCCACCACGGGCGCGTCCATCCAGGCCGGTGCGGTGAGGCACCTTTGGGTCAGGTAGAGGTCGTAAGGGCAGACGGCCCACCCTAATGAGAATGTGAGCCCGCAATTCCACGATAGAGTGGAGAGCCAACTTGGTACCAGCGGCAATTGATGGACCAACGTTCCGTGCACAAATCTGAATCGGGTTGTTCGCTTCACGCCCATAAGTGACGCACTCGGAACCGTTTCGGTTAAAGTCGAAAGATAGGTCCAGCTTCTGGTAAGTCAGGAGAAATCCCGTTGCGTCACTGATGCTGATGGCTTCGGACTCATGAAAGATGTTGCCTTTCATCAACGACGAGCCCAGTCCAGCGTCAGCTTTGCGGGCTGACTCTACGCCTCCAGGTAGGAAAAACGCTGTGCAATTCGGATTCTCGACGCAATCCAAATGGCTAACCGGGGTGGCAAACTTGTTGACGTCGAGGAGGACTGGCATCCAAGACGCAAAATAGAGGCATATATATCGAGCCGGGGTCATCCCGAGAACGTGCAGGTCGATTGGTATCAGTCCCGCAAAGACTCGAGCCCCAGCAGAATAGTCTCGAAAGATGAAGTCGGACGTGGCCTCCGCTGTTGGAGAGATACAATCAGCTCGTTGCAACGACATCGGCAATAAATGTAAAGCCCAATAGGTAGAATACCTGCCTTTGAGGATTGAGCCAAACAGGAGACTGAGGGCAGGGAACAGGAGGCTGTGTTTTTTGCGGTAAGAAAAGCTGTCGCCGTTATAATCGCGGTGAGAGTATCTCCCTACCATATGACCCCCCATGACAAAAGCCACCTGGAGGCGGTGAACACAGAAATGGGAATGCGGCTCGTCGCTGAGCTGAGGGTGAAGAACGTCGCTGCCGAAACCCCGCGACTGGTTGCGGCAAGTTGCCACCGAAAGTAATCAAACACTTCGGAAAAGAGAAAGGCTAAAGTCATCGCAAAGACCTGGGATAGGACCGATACCAGCAGATTTGCGTTCGAAGCTGACAACACGAGGTGTGGGGGCGGATTCTCCACAACCATCGTGTCGTAGACGTACCATCCTGTCGTGATGAGGGTGACCGTCGAGATAACGGACAGGGCTACTGGGAGCCAGAGGATCTTGACCTTGGTCCATTTCAGGCCCTTCTTTAGGACTCGGGGGCTCGGCGGAGCACTTCCAGGCGACTTAGATGTCGCCCCGATACCGATCATATTGAAACTTTAAGTGGTGTGAAAATGGGCGCTGGTATAACGCCAGAGCAGAATTGTAGTGCGACCTAGAGTTACAATTCTAATCTCATATAAAGTGATGGATGTCCCTTCTCCCCCGTCTAACTCCCCCCCCCCCCCAAATCGACCATCAAAAAGCGTCAGAACGCCTTGGGTTTTGGCATGAGCAAATAAGAAATAAAAAAACCGGATTTCCTGGTGGCAAATAGCTTGGCAGCAAGGGCGCTAAAAGTTGTGTCGAGAAGGCCACGAATCACCAGGCTTTAACGGTTGACAGATGCTCCTTGAAGTGGCTTGCTCAGCCCGCCTCCACTGAGCGCCAAGAAGCATTAAAATATCACAGGACTCTCTTACAGCTGAGACGGACTGAAATTTTTGACTTCGGGAGCCCTCGCCAGCCAGTTTTTTAGTGTTAGAGAAGCGGGGAAGTAGCAGGTCTGGCGAAATGTTTGATTACCGACACTTTTTCCCGCCCTCACGCCCGAGGAGGCTGTGCTTGATGAATGAATAAATGCTAAGAGTGACCCCGTTCTGCACCGCTGTTGGGTCGTCGACTCAGTCGGGTGGCTCACATTGGGAGAAGCCGCGATGAGTAATTCACATTCGACGAACCAACAACAACGCTGCTCACCTCCCATCCAGCACTCGGACGACACAGTCGACTCTACACAAACAATACCATCTCAAAGCAACCTGATTCATCTGTGATCACCTGACATTCAATCATGAGTCTAGTGCCGAGCAGCGCACGAGCCCACAATCCTCATTTGTGAGACTGGTGCAACCAGCAATTCTGAGCAAAACGAATCTATTGCGGGTGTGGTGTTGCATGGGGGAGAAGCTACGGAAACGCGCAATGCGCGGTGGCTAAATACTATGGTGCAGACAAAGAAATCCTGGTGGGCAGAGCATTGGAGGGAAAGCCTTAGCATCCACCAGGCCTTTCCACATCATTCCTTGGTGTTCCGCGTACCAGCTGCTGGATCGCGAAGTCAACTCTTGACGATAAATACTTTCATGCCCTCGGTCCCTCACCACGATTCTGCCTTTCCTCCTCCTCCGGTCGTTTCCTCTGGCTCTGGCTTCGCGTATTCTAACCCATGGCAAAATGCCACACTTAAGCCCAGACATGTATCGCAGTGTAACGTAACGCGATGGGAGCGGGGGAGGGGCACTGAGAAGACTGGTGCCCCTTCGTCTCCTTAAGTAACGGTATCTGAGAAAAGTGGTGGCTACATCGGCTTCGTTTTTTAAGATCTACCGACTCGTTACACGTGATATACAGGGTTAGGGTTAATAGAGCCCTTAAAAATCGGCCGCCCGTACAGCCCCACTTAAAGCCCCACTTATGTTAAAGCGGGTTCATCACTTTTCCAGTGGGTTGTGGTCGTATGTGACAGGATCGCCGTTTCGACCAGCTTGTGGCCAGGAGTTGGTGGAGGAGATGGTAGAGAATGCAGCAACTGCGGTCAGGGCCATCAATAAGTGCCACCGTCTACTACGGACCTGCAATGCCACACTCTTGAAACCAATGTGCCAACAAGCTTCCCTGTGTTTGGCTCGCCGTTCAAAGGCTGCTAGCGACCTAGGCCTTCACGCGTAATCGATTTGGAAAGCTGCCGGTTTGTCGGCCACCGAAATGGAATACGTCAGGTATAGGGCAAAAGTTGACTTTATTTGACAGCAACAGTCTCTCATCGGCTGTCGGCGTCGTTTCATTCAGCTAGAGATGGTTGAGGTGGGGAAAGAAAACAGGGCTCAGGAGCGGCCGACCAATGTCGTGTCTTGAGCAGAAGTCAATGATACACTTTATTGCAGCACCCGTTGGCAGCACCCGCACGCATCGAGTTGATCGATGTCGAGCCGTAAGCCTCTCAGGGCTCAGAATTATGTCATATTTGCGACCCGGATGCATTATAAAACTCGGTGTTGATTTCACAGCGTCGACATCTCCTTTGACTTCAAGGTTGACAATAGCATTGTTTGTTGGCATCGTGTGATTCATCCGACTTTGAAAGCTTTGGTACCCATTCGAAATGGACCGCACAACAGATTATGGAGCGCCAGCTGCAAGGAGCCGTGAAACAGGCCTCCTGACGCGCTTCGTGCCGGACGGACTCAAGCACTCGGCACTCTACCGGTGGATTCTCCGTCTGACCCGCGTCCTCCAATTCCTCTCGGCCGCCATCTCGCTCGGCCTCTTCTCGAGTGGCTTCTACAAAGCCTACCGCTTCGTCAATGCTCTCAAGACCCGCCGCGGTGTAGGATAGACTCGGAGGTAATGCAGACGGGACGGCGCGAAATGTCTTGCAGATTCTTTGTTCAGTGGTCATTGCTAGGATAAATGCGTGTTTGCTCAATTGAAACAAAGGATATATCTGAAGTTTCCGGTGTTGTTGTGGTTCACATTGAGCGGGCAGGAAGCAGAAAGCGTCGGGACCGGTTCATCTCCGACACCGATCCCCGTGCCGTGCCGAGAGCAAGCACCTTCAAACACCCAACAAGACCCGAAGAACCCACTGCCACCAACACGAAGCTTGCGCAAGATCTGAAGCTCAGTGGATTCCCAAGAACCTGGATCTTGATCGAAAATAGAGACAGCGCATATTGCTCCTGTCGCACAGCAGCGCACCCCAGAACAAGCACAGCTCTCAGCTGATCGCCGCATCCATTGTTGATATCAACTGGCCGCTCTCCAGGATCCATTGATTTTACGGTGAGAATCTGCCTGCTGCATCCGGTTTAGCCCCAACTGCCGGCAGTTGTATAATACTGACGATCTTATATAGGCTTGGTATCACGGGGCGAAGCGCATCTATTTTCCCGAACTCTATCCAAGTTGCACCGTTGGGCCAGCGACCAGCTGCCTATCCCCGCAATCTTCGTCCTACGATGCACCGCTTACCGCGCCCCTCATGCAACGGTGAACATAACCGGATAACAATCGCCTGCCCGATACGGAATCTCAATGCCCCTCCCCGCATCTCGCAAAGGACCGACGAGTGCCGCTGCCAGACAGTGACACGGTGACACGGGACGAAAGGGATGCACGGCACTCCGTCCATTATGGTTTGCCTCCAGCCCGAACCTTAATTCCAACATGGCGCCACCGCTTCTCCCCGCTCGCCAGAGGCTCGCCAAACGACAGTCTCCCAGCGTCGAACTGGCACGTCTAGGCAATGGCGGAGAAGATCGGGGCCAGCGTCGTCGACGGCGACGACATCAACCCAGATGTCTCGGATCGTGATGCCGAGAAGACCCAAGCTCGTTCGGGAGCCACCGAGGGCTACGCCCATCAGATCCCAGATGACATGCTCAAAGTCATTGCCCCTAATGGCGAGGGAGACTACATTCTGGACAAGATCAACAACATGACCGAGGAGGAGGCCGTCGCCATCATTGCAGACTCACACAAATTCCACGCCGATGATTGGAATTTCCCATCCGGTTTGTCAATTCTCATCTGGCAGTTCACTCGTTGATATTTCAGGGGCGATCATGTCCCCATTTCGCATCTTGGAGACGATTGTGGAATAAGATGACGAGCTGACTGCGTTCCCGCCAGATATGCGTGACCGGATGGGGCGTTTGCTGAAGGGCCCAAAGCAATACGGCGAGTTTTACGACCGGGATCTTCGAATCGACGCTGTCATGATGCGATACTCGTCGCCGTATCCAGGTGTCCGCGCTGTGGCGGATCCTCTTGATGACCAGAAAGTTCCCATTGAGACGATACGTGCCTACTTTCTGGGCATTTCTGTAAGCGCTTCCAGCCGTTAGCTCCTCTTCTGTGATGCTGACCTTGTATACTCAGTTTGCCGTCATAGGCAAGTTCTGCCGACTCTGCACTGTTCCTTGTCTACCTTCTCTGACTCTAACAAGGAACGTTTGTGAGCACCTTCTTCAACAGCAGATTCCCATCGATCAGTGAGTCAACTGGCCGCATTGCTATCAATGCCATGTGTCTCACTCTTGACAGGTCTTAGCGGGTCTGTCATCCAGATCTTGCTGTTCCCTTGTGCCAAGTTCTTGGAGTGGGCGCTCCCAGATTGGGGTGTGACCGTGTTTGGTGTCCGCCATTCTCTGAATCCGGGCCCTTGGACGTTTAAGGAGCAGATGTTTGCAACCATTACATTCAACATTGCAATTTATACGACGAACTCGTACGGAATGGTAAGCTGGGGTGTTGCCTGAGCGGGCTGCGTAGATGGCGGGCTGACAAGAGGCTAGATTCTTGTGCAAAAGCTCGACCTCTTTTACGGCCTCAAGTTTGTCGATTTCGGATACCAGCTCATGTTGACACTGTTTGTGCAGTTGATGGGTATGCTTTTGTGTGGTCCCGAAATCTGATTTGGAATTTGCTGACTCTATCTCGACAGGAATGGGTTTTGCAGGGCGAGCAGACCCTTTCGCTCTTGCCAGTAGAGAGAACATGCTGACTCTCATCAGATACCTCCGAAGGTTCAGCGTCTACCCGGTCAAGGCACTCTGGCCTACTGTCCTTCCCATCGTGGCAATGAACCGCGCCTTAACCCGCCCCGAAGCCAAGGTCAACATCTACGGCTGGACCATCTCCCGATACCGCTTCTTCTACATATCATGTCTGGCGATGATAGTGTACTACTGGCTCCCAGGCTATCTCTTCACTGCTCTAGCAACTTTCAACTGGATGACGTGGATTGCCCCTGAGAACTTCACCCTCGCGGTTCTGACCGGCTCTTCGATGGGACTCGGCCTGTTCAACCCCATCACCACATTCGACTGGAACGTCGCCACAAGCTCGTATGCCGCGCTAGCACAGCCATTCTTTGCAACTTGCACGATGTGGGTCTCGGCAATCTTTGGCGGATGTGTGATTCTCGCCATCTTCTACACCAACATGAACTACACTGCTTACTTGCCCATCAACTCGTCGTCCGCGTTTGCCAACGATGGGACTGTTTACGATGTGAAGAAGGTGGTGGTGAACAACAAACTCGTCGAGGAGCTGTATCAGAACTACTCCATGCCTTACTACTCGGCTGGCTATATCCTGACCGTCGGCGCCAACTTTGTCTTCTACGTACGCAGCCCCTTTCTCACGCAAACCGAAAAGCGCTGACTCTGGCAGCCTGTGTACTTTTTCTACATTATGGTCAACCAATGGACGACTGTTGGACAAGCATACGTCGACTTCTGGCAGGGTCTACGGTACGGAAAAGGAAACTACGAAGGCTCCATGGACATTCACAACAGGTTGATGTCCAAGTACCCCGAAGTGCCAGATTGGTGGTTTGTACGTGCTGCTCTTCCCCCTAGTCACTTGCAACTGACGCACGCAGATCGGCATTCTCGTGGGAGCTATCGGTGTTTCCGTCGCATTTCTGACTTACTACCCGCTTGATACACCCGTGTGGCTGGTCTTCCTCATGATCGGCATCAATCTCATCTTCGCGGTTCCGTTATCATTCTTGTCGGCCACAACCGGAACGAACTTGGGCCTCGGCGCCCTCATTCAAGTCATCACAGGCTACATGCTCCCCGGTAACCCCAACGCGTTCCTGTTCAGCCAAACGCTCGGCAGCTGGGCCCTAGCAGGCTACGGTGACAACTACGTCCAGGACCAAAAGATGGCGCACTATGTCAAGATCCCACCACGCGCCGTTTTCCGCAGCCAGATCGGCACCATCATCATCACATGCTTCGTTGCCGTCGCCACACAGAACTTCATCCTCGAAAACGTCCAGGGTCTCTGCACCCCTCTCCAGCCCAGTCGCTTCACCTGTGCCAACGACGGCCATCCGCTGTACGCCAGCTCGCTAATGTGGGGGCTCCTCGGCTCAGAGCGCATGTTCAACCACCTGTACCCGATGTTCAAGGTGAGATAGCCATAAGAGACTTCCACAAGTCCACAATGATCACCTTGTTAACTTGCCCTCTATCACAGTGGTGCTTCCTAATCGGAGTAGGTATCTCCTTCATCTTTCTCTTCTGCCAGGGCTACGGACCAAAATACCTCCCCGGCGTTCGAGAAAAACTCCGCACCAAGCTCAGCCCCCGAACCTTTGCCCTTTGCGAAAAGACACTCTTCCCCTTCGTTGCTTCTCTCCTTTGGCTCAATCCCATCCTCATCATCCAAGGTGTGCAACACTGGGCGCCCTCCAATCTTTCGTACAAGACACCCGGTTTCATCCTCTCCTTTATCTTCATGTACTGGCTCCCGCGGCATCGTCTGGCATGGTGGGAGAAGTACAACTACGTCCTGTCAGCAGCCTTGACGGCAGGCGTGGCGATTAGCGCGCTAATCATGTTCTTTGCCGTGGTATGTTTATTCAAGTCTGTACACGCGTCGTTGGGTTAACTGACTCATGTGAATAGGGATACAATCCTATCAAGCTGAATTGGTGGGGAAACACCGTGAGTTATGCTGGCGTTGATGGGAAGAATGTTGGGTTGCTGCCGATTCCCGAGAGGGGGTACTTTGGGTTGGAGAAGGGAACTTTTCCATGAGTCTGTGATGGGAGTTGGCAAGGACTTTACGACAAGACTGTTGTGCCTCCATAGTGAGCAAGGAAAAAGGAAGAAGAAACATGCAATCATATTCAACATTACTACTCTATCCAAGCGCGCTAACTAGCACACAAATCTGTACGCCCTTTTCCATGCGGGCCAAGCTTGCCGCTCCTCTTCTTCCTGCGTCTTGATGATACCCAGCCGCCCAAAGTCTCTCCTCCCCGTATCAATGTCCATGTCTTCAAGCTTTACGAGCGACGTCTTGAAGTAAAACTTGTGCGCTAGGTAGAATGTCAACACCACCGGGATCGCGGCACACTGCACGAAGAAGTCCCGCGCTCGCCCCAGTGACGTATCCGCCACGCCGTCTACGGGGTCGATAGCAACCCATAACTGCATGACGAGGATAAACACATTCAGGCCGAACCCAAGCCATGAGCCAATCACGCCGGCCTGGGCTCGGAATGCCATGTCGCGCAGTGAACGGTGGTGGTATCGCCAGGCGTCCCGCAGGCGTATGTGGGAAAGACAAATGCTTGCCCAGGTAAAGATGGTGCTCAGCCCACTTATGGCCAACAGCCAGTCAAAAACATGACCTTGGACGTCAGGGTTGGAGAGGTACGCCAGGAAGCCAACGGCCGAGCTGGCAAGGATGGCCACAAGAGGCCGTCCGTTGCGGTCCACGTAAGACAGAATCTTAGGAGCTTGCCCCTGATCAGCCAGCGCGGCAAGCGTACGTGACGATCCAAACACTGCCGAGTTGCCAACGCTGATGACTGAGACAAGGATAACCCCGTTCATGATGCTTGGCAAAACCGTGGCACCAGCACTCTCGATAGCAATGACGAACGGACTTGCTACCGCATCGGCAATATTGGCTGCTCGGATGAGCCGAGGCTCATTGTACGGCACAAGCAGCCCGACAAGCGTCAAAGCCACGATGTAGAACAGGCTGATACGCCAGAAAACCTGCTTGATGGCCGTGGGGAGGGACTTGCGAGGGTTGGCCGTCTCGGCCGCCGCCAACCCCACCAGCTCGGTGCCAGCGAAGGCGAAAGCGGCCGTCACGAACACACTGACGAACCCCTTGAAGCCGTTGTTAAAGGCGCCGGGGTCGGACCAGTACTTCCCACCGATGTAGCCGCCGGTCGGGGTACCACCGATGTTGATGACGATACCCAGGAGGCTTGTCCGTCAGCAGAGCCCGGAGATCAAGGGACGGTTGCACGCTACTCACATGAACCCAATGACGGCCGTCACTTTTAGGATCGCAAACACAAACTCGGCCTCGCCGTATCCTTTCACGCCAAAGAGGTTGATGACCACGATGACGGTGAGGAACAGCGTGACGAAAATGGCCTGGTCCAGGTCCGGGTTCCAATACTTGATGGTGTATGCGCCGGCGATGATCTCCAGCGGAAGTACAACTATCCATTGCAGGGCATAACTTGACCAACGCTGTCAGTTCGGTACTTGCTCGGGTCAGAAGAGGTAAACTCACTTCCAGCCCATTGCAAAACCCCACGAGGGGTCCAAAAAGCGCGTCGAGAAGGCAGAGAAGGAACCGGCGACGGGGAAGACGACAGCCATCTCCCCCAGGGCTTGTACGGTGCAGTACAGCATGCAACCGATGGTGAGGTAAGCCAGCAGGACCGATGCGGGGCCTCCTTGGGCGAGCGTCCTGCCGGAGGCGACGAAGAGGCCGGTACCGATAGACCCTCCGATGGCGATCATCTGAAGATGCCGGCCCTTGAGCTCGCGAGTCAGCAACGAGTTGGCCGTTTTTGCCGCAGCCGTACGCATATCGTAGTAGCGGGCGCCGCGGTGGTCGCGCGCCACGTGGACGCCGGGTGGGCCGAAGCCATCATCGAGAGGCGGTGGCCGGCCGTCGTCGTCGGCCGAGGAGCGGGAGCCCTCCGAGCGGCGGAACGAGTCGACGAAGCGGCCAAAGGTCCCCCGGGAATTCCCCCCTTTCCCTTCATGCGCGTCGTGGCCGTGGACGGTGAAGCTGGTGCCCTCTGCGTGGCTTCCACCACGATGCAGCTCATTCAGCTCGAGATCGCGGCCCATCATCGCGCGGGTTCATGGAGGCGGCTTTGGCGTCCTCTGTTGAAGGAGAGCGTCTGATGGCGGCGTGATGTGCGCAATGCCCTTACGCGCCGGACACCTGCGGCGCTGCTTGGCTGTTGTGATGAGAGCTCGGCCTGGAACGGGGTACTGACGACAGGAGGTTGCGTAGTCAGCGGGAAGTGGGAGTAGCGCAGCAGTCAATGTAGGATATGGATCCCAGGTAGTAGCAACTACTCCGTAAATAAGACGACAGTAACAGCCGGCTGGGCTGGCAGTGGGACGGAACCTCAGCCGACCCAAGCTGCGCGGTACTGTGCTCCTGGAAGTTGCTGGTGCTGGTGCGGGTAGCGAATGCGCACCCCGCAGAGCGAGCGCGCTCAAGGGAGATGAAGATGGTGGGATGTGATCTCACTGGGCCACCCAGCGGGTCCGCGCTCCCGATCCCTTGTCGATAAGTTACCGTGCTGTGTCCTGCAGTATCGATGTCTGAGACCACGCGTGGTGTAGGTCTACAAGCAGATCCGCCGTCGTGACATTATCTCAACGGGGCTGGCGCGCAAGGTTGGCGTGATGGATAACTTGGAGCCCCTGGGTTGCTTTAGGACAAGGACGTTTAGTGATAAGAATGGGGGGTGTGTCGGTGAGGACCCCAAAAAAATCCAAATGGCAATCGCAATGTGGCAACCGATTCTCGGCGAAGCGGAAACAGGGGGCCTCCATTGGTGGGCCATTCCTTCATCCCCACAGTCCTGGTGAGAGCATCATTGCAGGGATGCAGCAGTGAGCTGCATTAGCCAGCCGCGGCGAGATTAGTGTGTTCGAGAAAGCGATTGCGTCTTCCACGCAGTCGCATGCGGTGCGCTAGCAGTGAAGCACAGCGCAGCGTGAGGCCCGGCAAATGTCGCGTGGTTGGTGACCACATGAAGGCCTGGTCCGAGTCGGGAAAAAAGTGCGTGGCCACTGGTCGGCTGAGACATCAGTGGAAACCGAGGCCTTCTAGAAGAACTGCCCAGCCGCCCAGCCACACGTGCAGCTAAATTGTGCATCCAACAACGCCCAGCAGGTGGGGATGGCCTAACGTCGCACCTTCCAGTCCGAGTTAGAAGCAGTTGTCAGTCAGTGAGGAAACCGGGACCTGCTGCCCAAGATTGCCACGAGAGCGAGGGGAATAGACATTCAACGGCGCGAAGCGGGTACCCACCGAAATTGCCTTCCCCGTTCAAGACATCCACACGCTTCGTTTGCACCGCGTTTCGCAACTTCATCCGAACTTTCTGAGTCCACACTGCGGCCGTAGCTTGCGGCGGACATGCAGGGGAAACCAGAACAGTCGACCGCCCTCTAGCGCGGAGATAACAGCGCCCACCAAAGTTGTGCTGTCACCCTCACGCCACCAGCAAAACGCGCCGTTGTGTGTTCGAATCAATCCCGCACTCTCTTGGTCGACTCGGCTCGCCTCTATCCGCCCGCCTACTCCCAGAAAATGCAAACGCCCACGCCACCGGCCCGAACGGCCAGGATGTACATCTGACGCCGGCCCCTTTGGTGAACGCGGGGATAGAAACGCCGCTCCTGGCTCGACAATCGCATGGCAGAGTCAGCTGTGATACCTTGCATGCGATTGCGGATTGACGCCAGCGACTCTCAGCACGCTCGCTATCATTCCAGCACAAGACGGCTGGAGTGACATGCCGCGGAGCGTGGTCTTGGCCTAAGCTTGGTACCTTATCCATGGATGCGTTGAGCTTCCCCCACGCTAGCTGTCGACGCTAACCAAGACCGTTTCCTTTCTGGTGGACACCAACACGTGCAGTTGTGACACTTCTCCGGACCTACACTGCATCTCGCTTCCTGAAGCCGAAAACCCTGGTGTGCTCCGTATGGCCGCTCGAGTGCCGTGGTGTCTCGGCATTCCAAGCACTGGGATCTGGGTCCCGAGCCGGGAGCACTCACGCAGTCAGAGAACTTGCTGATATTACGGCATCAACTAGGTAGGCTACGGTGCAAGCCCAGATACTGACAAAGAGAATGCTTAGGATTCGAACGTAGATAGACATTACTGAATACAGGACATTAACCCAGACGTCACCATCTTTGCCCCTTTCGTGACTCCGGCTTCGGCAGCGCGTCCATACCCTTCAGGACAATCGTCGAACCTCGTTGGACACCTCTGGCGCTCGCCGACACACTGCGCGACACAGCTTGCGGCACGACCGGGGGTGTGTTCCCTCTCGGACGCCCTCCAGCCATCTTCTCTCCCGGCTCCGACACCGTCACCTGAATCGTCGTTGTCTTCATCACCCCGGCGTCCACCGACGGTGTAGCAACATGGCCCATTGAATGCCCTCTCGAGATCAACGAATCCTTACTCGCACTCCGGCTGAGTCCTCTACCGCCTCCCGCCAACGCCCCGGAGTCTGTTGTCTCTCCGGAAGGGGCCCTTTTCACGACCGCGCTCGCCACCCTCCTGCCCCTTTCACCATCCAAGGTATCCCCGCCACTTCTTGGCCCAGAGCTCCCCTGCTCATAATGCCGGAACTTCGACTTCTTCGCTCCGGTATCCCTGACGAAGCTCCCCAACGCCAAAGCGTTTGCAACAAACGTTGCAACCAAGATTTCCATTGAGGCCCACGTCGACCTTGTCCCCTGGTATCCATCCTCGCTCAACACCTTTGGCGCCCGATACACTGATGTTGCGACGTTGAACAACCCAAGACAGAACAAAAGGGTCAAGACGATCTTCCGGCTCAGCTTCAACCTGCTGCTTGCGATAATCGGCACCGGGAAGACGACAAGCATAATGTCCGTCAAGGCACTGCAAATCGACACAGTGAACAGTTGCGCGTATCCTTGACGGCACTGGCCCCCTGGGTCAGGAACAACGGCCCAGTAGTTGTTGAAGGGACGACATTCGGCCAGGTCAGAGATGATGATGGCGAGAAAAGTCGCAACCAATGTGCCGCGGAGAAACCACAGGGTCAGAACATAGCGGCGCTGGCCGCCAGCGACCAGTCTGGAGAAGAACTCAAGGTTGACAAATTTGAGAGTCCAGAGGCTGGGATGGGTCAGTTTGAATTTTAGTAGGGAGGAAATGTCGAAACTTACGCTGCAGGGTGGAGTATTCGTGTCAGCAGGACGATGCCGGAGCCGATAGAACGTCGGCGGATCTCCTCGTTGGAGACGACGAGGTCGCTGGCAGCCAGGGAGACGTTGTTGGTGCCGTAGAGTAAGACGATGTGAATGAACGCGGTGCGCAAGAAGAGGGGAACCAGAAACACGGCGGCGATCTTGTCCTCCACGAATAGCTTCTCAACACGGATGTATCGACCGGCGAGACGGAGGATGACGACGACGGAACAGAGGCCGGCGATCCACCACGTTACCAGCAACGTCGGCTTGTCGTCGGAAAAGGGCCGCGCTTGCGGCGCAGGCGTGTAGAGCGTCATGATGATGATTCGCGCTCACCCGTTGACGTTGAATGGTGAGGACATGCGAAGACAACGGTCGTCTGGTGGAAGACCTTCGGCGGACGAGACGAGAACCGGGAGTCATGGGGACAGACCAGCAGCGGGACGGAAGTGTATCACCGATAGCTTCGACACTGACAGAACGACACAGGCGATGTGTGTCTTCAGTCGATATCTCATCAGTCGGCGCGTGCCGTGGTTGTTTCGGGAACCTGCGTGTGCTTGGGTTTCAGACAAGCATGCTAGGCGCATGGATAAAACATCCCCAGCTCACTGGTTCTGGTGAAGCTCATGGCCTCTCCGCCATTCCGCCGTGTACGGTTCCCCCTTTTGACGCTAGTGTAGGTGGTCTGGCCAGCTAGGCGTGCCCCTGTCGGGACTACCATCCTGAGGGAGGGGAGAAGAACTCCCACGCCAGGGGTGTGGCAACTGGTGGCGATGTGGCTTGCGTGCGCCATTTTCTCACATTTCTCGACGCTCTCCTCCTCTTCCGTTTCCAGCTATCTTGCCTTGGCGGCTTGCGCTTTCAGGGACACCGATCTGCGCCTTCTGCGCGTACCTGCTGCCGCCGAAAGAGGCACCGGCTTCCAAAGCTTCCATGCAGCTTCTACGGTGGCTGGACAGCGCGCCGCTCGTCACTAGCGCGAAAAAGGTGGCTGCGGCACTGTCACTATCGTGTATCAGCTCGCCGACGCTCACATGTGGTCGCCATCGTCGCATGGTGGCACTTGCACTCAACATTCGCCCACGCGTTCCGCCCGCTCATTACACCAGCCGTCCAGGCGGTATCCTTTCGTCGCAGCCAAAGTGGTTCGCACACCGTCGCGCCAAGGCGTCAGGAGGGGCACCATTCGGACTGTCAGACATGAACCACGGCGCATCCCGCACGGCGCGCAATTATAAGGCCTGAATTTACCACGCCGAACACGGTCCGGTCCCCGAGCTGTCTTCTCGGGAGCGCTTACCGGTGCGGCTTACGGGAGCGTGCCATGTGGAGAATCTCACTGTCTCAGTGATGTGATGAGGCTCAAGCGGTGCCGTGGGATTTACCCGGAAAGGGGCCCGGTGAGAAATCAAGTATGAGGTGAGAAAAGAGAGGGTCCTATTTTTTTTGCGCGCGCAGTATTATTACCTCTTGCGAGCCCCGGTGAGGTGTTAGCCTGGCTGGTCGTAAAACCGTATGGAGAGAAAAAGGGGGGATCGTGACAGGGGCCGCGGCAACGGGGAGAGGTGGAGCGCTCCGCTCTGGAGCGACCCCCTGTCTCTAATTATTCACATGCACACGCAGGTGGGCCAGAAGCCGGCCAGTTGGCTATCAGGATGCTGGCCAACGCCGAGGTCAACTGGAGGGACAGATTGGGAACATTGCCCAATCCTGCCTTTCATTTGCTGATTGCATAACGTATTGATGCGCTGCAGGGTTGACGGCAATCATTGCATCACGAATCAAGACTACTGCGAACAGCGCTAGCTGCGGATAGTTGCGTAGATTGAGGAGGCACTCGGTGTGCGCTGCACTGTAATGGGAGGCCAAGAAGCGGGATGCGCCAGGTTGCGCTGCCAGTGCACCACGGCGGAAATTCGGCACTACCCCCACAACACACGACAACTGTTGATCTGAGCGAGCGGACGCGGACTGCTTCTCGAAGAAATCCGTCAACGTGATCTCCTCGCAGTACTCTCGTTTTTTCCATGTGAGACCGGCGCAATCATCACATCAACTGCAAGTTCGAATGACATAGCATGATACCGAGAGCAAACGCTATGTAGCCTTGCGAGGACGAAAGAGGAAGGTCGACAACCCCAAGCCCCCACATACCACGAGTTCTGAACAGGAAGCCGTGAGCGTTAACTACGGGAACTCATTCCACTCTCACACGGTTCTGGGAAGAGCAATGCCACAAGGTGGGGAAAGACAAAGATGTCTCAAGATGCCTTGCTTTCCACGTGGAATGCCGAATTCGGAACATTGGACTGCTCTGCACCCTGCGAAGCCATCACGGGCCACTGCCATACCCGTTTCCTCGTGCGTGCCAACCATTGACACATCACTTTCTTCCCGTCCAGTGGCACTTGCGGCATTTGCAGTCTCGGGACTGAATATTTGCGCAGCATCAGGTTACACCCCTCTCGTCAACCGCAAGGACCATCTCTACCCTTAGTCAACCACTGACATCTGCAGAAACAACACCGGATCCCAGCTCCCGGCCGACAGCAAGGAGACTAGACTGCCTGCTCAAGCTAGTCTTCTTGTATCACCGTCTGCAAGCCACGCCGTAGATAGCTGCGTCGAGATGCATCCCTACGGCACCAACGCATCATGTCATCGCATCACACCATCATAGACCATGGCCACCTAAAAACTGCACTGACACATACCGACGATAGTGGCACTACATCCAGAGGACTCTTGGACAATGTATCTCGAAACAGCGACCGGAGGGCAACTTCCTCGAGTTGACGTGGTCCATGCGTGCGGGGTGAGGCTTTGAGCTCGGTCACGAAAAGGGGTTAGGTGTTCTTGGGTCCAAGCTGCTGGAGTGGCGAGTTGACAGTTCGAAGTGAGGCTTTGGTCTGTTCGTCTAAAAGATCAAATTTGTTGCGCAGGATGAAGAAACGGAGTTCCGAGGAGTGAAACGGGGGAGATTGGGTGATGGGATTGGCTGTAGCTGGTACTTGGAGATGAGCGGTCTACTGGCGGCGATGGGAATTGTGGATGACGAATTGATGCTCTGTGCGTCAGGAGTTTGGGGCAGAGGTAGGTGCTAGGTTCCGGGGTATCTTTACTTGTTTGACGTGCGTAAATGTGTTTGAAGATGTTCGGATGGTGTGATGACTTGGTAGGTCAGGTCTGGGGCTAGACGAGTTGGGATGCAAAACAAAACAGGGTTTCAAGCGCCTTGTCCATGTCGTGCAGTAGTCACCTCGGACAAACACAGCACTTGGAAGGCTTTCAAACAGATTCGGTTGCAAAGTCTTGCGTTCGTTCTCGGGTGTTCCCATGGTTTGGAAACAATCAGCCCAACAAAGGTCAGATGAACAGGAGAGAATCACACGGGCAGAGTCCCCAGTACCTTGAATGGTTCTTAGTCTGAGTACGGTGCGACTTTTCTTCATGTTTCAGGTCACAATATCAGGTGTTTTGGCCGAAATAAAACTTGCCAACATTGCGTGTTTCTACCTATTGATGACACAGTCGTCACCAAAGGCAAAGCTGCGAGGACATGGCTGGCAGCACAGTATCAAGGAAAAGTCAGAGGTATCATTTAAAGCCCCGTTTGAATACTAGCAAACAGCAAGTCCCACCATGAAGCTAGTTGACAGTGCTTGTTCCCAGCGCGTCTTGATCATTTACCCATTGGTGGCAAGGTAAAGTATGGGTTAAGCGATCGGACTGAGGACAAGCCGTTCATGGCTGAGAGTTCAGCTTGATGTGGGGAGGGTTTTCAAGGTGCTGGGTGGGTTTGCCCAAGAAAGAAAATGTTGGTGTAGCCCCTTATTCCCTTCTTGACTTGGGAGGAGATAGCGGCCTTTTCGAGAATGTTAACACTGTTATGAAGCATGAAATTTGGCCTGTAGGACCGACTATTAGGTATGCACAAAGCGTGTCAGTAACCTGCATTGTATCTAGGTTGGCCAGATGCGGCTTGGAAATCCTTGCGATCTCTATTGTCGCAAATAGACATTCCCGTGGACATGTGATAATGAAAATCATCTACTTCAGAGCAGAGCCTACATCACCCTGCGTCTGATATCTCATCAGACAAATGAACGTCTATTGGTTTCATGACCATTGCATCCTGAACCCGAACCTAAGCTCTGGGTTGCATAACGAAAGCTGGGTGTAGAGATTCAGCAGTTGGGTCCTCCATGGGGGGCCAACTACCGATGGTATAGTTGGATGTGAGAGAGACCTGCGGTCGTTTCCCCCGATCCTTGCCCCTTGGGATCATTCCCTAAACATGGTAACCTTTGTCGGCTTGACATCGAGGGCTTGACATCGAGGGCTTGACATCGAGGGTCTGACATCGAGGACCTGACATCGGGGTGTCAAGAGACCCTTGATCAAGGCAAGACCGGGCGATCTTGACAACGAAATCGCTCTCAGCCAAGCGGTCCTGGTTTTGTGAAAGTTGAACTTCCAAGAATGTAAACAGAATGCGAAAAGAAAATTCTGAAGAAAAAATGATGTCGCAACTTGACGTGATGCCGACACCCAAAACCAACTCCCCACTGTTTCGAGCACGAGACCTTCTAGAAGGAGTACGTTTGCCTGAAAGTGGTGTGACTTTTTTCAGTCTAGGGGGATATCGGCTCGCTGATGCGACTTGCGATGTGGGGATTGGAGAGACTCACCGGAATGCGGTGTGGTTGTCTTTACTTCCGCACAATTACTTTGCATCATCGAGAAGCATACTCAACTGGCAGGAGGCCTTCTCCTCAGTCTCTTCGCTCTCGAAGTACCTTAGAGTCAATAGAAAAAAGAAAAAAAGCAAATAAAAAGACTCAACCCCCCTTGCAAAGCCAAAGTGGATCCCGAGTCAGGGAGCTAGCCACCCGTCCCCACCCGTCACATTCCCGAGACTCGGCTATTCGGCAACGCCATTGCCACCTCGACAGCACATGGTGTTTATCTGTCCTGTGTGCCCCGTCTGTCTGGCGCGGTAGCTCTTTCTGCCCTCCAGGCAAAACATCTTGTCTCGAAAGACATGAAGTGATTCAACACACACGTGACAATATAACTTTTGTTCAGTGTGTTTGAGGCTCATCTTTTCTGTCTAATCAATCCTTTTGTCTTTTCAGGTGAGACTGAATATTTTGAGTTTCATTTTGTGTAGACAAGTGGAAGCTGACATTCCCAGTTCAAGCCACAATGTGGGTCACCCGGGCCGTTTCGCTCACCAACTTCCTCGTTGCCTCTTCGGCGTTGGCGTTCCAGGTGACTGTTCTCTACCCCTGGCATAAGCAACTCGATGAGGACTTTGAGAAGCTCCGGGTCGAGCACATGAAGGTCCTCCAGGAGAGGGGGCGAGAGAGCCAAGTCCCCCGCCACGACGAGCGGAAAGGGGTGCTTGACATGCTGGGCGGTTTGTGGCCTTTGAAACATTGAGCTGAGGTGAGTAAATTTCAAGTTTCAGGGGTTGAGAAAAGGGGCTGACATGAAATTGGTATCTAGCTAGCACTTCAATTCTTTTGCCTTCCGTGCAGCCTCTGGCGTTTTGGTTTCAGGTAGAAGAGTGTCTAGACATGTTGATGTTTGCCATGTTTTTTTGCCTGCCTCTGGGGGCTCAAGGTATCTGGGACATGATGAAGTCATCAGCCCCTGAATTTCAGACATGTCAGCCCGCCTGCGACATCGGATACTCTGACCTAAGCCTCAGGTACAACCCAACTCCCAATTGAGTTTACATGTCATCCGGGAACGCCGGTTGAGCCCACTAGCATCATCTGAGTAACGTGTTGTCTGTTGTTTACATGCGCTCATGGATGAAACCCAACGGAGATCGCCGATATGCACGCCGATCTTGGGACAAGATGTCGCGAGAGCAACCACTCATCACGAGGTTGGATTTAGGAATAGTGATCATAACATGTCGAAACTCTATCGACGTGCTTAGACTCTGCCACTACGTCAAGGACCTGGCATATGCGACCGAACACTGGCGCAGGTGACCTCGGCATCCATGACGTAGGAGGCTACCACGTCGCGCCGTCACAAGTTTTAGTTCATCCCCTCGGTGAGTCCGTCACGTCCCTGAAATAAAGATGTCCCGGGGATCGACTAGCGTCCTGGAGAGACCCAGCAACGGGCGACGGTCTTGGCTCGCGGTGCTACCACGACCCAGGATGCTGGGACTACCGAGCCCAGAGCCAGGGAGACTCAATTTGGACAAGGTCGGCGCCGCGTCTCTCTCCGCAGATCCGAGGAGCCCACCGTTATACCCTAGTGTTAGAAATACCCCAGTGTTAGCACACTTTAATGTTGGTGTGGCGTTCGAGTTGTGCCCGTAACCAGACTCCTGCGCAGTAGATTCCTGAGAAATTCCCGGGACGGAGGAATCCTCAATAGTCTCCAGGCAGCTGGATACCACGGCGCGCCGCTAGCGACGGCTGGCTGCCTGTGCCCTCCAGCTGGCCTCCGCTATCCCATGGACAGTGTGTCACCAACTGCCCGAGACTCCCGAGACTCCCGACCCCTCCGCCATCCTCTTCCTCCTGTCGCTTCCGCTTCCGAATCCCATTCCCGCCCGGACGGCAACCTACATCCGCCCTCCTGCCGCCAGCCGCGTGCTATCGGACGTAAGCAATAATCTCCTTTTCTGTTCCCTACTCAACCCTCCGTTTGTCATCAGCCCCGGCTGGGGTCTCCCTGTCTCCAGCCTCCGAGCTTCATCAGTCTCCCCTACGCAGTGCTCTACCCAGACCCAGACCCGTGCATGCTTGCTTCCTTTGCGCTCACTAGCCAACTGAAAGTAAGACCAGAACAGGCATGCCCAGCCGATGTCACATGGAAAAGGAGGCAGTGCCTCCGTCTTCTTCCCCGCACCCTCTCAGCGTCGCACTGCAAGAGGAGCAGCGCCAACTCACAGGGCGTCACCCACTGTAGGTAACTGAACCCAGCAGCTCAACCATCTCCTTCACCCCGAGCTCCAGCATGCAGTGTCGACACCGCAGTCCAGGCCTCCTCCCAACCCTCTGCCCTGTCCCTCCACCCCTTACACAACCACAACACCGCCCGCCACCTTCCCGGCCCTGTTGTGTCCATCTGTTATCGCCTCTTTCGCGGGGAACAGCGGGTAGCTATCCACCGTACCACCCTTCTCCCCTCTGAGAGACGGCCTCAGGTCCAGACCAGACCTCGCCAATCTCGATAATCTCTCTTCCGCTCGGCGATTCGTGAAACCCCAAGCTGCCCGCTTACCTTGCCTACCCAGATCTACGGCCCGGACCTATCGTCGTAGAGTGCTGGAACTCGCAAAGGAAGTAAACTCTCGCGAAAAAAAGCGGCAACCCGCAAGACGAAACCCAACAAACGACCACCGACAAACGGGAGCGGAAGGAAGCGGAGCGGGACGAGAACCATCCGGTGTGTAGATAGCCGTAATGTTTTCCCAATCATCATCCATGTGAACTTTCCAGAAGTCGGTGAAGCCCCTTTCTCCACGTGCACCTCATCAGACCAGAGATGAACAACAAACATGATGCAAACCAACTGCGTACCATCACATGTGGGTAATAACCCGGCAGAAGTACCCAGCCCACCGCCCAACCCGGGCCCCTTCCCTCCGGGTTCCCTTCCGTCCCGACTGAACCACCATCCCAACCTCCGACACTTCCAACATACTGGAAAATATGCCTCGGCACCCGCAACGCACAACAGTCAAAAAAGATATTTTTAACCCTTTTTTCCCCCTCTGCCCTGTGCATGCTGCATCTCTGCATCCACAACGACAACGACAACGAAAACCGCATCGCATCTGCTGCGCTCCCCCGCGCCATACTCTACCTGAGGGGAAGTGTGAGACAAGCAACTGCCGCTGCCCGCGCAAAAGAATGGACGGGAGAGCCCAGCCGGAAGGCCGGAAACAAGTCCCGTTGGACGCCACGTGTTTCGTCCGGCAGCGCTGGAAAGCCACTCATTCTCTGACTTGCAGTAGAGGAGGTCGGCCGGACCTCGCGACTGGCTGGTGATGTGTGGCTTGCCTGGGAGCAAGCCAAACCCCCCGTCTCACGCTGAGGCTCCGAGCCTTCGCGTGGACGCGTCAGTGGCTGGACGAAATCTTCCGAACACGAAAGGCAAACTCCGAAAAGATGCTTTGCAGGTGGCTTTGCAGGTGCGGTGGCATGCTTGTCAATTTTCTCTCTGCTGTCTTCGGCATCATGGATTGCCGTAAGCCCGTGATCCGCCCGAGCACTTGTATCCCTCCGTGTCCGTCTCGGCCCCGTGAGGGTCCGCCAACATGATATGAATGGTGTACAAGAAAGCAGTGCACGCGGCAAGATGCCTCTGCCTACCCTTCCTTTTCCGAACCAGATGTGCCGTTTCGTGGCTCGCCCCTTGGCTCTCCCTCCTAAACAATAAACCCCAACCCAAATGCCGTGAGCCGTAAATTCTGCCCTCTCTCCGTCTATTTCGAGTCGTCATCGTGCCACGCTCGCCAGCCCGGGTAGTCCGGGTCCGGCTGCTTGATACAAAGGGAACTGGTCCCAAGAGGGGTATGTACAACACGACGGCGGTGCCACGCCGCCGGAGTGATAATAAGGTCTAGACAACAAGTCTTAAATGTAAACAGTGGTCGTAATCTGCCCGTACGGCAGAGAAAAAAAAAGGCTTAGCCTAGAAAGGAGCGACGTTCCATCATCCTGGGTATCTCGAGTTGGAATAGCGTAAAAAAATCATTGCAGCTGGAAAATGACGACACCGTGAGTTCGCGCTCGCGGACTCCTCGCTCGTATAATGTTACAAGGTTCGTGCTGTCGGAAACTCATCTCCGGAGCTTCACCTTCTCGGCAAGGTGCTTGAACCAGGAAGGGGCGCCGGCTTTTTTGTCCTGGCCGTCGCGGATCATGACCGCATCGCGGATCATGGGTCCGACAATGTCCATGTCCCCACGCTCTGGAAACTTCTCGTCGTTGAGTATCCACGGCATCGCAAACTGCGGGGGCTCCTCGGTGGCGCGGCGCAGGTCAAGCGCGGCCAGAATGGTGCCACTGCTTTGCGGATCGAGGCGCTGGATGAGCTCGCCCTCGATGCGGTGCCACTCTTGCTCAACTTCGGCCCACTTTGCCTCGGTTAGCGCGAAAGCCTTGGAGGTGCCGCCGTAATGCTCCCCGGTCCGAGCCAGGTGCTTGGCGTAGTTGACCCGCGCCAGACTCCAGTCTGCGCGGAAGGATTGAAGTGTGGCGAGGTCGGCGCGCTCGGGTGTGTACGGTCGGGGCTCAATCGTGAAGTTGGCGTGCCCGAGACGATCTGACCATGCGTCATGGTCGAGGAGGCAGGGAATGGAGCATGGCGCTTCGCTGTACGTGCTTGACACGGTGCCGCGGCGGAAAGAAGAGATCGACGCCTTGGTGCTCAAGGGTGGAGTGGGATATGTCTGTGAAACTTCGGTGGCGGGAGAGGGAGCAACCGTCGGAGACTGCAGCGGCGAGGGCTGCACTGAGCGTGCCAGGGCGGCCTCTGTGAGTAGCGGTGGGAGCAAAGGCGTGGTGGCCAGCGCTCGATCCCGCTCGATATTCCTCCCGGCGATGGCTTGGTTGATGTCGAGCGGCGATGGTAGGCTCTCCAAGCTCTCGTAGAAGGAAAGGGCCGGTGTTGCTGGGAGAGGCGGCTCTGTACTGCGGTCGGTAGTTCCGCGGACTGGGACCGGGACTGAGATGGACGACGACCTGCTTGATGCCGCGCGCGAGAAGCTTGGTGGCTGATCCAGCGCCGGATCTGATGCAGGGGAGAAGGCGAAGTGGTTTCGTCTTGGTGAAGACTTCCAGCGTGGCAAGCTGGTCAACCGCGAGCCGATCCTGGAGCCCCAACTCGAGAGACCGGCGTCGGACCCGTGCCGCCTCTTCTTTTGCCTAGGGCTACCAGCGAAGTCACCGTCACTGAGGAAGCCAAGGTCGTAGTCGACGTCGCTAGCCATGTAGGGGTAGATGGTCGCGCTCTGGGCGAGCTCGCTGCGGTGTCCACACGGCTCGTCGCCTGGTTCAAGAGTCAGCACACGGTGGAAAGCCACGGCAGCAGTCGCCTTACAGAGGCAGTCGTAAAGTCTTGGGTCGGGCTCATGGTAGTCCGGGATAACTGTGTAGTCCTCCTCCCTTTCTAGCGGTTCCTCCTGCACGTCTGGAAGCTGCGTCTTGCTGTTTTTGTTTGGCGGGTGGGCGGGCTGCACGGGCGAAACTAGGCTTTCCGAAGACACAGACGCCAAAGACGAGGCGGACCCGGGGTATCTTGAGTGGTTGCGGGCGGATGTGGGTGTTAGGGGGAGAGGCGATGGCGACGCGATGTCGGGCGACGACAAGTTGTGGGTGTAGTAGGTGACAGCATGCTCGCCCTCGGCGCTGGTCTGCTGCAGCTCCCGCCTTTTCTCTTCCTCGACCAGTAGCGGCAGGATCAACGGCTTGAGCATAGGCGACATGGTGAGCGCCGGTGTCCACGACACCGCCAGGACGTGATGGATTGCTTCAGTGCGGGTTGGCGGCGGACATGTAGCGAGGTGCGGCTTCCAGGTTGGGTGCTTCGGAACGGAAGAGTGGCGGGGGGTGGGTAGCTATTTGTTTTTCTTGGGTTCGGATGACACGAGCGCAGCGGGCGAGTGGAGTCGAATTGGGTTCCCAGTGGTTTTTTCTGCGGGGCGCTGCCCGGTCCACAATCAGAGGGCAAAATCCTGGACCAGGGCTTGCGGGTGGGCTTGTTAGCCGATGTGGCGCAGACCAAGCGCAACGCCGGGCGGCGGATGAGTCTTGACGCGCCGAACAATCACGCCGTTGCAATGCCGTCCCCAAAGCCGCGGGAGCAGTGGTGTGCTTGGTGCCCGCAGCGATTGAAGTCAAGCTCGGCTGGCAAGCGGTGCTTCTCTGACGCTTGCAAGCAAGTCTCCAGACTGGCGGGCAGTTAGTTATATGGGGCACCTCCACCCCAGCTCGCGGCGCTGGTGCGTCTTCGCCAGCAGAGTGCGTCACACGCGAGACCCTTCTTGCCTCCTACCGAGCTTGAGATGGGAAGAGCTCTGGCGGGCCGCAGTCGAACCAAAGCACGCCCGTAGTCTGCGACGCCGAACTGCGGCGGTCAGGCAGCGGACGGCCAGGATGCGGCGGCCTTGTCGTCAATTCGTTGTGCTGCCTTTCTTCTGCGCCGGCTGCCACTCAGCGGGCTCCAAAACACGGGTGCGTACGTGGGTTGTCGAAAACCGGAGTCTCAGGTATCGGTCGCACCGGACTGGCACCACGTGTTAATCGACACTGTTGGTTAGGATGCCATCGGGCGTGGGGTTGGCACACATGGATGGCTGGCTGGTTGGAGTTGCGGATTGCGGCCCTCGGGTTGGCCAGCGGCCCTGGGGCTGGAACGCCGGACGCCAATCAATCCTCGCCGGCTCGCTCCCCGCCCGACAGAGCTCCGTATTCCGGCTGCGCTGTCGACAAAAGATTTTGGGCCTGAGTCAATTGCGGCTTGGTAAACACGACCACGTGAGGGCAGCTGAAAGAACAACACGGGTTTCAAGACGCAGAGATCAGCTCTTTCGACAAGAGGTGGTGAGATACGAGTGTTCTGGCCCCTCGCGAGCACCCTTCTGGGCGACTTGGCGTGCGCGTGTGTTGTGACGTTGTGTCTACAGAGAAGTACTGGCTGGCCAAATCCTGCTTCGAGCACCAAAAAGGGTGGCTTGAATGCTCAGAAGTGTGGTCGATGGCGGTCGGGACTCAATCCAGGGGGCGGGACAGCCCCAGGTTAAAAGTTGGCTGGCCCGGGCGTCGCGCAACCAATGGATCGAGGGAGCCGGCAACGGTTTCACAGCTCAACATCGACCGTCTTGGTTGACTTGCAGACAACGTGCTTTGCCGGGGGGCTATCTGTGAGGCGCATACTATCCCCAACTTCATGGCAGTTGATCCGGATTGGCAACCAGCTGGGTTGGTACCCAAGCGGAGACACCAGAAATCCGACTGGGGCGGGAATCTGGCATCACATCTGGAAGCGCAAGATGGGCTTGACCCGTGTCGTGACAACCGCGTAACCAAGGACGTAGACATCAAAGACGCCGGTAACGCTAGCGGTAGATAAGGACCGAGCGCCATCCCCCAACTTACAATTAGGGCAATCTAAAGCACTGCTTCCGGCATACTGTGTAGTCACGGCTCGTGGATGCCAAGCGCAGCGCTTCCCGGAGCGCAAGTCTCGTCTGCTCTGAGCCGTCTCGTGGGCCTCGTCGGCTCCTGGGAAGCCACTTGATCGTCACTTCCCGTTGTGGAAAGAGCTAAAGCGGTTGTCCAGCAAGCTCTGCCGTTGCTAGGGCAGCGACTCGTCATGGCACCATTCATAGAAAATCCTGACTAGACAATGGCAATGCGAATGTCATAGCTGCTAGAAATTATATCAACCTACAAGGCAGATAGCTGGAGGGACTGAACCGCTGAACTGAGTTTGCTCCATCTGCCAGGTGCCCGACGAAAATTTCGAGGTTGGGGCTCAGCAAACAAAGCCAAGCACAGACTGGCGTGGCGGGGTAGCAGACGGCTAACGGAATCAGGTGGGGCTCTGGTGTCCGTGATCGATCAAAATCTGCCACAACCTAAACACGCACGAAAACCCAAGGCGACCTCACGGCCAAAACCGACCTCGATCCACGGGCGCCACCTCACGGCCTGCGCCGGGTACGGAGGAGATTCTTTTGTAGCCCGAAAGGCCCATTCTGGTGATGCTTTCTTTCTGGATCCTAGTCCACTCCAGGTCCCGCGGCTCCTCGCAACCTGGAACCGACCTTCCAGGCTCGCCAGATTAGGGACCGTGCCAGTCGACCCGCGTCTCTGGGTGTCCATCTGCCGGACAATCGACCAAGACGAAACGGCTAAAGGCGTCCGCAAGGGGAAGCGGCGCCGTTGCGTTGCTGATCGCAGTTAGCGGTATTTACTGCTCCCATGGAACTCGTCAGGGCAATCTGTGACGAGATCAGTGCGTGTGCTCCGGTGTGTGAGTCTACGTGGAGTCTTTGCGAGTGGGCCACCGCACTGAACACGGCGACTCCTCCCAGCGACGGGGACCGGCCCACTGGCCGTCAACACCCTCTTCTTGGGCCCCAACTTGGAGGGGATTCCATCTATTTCGCCGCTCTTCATTCGCCCGCCTTCGCGTACCTTGCACGAGTGTGTTCCTCTGTCGCCTTTCGCCTTCGGCCCGCTGTGCCAACCCTTTCCACCCCCTACTGTCAAACGGGGAACTGCGCGGCCAATGGGGCGGACAAACCTTGATCTCGAGAGGCCGTGCCATGGAAAAAACCACGCCGACGACAACAGGTGCCGTCCGACGCATTCATGACGGCCTTGGACTTCGTTCGCCAAGGCTGGCGCGTCGGCGAATGAACGGCCTGCCGTCTCTTGCTTATTCCAATCACTCCCTCCTCTGCCGCCGCTCGCCCCAGTGGGATTGAGCTGGAGAACCTTGGCCCCGGCAGCCTAAAGAAAGACGCGACGTTTGGTGGTCTACGCAGAACTTCGCCCAGTGGGCGGAGAACGTGGCGCAACACTCATGTTCCCTCCGCCGGAGCCCATCTTCACCCTCCAGCGATATCTCGAGCAAACTTAAACGCGCGCTCCCATTGCACAACTGCCGATACCACGTAAGACTCGCTTATTCACCCAGGAATCGCTGCTCTTGCGCCTCTGACATGGTGGCGTGATACGGCCCAGGGGAGCTCGAGACTCGAGGCTCGTGGAGGACAGCACCGATGCTGTGCTACGCTGCTATGCGTCGAGATCTTTGGCCCCGCACCATGGGACGTGACCCAAGATCAGAACATCGTTGCTGAGTGTCATGACCTGGCAGTCCGTCGTGCCTCACTTGCGCGAGCAGAGATTGGTCCCAGCGAATCTCGCGGCCTCGTCTACAGCAAAGCTGGCGTTCAACCCTTTCACGACACGAGGTGGGCATGCGAGTTGCCGAAGAGCGCTGCCAACCTTCCCCAGTGGGCGCCGTGGAGCGTAGGTTCGTGGTCCACCTCAAGCGCCCTTGACAGGCTTCCATCGTGAGCGAGCTGGGTTTGCATACACAACATACATGGAGAACCGCCGACATGACAACGAGCTGCGCTGCGCTAAATTCAGGCGTCAAGATGGACGGTGGCCGTTCGGAGGCGTCAAGCGACAGACCCGCACGATTGTGTGCCTCTCGGACTGATGTCTGGGAATAGAACTGCCATCAACTGGCGCTCTTCGGAGGCTAGACTTGGGACGTCGAACTCGACAAGTGGAGATCTCGGGGTTGCAGCCGAACTGTGTGGCGGGCATCCCCCGCCGCTCCGAGTCTTTCCTGACCGTTCTCGGGGTTGTCGATGGATTGCCGGCATGTCGGTCTGCTGTCATGTGGCAGGAATACCACGATCACCCTGGCTCAAGAGATTCGACGTTGCGCTGCTCCTGCTGTGCGCCGACCCCTCCGCACATGTCAAACGGTCCACGCTCTCCGAACCCAAGCGGCCTTCCCCAAGCTGCGCACGCGAGCCTGCAACCATTGCATGCGCGAGCTTGTAGCAGATACATGGCGAGCCCTCCATAATCGCGCAATGGACACCTCACTTGCAGCGAAACGATTGACGGGCCGCCATGTGGTTGATTGACCTGAGGCGCGTCTTGGCTTCCATCGAGGTTGAGAGCCAACTGTTGTCCCTTGCATTAGCTCGTGCTGGAGGAGGTGTGCAACACCTGGCGATTCGCCCTCACAGCGACCATCCTTTTTGGGGCAAACTGCCGTCGCAGCAGTCGCAGCAATCGGTCACGACGAATCGGGTCCACAGCAGTCTTTTCACATCACATCGTACCTGGGTTTGCAGGCCCAACGTCTTTCCAGTCCCGGCCCACACTACCGCGAGCGTGAGACGGATCTCAACAAGGCCAGATCCGAGCCATGGCGCGTCCATCGATTACCGCAAACAAGGCACGCGCCCAAATCACGTCACTGACAAGGTCAACCTCCACACCTTTTCCCTTCGTGCTCAAAAGTGGGAAAGCCACCGTGTCTCTCACCTTCTCTCTCCCGCCTCCCGCACGTGCCCGGTTCTGGAAGACATTGCAGGTTAATATGTGTAAATGAAGAAATTTTCTTCGCTTCCTCCCGCTCACAGAGGTCGCACCCCGCTGCTGCTAGAATTTAGACGAGCTTCCGCTTACGACGCTCCATACTGGATGCGACGGTCCCTGCGCCCAAGAGCCCGGCAGGGCAGAAACTGTCGAGGTTGGGAGGAGGCATTGGACAGTTGGACGTTGTATCAGCCCACGGTAAACGACAGCTGGCCGGCAAGACACCGGCCATCTGTCGGCACGTGGGATTCTCGCCGATTTACGCTCGCTGCGAATGGCGCCCCTGGCACCTCGTGCTGCCCAGTTCGATGCATGTCCTCTAGTCAGCTTGTCGGGCCAATCTGCGGCGTATCTGATATGGACATATGCACTGCCTTCTCTTCCCTCGGTAGCTCACCGTCAGGCAGAGCACATGATTCGCCAGCGCCAGCGCGGGACAACAAACCGCGCCTTGGTCCATATCCGTTGGCCGCCGCTGACAGCCGCGACGCTCGTGGCCTATTTACACAACTCCCCTGAACCTGGAAGCTTAATATTCACAACGCGATGCTCGGAAGCGACAGCTTACGCCTTGGCGGAGTTTTTCCACATGTTCCTTTCACAGTTCGCGGACAAGCCGCCGGCAGTTCGTTCCTGTGAACTCGGCGCAACCAAGAAATCGTACCAAGAAACGCCATGCCCCCGTTTTCCCTAGCTTTCCCCCTCGGCGATATCTCACAAGCGCTCCACACCGTCAGGTCCAAACTTGTAGAATTTAGTCGACGATGGGTCGACCACGTGTCTGGGAGGAGCGCGATTATTCCATACCCCAGTATTAGCATCATCTCGGACATAATTTTTGCCTGCCCACCCCCAGATTTCCGACGGCCCAAGCCTGACTTGCCATATTGCGGCTATGGTTGCCATCCGCTGTTGGTGCCGATCATCCGAGGTCGGTGATACAGGGTCTGGAGAGTTCGTGCTACGCAGCGTCATGGTTGGCGAAGAGGGCGGTGTTCGACTCCGGGTAAGGGGGTTGTGTGCTTGGCTGTAGGGATCATGGATTTTGGAAAACAGTGAAAGAATGGCTGGGAGAATGAGGGGTTTTGGGCAGTGCCGCGATGCATCGTGGGGTTTATTCCCCGGTATTCTTGCGCGGTCGACTGGAGGGATTACCTGCGTTCGGCGTTTACGTCGGGACACGTCTCTGCCGCTGTCAACTTTTTGCACGCATGCACGTTGGGCTGTGGGGATGAGAGGAGAGGATGGCTGAGCGGATGTCGGCCAAGCTGATGGTCGTTTGTTGACAGAGGTCGTGATATTGCGTCTGTTCGGCAGTTCGTGGTGGAGTTGGTTCGGGAAACGCAGCGTCCGGAGATGATGGCGAGTAGGTCTTAGGATGGGGTTGAGGTTATTGACTGTGGGATATGGCTGTTGAGGTCGGCAGTTGATGAGTGTCATGATGCTTGGTGGGAAAGGGGCCGGCTGGCAGCACAGAGTGAATTCCTCGATGGGAAGTCTTCTGGAAGGATGTCATGTGTGTTCCATTGTCTTGGAAGGGGGTTTCAATGACACCCTTTCAGAGATGAACATGCTCATTTGGTTTCAGTTGCATGGTTGTGAGTCTGAAGTCAGGTTCAAGCTGAGCAAGCCATGTGGTTGCAAGCACTCCGGGATGACTGGACGATGGGGTTCAGAACATCAACTATTGCTCGCCCTGTGAAGAACCTGCCCGGGTCCCCCAGCCGTGATTTAGATCCATAGTAATCGATGAGAACAGAACTTTAGGAACGAATGGAAGCAGTGCCGTCTAACCCAGACATGAACCAAGCAAAGACGGTCTCCCCTTGTCTTGTCCCACCTGCAACCGACAACTTGGAAAATGCAAGACAATGACGCGCCATGGCGGAGACAAACGCAGATCAAAACACTGGAAAGACAAGACCGCTCAAAACAAAAACGTAATCCTTCCACCAACATTTCCTTTCCGCCAAGCATCTCCAGCCGGTACCGTACGCCCAGCGCGGCTTGTGGACCCTCAAGTCAACAAAGGACCTCTCGAACCACCCAATGACCACCCCTGGCAAATCTAATTCCCAGTTTCACAAAGATCAAACAACCCAGAAACCCCCAAACCTTGCAAAAAAAAAAAAGTTCCTGACGAATCGCGAAATTTTTATCGTTCATTGTTTAGATCTCCCGGAAACCGCCACACTCGTCATCTTAACACTGGCCGCTATCAACCTCTCATCAGTCTGAAACAGTGTCTCTACCCGCCGGACCAACCGCAGTCAGAAACCCAAAATCGGCGCCTTCCTCTGCGGAGTTGACCTCGCGCATATATAAACCCCGGTACCCTCTCACTCCCCGCCGTGCCTCCCAGGGTCCGGTTCCTGTTCCCGCCTGCGACTCCTTGCGCTGCGCCTTGCGTCGGCATACCTCCTCGTCTGATACGTCCAGAGTAAGGGTTCGATTCGAAGCATCGACAGCTACGATGTCGCCGTCGCGAACGATACCGAGGTTCGAGTCTGGGTCTGCGGACTCGGGGGAGATGTGAAGGATGATGGTTCCGCCGGCGGTGCCGCTCATACGACCGTCGGAGACTCGAAGCATGTCTTGGACACCTTGGGCGGCGAGCTTTCGAGGGATGGGGATCAGACCGGCTTCCGGCATGCCGGGGTTACCAACGGGGCCGATAGATTGGAGGATGAGGACGCTGGAGGGGGTGACATCGAGGGAGGGGGAGTCGATGCGGGAGGCCATGTCGGAAGGGGAGGTGAATACCACGGCGGGCCCGCGGTGCTGGAGGAGGTGGGTGTATTTGGAGGCCGAGGCTTTCATGACGGCGCCGCGGGGGGCGAGGTTGCCGCGGAGGACGATGAGGGAGGATGAGGGGTAAAGGGGGGAGGCAAAGGGCCGGATGATGGGGGTGGGGGAGGGTGGAAGGGGACGAAAGGGGGTGAAGACAAGCTCCTCGCCGAGGGTGCGGCCGGTGACGGTTAGGGCGGAGAGGTGGAGCAGGGGTTTGAGCTCGTGGAGAAGGGCGAGCATGCCGCCGGCGTTATGAAAGTCGGTCATGTAGTTGTCGCCCGAGGGCTTGAGGTCGACGAGTAGGGGGGTTGTTCGGCCGAATTCGTCGATGGTGTCGAGGTTGATGGTGCCGGCAATGGCGGGATGGCGGTTGGCGATGGCCATGAGGTGGACGATGGCGTTGGTGGAGCCACCGATGGCTTGCAGGACGATGATGGCGTTGAGGAAGGATTTGCGCGTCAGGAGAGTTTGAGGTCGAAGCTGTGTCTTTGCCAGCTGGACGGCGTGGGTTCCGGTTGCTTCGGCGATGCGAAGGCGGGCTGAGGATACGGCAGGGGCTGTGGCTCCGTTGATGGGCATCATTCCGAGCGCCACGAGGATGCAGGCCATCGTGCTCGCGGTGCCCATGACACCGCAGGTGCCTCCCTTGAAGCCTGTTAGGTTGACGGCTCAGAAAAGGGGTAATGACTTACAGTTGGTGCAAGCTCTTCGTTGAGAGCAGAAATGTCCTCAATGTCGAGAGCCCCGGCTCTGAACTTGGCCCAATTGTTGCGACAGTCGGTACACGCGCCAATACGAACGCCCTGGTAGCTGCCGGGCATCATGGGGCCGGTAACGAGATGGATGATTGGTTTGTTGGCCGAGATGCCGCCCATCAACTGAGCCGGCGTGGTCTTGTCGCAGCCTGACCTGGGCGAGGGACATCAGCTTTCGCTCTTATGGAAAAGATATTGAAAAGGGGTCAAGTACCGCCGATCAACACCACTGCATCCACGGGTTGAGCCTGTATCATTTCTTCGGTGTCCATGCTCATCAGGTTGCGCAGGTACATGCTTGTTGGCGAGGAAAACGACTCGTGTAAGCTGATGGTGGGAAAGTCGATGGCAAGTCCTCCGCTAAGTTGCACTCCCCGCTTGACGGCGTCGATAAGCTGGGGAACATTGGAATGGCATGGGTTAAAACTCGAGTAAGTATTGACAACTCCGACAATGGGTCGAGAGAGGGCATCCTCGCTGTAGCCCAGTGCTTTGATGAACAGCTTCCGCATGAAGAGCGAGAAGTGGGCGTCGCCATATCCTGGGAGTTTTTGCCGTAATCCGACAGCGTTTGGGTCGATGGGAGTTGACAAGTCATAGTCAGGGCTTGGGTGGCCCTGAGCTGGGGCGTCGTCTGGATCCATGTTGAGTGTTTGCGATGATATGAAAAAGGTGAGAAGGTTGATCACAGTTCCGTTGCGCCCAAGACGAATTATCCAGTGCGGGGAACTAAAAGTGTGCCGTTGCCATTCGGCGCTAGCATTGCGTCACCGTTGGATATCGGAGATACAGCGGACAAAGGAATAGATCAGCAATATCAATCCACCAAAGGAAGCCTCTGTGGAAAAATGACTTCAAACTGAAAAAATATGTCAAAAATCAGTGGTTTCTCAAGTCTCAAAATAGGGGTCAAAACAGCCACCAGCGTCAAGAAAGCCATCACCAACAACCACAATTCCTACTCACCCCCCGTGCTTACCCAAAAACTCCAACACCTTCTCCGACACAACATCATACGCCTCCTCAGGTAAATAATGCCCAACCCCCGGACCAATACCTATCCCTTCATACTCCACCCCTTCCTCAATCCAGTCCCTCCACTCCGCTTCCACATCAATCCTCCCGCCCAATCCCTCACTCGAAAACATCACCAAAACCGGTATCCCAATCTTCCTCCCCTCCCTCTGGTCCTCCTCCTGCTCCCTATACTCCCTCCCCGCCCCCCAGGAATAATCCTCACAGCTCCCCCTGATCGTCTCCTCCCTCTCAAACACCTCCGCATACACTTCCACCGCCCCATCCGTCATCATCCTGCTCCTCGCCTCCTCTCCCTTCCCCATCAACCTCAGATTCGCATCCCTTGCCCAGTTCCCTCCCCCGTACGCCATTAACATCTTGGTTGCAATCTCCACATTCGCCAAAAGCGGCCAGTGGAAATAGCCCTGGGCGATATCCGGGTTGGAGAACTTATCCCATTGGGATTTGGTCGGGATGATATCGAGGAGGATGGTGCCGACGAGGGAGAGGGAAGGCGGGATGTCGGATTTGTCAACGACGAGACGGTGGCAGATGCGGGCGCCGCGGTCGTGGCCGCCGAGGATGAGGCTGCGTGGGGAGGAGGGGGAGGAGAAGATGGTGGATTGGAGAGCTTCGAGGAGGGTGAGGCCGACGACTCTTTTAGAGTGCTGGGAGGCGGGGGTGGAGATGCCGTAGCCGGGGAGTTCGGGGATGAAGAGGGAGACGCGGTTGAGGAGGAGGGGGACGACGTGGCGCCAGCTGGCAGTGGGTGTTAGTTTGGATTGAGTTCTTTACAGAGAGGGAGTTTACATGAATGCGGATTGGGGGTAGCCGTGGATGAGGGTTAAGATGGGGCCGTGACCCAAGTCGGAGGTGTAGCTCACGACTGTTGAGCCGGAGGAGGTGGGAGTGACATTGCGTTGGAGAGATGGGAAAAAGTTATGACTTTGGGGTGGTTCGGTCATTGCTGACGAGTGGTATCAAAAATTGAAGTAAACGGTTGAAAACGAGGTGTTGACCTGAGGTTGAAGGGTTCCTTCTTGACGAATTGTCTATGAGGGGAAAGAGCTCCCACTAATAAATCTCCACTCGGTGCCTCGGCTCGCCCTTGCTGCTGAGTAATTCGGGCAATGACGTTTACTGTTGGAACAATAGGTGCAGGCTACGCCTTTCCGACGTCGGTTGCATTCGGCTTCACAACAAACATTTTTCGCAAAACCTGAATACGGCTCGTTTTGCTATCATTCTTGAGTTGTGGCAGCTTTTCTACTCACGCATGCGCCCTTTCTCTCGGCATGCTACACTCTCTTTGTCCCTCTCATCAATAAAAATACCGGCCTGATCATCGCATTTGGGTGATCGGCAACTTGCAGCTCGTCTTTGGTCGGATACCATTCGTTGAAGCCCGTCAACTCAAACCCGGAATCCAACAAAATGTTGACGTACGAGGTCACCGTCCGGTGGTACTTGCGCACACCGTCGGCGAGCCAATTGGTAACGCGAAGGCCCTCAGCATGGTAGTCGTCGAGTGGCCACACTCTTCGGATAGATTCTTCTCCGGGCTTATCGCCTGATTGTTTCGGGACCGGTATCTCCACGATTTCTGGAGTTGACGGCGCAGTGAAGACGGGATGCTCGGCCGAGAAGACAAATACGCCTCCCGGCTTCAACACACGATGCACATGTGCGACAAGCTGCGGCAGATTTGCGAGGTAGTGCACCGCCAACGAGCTGAAGACGACGTCGATAGTGGCGTTCTCAGACTCCGGGAAGAGGTTCCGCTGCGCCTCAATGTCGTCTAGATCTGTGCGCTCATAGGTGATGCCATCGATGTCTCTGGTTATGTCCATCTCGCGGGCGCGGTTCAGCATGTTCTGGGACAAGTCGATGCCACGGACAGAGGTAGCGCCGCGCTCGCGCATCCAACGGCAGTACCATCCCATCCCACAACCCAGATCCACAACTCGGGCTCCGGTCAGGTTTGGAAGGAAAGACTGCAAACGCGGCCACTCAACAGCACCGTCCAACCCTTGCACCGAGCGTGTGAGCTGGGAGTAGTTGGTGAAGAACTCCGGCGTGTCATAGATGTTTTGTGACATCGCATCGGCTGGGGCTTGGCGAAGGATAGCACGACCGGACGGTTGGGAGTCGAAAATCCACGTCAATACAGCGGTGTCCCTCCAGTTTAAGCAACTGGAACCCGGCCGAAGACACTGCCACATTGAGCTTCTCCGAGGGTTGACAATCGGGGTGAGTCATCGGCCACTCACCGCAAGACGCAGCTCGCACGCAATTCAGGGTGTGCATGCAGGCATTACCGTTACACCAATGTGTTTTGACACGGACGACAGGACCAATCCACAGCGAGAGTGCTGGAATCGGGAAAGAATCGAAATCAAGACAGCCCCGCCGCTCACAGATTCCAAGTACCTACAATCTATTTTGTCCCTCCTCTTTTCGCATCTCATCACTGCTCGTTCACACTAACCTCAGTGGTTACCTGGATGCTCGCCCGGTCTTGAACCCCTGAGCGCTCCTTCTGACCAGCAGAAACCTTCCGCGAATAATTCGTTGCACTCTCCCCTAGATAGGCCGGCGAGCTTGGCAACTTGACCGACGGCGGTAGCGTTAACCCCGTACGCCCGGGGTCGGTTCCGCCACTCCCGGCGCTTCCCGAGCCGCTCGGGGAAGTGTCGTCCGCACAGACAAACCTATCAGACTGGGGAGAGTCGACCGTCCGCTTCTCGACCGGTGTTGCTGATGTCCAACCACCCGGTGTGTTCGATCTTCGACTAGAAGCCGACTCCACAACTCTGCTGATGGCTTCTTTCACCTGGGGCGGCGCGTACCGTGACAGAATCGGCCGAAGATGCGCCAAGCCGTTGGCGAGGATGTAGCAACTGGCCTCGATGACAGACCACCTCGTCAGGACCGCCCCTGTGTCTTTGCCAGAATTAGCAGACTGTTGATCAACTTTCGCCGGTCCGGACTTACATGTGGAGTCTTTGATGTGATCATCATGCTTGTAAAAGCTCCCAGCACGGATAAACGAGGCTATAGCACCGCTTGATCGGTTGATGTTAGAGAAGTGGTCAGGTTGAGTATGTATGGAGAGGGCCACTCACAAACTGGCGACGATGAAGACGAAGAGCAGGGCTAGTCGCTTAGCTGTTGGCAGCGTGAGTCGCCAAATGGTGCGCAGCGGCAGCACCATGATGATGAGATCAAGAACGAAACCCGGTACGCACTGGGCACGGAAGAAGGCCTTCTCGCTGATGCAGTTGGCGTGAGTCATATCATCGGGCCACCAGTTCATGAGCGGGCGACACTGGAATATAACTACCACGGAAAGAGAGAAGCCCGTTGCGAAAACAATGCCCAGCAATGCCTGGGTTATACGCCTCATGCGGCCCTTCCAACCAAAGACGCGCAGGTATAGGCAGAGGATGGACATCTTGGGTAGCGTTACGGCGGTAAAGTATATCATTTCGAACGAAAAGAGAAGTTTGCCCCATTCGGCGCGCTCTGGGTCGGAGAGACTTGAATCGTAATGCTGGCCAGCGTGCCCCAGGTAAACCATCACTTCGAATGTTAGCACGGGTTATTTACATCAGGGGTGTATCTCACATATGGCGACCACGCAAAGCCCGACGTTGACGATGTACGCTGCGAAGATCAGGGCGTCATCATAACCCCATCTTCCGCCGCTGAGGTGTTTGGCGTAGAAGCGAAGAGCCATCACGAAGCTTGTGAGTGCTATCGATACTATCGCGGCGTGGACGAGACTGTCTCCGGAGTAGTCATTGTCGAGATCTGTAAAACCTCTGGCCGTCTTTAAAGATGGTGCAAGCCCTTGAAGCGCGGCCATGACGTCTGTTGGCGATGCTCTTCAGCCCCGCAAATCGAGAAGCCGAGGCCCGTACGACCATGTATGAGACCCAGAGGTTGAGGCAGTTGCTAAATTAAGCAAGCCAGAAAGAGAATGAAGCAAGCTTTTGGAGGTCCAAAAAGCAACTGACAACGTCACAGGGCTCTCTTCGCCCAACTGAGTGACGCTTATGAAGCAACAGACACTTGGAACATGAATCGAACGGGTTCCCCTCCCGGGACAGCGAGCAGGGCATGACAAGATCTCGTCCGGTTTTCGCACTACCTGTGACAGGTCGTACCGGACGGACGTCTTACACCACTGACTAAGTTTGTCACCATTTGTGCTTAAGTTTTTTTTTCTTTAATGCGACACAAACCAGAGCTATGGGCTGATGTCCGCACGATAATGGGTTGAAGGGATATCAAGACGTGGTAATTGGCTGTGGTGGTTTCATTTGCGGGGGGGGGCTTTATCATTCAGTTGGGGTCTTTGCGGATAAGGGTGATGTGAGGGGCGAAGAGACATGGAAATCTTGGGAGTGCGAGGGTTGTGTTCGAATGGCAGGGAGGACTTGTGCAGGGATTGGGACTTTTAGTGGGACTTGGGCCAAGGAATGGCGGTGGTACGCGCTAGGGTTGGGATCTTGGTTGTTATTTGTGCTACGGTTGTGAAAGGTTTAAATGTGTTTTTGGGAAGACGCGGGATAGGATGGGGCGGCGGTCGGCCCGAGTTGGGTGGTGAGGAAGGGCTTTTAGTTGTGGCCTTATAAGGAGGCATTCAAATTGGCTTGGGGCGCGGAAAGGGGCTTTGAGCGTGGGCGGGGGTGCTCAAGGGTAGGATTTCAGGGGCTCATGTTGAGGTGGATAGGATTGTCATTAAGTTCTCGAACCCAGATTGCCTGCGAGTCCATGCAAGACTAGGTAGGTCAGAGAAATCCACCCAAAATACAGATTTTCTTCGCATTATATACCATCCTCCCCCATCACTCCCCCACTCCATCCACTATCTTCGTCTCGCCAAGCATCACCTTACGCTCACAAACAAGGCATCCAAGATAGTCCCAAATACTGCCCCTGCAGCGCCGCCTCTCCGACTGCCGTCCCCTCAATGCTCAAGCTGGCATCAACATTCACCTCCGCCGACGTCGCTCCGCAAGGGCTCCAAACTAGCATGTTCACAAACTTCCACTCTGGAACGGTATACACTCCCTTCTTCGGTCCTCCCACAATCTCCGCCTTGTTGTTCGCGCTGGCATTATCCACGCCCGTAATCGAATACGCCGCAGACGCAGTTACCTTCACATCGAATCCCGTGTCGACTGCGATTTCGTATGCTGAAGTGGTTACGGCGAAGCGCCAGCCGGCGGGGTAGTCGATTGTAACCTTGGTGGTGCAGGTGGTGGCCTTGAGGGAGTCAGGGTTGTTGGAGACGAGGAAGGCGGAGGTGTTGTAGGTGAGGGTGGCGTCGTAGAAGGGGAGGGTGAGAGCGGCGGCGACTGTGCCTGGGGGACAGCCGGGTCCGGAGTGGGCGAGGGAGGAGGTGGCCACGCCCTCGGGGAGAGGAATGGGGCTTGGGGTGTGGATTGGGAGGAGGGAGGTGGTGGAGGCGGGGGGAGAAGGGGCAGAGAAGGAGGGGAGGGGCGCCACGGCGAGAAGGGCGAGGAGGGTGAAGGGGTTGATGTGATGAAGCATGGTTGTGGCTGTTGGTGGATTCTGTTGAGGTTGGTTGTTTGTGGTTGCTGTTGCTGTGGTGCAAGGTGCAGTGGTGATGTGAGTTGAGTGTGGCTATTATGATTGGAAAACCACGGCGACACTCTCAACTTTATACTTGGTGTTTTCTTTCCATTCGAATCTGTCTAAAGACTGAATACAATGTTGATTGCTTGGCTCAGCCTAGCGGGCTCTGCACCTTGAAGTGACTGCTAAGAGCTGCAGCACTGAGGCGTGGAGCTGCTCGTTGAATTGAGGCACAATATCGGGTTACACCGGGTCGACCGAGGGGCGCCGGTTGCGGGTCAATCGAGTGTGCCAAGTTTCTGGTCCTGAATCCCATTGGCGAGAGCAGCCCATAGGCCGAGGGAACGAGGCGGAACGGTCACGAGGTGGTATTCGTCGACTGAAAGTCGGGATAACGGCACGGTCGTGGGACTGAGTGTTGGCGCGGCACCTGCACGGCCCGTGACTGGCCACGAAGCGGGGATGACACCACGGAAACAAATCATCTCCGCCAGAACCAAGTGCAAGGCATTGTTCGAGGTTTGAGTGGAGGAGATGGGGGTGCTTACCGAAGACTTCCGGTTGGAGCGGTGCAGGCAGCTGCAGGCAGGTGCAGTTCGGAGTGTTCTCTCTTCCCACAGCGCCTGCCTCGGATTGTCGACCCCATCGAATTTCCTCCCAACCCTCATTCTGCACGGCCAAAAAATAAAATAAAAGCTAATCGTTTCAATCTTTGCAGAAATTCTTGAGTGAGAATTTTCTTCCTTTCTCCTGCCAAGATGAGCTCTCATGCGTCAACAAACCTCGCCTTTCCTTGGGGCTTTTCGGGTCGAATCTATTGAAAGCACAGCCCCCTGCCATCATCTATACCACCCGCCGACAGCTTTCATGTGACCAAGCGCTCTACGCCACAGTGATTGTTCCAGTCGGCCCCATGAGAGTTGATGCACTCGACAGGGCTTTCTCCGATCCGGAACAAGAGGTAGTCTAGACTGGAATGGGACACCGACTCTTGGCATCCCGTGCGGACCACATGGCGGCCGGGTTGGTGGTCAAGGTACGTGACAATCAAGAACCATCAAAGAAATACAAGCCCATCTTTGAGGCCACGCTGGACAAAGCTATATGTGCCCTGCTCTCAGGGCAAGGAAACAGGTGTTGAGGCATACTGGCAATGAAAAAAAGATTGCCGGCTGCCCCGTTCGGGATGGCGTTTATCTTCCCTCGCAGCTCTATTCTCTCCTGATCGCTCGACACGATACCCAACTGAGCCATTACAAAATATCCCTTAGATTACCCTCCTCTCAACCCTGGCACCGGCCATGGCGTCCAAGATCTCCTTGTCCCGATATGTCCAAACATTCCTTGCGTCGGGAACACCCAGCGCCTGAGCCTTGAACTCGGCATCAAAGAGCGGGAACGACGAGATCTCGGGCAGAGACCGCCGCACGCTAAACGACCAGACCAACACCATCCAAGCAAAGATGAGAGCGAGCCCCTGGAAGGCGACGAAGGTCACGACAAGGGGAGTGTTGAACTTGATCTTGGTATATGGCTGCACCAGCGATGCGGTCACATAATGCTCCGCCGGCACGTCGGTGGCCATCTCGGTCTCTCTGAGGCTGGGGTTACCCGCGTTGTTGGCGTTGAACAGCCAGACTGGGAAGACAAGGATGCTGCGGAAGTTTCGAAGCATGATGGCGCTGGTGAAGCCGTATTCCAGCTGGTTCTTTGATGTCCAAAAGGTCTCGACAATAGAGGAGGGCGCCGGTACGCCGGCCTTGTCGAAGTCGAGCAGCCAGTCCAAGACGGAGGTGTAGGCCTCTACGTCGGAGGAACTGAAGGAGATGGGCTGTGGCTCTGTGAGATTCGACGCCGAGACGATGGTGTAGTTGGACTTGGCGCCCAAGATGGTACCGAAGCGGCGGTAGAGGGTGAAGGTGGTGGTCACGTTCGGGGTAGGGTCGGTCGTTTTGCACACTCCCTTGGCGACGCCGTCTCGGCAAACGAAGATGCCAGCGTCCAGCTTGGTTGGCTCGGACTGGGAGAGACAGAACTTGACGCCAATCCTTGTGGTATTGGAGCCATACAGACGACAGTCGGCGTCGTCGAAACGCTTCCCGGCTGGGAGGGCCGAGAACTCGGCGTGTATGGTGGGGACGTTTTCGATGAGAATTTGGGGGTGATCGGGGTAGCCTGTGGGAATCCACGGGGTAGTCAGGACCAAGCCGCCGGAGAGGATGTATGCGGCGCAGACGTCGGCTCCGTCCTCCTTGACAACAGCTTGGCATTTCACGGGCTCGGTGGTTGTGGTGTAGTAAGGATTGACGACCAGGTCGTGGACGGGACCGTAATAGGAGTACGGCAGCGTGCTGAACCTTGCTGAGGCCGTGGGGGCAAGATCACGGAACCGCTGGAAGAAAGGGGCAACATAGGAAGCGTTGAATGGGCCTACGCCAGCGGTGACAGGGTACGAGTGGGTAGTGTCAAACACCACAACAAGAGATGTCCGGACTGAAGAGAGAGAGAGTCAGTATTCAGGGTCTGATGTGCAATGACCAACGAGGCAATCGACCTACAGAAGAGAATTATGCCTCCCAACCCCGCCAGCAGGACGAGCAACATCCTGAAGAGACCCCAGAGTCGTGGACCGCCTCCCGTTGCCCGATGCGCAATCAGACGCAATGTGCCGGCAAAAGAAGTTGTTGGCGACAGGGCGAGCTGCCTGACGTACGGGGCGCCGCCCTGGGTCCGAAGGAATCCCCATTGGAGGTACGAGAAGCTTTGCGACAAGATCATGGCCACCACGGTAGCGAGGACGCCCTGCATCGCCCTCACGACGGTGATGGTGGTACTCACGTCCAGAGTGAGGTAGCTTGGCAGGGACCCCTTTTCGGCCGAGACGATTTCCGCCTGGTCAGTCAACATGACGACGAAGACGATGGCCACGAGCAACGCCGTCGCGAAGAGCACCTTCATCAGCTGGCGAGCCAACGCTGAGGCTCCTCGGCCTCCTTTAGGCCTGCTTCCAGGAGGAGCTGCAGGGCCCATCGCCATCTCGTGCGGCGGCCGCATCATCTTGTCGTCGTGATTGGGAAACATGGTGAGAGATGTCGGCAGCTACCGAGCACTGACACTTCCAACTGGTGCTTCCATGGCAGAATGCCGGTACTTGTGGCATTTCCAGAACCACATGGGCGGCGTCTAACTACAAATAGCTTGCAGCGCGAAAGGCACGTCAGTGCACGCTACCGAGACGTTGAGTCTCGCATCGCATCCCTTGCTGTCTGGTCAATCTCCTCCATCTGGGCGTCTGCAGGGCCAAGCCGCAAAGCGCCAAATCGGGACAGGGGTTAGGTTATGGGATTGCTGAGCACTAACGATTCTCGGGAGCAGCTTCAGCTTGAACTGCTAGGCGGCAAATAAGCGTCCAGCCGCAAAACAATAGACAAGCTTGGCGCAGGATCAGCTGAATGCCGACCCAGATCCCCCATCTCCTGAGCTTGGTTCTCGTTTAACCTGGCCCAAGCCAATTTTGCAGGGAGCTTGTTAGTCACAAGCATTTCTGGACCCGTAGCGCCGGAGCGTGCGCTCCTGAGATGCGGTCGAGACCGTCCTAGTCCAATATTCGACGTCGGGATGGTGGCGGCCGCCAAGGCGCAGCTAGCATCGCTGGCACAGGAGGTCAACAATGGCACGGTCAACGCTTGGCAAGCAGGAGAAGCGCCCAAACATTCTGCCAAAACCAGCTTGACTCCCAGTTGACCCTCTGTCTGCAAACCCGCACACTCGTTGGCTGGAATTACTCTCGTTCAAAGGCGGCACACTCGTTACCTCAGAGCAACAGTCAGAATGCGTTCCTCCACCTCAGTCGCGAGCATCGGTGCTCTCGCCCTCGCCCTTTCCGGCACGGGAAGCGCAACACCTGCAAATGTTATCTTTGCAAAGCGGGCAGACCCCGTCTGCCCCAAGGACGCGGTCTGCAGCGTCCAGGCTGACGTTCAAAGATGGACTTGGACGCCCATCCCGCCCCCCACAGACGCTCCCGCGGCCCCCAAGACGTTTGTCGCATACACCGTCATCACCTTTGTCAACACGGTCAAGGGGACAAACAGGACGAGCACCAAATGGAACGAGTTCAAGGGAACCGACGGCCCCCCTCTCACCAACGCTGAGGGAAAGAAGATCCACACCTTTGAGGGCGTCGACGCAAACGGCAAGCCTTGGGTGCAGACTGTGTAAGCGCCATCTCTCGTCTTCCCTCTCCCGTCCCTCTTTTGCTCACACCACCCACAGAGTCTTCCCAACCGTCTTCCACGAATGGGACAAGGGCCAATACTCCGTCGCCGGCCAGTTCCCCGTCGAGACCTCATGCGCCAACCTCCCTGAAACCACTAAGATCCCCGTCCACGGTCACCCCCAGCCCGGCGCCCCCCTGAACGTCCAAGCCGGCCTCAACCCCGGCCAGGACGTCCTCGGCTGGGGCTACGCGCTCGTCCGTGCCGATTACGCGACAGATATCAACGGCTTGGTTGGCATTCTTCCCGAGGACCCTGCGGTGCCGCACTCGGTTATCAAGGCCTGCGCTACGGTGACGGGCACGAAGCCTATCTTCACGGCGAATCCCATCTTTGATGAGCCATGGGAGATTGTGGGCGAGCAGGAGGTGAGAGAGGATACTGATGCCGGTGATGCACCCGCGGCTGGCGGCGGTGGTGGTGGTGGTGGCAGCTCTGGTGGTGGCTCTGGTGGTGGTTCCGGGGGCGGCTCTAGCGGAGGTGGTGGCTCTGGCGGCGGTTCCAGCGGCGGTTCAGGTGGCGGCTCGACCGGTGGTGGTTCGACTGGTGGTGGCTCTAGCGGCGGTTCCGGAAGCGGTTCTGGCAGTGGCTCCGGTGCAGGAGGCGCAGGCGGTCAGCCTGGTACACCCACTGGTACCGGCAAGCCTGCTGTCGTGACGGCTGCTGCTGGTTCTTTCATGGCCATTACCCCCATGTCGGCTCTTGTCATGCTTGGCATGGTCGCTTCCGCTATTGCGCTGGTGTAAGAGTTGATGGGGTAAGTGGATATGGCGTTTGTATAGAGAGGTGGCGTCGAACACACGAAGACATGTTGTCATGTGGTATATCTAGACTTAATAAATATTGCATCATAGGAGTTGTCTACCTACGTATTTCAAGGCGTTGTCGATTATTCTGTGCTTTGTCGTGCGTTGTAACGTCATCGGGCCCATATCGTCTCGTCGAAGTTGGAGCTCTAGTGTGGGCGTGCAAGGAGAAAAAGGACCTTGTAGCGTCGTTTGAATGCTCAATGGACTTCCGACCCAGCTTCAGAAGTCGTCGTTGCGGCTCTTTTGACCTTTGTGCCCCAGGAAAGCCACCGATTGGCGAGCACGACGCGGCTGAGATATCTCCGAAGGCATACATCCCCAAAGTTTCGGGAGGCGCCTCAGCCTCAACGGCGATGCGGATCGACAAGGGGTTCAATGTCGTCAACCATGCGGGTAATGTATGATCTGGGGTTACAAAGTGGGCCTCACATACCTACCTACCTACCTCTTCACTGATACTGACCGGGAATTACACTCATCTCTTTTGACTGACAACTCCGCCTTCACTGTAGTATCTTCAATCCTAGCGAAGTCTCCGAGTCCCATCTCCGCGCCAATGAGACCGGCGGTTGTCATAACGGTGGGATTGAAACGTGGGCTAGAAATCAACTTTGGGCTGCTATTGAAAGGTCTAGGCTCAATTCCATCGTGCAAAACCGAGAACCCTCGAGGAACTACTGGTTCTAACGTGGCGGGATTTGGCATCCTTCCTACCCGCTCAATTGAAAGTAGCACCTACGTCCTTGGATTCTCAATAGACCCTTACTTTTCCGGCAATCCAACACCTATTTCAATCTTGATGATACATTTTGAAAGTCCCACTTCGTCACAGGGCCCCCGCATGGCCTTAATGGCCGGGCTCCCTGAGGTAAGCGACAGTTTGGTCGTGTTTCTTGGGAAACATCTTAACCGAGTTGTCGCAATTTAGAATACATCTGGTCAATAAGTTCAAGGTTTTGAGTAACAACCATTCTCTGCCTTGGTGGCGGCCAGGGGTTACATTCTAGATGCAGCTCTATTCCCAGCCACTCAGAATCCAGCCCACAGACCGGAAACCAGCGGCTACTAGCGAAACACCGCCCCGACCACCAAGGCAGCAGTCAGCTCTTTTCTCACTACCGCGTCACCACCCCGTCTCCTTCCTCCTGACACAGAACATCTACTTCTTCACAGAAGACTTTGCACGCTTTTCCCAGCACATACGGGCAAGGAGGATCAACCATAATGACCTCCCCCTTCATCTCCCCCGCACCTCCCACAGGAAACCCCTCACTCCCGAAGCGAGACGTCGAAACGACGATCCACACCAATGATCCCATATCCAAAATTGTCGTCGACGCTGGCCGCAAACACACCTTTTACGCCAACGAGCGTGGAACGCGATTCAACATTGTTGCTCTACACCGCATGAACATGCACTACCTGCGTAAACGAATCATCGACGAAGCGGCAACCATCTTCAAGAATGGGGTGATGGATGATGAAAACTCCAAGAAGCTGACTTCGCTGATGAGGGACTATTGTCTGTTGTTGTGCTCTCTGTCCTCGTCGTGCGGAAACACTAATGCTCTCGACGGTAGGCACGGCGGTTCGTGACAGGGAGTGCATGCGCGACCTGGCGTATCGTGATTGGAACAGCTGCCCGTTCCACATCAAGTCCGAGCGGGAGATGGAGAGAGGGCTGCTTGAGTATCTCCAGACGCAGGGAGTCGAGCCGGAACAGATGGCAACCGGCGACGATGAGGGACTGTCTCCGACGTTGCCCGGAGGGCCGTGGGACTATCCGTCCTCGCGACGGAACCGAAACGAGAGGTATGCGTTGACGATACTAGGAAGCGTGATCATCATCATCCCTATGGTGATCATGACTTACGTGCCGGGGCGAACAGCGAGCATAGCAACTGTTATCAGTTGCACCATGTTCTTTGCGGCTGCGACGGCCTACTTCTCACCCACGAAGCCACCCCTAGAGTTGATGATAGCAACGGCAGCGTATGCAGCTGTATTGGTTGTGTTTGTGGGTGCTTCAGTAACGGGAGTAACGGATCATATGAAGGCGTGATATGCATCAGTAAAAAGGAGGATAGAAGGAAGAGATGAGAGGAATATGCAATGCTCGATGCCAAGAAGAGAGGGAATGATCTTGGACCTCCGCATGTCGTCCAATATATCCAAAGAGGGTCGAAGAAAATTTACAGATACTGCTCAACCATATACAAGGTCGCGGAGCTGAGCAAGCCCCGGACCCCAGCCTCGATGGCCCGCCGATGACGGAAGTACATGGCGATACCGCCTGCGATGAGTGGCAATCCGATACCGCTGATGAGACCTCTAACAAGCACTCTCCCTTGCCGCTCGCTCTTAGCCACGACTTCGGAGTAGCGCTCGTTGCCGAATGACACTCGCGAGTACTTGGTCTGCCAGCCCAGTCGTGGAAAGTACACTGACAACCACTCCTCTAGCGCCTTCCGCAGCCGGTAAGTGGGGGATAACACTGACGCGCGCATCTCGATGTAGTTTTGGAGGGCCAAGTCGTTGATAGCATGTGCATCGGGGACACGCACGGCTGTGTATTCGGTCAGCGCCAGTCCGCGCTGCGAAGCACGAGCCGCAGCGGGCGACAAGCTGCCAGCCTCGACGGCCAAGGACGAGTCAGCGGTCCGGGAGTGTTTGTCGAGGATGTCAAAGAGAATGCGGACATCCTCCAGTCCTGCGTTCATGCCCTGACCATAGAATGGTACCATGGCATGAGCAGCATCGCCAACGATGACGACTGAAGATGAGTAGTGATGGGGCCGGCACTTGATGCTGATGAGTGGAAGGTGAGGGTTCTTGCGGAAGGAGGCGATGAGCTCTTCCGGCGGTATCAGGGAGGTGACGCCCGGGAAGTGCTTGTCAAAGGCGGTAGGGATCTGTGACCCTCTCGGATCTGCTTCGAGGTGCTCAAAAAATGCGGCGGGAGCAAAGAGCGTACATGTAAAAGAGCCGTCCTAGCTCCGTGTCAGAAACGAGCAAGCCTTCATTGGATGTTTGACATACCTCGCTGGGGATGGCAATGAACATGAAGTCGCGGCCCGGCCAGATGTGAAGATGGTTGGGAGATATCCTGAACTTGGAGCTCGGCAGGGATCGAGAAGAAACGTCTTCCGGTTGGATCTGAAACTCGCACCACAGTGTGTCGACGTATTCCTGTTGGTAGCTCATGCGAGTGTACTTCATCATGTGGTATCTGACGGCAGAGTGGGCGCCGTCAGCCCCAATCATGAGGTCGAAGTCAACCTCAACTTCCTGATGCTTTGCTGAAGCATCTTTCCTAAGCACTTCGAACCATGCTTTCCTCTTCCCGAAGTCGGCGCCTACAAGCTTGTGGTTGAAGAAGAATTTGACATTTGGCATCTCCTCGAGGATATCTAATAGCCTCTTGTTGAGACCCCCGCGATCGATGGCAAGGATAGACTGAGAGATGAGCGCGCGTTCAGGGGTCCAGAGAGGATGCTTACCCGTCCATGCACATCATAGTCCTGAGACTCTTCGTAAAGGTCGCCGTTGGGCCGGCGCCCATGGATCATGCGGCCGCGCATCGGGATGGTGGCAGCCATGACATGGTCGATGAGCTTGGACTGGCCGGCCTGGCGCATGGCATTGATGCCGCGCTCCGAGAGGGCCAAGTTAATGGACCTCGTGAAGTTGAGCGGCGTCGTCGAGGGATCCCGGAGATCTAGACATGGTTATTACATCGTCGCAGTGCTATTTGGGGACGTGTTTGGTGGTAAGTGGTGTGTGGTGGTGGCGACGCTAAACAACGGTGAAGTGACGAATGAGGCTTGAGAAAACTGACCACTTCGGAGCTCGTAGATCTCCACCGCATGCCCTCTGTTTGCGGCATAAAGCGCAGCCAAAGAGCCCACCGGGCCTGCGCCCACGACAATGACCTTCTCTGAATCTACCATGCTGAAGATTGAGGAGGATACCGAAGTCGGGTGTTGCGAACGGGAACAGTTGCGCAAAGCCGAACACTCCGGCGAAAACGGCCACCATCAGTGCATCGATCGCCCGCGGCTAGTGTCGGGCGCAACCGTCGTCACCCTCGGAAGGTTCAGAGGGTTAGGTAAGCGGTCTAGGCGGTCCGTGCAGAGCCAGATCGAAGACCCCTGCCCCTTGGCACGGGTGCCCCACCACGATCCGCCCGCGCCCTTTGCCTCACAGGTTTCCAAAAATCGTCGAGCACTGAACTGCAAGTAGGCCTTGCATCCAAATCTGCAGCCATAAGCATTGCTTTGACACCTCGTGTGACAACCTGGGGAAATACTGCGCTCAAGAGCTTGTACTTCGAATAAGCCAGCGCCGAACACCACCATGACCGCCGAACCTCCTTCGAAAAGGAAGTGCTTGGGGGAGGACTGCGATAATGACATCGGTACCCTCCAATGTCCCAAGTGCTTGAGCTTGGGCATCAAGGATAGCTTCTTTTGCTCGCAGGACTGCTTCAAGAAGAACTGGGTAAGTGGAGCACCCAGCGCGTCCTCTTGCATTGGGTTCTAACTCGACTGTCCAGAACACCCACAAGGCGATGCACAAACAGGAATCAAGTATTCTCCGCCGAATCTTCCCGCCCAAGGCAGTTTCTTACATTGATCCAGAGACGAGCTACTACAACCCCTTCCCGAACTACCATTTCACCGGCCCTCTGCGACCCGTGTACCCGCTTTCCCCCCGGCGCGAAGTTGCCAAGTCGATCCCCCACCCCGACTACGCAGAGAGCGGTACCCCGAACTACAGCCGATCGCGGTCAAACAAGATTGAGCAGCTGGATGCAAAGGCCCAAGATGGTATGCGCAAGGTCTGCCGGTTGGCGCGAGAGGTGCTCGACATTGCCGCTGCCGCGATCAGACCGGGCATCACCACGGACGAGATCGACGAGATCGTCCACAAGGCATGCATTGAGCGGAATGTAAGAGGGCGGATAATACGATACCACCGTGGATGGAGCGCTGACAACTGGGCAGTCTTATCCATCCCCCCTGAACTACAACCACTTCCCCAAGTCCGTCTGCACATCGGTCAACGAAGTTATTTGCCACGGCATTCCCGACAAGCGCGTTCTCCTCGACGGGGACATCGTGAACCTCGACGTTACCCTCTATCACGAGGGCTTCCACGGCGATCTGAACGAAACATACTACGTTGGCGACAGGGCGAAAGCGGACCCCGACTCTGTCCGCGTTGTTGAAGCTGCGCGCGAGTGTCTGGAGGAGGCCATCAAGCTGGTGAAGCCCGGCACGCTGTTCCGCGAGTTCGGCAACGTGATCGAGGCCCACGCCAAGAGCAAGAACTGCAGCGTCATCCGCACCTACGTTGGGCACGGCATCAACAGGATCTTCCATGGCCCTCCCAACATTCCTCACTACGCCAGGAATAAGGCTGTAGGCGAATGCAAGCCAGGCATGACCTTCACAATAGAGCCCATGGTTGCGCTGGGCAAATACCGCGATGTCACATGGCCCGATAACTGGACCAGCACAACGATTGATGGGAAGAGGACGGCTCAGTTTGGTAAGCTACCTCTTAACCACTCTCCGTTTTGGGTACTAACCGAGCTACAGAGCACACGTTGTTGGTGACGGAGACTGGTGTCGAGATTTTGACGGCCAGGAAAGCGGATTCGCCCGGCGGGCCTATTCCAATGCCCGTGGCTGGTGAGACGAATGGAACAAAGTAAAGCGCAACTTTGCTGGTGAAAGCATAAACTCGAGTAGTTGGTGATGTGCGACATGATCACCGAAGCTTTTGTTAGTGGGGACCCAGCCGTTGAGGGCTCGATTCAGGGCCAACGGCCGAGTATCATTTCAGAAGTGACCTCTGTGATACAACCGGCCAAGCAAGCGGCACAACCCAATAGATTTGGTAACCACTGTATCTACGTGCCCCCATCTTTACCAATGGTCTGGGGCCTCAAATCAAGAAATGCGCCGCATCCAGGCAACCCCACACTGGCCCCTCACTGCGCAACGCAACGAAAATGATGGAAGGCGTCAAGCACCCATGCAAAAAGCTCGGACCACCCTTTAAAAATCCAGTCGCCGTCTGTGCTCTTTCATCATGGGCAGCAGGACTCTCGGTTTGCCCCGACCACCGACTCTAACCTTGGATCAATCCACACCTCTCCAACCACGTGTGTCAAACCTTCACCTCCATCCTGGCTTCTGCCTCCCAGCCACGCAAAACGTTAACTTCTCCTCCTTGACTTTTTTCTCTCGTCGCGAAATCCCTCTTGCGGCCGAAACCGACATCGGCGCGACAACCCAAGGCCGCACAATCAGCTCTCGCATCCTCCCTGTCGAGCATCGTCATCAGACTGAACAACGCCGACGTCGCGCGCAACACCACCGACGCCCACTACACCTAGAGAACACAGCGACATCCGCCTGCACACGATCTCAGCGCGACTGCTCGAGCTCCTTTCGGTCCGACCGAAGCCCCGATAACGCTTTCGTAGCCTCTACCCTCGCGCGCACAAAACCGCCAAGATGTCGGGCGAAGCGTGGTTATACCTCTTCGCTGTGCTCATAAACGCTGTCAATCTCTTCCTACAAGTCTTCTTCACCATCATGTACAGCGACTTGGAATGGTGAGTTCTTCGCTCCGCATCCTGGCCGCCTGCGCGAGCTGCGTCTGAACGCCGTTTCTGGCAAATGGCTATAACCTCGACGCTTTGCTAACTTGGTCTCCTTTCCAGCGACTACATCAACCCTATCGATCTCTGCAACCGCCTCAATACCTACATCATTCCCGAAGTCGCCGTTCACGGATTCCTGACGTTCCTGTTCCTTATCAACGGATACTGGCTGCCTCTCATCCTCAACCTTCCGCTCCTCGGGTACAATATTAAGAAGTGCGTAATCAGCTTGGAGCCTAGCGTAGGGGGAGGCGAACTTGCTGACTTTGCTTGCCAGGATTGTGGACAACACTCACCTCCTTGATGCGACTGAGATCTTCCGAAAGTTGAACGTGCACAAGAAGGTACGAACCGAGTTGACCATTTAGGTTTGGACTCGAAGAAGCTGACACGTGGGCGCAACAGGAATCTTTTATGAAGCTCGGCTTCCATCTCATCCTGTTCTTCTTCTACTTGTACAGCATGATCGTCGCCCTGATCAGGGACGAGGCCCACTAAGCGGCTGTCGAGCGTCACGCCTGGGCGGGGATAAGGGCTCAGCCCACGAGCCCGCTGCCCCGACCCTCTATATCTAAGGAGGAGAAGCGAACTCCGTCAGGTACATAATGGCAGTGGTGTATGGCGAGCAGCGGGGAACCGGCATATCAGATAGACGGGATCACTCTGTTACTGGGGTTCGGCGGGCCGGCTTTTTTGAACGTTTCACACGGCAAACTATGACGCGACGAAAGGACACGGCGGGCAATGATACTCAGGATCGGGACTTTTTTTTACAGTTTTATCACGGAAGAATAGGATGTTGATACCTTGTTTGCGAAGACTTGGATCTGGATAATGGACAATTTCTGACGTGCACGCATTATTGTTCGCTGCGCCGGCGCCGGTCTTGGAAGGTTGTTGAACTAGCGGACAACGTGAACATGCAGAGCACGTTGCGATATGTTTCCTATTCCCCTAATTGGGCTGCCCTGGTGTTGAGGTGCCGGCAGTACTGCCCTGTTCGCTATCCTGGTGAGTGCTCAGTGCCGGCGTTCGATAACAGCTCGACATATGAGAAGCACGCCGAAGAGCTAACGTGCCAGGACAAGCCTGTCAGATGAGCCATCATAGCTCCCAAGAATACCCCTTCGCTCTAACAACCTAGGACCTAGGTCTGATCAGGCCGCATAGCATGGGAAAGGCGCTAGGATCTCTCGGCAGCATGAGGTATATCCGCCACCCCTCCTGTCGGGAGTGGTCGTTGACACTCTCTTTTCCACCCCCGATTCAGCACGACCGCAGTCCCGTATTCCTACCTACGGCAAACACCCTGCCACGAGATCCACCCCCCGATCTTCCGGCTAGTGTCAACGTGAGTACCAAAGCCTCTTACTGCTTGCTGTAAGGCTTAGGTTCGGCTGTTGACGTGGGGGTGTTGGGTCTCGGCGGGGGTCTCCGAGGTTGTGGTAGGGCTTCAGGCCGAGATTTGCAGCGGACAGGCCGAGCCTCATGCAACGATTGAACAATTTCCCCGGGCTCGAGGCCCGGCATTTTAATATGCAACTCTCAGGTCCCTTTCAGCCCTGCGGTCGTTGTGGAATCCTCTGCGCTGTTTCAGGTTCGGGCGTTTACCCCTACCTCAGAGTCTGATGCGATGCGAGCCATCTCGAGAATCCGAGGTCGAGTCGAGTCTTGGCCAAAGTCGACGCATCGCTTCCGCTCCGTTTAACCCCAACTTTGGACGAGCTGCTTGGCGTTGTGAATCCAGGATAAGAGCCCAGATGGCAACATTGAGACCGTATATACTGTCTAACCCTGACCGGGATGTGAAGCATGCAAGAGGTTGTGTTCCGGGTTGGAAATTGGGAGGGGCAAACGCCAGCTTTTGGCAGGGGTGGATCGCTCCCAGAAGTTTGGTTCGCGAGCCGTCCAATCATCTTCACAGGCGCCTCAATGCTATACAGAGGGCCAGGGGCTGCTTGTTTTAGATGCATTGCCACTCCTTAGGCTTCCAAGCCTTTTGTTACGGCCGTTTCCCCTCTGATAAATCCTGACCCGGGCCGGGCTAGTGCATCGGAACTCATCACCCTCCTGAGGCTAGCAACGACCCCGGCGATGGATTTCAACGTTACCGCGCCTCTCGACGTTGACGAGTCGTCGAGACGGCCGCAACCACCGCGTCAGTCGTGGCGGAAACTGGTCGGTTGGCGACGAGCGGCCGCATATCTCTTGGCTTTTACTCTGATTCTCACCTTACTGATTCTATCTTGTCTTTTTGTCTCTGTCTACGGCCTCGCTGAAAGCCCGGGCGCGATATCCGACGGCAGCGGAGCCAGCACGACGACGATCCTCTTCGAGGGCGACTGCAAAGCATCAACACAATACAACTTCTGGGCCCACTTGGTCATCAACTTTGTCGCCTCGGGCATCCTAGCTTCGTCCAACTTTTTTATGCAGGCCCTCGTCGCCCCAACACGCGCCGAAGTTGATCGTGCCCACGCAAAGGGGAAGGCTCTTGAGATCGGCGTCCAGTCGTGGCGCAACCTATTCCATGTCGCCCTTCGCAACAAGATCCTATGGGTGGCACTCTCGCTGTCCACCATCCCGCTTCACCTTACTCTCAACTCGGCCGTGTTGGAATCCAGGGCATCCACAGACTTTTTGCTCATGATGGCCTCCGAGCCGTATTTGACTGGTGCCCCGTGGAACGGCACTGTTGCGTCACTCCTACAAAAAGACTCGAGCTCGCCTCCTCGGCTTCGCCAAATTCAAAAGTCGTTGGTTGAAGAGCCTGCGCGTTGGGAGCGTATGAACATTGAGGACTGCTATGCTAGGTACAATGACTTGTCAAGGTCCATGTCGGAACGGCGCGATGTTGTCATGGTTCTCAGACTCGACACCAGCGACTCAAGCAACAGCATAGGCACCTATGGGTGGTCCGTCAACGGAACTGCCGAGAACTCATTGTGGTACTTCCGCGGATATCAAAGGACGGACTATTGGATATATCAATCACTTACGCCACAGGGAGCCTGGCAGAGAAAGTCTTCTCGTTTCGGGAGGGATGAAGCGCGTGAAACCAATGGAGATATTGAGTTCGATGCCTCCGCATACACGGTGCAAAACAAGGCATCGAAATATCCTCCAGAGCTTCACAACATGAAGGCCGAGTACTGCATGTCCGAGCTGTGGACGGCACCTTGTCGGGTTGAGGTGGACAATGCTCTCTTGACGACCGTTACGATCCTCTGCGTCGCGAAATGCATTCTGTGCATCATCGTCTTGGTCACGGCCCCACGCTCGACACCGTTGATCACCCCTGGGGATGCCATCGAATCATTCATCACCCAACCCGATCCTTCCACGGCAGGCATGTGCACTTTTAACTGCGGCGACTTCGACCAAAAGCAGAGACAGTGGGGAGAGGTGGCTGCGTTTCGATGGGTTCCCGGCGCCCGTCCTTGGGGCCAGACCAAGCTCAAAATCTCGAGACGGAGCATATTTTCCGTTCCCAAAGGCATCTGGGTCTGGTCATACCTCCTAATCGGGGGCTCCCTAATCACTGCTTCCGTCTTTGTGGGAATCTCGATGAGGGAGCAGAGTATCCACGAGTCAGATTTCGGGCACGCTCCCACCAACGCGCAGATGCAACAGCACCACGTCAATCTCGCCTCAACCACCAATCAAGTGGTCCTAGCGAACACACCACAGCTGATACTCTCGATGTGCTATTTTGCGTACAATGGTCTCTTCACCAGAATCTTGTCCGAGTGGGAATGGGCCCGGTTCAGCACTGCGTACACGACGCTTCGGGTTACGCACCGTAAAGGACAGCAACGATCTACATATCGACTTCAGCTTCCCTACCGCTGGTCTCTGCCACTGCTGGCCGTTAGTGCCTTGCTGCACTGGCTGTACTCCAATAGCCTCTACATCACAATCTTCGAAGGTGTCTCCCTCTGGCCCCATGCATCGTACCCTTTACGGGCAGAGATACTGACGTCAACCAGGATTTCATTGGCCAGGTGATAATTTTTCCCTGAATAGGGGTCTGGCGTATTCGTCCAAATCGATCTTGATCTCCTTCGTCATATCCATCAGCGTTGCTATCGCCCCACTCATTCTAGGCAGCGTCAAGATACCGGGGAATATGCCCATGGCACGAAACAGCTCAGCCGTCATCTCAGCCGCCTGCCATGCTGTCCCAATTCCGCCATCGCATGGAGCGTCCTTCGACGCTCTGGACAAGCCTCTGTTGCAGGCACGATCTCCGGTAGCCAGTGATACCGAGTACAAGGGAGCGAGTGGCGAGCAAGATGGATTATGGGAGATGGCGACGGGATTACTAAGATGGGGGGTTGTTTCGCCCGGCTGGCCCGGTCGAGTGTATTCTGATGGCGAACCTGGGCATTTGGCGTTTGGAAGTCCGCAGCAAGATGTTCAGGATCCGGTTTACGGGAGTTTTTATGCTGGGAAAAAAGATATTTGAAGCGAGGTAGAGATACAGGGTGGAGAGTGTGTGAGATATTGTAAGAAGCATTGAGTAGAACAAAAAGAGTTTTCTGTTGTAAACATCAAGCAAGTGTTTTCAGGGGTAACTTGTAAATCGCACCCTGAATCACCGAGTGCCTCGTTTGCTGTGAGCAATGGATGGGGGTGTCATTCCAAGGTGAGGAACACAACGGGAGCCAAGTAGGAGTTTCTACGAGGCAGTGCTACGGCTTTTGCATTTCCAATTGCACTGCCACTCGATGCTTGGCATCGGAGCGTCGGTGTGTAGATTCAGCTCAGCTCCAACTTTGGCTCCAACGTAAACTCCCCCGCCCGACCCCGACCCCTCCAAAAAAAAAAAACACGAACAAAGTCCAAAAGTCAGTTCAAATTAAAGCCAGTCGAAATTTCCTGGCGCTTCCACCAACTTCGAGGTGTTCTTCACTCACCGATCAAAATCATACCCCGCCAGAGCCGCCCCTAATGGACGCCCCCAACAAAGAATGCAACGAAGCGCACACAACAGGCACCTTCAGCTACATGAAGTGGAACAATGAACTCTACGAAACAGAATCCCCATTCCAAATCCTCATCGAAATCCCGAAAGACGCACCCGACCAACGCACTACAAACGTCGAATTCGAAACAGGGCCCCCAGAGACCATCGCCGATGTCCGCGCCACTCTGGATTCCTGGAGCCTCGACCAACACGGCTTCAAGTACTTTCCCATGAACATAGGGCTCTCCGCCAAGAAGTTTTCCGATCAGGCCTTTGTCAAGGAGAAATACCTCCCGCAATGTGCCTCGCTCATCAAGAAGGCGCTTCCGGGAGCTGAGCGGGTGCATTTCTTTGGCTGGCGGCTGCGGAGCAGTGGCGATGGTTTGAGCCCTGGTTCAGCGCTGGTGGGGAAGTTTCAGAAGCCGGCTTCGGTGCCGCATGTTGGTGAGTTTTTTGCTCTCTCTCTCTCTCTCTCTCTCTCTCTCTCTCTTGGCCTGGGGGTGGCTGACAGTTTGAAGATCAAACGCCCGGTGCGGTTTATGACCTGGTCTCGGAGCGCTTCCCCAACGAAGCGGCGAGACTTTTCCGAGGCCGGGTTAGGACTATCATAGTGTGGCGCCCCCTTACTGGACCCGTGGGAGACTGGCCTCTTGCAGTTGCCGAAGCGTCAACGGTACCGCCCTCGTGTTTGGTCGAGTGTCAGCGCATAAGGCCGAAGTATCGTGGCGATGTGTTTTACATGTTGCCGCAAGAAGGGGTGAAGTGGCATTATTTGAGCAGGCAGCGGAGCGATGAAGCATTGGTTATGAAGATATTCGACAACAAGGAGGGGGTGGCTGGCTGTGAGTTTGAATCTCACGTTTCCTTCTGGTCGTGGCTAACTTGGCTACAGACTGCGCCCATGCTTCTTTCAAGCTCCCAGATGCACCCCATGATCCTCGACCGAGAGAGAGCATCGAAGTACGGGCAATGGTGTTCGGTGGGGAATAACTTCCCCTCTACTCGAACTGCTCCTTCCCGAACTTTCCCTGCAGTCCAATCTTCAGTAGATTGCCAGCCTCAATCTCGTCTTTTCTCTCCGTCAGATCTTCAACGCTCCAGTTCGAAGTGATTGTCCGACCCGTGAGGAACTTTGCCTTTTCTCCTGCCAGCCACACCAAAGTACCACCAACAAGAGCGGGAGAGTCGAGGTTGAACCGGCGAAAGGATGGATGGAACATGTCTGTCTCAACTAGGCCAGGGTGAAGCGCAATAGCTGTGATGTTAGGGTACGCTGCTGCGACCTTTGCCACGAGCTGTAGTGCGGCGAGCTTGCTGAGAGCATATCCGGACATCTGAGGGTACGCTCCCCACGCTCCGGCTGTCACCACGTTGACGATTGTTGCCGGCGTAGAGGGGGTGGGTAGGGCGTTGATGAAGTTTTGGATGAGGAGAAAGGCTCCTTTGGTGTTGACTTCCTACGATTTTGGATACATATTAGCCATATTTTCTTTGAGCTTTTGACATCGCCAGGGGGAAGATTGGGTCATACAAAGTTCCGCCACCACTCCTCGGGCTTGTCTTCATGAATATTTCCACCACCGCTTCTCACTGCTGCGTTGTTGATGAGGATATCGGCATGTCCAAAGCTATCCTTGACCCTGGCAAAGAGCTCAGCCACCGAGCTGGCGTCAGAGATATCGGCGGCAACCGCCAGGGTTTTGATCGAGGGGTTAGCCTCCTTGACCCCTGCCTCAGAAATTTGCAAGGCGTCAACATTGGTGCCGACAAGCACGATGCCTTTGGGCCCGGCACGGGCAAAGGCCGGAACGATACCCTGTCCGTTGTCAGTATGGGAACCGTTCTGCCGGGCCGAGGGCGGTCCGCACCCTTGCTCCGATTCCTCGGCTTGCGCCGGTGATGATGACAACCTTCCCGGTCAAACCGAGCTCCGGATTTGTGGGGTTAATGGCTGGGTACACGTCCTGGTAGACACGTTTGGTGAACTGGAGGCTGGAGACGAAGAAGTCAGGGGGAAGTTGGTCCATATTTGATGAGTTGTTCTGCTCAAGAAGTGGGCAGCGTTAAGGATGTGTCTTGTTGTCTTTGAAAGATGAGAATAAAATGCTTTGTGGTTGATGCTTTGTGGTTGATGCTTTATGCTTGAAGCTTTGTTTCCGTTTATTGACCTCCAAGGCTGGGGACCTCTAATACTGCGTGCTGGACGGGGTGATTATCAACTCGGACAGTTTCAAACGCCGTTTTTCCCCTTTGCTTAGAAACCATGTTAGTCTCATCAGCAACCAGTTCGGCCATTCGCTGTAAAGTTGATACAGTCTCATTGTTCACTTTCACGGTTCAGCTTGCCTTGGGCATCCCCTAGTGGTGATATGCACCTCGACGAAAGCTTCCCGATTCGGGATAGCGTGGGGATAGCGCCAAGACCAGTAGAGCTTCCCGTTCGGCTCGCATTATTCAGCAATCGACGTCTGCGAATTGTCAGCATCGAAGGTCTCCAACGGGAACGGACAACCCTAGGAAGTGTGCTTCATATTGCGAGAACTAGCGCGACCGGATTTCGCATTGTACGTGAGGCTAGCAGCAGCATCTCAGGGTATGAACCATGGGGCGCCAGCCGAGCAGCGGATACTGTCAGACTTGTCGGAAAAGGCGTGTAAAGTGCGGTATGTATCTCCGTCGACGCAGGATTCCGCACTCAAGACTCCCGCTACAGGAGCTGAAAACCTGACCAGACAGAGGCCAACCGGCATGTCGGCGATGTCTCACCTCCGGACACCGCTGCGACGGGTACGACACACCCCTCCGGATGCACATCCTCAGCACTCGGCCCGAGAAAGATGGCGTACCGCGCATGGTTGTCATAGCCGCGCAATCCAAGGGCCAGCAAACCGTGCAGCTGCAGGTCCTTGCTCCTTCGGAGCCATCCCACACCGCTTTAACTGAGGATACGGCAGCTCTCTACTTCTTCAACGCCTTTGTCTGGGCACCCTTTTGGCGCTCATTCCTCCTTTCGGCATCATCTCCAGAAAACGCCGCAAGCAAATCCCTCGCTCCCGATCGGGCTTGTTTCGATGCCTTGGTATACGGGTATACCGGGCTGGGTTTGGGACATGCGTCCCTGCAGGATAGAGCCCGTCAACTTTACACCGGCGTTTTGGGTCAGATGCAGAAGCTGCTCAGAGATGCAGGGAAGCCGGAGCTGGCGAAGCTGATAAGGGCTGTGGTGATCATGGCCATGTATGAGTTTGCCGTCAACAGAGAGATGGGAGAGTCACCCCCTCATCACTTTGGCATCTGTTGGATTCTAAGACACTGCGGCCCTGAGAGCTTCCAGGGGGCAGAACTGTTGCACGTCTTCAGATCATGCCGGAGCATGCTGGTAAGTCCCTTGACTTGTGATTGTTTTGGTTGGGGCCTCGCTTACCTGACTTACGGCAGGTTTGTCAGTTTATTTGGCGCAGGTCTCATTTGTTTCTCGAAGATGAAGCATGGAAGACTGTGCCGTGGCGACATACACCCAAAACCCTCGAGGACCGGATAATGGACATCTTCGTCGATCTACCAGGGCTGTCTGAAGATACTGCTGTTCCCGAAAAGTTGATCACCGTCAGGGAGAAGATTCACGCTCTCATGGCCACTCTCCAGACATGGAGAAAAGATTGGGATGCCTCATACCAACGCGCAAGATCAAGACCACCACCCGCTGACGACGAAGAAAACTCTATCCATCCTCTCTTTCGAGACTCCGCTCCAAATACGCTCAAGTTCGACTCCCCTACGCAAGCCCTCGAAATCCTCTTGTACAACGCCTCCCTCCTCTATCTTATACAGCTCCTCAAAGTAGCCATCCGCCGAATCTCCGAGCTATCACCCTTTTTGCTCAACGAACGAACGCCTAAGCCTGGCGCCTTCCTCCTTACCAGTCCAAGGAGCTCCCGGATCCAACCCGCGCTTGAAGGCTTGCAGGCGCTTTCGGCCATGCCTGAGCTGTGTAATAGAACAGAGGAGAAAGTGACGGTGGTGCCGCCGACTCCGGTTGCGATATTGTACTGGGCGGTCCAGGAGATGCCTGAGTTGACAGGGAGTTGGGATGCGTTTTTGAGTCGATTTCGGGGGTTTGATGCCGCGCAGGAGGAATTCGAAGGGTTTAGGATCGGGATCTGGGAGTAGGGGTTAGAGTTGGTGGGTGGACGAGGAGGGCTTGATAGAATTGTTTCTGGCATGACTGACTGGAGGCGAGGGATCAACTGGATCATTTAGAACTCGTGATTTCTCGTGGCCAGCGAAACTGCTAGGGACATGATGTCTGGTTTCTTCCGGTTCAAGCATGTCAGGTCAGTGCCTATCCTATGCTGAAAACCCGAGCCTTGACACAAGTCGTAACATTTAGAGCTGTGGGACACGACGAGCCCGACCAAGATGAAGCGAAATAAGAGTACCGAATGTGGTGTAAGTCAGTAGCCATCGTCTTTCTTGCCGTCTGAGGCTGGTCTTCGGAAGAGGGGGGAGGGACTGGGTGCGTTCCGTCTGTTCCAGCCAGTGCTCTCCTTCGGCGCTGGCTCGCACTGCGGCCCCTGGATCCTCTTGCGGCATTGTCGCTCTTGAGGATTGGTTCTAGGAGGCAATGTGCACTGTTTCGACAGCTCCTGCGATGGCCGTTAGAAAATGTGCTGAGAAATTTTATTAGCATCAATCGGTCATGTCAATCTCGGCGCAGGCCATCCTTTCTATCTTCAGCCCCAGCGACACTGGTTCAATGTGGCCGAGCCTCGGACGGAAAAACCCTCTATCAAGGTCCAGATCAAGTGGCTTTGTGCCAGCTTACCTACAGCTCTTGCCACCTTGGGTTCGTCGCTGACGCTCCCATTTATCAGACGGACTTTTGAGCTTCTGGGGTTACCAAGCGGGGAGGTTCCCATGACCAGAAGAGAAATCTGGTCCGCAAAACCTAAACCGCTATTCACGTCACCGATGCCCGGTCGTCCCAAGGGCCGCAATTTCTTTATACCAGTGGATTGACCTGGCTCCGCCATCAAGCCTCTCACCTTGATGGTGCGGGCCTTTCACTTCTCGTCGACAAAGATTGCGGCACTGCTGAGTTCTTCAGGAGGCAATCAGGATGACAAAGAGCGCAGCTCTGGGATTCTGTATGACTGGCGGGTATGTCCTGGCACTTGCAAAGTAGGCAGTGAAGTTTAGCTGACTTGCGGGCCGTATGCTTGTGTCCAGCACAGAAAGAGCGGTCCTGTTTATGGCGATGGTGATTCGGAAGAGGACATCTGGAACACGCGATACCTGACCTATGGGCCCATTAGCTACGTCCACGGCTCCGAGTTGCTCATCTAGATAGGTACATCAGATGCCTAGATACGTGCGGTCCTACCACAAGTGGTATTATTTGTCAGAGCAGACACCCGAAGATGTCTCGTTGTTTGTACAATGGGAAGAACCAACAAAAGTGCCCCGCGGGGTGGCCTGAGGCAAAAGAGGGCTCCGTCCCATCTTGAAAGAAAAAACTGGACGGCGAGCTGAGGTGGTGTGAGAGGTGTGGAGCCAAGGCCCCAGCAGTGGCCTTTCCCCGTCCGTCCAGCCTTCCCCACAGCGGTTTCCTTCTTCCTCCATACAACAACGCTACGTTTTGTTATCTTCGGATTTCCAGTCTCATTCACCTCTTTTTCAGCTTTGAAGACTTTCAAGGACTGAGACACAAAACACCCGTTCCTGTCCTTCTACCAAAAGCCGGGATGGTCAGTCTCCGCGCTCTTGTAGACAAGTTCCGGCCAAATGTCGCCGAGTATGAGGCCGTCTACCGGCATCTGCACCAAAATCCCGAGCAATCCATGCTAGAATTCGACACGGCGCACCTTTTGGGAGCTCACCTCACGAAGTTCGGCTTCAACGAGGTTATCGACAGCCTCGGAGGACACGGAGTTGTGGGGATCCTGCGAAATGGAACCGGCCGTATGGTCATGTTGAGGGCCGACATGGGCGCGCTTCCCGTCAAATAGCTGACCAGACTCCTCTACGCGAGCAAAAAGACTCAGACAGATCGCCATGGAAAAGAGAACCCGGTCATGCACGCCTGCGGCCATGACGTTCATGTCGCTTGTCTCATGGGCGCTGCCGAGCTTCTGTTCGCTGCTAGGGACGCATGGTCTGGGACGCTCATCTGCGTATTCAGGCCCGGTGAGGAGGAGCCTCCCAAGAAGCTTGTAGGAAGAGACAGAAGAATATTAAAATTGCGAAACTCTTCCAGATATCGTCTCCTCGCCCATATCCATCACCTTGCGAAGTCACCGCTGATGCCGGGGCCCACCATCTCTCAGTGACAAGCTCCCCAGAGCCTCGCGTCACACACCAAACTCGCAGAGATCATACGATGCACAGGGTCTCGACTCCCACATGAGGTAATTGTTTGCTCAACGCGCAAGGCTCTGGAATGGGCGTGGGGTGTTGGGCACACCGTGGAGAACGTGCCCCTCCTTCGCCGGTGTAAGTCGGCGGCGATGTTGTGCATGTTCGATACCGTTCGGAGTTTAGTTCGTTCTAAAATCAGGTGTGCGGTGGTATCGCTGCAGCTTGTGCAGGTTTGGCGTTTTTTGTTGTTCGTGGTTGGTGCGAGCTTGGCAATTGGGCTGGAGCCTGCATCTCAGCTCCGTCTTGTTGAAGCTGTCGATTGGATGCGGCTCCAAGAGGTGGCGGCGTGACAATGCAAAGAAAGCTCGTTGGAGTCGGGAGACGTGACGGGTGGTGTTGAGTTGACGCAAGGATTTGATAGTTCAACTTATAAGTGCGGGTTACGGCATGCCCAAGTCTCTGTCGAGCTGCTCAGTTGGGTTTTCCCATCACTCCTTCCCGGCCGAGCTGTCAAACGCTCACTGAAGCAAAGCTCCGACCAACTCAAGGAAATTCATCGATATGCGCGTCGGGGGACTCGCAGTTGTCGCTGGCTGCATACTCTGGCATGGAGCTTCGGTTGAAGCTCTCGCACCGCAGCCTGGCGATGGCTCCGGAAGGATCAAGAGTGCGACCTCCACCGTTGCTCGTGGAACCGATGGCCCGCTCTTTGGCTTCGCTCCTCTTCCAACCCCGATGATGAACCATGGGCTCGACCTTCGCAAGCGCCAGGAGGAGCCCTACTGGGGAGACATCTGCGGATACGTGAGCGGCGACGCCCAGAGTCCGTTTGGATGCGGGGCCAGCTCGACCTGTCGGACCGACACCAGAGCCTCAGTGATCCATTGCTGTCCGGCAACCATCGCAGCTGGTGCTTCCTGTGTGGCGATGACAGCATGTCTGGACCGAACCGCCTTCACCTCGCTGACGGCGACACTAGTGACCTCGATCAGTCCCATTCCCCTGGAGACGGGCTGGTGGTGAGTCCTTCTCAACGCTTCCCCCTTCGAGCTGCCCTAGCACTGACACACCCAGCACCTCCTCCATCTACCCTTCGTGCGTCCAAATCCTCTACGCCAGCGTCCCCATCTCAGGCTTCACCTGGCTGCAGTGCGGCGCCCAAGCAACGCGTGAAGTCGCGCTCCGCTTCCCAACAACCAGCCCCGAAACCACACCAAGCCCCACGTCAACCCCGCCATCACCTCCCGGTCCTCCCACTACCCCGACTCCGCCCCCACCGCCAACCCCATCCCCCGGAAGCTCCACTCCCGTCGGCGCCATCGTCGGCGGTGTCGTTGGCGGCCTCGGTAAGCTCCTCTTCCCTTGTTTCTTGAACACCATCTAACCCCCCCTCCAGCCGTCATCGGCCTTTTGATCCTCGGCCTCTTCTACATCAACCGCCGCAGCAAAGCCAAGAATGAAACCGACCCATTGGCTCCTCAACAGCCCGAAGTCGGCTACGCCCCCGGTCCCGGCCCGGAATCCCCTCCCCTCGGCTACGGTCCCCCCGCCGACTACCGCGGCAGCATGTTCAAGGCGCCGTACGAAACGAACTCCGTGTCCGTCGGCAGCCCACCGACAAGCCCCACGTTCCAGCCTCCCCCGCAGCAAGGAGACGGAATTGCACAGTACCACACCCCTCCGCCCCCTGCTGAGCAGTATCAGAACCCGCAGGTTGAGCGATACCAGACGCAAGCTCCCGTGCAGGTTCAACAGGCACAGGCACAGGCACAGCAGCAGTACCAAGCGCCACCGCCGCACCCGCAGGCTGGAAACGTGGTGCCGGGGGCGCAACCGCCGGTATATCCGGATCAAAGGTACGAGCTGTCGATTGGGAGGGGCGATGGTGATTTGCGGGAGCTGCGCGGTTGAATGTTTCCCGTCCGATGAGAAGCTTAGTTTGTAGGGTTCCTCCCAGGTTGTTTCATGTTTTCTAGTTGAAAGATGTAATTATTTGACTTTGAGCGTGGCTGATGTTTGGTGTTTTGCAGATATTACCGTGACCATTAGAGGTGGGGTTCGATGAGAATGACTCGGATGGGGAGCAGAGAGTAGACAGAAAGCGCGGGTTCGAGGGGGTTTTCATACTCAGCTGGGGAATGGAGGAAGTCATCGAAGGTGCGATGGGCGGTTGGTCGGAGAGCGGAGGCAGTTGCTATCGACAGGTTGGAATACCAGGGTGTAACATTCAAAAACAAATGACGCGGCCAGTTGGGGAGTTTCAAGAAGTTGGGAAAGTTGGAAGGTATGTAATTTGAAGGGCAAACCTCTTCGACGGTGGGGAAATTAGGTGCAGTGGTTCAGCTGGGGAAGTCAAATCCCCCTGCCTCGCAGTTTCGTGTTATCTGTCTTGAACCGGCAACATTTCCAGGTTGGGTGGAGTAGCGATCGAACATCGCTTGGACGTGACTGCCTAGCCGAATTGAACGTCAGGTTGAATGTGCAGTTGCCCGTGCAGTCATTCAAATTCTCAATTCAGGCGCCAGCTTGCCTTGCTGCCAAACGTGAAGTTTGCATGCTCCATCGAACGGCAACACTCAGATGGAGCGGCGAATAAACTCATCAAATTTGGACACTGCACCAGCACTGTGGCCTCCCGTCAACTCCTTCCAAAACTGTAGCCCGAGCATCACTCAGGCGACTTAAATGCCCGGGCCACGTTGAACGACAACCAACTTTCCTGCATTCCAATTCATGTGGACCCATGTTTTTTCAGAAGTGTTGAACCACCACTAAAAAGGGAATCTGCCTCCAGAGCCAAAAGCACCAGTGGCTTTCAACTCAAAAAAAAAACTATTGTCCTCAACAAAGACCATTAAATTTTCGCATTTTCCTACGAACAAAGAAAGTTCCAATCTTCCATTAAATTTTCGCATTTTCCTACGAACAAAGAAAGTTCCAATCTTTATATACAACATTATCCTCATTCCGCCGCCAACTTCATCACTCACTTCTGCTGCGGCCACTCATCCAGCACCAAGGGCTCTCCCGTCAGCGTAAAATTATACGTAGCCAATGTCGGCTCATCAATCCTGAGCGTATACGTCCCCGGATACAGCACCATATTTCCCTTGGCATCATGCCTCGCGAGATTTCCCAACGTCCACTTCAGCGACGCCTCGGCGGTATCACCACCCTTGATATCACGCAAACGCCCGTAGGTCGCCAGCGTCTTGATCGGATGCGGTGCCGGTCCGGCATCGGTGGAGGATACGAAGGCGAGGAGGACGTAATCGGATGTTGCGTTGCCTGTGTTCTTGACGCCGACGGGGAGAGAGGGGAGGGGGCATTTATCGACGTAGCGCTCCTTGCAGCCGGTGGTGAGGGAGCCGATGGCGAGAGTGGATGAGAAGCTACCAACGGAGGGGGCAAAGGAGGTGTAGTGCAGACCGTAGCCGAAGGCCTGGACGGGGTTGGGATACCACATGTAGGTGCGGCCGGGGTTGGAGGGGCCCGAGGGACGGAGGTTCATGTCGGTCATGGGTACGGAGGAGTAGCTGGCTGGGTACTGGGTGACCGGGAGGCGGCCAGCGGGGGACTTCTTGCCGGTGATGAGCTGCATCAGACCGGTGCCGCCTTCCATACCGGGCCAGCTTGCCCAGAGGATGGAGCTGACAGCCTTGTTGGTAAGGAGGGGCGTGTTGTCGACTTGGTCACCCATCTGGATGATGACGAGGGGCTTTCCGAGGGCGGCGAGACGGTTGATGAAGGTGATTTGCGCTGAGGGCCAGGCGAGACTGGTGCGGTCGCGACCTTCAGCTGCGGAGGAGGTGTCCAGGCCACCGAAGTAGAGGATGACGTCGGACTGCTGCGCGGCGGTCACGGCGGCGTCGGTGGTGCCGTTGACGGCGTTGATCGAGAGACCCAAGGTCTTGGCGGCGGACACAGGACTGACGAGGTACGGCGGGGGACCGCTGTAGCCGCCGCGGAGCTTGGTGGTGTCATCAGCCCAGAAGCCAATCATGGCGAGTTTGGCGTTCGGCTTAACGGGGAGCGCGCCATCGTTCTTCAGAAGGACGACGCTGTCGACAACAGACTGCAGAGCCAACTGCTGTGCCTCCTTTGTGTTGACGTGTTGCTTGCCAAGGGAGTAGTATTCGGCAGCCGAGGCGTCGAAGTAGCCGGCGCGCACGAGGCCCTCGTACTGGCGCGTCAGAGCCCGGTTCATGGTCGCCTCAGTCAAGAGACCCTGGGTAACGGCTCCCCTGATGTCGGAGGATCCGCCAGAGTATTCGCAGCTGTTGTCCATGCCAGCGTTGAAGGCGTCCGCGGTTGCGGCTGCCAGACTTGGGGAGAACCTATGGCCCCTGAACAAGTCGGCTACACCCTCGCAGTCGCTGGTGATGTAGTTGTTGTGCGAGGTCCAGTTCCAGTGCTCACGGAGAATGGTCTGCAGCAGATACTTGCTTCCGCATGAGGGAACGCCGTTGACAGCATTGTACGCGCACATGAAGGAGCCGACGTTCAGGTCGCGAGCGCAGATGCGGAAAGGGGGCATGTAGTACTCGGCGAGCTCTTGGGGAGTGATCTTGGCGTTGAAGTTGTGCTGCGACGTGTTAGCTTATTCCCCCTGAGATGCAGCTCATCTCGAGAGTCTGAACGGAGCATCCAGAAGACAGAAAGGGGAACCTACGCGGTCTGTCCCGTCCGCAAGCGCCTCCAAGTCATTGCCAGCGTAGTGCTTGCAAGTCGCAATGATCTGCCTCTGCGTCTTGTTGCCCTCCATGGCCCGAACATAAGCTTCCGTGTATCCGTTGATACGGGCAATATCCTCTCCCGGCGTTTCCGACCCCCGACCCCATCGCGGATCTCTGTACGGATTAACGTTCGGAGTCCAGTAATCCAGCCCTGACTTGCCATTATTGCCAAAGGCGCGAGCCTCCTGGCCGATGATGGACGCAATCTTGAAGATCAAGTCGTCGTCAAAGGCGGCAGCCATGAGGACGGGCATGGGGAAGGACGTGGCCTTTGCAAAGTCGCCGTTGAAGTCGATGCCCGGGGCGCCAGCAACACCGTGCAGCGCCTCACTCCACCAGTTGTAGCAGTTCAGGCCGAGACGGGCGACGCCGGGCGACTTGCTGACCAGATTGACAATCTTCTCGTCCCTCGTCATGGCCGCGACGAGCGCAGCCGCCCGCTCCGTCGGGCTCAGCGTCCGGTCGCATACTTTGTTGCTTGAGAGGGGCGCCTTGCTGCAATCGGACGGCGGGCAAGCGTTCTGGGCCAGAACCGCGGCGGCGGAGCTGAGGACGAGGAAGGCCTTCATGTCGTCGATGAGATCCTGAGCATTCTGCTGCAGACATCATCCCACCGAATAAATGTCCATTGGGGATAATATTTATAGCCATTGCACTTTCTACCATGCTAAGTTCTACACTTGAAGGTATTTGCGGATTGGTGCGCTAGTAGAGCTCGGGGAAGTAGGTAGCTGTGTAAATTGGTCGTGCTCGAGCACTGGTGCGGCAATTGACAGCTCCGTATAAGAGTGCACTTCGTCCGGGGCTTCCGTCGGCATTATGGGGCCAATGCTATGGTTCCCCGAATTTGCGGGTGCCAATATACTTAAACGGTGCTGGGCAGGGGAACAGGGCCCGTCGGCTATTCTGACGGCGGACAAACAGTCGAGTAGCAGTCGGTACCGAAAACCCATAGGCCTCGGCTGAACAGTTCTCCAGATCATCTCTCCGAAACAGAGCCCGATGGCAACATTCCAAGCCTTGGCGAGCCCCTCTTGCTTTGAATCATGATCTCTTCGATATCTCTTCGAAACTCTTCGTGCCCTCTTCGCTTTAAAGTATATCGTGAAAGAGGTTGCTGCTTAGAGGTGAGACTCAATGTTAAATTGCACAGGTTGTCGGTGCTCTCGTCACCAGCAAACCCAGTCGTAGGGCGATGGCATCCCATCCCGCGTAAAGATGACTCTGCTGGCCGCGCCGAGAGCTCTACTTTTCCAGCCAGATCCAGGCGAGGCGGAAAGGGGTAGAAAGCCGATAACCGCCATTGTCGCGCGCGTTTGTGGTCTTCTTCGTTTCCCTGTCCTCTGTCGACGTTTCTTCCCTGCTCTTCTTCACCTATTCTTCCCGTTGTGAGGCGATCGATGGTCCTATCGGGCGGTTGATGCTCCATAATAGCGGCAAATTCTGCTTGGTAGCACCTCGGGGTAGCCCCAGCGTGCGTATTGTCACCGGCTCCTGTCGATCTCTAGATCAAACACCTCTGTAGACATCCGTCAGTCATATCCCCGAAGGTGTTTCCAGAATACGCTTTAGAGAAGCAAAGAAAAGACTCACTTCCTGGATTCATCACCCAGTTTGGATCCACCGCGAGCTTCAACTTCTGCATCAAACCAACCGTGACCTCGCCGAGCTCATCAATCAGACACTCTTTCTTTCCTATCCCAATCGCATGCTCGCCCGAGACCGTGCCCTCCATCTCCAAAGCCCGGTCCATCATGTTGCGAACGCAGCGTGCGACAGCCTGCTTCTGCTCCAGGTTCTTCGGATCGTAGAGCATTGCCACGTGGAAATTTCCGTCGCCGACATGGCCAATGACGCTCGCAAAGATGCCGAGCTCACCACATTCCGCCTTGGACAGCTCAATGATCTCCGGGAGACGAGACACGGGGACCGCCACATCCGTGGACCAGATCTCGGTGCCCACCGGTCGAGTGCTAACCATGGTGAAGAGCGCTTCTTTCCGTGCCGCCCAGAGATCATGTTCGTCCTGCTTCGAGCGCGCAAAGTGGAACTTGTTTCCCGCTGCGAATGGCTTGATGATCTTTGAGGCACGGGCAACATCGCTTTTGATGGCCTCGGTCGTACCGGAGAATTTGAGGAACAGCGTTGGCTGCTCAGCCCAGTGGCGCTTGCGAACGGTTTCGCTGCCGTGTTGGTTGAGAAGGCGCATTTGCGCTTCGTCCATGATCTCCAGAGCGGCGAGTTGAATACCGGAGCGAATAAGCTTCGATGCCGCATCCGCAGCGGCGCGGATGCTAGGGAAAGCCACCACGGAAACACTTGTGTCTTCAGGAATGGGAGCCAACTTGAGGCAGACCTCGGTCACGATGCCAAGAGTGCCCTCAGCCCCGACGAACAGAGACGTCAAATTGTATCCGGCCGAGTTTTTCCGCGGGCGTCTTCGAGTTTTGATGATGGTCCCGTCGGCGAGGACCACCGTCAGGTTCAAGACCCAGTCCTTCATGGTCCCGTATCGCATTGCGTTGGTTCCCGAGCAGTTCGTCGACACCATGCCGCCAATTGTTGCTGTTGGGGACGGATCGAGAGGGGCAAAGAGGCCGGCATGGGCGATCTGGTTGTTGAGGTCGACCCAGTTGACTCCTGGCTGCACCACGACGTCCATATCCTCGGGGTGGAAGGCGACGATCTTGTCCATGTAGGCGAAATCGATGCAGATACCCGAATGCGGCTGTGAAAAGTTGCCCTCCACACTGGAACCGGCGCCGAAGGGGATCATGGGCACCTTCCTCTTGTTACAGATGCGCGCTATCTTGGCCACGTCGTCGGTAGACCGCGGATAGACCACGGCAACTGAACGTCCCTGCGAGTTGGACGTCGACCAGTCCGAACGGCCGTGGTGCTCCAAAACGTCAGCGTCAAAGCTTACGGCATCCTCGCTGAGGACTTGAGCGATCTCCTTGGCCACTTCCTCCATCTCCTTCCGCTGGGCATACCGCGTGCACCATGGAAGACGGTCGGGCGTCGTGTCTGGGTTGTTGAGCTCATTTGCCAACACAACTCCCGCCAAAACCCCAACGAGCCCGACGGCGATAATCCCCGCAAGTGCTCTCCCGCCGCCAATTTCGGGGTTCGTGTTGGATGTCTGGCAGATGACCTTTTCGGGTCCGTGCGAGCTGCTGGTTTGCCGAGTTTGGGCGGGAAGGAACGCCCGATGAGGTGCTCGCCTCAGCCGTGCGGGGCCTGATCGATGCAGAGTTCGAAGTGGATCTTGGGCGAATCTGCGCATCATTTTCGTTGCTGGTTGGCGATGTTGTGAGGAGAGGAGGAGAGAGCTGAAACGCGACGATGCCGAAGATGAAGCCGATCGGGAACGGCTAACGGCGGACTAGCGGCCTCATCCCGACGCGACTGCGTTCCGACGCGCTTGCCGAACGCCGATCCGCACTGACTTCAGCCTCCGCCCTTAGCTTACCGACTCCCTTCAAAACAGCGCTCGTTGGGATGCTCCTGGTTCCACCCCTGGGTCAGCAAAATCTTCTCCAATATCAAGGGAATCGCCTTGATGCGAGCAGTTAGCTACTTCCCAACCCACGAATCCCTTCTGCAAACGTGCATCCCGCCTTCGTTCCGCAAAATGCAAAAAGACCACATCGAACTACTCGAAAAGAAAATCCAACGGCGTCTCAGCTACGAGTTTGAGCGGCGCGACATCATGCCGCACGTTTATGGCGATGTAAAGGGCTTGGGGAAAGTGGACAGGCTGCCTGATGAGACGATCACTTCGATTTTCTGGGAGTAGGACTTGCCGTATCTCAACACGGTGATCAAAGAGGGACTGAGGTTGTGTCCTCCGGTTCCGTGGGTTCTCCCGAGGACGATTCCACGGGATGGAGGGGGGCGAACGATTTGCGGGGCTTGGATGCCAGCCGGAGCGAGTCGTGTTTTCCCCTGAATGACAGCTTTTCTGTTATTTTCCAGACCAAAGTCTCCATCCACACCAATGCTATCCACCGCAACCCTGATTACTTCCGTGAACCTATGGCCTTCCTACCGGAACGCTAGCTTCCAGGGGCCTCGACAAACCCGAAGTCGCCCTTCTACAAGTACCCCCGCGAAGCCATGCAGTCTTTTCTCGCGGGCCCCTGGGTGTGTGCTGGGCAAAATCTAGCAATGGCTGAGATGCGGCTGATTGTGGCAAAGTTGGTGTGGTCGTTTGACTTGGAGGTGCTGGCTGACAAGCGGAAATGGGGGAGGTGGGAGGATCTGAAGGCTTTTCTTGTCATGGAGAAGCCTCCAATCAACTTGGTGTTGAGGCTGAGGCCGTAATTCTATCCTTGGCTGATGCTTCCTCAAGGTTTCATCGTATTTGTTTTCCTGAAAAGGTCCTTGCTTCCTATATATGGCACAAGATAGCAGATCGGGACAGAAAGAATCCGCAGGTTTCAACAATCAAGTTGCTCAGAGAGGACCAAGAATCTTAGATCGCAGCTTGGAGGCTGTGACGAGGTTCTCGGCCGACAGGCGCCTCTTCACTGTATGCCGCTTCCACGCCCACCACGACAAAACAACCGCTATCGTCAGGGGTGTGGTGATGGCGAAGAAGTACCAGAGGCGCGGTGAGAACTGGAGGACGTCGACACCATTCTCGTCGAAAGATATGTCAAAGAATACGGTGCTGAAGATGGCCTAAACGTGTTGAAGGTGTTAGTTCGAAGATCATGACAATAGGAGCAGCATGGAGAGCATCTTACGCAGACTAGCGTCCCTGGCAGGAAGACCAAAGTTACGATGGCAATGGTATTCATCGATGTGCTGTCCTGGTGATTGACTTCGGAGATATCTTGCGTCGCAATGTGGAAGGCGAGATCAATGAGGATCTTCGATCTGTCGGCATAGTTGAGCGCCCATCTTCGAAACGCCCCTGTTCGAGAGAGCGTGTTGAGCAGCATGTCGTCAAAGTCTTGACTGCGCTGGGGAAAAGCACTGTGATCAAGCCGTTTGTTGGCCCGTTGGAGGAGATCGATGATGGCCTCGGCGTCTGTGTAGTTCTCGGCAACAATCCGCATCGCCTGAGCAAGTCGATGTAGGATGAACACTTGGCGTCGCTGATTGTGTTTGAGCCACTTGTGTTCCTCGTCTTTCTCATAACTGACAATAAGATTCCGCATGCCGTAGAGCTCACTTTCGTTGAAGCTAGCGAGCTGACCGAGGAGAGTGAGATGTAGCTGAAGCGGGTGTCGATCCCCATAACTCGACGCAGGTGTTTCTGTGAGATACTCACTCCAGACGTTAGAGAGTTCAGAAGGCGGCCGGAGGATGATATTGACGAAACCGACGTTGGCGCCCAGGCTACGGCCATAAACAAAGCATCGTGCCCCAGTGATGATGGACGGGTAGAATAATTCAGTCTCTGCGCCATTGCCGTAGAGCCCGAGGCCGCAAGCTCGTGATATGTATTGGGGGTCGAAGGATGTCTGAAGAACACTCGCCGGAATTTGAAAGATGTTGACAAGCCTCTGGAAGAGTTCCGCAGATATCTGCAGTTGATTGGGGCGGCGTTTCTTGTCTTCATGCCCGAGAACGAATCTGTACGCAGTGAGCGGTCGTTGCACTGATGGGGTTTGCAAAAGCGGGCGAGTATTTACGTACATCGTCAAGTTTCCAACATTCTCTCCTTTTGCGAGAGAAGTCTCAATTTTCTGGTGACAGTCAGCCCCAGCACGCACGACGGTCGCGGCGAATAGCACGGGTAGGGAAGAATTACCTCGAGAAAGTGAAAAAGCCCGCCTTCGTCGAGAACTCCGCAATCTGACCGTCAGTGAGAATTGGGACTATCGACAGTTGGCCTAGCATTCACTAACCGTTATTCTGCTCAACAAAGACTTGCGTTCTGGGTTCGAAATAACTCAAGCGCTCAGCGTATGCGACAATTCCTTCCGGGCGAATGCCCATCGTCGACCTTGAGCTATTTGGCCCCCAAGGCATCGCAAAGAATTCACAGCAACCCAACGGGAGCTTGGTTACTGTGTGAAGATGACAAGATGGCTGGAAGATGATGTTCAAGGCAAACAAGCAGTGATGGGTGGCCTGATGCACGTGCCCCGCAGCTGAGCCTGTCGACCTATCAAAATCCGCGACCCCTGACTGGTTCGCGATCGCGTCGCGGTCGCGCCGCAGAAGCAGGGATTTGTGCTGAACAGACCCGCAAGCAACCTGGAACCGACCAAACAATCGAAACAACGAAATACTCTGGCCATCTCAATTGGACCGGCATCTCTGGTATCTTCGGGCGTTGTCAGCTGGGCGTCGCAGGTGAGGTCGAAAAAGAGCCCTCAGGTGAGCAACCAAGGCAAGCACCTCCGCATCGACACGGGAGTTGCCGAGAGACAGTCCCTGATCATTGTCATTCCTGGTGCGACGTGCAAACGAACGTCCTTCAAGATGCGTTGCTCGCGGTTTGAGAGTACCTACGCAGCGAAGCAGGTCAGTCGTAGCCCTTCTACAATGCCGACCTCAGATTTTCGGCCGATGGGAGCGGAGGGGACAATTCCGGCAAGGGCGATGATTCGCTGGCACCATAGCTCGCACACATGTCTGGTTCCCGGCCCAATTGTGCGGCACCCAATAGGCAGAATAATCCCCACAACGCAACTGCAAACTACGGAGATGACAAGAAGGACGAATGTCAAACTTCAGAGAGTCAGTACTCTGCTTTAGAGCAAGAGGAAACCCCGCTCACCTGGATATCTCTAATCATCGTCAACAACATTTCCACACCAAATCCACGAATCACCACCAGAACAGGACATTGTGGTGGACGGCACACACCCAAGGGAGATGGATCTACCGAGCTGTCAAAGAAGCCCCTGAGCTACCCCACAGCTTCCGGACCATGGGATTGGCTGACCACACCAATCAACAAAGGTGCCTGAATACCGGTGCGCCGGATTCCGGGGAACTGAAGCCATGGCATGTTTTGGCTGCATGCCGCTGGTAGTTGTCCCGTGCCCGCAAATGAACCCCCACATTCCTGGCGGTATGAGGGCGGAGGGGACGACTCCGGCTGCTTCGTGATGTCTTCAACTGGATATGAGGGCATCAAACTCTCACCAGTCCGAATGGACATAAAAGGGAGAGGACGGCGAGATGCCCGCAGTTCTGACAAGGGCATCCTCTGGGCAGACCTTGGAATACTTTGACCCAGCATAACGATGAAACTTCTCGGTGCTCTTTTCGGTCTCGCCGCGGCTGGCTCAGCCATGGCGGCACCTGGGCCTTCCTTCGACTCGCCCACCCCAACCGTCAAGCGGGCTTCCAAGTTCCAGTTCGTTGGTGTAAACCAGGCCGGGGCCGAGTTTGGCAACAAAGACCTCCCCGGGACGCTGGGAAAGCACTACACTTGGCCGGTCCATTCTGCCATTGATGCAAGCACACGATCCTTCTGGTGACTGCATTGGTAGAGCTAACACCATGGCTGCAGACTCTCAACAGTAGGGGGTTCAATACTCACCGAATTGCTTTCATGATGTAGGTTGAGCGCAGTTGTCTATGCTCCCGTACGCCTTCTGATACGCAGTTTAGGGAGCGCTTGATTCCCAACAAGCTGGACGGCCCTCTAGATGCTGCCTACTCTCGCTCTCTGCAGGAGGTAAAGAAGATTCTCATGATGCCCCACTACACTTCTACAGAGGCCTAACACTCATTTGCAATAGACCGTTGAGTACGTCACCAGCAAGGGCGGCTACGCAGTTTTAGACCCCCACAACTTCGGTAAGGGCACCTTCAATGTTCTCGAAGCACAATTTGACCATCATCTCACCCTGCCAAGGTCGATACTACGAGAAGATCATCACCGACGTCGACGGGTTCAAGAAATGGTGGACCACAGTTGCAAAGCTCTTCGCAACAAACCCCAGAGTAATTGTATGTTTGATGGTCGCCGTTCTATCCACATTCTTTCATTCTTTCACCCTGTCGTGACGGGAGGAAGAGAAGGAGCTACCCCTAAGACATCCAAGAACATTGCACAAAGGAAGTCAATACCTCGCTGACATCTACCGAAACAGTTCGACACCAATAATGAGTATCACGATATGCCGCAAGATCTTGTCGTTCGTCTCAATCAAGCCGCCATCGATGGCATCCGGGGAGCCGGCGCTACATCTCAATACATATATATCGAGGGCAACAGCTGGACTGGCGCCTGGACCTGGGTGTGTCCCCCCCCTTTCTACCGCCTCTTTTCCCTGACTCTCCTAACACCCCACTCCCCAGGTCTCAAGCGGCAACGGCGCGACCTTGAAAGATCTCAAAGACCCCTCAGACAAGCTCGTCTACGAGATGCACCAATACCTCGACTCGGACGGCTCTGGCACCAGTCCCAACTGCGTCTCCAGCACTATCGGCGTCGAACGCGTCCGCGAAGCAACGAACTGGCTCAAGGCCAACAACAAGAAGGGTATTCTCGGCGAAACAGCAGGAGGAGCAAACGCCCAGTGCATTGCGGCGTTGACGGGGATGCTCAAGTATCTGCAGGATAACTCGGATGTGTGGACTGGATGGTTGTGGTGGTCCGGAGGACCGTGGTGGGCGGATTACATGTTCAGCATTGAACCTCCGAGTGGGACTGCGTATACCAGGGTCCTGCCAAGTCTGTTGCCTTATATCTGAGGGATATCGGGCGAAGGATCTAGGCCACTGTCTTGGTGTCCAAATGGAAGAGTGCTAGGGGGTAGGCTGGCTCCGGATCATCACAGCAGCGGCATTTGAAGCTCTCCCTAAAGTACATGGTGGGTTTTATTTGAAGCATAATCCAAACCCCAACGCCTTCCACACGACCTTGACTCCCAGAGTTCTATACCGTGGAGGAACATGATAAGTCCAGTACATAGCCCAGGTGATGCCCAGCCATCCACAAGCCCCCAAGACTCAACGCCACCATCTAACCTAACTTCCGCCACCTCGTCATCCAACCCCCATAAGCCGAGCAAGCGACACTCCCTTACTTAACCAGAGAATCAAAATAAGGCAATCGGCAAAAGCTACAGGGCGGGTAGTGTAGCGGTCAGCGTGTTCACTATTACAAGCGTTATAAGCGTTGCTTTTCCAGCGTTTAGCGAAAGTCCTGGGTTCGAATCCCAGCCCGCCCAAGCCCCTTGTTTTTGCCTTGCACTGGCACACTAGCAGCGATGACAACTAATGCATCCTATTGTTGTATGCTCTTTCTTATAGCCTACTTGAACTAGCTGCCCCTGCATCTAGACCGAACGCCCAACTCCCGCATTTCTCTATGCAAAAACCTCCTGGTGACACGATGATACCCAAGGTTCAATCTAAGATGCCATTTTCAACTCATCGTCCCCCTCGCCCTCTGACGAAAAGTCTTGATATCCGGCCAATCGACACGGCCGCAGTCTCCCTGGTCGTTGATCCACTTCAGGATCTTCTCGACGTCCCATCCACTGATCACCTGCTTCGCACTGTCCGGATGTCGCTTTACCGGCTTTCCCATGCTGAACTCCTTGTGGAAACTGCACAGTCCATGGTAGTACTTCCACTGGAAGCACTCCTTCGCGCTCTTGCACGCAGCGGCGCATTTCCCAGCCGACAAGTGTGCCACTTTCTCGGCTGCGTTGTACTTGTCTCTATCCTTCACCTTGTCCTTCTTGTCCGACCAGTCTTGACTCCTGCTGGTGGGATCAAAATAGTGTTGGTCGTTGGAGTTGTTGTCCCAGTCCTCCCGTATGGACTGAAGTTTTGGTCCGAGGTATTGATGGTAGACGTCCTTGATGAGAAGTGGGCGATATCGAGAAACGCTATTCCAGGACCGCTCGAAGCTCCAGAACTCGTCGATTTCTTGGCTGTTCATGTGGTGCATCGTGATGATGGGGTGACACCACTGTCTCGAGCCGAAGGGAAGTGTGGATGGTTTTTCTCCATTCAAGCTTGGCCACTGTGACGAATGTTAGCAGAAACGTTGCTGATCAGTAACAAAGCCAACTCACCGCCTGAGTGACATCGATCCCAGCTTTCTCCTTCATCGCTTTCGCAAACACATAGTCGCCCCACGACTCCTGCTTAGCCACCGTGTCATAGGCAGCCGCAATGCCTGGGTTCTTCTTCAACAGGCTAGCCATTCCCGCGGCGCTGACAACATAGCCGGAACCGCCGTGACCGAACGGAAATCCTCCCCACATTGCAACACTCCCCATGTACAGCTTCTTCCGTGGATTCAGTTTCACCAGCCACTGGACCAGGTTGGGTACCGAGATGTATGTGTCGGCTTCAATAAACACATACCAATCGTACCCGGGGCGCATCTTGTACGCCATGTCGGCAACATGGAGGAACTTGTACTTATCAAGCTTCCACCCTTCCTTGGCTGTGTCCTCGCCAAGTTTGTTGCAGGCCTCGACGTCGACAAGACACTTCTTTTGGCGCCGGTAGACGTCAAAGTCGGGATTCCCCTCCTTCACCTCCTTCAAGACATTCTCAAGGCTGTCGTGAATGCGATATCCGCCGATGTTTTGGTTGAGGTCGCTGAAGAGGAGGAAGTCGGGCACGCACTTGAGCGTGGTTATCAGCTGGGTTGGGACTTTCGCAAACGCCTCGGATGCGCCTGTCTTCATCACCAGCAGCATGTTGCTGGTGTCTGGGAAACCCTCACATATGGTGGCATGGTTAGGATGTGGAGAGACTCGGGACGCATTCACAGGCGCCTGATGACTGCGGTGAGGGTCCCAGCGGTCGTAGTATCCGTCAACGTCGGTCCAGGTGTGCAGGCGATCAGACACGGTGGCGATGAACAGGAATAGGGCGATGCCTGCCGTCGCAAAAGCGAGGAGGGACCGGCGTGACAGCACCATTCTCGGGGAGCAACGGCGAAAAGGGAGGCGAGGACTTGGTCGGTCCATCGTCATGCTGGTATTGAATTGTTCGACATTGCGCTCGTGATGCCATTCCACGGACGTTTGCAAGAGGCGGCCTTGGGCACCGCATTAAGAAGCGCAAGACGCATCTCGAGGAACTTTGCAAGATTGTAGGGCAGTGGGGTGATGAAGGGGGACACGGGTGGGAAGAGACTAGAACCTGTCCCGCATCGCTGACTGCGCCTGGTGGGGTTACAGACAGGAACAGGCAAGGGGCCTCGTTTGTCGAGTGAGTGGCGAGTAGCAAGCAGAGGCACAGACTTGACAATGCACGCTGCCTTGTGAAGGATTCAGGGAAAAAGGACCCTGGATCACTTGCAGCGCCAAGAGCGGCGAACTGGCACCGTCACGAACATCAAAAACATCGTCGTTTCTTGACACTCAAATGGCGATCTACTCGTCTCGTACCTCATGTCTGCAGCTTCACACGAATATGTCATCCTCTCTGCTGAACGAAGATCACGGGAACGTCGGCCTTGCGAAATCCACTGGGACCCATTGGTGATAGCATTATTCAGCGTCCAGCAAGGTAGCATCTCCGCGCCCGCTGACCTCTGATACGGGTCCCATCCAATGACGCGGCAGCGGCACGGCGGCACAGCTTGTTTCGACCTGGAATTCCTCGTGCCAAAGCGCCTTCCGCCCGCGATCGCTCAAAATGAAACAACCTAAAAGTTCAACGGTATGGTATCTCAATGGACAGCTGTCAACTACCCCGGCCCGCCAAGCCTCGTGATGGGGACACGAGGGTGAGGAGGCTCATTCGCCGCATCTTCTTCAATCTCCGCGCAGGATCAACAGCTTGTAGATCTTGGCGACGATGGCAAGCTGCAAACCAAAAATACGCGCACAGCATCGCATGAGACCGATTGCTTCCGTCTTACTGGGGAGTAAGGCCGCTACCCGCTACCTGGCCTCCAATCCTACCCACATGCACTGTTTGAACTGAGCCCATTGTGGTGACGCGTCTTAAGCTAACAAACACGAGCGCACAGCAAATACCACCTCGGGAGTGCCCCAAGGCCACGAAATGGCGAATACGCGGTAGTGGTAAGGTTGTCGCATTGAACCAGCGGCCACCCCAAAAGCCAGGGTCCGCCAGACACTCTCACATCACCAACATCACCACACCCGCCACAGCCAACGCCCAAGTCGAAACCCCCAACACCCGAGATCCAACACTGGGATCCCCTGCCCCTCCAGCCTGAAGACACGACATCCACCCCACGCTATCACGAGTCTGATTCCCCTCCCCGAAATGCGTCCACGTCAAAACCAATGGCCAAATCACATTCTCCGCCTTTGCCAATAACGTCGCATTCCCTCGGCGCGCAAACGGCGCAGACCCTGCAGCAAAGAAAATGCCAGCATCGCCGTCATCACGAGGTGCGACCTCTGCCAACTCACGTCAGCAACAACCCCCACATTTCAACCCCGCCCCCTTTTCCCTCCCCGCCAAAACACCAACACCCTAAACAATGGAAGAGGACGCAGACTCACCATAACCAACACCGCTCCCGTCCCCAGCAATATACCCTCCACAAGTCTCCGGCACCTCCATCCCAGCACACCCACCCTCACTCCCGTTCCCTCTCGGAGCCACACTCCTCGCCTGCAACTGCGCGATGCACGGTCCCGGCAGGTACGCCCCGCACTCTCCATCCCCTGACCCCGCCGTCGCATTAGCCAAGCCCCCCGTAAACACAATCGCACAAACCCTCCAGTCCCTCTTTCTCCATGACGGCGTATCCAAATCCGCCGGCGGGGTGATACTCAATGCCGTCATCTCTATGTACTTGTCCTCGTTTCTATTTATCTTCTGATCTGAGGCCCCCGCGAGCGGGACGTTGGCGGAAACGCCAATGGCGAGTGTCCATCCTGAGAGAGTACTCCCTGTAGCGATGGTCGAGCCGGCAGGGATAGAGGTGTTGTAGCCGTGGATGGAAACGGCCAGGTAGGAGTTGGGGACTTGCGATGCGTCGGCGACGGTAGAAGTGGGGATTCCGTAGGGTCCCGGGAGGGAGGAGAGATCGCCTCCTGTGAAGGATTGAGCGGAGGTTAGTAGGGGAAGGGAGAAGATGAAGAAGAGGGAGAGGAGGTTGTGATGGTGCATAGTGGGGTTGTGGGATGGATGTGCATCGAGAGAATACGGCATGCGCAGCGCTCGAGAGCTCTGGTGAGGGTGGTATCAGCAAGCGGATGTGAGAGAACGGAATGGGAGCGCCGGCTGACACGGTCGGGCTCTCGGGGACCGAGTCCCTCAGTTGACGCAAGCAAGGACTCTGCCGCGTGTCGATGGGATGGGGACGTGGTCGGACGAGGTCGGTGCATGAGCGTACAGACGCAGCAGCAAACATCCGCCGGTTCGACCACGTAGTAGTGTCACTCAGAGGAGCGGGAGAAGTTCCCATGTTGAGAGACAGAAGATTCGAGATTTGAGCAGAAGCTTGTCGTACAGGAGCATTGTTCTACTCCATTCTGTTGCGTGGTGACGTTTTACAACATAGCGAGCCCGTCCGAGGAGGAAGCAGAAGCCAACACAAAGTTAAGCATGGGCGCAGGAACGGCGGCAACTTTCGCTAACCAAACAATCGGGACAAACTACCTTTAGCGCCGCATGCTTAACCTCACAAGCCGAGACACCAGCGGATGACGACACTACGTCCTGTTCATAGGTGTTAAGTACACTGGAAGCCAGGTTTGATGTTGAGGAAGAACTGTTTGTGATCGAGCCAGTCAAGATTCTCGTCAGCCAGCTGCATGTCGAACTTGTAGGTGATCTTGGCCAAGATGAGCCGCATTTCTGCATACGCTAGACTAGACGTAAAGTCAGCATGTGGATGGACAAGAGCAGGAACAGGCCGCCACTCACTTGCGGCTGACGCAGTTCCGAGGACCGACTGAAAATGGCTGCACAATATCGAGCTTGTCGTTGGCAAACCTCGGATCGTGAAGGAATCTCTCGGGGTGGAAGCTAAAGGGATCAGTAAAGTTCTCGGCAGAGTGGTATGCGGCCTATTGCCAGACTGCTACTATGGTCTAGGAAGAAGTTAGGAACAGTGTCATTGGATATGGGTGTGGCCTCAACTCACTTCATCTGGAATAACTTCTCCGGCAATGACCGCGCTGCCACCCTTCGGTATCATCCTCGGTAGGCCAACTGATACAGGCGGGTATCTACGGAGCCTCCTCATTCAGGCATGCAAGCATATAGTCCAGCTTGCCCACTGGCAGAAGAGTGATCTCGTCTTCGGAGCCAAACGACGAACGGGCCTCGTCTGTCAACTTCTTCAGAGCCTGTGGGTTTCTCGAAAGAAGGTAGGTCAACCCGCTCAAGAGGGTGGATGTCGTTTCTGAGCCCGCCAGGATCAAAACGCTTGCATTTGAGCGGAGAGCGTTGGAGTCCAAGTCCTAAAGTAGTCAGCACCTTCCATGCGTACCGTAACAACGGGAGACTAACCTTGATCCTGAGGAATCCTTCAATGAGTTCATGCCGCTCAACCTTGAGTTCCATCCTCCTCTTCAGCTTTCGCAGAGTGCGCTCGTCGTGGAGTGCTCGGCCCTTCTGCAGAATCCTCCTGAGGAGCGGCAACAGCGCATTATCCAGCCCCGTGCATGTCAACGAAGCGATAATGGGGCCCTTTTCCATGGCCTCCATTATGTCTCGTATCCAATCGTCGTCTTTGACCCTGTCCAAGCAACCAAAGGGCCCCCCAAACTCAAGGTCGTAGTCCACGTATACCAACAGACAAGATCCAGGGGCTGGCGCGACTCCATGCCCGTCTTCTCGTCCTTGCGAGTGGAATCGATGCAGCTCTCACGTAGTCGCTTGACCAGGAGATCCATGTACTTTCCGATCATAGGTTCCTGCTCGCGCATGCTTCGGTCGCCGAACTGGAGCGCAATCTGAAGGAGAAGCTGTTGATGTACGGCACGGTTGGGCTCGGTGACAAGGTTGCTGGGGACGCCCCTGGGACGGTAAAATGGCCTGGACCTTGGGGAACTCCTCTGTCTTATGACCGTAAATTATCCGCCATGCTTCTGGGTCGTTGAAGGCCAGTTCTTTTGGGGCGATGCGGACGATCGGTCCATAGCAATCGTGGAACGCGAGCAAGTCTTTGGGAAGCGTGCCTTTGAGATATCGTCGCAGGTATGCCAGCCGAGTAACGCGGCGGGCAAATGGCCGGGAAACCTTGCGAGTGGGTGGAAGCAGAGGTTGTAGACGGCTTGTGCCACGAGGTATGCGAGTGTCTGTCGGCGCAAGGTAGCTGTTGGCCTCTGCCGCCCCCTTGTTGGTTTGTGGTTCAGGAGCGCGGGTCACTTATCGTGGCGACCACCAGGGCAGCTGCGCTGCTAAAGCTAGGAAGCGGAAGACTCATCACTGTCCTAGAGCTCGTAAAGTTCGACTGTCCTGACATCTACTCTGAGAGTAGACGAGAAGCCCATCATAAAAGGCCACATCTTCAGCCGGTTTCTGGTTATCCTCTTCACCTTCTAATCCTGCACCCCACTCAACGAAGAGGGGGACCAAGACCGAGCGGGATGGATGTATATAGGTAGCCGCCAAGCCATTCGGGGAGGTCGCTGTGTATTGCCGAGCCAAATATCTGGTCCCTTCGGAGATGCCGCCAACTAACGCGATGTTGTGCGGGAACTGAGGGGTTGTGTGGTGAATGCAACGGAAACATTCCTTGGCTCGATCTCGGGATCGGGATCGGAACGAAGGATCCATCCGCCTCGCAAGCGCTGACTACTCGACGATATTGCGAGCAGGCAGACAGACGATGGGATGGACGCACCGTGGTAAATTGCTGGCTGTTCGAGGTCGAAGTGCAGGCGACTGTGGGTACATGATGGTTCGCGGTTTCCCGCCAGCGCAAAATAAGGTTTACACACATGGCGCTAAAAATTGGCTCCCGTCCGCTAACCACAGCCTCAAGAACTCCATCCCTGACACGAAACCGACAGCCCTTGCCTCAATCGATGCTCACAAACACTCTCGGGAGGATCAATTGGCTCAAGATGCTTCGCAATGTTGCGTAGAAGGGCGGTACAATAAGATAATTACGCCTGCCAAAATGCAATGGCAACAAAACCTCTAGGTATCCTGTCCTGCCGTGATCCTGCCCCTGACGCCGCCCTAATGTCATCTGCTCGGGCACATCCCAACTCCATTTGCAACGCCGCCGAGATTACTGTATATACAAATACTGAAGATTACGGGATACTCCCTTTGTCCTGCTGGGTCTCTTAATCTCCCAGACTCATCCAGCTCCATGCGCCAACGCTGCTAGCCAACAACAGAATCGTCAAGATCGCTGCGCCAGCACGATCACCCGTAGTAATAGGCGGCGGTGGCTCCGGCCCATCTCTGCTACGACTTCCGGCGTTCGGATCTCCCTTGCTGGTGCCGCCGGTCAGCTCGGTTGCCGGCGGGTTGGCATCGTCGATGAGCAGGCTGGACACGGCAGCCAAAACGTTCATCTGCTCGCCTGCACCGCTGGTCTTGTCCACCGCAGGGTCAACAAAGACGCCTTCCGACCAGTAGAACCCGCAGCGCCGGCCCGTCGCGCCACCAGTGCACTGCTTGACTGCGGCCTCGGCTGACGTGCGCAGCATCGGCAGAATCTCGTCGCGGGTGAAAGGAGCGATCTGCGTGACCACCGACAACCAACGGTGAACGTAGCCCTTGAAGCTCAACATGTCTGCGGTGCAAGCGCCGTGGCGGCCTTCACAGGGAAGTTCGTAGGCAATGCCGTCGAAGAAGAAGTCGCGCTTCATCCCTTGGATCAGCCCCGAAATGCGCGTCTTCCATGGCTCCGCGCCGTCAGTGTAGTTATACATGAAGGCAGACCCGTGGAGCATCAGAGCCGCGTTGTAGCTGAACTGGGCCTTGTTGAGGTCGGTGCAGTTGGCTTCGACGTGCGCGCCGTCGTACACGCGATACTCCTCAGGCTCGATGTAGCCCACATTCCAAATCCAGTCCCACTGCTTGACAGCCCAGTCCGCGTACGTCGTGTTGCGGGTGTATCGAGCAAGGCGTGCCCCGAGGTTGAAGAGACAGGCGTTGGCGATCGTGTTCTTGTAGTTGTATCCCATGTTGGTTGGGGGTACCTGCCATCGAAGGCCGCCGTTGCAAGTGTTGTCGTGACGGTCAGGATGGGCCTGGGTGTTGAACACAGCTTGCGCCAGCGCGAGCCACTGTGCCTGGTCCTCCGGAGGGTCGGGAAACTTGTTCTCGGCCGCCAGCATGGCCGACATGCCCCAGAAGCCCTGATCGTCGTTACCCAGCGAGGCCGTGTGGTTCGGGGGCATGTAGTCGTGGTTTGGCCCGGTCTGGTGCAGCATGCCTTGCTTGACAACCTCGTTGTAGCTCGTGTCGCCCGTCAAGTGCCAGTAGTCTATGTAGGTGCCCATCATAGCTCCTCCTTCCCACCAGTAGTAGTCTCCCTTGTGCTCCGTTGGCGGACCCGGCAAGATACCGGGAATCTCACCAGTCTGGTTTCCCTTGTAGAACAGCATCAGATCGTACGCCAGCGTTCGTGCAGATTCTTTGATCTCCTCTGAGGCGACTGTCAGCTATTCGTTTTACCATCTCACTGACAAACCACATACCTTTTGTGCCGATTTTGTAGAACTGCGCCTGTGCCGCAGGGAGCAGGCCACTGCCCGCAAGAGCAACCGCCAGCCATTTCACCCCTGATCTCATCGTAATCGTCGCCATCTTTTTCGTGAGTATTCGGTCTGCCTTCAAGCGAGTGGTGCGCAGGCCGCGCTTCCGGACGTTTCGGGATTTACTCCGGGCTAGGTGGTCCGAACGGTCCCTCGAATGCCGCCGGATCGGTAGTCGTTGCGTGCGAGCAAATATCGCACGATAAACGGGTTGGAAGGAGCAACACTGGGCTCAAAACGATCGACAAGAACAGCGAGACATGGAAAACGAAGACTGAGGAGACATTCCAGGGGCCCGAACAAAGAGGGCCCCAAGGTCTGGATATGGTGATGCGACCAGCGGCTTCAGAAGCTCCTTGGCACTCTCGGTTGTCGCTTGGCGGTGCTGGGCATCGGAGGGCAGTGCAAGGCTGGGCGGCGGCGCAGGGGGCCTCATTGGTGCCCCCTCAGCGCGCGATCAACAGCGCCGACCCTGCAAAGGCCCAGAGCGGTGGACCGTCGAACGGGGTGACGGCCTGGGCAAAACATTGCGACGTAATGCCCAGCTGCCAATTGCTGGGCAGGGAGCGGCGGCAAAGCAGGAGGAGAAAAGCAGGGAATGCGTCGACGATGTCGCTCAACCAACGTCACCGAATCTTCCTTCTCGACGCTTCGATGACATGATGGCTGTCGACGCGGTTGATGTGGTTTTCGACGCGATCTTCTTGGCCCGCAACGAAGCGACGACAAGGTGGAACGGCGACCATCTCGGAACCTGGAAAATGGAGAAATGATCGTTGGCAACACGAATCGCCAAGCCATCTGTTGCCACCTGCCAGCGGCCAATTTTAGGTCGCTTTTCGGCGCGTCCAGTGAGGGTCTGCAGCGAAACTGCTTGCTCTGACCACCCATTTTACGAAAACCCGTATTCATCCAAATGCCCATTCCCAAGCGCCCGAGGACTGCCAACGTCGCCAAGATGGGGTCCCAAGACACCAAGACGGTTTTCCCCTGAACCAAGGCAGTAGCTGCAATGCAGCATCCGCCGTTCTGGCCCCGAGTTTCCGCACTTGGTCACTGGAGCTATGATCTCATTGGGATTGGGCGCCCGAACGGTTGCGTCTCCTGCGTACGGAGCGGCTTTCTCACGAGCTAGGGAACCCTCGATCCCGGAGACCGCCCCGCATTCGGCACCCCGCTGGCTTTCAGCTTGCCGTCCGCGGTGAGCCCCGGTCAACCTCGGGGCTTGTGGAACTCCCGGATTGCGCATGCACCGACGGAAACTCGCTGAGAATTAAAACGCTTTGCAAAGTCCGTCTTTATTTCCACAGTCTGCTTAAACTAATTGTTGGCAGTCTTGTCATTGTAGTAGTGTATCTGCCGCAGCGTCAGCCTTGTCATCACCTCCTCACCGATCCGGAGAACAAAGAACTCACCGTCTGATCCACGCATCCGGACGGGGTCTGGTACCCATACGCTCCCGTGTTGATAACCAGCGCCTGCTTGGCGCAAACAAGCCAAGCTCCGACGTTCTGCCGCTTGATGCTCGCCACGCTCCATGTCAGAGTATCTCCTTGCCACGCAAAGGCGCCGAACGGACTTTTGGTCGTGTTGAACCAGGTTGCAAGCGTTCGCGGCGGGTTGGCCTTGTCGGCGGGCTCCTCCACCCATAGGTACAGCGGCGGGTTCGACGCTTTGTTCACGAGTTGGCCGGACTCGATGGCGAACTGGCCTGCTGTCGTGTGCGAGTCGAGAATTGCCGTCCCGGGCAAGTTGGCCGGCTTCGTCTGGAGGTACTTGTGGAAGTTGGGCGCCGAGACTGCTCGGATCCAGTATGCCCCCGAGAGAAGCGTTACCGGCGTAGGAACACCCGTGGCTTGCGGCATGGGTGTTGCCATGGCGCTTCCCGCCAGGAGGGCAGCAAATACGGCTGGCTTGACCATGTTGTCTGATGGATTCCCGTGCGAGCGCTATGGACTAGGGACGTATTTGCAGCGAAGAACGGATATGGTTCGTAGTATTAGACCAACTGACAGGAACTAATCGCTAAGAGCGTCCTCCAGCTGGCTCTTTAAAGCCGCAAGCCCATCGTTGCCCCACCTCTGCCTTCGGAGCGACAACTTCAGATCCGGGGCGCCATGAGCACGCAATACTAGCAAATCTATTTGCCGGCAAGATCGCACGGCAGCCCCAGATTTCACTTTGCCGTGGAGTGAGCCATTCCGTCCCATTAATTTGTCTACTAATGGTGGACATGAGTTCGGTTGTCTCCATGGGGAATCCTCCCGCGTCACCGCCCGGTTAAATCAACAGCTCTCTCGCCTCGAAAGGTTATCCATCAACCTATTCCGTTCACGCTCCGCCCTTTGCTGGCGATTTCGATGCTGCATTCCGAGAGGCCCTTGTGAGAGTGTAGAAGACATCGGTGGGATTTTCTGAGGTATGGGTGATATCGTACCGGGCCTTGAATTTATTCTGCAAGGTGTCGGTGGTATCGTACAGTGCGCTGGAGTCGTTTTTGGGGGTGTTGGTGACATCGCTTGAGACCTCAAGTTCATTCTGCGAGGTCCTGGTGATGTTGTCAAAGCCCTTGATCGAGCCCAATGCCGTCTAATAACGATCCATGCAGCACCGCGGCGCCCACATGTTTCCTCCTCGTCCCGGCTTCAACAAACTCAGCGACACCTTCTTGACAGCTCTATGAAGGTGTCAGCAAAATAACCTCGCAACTCCCAGAAGGAAAGGTTTCTCGAAACTCACTTCATCATCCCGCGTGTTACACTCTCCCCATTCCTAGCCACACAGTGCTCGGTCACCATGGTGACTCTCTCATCGGGTCTTTCCACAACCACCAGTTCCTCGTCATCCTCGTCGTCCTCGCCCTCCCCGTCATCCACCTGCTTTGACACCCTAGCGACGTAGGTGGCCCAGGCCCGCGCCGCTTTTAGCTTCTCGCCTTCGCAGTGCCTCTGCCGAGCAAGGACTGGGTCTCTTAGCACGGCGACTTGTGAGACGTAGGTGGATAGCCTAGCCCGGGAGACTGGGCCGAGGGTAGTACGGCGGGGGCAAGTGGCAGGGTCAGGGAGGGTGGCGCACCCGGAGAGGGAGGCAAGCCGCGCGAGGGAGGAAGGGGTGAGTGAGGCGGTAGAGGGAGGGAGGGCGGCAAGCCGGAGGGTGTTCGGCTGTTTCTGTTGCCGCCGGGTGTTGAAGGTAGCGTCGGCGTGCTTGTTCATTCCGGCGGTGACGGTGAGCTCGGGGAGCATCCCGGGGGCGGAGGGGACCAAGTTGGCCGAGACGGTGTGGTGTGAGCGGTGGGAAGTCATCCCGTTGGAAATTCCGGATGTTGTGAAATGACTTGCTGAAATAGCATTGGGCATGGGAAAGGCCATGACTTTACAGAGTGTAATCCATAGCCTGGGCCGGGGTGATTAGGATAGAGTTGGGCTTTGGGCAGATGTGAATCACGGAGATATGGGATGAAAAGTTATCGAATATGACCACAATCAAAGTGAAGAAAAATACAATAAGCTTGAAATAGATTTTACACAGTGCGCCCTGAACCTTGGTTGGATTTTTGGTTCCTAACCCGAGTGATTGGGGAGCCTGGCGTAACTGATCAAGTCAAAATCAGTCACTCAGTCACGCTGCTGAACTGGAAAATCACTTGGTAAGGAATCTTGCTTAGGGCGAGATGAAGGAGACTTCTTATAGTGCGATGCGTGCTGCGTCACCATATATGTTGTGGAGGTGCCGTAAATGAGCCCAGCGCTGGCCGCGAATGTTCTTGTACCAGGGTTTCGGAAGACGAGAGCTTGCGTAGAGCTTGGGTCCCGGGATGTTGCTCAGGGGGTGAAAGTAGATGTTGTGGACCACGATCCAAACGTGGTGGATGATTGTCTGTACCCGATTAGCTCCTTTTAAAGGCGACGGGGCTGGGAGTGTCTCACAAGGCAGGGAAGGAGTAGTAGGATAGATGTGGTGTGAGATATTGTCATCTTGTTGTGTCGTCGACAGAAATATGGGGCAGAGATGTCGTAGGCAGTCGCCGTGAGAGACGTAAAGATGGACGAAGGAGTGGAGGGGTTGCGTTTGACCCTGACCGTGAGAACCGAATCCTGCTCCACGGAACCGGAAGTCTTTCTCCGCTCATCATGCCAGCACGAGTGCGCCACGAGTTCATTGAGCCCAATAAACCGTCGTTGAGGCTCCCCGTGATGCCTGGCACATTTACATTTCACTTGGCATCGTCTCCCGTGGCTAAAAAACGAAATGCAGGAGGTCCAGGCCTGGGCAGACTGTAAGCTGCATGGTGCGGCGCTTGAGACTGCATGCGTGAGTAGCCTCGTTATTCACGCAAGTTGGCTTCGTAATCGGCATACTTGTGTCGCTGCTTTAGTGCACTCCTTCGATGAGAGCCGGCCAACCGTTTTCTCTATCACGGAGCGTGAAGGTATCGACCGGCTTCATGGGCTTCGGACAATTGGTTAATGCCGATAAGAATTGCGATTCCGCCGTGGCTAATTGACAATATCAAAATGCACCGCGAAAAAGTCCTACCATCTGTGCTGATTAAGTCTGAATACCGGGGATGGCGTCCCGTTCGCCATCCACTCGAGTTGACCGGGGATAAACGCAACAGCTGGATGGTACGGCGGCACGTTCACCGACCAAACCAAGTCCCCGCTGATCATGAACTTGGATGCATCAACAAAGATCTTGAAGTCGTTCGAGACGTCCTTCCGCTCCATCACCCCCCTAATCGTTTCGAGAAAATCTAAGACAGACTCCTTGATCAGATTCCGACACATCTGCTCAGCCTCATCTCGACCAACGGTGAACTAATCCATGACGACACAAATCGAGTTGAAAAAGACATTTCTCCCCTTAAATCGGCAACCTTCTTCTCGTCGAAGGAAAAGATGTCGTTCGTCAAGCCCAGGGCCATCCAAACCGGGTGCCCAAAGGCTGAGTGCCGTGGATGCCGGACCGGGATCCAAGGACAACATCTCCTTGAGGATCTTGGAGAACATCTTCTTCCTTGATCTCTTGACTCCATAGATATCAAACTCCCTCGGTTCGAAAGCTTTGAGCAAATATGCCGAGCTTCGTCGTTGTGCTGAGACAATCAGCGGGGTCAGGGGGTTGTAAAGCTTGGTGCTTACACCGGCCTCGTCCCCAAGCTCGGAAATATCGTCATGCATGGCGATGTATTCGTGAAAGTAAGCCAGAACCTCCATTCGGCCCGGCTTTGTCTCTGGGAATATGACCGAGACTATACTATAGACGGGGCCGAGGCAGCCTTTGAATTAGCCGAGGCTATGGTCGACATACTCTCTTCAGCCCTCTTAGGCTCTGATGGTACCAGGGTCTTCCAAGATGGCGTCCCGGTGGATTCGGAGAGCAATTCCTTCGCAAAAGCCATCGGTCTCGTGGGTAGACGGATCCACCTGTGTGGAATGGGAGTCGTGCATCTTATGGGCTTCCAGCGGATGGATGGGAGAAGGCGAAGGTCAGCGGTCTAAACCCGAACCATAAAAAATTTGGTGGCAACTATTATAGAAGTCAGAGCACAGCATTCTGTGCCTGATTCCGTATTTGACTATTTGAACACGACACTAACCGGTAGAGGGAAAGGACAAATCCTTGTCTAGCCCCATTTCGAACTCTGCTATCTCGCCCATGAGCCAAGGAGTTTTCGAGCCGAAGCTCAGAGACAGAATCTTCCGTCGCTGGGCCTTGTCCTTGTCAATCCTCGGGCCTTGCATGCCCGGCCAGATTTGTTCTGATGCTGACATGGCGTCAGCGACAGTGTGATTTCAGTAGGCATGATCATCCTAGCCGACATGCCGCCGAGTGCTGGTCTACAGACTAGACTCTTGGTGCGACATGCAAAAGACGGGAGAAGAAGAATCGAGCTATCATCAACGGCGATGCGATGAGCGACGTCAGCTCAAAAGAAAGGTGCAGATGTGCGACCAGAGCGGAATGTGTGTGGTGCAATGCGAAAGCCGAGACAGCCCAGGAAGGTGCCACTCAACGTCCCGCAAATTACAACTCTGTATCCATTCTACACGACCGCACCTAGGCAGTGGGAATTGGCGGTAGCAACTTTCTCTTTTCTTCAAGACCTTTTTCCCGCCCAAATTCGAGATATCATCTCATAACCCGTCCCTCCGGCACTGATACACAGACCAAACCGACCTGGATTTCGACCAATTGAAGCGCGGCGCGGCTGGCTCGGCTGGGGATCTTCATTCCGCTGCGGCACAGCACCGAATCCTGATTCTTGCCTCTGCATCCACGGATATATCCTGGCGGGCTTCCCACGATACTTGGCGAAGGTTTGGGCGCCTGCCATGCACCTCGTTCCTGGCAAACAGCCCCGACCAATTGGTTCATTTGGGTGAAGATCACAGCTATGGCCTCGGAAATCCAAACTTCGGAGTCGACCGCTGCAGAAGACGCGGAGAAGTGTCAAGCCGCAGAGACCAATCAACCATCACCGCACATGCCTGGCCTTGAGAATGGCATGCAGGGCGCGGAAAGTACCACTCTTCATGGGTTCAAGCTCTACGCCGTCTCCATAGGCCTCTACTTTGGTGCTCTCATGATGTCTCTGGACATCAGCATCGTTGGAACTGTATCTTCCCCTTTCAGCATAGTTGTGGTGGTTCTGACTGACGTCGGTTCTCTCATCTTCAGGCAATCCCATCCATCACCACCGAGTTTGGCGACACTTCGCAAATCGCATGGTATCCCGCCGCCTACACCTTCGCTATCTGCGCCTTCACGCCTGTGGCTGGGAAAATGGCGGCGACCTTTCCCCTCAACTGGGTTTATCTATCCTTTTCGGTTGTCTTCCTCGTCGGAAGCATTGTATGCGGTGCTGCGCCAGCATCCAGCGCGCTGATAGTCGGGAGAGCCATCTCAGGACTTGGGGCGGGTGGTGTCGCCAGCAACGGTCTCACCATCCTCGTCACCATTGCCCCTGTTCGACTTAAGCAAGTGTTTGTCGGCGTAGGTGCCGCTTGCTTCGCCATTGGCTTGGTACTTTCCCCGGTGTTGGGTGGAGTGTAAGGCCGGAGGAATCCTGCTTGTTATTCTGGGGAATTGGCTGACAGTTGAACAGGTTCACAGAGCGATTGACTTGGCGATGGTGCTTCTGGTCGGCATCCTTGCTCCGCCTATTGTCGTGAGCGCAGACATGTTAACTCATATGCATCAGGATCAACCTTCCATTCATTGTCGTTACAATAGTGGTTGTTTATTTGTTCTGCAAATATCCATCCCCTGAGAAGGATATAGTCACTCGCGCTAAGAGTCTCGACTTGGGAGGGTGTGCCTTCTTCGTTGGCGCAATTTTCATGCTCCTTTTTGCGCTTCAAAGAGGAGGGGAGCACGCCTGGAACACTGCAATTGTCATTGGACTATTTGTAGGCTCCGGTCTTACAGCGATGGTCTTCATCGCTTGGGAATACCACAAGGAGGATGGCGCCATGATACCCGGAAGTCTTGCTGGAAGAAGAACAATAATCTGCACAACCCTATTTGCGTTCTTCCACTTAGGGTCGATAACTATCGCCACTTTTTACCTGCCTGGGTGGTTTCAAGCGGTTCAGGGGGTGGGCCCTCTCGAAAGTGGCGTGAGGCTGCTTCCAACGGCCCTCACCAACATTACTGCCGCGGTAGTGGCAAGCGGGATATGTGAGAGCCCCAAGTTATCGGGATGATTGGATCTGACTGTGAGATACGCAGCACGACGGTTAAAATACTATAACTACTGGTTTTTCGCAGCTCCAGTATTCCTCCTGGTATCCTGTACCCTGTTCACACAATTCAGCGCTTTCTCGACGCCCTCAAGCCACTGGATTGGGTTCCAGGTAATCTTAGGATTTGCTGGCGGCTTCGGCATGCAGTTTTCTACACTTGCAACACAGCTGGAGCTCAAGGATACGCCCGAACTGGTATCAGTGGGCATTGCGTTGGTGATGTTTGTGCAATACCTTGGAGCAACAATCCTGCAGTCCGTTGCTGGTGTCATATTCAATAGGGTTCTGAAGGCAAACCTCACGGGATATGCTGGCCTGAAGGAAGCAGATGTGCAGCTCCTGCTTTCGGCTGGTATCAGGGGCATACGAAGCGTTGTTCAGACCGCTTTCCCGGACAAGCTCGAACCTGTTTTGGAGGCTTACAACTCGGCTATCACCGCAGTGTTTGTAAGTTGCACCTCGGGGCCTTTGCTTTTTGTGGGGTCTACTTTCACGCCACTTGCTAACGGTACAGTAAGTTTGTCCCTATTGGGGCTGCTGTGGTGGCTCTAATGTTGGCCTTTGGCATCAAATGGAACGTCATCGAAGGCATGGAAGCGGAGGTTGCCCCAAAATCTGGCGACGGTATCAACGGTTCACAGGCCTGATCTACTTGCAGCGAAGCCATATTTTCTCATTTCGATTTCAGTACTATTACAACCCGAACCTACCCAATCCCCGACCAAACTCCGATCAAAGCAACCATCCAAACCCAGCCGATTTCAATGCTTCTGCTTCTTCGAAAACCTCTTGTGAGCGCCCGGCACCGTCCTCACAGAAACCGAGTAATTCTCTCCCGTCTCCGCCACCGCGTGGACGATGACGTCGTCTCCAAACGGCCACTGTCCCTTCTCATCCTCGGCATCCCTCTCGTCATACTGCGAGAAGCCCTGCTTGTCCATCTCGGCGAGCGCCATCTTCGCCGCCGACAACGCATCCGCTCTGCGCACATAGCACCCCTCGATCTCGGTGGTTTGATACGCCCCGCTCTTGTCCTGGTTGTAGTCCGTCTTGGTCTGCAGGACGTAGTGCAGGTGGCTGAAGCCCTCGGGATACTTCACCGTGTGGTTTTTACCCTCGGGGAGATTCTCGTTGTTGGGCGTGGTGTCGAGGCTCACGGTGAACACTTGGCCGGCGGGGGCTTTAGCGTAGATGACGACGCCGTCGCCGTGGGTCCATTCTGAGGCGGGGGTCTCAGCGCGGGTCGCGTACTCGGCGAAGTCGTCGGGGGTGTAGCCGAGGTCGGAGAGAGCGGTGAGGGAGAAGGCTTTCGCGGCTTCGAGGGCAGTGTGGGTGCTGAGGACGTAGACGGTTCGAGTCGAGCCGGAGGTGTCGGTGTGATAATCGATGACGGTCAAGATGGTGTGAAAGAGGAGGTCTGGGATGTTGGCTGTGTCTGAAGCCATGGCGTGGATCTTGTCGTTTGTAGCACGGTTATTGGTATTGTTGATGTACTGAACTTGGTCAAGTGTTGGAAGATGTTGACTTGGCGGCAGGAGGGTATGTTATACCTGTGACTATCGCCTGCATCGAATGGTCAGAGTGCGACAACATGATCGCAACCTGAGGGCTCATTCGATCGGAGCCCGGCGAGATTGCGTGATGGCCTGCGTCTAGGTCCGACCGAGAGGGTTAATTCGTCATGGTTCGGTATGCTCCCCATCATCGGCAGCCATCCGTGCGAGCACACAAATCCGGCCTCGGTGCGCCAAACGGTTGGATATCAATTGGGCCATGCGGCCAGAGTCTGGAATGTCACCTTTGTTCTTGCTCTTCAGTCGTGGCGTGACTCCGGGACTTCTTTCCTGATTGCTTGTGGTGGTCTGACTTGACACCAATCCCTGAATAGCCGGCGAGACGGCAGTCGGGAAATGCGGAGCTGCGGAGAAGACCGCCATTAGCAAATTCGCCGTACTTCAACGCCAACGGTCCTGCAGACCTTATGCGGTTGACCAGACAGCGAACAGTGCGCATGATGTCTTGTTGACATCAACCGGTCTGGGGATTTAGGAGGTCGGCAACACAAAACTTTCTAATCCATGGTACCACAGAAAGAGAAACAAAGAACGACCTTTGCAAAGACCAAAACCTATTGTATTGGCCTCTAGGTGTGTTCCTGGATGCAACTCCCATCCCTACTGAGCATATTAAGAAGGAAGGAAACCGACACCTATTATGGCAGCCTACATCACCCGCCACCTCCCGCACCTCTCCGCCCCGCGCCACCTCACCTCAATCCACGACGACGGCCTCAAAACAACAATCATCCCCCCACTCCCTCTCAGTCCACCCTTGCACGTTGTCCCCTCTCCTCCCCCTGAACCTACCTCCTCAACCCACGTCCTCGACCCAGATACCCTCTCTCGCTTCCTCCACGCTTTCCACGAGCACTACACCACTTCTTCACCTGCCTCCCCTCGGACTAAGACACCCCCATCGGGAACAATCCACCCCCGCTTCGACCTAGTCGAGTCCAAAACGACATACACCATCTACGGCGAGCTTCCCGGCCTCAAACGGTCAGACATCTCCGTCGAAACCAACGATCTAATGTTCACCGTCACCATCTCGGGTGTGCTCCAACGGAGTGTCCCAACCGAGGTCAAAACTCTAGAAGAGCTAGCAGAGCATTATGGAAGGGTTGGTAAAGACCCAGAGGGGGGGTTGTACTGGCATGTGAAGGAGAGAGAGGTGGGGAGATTCAAGAGGGAGTTTCACTTGCCGATGGGGTTGGGGAATATGGCCGGGGTGAGGGCGAGCATGGAAGATGGGTTACTGGTGGTGAGTGTGCCCAAGACGGTGGCGGAGGTGTATAGGGAGGGGGTGCAGCATCGGGTTGTCGTTGGGGAGGGGGGGAATGGGGGTGGGAAGGCTGAAGGGGGGAAGTGAGTGATATGGGGTATTTATTACCATGGGGTTGTAATATATGGCGTGGGTGCGTAATGGAGAGACATCGCTCTGGTATGGTCTTTTATTTGAGATGGTTGTCCGACTTGTTCTAGGGCTATGCGGTTATGGCAAACTTCTCGCCAACCAACTCTTCGCTGAGCTTCCACAACCTCTCCGCAGAGGTTGCAATCTTGGAGTGCGGTGCTGGCTCAGCAAACTGGCAGTCGTTCAAGAAGAGCCCCTTGATTTCTACAAAGTAACCTGTCAGTTCGTGGTTCTAGAGACCGACTTCGAGTTGTGTACTTACCATTCAGAGCGGGATCTGTTGCTGCTACCAGAGTCGTCGAACACCCCTGGTCAGCGTTTTTCCAAAAGGGGATGACTTTGGCAAAGGTCGCCTCCATCTCGTCGTCATTATCTCTGCTCAAATCCGTCGCGATTGCTTGTTCATCATCTGTCAACTTACATCTTTGTCAAGTTTCAGGGGTTACTTACAGCCTGGATGGAGCGTGTAGGCTGAGATGCCTTGCTGCGCCAAATGTTGTTGAAGATACAAGGTAAACAGGACGTTGGCCGTCTTGGACTGCCCATACGCAACGATTCCGTTGTATCCATCCTCGGTGGTTTTCGCGAAGGCTCCCGCCAGTGGCTTGACATGATCCTCCTCGGGCGGCACCTCGCTTGACTGCAAGTTGTAGTCGGAGAAGCGAACAGGCGACAAGCGGTGTCCGGCACTAGTCAAGGAGACTATCCGTGTAGCTCCCGGTGGGTTTGTCTTTGCAGCGTTGCGCAGAAGCGGCATCAGCAGGTTGGTGAGGAGAAAGGGGCCGATGTGGTTCACGCCAAACTGCATCTCAATGCCTTCGGGGGTAGCCTGCCGTGTAAAGATGACGAGAGCGGCGTTGTTCACAAGGATATCGAGGCGGTCAGTTAGCTTGGCCACCTCAGCGGCGGCTGCGCGGACGGACTTCTGGGATCCCAAATCCAGAAGGAATGCCTCGACTCGTACTCCTGGGTGCTTTTCGCGGACATCGTCGGCAACGGCATCGAGCTTTGACTTTGTCCTAGATGCGAGAATCAAGAGTTTGGGGGCTTGGGATGCGAATGCGAGAGCTGTGGTAGCCCCGATGCCGTTCGGGCCGACACCCGTGATCAAAACTGTTCAAAGTTAGACACAGACATCAGCGAAAGGGTAAAGACCAACTTGTTTTCCCTCGAATCTGGTCAGCAAAAGTCTTTGCCACCTCAGAGCCCGCCGTCTTCTCGTTGAATTCCGGATGCGATGTCATTGTCGGTATCGAAAAGCAAGTCAATGGTTGGATAGGTCGTCAGGAAGACAGGCTGAAGAAAACGACTTTTGCAACTCTGACATGTCACATCTTCTGGGCCCTTGGCTCATTAATAGCCACGCACTCCAGCATCAAAATACCCGCCGCTCCGGCAGTTATCGCGTCCCAGAGCCCGCCCTGCTGCAAAAGCCCATGTGCTACCCCGCATTGCGACAGCGCGGGACTCATCGGGGAAATTTGGGGATCGTGGGAAACCTCGTCCGCTCCAGTCGCTAACTCGACCCGAGTCCCGCTAGCCTGGTTCCGGTCCGCGGTGGTTTTTCTGCAGCCGCAAGGCGTGGGTCATCAGGTTCAGCGCCTGATGCATGGGTCAACTTTCAGGTCGTCAGCAATCTTTGTTTCACAGGGCAGTCAACAAAGATTGTTGTCACGTTTGTCACTTACTCAAAGGGAAAAACATTGGGTTTGTTTCCAATATGGAATGTTCTTTTTTTTTTATTGCCGAAAATGTGTGGGGATGAAATTAGCTGGTCCGTCGTCCAAGGGCTTCGTCAACTCCATGGAAGCCACAGCTGAATGCAGCACATGCGCACTCAGCCCTCTCGGCCACCAAAGACGGCGAAGTCGTCCTAGGTAGTCCGGGTTTCCGCATTAGGCTCGGTCTCAAAAGTCTCCGGGCCGAAGGTCTCGTTCCCTATACCTTCCAGGGCGTCCTTCTGGTCGTCGTCAAGCCGCTCCCAGTTCGTCCGGTCAATGTTGAACTTGGTGCCGTACTCTTCGCGATACGTGCATGTAAAAACACGCTTGTCTACATCGGCATCGGAATCAGTATTGGCATCAGCATATGCATCGGTCTTTTGAGTGGCATCCTTGCTGTTGGGCAATTTGTCAGCTGTCCCCTCATTGAGATCGCAATCATCAGGGACATCGCAACCTTCAGAAGCGCGATTTGAATCCCATCCAGGCATGCGATCCACCCAGCCTTCTGTGATATACGGCCAATTGCTAGGGTCCTTGTTTGTCCAGCCGACCCGACATTTCCACCATTTCCAAGGCACCAGTCCCGGCGTGGTGTTTATGCTAGAGAGTGAAGAGCGCCTAAACGCATCCCAGTTCGGCCCAAACGGTCCCCAGTCCTTCTCGACGGGAGCCTCAGCCGGCTGAGCCGGGGCTGCATCCTCGTCATCAGCACCGAGAGCGTCAGGGAGTTTACTGGGAAGGTCCAAGTCGCCGAGATCAACTGAGCTAGCGGAGCTGGAGGCGGAGTCTGAAATAACAAACACCTCGTCGTCGGGAGTGACAGTGTCGTTGACCGGCGCAGAATCCGCCTCCACAGGCCGCTCCACAACCACCGTCCGCCTCCGAGCCTCCCGTAAAGCGTGTGCTTGCTCCTCATCGGGGGGAGGCACCGGGGGGATCTGTCGTAGGGGTGGTTCTGGGATTCTGTGAATAGAGATGCCTTGAAGCTCTACAGTCGGAGGCTCAATGTTTGACCCCGGATTGTGCACCGGAAGGCGTGGCTCTACCCACTCCTTAGTTGTTCTAAGCCGTGCTCGGAAGCAAGAAGTGAGATAGACCCACATCTTCCAGGTCGCATGTGAGAAACCGCTCAGCGTGTCATTGATCTCCCGTTGGACCATGGTTTGTGGCTTGTGGATTTTTTTTTGGGTGTAGTTTGATGATGGGCAAAGTCCGCTGGTGGATCAGTGCAACTTCAAGAGGACAGTAGTGCTGGAAAGCGCTGGGTTGCAGGAGCCATGTAGCGCGAGAACCGCAGTTTTTACATGATTTTCCTTGATGAGAGATACTTGAATGGTCGACAGACTTCTCGCACATGGCCATTGTCTCGACAGCGAGAGGGAAGCTGCCAATGCCATACGCTCTTTGTTGGAGGAACAAGCCGACGAACAATCGCAGTGATGGTTGATCACTCCAAAGCGGTTAGCGTGGTGTTGCGTGGGTCATTAAGCGCCACAAAGGTGGCCCGTGCCAGCCTGGCGTCAAGGTTCAATCGCGGATCTGCACCTGGACGCGTTTGGCGATTTTGACCTGGCCTTCACCTCAAAGCATCAGCAAAATCTATCCGCTTCTCCCCTGGCAACATCGCGCCACCAATCCAACGCCATGTCTAGCCCGCCTGGTGATGAAGAAGCTGTCGGCATTGTCGTTTTTGACGATTCAGACGAGGATGACGCGAGCGCGGCCAAAAACGGATCCGATTCTGGCGCTGCATCAGAGTATGACTCGGACGATGAGCATGAGAACAGTCACCTCTTCGATCTAGAGGCATCGGAAGAAGAGGACGATTCGGAACAGCACGAGGACTACGAAGATGAAGATGAAGGCTCCGAAGATGACGACGATGACGAGATCCGATTTTTTCCGCAGTTCATGCGCTTCCCGATAGAGCTTCGCCTTAAGGTCTGGGAGCACTTCTGCGCTGAGCTCACGGCGGATGGACGCGTCTTTGAGCACCCGTGCCACGGAAATACCTTTCTTCTGGCGAACCAGACAGCATCTTCGAGGGCAGTCTTATCAACCCACCGCGAGAGTAGGGAGTTTGCTCTCAAGGCACTACCTGATCTTCTGGTCATGCCCATACTCTCATTCGAAGACCGCTTTGTCGACGAGCCCGCTACTATCCGCTTCAACAAAGAGAAAGACATTGTCCTGCTATCACGATACTACACTTTTGAGAATCCTCGCTTCGCAGAGTTTTTTGCTGGAGTACGCAACCTCGCTGTCGACCTGGATTGGTGCCGTTCTCAGGACATAATTCCTCACCCAATGTCCATCCTTCAACGGTCATCGTCCAGCATGCTCTTCACGCAGCTGAAGAACATGTTCTTCACCGTCCACCCCAGTGACTGCTCGCCGAGCCTTCTCCGCTGGTGTGGATCAAATAAAGCCAGGCTTTCTCCAATTACGTCTTTCCGGGAGAGGATAGAAGGTCTTTCGCTCGATCACCGCGAGATGTATTGCTGGCCGGACTTTGAGAACCACCGCAGCTTTGCAGAGCAAGAGATTCCACTCGACAAACTGTGGAAAGAATTGGGACTTCCCGAATACCCTGGAACCGATTCAGATTCCCCCGTGGAACAGCAGCTCAAGAAGCTGCCCATCTGGCCGTTGGTTCTCTTCAGGGACGATTGGATAGAGAGTCTGGAGGACTTGCAATCGGGGCTCCGTGTTTGGGATTCCGACTCTGGCTCCTCTAACCATGATGAATCGGAGTCATCTGGCTACGAAAGCTCGGGAATCGACGACGAGGAAATTGCAGAGGGCACAGAAGACGACGAGGACGAAGATGACTTGGTCGTGGTTGGTCGTGAGCAGGACAGGGAGGAAGGCGACGAAGATACGACCGAGTTTGGGGGTTTCTCGCCTCTGCAAAGGCCAAACGACATCATTGGCTTGACCGAAAATGGCAAAGTACCCGTGGCGCAATTCTCCAGTCCTGAGCAAGAGTCTGCGACAGTTGATGGAGGGTCCGACGATTCTGACTCTGATGAGCCAGCCGCCCGCCGAACACGCATAGAACATTCTAGGAAGCGGGTTCTGGACGAATCGGAAGATGAAGAGGACTCTGAAGACGAGGCTCCGACAAGGCAGGCACGGAAACGAGCACGTTATGTCCATCGCGTGGAGGACACTGATGAAGAGAATAATTCCAGTAATCAGGGTGCAGAGCCCCCTGGCAAAGGCCGCGACGAAGTGTCAGATGAGGAATCAAGCGAGGAGGAGGAGGAGGAGGTCCCAAGAACCATGTCCTTGGCCGAGAGGCTTCAGTTGCATCGCCACCAGAATCCTGTTCCGGATGAGCAGGACTCCGAGTCAAACGCCGACGAGATGGACGAGGACGACTACGGCAATCGACACTACGCGGACTTTGACGATGATGAGGATGGTGAGTACCCAGAGGACGGCCAAGAGGAGCTGGTGATTGATCTGAACGAGGATGACGAAGAGGAAGAGTACTAGGCTGTGGGAAATGACGTTCGTAGGGTTCTTCAGCCAGGATACCTTATCAAGATCAACCGCCACAACAGGACATTCACGAGGATGTAGGCCCACCAGCAATAGCAGTAATAGCACAGAGCTATATAATTAGACTGCTCTTTACACGCGTAGAAACAATCATTATCGGGTCGATGTCGTTTTTGCCCCTGCCCGTCTGCTCGGTGATTGCCACGACACTGGCAGTTGTCCTGGCCAGGCGCTTGCCTTTTGTGCTTTTCACTTGTTGTATTAACGTCATGTTTGCCTAGGAATCACCAAAGGCGTGGAGGATAGATACGTTCGGCTATAAACGCGGACGATCCCCAACTTCACTTTCGTCACCTCCCACCTCCCACCTCCCACCTCCCACCTCTTGGCGGCCAGCCGGGCTACTTCAGAGATTGAGCCTCAATGTTGCTCCTCCTCACATGGATACTAGCTGACCACGATGCCGGCTTTCACCTGCAATTGTAGCAGCCGCTCAAGGACTCAAGTCAGGAGTCGTGTGAATCCTGCAAAATTTCAAACAGCACGGCGTGCCCCCAAGGAAAGCCTCAGCTGGACCACCCTAGCTTCCATTCCGTCATGGATACCTCAGTTACCACCACTTCCGTTGATGTTTTAACGCTTTCATAAGCTGATAAATTTGGTTTCCAAAGCGTGATTGTTGCTCCATCGCAGCAATGGTCGCGGTAATGTTGCGACGGACGGTCCGGGGGCTTACCGACACCTTGACGACCACACCATGACCCCTACAACCTTACCGATTGTACGATCAGCTGCGTTTTCCCCCCAATGGTGAAAATGGACTACCCCCATCTATTTGGTTATTTCACTGAGGTGGAAACCTTCACCGGTAGCCTCATCGAACGCGGTCTTTTATCCTCTCTCGTTCATGAGACGATGGTATTCACTGCTAGATCACATTCAACACCGCAATGTTAATCGTGACCATTCACCAAAGTCACTATGCGGCGGACAAGCTCGGTTTCCAGCAGCATCAGATGATTTTTGAATATATATTGAGGGCCTCCTCTTCCCCCCAGAACTCTTCCTTGAACACTACACTCCCACATCCTCACTCTTCATCTTCTACGTCTTCCTCACCCATCACCAAAGTCTTCAGGGCACCCCCTTCTTTCGGCATACCCCACACAAAGAACAAGAGCACAATCTCATCTCGCAAAATGCAGCTTTCCCTTCTCGGCCTCGCCATGACGGCACTCTTGGGCCTCTCCCACGCCAACCCCATCCTCTCCACCGTAACCAAAAGCCCTAGTCCTTTCGGTGACCCTGTCGCCAAGCCACCATCCATCCACCACACCGTGAGCCAGTCACGCCGACCCAGGCCCAACCAACCCGACCCACCATTGTCGAAGCAGCCGCAGCGGCCGTCACCGAGATGACCCCCCCCCCCCTTCTGAATGTCCGCCACCCTCACACCCCCCTTTCCAGCCCCACCACCATCTCCCCCTTAACCCTCTCCAAAACCCACTCCATCCTCCCCCTCCCAAACTTCGCCTCATCATACAACACACTCAAGCACAACCTCCCATCCCACGTATGCACCATCCACAGCTTCGTCCCGCCCATCATCGTATCCGCAATCCACACGTCCTTCACATTGACTTGCATCTCCCCGCTCCCGTACGTCTTCTTGAGGTACTGATCTATCACACCCAAGGGGCTCACCAAGCCTGCAGATTTCATCGGGTCGGCAGTGGATATGCGATCTCCTAGGAGTTGGATTACAGTCGGGTAAGACCCCTTGATTGATGAAGGGGGGTGAAGATCTTGAGTCGTGCGGGTGGCCAGGGTGATGAGACCTCCTTTTTCTTTGTTAGGGGGTGGGAGTTCCAGGGCGACGGGCATGAAAGCGTGGTAGCAGGCTATCTGCTTGTTGGCATCAAAGGTACCGTTTGAGGGGAAATACCGGCGCATGTCGATGGTGGAAAAGGTGGTTAGTCCCAAGGGGGGCGCTGTCTTATCCGGGGTAGTGTGGTTGCCCAAGGCCAGAGCCAGAGCGGCTAGCCAGGCAGATGTGACGGTCATGTTGTGCAATTTGCATGCGGCGAGGACTGCGGATGTTTCAGATTGTGACAGACGGACGGCCAAGCGGATGCTGCGGCTTTGTGGCGACAGTTGCTCTGGGGAAGAGTCGCCTAGTTGCTCAGGTGTTGGATCTGGGACAGCCACGGGGGAAATCTGGGCCAATGGAGAGAGCCACTTCCTGGCGGCGGATATGTCTTCTTCGGAGGGCGCTGGCGGGAGGCACATGAGATCGTCCATGGCGGGCGGGAGGCGGGTCCATTCTTCGCCGAAGATGACGACAGACGGGTCACGGAGGGATGGCGTGGTGAAAATCGTGAGAAAGGCGTCGAAGATGTAAAACACGCCACGGCCATCGATGTGTTGGTGCTCAGCCTGTAACACGAGCTGATGAGATGTGTCTGTGGCGTTGGGGAGGAAGTGAAGAGTCATCATGGTTGCTCGCTGCGCGGCGCCGTAGATATCATCTCCTGTCGTTCCGGGAGAATGGCGCTTGAAAGATGCATGTTCCCATTCGGAGACGGCTTCGACAGTAGTTGGAACTGTGTATATTTTCCCGCTGGAACCCGAGAGCCCAGCGATGCCGGGATGATGAAATCGCAGGGCACGCCATGTTTCGCGAAGGCGAGACTCGAATGCATCGATTGGAGTACTCCCTACAACGAGCTCCAGCGCAGCAATGATGGTGAATGGGGTCGCCTTTCCTTCCTCGCCGAGAAAGCGGACGAAGAAGCGCTCCATAAAACCATACTTCTGCTCATAAGAGTTGGCGGATATTTTAACCCAAGAAAAACTTGCCATGATAAAGTATTGGTTCAAACAGGGAGTACAGACCTAGCCCTCGACCTCCAAGTGACGGAAAGAGATGCTTCCCCCTTTTATGCGACTTTACCCCCGTCGTTCTACACATCACTAATATGATGGAAAGGCTGAGTAAGGCCATCCAGACCGACCCTTGGGATAGCACTAGTACAGGTATGAAAAAGAAACAGACTGCCCAGAATGTTATCAGCGGAATCAGTAATCGGTAAATACCGTCCCGAACCGCCCGTGCATGAAACTCTACCTAGTGAACCCCCTGACAACCCCCCAGTGACTCCCCCTAACGATTTCTCAAAGAATAACTCCTATCCTTAGCTACATGTGCGTAGGTAGGCGCCATAGACGCCATTTCCACTTGGCACACGTCATGCAGGCTCCGACACCCAGGTGTTAATTACCTCGAATACAGTTCCACAGAAGCCGACATAAATGCGACCTAGCGCTCAGCAGCGCAAGTGCCAGCACCATCACCAGCGCGGCCCAACTCCTCCAACGCCCAAATTGCCCCTCGCATCCTACCCAAGACATCCATACCCGTTTGCGTCATAGACATGGCGAAGCATGTGGTGCGCGATGGTATGTTATTGTGATCGTCTTCTTCTTCCATGTAGGATAATTCCATGAACCCGGCTGTGCTGAGTGCGTCCGCTCGATCCATTGGCTGTGGATTACGTTCGACTTCAGCGGGGCTGCGAGGTTCTGGCGGGAAGAGGCTTAGCGTCTAGGGACTGGTTGCAGACGCTATGGTGGCGACTGGCGAATCTCTCTCGGAAAAAAAATACCGACGTGGGAGGAAGAGGGCTCTATAGGAGGAAGGATAAAGGGAGCAGAAAGAAAATTATTAAGGATTGCAAACCAGAAACGAGCAAGTTGAAAGCCCCTGGCACACGTCGCCGGCTGGTGTGAAGGAGTGGATCCAGACGGTCACGCGACTAAGTAGGAAGACATGAGGAGAGGGTCAAATATTAGACACTAGATGAATCTAATGAGGAGGGAAGACAGTGCGAGCACATTGGTATCAAACGCATTTGGCTGAAACGACGGCAAACTTGGGAGAGGTCTATCATAGGATTGCTCCTTTCAAACAATTCCACTCAAGGCATGACTCTCAACCGTTAGCTGGCTTGTATCATTCCCCCATGGTTACCTGCCTGATGGCAAATGCCACTCAGGCCTACACAGGCGGTGATGTTGGCGATCAGGCTGCAGTACTACGGCGCCCATAAGATTCCATTGTAGTAAAGTAATAGCAATAGACAATCTCCGCCAAAACTGTAGAGAAATAACCAGCAGGATACCTTACTTTCATCTACCAAACATATTGACAGCGCAAACCGTAACACCGTTCGCTGAAATGATACATCGCCCAACTCATCACAACGAAGGGCCACTCCAATTCTCCCTCCGCAGCCGACCAAACCACGCCTGTTTGTGCGGAAACGAAATCTCTCTCTCCTTTGTGAAGCCTGCAAACTCGAGATGCTGGATGAACCTGTGACACGTCAGTCTTTGCCACGACACCATCAAAGAAGGAACCTTACCTCGCGTTGTCCACCCTAGGCTCCAAGGACAAGCTCATTGTCCTGTAATCCGTCGTAAACGCCCAGTGCGCCAAACTGGTAAGCCAACTCTGCACTCGCCCGCGCGCCCACTCCTCTCCAATAAGCACATGGACACCCCGATCCCAGTCGTCAGCAGCTACTCCGCCGATATATTGCCCGAGAATATCCTCCTTAACCCAGTACAACTCAAAGTACCCGAACGCAACGCCGTCCCACATGCCGATGACGGGAAAGCTGTGCCGAGCTTTGAGCGCTTTCTGCAGGTTCTCAGCCGCGTACTTCCCCCAGAAGGCCGAGACCCGAGGATTCGAGTACCACTTTTGAAGCAGCTTCACGTCCGACAGGGATTTTTGGTCTGTTAGCGTAGACGCCTTCGGCCCCACGGGGCCCATGTATGGTACGGGGTTCGAGGCGAGAGACGCAACGCGGAATGAGAGGTACTGCCCTACAGATGGTATAAATCTGGTGTAGAACACCTCGCCCATTCGTGGTGGCTTGGGCCGGACAGGATGGCGGATGTTGTTGGTAAAGGTGTATTGCAGAGGCGCAGGCGGGTAATACGTCGGAAGATGAGATGTGCTGAAATAGGGCCCGATCGGAAAAGAGGGCACGCTCGTCAGTGCCAGTGGCGGGACTGATCCTGGGATCTCGAGAAGGTCCGGGTGCGAGAACGGAGAGCTCAGTCCCACCTCGCTGATCGATGGTGAGCCGGGACGACTGTTCGTTGGCGATCCAGGATGCGATCCATAGCTCTTGACGTTGGGCTGAAGGCTGAACAAGAACAGCCGACCGGGGATCTGCCAAAACATCTTTTGGGAGACAAACATATCGTCCCATCCTTCGCCGCCATCATCAACTGCCGTCCCCACTGACGAGTCCAGGCTCGCAATCAGGCCCATGCGTTCCAGCTTGGGTAGCAGGTTCCTCCCACGAAGGAGCCCATCCCTCTTTATGCAGACCCTCCACTCGCCTATCGGCCGCCCGGCATGTGGCGTGTTCTTGGAGGCATCGGTCGTCAGGGTGGTTGCTGGCGCGGGTTGGTGGAAGTACCAGTACAGTGTCGCCCAAAGCATCATGGCCATCTGGCGGGTAGGGCTCGCTGCCGGCTTGAAGTCGCTGCTGGATGGATTGGAGAAGGACGAGATGAACAGGCAGTCTTGGTGGAGGGTTGGTTTCGTAAACGAATGGAGATGTGGTTGCATCTTGACTTTTGTATCGCTGCATGTTTCAGCATCTTGGCTTTGCCCAGAGCTGGGATTGCCCTCCTCTTCGCTATCCTGGGTGTGGATGACGATTGTCCAGCCGACTGGGAACGCATTGTGGTGGGTGTTAAGATCGTTTGGCTTGAAGAACAGGCCGGCGAAGACGGGCGTGACCGTGACTGACTGCCCATCGGGCAAGTAGACGATTTGAGGAGCCATTGAGGGGTTTCGGTTTGGATATGGTTCCGCGGGAGTGACAAGGTGGGCAGAGAGCACGCCGTGCCGGCCGCAAGCGAGGGCTTATCGAGGGCTATCGCGACGTTAAATGGATGTAGGTGACGGCTGTGCCTTTTTCAAGTTTTCCTTGTACCTTGATTCAGCGTCCATTCCTTGCCGAGAGGACATGCGATTGTCGCGTGGCCTCACTTGCCGGTTGCCTTCATGGCTGGCTGTGGGGTGTGGAGGGGCAATGGAGGGGCAGAAGCTCCCGTGTCGTCGTTCGTCATGCGGCATGGCCAAAGCTCCCTTCCCGAGACCTCGCTGATCACCCCACCCCAGACTGACGCCACTCTTGCATATCTCCGTTGACAGCCGGTTCGCACTGCCTGATTGCGACCGTTCTATCTTGCGATTCGGGTCGTATCATGGAAACTTCTATTCATCTTCTTGATGTTCGTTTGCTTTACACCTACACAGGGGCAACGGGCAGTTCGGTCGCCGTCTTGAAAGCACTGGCGTCCAACCGACCCCTGCACCTTGACCATTAATCCTTGTCTTTACGTTGGTTTCCCTCGCTCTTCTTCTCCTCGGTCAAGCTTTCGTCCTCCTCCTTTTCTGATGACCGCCTCTTGTCCTTGCGTTTTGTCTTCTCCTCATCCAAGACTTCCTTTACCTCCTCGCCGACATCTTTCGCTTCGTCCCAATCAACGTCGTACTCTAGCGCAATCGCCTTGATTTCGCTCCGCAGCGCGTTCGCTTCTCCAACCAATTGCTCCCATCTCTGGATGTCGAACCCCCGAGCTTCGTACAGGGCATTCTGCCGTCGCGATACCGTCACATTCATGGCCGCTTTGTACGAAAGGTCCCTGCTGATGTACAGAAACCACAGATACCCGCCCATTATCGTCGACAACCCCGCGAGATACGTGACCGGTTCGACGAGGTCCCATCCCGCGTCCGTGTGGAACGAACAATAGTACACGACTCCCCACCATGCAGTTAGCAGGCCAAACCCCCCTTTGGCCAAACGATGGGCAGCCCTGTGTGCTAGAAGGTCGCACTCGCGCTTGATTTGCGACAGGCGGTCGAGCTCAAAGCTCATGCGGCGCAGGCGCGCGCGCATGTAGTGCGTCCGGTCGTTGAAAGAGGGTACACTAACGCGCATCTCGAAGTTATATCCCTCGACCTCGATGGCGAACTCTCTCCCGCGCGCCGCATCTCGTATAAAGTCCCCCATCTCAGTGCTGCTGCTCCAGCGGACCCAGTTCTTCTCCGAGCTCTTCCGTTCCGGGCCTTCGTGACCGAGCCCCGAGTACGATGCCACATGCGTCCGGCTGCTCGCTTGTTGTTTGTCCCTTTTCCGTGCCTCGGACTTCGATATCGGTTTGTTGTCATGCTGGTCGGTGTCTTCGGCGCGAAAATACACATTGGGTATTTTTTCTTTCCCATCTTCCAGTACTGGGGGGATCTCAGCTTGTACTAAACGTTCGACGTATGATAGCGGTTGTTGGGGGTGGATGAGCAGCGCCAGGGGTTGTATCTCGTCGTTGGCAGAGATGGAGCGACCGTAGTCGTGGCTGTTGTTGTCTTTGTCCTTCTCAACACTCATAGGCAGGGGAAGAACCAGCTTTAGGAGTCGAGTAGGCGTTGTTAGCAGCTTTCCTGCCTTGTCGTAAGCTATATGCCAAAGCTAATATCTCGGGCGGCCACTCTTGACACTTACCCTGTCTTGAAGGCTCCTTCTCTTCGCCGGCTTTAGTCACTGCGGGCTTGTCTGCATCCTCGCGATGCCAGGGCCTCTGTACTTGATGCTGTCGAACCCTGACTTCCTGCTCCTGTTCATCCAGGCCTTTTTGGTTCAGCGCCTTGGCAGCCCTTTCGTATTTGTCTTGTGGGCGTGCTTGAGACGTGGACAGGAGTCTGGTGATATGCGATGGCGCCCGTGACGGGCAACAGACCGGAACCAGAAATGATGTAGGGCATCGCAGCGGACCGCCGTTGACACGGCCGTGAAGGCGCCGCAGGACGAAACTCATTGCGATTCTGCTTGCATGCTGTAGCGCTTGGAGGAGGTTTGGGCGTCGAAGTCAAAGTCGATCGACGGTGAATGGCAGCGTTCCAGGCCTTTGGGAGCTGTACTTCAAACTGTCGTGACGTCACTTTGTGCCTGACCCACTGCAACTCAATTCGGAAGCGAGCAGGGAGCTCCCAGCGTGCTGGCCGCAAGCCAAACGCCGATAAGCTTCGTCGGAGCCCACTTCAATCCCCCAAGCACCCGCACGTCCACCAACAGGTTGACTGCGCATTCATCCAAACTAAGCCCCCCTCTGCTAGACTGTAGCACCTCGGACAAATGCACCACAGCAAACCGAAACTCGAGATTGGTGGCGGAACATGCCGCATTCAGAAGCAGGCAGGGTGGGTGAGGGCCTGGCCGGTCCAAGCGTCCAATCACCCCACGATGTGATGGACCATCGCGTCAAAGCAGCTGTCAGCGCTCGCGATAAGGAATCGAAGCTCCATGCATCCCGCCCGCCACTTCTGGCCCAGAGGGCTAGGGTCAACCCAATGCCTCGGTAACAAGTCAACCTCCTGGGTTTCAAGGCGCAGGATGGGAGGCCGAAACTAAACGCGAGACGTACCTTTGATCATGGACAATGCTTCAGTATCAAGCCATTCGAGCCCGGATGCGGCGTCGATAAACACACAGGCTCGAAAGGCTCCCCGCGCCGACCGGCCCTGCGATATTTGCCGAAAGCGCAAGTCAAGGTGCGCCAAGGAGCCAGACCAAGAGAGATGCGTTCTCTGCACTTTCCACAACCGCGAATGCACCTACAACGATGCGCCCCAGCCGCGACGAAAGAGGACCGACGCCCCTGACGACGGCGCGGCGAGTGTAGATGGCATTGCCGAGAGTGAGGCAAGGTCAGGATTGCCTGCCTAAATCCTGTTTCTCTGACTGACAGACTGAGCTTGCAGGCCGCCTCGAAAGAAGACCAGGGGAACCCAAACAGACGACGGGGGGATCGCCCTCGACCCCACAACCCTATCCTCCACCCGTTCTCTCCTCGATCGCACGCTTGGACTGCACCGTACGACCCATTTCAAGTATATCGGGCCCAGCTCCCTGCACGAAGAACGGCTGCTTGACCTCATACACCGGTTTTACGAGTCTGGAAATGGGGAGGACGGGTGCAAGTTTCGCCGTGTTGCCGACTCCACGACGTTCCTCTCCAAGTCCGACCGGTACACTCTCTTCAGCGCCGACGTAGACGGAGACCTCGATGCGATCGAACATGCTGTACGCCCCCATGGGCCTGGCCTGGTAAACCTGTACTTCCGCACAGTCCACCCCAGTTATCCGATATTACACAAAGGCGTCTTTCTCGAAAAGTATGCCCGCAGCTACAGGGAATTCTCACCACCTCTGCTGGCGGCAGTCTACCTGCTGGCCATGGACTGGTGGGAATACGACCGGGAGCTCTCATCACACAAGAAGCCAGATGCCGAGTCATTACTGCGTACGGCCATGAAAGCCTTGACTGGAGTAATCCATCGTCCAAAGCTGTCATCCGTCCAGGCGGGGCTCCTGCTTCTTCAGCGGTCAGGAGGGGATTCCTGGGTCCTCACCTCCCAGGTGGTCGCCATCGGCGAAGAACTAGGACTGCACCTCGATTGTACCACATGGAACATTCCGGAGTGGGAGAAAGGGCTGCGGCGCCGGCTTGCCTGGGCCATCTTCATGCAGGATAAATGGGGCGCACTGATCCATGGCCGGCCGTCGCATGTTGTCGCCTCGAACTGGCAAATGCCGCGAGTCTCGCTTGCTGATTTCCCCGAGTCATCGGCTGATGAAGATGACAAGGAGGGGAGCACTGAAGTTGAAAAGGGACGACTGCTCTTCATACACCTTACCAAGCTTACGCAGATCATGGCCCAGGCGCTTGACCTCCTATACAGTCCTGATCAGACAAGGATACAAGAGGTGGTCGCGACAAGCGGAGTTCAGGGACTGTTAGAGCTTGTAAAGCCGATGGCCGTCAACCTGAAAGAGTGGGCCAACGATATGCCCCAGGACCTGCGAATGGACGATGTCAAGACCCGAAAGCTGTGCTCAAACGGGTACCTACACCTATCATACTTCGTGACGGAGATCATTATCCACCGCCACATCATACGCAGTCTAACGCCGGAAACACCACACCAACTGCGTGAGCTGTGTCGTGGGGCTGGCAAGGCCCGGCTGGAGCGAGCAATCAACTTCGTTGATGCGTTGCGTCCTGAACATCTCCAGGCTTTTTGGTGGTTTGCCTCGCCCAAATCGCTCGCCTTCATCCGCACGTACGGTGGGCTGCTCTGGGCAACAAGCTCAACGGATGCAGAGGCTGAGTTTTATCGACGCAAACTCGAGGATTTCCGTTGGAGCCTGAAGGTTCGAGCCAAAGGAGTGAGCTTCGTGGCTGCCGCGCTGCAGGAGATGGACGAGAGCCTTCAAGACATCGATATGACGCAATCCCCTGTAGGACGCGCAGGCCATGGCATGGGCTTTCCCCATATGAGTTTGTCGGCAGCCAGCATTTTGGGCAGCGCCAGTGATGCAGAAACGCAGACTCCAGCTCAGGAGATGGCGCTCCATACGATATATCACGGCCACCAATTTGACTCTGTTGACGCGTCACCAAGCTTCAACGTTTTGGAGATGGATGCTGCATCTTCGCATGAGTACTTGTCTGATATGGATCAGAACTTCTTTTTCTCGGGGTTGGGGCAGTCGTGACGCGGAGTGGCGCGGTGAGTGTTGTCCGCCGACAGAACGTGAGGGTCCCTGCGATCCGGGACGTCTGAGGCGCCTCCTTATTTGTGTTTCACGGTGCTCCCAGTTGGCAGTTCCAGCGCGCCCGAGCTATACGCCGTTGAGAAACTGTGAGGCGTTAGCAAACCGCTTGGGAACTGGGGCGCCCAATGATGTACCATCAACGCACAAAAGGTTAATCCTTCATGGTCCGGAAAAGCGGCGGTTGTTGTGTTAGTCTCCCTATCGGCACCGCTGTCAAAACTTGGATTGCCAGTGATCCTTTTGGGCTTCCTTCGCCGTCGGCCAATGTCGCCTTCGGCGCCAAACTGAGACAGCCACCAAAGCGCGCCCGGCGGCGAATTTGACGCGGGCCGCCGGCCTGGGAACGACCCATCCTGGTGGTGCCAAGACTCACAACACACTGCAGCGACATCATCCATCTCAAGGGTATCCATCGTTGCCGGATATGGAACCAAAAAGAAATTCGTCATTGCCGTCGTATCACACTCAAGATAATTATGTACAGAGAATTTCCGTTGCCCACCTCCAGCATCATGGCCCCGCTCACACGAATGAAGCCTCAATCAGGAAAGCCACGGTGAACTTGGAGTGCCTGAGGATGGCAGGCCACTGGATGGTGGAGAGCGCCTACGTGCTGTCAGTCTTATCCACAGTTTCGCTTTTGGAACGGAGAGACTCACATCATTAGAGGTGTGGATGTACGGCGACGAAGTCCCGATCGGCTCGTCGGCAATGTACGCGGCAGCTGCAGCTCGTTAGCAACCATGGTCCCACCTCACTGCCACGGTGACGATCGGTTATGACTTACGGAATCCGTTGGACCGCGCGCTGCCGTGATCACTGCAGGCATACCCGCACGAGGAGCTGCTCGTCGTGCCGGTATACGCCGTCGCGACGACCCGAGCATAGGCCGTTAGCGATGAGTCGACGTAGTCAGTGTACACAGTGATCCTGCCGCCGGGCGAGTAGCCCGTCATATCCTGGTTCACGAAAGCCAAGACGTTCTTGCCGGTCGACTTGTAGTTGGAGAAGACGCCCGCCGAGCCGAGAAGACCGCCCTCCTCACCGCCGTAGAAGTGGAACTCGAGGGTGTTCTTGGGGGCGTACCTGGCGTTGGCGAGCACACGGAGGGCCTCGAGGATGCAAACGACACCGGAGCCGTTGTCGTCGGCGCCCGGGGCGCGGGCAGTGGCCGAGCCGCCGGTGGAGTCGTAGTGGGCGCCGACGATGACGAGATCGGACGTGGTGCCGGGGATCTTGACGATGATGGAGGGCTGGTTGAAGGAGTGGGTGAAGCGGGAGACGGTGATGGCCGGGTTGGCAGCGGCAACCTGGCTAACGGTGTTGAAGAGCCAGGTACTGGCGGCGGTGCCGTTCACGCCCCGGTAGTAGCGGTTGTGGAAGTTGGTCAGGGTGGTGAGCCAAGACTGGGGCTGGGTGTTGGAGACCTGGTTGATGAGGGGGTTGGCGGTGGACTGCTTGGTGGCGCTGGTAGGATAGGTGACGGCCCGCGCAGCAAGGGAGACCTCCTCAGAGTCAGGAGTGGACAGGATGGCGAGCACCGCGGGGTCCTGCGGCGAATTAGCACCAAAGATTGTCTGGGGACGAGCAGGTGGCTTACGGTGATGTCAGTGATGTCGACAAAGTGCTTGTGCTCAAAGGCCATCACGAGCTTCTCCTCTTCGGTGACCCAGATGCCAAGATCCTCAGGGGAGGTCTTGATCAGGCGGAGGCCCGTCGTGTCGACGTCGACAGCGGCGGCTAGCGAAGCCGAGCTGGCCGCCAGAGCGAGGATTGTCGGGAGCTGCATGTCGCCCGAGTCTGGGTCCTGTCTTGTCCAAGAAGCGAAGGATGGGCCGTGATTCGCAAACCACAAAGGAATGCTTGGGCTTCATTAATTAATACTCTTCTCTTCATATGGCGCCACCGCCATGGCGTCGGCTTGGATCGAGCTTGGTAGGTAGTAGGCTCATTCCAACAAGGGCAGGTAGCCGTCCTCGACGATACCCCCGCCCCAGCTAAGCTCTTCTCATGTGCTTCTAGACGCCATGTTGCTCGGCCGTCTGAGCCCAGAACCAATGGCCCGACGTGTCAACAGCAACCGAACCCCTCTGTAAAATACCCCGAAAGCAACAAAGTCGCGGCCAGAGCACGGGATGTTGCAAGCGAGCCCGTGGAGCGTGCCCGATCAAGAAGCTTGGGGGACGTGTGTGGTGGGTGAGATCTACCTGGATCAGGCAGGTACCGGGTTCCCTCCAGGGCTTATCGCCGGACGCAGGCACGCGATGGAACCCACATGGACGGACGTGCGCACTTATGCGGCGGCCCGTTGCGACCCTTTGATCTCATCGGCTGCCGCAAATGGACTGGTATGAGCGCGAGGCCCGGCAGTCGCCCCCCACATTCGGTAGTGGGTGGATAACTTTGATCATGGGGGAATTTTCTCAGGGGGCGCGGCGATGCGGTATTGGATGCCGTGGAAGTGCGCTGCCGAGGCAGATTACTGGCTGCGGGGTGTGTGCTGTGCCGCCAACTATCGTTTGAGCAAGTGCGCGGACGGTACCCCACGGGATTAGCCAATCTCCCAGAGTGCCAATCGATATATCTTGTAATGGTGATATCTTTGTAGTGGCCGGTCTCGATCGTCTTATCGATCTGAGGGAGGTATCAGCTCATCGACGATTCTTATTTGTAAAGGGCACATGCAAGTTGAGATTCCAACACTTACCCCTGGCTGCGGTACTCTTTCGAAACACTAGCTAGAGCTTATCCAATGAGCAGACATCGTGGGCTGCAGGTGTTGCGATGCAACATCACGTGGACCAGGAGCTGTCCAAGCAAACGAGACAGGCACAACCTCCTCTTCCGGAAGCCAAGAGAGCCGCACATTGTCATCCTTCAGCCTTATGGGCTTACCGTCACAATCGTATACCCTACCCTTGAGTACTGCGTTGCCGAGATGCGCCTGATCAACACGGCGACGCTGACGTTGGAGACGTTCACATCATCGACCCCGCCCTATGCCATCCTCTCGCATACTTGGCAGGACGATGAGGTCTCCATGGCCGACATGTCGGCCATCCACCAAAGCGATAATGTTAAATTTGCCAAGATAAGAGGAATGTGTGCCGAAGCGAGCCGGATAGGTCTCGGATACGCTTGGGTTGATACCTGCTGCATCGATAAGTCGAGCAGTGCCGAGCTCAGCGAGGCCATCAACTCCATGTTTGAGTGGTACAGAGCCGCCGACATCTGTTTTTGTCTCTTGTCTGATTTTCAGCCCGGCGCCTCTTTGGATCAAGACCTCGAAAAATGTCGTTGGTTCACTAGGGGGTGGACCCTACAGGAACTCATCGCTCCGGATATCCTGGTCTTCTTCGATAGCTCATGGACTGCTCGTGGCAGTATACGCGTCCGGAAATCGCACGCTGATTGGCCGTCGCAGTATTGCGAAGACGCATACGAGACGGATCTGTCGGGACAGATCTCGGACATCACAGGGATCCCCCTAAGCGTTCTCAGTGCTGTGAGCACCCTGCAGTCAACGCCGGCGGTCGAAATCATGTCCTGGGCGTCCATGAGAATCACAACAAGGATTGAGGACCACGCATATTCTCTGCTCGGCCTTTTGGATGTCAACTTGCCGCTGTTGTACGGAGAGCGGTCAAAGGCGTTCACACGTCTCCAGGAGGAAGTGCTCAGGAGGCGAGGCGATCTGAGTCTGTTGGCATGGGCTCCCCCCGTCGATTCGGAATCAGCAAATGCATATTTCGGCATTCTGGCGCCTTCGCCCAAGGAGTTCGCGTGGTGTCGGGGCCACCAAGTCTCTCAGCCAGCTCGCCACAATACCGAAGTGAGCGTCACGCATCGGGGGCTCCGTCTCTCCAGCAAACTGATCCTGAGCGAAGTCAGTCCAAACTCGTTTCTGTATTTCTTTGACCTCGATATGACGGTCCGCGCTCACAAGGTTATCGCTCGCATGTCGTTTGACGAGATTCATGACAATCTCTTTGGGCGGAGAAAGAGCTTTGGCATCCTGCCCAAGGTGCCGACGAGACAGCTCATCGGCATTCATCTTCGCAAGTATGGCCCCTCCGTCTTCTACCGAGACGGCCATGGGTCGTCGTCTCTCACGATTGAGAGCTCTGCGACCAGAGAGCTGCCGAGGGCCACCAAGACAACCTTTTACATCTCCTCTGCGTCCACAATCAACGAAGTTGCCCGAGATCATCCCTTCGCCGATCGTATCCTGCAGTCGGCGCACTTTCTGGACCATTCGACGGGACATCATATCAGCAGAGACATGGCCCGTCATCTCCACGAGAGCTGCCGACGCTCCGGCTTCCGTGTCCCAGGGGACCCTCGAAAGGTGATCCTTGACCACGTTGTCCATGGTGATCTGTGGGACTGGGCCGAAGAGAGCTTCATTCCGTCCGTGAGCGACAACCCGGGTTGGGACGCGGTTGTCTTCTATCCGGCCGTCAGTACCGGCCATGTCTCGACAGACGGAATAGTCCTTCTCGTATACAGCTTCAGCGATCTCGAGCAATTCCCGCCTCGGGTCTTGCTGCTTGACAAATCCGACGGGGAGGTCTCCAGGTTGTTGAACAATGCGGCGAAAATCAAAATGAACGACCTGATGCGCGACTTTCCCGGGATTCGGAACAAAATTTACAACGCTTCAGGAGTCAGAGTCCGGTATCTCACCAAGTTGGAGCGACATCAGGACCCACCTGAGGGATCGCAAAACTGGCATACGTGGGATGCCGACTGGCAGAGATCGGGGCCCGACGTGTTCGTCAGCAGGTTCTTGAAGTTGGCGACGAAGAATTGGGATATTGAGGCAGAGATACACAGGATGCAAGCGGCTGAAATGGAACCTCCACCGCCGTGGAAGCACGTTCCGGGACCAAGGGCATGCTTGCGGTTTTCGAAAGTTGTGAGGCGGGAGGTCAGGGTTCCGCCACCTGCGGAGCAGCCGTCCAATACTGAGGTCAACCAGGCTTGAGGAGGAGTGGTTGCAAGGCAAAAAATTTACAATATTTTGGAGAAATGCGTGAAGAATCGGAGGCCAGGAGGGAGTTCTCTGTTTTGCCTAAAGATCTTGGTTTTAGCGAAGAGGGCAGGTACGCGACACTCGTTACTACCATCTGACCGCGGCCGGACCAGCCCCAGTGCGCAGCAAGTTCCAACGAGCGAGATCAGAAGCGGTCTTGATGAACAGGAGTCTCCGCAATGGCGCATTCGATTAAAGTCATGGGACTTCGCGTTCATGGTGTCGCGTCTACCTGGCGCCGCGACAAGGGACCTCTCCGGCAAGGGCTCAATCGGCAACGTCATCCGTCGATGCCCCTCACAGTGCTCGAAAGCTCGGCTTTCATTATCTTTCACCCATTCTTTCAATGATCGCCAGGTGGCAAGCTCGGAATCCCGGCGGGCTAGCTCTGGGCTGAAATCCTTCGGAGAGAAGACGCCGTGCCAGTTGGCTGGGACTGTGAAATGACGTGGCACCAGTAAGCTGGGTACAGGGGAAGGTGAGGAGTCACGAGGCATTGCTTTTTCTCCCCACTCAACTCGATGTCCGGGCAGACTCTGACGTCGCAGCCAGAGACTGGGCGGCGAACGGAGGGAAGCGCAAGGATTTCCTTTCGATGGCATCGACCATGGCTTCTTTCAGGAGCATTGGGCTCCCTGCACGACAGAGACTCCTTCGGGAACGACGCAGACAAGCGACACTCTACGCATTGGAGCTTGAGCCCCAACCTGGGCCGAATCCGGTCGTACTTTCGCGTCACGCATAGCGCAAGCAACGCTCAATTACAAGACAGCCCACACTGCGGGACACAGCGGACGAGCCCTCGTGACAACCCGAAGTTTGCCTCCCAAAGAGCCGAAGTCGAAGACAACCAGTTAGATATCTCAACCCTGCCACGAGAGGAGCACCGCCCTTCGACAGAGACGCTCGACGCTAGCGGCCCCTCAGAGGACAGACATGAGCAACTTGAGCCGATAGAACATGCTGCTGCTTTTAGGCGGCTATTCAGGCGCACACTGTCTAATATTGACAAAGAATACACGGCCGTGGTGGAACGGTATGGAGAGTACGGCTTCGTGAGCGCCCCCCATTTGTTGTCGCGTCCTCGGTCTCGGCTTCTCAGGTTGTTGGCTAATTAATATGAGCAGAAAGCTGAAGAGATCACTGCCACAATGCGAACGCATATACCCACCGTTAAAACTCTGCTCGAATACTCTCCCCGAATGGCCTTCGACTTGGTCATGGACATTGGCGAGCACTGCTATGGGGACCTTTGCTTCGAGGAGCTATGGTCTGACCATCGCGTCTCGGGAGCTGCCATCCACGACTATTGCCTTGATAGGCCAAGAGATGAAACCGAGAGCCTGTTTGAGGAGCCAGACCACCTAATGGTCAACATTGTCGATGCTAGGGCAGATGCCGAACCGCCGTCCTCTAAGCCGTTTCGACTCTGTCCGTCCAGAGGTCCTGCTGCGACCGTCCGGGAAGAACTCGAGGTGTCCAATCAAATCAATAAGAAGAGATACCTTGAGCTTCACCGAATGCGACGGCATGACTTTCTCGAGATGGTCCAGGTTCGGAGGAGACGGCGTCAAAATCGCTGGATCGCGGACTGGGTCGGCAATGCCCTCAACGATCTCGTCGAGACCGGATCACGGATAGAGCAGCGTCACGAGAAACTGGGCAAGCTGTACTTTTCGCAAACCATTGCGAAGCTGTGTCACCTCAAAGAACTCGATCTCAGAGACCTTTATCGATGAGTGCGCCAGTCTCCAGCTTGCTGCGAGTCGGGGGCTGATGTCGACATCAATGCAGGCGAAACTTCATTGACACCCGTCGGCCCTCGAAGCTGCGAGGGGACTGTCGTCGGTATTTGACCTGCAAGTGCGGCGTCATCTGGAATCCATCACCTCGTGTGGGGAGAAGCGACACCCAACTGCACGAAGTCTGCCCAGCTGCTGTGTCTCCGGCATCTTCGTCGGCGACTGAGATACTGGTGATTGACAGGTTGACGGGGTGAGCAGGCCGACATCCACCTTCAGCCTTTGGGGCCAGACTTGTCGCAGCATGAACTCACCCCAAAGCAAGCGCAACGGGTTGGATGGATCTGCTGACTCATCCCAGCACAGCCAGTGGAGTCGTTTTTTTTCATGCCCAATTGCCCCGTTTTCGCACAACCTCGCAGGCGACATTCGGTATACAAACACAACTGCACCATGAAAGAATCGGATCAAACCCGCTTTGACAAGCTGGTGAACTGGGCCCAGAGTCATGGCGCGCGACTGCACCCCTCGCTCGAAGTGTACCATGACGATGTCACCAAATTCTCGTTGCGAGTCAAGGAATCAGCAACTTCCCTCGACACGGGCTTCATCGCCGTCACGTGCCCGCTTTCCATCACCCTTTCATATCTCAATGTCCTGATTGACGGGCCCTTCGTTTCATCCTCGTCTGCCTCAGAGACGCCCACCTTCCCCGTCCGATTCATGGCCTCGCTTCCCCCACACGTCATCGGCCGTTTCTTCTTGATTCACGAGTATCTGAAGGGGAGCAATTCCTTCTGGCATCCGTATATCGCCACGCTTCCTCGGCCTGAGCAGCTTGGATCATGGGCTCTCCCTGCGTTTTGGCCTAAAGAGGACGTCGACTTTCTGGAGGCTACGAACGCCGCAGTCGCCGTCGAGGAAATCAAATCCAACGTCAAGAGAGAGTTCAAGCAGGCAAGAAAAGTCCTAAAAGAAGAGGGGTTTCCAGACTGGCAAGACTACAGCCGTGTTTTGTACAACTGGGCCTTTTGCATCTTCACGAGCAGAAGCTTCCGACCTTCACTCATCACCTCGCCATCCTCGAGAGAGCAGATCTCAGAGACTCTGCCCGAGAGGTGCGTGGTCGATGACTTCTCCGTCCTGCAGCCTCTCTTTGATATTCCCAATCATTCCATTACGGCCAAGTACTCCTGGGACCTCACTTCCGATCCAACCAGCTGTCAACTCATTTGTCAGGATGCCTACCAACCTGGCGATCAGGTGTACAACAACTACGGCATGAAGACGAACAGCGAGCTCCTTCTCGGGTATGGCTTCCTCCTGCCTGAGACAGAGCAGCTCCACAACGACTACGTCCATGTCAGAAAGAGGCAAGAGGATTCCAGCACCGACAAGCCCAAGGACTTCTTGATCTCTTTGCGGCCCTTCGACCACCCGGGCTCGCTAGCTGGCAGAGCCAGACCTGGTGGCCTCAGCTCTCGGCTGCAATCGCTTCGCCAGTTCTCCCATTTCGAGCCTGCATTGGTCGATGATCTTGCCTCTTCGCTATCGACAGCAGAAGAGGAGCAAGCAATCGACCAGCCGAGCTCGGATGGGGACATCTTCCCCAGAAACCCCTTGCTTGAGGGGCTTGTCGGACGCATAAAGGCTGCCCTGACTGCAAAACTGCAAAGCGACCTCCAGAAACTCAAGGAAGTTGACATCGCAGAGAGCGAGGATGGCATTTTCGCTGTCAATCACAATCAACAACTCGCACTGGAATACCGAGGACAATGTGGAAAGGTGATTTCCGCCGCATTGGAGGCGTTAGGCAATTGAGCTCTTTGTCAACGGCCCCCAAGCCACGCGTTTGCTGCTTACCCCATTTCTCGCCAAGACTTTAGAGTGAGACATCACAAAACATTTGCGCCTCATATTGCTTCTTGTCTCAGCCAGTCACTGGACTATTCCGACTCGTCAATCGCTGAGTCCTGTTTGTAGCCAGACACAGCACCGCCGCCAGCCTTCATGTAGGCCCTTGCAAGTGACTGAGGGGCTGTTGCTATATATTGCTAGTGCACACCTCATCGGCACTCTCCCAAGAGCTCCCCTCACCTCTCCCCTGAACGCCACTCCGGCCCCCAGTCTCTCCGTCTTACTCCCAGCTCTCCGCATCACCATGTCATCGGAGCGCACCCCAGCTGAAATCCTCTTCGACGAGGTCAGCACCGCCTACGAAGAGGCCTTTGCGGACTGCCAGCCCATCTACCCCGCCATCCAATGGGTTCTATCCGAGCTAGAATCCGCCAGTATCAAGCCGGCCAAAACCGTTGACATCGGCTGCGGCACCGGCCGTCCCATCTGCAGCTCACTCGCCGAAGCCGGGCATGACGTCCTAGGCACCGACCTCTCAGGGGCCATGATCGAAGAAGCGCGAAAGCGTGTCCCTCTACCCAACGCGACCTTTCAGAAGATCGACACACGCGACTTCGACCCACCCTCCGACTCGTTCGACGTCGTGACGTTGACTTTCAGCATCATCGCCGGCGTCACGCAGGATGATATTCGCCAGACTATTGCCAAGTTGTATCGCATCCTCAAGTCGGGCGGCTTGCTTGTATTTTCGACGGTGCCTGTGGAAGGAAACAATGTGGATATTGTGTGGATGGGACGGCCGGTGACGGTGTCAGGTCTTAGTCCGACGGAAAATCTGGAGGAGCTCAAGAAGGTCGGGTTTGAAATTGTCAAGTCGGAGGAGACCGTGTACAAGCCGGCCAAGGCGTCTAGTATTGGGCTGTGCAAGGAGGAGGAGGTGTGGGAGGAGCCTCATCTTTGGGTGTATGCGAAGAAGCCGCTGGCTTGATCTGGTCTACGAGGTGTTTGGGGATGAATCCTAGATAAGCAGTTTGATGTGACAATGAAACCCATTACGGAGTTCGACCAAAATACAGAGTCGTATTTTCAACAGCACCTGATGAATATGCACCATTCTCCCCCTTATGTACACTATATACAAGGCAGCCAGTCCACCAGACCGTGTCAATACACTGCAGGCATAACACGATTCCGGGAAGCCTCACCGCCGATCAGCAGTTATACGGCCCCGTCTTCTTCGTCCAGTTACCCGGCTTATACATCCCCTCGGGCGTATCACCAAGGCACTCAGCTACACCCTGTCAGCACAACATCCTAAACTTTTACCCCACACCGAAGCAGCACTTACCAACAGTAACCAACTTCAAATTATTCGTCTTGGCCCAGTTAATCAACCACGGCGTCAACGTATTCACCGTCCCCGCATACGTCTCGTGCATCAACGGGATATGTCCATTCCCGCTCGTGCCCGCCCGCTGGAACACCTGCTGACTCTGCTGCGGGCTCTGGTTGTTCCAATCGCCCGAATCCACATCATTCGTAATCACCTTGTAGTTAAGCTCCTTCAAGACGGGCAGAACCTGCCCGCTGGTCTCCAGGTACGGGGGACGCATGTACGCGGGCTTGATGCCGATCATGTTGACGAGGGCGTCCTCGACGCGGGTCATTTCCGTGCGGACGTTGGCGGCCGACATGGAACCCATGTGGCCGTGGGTCCACGAGTGGGAGGCGACTTGGTGGCCGGATTTGAAGGCCTTTTCGACGGCGGATTGCTGGCGGTAGATACAACCGTAGAGGGTGCCGGTCCAGAAGAAGGTGCCCTTGGCGCCGGCCTTGTCGAGGATGTCGACGAGGGTCGAGGTGTAGGTGTACGGCCCGTCGTCGTAGGCGAGGGCGAGCATGCCGGGCGCGGTGCAGCGCGTGATGACGATGCCGGGGTTGGGAGCGCGGCGCATGATTTCGATGGGGTTGGGGGCGGGGAGGGCCGAGGACCCCGCGATGAGGAGGGTCAAGCCCGCGGCGAGGGTGGTGGTGGTGAGCATTGTTGCTGTTGTCGTCGTCGACGCCGTGGACGGTGGTGAGATTATCCAAGGATCACTGAAAGGTAGACAAAAAGGTGAGGGACGTGCCGAGGATGGCTAATAAGGGGTTGCCAGGAATACTCTTATAGAGTCCCAGGCTAAGCTCCGACCTGTGCGCCCATCGCGTCCATCCGGCCGGAATAAAAATTGGAGACGAGAAAAAGATTGGTTACCCACGCCTGACCCCATGTTGACGGGAAGTGGGAGAGATTCGTCGGCGCTGGAGTGTTGGGTCGCGGACAAAGGGAGGCCGTGATAGGCGCTGTCCCTATGCGGCGTCAGTCCATATGGGGGGTCAATCTGGGTTCGCGGTGCCAAGATGGCAACATGGGGAAAGTTGGAGCTCCGGATGTTGAGGGGTAATAGGGCATAAACAAGACGAGCGGTACACGGCAAGCGCTCCGTGGGAAATTTAGATTGCATACCCGGGTCGACGCCATTTTAACCGGCTTGGTTCTGGGGAAGCTTTAGCTGTTGCATACCAAGAAAATGCATGTCCGCGAACACATAGAGACCAATGGGAGGGATCTGTATCCGACGAGTGTTGCACTGACAACAAACGGGCACGCATGGATCACTTGCTAGCCATGAAATGCAAAATCATATTCCAAAAAGCTTCTTTTGGTCAAGTGCTGGGCACAGGTCATGCATCATCGCCGACTCTCAGCCTGACGTGGGAGCCACTGTCTTGGTGAGGTTCGAGATGCGTCTTCACAACATCAACGATGGTCTGCACGATCTGCTGCTCCCTTGCCGTTCGATCGGCTTCCTTCAAGTCATCGGCCAGAAGCTTGGGTATCATGCCCAGACTACCGGGCTTGCCAAAGCCTTCAGCAGTAGCTCGCGTCTCCAGCTCCGGCCCGAATGTCTCGACCATGGCCTTCAACAGCGTGATAGACTCGTCATAGAGCTGGAAGTAGTTGAGGGTGAGAATGCCCTTAACCTGCGAAGTCACCGTGTCGTCTAGCAGCTTCAGCATCTCGACAGGTCACAGCTGCCAGAGTGTTGCCTTTCGTCGCAGCTCCTTTTCTCTCACCACCCACCTTCTCTGCAACGTACTTGACGAGGTCGGTCGAGGCGGCAGCCGCACCGGACACCCCACTAGAGTCATCCTCATCCGTTGCGATCAATCCAGAGGTGAGCTGCCGACTGTTTGCCATCTCACAGGCATCCTATCTCATCCGCAAGCGATACTTGGTTATCTCGATGTATTCCATGAAGTTGTCGTCGTTGTCGATGGCATATCTCTTGAATAGGCTCTGACGGATGTCAATGACGTGGTTGAAAGTCAGGCGGCCGGACAAACGCTCAGGTGTTGTGGTTAGGAGCTGGAAATTGCTCGAGGTTTGGCTGAAATAGGCGCGGATCACTTGCTGGAAGTCCTTGAGGACCATCTGTGCGCTCTCCCCCATCAAGCCAAGGCCAAAGATGCTGTCTAGTCGGTGGGTATCCTGGTATTGGCGCATCGTCTCCCAATCTGAGACGCCAGAATCCGCTGCCGCGGCTGCTTGGTACAAATATGCGGCGGCGGCGACCTCTGGAGTGAGCATGGTGAACAGATGGCCCATTTGGCTTTCCGCGAGTTTGGCTCGGAAATCCAATAATCCGGCCCACACCGGTTCGTTCTGGAGGATATCGAACGGTATTGGTTCCTCGTCGATTCCAACACTCCGGAATTTTTCCCTCTGGTTTTCCAGCGTGAAGTCCTCCAGCATCAAGTACGTGACCTCATCGGGGCGCGCAGCCCACGAGCGCTTCAGACTGTGGGCATTGAACATTTTGCCAGCATTTTGCGAGTCGAGCGTTTCTCGGAGCTTGGTGGCAGTGGCCTGCATCTGCTCGAAGGAGTGGATCGCTTCCTTCTCCATGATGTTTGCGAATGTCGACCCACAGATGAAGAGAAAAGATGGCAGGGGATCTGTAAGTGCGCGTCTCCAGCAGCCGCTGGGTATCCAGAAACAGCTCGGGCTCGGCAGGGAGAACAGGCGGCGCCACGCCACCCTTGTTTCGGGCTTTGTAGTCGCCCATTGCGAAGAACAACTGCGTCGTGACTCCTCAAAGTCATGCCACGAATGCATGTCGTTGGTGCCGTAGACGATTGGGTCCCGCTTGGAAGGCGGGATATGCGGTACCTTTCCCGGCGGAATTCCCTTGAGCATCCAGTTGATGGTGGCCCAAGAGCCAAACGCAAGCCAGTCGGCTTCGTCTCTCCAGATGCGCTCGTCGGATTCCTGTTTGGAGAGGCCGTCGTAGGAGTCGTAGTCGATGTGTTCGAGCCCAAAGTCGAAGAAGAGGGTGCTCAGTATGAAGTCATAGTCGGCCATTCCTCGTTGTGCGCGCGGGAGCTGCTGGATGAGGTCGATCTCCAGCGCATGGAAGAGCTCAAAGGCGGCATTGTTGACGACGGACAGCGTGTAGAGAGATACTGACCAGTCATACCAGTAGTCGCACCATATCTCCATATATATATATATATATATATATGACGTAATTCCGGATGGTGTTGAAGTCCACAAAGTAGCAGTACAGCATCATGTAGTAGTCGAGTTCGCCGTCCGAGTCGTAGCTATCCACGGCGGACATGCTGAAGTCAACGCGATCAATCCACGAGCCGTCGTCCGCAGCCTTTTCCGCAGCCCGTGCAGCCTGGTTTTCGCTCTTCTTGGCTTTGTGCGGTTTTCTTTGCTCCCTTCCTCTTTCCGCCTTTGCTGTCGGCGGCCGTTGCTACGTTTGGATGCGCTCTCACGCTCCTCGGCAGATGCGCTGGCGTCGTCGCCGTCAGCAGCGTCGGGACCCGTCTGGACTTCAAGGAACGCAAACATGTTGCTGAGATCGAACACGTCGATTCGGGGGTTCTGTCCTTGGGCCTTCTTGGGTTCTCGATTGGGCGCTCTCGCGACCAAACCCTCCAGCTTCGCCAGAACTCGCCCGAGGACGCCAATGATGTGGGCGTGGTTCGCATTTCTCTGTTTGACCTTGTCATCGTCCGAATCTTTCGTGCGCTACTAAAGAACTTGAAGCTCTTCTTTCACAGGCCGACAACGTCGCGCAGGATATGGAGAGCTGCATCGGGAATCTCGTCGGGGGTTGCGTTGTCGGCAACGCGCCGGGCCAGGACCTCGAGCTGTGACCAATGGACCGACTTTCCTTCACTGGGATCGAGGGTGACTGTACGGGTTTCGCTTTGGCTTTCTTCCGTCGTTGTGACTGCGGCTGCCGTGTGTCCTCGCCGGGAGTTGTGGGCTGCTGACTGGATTTCTCCGGCCCTAGTTTTGCTGCCGTTTTCTTCAACTAGCTCGTAAATTGCGCCTGGCCGAGCTTGCAGCGGCGTCAGGTGCCAGTGCCTTGCGTGGGGGCTCCTCGTGAATCCATGATTGTCCCTGGAGAGACATTGAGCAAAACGACAATGCAGAGAACCAGCGCGCGATACCTTCAAAGTTTGCCCTTGATCCCACACCGCCACCGTCCTGTCTGCGCTGGCCCCTGAAGACGCGCTAAAGAAAAGCGTTGTGGGGTTGCGGTCAGCCAACAGTTGCGCCACGCCTGACCGCCACAGCGACATAACTGCGAGGGCCAACCCCGCTGTCTGGCGGATAATGACACGGGAAGATTGGTTCCCCAAGCCAAATGCTTCAGGGGCGAAGTAAACAAATTACACAGTAATAACCATCTTTGTGTGAGCTCGTGGCCCAGGTGTAGGCCAGCTTTGCTGAGAGGTGCATCTGGGGGGGCCCAGACTCGTCGACCGCCATGTTCCGGCACATCCCTCATATCCGCCAGGTAGGCCACTTCGCACTGCTTGCACCAGAAGATGGAAGTCAATCGTTTCATCACCTGAAGCCCGTCTTTTCGAGGACGCAAAAGAGTTAGAGAGAATTCAGTTGCTGACACCCGTTGCGCTAGGTGCTATGTCCGAGACGTTAAGTCCGAGGCCAAAATCTCACCACTTCGTCATATTCAACGTCGAGCGTCTCCCCGATCCACCTGCCTCCAAGTCGACCTCTTAATTTTTGCAGCTACTGGGTACCTCTGCGCAGCTTTTGACGTCCATGTCGCTCCAGCTAGCAAGAAAACTCTCATACCCTACATCGTTTTACACGCCGGCCCCAACAGTTCGACTGGCAGCCACCGATGCGTCAGCCCCCACAGCTTCAAAGCTGCGGCAACCATACCACGACGCCATCCGGACCCCCAGACACCACAGGAACAGCCGTCTCTGAAGGCCCTCCGCGTTCGCATATCATTTCGCTTGTTGGATAGCTCGACGTCATCTGTACCTCGGATACATGATCCGGGAACCTTCCCATCCTCGCCAGCCACGAAATATTGAAGTGTTGGACGGACCGCAGCTTTCGCCGACCAGCCAAAATATCCGAAGGGCTGTGCCTGCGAGCTGCTCGGACCAACCGCAGGATATCGCACGATGTCATCACATTTGGTCATATCCGATGGCTCACATATCTGAGAAGTGACAGGAGGAAACCGCAAAGCTTGCCTTACAGGTATCTTCAGTGACATTCCCTTGGCGACTGAACGGTCTTCCAGTCGGGGAATTGGACGGGTACACCGACTACCCATGCGTTTCCCCGAATGGCCGGGCGTCGGCGACCGCCGTGACGACTTCAGGCGTCGGGAATTCCGCCGACCAACGAGACAGTCTGATCGAGATGTCGGTTCGTTCCGTCCCGGGCGCCTTGGGCGACACTCTGGCACGTGGTGGCACGGAGGCCCGAGGGCAAACAGCGTGGCCAGGAATCGTTATCAGGACGTCAACAACGTCTGGGGTGACGGGCATGGGGGGATGCAGGTGCATGCATATGCCACCAGGTCATGTGCTCAGCAGACTCCCACGCCTTGGGTACAGTGCGCAACGAGGTCAAGCACGGGGCAAAGACAGCAGCATCCCGAGTACCTGGGATCGTTTTCGCACACGGATGGGCTTGCCCACCTGCCCGCTCTCATCGCTACCTTCCTGGGCTGCTTTGAGCGGCTGATTCGACAGCAGTGTTTGCTACGTTCGCCCCGTCATGCAGGCTTAGCCCAACTCTCACGCCTCGTGTTTTCCCATGAGACGGCAAACTGGTCGGTTTTCCAGCTTGAACCACCGACGGTTGAGGTTTGGTCCTGACTTGGATTTCTGAAGGGCGAGGCGAGGCAAACACGATGGCAACTAACACACAAAAGCGGATGGGGAAATGACGGTCTAACTCTCCAGACAAACCCTCGCAACGAAACGGTGCGGTCAACCCCACGGGTTCGTCTCCTCTGGAGCGCCTGCTGGCTGGCACGGCCCAAGCAGTCGTCCAGCCCAATCCCACCGCCCACATCGGTTTGTGGGCGGCGCAATGGCACAACAGCCTGCTGTTTCCGACGCAGCACAAACGTGATCGCCGGGAGCAGGCCCTGATAGGGAGAGACGAACGCCCTACGGAGTCAACGGTGGGATACAAGCACTCTGGTCACATAACGGTCGAATGGCTGTGGCCCGGAAGCGCCAGCCCGAAGCGCGGTTCCAGACTGTCGGGTCCGCCAACTTCCACTTTCGTCCCCATGCATCGAGGAAGCGAATGAGGCGCCACCAGTCCAATCCAGGCCGCAGCGGTGGCTAGCTGTGTTGCTTGACAGAGACGGACATCCCCGCAGAAGTCTCGAGTACTTCCACGGTCAAACGCCATCACGACGGGGCCTGTGGGTTGCGTACCCGAAACGGTGTGTTTGCCAGGCCTCTCGAACCCACCTCAGGAACGGTCGTTAGACATCAGTATTTCCTCAGCGAGAGCTCGAAACTTCGCTAGTGCAGCCCCTTTCATCTCCTCATAGATGCTAGGTAACTGCTGACGTTGAGGTCATCGCTCATTCGCAAGGTCTCCCGTCCGCTGATCGTTGGCTGCGCGGACGAAAGCTGAGCCTTCGGGACGCCCACGACCTTCCGCACCAGCAGAGCTCAATCGCTCGATTCCGCCCTCTATCACACCAACCGTTCGGCCCAGGACGAAACCCCCGATTGCATATGCAATCTGTCAAGGGGCGTGCACGCCCGGAGATTGCCCGATCGGTCGGCCACGAACGAACAGCGCCGCACAGTTGCATTTGGACGCATGGAACTTTGTGCGTTGAACTTCGTAGAGGTCGCGACTTGCAAATGGCACATTACCACCGCCGATCAAGGCATCGGACACAACGCTGAAGTTCCAAACTTTGACACTGAGGCCCAGAATTGTCGGTTCCCTTCCGGATTCTTCTTTTTCGAGCCTTCAGCTGCGCAGATAACGGCAAAAGACGCTTCGGCAAGTGCTCAGGTTTCGAGTACGATTCGGGGGCAGAAGCGTCTGCCGCGTCGGTCACATGAGGAATGCGTCATGCGGCCGAAGAGGCTGGTGTCGATGATCTTCAGGGCCCATTCTGCGCAAGGAGCGGAGGTTGGGGTAAACAGGGGCTTGGCCAGAGGCTGCTACTGCAGAAAACGGTCACAGAGACTTCGGCCCCCAACCTCGTGACGGAGCTCCAAGAAACGCCTAGACGGCTCACCAACCGCGGTGTATGCTGCGTTGCCAACTCTGTGATACGAACTTCCAAGTTCATCCAAGCGGAAAGGGGGCTCACGTCGTGCAGATTACACATCATCTTGTTGCGATAGGATTCAGCATCGAATGCGGGATCAAGAGGTGTCCGATTGTTCTGATCCTCCCTACGAGCGCTACCCCGGCTCATTCTGCTGCAGGTATTTGCCCTATTTGACTTCCGTGCCACTGAGCAAATGGAAACTCACATCGGACACGATGGGTTTCCAAGACACTGTCGGAAGGTCTGCCGGTCCGACTTCTCCGAAATCCGGGCCCGGGCCGGACATGCAACGGAAGTATCAAGGCCGTGGCGTTAGCGGATCGGGAGGCAACCCGGGAGGATCGGCCCACCGCGATCGCGTCTTGGCCACAGACGCCCCGGCATAGGCAACCCTTCCGTTCCAGTCCTACTGAGGTATAATTGCTCCGGAGCCTGATACATCTTCCTATAATGCTCCCCCGAATGCGTATTGCTACATCCAACGCATTAACGACGCCCCAGGGCAGCATGGTTACATGGCCACGCGCCTTGCATGTTGGGACCTTGTGTCTTCCACATCTTGACCGCCCACCTCTAGGATGGATCACGCTGACCCTCAATGCCAGTGCTATGCCGGCCAGGGTTCGAGGAGCAGCGTCTCCGCGGCTTCGCAAACGTGTCAAGAAGCATCCCCCCCGAAAATCTTGCCAGTTTTCGGTCGCAGATAGCGCCACAATCCCTCTGTTGGTTGGGGTCCTTGCTAAAAACCCCCCCACGCCTGTGGCCCCCCGCTCTCTGCATTCGAGGTGTAATGCATATGGCACGCCGGCGCGTGCAGACAACAGCGGCGACGATTGGGATGTCACTCATCCACCTCGCTCTCACCGCCTAAATTGCTGCGGGATGAGATGCTTGATGCCCCCAAGCCGTCGACGATAGATGGGTGGGGGGTTGGATTGATACTGGTGTCTCAGGGTGTATCGGATAAGATAAGGTAAAAAAGCAAATGTGAGTCTTTGATTGCGTCAACACCCCACCGCCCGCCGGCCAGCAGAGGGTATCCCCGGAGAACGACAACATCTGTCAGCAAGCACATTTCAGCCACTATACCTCTGAAAGATTTGGTAATGTCTGAGGTGAGACGTGATGTCGTACAGGAGCTGCTGACAGTGCCGACTCCCTCCCTGTACATGCAATATTTATGGCGGCCATGTCGTGTGTGGCTTGTAATGACAGGTGACGGAGATGGTTCCGCGTGTTACACCGCAGCACGAAATGAAGACCGGATCAGGCCATGGAAGTGACCTGAACTCGGACGATGTGTTGGAGTGCGAGGTGAAGACGCAATGAATGCACTGCGCCGCGCCGCTTTATTTCGTGGCGTATCCAGTCTCTTGTGATGTTGGCGACGAAGACAGCTCAGGTATTGCTACCTGGCAGCTTGGACCCAAAGCTCGCATCCCGGGTCCCGGAGTCAGACGAGCGGGCAGCAGGAGAGTGGCGACCAACCCCAACTGGTCAGATGAAACCATAATGATTGGTGATGTCTTTCGGCGGCTCGGCGATGAGAGAAATGATGACCAGCTTCTCCAGGCCCGCAATGTCAGCATCAATTTGCGGCTCGTCCAGTCTCCATCCAACGCTCGTATTTTGAAAATCGCAATGGTTCTGCGGCACACGGGCACAGGCACGGGCTTGGGCTCGGGTTCGGACAAGTTTGAGGGCGTTTGGGGCCGCGGGGCCGGTGGGCGGACCACCCCGCACATGCCCCTCTTTCCCCACAGCGACATCTCCAAAACAGTGGGGTCCGGGGACTGTGGGGTGGGACGCTCACTCGCGCCACCGACGGGCCTCAATTCCACCCGATCACAGTCGAGACCTCAGGGACGCCAGGAAGCAGGACAAGAGCAACGAAAAGCGAATACGCAAGCCACCACGGCGTACCCGACGTCGGCGGACAGCGCTGAGTATGAACAAGAGCAGACGATGGACGACCAGACAGCTCTAAGAGACGCCAAACCCCCCGACCTCGACGTCTGGATAGGATTCACAAGTGCGAGCGGTGCGGCGCCATCCGCGTGCCTGTCAACAAAGTACAGGATACACATGCTCAACTGCACTAGAGACACTTGGGTCGCCGTTTTCCGGAGCGGCAGCACCGTTATCTTGTTTCAACGTCCAAATAGAAGGTCCGAAACAAGATCACAAGCGAAACCAATCCTCCACCATTTCCTAGGTTCGCAATCTAAGGTAATCACCAGTGCCGTGACCACGAGCAGGAGAGCAAATACCGTAGCACGCAGCGACGCGGCACAGGTTTGGTCCAGGCCCAACTGGGGATGGCAGGCGAGCCGCAAAGCCCTAAAGTGGACTTAACAGAGCTGTGTTATACACCGGTGAGTCGGCTCGCTGGTCGCGCGGCCGAAATGGGGGGTTCGATGAGCATGTGGGGTCTTACTGCCAGCCGTGTTAAGGCACGCTGAACCGTCCAGCTTCCCGTAGGCAGTTCACCACGAGGCTGACGGAGCCCCAGCGCAAGGATGGTCGCTGCGCACCATCCTCGCAGGCGTTTCAACCACGCCATCAGAACCAGCGAAAACACTTCTCACAGCCTGTCACCTCGGCCACTGGGCCGAGCCGCCTCCGAACTGGTCGCATCTCCAGCAGTCAAAGCGCTGGAAGTGCCGCGCAGAGGATCCCGCTCGGCCGACTTCAACCAAGTCCTCCTCCAAGACGTTGTCTTATCTCGTGTAACGATGCCGTGTGGAACGAGCGCCAAGCACTGGGAGCGGAACAGCCGCCAAGCAGGACAACAGGAAGCAGGGTGGTAAGACCACGCTGGTTCGATGGTGGCCAGCTTTTGGTTCAGGAGCGCAAGTAATATCTGACGGAAGTGGTGCGTCCTGCTGCAGTCGTACTTTGTGTCACCAGGCAAGACGAACGTAGCGTGCATTCCTAGAAGTCGCCGTGACTGCCGGCATACGATCCCTTCGCTCAACACCGGCGGGCCTTTAAGCTCTAGTCAGCCCTGGGCCGTCGCTGCGGCCGCAGTTCAGGCCTTCTGAACGCGCCAGAAGCGGGAGGATGGATTCCACTTCTGGGTGTCGAGTCAGCCTGTTTGGGTGAGATGCCGCCGGCACATCTTCAAGGGAACCACATGGCACTGGCCTTGGCGGCAACACCTCAACACCACCCCCCCTGGCGTGGAGCATGCTGTCCAACATCGCTTGACGGCGACATTTTAGCCTATGCGAGCAACGTGTTGTGGAGGGTAGGAGTAGAAACATCGAAGAAACCGGTGGGACGTCGCGGCAGGGATAGGTGTGCGAATCTGGGGACGGTTTGCGCAACTGTCTGAGTCCAAGACACGGGTGCCATGTACTGCGCGGTACAGTACAAACTCACCACAGAAGCGACAGGAGTCGAATGGTGCAGTTCAGCCTGTGGCAGGGGTGTGGTGAGTCTCACGACGGACGGGCCGGCACGGTTGAGCTTCTGAATGCTCATGGTGTTGGCAAGCCTATCGGTGCGACGTGAGAGCATGGTACTGAATAACCCGGCGTTGGAACTCCCGAGAAGACGTCCCGATCCCGGGCAAGCGGTCCGAAGAGAAGAGTTTGCAGCCCCCAAGGCGAGCGAATTATTATTAGTCCGATTGCTTGAAAAGAAGCGTTGCACAGGGGACATCAGACGAACCACGGCAGGCGGGCGGGGACGCGTGTCACCGTAGGATCCGCAAACTGTCTGGAATGCACGCATTGAGCGAGCGTCCGGACTCTGAAGCTGCGTTCTGGCAACGCTCCGTCTCAATGCCATGACGACGTTGCAGTCAGCATCTGGGCGTGCTTTGCCAGGACGTGTTCGTCTGCTCGCCTCTATCCGCTGGGGCCCGTGCCAAGGGACCGTTCGAGCGGCGTCATTTGGTCGACGCATCGACGGCAAGAAATCCGATGATAAAAGCGAGGAGCGGGGTGGATACCAAAGAGCAACAAGATTGCCCTCCAGGTTTTCTGGATGGTGCGACGACGTCTCCCTGGAGCGGTGGGCGATAAGAACTTCGGAAGGCTGGACGAAGGATGCGACGCACGGCTGTGGCATGGGAGAATGACGAACCGCTGCGATCGATCTGCGGATCGCTGTCACAAAATGATAGAGATGGTTTTCTCACCGGTGGAAGATCTGGCTCGACGCTTGGATCTTCGTCCGGACCCCAATGTTTGAGCGACGCGGGCTGGGAATAGGACGGTCGCGCAACGGGTGACCGCCGACGATTTCTTGTTTGCTATCTACGCCCTGCGGATCTGTAGTGCACAGGAGGAAGCTCTTCGTCGAACTCCAAAGGGGATTGCCCACTGCCGAGCGGGTGGAGAATACCTTCAGCTCGTCGGGCATGAGGTGCAGGTGGCTTCCAGAGCATGCGCGCCATCTGCAGTACAATTAGGAGGGCTCCCCTCCTCTAAGGATTTGAAACAGCCACCTTGGTTCTGCAGGTCCGGGCAGCATTCCCTCATGGATCCATTTGGAGAGAAACCTGCCACCCTCACTTGCCTGTGTGGTCGTGATGATGGAGCTTGTCGGAAAGACGATAGAGACGCTGCGGAGAAGCCCTGTGCTCCAACGGTGTTGCAACGGCAGGGACGGTCTGGCGTTCACTTCGTCGCGGGAATGCGGTCGCATCACCAGGTTCCGAGTCGGACACTGTGTGGCCGTATTTTCCTCAGGTTTCGGACCACGCTTGGTCAATGTGTCCGAGGGTAACACGGCAGTCTGGTGTCCTTTGGCGTTCGCTGCGGACGGCCGTGTCTGGTGGACGTCCAGAGAATGCTTAACATGAGGAAAGAGCAACGAAACAGCAACAGGTGCAGCAGCTAGCTGCAGCCAGGCGCCCCGCTGTAGTTTCTTCAACCAGGTCAAAACGAACCCCGCCTTGCATGGCCGAATCTGAGGCTGCAGGTTGCCGTCGGCCCCCTCATTCGCCGTCCCTCTCCCGGCCGAGAAAAAGCAAGGAAACGCAAGTACCCGCTCAATAGTGCTCAATCGCTCCATCTACAAACATCTAATCCATCGCTCGGCGCCTCCTCAGGCCAGAGCCGCAGACGTCAAGCTCGACAAACCACAACCCTGGACTTGCTGCAATTGCGATTGCCACACGCTCACAGCCAAGCCCTCTGCGCATGTCCCCACGGCACATTATCTAGGCAGTGTCGGCACTTGATAAGCTGCTCGGCAATCTCCTCGCCCCACGCCCTGAGGCGCGACATTGGCCTTATCGTGTGGGTGCCAGATATCACATCTCATCAGCCAGCAAACATCGCGGCTTTGCGATGTGTAAGACACGGTACCAAGCAAGTCGCCGAGGGCAACTCCTTGTCATCTGTTTCACAGTGAAGAGGCTGCGGGCTGCGGGCTTCCACAATGACGGAAGCGCAAACACACAAGTTTGACCAGTGAGAGACTCAAATTTGAGGCACACAACAGCGGCCTTCGAATGAGGTCGGACGCAAGCAGATGATGGCGAGGCTCTTCAATGAGAGGTCGATGCGTGGCACTTGCAAGATACCACATTCCTCATTGGACCCAGCTATAGCAGTTTTGAACCTGCTTGCACCTAAAGAATTCCGTCTATTTGGTACAGCCTCACCCCTCTCCCGCCAAAAGTGCATTTTTTGTCCGCCGGGTGGCTTGGCCGGGATTGACAACCGCTCATGGGTGTGACATGGCTCTACCGACATCATGGGAAGAGTACTTCAAAGTCTGAAAAGCTGAGTTGTGTCACCCCATACCAGTAACCAAACAGCTCTGACAGACGACTTGTCAGCCTGCCAACCCATTGCAACCCAGAAGCGTTGTGTGACATATCAACAAATCGATCGCCAATTCCACTTGCACCGTTCCTGGCGCTCTGCTAAGGCCTATCAGAGGGAACTTCGGACTTTAGCCGTGTGCTGGAGGTGGAGAGAATTGACGAGTAACACGGCACCGACACCAAGCAGGATGACTTGGCTCTGCAGTTTCTCCGTACGACGGCATCAAGCATGGGATGACGATGGATTACAAACATGGGGCAGCAGGGAAAGATCACAACCAATTGCCTAGACGGGGCCAGGAGTGCTGCTGTCAGATGGCACAACAAGGCGCGGAAAAGCTTCGGGTTCCGACGTCGTTTCGACCACTGCAAGGCGGTGACCTGAGGGAGGTTGTGAATCTGCAAGCCAGGTTCAACACACAAGTCCCTGCCGACAACTGAAGCGTCCAGATTGGCTCTTAGCCGGTCACGTCGTGCAGTTCTGCAGCAAGGCATTGCTGTCACTCTCCAAGATCCAATTTGGACACCTCCCCCACCTTCCTTGAACGTGATGTACCCTGGAAACGGACGTCGTTCCCTTCGCCGGTCTCAAGTATCGATACGCAGCCTCTCGCACGCCCCTTGACTAGGTAGCCAAATAGCAGCGCTGTTCACCAGCTCCCGGAGCTGAGATGGTTTTCGTGTGATTACCCATCATCGGCCCGACGGCGGTGGCGGCAGCTGATTCAAGACATTTTGCGGAAGTGGCCGTTATCGAGCGCCCGTTGGCCGCTTGGCGTGTGACGACCACTGAGACCACAGAGCGCGGGGCGGCGCGGGACGCGGGACGCGGTAGGCGCCAACAACCGCGAGATATCTGCGTCGTCCCCCGAGCCGATCGAGATGCAACGTCTCCAGCGACACCGGAAGGGGGATTCCTGCCTCATCATCGCCGATATTGCGTCACCGCGCCGTTAGACTCCGGAGCCTGTGTTGTCGTCCTTTTTCGTCGGAGCTGAACTGTGCCCAAGATGCCGACATTTGCGCTAACCCGCCAAGCCGCTTTACGATGCCATTGCGACCCGCTTTCGGTGCTGACAATGTCGAGCCCGTAGTCCGCCAGCGCCCTCCCCGGGGTGCGCGCCGCCAAGCACGACCAGCTGAGCCTGGCATCAACAGCAAAGGCGCAGAGCAATGCAGAGCAACTCTGGGCTCTTCAACACAGCATCAGGCCGTTGCTACCTCACTGACAGCCCAGCCCTGTAACACCCTGACTTGGGCGTGATTAAACCTCCAAGCCGGCCGGGTTTGCCGAGCTTGCCATGGATTCGAGACTCCTGTCGCGTCGTTTCTTCTTCCCCCGGCCCCCCAAACACAAAGCGGTGACTACCTGACCCCTTCACCTGCCCCGGGCCAGCCCAGCCTAGACCGGCGGCAGCCCATCAGACGCCCAACACAGCCAAGTCGCAGCAGGCAAGCCGTAACTAGCGCAGTCCGCGCAGAGTGACAGCGGTCGAGGCCCGTCGATCCTCGTCCGTTGCTCCCGTCCTCCGCGCGGCAAAAAGAGGCAAAGAGTGAAATGCACATCCTGCATCCTCAGGCCTTGACAGCCCTTTTGGTTAGCTCGGTCGCCTGTTTTGGCACGGTGTACTGAAAGGTATTAGTTCCCCCACTGGGACTTGACTCTTTTGTCCAGGATGACAGTGAGCACGAGGCCTGGGGACTGGTCGGTATGCGTCGGTCGCGTTGGATGGGATTGGCTGCCCCCTGCCCTACCCGGAGGCAGCACCAGCCATCCGCCATCGTCACAAGACCACGATGGGCAATTCTGTAATGGAACATACACAAATAGAGAACGCAAGCGGTTTAGTCGGTCAAGAGACGGTGAGCTAGCTCGGATGGCCTCTCATGTGCGGACCTTTGTTCATGGGGGGATAAATTGACCAATTATAGGCTTTGAAGAGGCGACAGGTGTGAGAAAGTCATGTCAGTCCCTCGGGGAGCCGGCGGAAGGTCTCAATGCAACCCCGCTGCAACGGTTCGGGTACGGTAAGGAAGCGTCACCAACAAGAGAAGCAGACGGTATGCAATGATATGTCAAGCTTTATTCTAGCAGGTTCGCACCTGTCGATAATAATGCTCATGATAAAAGTACCTCAATGCCGGAGTGCATCCTTTTTTCGCCCCAGCAGGCCCAGCCAGTGCAGTCTCTTTAGCCGCATTTTCGTCTTGTCGCCCTTCCATTTCTTCTTCGCTGTGGTATCAAAAAAACGCATCTTTCCTGTTCCTGTTCCGTGCCCCACAAAAAAAAGAGCCTTTATGTGAAACACCCGTTGCAAAAAAAAACAAAAGTGTATATATGTAACGGAAGAAAGAGAAAAAAAATCCCAGCAAGCGGTAGAAAACGACCCGACTCCTTCGCCGGGGACCGGTCGTGTACCCCGTGCCCAAGTTCCGCCGTACCCCGCCCCAAGCGCCCGTGTAATGTGAGAGAAAAGAAAACGCCGAGTCCGCTAGTTCTGCCGTTGGGCAATGATACAATGGAAGAAACAATAATGCAAGATGAGGAATGGTAGGTTGGCGAGACGCCGAGGTGGAAGGCGGGGAGTGCGGTGACGGGACGCGGTGCCGTGCATGGCGGATGAGTGGTGGGATGCTGCATCAAGAGGCGTTGGACTCTGCAACTGCTGATGTCGTTTTTGGACGATGGGGTGAGCGGGGGTGACGAGTATGGTGGGGCGGGGGTTGGATGGGGGGTGCGCCTCTTGTCGAGGGATTCAGCGCCGGGTCCGCCGCCCACCGGGCACCAACCCAAACTGTTGTGTGTCCCCCGCTCCCTCAAACCGCGCAGCCACGGCTCGGCAGGCCTTGGTCGTTTCGAGCGCGGCCCTGCAATTGTCGGCCCCCAGGTTTTCGGTCATCGCATTCCCATCCATCCCTGAATCATCGTGTGTATCTTCCTGCTGCCCACCTGCACTCGGATCCCGCCACCTAGCAGTGGGGGAAGGGCGGCAGAGAAAGGGCTATCGCGGAAAGTCCATGGCGCCAGGCCATTGGAATCGGCAGGTTCTGTTCTCGTTGGTGTTCTCCTATTCCCATCTCGGGATGAAATCGTTGAAGTGGATGCAAAAGATTCGTTATCATGTCGAGATTGAAGCCAATGAGAGATGACCCCCACTCGGCTGGCTTTCGGTGTCGCTCCAGGCACGTGTTTGACGCCTGAGGTGTGTCTCGGGCGTTGGGCTTGCCGTGATGCGGTTGAGTCCGGAGGGCAAGGCGTCCTTCAGCGTTGAACCGGAAGTCGAGTTGTTGGGCTATGTAGATTAAGATGCGGTTGCCGATGTTGTGTGCATCTCTCCATCTAGCAAGAGTAGGTCTGCTGCTTGTTGGAGCGCTTGATCATGTTCTCCCACGGGGGGTACGTCTTCGGCTTGCACTCTCCTGTGAGGGAACCAATGTCAGCCCTTGATCTCGCACAGAGGATGGTGGTGCTCGCAATGGCAAATGAGAGATGGTTGTCCCGCCACGCCCACGGCGGAAACGCAGGCTGTGGCGCTTTCGAGGACCAGGGTTGTGGGTGTGGAAGCCGAGTGGGAAAGCGAGAGGCGGGAGTGGGGGAAGTCGGATTCAGGAGGGTTGTGTGAGAGCGCTGATCACATACCGCAAAGCTCTTCTGCCCTGTACAACGTTGGCGTTAGCATACCCGATGCGTATCAGCAGCAGGCGGATGTGTATTTACCTGTACTCAAAGTGTGTCACGTTGGGCTGGCACCGCTTGTGGGTCAGAGTGTAGTCCTTGCACCACTTGGATGCGATCCAGCGGAAGTGCCCGCACGAGTATTCCCGTTGAGTGTAGTCGCACATGTTGTCGAAGGTTTGTTGCGGTTGATGGGGTCGAGAACAGGAGGTTGTCAGTTACTGGCTGAGCTTAGAGGACAATGTCTATTGCGGTTGGTTGAGCTTGAGTCGATGAACGCCTAACCTCGTGCTTGGTTGTGTGAGCTGTGAGTGGTGGTTGACTTGGTGATGGATGCTGCAGGGCGTGTGAGATCTTGGTAGCAAGCGGAGAGAACGGTGCAGAGGTGGTGGGAGTGACGTTTATTTAAGCAGACATCGTGGGGAAGAGAGAGCACCCGGACGGTCGAGAGTCGAAGGGAGCTGTCACCCTCGTGGGAGCCCCAGGAACCCATGCCTGGCCTCATGCACGTTTTCAGAAGCCTTAGGGTCGGGAAATAGCGAGCTAACTACTCGCGTATAGTGCGGTACATGGAGTGCATGTTACCCCTGTCCGGTACTGTACTGCGGAGTACTCGAGGTACGGAGTACCTCGGTACACCCATCTACCACCAATTCAGCAAGAGGCGGTTGACATGGTAGGATGGGGGGAGGGGGGTGAAGCCGGGTGTGGGTGTCCAGGAGATTGATTGAGCCGGACCGAGGGTGTGAGACAAGAGGACAGGGATCGTAGAATTATGGAAGCATTGGAAGGGGACGAAGCGCGTTCCATGCTCGGACGAAGAAGGCCAAAACCCCAGGCGTGATACGACGGGGTCGCACCAGGAACGATCAGGACCGGCCTTGCTGCCCTGCGCCGAAAGTCTATCGCTTTGCAAAGATCCACGCAAATGCGGTCGAGATGCCTCGTCCGTCCTAACTCTTTGCCGCTCAGTGGACACGGCCGCTTAATACTGCCAGTATTATGCAGGAGATCCTAACGCTGCTGACCCAGGCCGACCTGCCGTGACTCGTGGTGCACGGAGGAGCAATTCCCGTCCAGCGAAGCGCAGGCCAATCGATCTGGATGGCGAGATATCCTGTCGTTGCACTAGCACTAACTAACGTTAGCAAGCCAACTGCTTTGGGGAAGCGATGTTGAGATTGGGGCCCCTAGCTCCAGCGCAGCCGCAACGCAACGCTGGGCAATCGCGGCCAACGGGCTCACAGTCAGCATCGTTCAGATGCCCAAATTGCCCGCTGGACTGAGGACGACGCAAGTGACAGATAGGTCATCGCAGGACAAACAATTGGATGCGCTCGGAAGAGCACCAACCCGGAAAATTCTCCGTTTTGCATGTGGGTGAAAAGTCGCCGCTGCCCGATGAGGTGGTCCCCGAATCTCGTGTGGACACCAAGCTCGCGGCAGGGCGGGGTCAGGTTTTGGTGAGGGGGCCCAGACAGGTGGAAAATGGAGCTGGAAAGAGCAGGAAAACGGTGCGCGCTGGAACGGTGGAGTGACCCCTATTGAGCAATGTACCTGCTACCAGCACCTCTTCTCCACAACGCCACAACCCAAACCGCGAACTGCTTACCAGTTGCTCCTGCCCGGTCTCACCTGCCTAGATGCAAAGCCAGGCCCGCCTTTCGCAACCTCCCACCATCAACCCTCTCACCTACGCCACCAACGGCTTCGCCCTCTCCTCCCGTCTTCACCGGGGTCGACGTCCCCTCGGTCCCGCCTCAGCGTTCCAATGGTCCGCTCCGCGGTGTTTTTCGGCTCGTCAACTGTTGGATACATGAGAGACCCGCAATTGCGCTTTCAGCCAAGCCCCGTCCCGGCCCACATCAACAGCCAGACTCGCAACACACAGCAGCCGTACAATTACTTACCATGGAGCAGAGGGCCTGGGGTGTGTTGCCATCAGCACATGGCGTTTCTCAACACTGAGCGTGCCCTCGTCGAGCTAAACACATGTTTTTCGCTCTTGCCGACGACGATGTCTAGACTAGGTACCCATGGCTCGCATGGCATCCGAGTTACGCAATCAAGAAACAGAGCTCCGAGTATCTGCGAGTCACGCCATTCGTCGTCGCCCAGTGCAATTGCCCGCACCCAATTTGTTTCAACTGCGCTAGAATTAGTGCCTGAGAGCCCACAAAGATGAGCCGGCCAGCAGCGACTTTGCACCCTCGACAGGACGACAACTGCAACATCGACAGCGCGGGCCCAAAACCCAGCCAGAAACAATCTCTGATGGCCAAGCTCGAACCTGCAAGGCCGTTTTGACCTGGCCATGGCCTGTTGGGCCCGCACCGGTGTATGCTCTCCCATCCCGGGTTTGATGCAGTTGGAGTTGTCCTCGCCACACCAGGAGATTCGACGTGGATCCCCTGCGTTTTGAACTCGTACCATTGCGGAGACAGCGACCAAGGCATGCTTCCAGAAGACTGCCACTTCGCGATCCCGCCGAGCCGAGGGCCCTCCCTGTGGACATCCAACATTGCCCTGACGGGGTTCGTCTGAATCGCCCCGTCTGCGGCTCTTCGATAACCCACGTCTCCAGCAGCTCCAGGTCGAGAGGCGAGGCCCAGGGCTGTGTGGATTCAAAGAACCACACCCCGAACTCCCGAACTCCATGAAGAGCGAACCAAAGCGCTCAGGCCTGCGCTTGCGCTAGAACGCGCCGGTTTCCCAGTCCCAGTTTCACCCCTACGCCAGGACGCTTCAGGTTACGGACTTCTAGTGGGCTCCCTCTCTAACATTTTGGCGCTCTCCGACCCGGGGTCTTGGTCATGGCCATCTCCAAAAACAGTGGCGCCGCTCACGTCCATGGCGCCTATCACCTTCCTCTCCTGATAGATCATATCGGGCGCTCTCATCGTCTTCGCCGGAACTCAGCGTCTTGTGATTCGCTTCAGAACCCTGGGGTGGTCGAGGCTCCGTTCAAGCCACCTGCCCGACGCACTACCGCCACGATTGATCTTCCCACAGTTGCTCGACACGCGGATGAAGCAACCAGGAAGCAGAAGGACGGAGCAGCCCACTATTCCCGCTGTTCTGTGGATCTCTCCTAAAAAGCCATACAGGAGACGACAATCCGTTCTGAGTAGAGCACAGCCGGATTCACTGCATCTACAGGCCAGTGCCTGGAGAGCGTTTCTCGCCGCTCTCTTGAGCGTATTGCTTTTTAGCCTGTGAGGGGTAGACGCGGCCGGTGGTCTCCATCATCTCCCTTGCTGTGGGATCATCAAGCTGGACAATCCTGCTTGCCCGGAGCACCCTCCGGCGTGAGGTCTTCACAGGGATCTCCGCATCAGTCAACACGATCTTCCTTCGGTCGCAGCCACAAAACATCAGTTGGGATAAGAGTAACCCCCATGCAACTTCATCTCCGCTTGGGACTGGCTTCCGATCCCATTGTGGAATGTGGTGAACAGTCACCGCAACATGAGGCTCGTCACTGTTACCAGCAGCTTGGTTGTCAAGCCCCTGTCCCAAATCCGTGTCCTCGGTGCCCGTAGTGGCGCAGGAAAGGCGCCTGGTTTCATTTCTTCCCAGTTCGAGGCACATAGGCACGACCACCCTCGTTCCACCTGCCTTCAGTTGTCCCTCAGGACACCACCTGCAACATACCGTTACCGTTGGGAGATGCCAAAGTGTCGACCACCATGACCGGCCTCCCAGCGCGCGACGCGTCTTTGGTCTTGAAGCATGCGGCTCGTCCTGGACGCTGGGTCGTTCCCAGGGCCCTGGTCAGTGCTAAACCCTGACAAGGACTACTCCCCGCACGACGCACCTGCTGACTGCAGCACGGATTACACTAGCCATGAACTCGCCCGAAGCGCTCAGGTGCAGACTACACTAGGCAGCATCCGGTAAAAGCTAAACGTCCTTTTCCTAACGCACAGAAGGCTGGAAGGGTTCAATCTTGAGTTTCAAATCGACGGTCGACGGTCTGGTGGGTTGGTGCTCCTTTGACCCTCGCGTCGGGTCGTCCATCCCCGATTGATGCAGTGGATGGCGCGATCAGCAAAATGCACAAGGTTGTGTGGCGTTCATTTCATCAACAACCATGTCGCACCCCATCCCGTAGCGCGATAAGGACTCGGCTAGGTTGGCGCTCCAATAGAGCACCTGCTCTTTTCACTGCGGCCCCTGTAACAAACGCGGGAGTTCCCCTTTGTTTGGGCGTGCAGAGGTTATTGTCACACGGGTCACGCTCCCAGAGTTCCAGCAATGTCAAGTCCGTCAGCCACCAGTCAGCAGCACTCCAGAGTAACTACTTTGTACAACCGCCCTTCCAAACTTATGGCACGGTTTGCCCAGCGAGGAGTGGCCAGCCAATCGCACGGCACCCCTTACCCAACGCTGCTGCGTCAACAGCTGCGCGCTTCGAGAGGCTGGAATGACCCAGACACGGCCAGAGAATTGAGCAACTCCTTGCGCTGAGTCGTTGGTCAACCCCATGAAGATAAGCCTGCGGGGCGTCCCGCCACTGGCAGCCCTCAACGGGCGTTTAGGCTTCCACAGAGCGCAGCCGAGAAGGATGCCGCCAACAATACGCCACTCGGCAAGAACTGCGCTGGACCTGGCCCATTGCCTTGGGTGAGATACCGTAACTGACGCCTGGACAGACAGGTGAGCAGCCCGGAAGGGTTGCGCCTCCCATCGTGACCACTGAGCGCTTGAACGCCAAAGTTGCAAAGTGGGGAACAAAGTCCGTCTCCATCTCTCACCATCGACCCAGGATGCCTCACAGACATGGCTTCTTGCCAGCCCATCTGCACAGGTCGACAGAAACGTCCCAAGTGGCGCCGACGCCCTGGCGCAAAATCACGCCAACCCAACAGCGTAGGCGGCTGTCTGCGAAGTTGCCCTCGGGGAGACCACCTGCCTGCCCCGTTGTACGAATGGCCCCTGTCAAACACCTGGTAGCGCGCCGAGTGGACGCTGTCGGTAGGCTGCCGAGGCCGCCTTGTCTTGCGGAGGAATGGTGTGATCAACCCGGCGTTTTAGGGCGTCCCGTCGACGATCCCATTGCCCACTTCCCCAGAAGACGCCCGAAAACGTCAAGCAGCGTCGCACAACACAGAAGTGCAACGGAAGACGAGCCAGGTGAAGGGCGGGTAACAGCCAGCCGAAAATGATGCGGCTCGTGAGCTACTCGCATTGCCGCAACGGGCAGTCGAGTGCTGGTGAAGCCCGGAGGACGACGCTGGCCAAGCATGATCGATTCGCGTCTGCATTAGCGCTCCCAATCGTCTAAACGGGCCCACATCCGGACGCGCTCCGGGCACGCCTGATTGGATTTCTGGGAACGCGGAGAATGACAGGTCATTTTCTCCACTTTCCTCAACACCACGACCTTCCACTGGAACCCAGTCGCACACCAGCGGGCCGAATGGATGAGACCCAGCAACGACGAAGCGCGTCCCAGAGCGCCGGGCTGGGTGGTGAGCCCTGGCAAAAGGAGAGTCAGTCAGGTCAGCTCATCGGTTTGTCGACGGCACCGAGGGCAGCACCAGCACCCAGCCCCGGACCCTGTTGCCAGAGGTACCATGAGAGGAAGTTACCCGGGGCTGCGGGTGAATGACGAGTCTGGGGCACGAAGGAGCCCAAAGCTAGTAATCCCAATACGGAGCACGCATCATGTCCGCGACGCCAAGACGCTCACCGCAAAGAAGTCGACGGGAAAAGAGAGGAGGACGTCTTCAGCGTTGTCTTTCTGCCCGGCGAGTGGTTGCGGTGCATGCGAGTGCTGCCCTCCTTCACCCGCCCCTGCACCCGCCAGCGGCTGCTGCCCCCTCCCTCGCGACCAGAGGTGGTGTAGGAACGCAGACGAGGTTGAAGGCAGATGGAGGGTAAGGGTAGCAACGAGGAAAAGGAACTGATAGGACCTGACCCGAAAGCGGGCGGGAGGGCCGAGGCGAACCCCAGAGGTGGGAGGTTCACGGGAGTTATCCCCTTTGGATGCGCGCTCTCCCGAGGCCATGTCCCGCGTCTCCCATCACCTCCCACCCTTGCCGTGCCACCGGCTCGCGTCACTATCGCGTCACGTACAGGCGGCACCGGCCAGAGAGCAACCCTTTTCCTGGCCGCGGATCGAGATGCTCGATGTGGATATGCGAGCCCGGATATGACGATATTGTTTCATGCGACTCGCTTACGCAGGTCCACAGCAATGCCGCGAGCATGGCCGACGACGGGGAAGGATGGCGAGACGACAAAGCCGAACGGTTGCGCCTCCCACGGCTCACAGACGGGCCGTCTCGGCTGTCCCTTTCTCCTAGCGGCCGATGTCAATGGATGGTGGTTCCACCTTCCTTCTCCAAACTGATACCCGGCGCCGTGTCTTGTTGCGAGCTAGCGCAGGGCCGGGGCAGGAAACTCCGTTGTGACATTGCAGCGTTTCAAATCGACGCGAGCAACAAGCGAAAGCACGTGGGATGAAAATCGATCGAGAATTTTCGACCTACATAGCCACCGCAGTCAAGTGTCTTGGCTTCATCCTGTCGGATTCCAAGTCGGCATTTCTCATGAAACGTCGTGCTTAGCACATCACCTTGACCCGACGACATCCGCATGGCGGTGTTGCTCCAGAGGCGCACCAAGCTTCCTCGGCATTGCCTCGCTGCCATGTGCTGCTCCACTTGATTTGCTTCTGGAAATCATACGAAGAGCTCCATCATGTGGATTTAGGTCCGCTTGAACGTCCATTCAGAAAACGAGCCACACCACAGAGATGCCGTGTTCGGTTGGCATGGAACGCATCATCCGCGTCTTCATGTGCAAATCAACCCACACCGATGCCTTCAAGAAAAAAGACTGATTAGCCCAGCTTGCTGATTCGCTCAGGAACAAGACGAGAACTCGCCACGTGGGGCGAGTCACGATGGAGGTCCGAGAGACGGCACATCGTTCAGCAGCTCACATTTCGGCAGGCAAAGACAAAAGAGTATTGAATACTCTTTAAACCAATGGTGTGTGTGGCCGGCCGGGAATGTGTAAAAGGAACATGTCCTTACTGAGATGTTGAATCCTTCCCGGTGTGCCGGCGCGAATAACCAATCAGGCAATTCAGGTACGTCTGAGCGTTTGCAGTCTCATCTTTACACAGAACTGACTAGGTACATTGGCCGCGTATCAAGCTGCCCTGAAGAGAAGAGGTGGCGCGCGTATTGATGACTGCGTCAGCGGGTGAACCACAGCGCTGGGAATTGCCACATCAGAACGGCAATGCGCCAGACCTATTTGCGTCCCTCTGCCCAGACGCCCTGAGCGGCATTTATTATTGAAACAGGAGAAAAAGGACTGACATTGCGAAGTAGGTGTGAAGCTACAAATGTGGACTTCTCGAAGTTTCGGGGCACTTGACCGCGTCCAGCGCTTAAGTCCGGCAGCTATAACTCACCATAGCGCCACATGGCGGGATTGGCTCGGCTCCGTTTTGCTCTCCGATTGGGCTGTTGCGCGGGCCCTTTGAAATGGTCTGACTCGGACGCCCACCAGCCTATCGGTGAGGCTCGGGCCAGGGAGGGGACGCTCACCGGTGGCGGACAGACGTGTGACTAGGCAGCAGTAAACGGAGCAACGGCCGTCTGTGGCTGACCGGTAACTATATTTCTGGGCGTGCGCGCGCCCTGGATTTTGGAGGATGCCCCAAAATTCCGGGCAGTGACGGGGGTTTGGCTCATGTCCCCATCCTCTTCCATCCTGTCGGTGTTGCTGGAACTGGGGCATCCGGGGACCGGTATGGGCGAGGGCGTATACGACTCCGTTGAGGGCCTGTCACTCGCCATTTTGCCTCGGTTCGTCGGAAGGTCGTTGCGAACGGCCAGACACACAACGACTGGACGCAAATGCGAATGCGGCAACGCCAGTGTTACCGTACCAGGGGTTGACGGCTGACGGCATGATGCACAGTGCGCGTGATTGAGCACCAGTAGGTAGGTGTACATATTTTCTCACACTCACTCACTAGTGGTGACGGCGACGGTTTGGACGAGACCGTCAGCACGATGACATTGCCCGGCTCAGTTGCGATTCTTGCTGCCTGTTCGGGCCGACCCTCTTTATGCTAGAGGGTCATGGCGTGCAACGGTCGGTAAAGGGGTTATGATGGTGACGTATGATTGTTTGGGCCGGAATGAAAATAGGGTATCAAGCTTCCCACTTCTCAGGGGTGAATTTCCGGGCTTGCAGCGAGGTTTGAAGGTTGAGTCAGCCGAGGGGAGACAAGTGTATGTGCAAGTGTGTACCCGCGTTGACGTCTTCTCGGAAGGGCATGTGGGTGGTCTTCTCCTAGACCTTCAACTCACAGCTATATCTACTTAGTTTGGAAAGGATCGTCACGAGTGAATCGTCTCGGATAGTCTGTGAATGTGACTGGTCAAAGTGATGGGAGAGTTCACCCCCCCCCCCCCCTCTTTGCAATGTTTCGAGCATTGGCGATGAAATGGAGTAATACTGCATCTAGATGATTTGAATCTATGATTCAACACCTCGACCCTCAGTACCTGTAAGACATGGAAGAAAGATGAAACTTGTCGTGATATTTCCAATTTCTTTTCGAGAAACGCATAATCACCCAACGGCAACGTAGTTCAATTCAGTCAAGTGATACGCTAGAAGCAGGACCACATAACTTGAGGACGCTACGTTTTGGGAAGTTATTATACGCGGGTTTCAACAACGCACCCGCCTAGTTACGCCACTTATCACAATTCCTTTTCCGCCTTGTGTCTCGCTGGGTTTCCCAAGGAGAAACCTCTTAGCGTGTGAGCCGATGCCGTCGTTATGATCCAAAAAGCACAACTGGAGCGTTTTCCACATCTACACCTAAGCGGAAATGGATGAGTTGGCATCTTTCGGATAATGCAAAACGTTTGCATCGTGGCATAGCAAGGGGTTTTGCTGTTCTAAGCTCAGGGGAATTCAATCTAGCGTTTGATATTATTAGAGAGGCACTTCACAGGATAACTGGACTCATTGGTTGAGATTTCTATCCTTTGCGGGTCTACAAGGATGCCTTGGGTTGCGTAGCGCTGGAATAGAGTCAAGGAAGGCATTGGAGGGGGCTGGTAAAATGGTGGAAAGGGGCTGAAAAAGGGTTGGAGAGTGTCAGAAGGGAGTATCCAAAGACATGGGAGATGGCTTCATTGCTTACTCGACGGTATCTGAGTTGGTGATATGGAGGAGAGTGAGCTGATGTGTTTAGTCTGCAACTCATTTTGACCTTTTGCTGAGCTACATCGAGGGAAGACAGCTGGGAGTGAGAATCTACGGCTTCCTAGGTTCAATGTGTGTTTGGCAGTTTGCGTTGCCAGTTGCCCCAGAGAGGAATGGAGACGAGGACTCAGTGAAGGTGTTGACCTTGTTGTAGGGGGGCGGGACTTGGGAGATGACTTGGGAACATCAAGAACCAGATGGCATGCATAAACGGGGGCGGTAGTGGGTAATGTAGTGGCTGTGGAACAGATCGAGTTGAGGTATTAGAAAAGGTAAGTTGGCCCGAGGGATGTCGGATTGACTTGACATGGGATGGGGAAATAAAGACGCTGCGAGAAAATAATTATGCTATATTATCCGCACCACTTGGTACCTTGTATCGAGCAGATGAACGGAGAGACAGACGCCATAACCTAAGCCTTGGGCTTGTACTTCTTGCTGCTCTCCCTCAGCCACGCCTCAAAATTCTGTGTGGGGATCTCCTTTCTCCTCGCCTCGATGTCGGCGCCATAGCCCTCGGCGCTAAACCACCTAAACATGTTCCCCATGTCCTTCATCGCCCACATCAGCAGCTTGCCCAGGATTGTAAAGGTCTGCGGGAGATCCGTCCCCGTCACCCTCTTGAACACCTCCTTGTGCTCATCCAGGCTGAGCTCATCACCCGCCAGGCCAAAGGCTCGGCCAGCCCACTTGGCGGGGTCGGTCAGCGCGGCAGCGGCGAACTTGCCAATGTCTTGCACGCTCACGACCTGCAGCTTCTGGTCGGGGCGGAGCGAGGCGGACATGAGGGCCGCAAACATGGAACCGAAGGCATCCAAGTTGTCGAAGAAGGCGACGGGTCTGATGATGGTCCAGGTGAACTTGCCGGGCTCCCTCTCGGCCTTGTCGCGCAGGTAGATCTCAATGTTGTGCTTCTGCAGGAAATGGTCGATGTTAGTGGGATTGGTCCAGCTCCTCTCGTCGCCGCCGCGCTCGACCGACGAGAAGACGATGTGCTTCACGCCATGCTCAACGGCGGCATCGATGAGGGGAATGGCTTGGTCCTCCTCGCGGGGCTTGCCGGGAGTGGTGACGATGAAGATGGCATCGATGGATCTCTTGGGCTGCGACTCGAATATGGGGTCCGGCTTGGTGGCGTCGCCTTGGACTAGATCGACAACGCCCTTGTGGGCCTCTGCGAGTGCCTTTGCCTTGGCGGACGAGGCGTCGCGTGTCAGGGCGAGAACGTGGATTGGCGGGTCGCTTTTGGGAAGCTCTAGTAGCGACTTGATGGTTGCGCTGCCCTGCTGGCCAGTCGCGCCAACGATGAGGATGTTCTTCGTAGCCATGGTCAGTGGTGATTTGGGGGAAATTGAAGATGGTGTCTCGTTGAGGTTGACAGACGATGATGCAATCAATCGGCACGGGCCAAAAAGTACCGAGCGCCGAGAGCCAGGAACATGAGCCGCATGGATTTCTGGACAATTCACGGCGGGACTATCAAGTTAATATTGTCAGAAAACCTCAAGCTCGACTCCAGTTGTCATCTCAAAGTGCTTGGGAATATTTGTCAGCTGGTAGAAGACTTCAACAGCGAGGCCAGCAATATTCACGGCCTTCGGGGTCTTGGCAATGCCGCGGGACATCTGATGATAGTGGAGCCATTGTGCAGCCCTCGTTGTGTGAGTGGTGTGTTTGGCATCAGGTGGTACGGCAGAATGGGTATCTGCTCTGGCAAACAAGATAGGATCAAACATCAATGCGAGATCTTTTTGGAATGTGTGACATCAGGAAATAAGGGGCTTATTGACATCGGCTTGATGCTCTGAACTGGTGCCACATGGAACCGGTCACACTTTGTGGGGGTTTGGCGCCTCGGTTCTGATTGGCTACAAGTCCTAGCGGGAAACCAGCCTTGCGCCCCTCCTTCGCTTTCGCATTCGAGGGGTGCTTCGTCACCGTCTAGGCACCACGACCGACCGCAGGCGCATCGCAACCCGACAGTTCCCAACCTCAACAACATCCCTCCCCTCCATCGAAGAGCCCCGCCGACCCGACGCACCGCGTCGACCACCACCAAAATGAACCGCCTCTTCGGGTCTTCCACGCCCAAACCCCCCAAAGCAACCCTCAACTCGGCCATCGCCAACATCGACACGCGCGTCTCCTCCATCGACGTCAAGCTCGCCGCCCTCAACGCCGAACTCACCGGCTACCAAACCAAGCTCGCCAAGATGCGCGACGGGCCTGGGAAAACCGCCCTCAAGCAAAAAGCCCTCAAGGTCCTGCAACGGCGCAAGCAATACGAAGCGCAGCGCGACCAGCTGCAGTCGCAGGTGTGGAACATGGAGCAGGCGCAGACGATGCAGGACAATCTCAAGAATACTATGGTGACGATTGACGCGCTCAAGAGCACCAACAAGGCGCTGAAGAAGGAGTACGGGAAGGTAGACATTGACAAGATTGAGAGGTTGCAGGACGAGATGGCGGATTTGCTGGACGTGGGGAATGAGATCCAGGAGAGCCTGGCGAGGAGTTATGATATTCCTGAGGATGTGGACGAGGCGGAACTAGATGCTGAACTGGAGGCGCTGGGGCAGGAGGTTGAGCTGGAGAGGGAGTTTGGGGCTGCCGAAGGAGCTATTCCCAGCTTCATGCAGGATGAGGTGCCCGAGTTTATCGACGAGGCTCCGAGCGCCGCGGGCAAGGTCAAAGAGGCTGCTGGATAGGTTGGGATGGCTGGGTCGTGGAAATTGCATGTTGTGAAAGTGGAAAGGCATATCTGCTTGATTTGGGGGCCTCACGGCGTTAGTATACAATATTCTGACAGTGCCAGTCGTATTATCTAAGCCTACATTAACTCCAGCTGGGGTTTCGTACTATACAACATCAGATGCTTCCATTTCGTCATTCGTAAACGTGTCTGCCAGCTCCATTTGCTAACGCCAACAATATGTATGCTCCATGTCGCTGCCAGGGCCGCGAACATGCCTGAACTAACATCCCTTCGCTCTGTTCCATTGCTCGTCTCCCACTGATATCCTTCTTATTGCACATGACCGAAGAAGCGGCTGGCTTCCTGCAGCTCAGGATCGTCGTTGCAAAAATCCCAGCCGACGATGACGCTGGTTTGGCTGCAGCAAATGATGCGGCGGACATCGTATTGGAGCTTAAACACGCGCGCGGGATTAGCGGCGTCGTGACCCTCGATGGGTGCTTGCGCAACATGCGGACGGTTGTGGGCAGGGGCTTGGGTGGGTTGGACAAAATGAAGAATATCGGGTACCTGATGCAGATGCACCCCGTGAGATGGGGCGCCGAGTTGAGCATGGGCCTGGTGCGCGGCGGCGGCGGCGGCAGCAACAGCCATCTGGGCTGTTGTAGCCTGAGGAGCCGGACGAGCGCCCCCTGTTGATCTGGAACCGCCCGCGGTGGCAGGCTGGACCTGCCCCTGTGCTGCCACCGCGCCTGGCCCCAACGCCATGGCGGCCTCCTGATTTCGCATCGCCTCCCGCCTCTGCCGTGCTTGCTCGAACTGTGCTCTGATCAACGCGGCAGAGAACGCTTGCCGGAGCTGGCTCCTGATGACGGGGTTTGGCTGGCGGTCGATGGCAGCCTCTACATAGGCCCGCTGGGTCAGGATGCTCTGGTGAGTGACCAGTGCTTGTGTCAAGGCCTGTTGGCCAAGCTGGACGGCGCGGTCGATGATCTGATGCAAGTGCTGAACGGCTTGGGGCGTCAGCCCAGAATATCCCTGCGCGTCTACTTGCGGCAGTTGGAGGAGGGCAGGGTTTGGCAGTGGCACGTTGGCCCGAGGAGTCGCTTGAGTTGTTGGGGGGGCGCTTGCGGACGCGTTCCGTGGCGAGGTGCTTGTGAGCATCGATGCCTCTCCGGCAGCGGCATTTGCGCCTGCAGCGGGCGCAGGTACTCCGGCGTATGCCCAGTCCCGCATCGAGGGATGCAGAGGAATAACTCCGTTACTCGGGGGTGCTAGCCTTTGCGTCCGCTCCCTGCGATACGCGGCCACAGCGGCTTCCTCCTGCTTGAGGTGGTGCTGATCCTTCCAAATCCCTTCCTTGTCTCTGCGCCAAATGATGATGCTGGTGTCGTAGCTGCCGCTGACGATGCGGCCGTATTTTCCTCCGCCACCGCCGGGAGGCAGCTTCGCGCCGTAAGCACAGATGTCTTCCGGTCTCTTAGAACCGGCATTACCAGGCCGTCGGCCTTTTGGACGAGGGCGGTCTTGCTCCCCCAGACGTCCAGACTCTAATGCTTTGAAATACTCGGCATCCACCTTCTTCGCCTCCGCCGCGTCGACTTCGGCGCTGTAGGGTAGGTCGCCAAAGCCGGCCTGGACTGTCCTGACCAGGTTAGAATGGGAACGTAGGCTCGCGACCTCGAGGCCAGTCTGCCGATCAAAGACCTTCACTTCGTTATCGCTGCTGCCGCTAACGATGCGGCGCCCGTCATACTGGACGCAGGCAATGCCCTTTGTATGCCCGACGATCGTACGGGTGCAAGACTGGGTCGGCCAGTCCCACACCTTGATATGCCGGTCACCGCTCGCCGAGACGACCTCTCTGCCATGGATTTGGACCGCGTTGACGGCTGCGCTGTGTCCCTCGAGGACGCCAATCATCGTCCAGGATGGCGTCTGCGGTAGGTCTTCAGGGCTGTAGTTCATCGCGTATCCGTAGTTCTTGAGGCTGATAGGCACTGGGTCCACCTCTTGATACCCAAGATCTCCATGGCGAAGCGGCTTGCGGTTGAATATCTTGATGGTCTTGTCCTTGGAGCAGGTCACCAGAATGCGCTTGTCAAATTTGACGTTTAACACCGACTCTTTATGGGCGTGGCGCAAAGTCTGGATCTCTGTTCCCGTCGAAAACCTCCACACGATAACGTCCGAGTCAGAGCTGCCCGATACCACAATATCCTCCTCCGGGTCTGAATCGAACTGCAGACAGAGAACAGAGCCGCGGTGCTTGGCAAGGGTCCGGAGGCAGCGTCGTGTCTCTAGATCCCAGATCTTCAGCGAGCGGTCGCGACTGCCGCTGACAAGATACTGGTCGTTGAACTGCAGACTGTAGATGCATTCGCCATGCCCCTCTTCCGGGTGGTCGGGATGTGGTAGCTGGAAGTTGGTGTACTTTCCAAGTTCCCAGTTTGACTCCAAGCGGCGCCGCAGCGTGTACATGTACCTCCAGTTCAACTTGAAGCGCTTACTCGAGGCATCCCACATCCAGAGGGCCGCCTGCGGCAAGCCGGATGACGGTCCAGTTTTATGGAACAACTCCTCCTTGTAATGTGATGGAGTGACCGGTCCGGCGGAAGCTGCCTTGCCCTTTCCCTTATCAAGGCTCCTCGGAACCTCGTCGAGCCCATCGCTTTCTCCTGGCTTCGAAGCAGCCGGCTTTGCGAACGATGAGCTGGGGTTGCCAAAGATGCTGGAGCCCGTCATCTCTATGTCATCGGAGTCGGGTTTGGCCGCAACACCGGCGTCCTCCATCGTCGTGTCCGTGTCGCCATCGCGGTCAGTCGCTGCGACAGCGCGCTTTTTGTGCGCATGACCTTCGTCATCGAGCTGGGAGGAGTGAAGCGGCGCCTGGGCTGGCGTCTGAGTCTCGTTGATCTTCTGCTCCCAACCCTCAATTTCGCTCTCCCTAGCTTTCCAGCCCTCCATGTAGTAAAGCTGCTGCCATAGTTTCCAGTCCAACGCCAACTCGTACCACGCACGACAGGACCTCGCGACGTTGATGAGCGAAACGGGGTCGAGGTAACCTAGAATCTTGAGACAGACTTCGGGTGGGAGGTAGCGAATAAAGTCGATATACAGGCGGGGGTTCAGCTGCTCAACAATCTGCGATATCACACTCGTGGGCAAATCCTGGAGTATTGCCATGGTGAGCTCTGGAAGAGGCGTCAAGGTTAGCATTTGGTCATCGGCACAGACGCGCTGGCTGCGATGCGTGCCGCAGGCGCGAGCGCAGGCCGAAGCCAGTGGCGCGATTGAACAAGCGGTTGGACGACATACCGGTTTTGCGGGACATGGAGAGATTGGAAATATGCTGTGTCAACCATGCCGGGAACTCGCCCGATCGCACCGATGCCAGCGCCGACACAGCGTCCTCTCGGCCCTTGAAGGGGAATGAGGCTGAGGCGGAGAGGGCGTTCAGCGGGTCTTCCGAGTAGCCTTCGTCGGGCTGGGCGGAAAAGCCAGCCATGGTCTGTCACAAGACGGGAGACAAACAACGCTGTGTCGTGTGCTGCCAGGGAGATGAGGAGATGGGCGCTTTTCTGCGATGGCGCGGTCCGCGTCCAGGGATGTGGAAAGCAGAGGAAGCGCAAAAGCTGACCAAGGAACAGGGCCGATGGCAGGGGTTGCTGCCTCCAGAGCGGGCGGGCGGGGTTTGTTGTTTGACGTGATTGGCGTGACGCAACCTGGGAGACTAGCGGGATCCTCCGTGGGGCATTGGGCTGAGACCTGCTGCGCTTCACTCCTCAACAGCGACAACCGGAACAAATACCAACAAAAAAAAACCAAAATATCTGGACAGTGCCTTTATATCTGGCCCATGCCCGCCTCCTTACGTAGAGCCACTGTTTTCTTCGCCGCACGCACAAGCGCCCCTGGAGAGAGCAGTGGAGTGAACTCCATGGTTGGCGCTTGCATCACGCTAGGCAACTGGCATCGTCGGGTCTCCTTGGCGGACCCCAGACTCAAGTCAGACACGTCGGTTTTGCTCTGGACGAATACACATCTTGGATATTTAAGAAGTTGCGGGTTTAGTAATGGCACTGCATACTTTTGGCACTTACTTTGAGAATATGACTATTCCTACTGACATGTCTTTGTGCGCAGTACACATTTGGACTAAGAATGATGACCATGGTTACGTAAGGTAGGCCGCCCAGCCACAGATCTGCGATGAATAGAAAACTTGGCGGGTCTACATCTAATGAAGCCCTGGATCTGCTTGCGCATCACGGCGGCCAGAATGCAGAGAGCTTGGACTTTTATTTCCTATGCCCTGCATCGTCATAATGAGGCCGGCGATATCAGATACGGGCCTCACCTAGAGTGAGATGATTGCAGCGGATCTTGAGCTTGTGCATGACAAACAGAGCAGTTGATCAAGGAGACTGGGACGCTCAGTCAAGCGGAAGAGCCATATTGCATGTAGGCGGTACCGAAGTAGATTCGCCTGCCCCCATTTCAGAGAGGAAGACTGCTGAAGATGGAGTGAAGGTATTCTCTGGCGTAGAGGCGCAGCAGTAAAGACATCGCTCTAATGTGCGGGCTCGCCCCCCCGCGGCATGGATATCTAGCTCGGGATCGGAAGCTGCGGCTGGCTGCTTAAACTTTGGTACTATTGGACTCGCCTTCACAGGAGCGAGGGGTCATGCCGGGGTGTGTCAGCAAAAAGACGATATATTTTGCCGTGATGTTCGTGGGCAAGCCTCCATGATTCCCATCTCTTGGAATGCGGGCCACAGATGGGCCTGCCCGCTTGATAAGGCTTGCTGTTTCAAACCTTAAAACTTGTGGTGGGGCAGATCGTTTCGCAGCACTGGAAGCGCCCTACCCGTCTTCAAGCGAACGGCAACTGGATATTCTGGAATAGTTCATATTGATAAACAGTGGCATTCGTGGGATGATGAAGCCTGTAGGCGCAGATGTCGTCCTGGGAGTGTGGTTAGGCTAGTTCGTCCCGTTGACTGGAGGCAGCAGTGCCCGAGTGTCCATGAGGCCCCGAAAACTCGGTGGCGGTTCGACCTCATACTTGCAGCCCCGGGCATCACATCGTGTCAACGGGACGTAGACCTGGAATCTGCCGTGGCTTGATGGTGACCCCTACCGACCTTCCAGTCACTGCTGCTGGGGTGTTGAACACTGTCAAAATGTGTGGTGTGTCAGTCCACAAAACTGACTAGACCTTCCAACCCCTTGAAAAGAGCCTCCTAAATGGGCTATTTCAGAGTTGATGTCCCACTCCTCAGATTCCATTTCGATCTCAAACGTGAAGTTGTCGGCAAAATCATCAACTTCGAAGCTACCGCTGCCAAGATTATGTGCCCAAAACAGACTAGCGCCTTCCCGACCGTGCGAGATTATGAAACAAAGCCGACCCCTTTCACAATCATGCCAGAAGAGGGGCATATTGCGGTGAAGGTGGGTGAGGGGATCGCTGGAAATTATCCTCGAGCTCGCAGCACCCAACCAGGTATACAGACGGAGCGATTCTCTGACGTGGAGTCCAATGTAGCTGGGCACGAGAGATGGGCAACGATGAACGATCATCAGCTGCATCCTCGAGATCCCGTTTCCCGCTCCTGCATGCTGGTTGCTGGATCCGCTTGGATCTTGACAAGGCGGTGTGTGTCGGCGCCACATGGAACAGCTTTCTCTGATACCAGAATGGAAGCCTCTTCCAAAGGCTTCTGGCAAGGAAGATGGGCGTCCGGTGCTGCAAGCCCCGTCCAACAAAGGCGGGATTTGTTACCGCCCGTCGAAACGCAGTCCGGGGCGGAACCCGCCTTCCCTTACACACTCGACACATTGCATTCGCACGCATGCTAGCTGCCGTCGAGGGTGTCGAATAGAATGTCTAGCTGATGCCGATTCCCATATTGAAGTTCAAAGGCATCATTGGCTGCGAAGCAAGTGCATCGAGCGGTCCCCAAAGTCACCCGACTCGTTTTCCTGCCCCTCGAGTGACCCGTTCTGCGCTGGGCCGCCCAACGAGAAGCCGGCAAAAGCCACGCCAACCACAACCGTTTGCCGCCGCGGCGCATTTTTGGCCCCCATCCCTCTCCGCCAGAACCCACCTCAAGGGAGCGCCCCTCAACCCAAACCGACCTCTCTGCCTGCTCCCTGCGCACCAACCAACCATCTCCGAGAGCGGTCTCTCGCCACCATCACTCCGTTTGATACCGCATTTCGACATCAGCTCTACGCGCTGACTGCGAAAACTTTCGACTCGCTTCCTGGAATTTTGGTACAGCTGCTGCCGAAGGTGCAGAGCGTGCAAGCGGCGACAGGGTACCGCCAAGGCCCAGCCCGAGGACAGAGTCACCGAGAGGAGAAGGCAGGCAACAAGAGGGCGACGCCCAAAACGGAGAGACGAAGACGATAAAGGGCGACCCAGGCGCATCATCGACGACGACACCGAGGCTGAGGTCGAGTCCGTCGCCTAAACGACGCAAAGCTCCCAGCGCGACCCGCCAGAGTTGCTGCCACCAGTGACCGACGGACACCGACTAGCGAGACTCGAGCGTCGATTTCCGTCTTGACTCGGACCTTGGACCATCCCAACCGCGACCGACGGTCGAGCAGTCGGGTGATTCGGCATTTGTCGCCAGTTCTCGACGACGCGCCAAAAGCCGCTGTCACAGTTGTTGTTTCTATACATGCGCTCGATTGAGTAACCACGAGCACCCCGCCTTGCGGACTGGTCCCACCACATGCGAATGGAGACCTGGCTGTGCATATCCCCATCTTTTGAACAAATACAGTTCCTGCGATTCCCGTATCGAACGAGGGCGTCGCCAGACCAACAACCATGAGCGTCACGAGCGCGCCGCGGGCGAGCCAACTCTCGGGCGCGACCGCTTTCACATCCACCACTTCCCTGAACTCGCTCGCGAGCTCCGCCACGCTTGTAAATCCACAGATAGCTCCTACTCCGGGGAATGTTGTGGCGACCAGCAATATTATAAACCAACGAGCGGACGCATCTCGATCGCTGTACCAAATATGCGTTTCTTTGAAACAAAGACTCGCCCAGGTGCCAGGCTTTGAGGAATACTCGAAACAACTCGACCAGATGGCCCAGGATCCAGACGAAGGTGGGCCCGTTGAGTCTGTGTGGAAGCTCTTGCGGACGGGCCATCCTCTCCTGGTCATCTACAACGCGTTAGAGCCCGAAGAACGTTTGGCGGTGGAGGAAGTAGCCAATGCCACGGAGGAGAAGCTTTCCAAAATTGCCATCATGAAGTTCTATCGGGCTTGTCTCAACGATCTCAAGCTACCGCCAGCCGAATCGTTCATGATCAAGGATTTGACTGGGTCTGACACGACAGGATTCGTCAAGGTAAGTAAAGCTTCAGCCCGGTTGCAGATGGGTGATTGCATTGCGTGCGGGTTCTGACCTTAGCTCTAGGTTATCTCTGTCATCAACTATGTCCTCGATCTGGCCGACCAGCGCGGCTTGTTAAACAACAAGGTCCAGCCGTACCCCGAGGGCGATACAATGCAGCCTGGCTCAAAAATGAGCTATCGAGACTACGTCGTACGGGAGTTGGTGGACACTGAGCGCAAATACGTGCAAGATTTGGAGAACCTCTACGACCTGAAGAAGACTTTGGAGCAAAAGGGCATCATCCCCGGCGATGTTGTTCACAATATCTTTCTCAACATTAACGCGATCCTCGATTTCCAGAGGCGGTTTCTCATCAGGGTGGAAACGACAAACTCGATGCCCGCGGCGAGGCAGGAATGGGGCAGTCCGTTTGTCGCCAACGAGGCAGCTTTTGACATTTACCAACCCTTCATCGCGAACCAGAGGAAAGCGGCCCAGTTGGCGAGCCAAGTTTTCGACAAGATCCTGGCCGCCGAACACCCCGTCGCATGCGATTTTAACACCCTGGATGGGTTTCTCCTCAAGCCCATGCAGCGGCTGGTGAAGTACCCGCTGCTCTTAAAGGTATGTCGCGGAGGGAAGACTGAGTACCATTGTGGCCTTGCTGACGCTCTCTCAAGGATCTGCTGAAAAAAAGCGACGACGAGGCTACGACGGCTGACTTGGCAGCTGGTATTAGCGCCGCTGAGCGAGCCTTGCAAAAAGCCAACGAGGCTGTCGATCGAGACCTTCTAGATGAAGCTTTGGAGGATCTCAAAGTCAGGGTTGACGATTGGAAAAACCACAGGGTTGACCAGTTTGGAAAACTGCTGCTGCACGGAGTGTATACCGTTGTCACTGGCAAAACCGATCAGGAGAAGGATGTGAGTGACCTACGGGAAGCCCCGCAGGTGTAGTCTGAGTCTCTTGCTGACCCCCGTTTCAGTATGAGATCTATCTGTTCGAGTGCATACTGCTATGTTGCAAGGAGATTACGCCAAACAAGAGCAAGGACAAGAAGGACAAGACGAAATCGACGGGCCCCAAAGTTCGCAACAAGAGCGCCAAGCTTCAGCTGAAGGGCCGGATCTTCATGACAAATGTCACCGACGTGGTAGCTCTTTCGAGAACCGGTATGTTGCCACCGCTTCACCCCCAAGCATCCGACTGACTCTCTAGGCTCGTATACCGTTCAAATCTGGTGGAAGGGCGATCCTGGCGTCGAGAACTTTATGATCAAGTTCCAGAACGAAGAGATGATGAAGAAATGGGCGTCGGGGCTCGACCAGCAGAGGAAAGAAAACGCGGCTCCTTCACAACCTGAGCAGGACCAGGCGCCACCAAGCTTCGCCTGGATGGGGATTACGAACCCAGCTGAGATCGAGAACCCCTTCAAAGAGCAAGAAGATGACGACGATGACGACCCTTACGCGTACCCGAACGTTCTCGGCAACGCGCCGCCACAGTACGGGCAAGCGCCCATCCCAGGCACGATGCAGCGCAACGGGTCGAGCACCAGTCTTCGACAACGCTCAATGACGAACGGGAGCGAGAACACCCAATCATTGGCAGGCATTGCCCGAGCACCGCCGCCTCGGTTCCCTCTCCCGCAGCCACCATTGACTGTTCAAACCCAACCCTCACCTGCACCCCGGGCCGGAGAGTCGTACTTTTCACCTGTCGAGCCCCCATCTGCCTCCTCGAGCCGGACGAGCACGACGAGCGGGTTCTTCTCTGTCGGTACAGGCTATCCTTTCCCCAAGACTACTACGCCGCAGCCGTGGGCCCCCGAGGATAACAACCGATATACCGCCCCTGCAGCGCCCCGTCCGCCATCATCAAGGGAAGCGCCGTCTCCCGTCAATGCATACGGCATGGTCACCGCAAATGGACGCAACCCTCGAGGACCATCCATGCCGGTTATGCCTAGAGATTCCGCTTCTGCCCAGCTCCAGCAACAGCGCAGCAGGAGTTACAGCACCCCAGATATCAACGGGCAGCCTAATGGGCGCAACGGGCAATCTGTCCCTGCTGTTCCTGGAATCCCAGCGCATCTGCATCCTTCTCACCCCACTCACGCGCGCCATGACTCCAACATCCCGAGGAGCAACGCTGGCAGCCCGGCAAATGATCTCCCCCTCCGGTCCAACACGGGATCCCCCGGGGCACAACGGGCAAAACAGTTCGGTGGGACAATGGCGCAGTTCCCCGCTCAGCCGATCTACCCACGACAAGGCACACCCGGCAGTGGCACGAGCCTGCCACCGCCGGGTCCGCCGCCACCGGGCGTCGCGCCACTTGCGCCCTCCGATATCCCTAGAAGCATACCTATGAGCCAAGACATGATCGTCCCGCCCACCCCTGATCTTCCCCTCCCAACACAATTGAAGGTCAAGGTACACGTCGATGGCGGCAACTACATCACCCTTGTCGTCCAGTTCAATATCACATATCAAAGTCTCATCGATCGGATCGACGCCAAACTGGCGAGATTTACTGGCAGCAGTATTGGTAAGGGCAATCTGAAACTGCAGTATCGAGACGAGGACGGCGACTTTGTCATGATTGAGAGCGACGACGACATCCAAATCGCCATCTCCGAGTGGCGCGAGGGTGTTCGCAACATGTACCAAGGGGTTGGAGAGATCGAACTGTTCTGCGTTGGGGTGATGTGATAAAGATTTGGGCTACGGCCAACCGGCACTCACCACACGAGGCGCCTGTGGCATGAGGCTCTGGAGGATACGTTATCCGAGGATTGCATCGACATGATACCCCGCAAGTTGTCATATGTCTCGGCTTCTAATCTTTAAGTTACTTTTGCATGGCGCAGATCCTCATCAAGTCGACGACGATGAGAACGACCGCTTGCCTGTTGGTTCGTTTGGCTTTAGCGACGCTCGCATTGTTTCGCTGCATAGACGACGGGTTACACTTCATCAGGGCGTCATCAGGCTCATCTGTTTTTGCCGCCATTTAGCACTGGCCGCACTTCTTATTCTGGTCCAGGAAAAGCCAGTAAGCATGGATGGACGGACGGTTGGAAGTGTTTATTTTTGGGGTGCTTGGGCACATGGCCTGCCAGGTTTCCCCTTCGGCTGGGGCCGTTGATATCCACATCTCCGGCTTTGTCAGTCATTATCGACTTTAGTTGGCGGTTGCACCCGTCACGGACGCTCGTTTCTATTTTGGAGAGAGTTTTGGCTTGGTATTCTAGCGCCCAACCCGAGACATCTGGCTAGAGGGTAGAGTGCCTTTGTCGGGTGCTTAGCGGGGGGGGGCATGATTATAGCGGACGAGAGCGCGGAGAGACTTGAAGAGGATGTTTATGAAGGAAAGATGGATGAGATCAGAATGGGGCGACTTCGCTAGACATGGAATACCCAGGAAGCCTTTGACGTTCATTTTGCTTCGTGTTTTTCGCAGTTTTTGGTCATACACATATCCTGGTTAGAGTCAGTGGCATCAATGATGAAGTGTTGTTACTTTTACCAGCTGAGGGACTTGGCAAACTCATGCTGTCAAATGGTGTCTTGGTCTTATTTGTCTGTGTCAAGAAGGATGAGGCCTGTTGTTGTCGTGGTGGTTTTGCTGGCACCGTTTGGGAACTTGTTGCTCCGGGAGGTTCAGCATTACTGCCCCTAACCTCCGGATTGTGGCCTTGTTGCTCAAGAATCCCCTTTGGCCGTTATCAGTGGTGTTATTTCAGGCCAAGCCATTGGTTCAATTTGAGTTACATTGGTTTTGTACATATACAATACAGCGTCCATCCGACAGGACCGCTGGGTGGACGTGTTCCCCAGAAGAGCGAACAACAATCTCGCAGTTCCCCTTGTGCGGTATGATGTCGTACGACACGAGATCGTCGACCATAGCCTGGTTGCGTAGGCTGCCTCCCACAATCATTGCTCCAGTTCTGAAGCAGCATATTCTCGGTATCCGTTCCCAGGTGCACCTAGATCGAGCCGCTCCGTCTCCCAAAGCCCGAGCGAGGTAGGGCACCTGCCGTCTCGTCTTCACGCAGCCAACATCCATGCGTCGTCCGCCCGCCCAATGGCATGTACATCGTCGCATCGCCATGCCATCACGTATGCTTGCTTGCCCGTTGTGTGAGGCGGCTGGAGAGTCGGTTGAGATGGTAATTGATGTTGTTCTTCGGTATCGGCGGCGCTGGGGGCTTGTCCATGCAGGCGCGGAGGGCGGCCTCAACGTTGGCACAGCCCGCAGTGTTGAAGCCTGCCGACGCCCAGCATGCTATTCAAGACGACAGTATTAGCGAAGTCCCCAGCGATGTTGGAGGCCATCCCGCGGTGCTTTGCATACCGAGAACGTGGTTCATGACGAGGTGGCATGGGTTCGGCTCGACCTTGTTCGGCTTCTTGACGCGCAGCACCTTGAGAGGTGGCAGCTGCATAGCCTTTCTGGACGACATGGTGACGGTTGTTCCTTTGTCTTGGGGGTGGGTGGTGGTTCGTGCTATTGCTCAAATCGCATCGCGGGAGCGTCGCCGTGACTGGGAGAGTGGATCTCAAGACTCAGTTCGAGACGACGCGGCGTTGAGCTTCTAACTCAAAATTCCAGACTGGCGATACCGTATCGGGCCGGTCACGTGGAGATAAGCGACGCTTCCCGTTTGGCTGGATCTGAGGCGTGCGGGGCACTTGCATCCCGAAGCCTTGCCGTAACGGGCTAGTCAGGACATTTGCGGCTTTTCATTGGCTGGGAATTGGAGATGTAAACAAGGCACTTCTGCCCCATGTCACAATCCCAACCCTCTTGAGGACCCGACACGCACACACCAACCCTCGCGATTTGCTTGCATTCCGTCACTTGACGCGTTGTCTTTGCCCTTTGTGAACAATTTCGACCGCGACGCTTGGGCTGCGCGTCACCACCGTTGATTGAGCGAGCTGCTGTTTACCTGTTCTCTGTGAACATACATACCCTTCGCATTAGTTATTGTTTTGTCTACTCTACGAATTTTCCAGGCGGCTTCGCGATGGCCGCCCCGCAGAGCGCGATGTTCCAGCTAGACGGGTGAGAGTTGGCTGCACACATCCACCAAGACGCAAGCTGACACGCTCAATTGCAGGAGCCCGATTACCACGAAAAGTTTCCTGCCTCCCCATGTTCCTTGCCCAAGAGCATGGCAACGCGTGCAGGTCGTACCCTTCGCGAACCACGACCGGCAAAGAAAGATTTGGAAGCGGGTGGCCACGAGCCCTGTTGTTGCAGATGACAGCTATCGAAGTGTCTTAGTAGAGCTCCAAAGTCAAGGAGCGTCCTCGAGAAAACGCGCTCGGTGCGCGGGTCACATTCCTGTCTGGGGAGGTGTGCAATGGGATGAACGGGTTGAAGAGTCCCACGATGGCAAACAAGACCTGGCCGTGGCAAGAGGTATGTGAGCTGTGAACTGCAGCGGGGCTTCAAGTACTGACAGACCGGGGGTAGCCGCTGTATCGACTGTTCGGGAAACCACCAAGCCTGCCGAGATCGCAAATGAGCCCTCAAGGCACGCGACATTCCCCGAAGATGCCTTGAGATGGGTCCCGAGGAAGCGACACAACACCCGCTGGCCGATTGAGCCCAAGACGACATCTACCCGCATGGTGGCTACGCTCCAGCCCCTTATCGAGTTCGAGGTCCCAACGGCTGTTGAGCCAGAGGATACCACCCATAGAATGGACGCCGAGAAGCTGGAGAAGCGGTCGACGAGACGCCTGAGCAGACGAGTCTCACTGTTCCCCGGGGATATGTCCCCGCAAAAGATTTCGCTCATAACTCTGACCCCGGCAAGGGTATTGCAGTCTGGCATATCGCCAGTAAAGAGATCGCCAGCTGCGCCTTCGCCGGTTAGGGTAGCGGAGTCGCCCCTGTGTTCATTCAGAGTCGATGCCACGCCAGTCAAGGTGGTTCTGGAATCTCCAAAGGCCAGCCCACCCCATGCTTCGCCCGGGAAGTCTTCTCCCCTGCCGGCGACGCCCGGGAGTGCGCTCGCGGTCAAGGGCACGTTGGTGCTGACATCCAAACGGCGCACTTCGGATCACCTTCCTCTGCTATTCGACCAGCCAACCCCTGATGCCTGCGCTGAGCCCCAGTATGAGGCTCAGAGGCGGCGATCTCTACACGTCGCCCGCCGCAGCGACCGCAGACTCAGCGGCTCCTTGAGGGTGTTCAGTTCGGAGAGCGCGAAGAATGTTCCTGGTCGCCGTCACAGCTTTGCGCCCACCTCTGTTTCCTCGGCTGACGCCAAGGCACGGAGGCGCACCTTAGATGCATTTTTCTCGGCAACCGAAGACGCTCATGATGACTTGCTCTCCCCTGAAATGAAAGGTAGCCCGACGGGAGACGCGAACAGCGAGGATCAGCCGCCAGAGGCAGACGCAGCTAGCCTGCCGTGTGCTGTGTTCAAGATCGACGCCGGCACTAACCTGGATATATTCGGTCAATGGCAGAAGCTTGTTGCCGATGCCAGAGCGCAGAGCCCAGTCAAGGCTGCCTGCCACGTCGATGCTGGAAGCTCTAGCCCTGAAGTTCCAGTTATTTCGGAGACGAACAACGCGGTCATTGCGTCGCCTGTCCAAAACGTTTTGGGTGTGACGTATGTTGCAGCAGACGACGAATCAGCCTCAGGTCAGGCAGCAACGGATCCCAGCCCAGTTGCTATCGAGGCAGAACTACACAATCCCGGCATAGAGTCATCCTCCGATGAGGAGTCACTAGGTGTCGGCCAAGAAGACGACTTCGAGTTTGAGCACAGGGATCCTGAAGGCTTGTCGACCATTTACGAAGAATCGCTCGTTGTGGAAACTGATGCCGATGCCGCCGCAAAACCTGTCTCACCCGCGGCCATTCAGGAGAACGACTCACTGGTGGTGAGCTCTGTCTGCGCCACCAATCAGTCCCACGGTGAACGAACTGTGGGCATGGGCGGCCAATACGGTTTCTCATCACCAGCCCTGACTCCATCACGGAAGGTTGTGCAAACGGACAGCTCACCGCAGTCAATGCACACCGACTGCAAAGCAGATAGCCGTGCGCTAGCCGATCACGCGCCCCAAGTGGCCAGTAATGAGCGATCTGCAGATGAAGTTTCGACAAACCACGTTGTCACGGAGGTTGATGTCTTGTTCAAGCATGATTCGCCGAATCCTGTCCGTGAATTCACCCCTGAACCTTCTAACCTGTTGGGGAGTAAAACCATGGATGATGATGCCACCTCGCCCAGCTCACCAGAAGATTCCGTCGCTACACCCGAAAACGACTTTTGCATGGAAACCTTCGACATCCAGACAAAGGAACATGATCAGCAAGCGACCAAGATGGGCTCATCCATCTCGATAGAATCCTGCCAGGGCGGTGTTCCTTGCGAGGACAGCACACCTGAACCTACTCGAACACCGCTCAGCACATCCCGCCATGGCGTACCTGGGCAGCCCACCACACCTTCCCAAGACATCACCACGCCAACCGGAGCTGATAACAGGGGTGGCGAAATCATGGAGGGCGCTGACGGCCGCGAAAGCTCAGGCTTCACGCCCATCAATGGGCGACAGATCTCACCTCCCTCAGTTGCAAACGATGACCCTGACAGTGAGGGAGAAGACGACGAGAACGACGAGGATGCCATCATGGAAGATGAGATCACTGAGGCGATCGATGATGAGGATTTCACATTGACAGTCGTCGCGCCCCGCCTTGAGAACGACACTCTCACGCTGCAAACATCACATGATGACTCGGAAACGGAAATGCTGCGCAAGTTTGTGACGCGCGTTGCGGCTGATAGGAGCGCCAAAGCGGCGGCAGCAGCAGCAGCAGCAGCTCTGGTGAAGAAGTCGACCCGACCCAAACGCAGGTCGGGCTCGACTGGCTCTACTGCGTCGTCGACGGGCTCGCCGATTGCCAGGTCCGACACGCCTCACAAGAGGACGCCTCTTGGGGAGAAGAACACAAACAGCCCTAGTCCAGTGAAGAAACGGAAGCATGGCGATGGTATCGAAAAGAGCGAAGGAGATGATCCTCTGGAGGTGTGCGAAAGCTCTGCCGACGCGCCAAAACTCAAGCGCCGTCGAAAGCGAGGTGATCCCGTGCTTGCGGCTGCGTCTATTAGTCTGAAGGCGTCCACAGACTCGCCCGAGGCAGGCCCGCGTCGCTCCACACGATCAAGGAGTTCACGAGTTGCGCTGAAGCCGGTAGCCCCCTCAGCCAACTCCATCGCGCTGTCCCTGATCCCAGTTCGCTTGCCTGGTATGGGAGTGATGGATGACACGAACATGGACATGCAACTCATGATGGCTAAGAGCCGGAGCGAGGAGAAGGATGTTGCAGCTGTCACGAGGGTCAACACGCGCAAAAACAAAGCCAATGCCGTTCACCCCAAGCTGGTTCTAGCCCGTCAAACCGAAGACCCTGCGGGGTGGAGGATGAGAGAGCTGAAGATGGTCTTCGACGCAAAGGAGAGCCGGTCCGCGGAGGCAAACGCCGACGCCGCCGACGGGAGGAAGAGCAGGAAAGCTAAGGGCGTTCGCTGGGCTGAAGAACTCGTACGGTACCAGAGCGATGAAGCGCCCTCTGTCTTCAAAGCAATGGCAAGTTCTCTTCTCGCCGACATCATGGATGAGGAAGAGGATGAGTTGGCTGTTACTCTCCCTCAACGTGCCCCTGAGCCCGTCCAGCCGGAGTCGGTTGAGCGACCACCTTCAACTCCGGCAAAGAAGGCATTGCCCCGCCGCACGAGGTCCTCAAGACTGTTGGCGCCCAAGCCCGTTGATAAGATTGCGGACAAGCCAGCTATCTCGCCCGCTCCTCCCGTTCGTAGCGTGCCGCTTCAAAAAACCACCTCCCCCGCTACGGCAGCCCCAGCCTCTGCAGCATCCTCTGGCCCCAAGGCAGCCACCATGGAGACGAGGCGATCCAAGATTGCGAAGCTTGGGATGGGCGTCAACGGGACCCCCGCGCCTAAACGTCGTGGCAGGGCTGCCACATGATGATGATGTGGAGATGGCCCGGATTGAGCCGGCGATTAATGAGACGAGAAGATATCTTGTATATTCTTCATTAGGTCATGTTGGTAGTTTAGCGTGCATCTGCGTACAGGATTTTAAAGTTGTTGAGAGCAGAAAAATACCCGGATTGATGACGGAGTCTTGGTAGTCAAGCTATCAGTTGGAGGATCTTGTTTAGGAAGCATGGTTCCTTGTTGGTTTACTGGGAGGGGCGGCATTGGGATTGAGCGGAAGCATAGGATTTCATGTATCTCAGATTGAAGTATAAAATATTTCCTCCTTGGTGTTGGAATTGATACAGTGGTTGGTGGAGACTTCGAATGTGTTGCATTATGTGTGAGGGGCATCTTACTGTAGTTCCCACGTCATAAGCTCTACCTTTCCTTTGTTTGCTGCTGTCCTTGCGGCGGCTACAATTGTCTGACCGTCGGGGGAAATATCGAGGGAACTGAGTACATACAGAGAGAACCCATCCCGGGAGCCATCCTGAACAGTATGTTTCACCGTCCCTAGAAGGGGATCCCACACTCTTATCACATAGTGCCAAAGTGAGTTGGGTCGGAACTACTCGTCGTCAGAGGTTACTACTCGGGAGCAAGACACCAGGCTGGTCTCATCGCGGGAGAATCGGCAGTATTCGACGATCTCGCCGATAGACTTTGAATTTGACGTCGGGGGTCTTAGCTTCAGCTTTTGCAGCTGAGATGGGTTGTCAGAGAGATGCCAAACACGGATGGAACCGAGCGCGGTGGCCGAGGTGGCAGCCAGTACTTTGGCACTCGAGGAAATGGCGACTTCTCCGTAGGAAGCGAAGCAGGATACGTCCTTGAGCACATGCTGTGAGAATGTCAGTCTCTTGTTTCGGCTCCCAACTTGAAGGACACGAGTTGGAAAAGGGGGGGGTTACCTTGATTGCCCCAGTTTTGACGTCCCAGACTATGCCGATCCAGTCCTCTGGGTCGGAGATTATTCTTGGGCGGCTGCAAGGTAGTTTCGACGTTGCTATAAGTGTTTTGTCGAGCGACCCGTTCAATGTGCATTGTTCCATCGAGTTTGTTCCGCACCAGTACGTGCGCTTGCGGGGAGATGGCTATGACTTTTTTTGTGCGAGTGTAGGTCGCCTTTGAGTCGCCTGTGGGGTCAGTCAGATCATCTTCACGAACTACCGTAGTTGTTTGGTCGTGAGTTAGCTGAACGGCAAATACGTAACCCGTATCACTGCCATGGAGGCATTCCATATGCCAGTGGAAGGGTTCAGACACGCTCCAAACCGCCGTCTTTCCGGGGACTCGAGCGACCCGCGTGGCGTCACGGAGTTCAACGGCGGCGCTCCAGCCCTTGTCTGGATTGCTCGGACCAGTAACCCCGAACCGGGTGGCTGCCAAAACCAAAAACTTTCCCGTTTTGGTGAACATTACGCGACCGAATCTCAAGTCGAGCTTTTCGGCGACGCTGGAGCGCTTGTAGACGAGCTGGTGGGCTGCGTTGAGCGTCGAGGTCGGACTCGGTTTCGGTTCCGCTGGAGGTAAAATGGCAAGCTGGTCAAGTGATGCCGTGCCTGTCCATTCTGCTGATGGCTCCCTATCGAGATCAGCTCGGATTTCGGTAGGCAAATCCAGCCTGGGCAAATCGTCCCAGGAGCCCTTCGTTGATGATGCAGTCGCCTGCAGAGTGTTCTCGCCTGCTGGTGGGCGATCCTGTAAGAGTTGTATCCACGGATGGTGCACAGCCTGTCTGGCCGAGGGTCGAAGCCTGGCTGGGGGTGCCATGAGATTGCCAATAAAATCTTCGAACTGATTCGTCTGGCCAATGTCTTTGGGAAACCTGAGTGGCGTCCCCATCACCACGTATTGGAAGAGGTCCTGCGGAGCGGAGAAGATCGCCTGGCCGGTCATGATGTGGAAAGCCATTGCTCCAATGGCCCAAATATCAACGGCCGAAGTGTATCCTGCCGACCGGTGATCAAGGTTCGCATCAGCTAGGGGGTATATGCCCTGAACCTCTGGAGCCATGTACGCTGGTGTGCCGACGACGCTGGTAAGGCCGGTGGCTTCATGCACTCGCTTGGTAATGCCAAAGTCAGCAATCTTGACCCACCAGTTGGGCCCCGGTGTCTGGATAAGAATGTTCTGGACCATTGTCAGCAGTTATGTCGAGTGTGCATGAGAGGTGTCGGCAAATGCGTACTCGGGGTTTCAAGTCTCTGTGTGTGAAGTTGCGGTCGTGCATGAATGCAATTCCCTCAAGAATCTGTTTGATGATGGCGATGGTGTCCTCTCCGGCGAACCGGTGTCCCTTGAAAATGAAGTCCTGTAGATCGCCATATTCCATGAACTCCATTGCAACATAGACTGTGTTTACCGTCTCATACCATCCTTGGGATTGGACAAAACAATGGCGGTACTAGAGCAAATTAGTCAAGTAAAGGAGACATGTTGAGCGATGGAACAGGGAACATACAGGTCCCTGTGAAAACATGCTGATTGCCTCCAGCTCGCGGGCACATTCCGAGGAGGGCGTGGTACCAGCGGGCGTCCTGCAGCGAATTTCCTTGACTGCCCGCAGCCCTCCTTGCTTGGGCCCCCTCGTGCATTTTTCCAACCACACGGTTCCAAATCCGCCGCTCCCAAGCTCACGTTCCCGATCCCAACGCTGTTCTGTCTTGAGTGGCCGCTTGTTGGCGCTGTTAGGATGTGGCTCGTAAACGTAGTGGATGGTGTATCCCGCGCAGACGTCGCTCTCAAGCTCCGTAGCAACGACGATGTCTGGGAGTCGACTCCTTGGGCTCGCAGTCTGTGACATAGCTGGGGCGCTGGCAAGGCCTCTATGGCAAGGTAGGGTTGAGCTGTCTTTCAATTTTTCCGGAAAAGGTTCTTGGTGCCGGACGGACAGCCGTTTCCGCCAGCCTCCGGTCTGGGCACTTCGTGAAGCATGCGGGATGTCTAGCCGTTGAGGGAGATGGAATTTGAAAAAGAGGGGTTGCTGCATAATTTTTTTGGTGAACCAATTGGCGACAGCTATGTTAGAGCCTTGCTGGGAGGATATCAAGAGGCCTCTAGAAGTCACATGATGTGGCTTCTTCACCATGCGACAAAGACCTGCGAGGAGAGCGCGGGTTGATAGGTATCCAAGAATTCAAACTGTTCAATCAAAAATTGTCGAGAAGGAAGCAAGCCAGTAGCAGTATCGCCAGCTTACTCGCTTTGAGCTTTGACAACCGGCTTCTTCGAGAGCTTGCCAGCTTCCATGTCCGCAACTCCTGCAATGATGGCCTCCCATCCCTCCCCATTCACCAGATGATAATCTAGGGGCAAAAGCTGGCCGGTATTGATGTGTGCTTGAAAGACAGACACCATCTCAGCGACCTTTCTCGTGATATGCTCTTGCTCATCCCCAGAACGGCCGAGCATTCCCAGTTTCACACGGTAGAGGTTGATTGAGTCCGGCACCGTCATGTCCGACCTAGGTCCCATTAACGGCTGACCAATGTGCAGAAGGCGGGATCAAGCGACTCACCAATCGTCCACTGTAGCGAAGTACTTGACAGGTTCCTTGGAAACGGTCTCGAGCGCTCTGACGGAAAGATCGAGGGATGCAACACTAGCGTCGACGATGCGAGCGAACTTTCCACCGGTAATCCGCTCAATCTCTGCTAGCTGTTCCTCGATAGGAGCCCTGTTATTGAACGTGGCAGATGCGCCAGCTCTCAGGGCGAGCTGTGACAAGTCAGGAATCGCACTATCAAAGCTCGGGAAGCAAAGACCCTACCTCGTTCTTCGAAGGAGAACATGAAGAAAGCACTTTGTGCCCGGCAAGACTGGCGAGCTGGGCACAGTACCTGCCCACGCTGCCACTGCCACCCATCACGATTACCCAAGAGTCCTTCTGCGGCGCCTTGCTACCCGCAGCCGGGAGTTCCAGGCCCTGACCTTCAAGTAGCGCAAGACCGGCTGTCTACGACACTGTCAGAAACTCCATTCTCCGGTCTTTCGCCGTCATCAAACTCACCAAAAGTCCAGCCCCAACGGTGCAAGCCTCCTCCAGCCCAATATTCTCCCCCTTCTTGAACACCCAGTCCTCATTCACAAGGAACGTCTCCTGAAACGGAGAGAACTCGCTGATTCCCACAGGGACGCATGTGAAGATGTAGCCCCCCTTCTGGATCTTCTCACAATCTGCTCCGGCTTCGAGAACCACGCCGGACACGTCGCTGCCGATGACCGCAGGCCAGGATGTGATCAGCATGCCGGTGTGGTGCATGAAGGGTTCGCTGTGGAGGTTGGATGTCAGCTATTGGCTGCGTAGGACAGGGTGGAGGGTAACTTAGGCTTACGAGGGATTGAGACCGACGTAGAGGGTCTTGACGAGTGCCTGTTTAGGGCCCGGTGTCGGGCGGAGAATGTTGTTGACGACGGTGTAGGGCTCATTTGGGCCTGCGATGGTGATGCCTGTTTGAGTAGCCATTGTTGCGTCTGTTGAGAGGATTGCTGTGTTTGTGATGCGGTGGGTGGCCAGTTGGATCCCCAATTCGAAGTTGTGAGGTTGCGGGGTACGTAGAAATAACCGTCTGCTGCAGCGGCCCGACCTCAGCAACAGCGGCTGCGGTGACGAAGCAAAGGGGTGCCTGGATATGCATGGTGTCGAAAGTCGTCAGTTCTCTTGCTATCTCCGTGAATAGGCTGTGGTGGGGTGTTCATCGTGGGGAAAACATTGGCTGCCACGGACGCGGGTCGGGGGAGATATCGTCCGCAGCTGACAAGATAGTGGCAACCGCGGGCTCGATCATGCAGGTTGTCGGGTGCCGTGCCTTCCTTCCGGGCGTCTAATTCACACACCGCCCCACAGAGCGACAGTGACACAAAGCTCCGACTACAATTCACGTGGATCAAAGAATAAAATTGGCATTGGTGAAAACCAGTAAGGTATCCCAAAACAAAACAGCTGGCGGAATACCCAATGGAAAAAGAAGTCCTCTCGAGCCACATGAATCAACCTACGGCTTCCACCCTCCAGTCCTGTCTCTGAACATGCCATCCGGGTCAACCTGGCTAGCTACAGCTCTTGCCAGAGCCGCATTCTGTGGCTTGAGCCTCGCAAAGTAGTCCTGCCGATAGAAACCATAGCTCATCAGGATCGGGAGATACACATTGCTCGGCAACAGCCCCTCGCCCTGCCACTCGACGACCCTCTCCCGGATACCTGTGTACGTTGCCTCCATCGTATCCGCCATTCGTCCGTACTCACTCTGCGGGATGAAGCTGTAGTTCATCTCGATGATCAGCCGGTCGACATCGTCATCTGCATCAATGAGATCCACCCCTTTCTCCCTCGCCGCCTGGGCAATCCGCTTCGGAAACGGCTGGTACGCAATCGACGCCACGATGCCCGGCACATCCAACACCGACCCCGACACGTTCCTCCAGTGATCGTGAAACCCACCCATCACCGCATCCTGACTCCCCGCCCCCGGCAGCGGCACCGTCTCCGTTCCAATCATGACCACACTCCCCTTAATCACCACCCAGTTGCTCCACGCCAGCAAATCCGCATAGCTCCTCCTCCGCACTGTATTCACAATCGGCCCAATATCCGTAAAATTATCAAACGTTCCCGGCGGCACCTCCTCCCCATCATAGAACAGAAACAAAATCCAACTGTCCACCACATTCAAATTCGCCCTCTCCGCCGTCACAATCACTGCCGCCCGATCATCCGTATTCCACTCCGTCCAATCCCTCACCGCTTTCAACATCCTCCTGTCCGTCTCCTCGCTCCTCACAAACGCCAAGTTCCCACCCACCACATCCCCCTGCCGATACCCCTGCACCACATACTCGGTCACCACCCCAAAGTTATTCCCGCCCCCCTTCAGCACCTTGAACAAATCCCCATTCGTCGACTCCGACGCTCTCACCACCGTCCCATTTGCCAACACCACCTCAAACTCCAATATGCTCGACGCCGCCCACCCGTGCTGCGTCGACAGGTAACTCAACCCCCCTCCCACCGCCAACCCGCCCACACCCGTGTGTCCAATCCTACCCCCTACAAACGTCCACCCGGTCCCATCCAACTTGGCCGCAACCTCATCGAGCCGGTTCCCCGGTCCCAGCGTGATCACCCCCGTGGCGGTATCCACGCTCACAGAATCCATCCTCTGCGTGGAAATAATTGGTCCGCCGGCAACGCTCGACCAGAAGTTATTGGGGTTGTGGCCGCCAGATTTGATGGCGAAGGATTCGTTGGAGGCGTGCAAGAGGGAGAGGACGGTGGAGACTTCGGAGGCGGAGGAGGGGAAGATGATGCAGGAGGGGAGGAGGGCGGCGCACGAGGTGGACCAGTAGTCGGCTTGTTCGAGGGTGTAGGAGGGGGTGAGGGGGAGGGAGACTTGGATGTGGGGAGGGAGGGTGGTGCAGGTTGAGGCGAGGGCTGGGGAGAGGAGGGATAAGAGGGAGAGGATGGAGGCAAGGTTAGGGGGGCGCATGTTGAAAATGTTGATTGTTGGTGGGAAGTGAAAGGTGGTGGTATTGGTGAGTGTTAGTATCTGCTGTTTTGTCCCGGGGGTTGTCCAAGGAGGTTGACATTGATCAGCTGGGTCGACATCTCATCTTTATATCCTCGACTTCCAGCTGACGAAGGAGTTATGCATCTCAGCAGACCCCCATCAACATCTCCATCAGTCCTGTCTCAAGGAAACCATTTCGTCATCTTGACGACAACACACAGGAACAAGGTAGCGTATATCTCCTATTTCGAATCAATATTGGACGGTGGAGTCGCACCAGCGCAACACCCTCAGCCGCGAACCAAATGAACTGCACCGTCCCTCAACCTCAAATACTCAACTTAGACATCGTCCAGTCCTCGTGATACGGTCCGCCCTGGCCCGTCTGTCAAAATCTGTCAAAAACGCGGAACGAGATGTAACCCGCCATCTTGCGTGTGGATTTCCCAATGCGGGGAATGATCAGCATGTGGGAGATCTCGAGTAAATTGCATCCATGTTCCCTGACACGGCATGGCTGCAGGGACGTTGGGGGAAAACCGGTTCTGCATGCCATTCGCTTCCCCAACTTTTCCGGTTCAGATGGCTTCTTGGTAGGGAGGAACTTTTGCTCTCCTGCGTCATGCGTCGTGCCTGTAAATCAACCCTAAAAGAGACGCCAGATGTAGGTAGCGTTTCTTTTTCTATTTGTGACGATCGATCTGGGCGGTAGCGAATAAGGGATCGGCAGTGTAGCCCTGGCAGTCTCATGGGAGAAGCGACTGGAGTTTGGCATTCTTCCGCGGCAGTAGCCTAGGTATGTATGCCTTGCTAGGTAGTCCTCCAAATACGTTTTTGTATTTCAATTATCCCCCTTTTTGATCTGTCTTGGGGTTTCTGCTGGGGCGCGGGTGGCCAATTGATGCACAGCGTTCCGTCGACTTATAGGCACACCGACACTGGGTGCATGTAAAAAGACAAAACTGAGGCTCTTGCGCAAAAATATCCTCAAGGAACGTGGTCACGGCATCATCAAATGAATTCTTCTTTACAAAATATAATCTTTCAATTAAGGTACTCTGTACCAAAAAGGGGCTAACCCCTATTCTCCATCACTGGCAACGATTGTAAATCAACCGAACCGTCAAGCTAGCCACCTACTTCAAGTCCATTTTCGCGAAGAGATGCGACGCCAACTCTCCCTCCTCTCCCTCCTCCCCATCCACAGCTTGAACTCCAACAAACTCCCTCATCCCCTTCAAGCTCTTCCCAATCAACAGCCTCACAATCCTTGACACCACCACATCGAGCAACTTCTCTACCGCAGGGTAGTTCGCCGCGTTCGCAATCTCAAAGAGAAGCGAAGCTCCCGAGATCCGCTCGATCGGGAGCTCAGAAGGCTTCTCCTTCCTGAGCATATCGGCGAATGAGATGCTGGATGACTTGTGGGCCGGCGCTGAAGCCTTTTCCATCCAGGCGAAGACGCGGGTGAGGGCTTCGTCGCTGGCTTTGATGGAGATTGGGATGGCTTCTTCGATGGTGTCGGTGTCGGAGAAGAGGTCGTCGAGGAGATCGCGGGGGATGCCGGATTGCATTGCCGCGGGCTTAGAGAGGTGGTGGATGGTTTGGGTGGGGGAGAGGCTGTTGATGATTTTGAGCATGGGGGTGGGAGTGTGGGTTGCCATTTTGATGGTGGGCGAAGGGGATGATGGGTAAGTGGGTGTTGAGGTGTGGGTTAGATGAGGGGTGTTGGTTGGAATGGTTGTGAAAGCTGTTGGTTAGTAGCCTGACTGAGGAATTGAGTGATCCAGGGCCGGGTGCTTTCGTATTGTTATATTGAACGGGCACGCAAAGAGTTCCAGGGTTTGTGCAAGATGCTATCCCTGACGATTCGATTGTGTATTTGGTGTCAAAGGACAAGCTATCACTAGCCCCTTTTTTGTCAATACAGGGAATCAGACAAAGAATCCCGAGCGCGCTCCCATGCGACCTAATGCTATTGAGGCAGACAAAGAGAATGATAGAACAATGCACCTAGGCGTTGCCACACATGTCCTGCCCGCACCCGTTCTTTACCCAAACCCCCGAGGAAAATCCATGGCAGGCAGCAGGGTCCGGCCACTGACCCGCGACATGGCGTGTGTTGCAGTTGGAATCGCCACAGATGATCAACGGCCCGCAAGTATCAGAGCACGAGGCCTGATCCCGCGAAATCCACATAGCGGAGTGAGATCCCGCTGGTCCGCTGTAGAGATGATGTCAGTCACACCTTCCAGAAGGGGTAAGGGCAACAAACCCGCTGATTGTGAAAGAGGGGACGTTGACTTAGCTGGTATAGGCCTGGCAGTTTTGATCAAAGTAGAAGTTGACTTGGCCAGCTGAGGCCAAGCCGAGGAGGGTCGAGGAGAGAATCGTGCAAGGGCGCATGTTGCTTTGTTGATTGGATTGTTTGTATTAGGGGGTGTTTCGAAGTAATTGCAGAGAGGCAGGTGAATCGGCAGGCAGCCTTCATCGTTGAGGCAGAGAGGCGTCGTTTAAGTTGAAGAAGTGTTGCGTAGAGCATTCATTCCCGTTCTGGCTGGGGGTTATTCCCATAGAGGCGACTCCCAGGTGAGACGGAGATTGTCTAGGCGAGGCAGGAAGAAAAGGCGTGTGCTGATCATTATTGCTTACTTCTGTGCAAGCGGTAGCAATGGCGACGCAGCATAAGACAGAGTTGTATTGTGATGTTAGCTTTAGATCATGGCGAAGAGGGTTACTAACAACCTCTCTGGCGTAGCAAAGCTGGCCTATAGACGAGACGAATCAAGAAACGATTTGCCTTTGCATTCGGCGACGGGTCTAGACGTTAAATTCGGAACCAAAAGGTAGCGGTGGTGCGCGGTGCGGGAAGCAAGTTCGACATTCTTCGTAACTCTCGGTAGGACGTAGCCCTCATTTGCTTGCGTCTTCAATTGGCCTTGTATTCCTGGATAGGGAGTATGAAAAAGTCTTTCGAAAGCCTCTTTGCATTTTCATGACGCCTTTCCCTGCGTTATAGGGCTCGTATGGGCTGTGGGTGGGTGCTTTTTTTCTTCTTCTTCTTTTTTTTTTCGCTCATTATGGTCGAGAAAGCGTATTTGTTGTAAACCCGCATTGCAGCTGAATAGCATGATCGGTACCTTGCGGAGGTGTCTGTTTACCTGTGGCGTTTGCTCCCGCATCGACCGGAATGCCTTGGTCAATGTCAATATTGTCATCATACCGCGTGGGGTCCAATAGCGGCGTGACGGGTTAGTTCGGCACTAGAGAGCCAAGCATTGTGGGAGGAAGGCACGTCAGCGTCAAGGTTCTTTCAGCTCCCAGTCACGGCTGCCCGTGGTCCAACAAAATAACGCACGACCAAAATAGGGCAGATCGTCAGCTACCAAGCACCGGGGTGGATATTGCCCGTAATTTATTGAACGTCGGCATCGAAGATTTTTCTATGTTGTGGCGTAGATGCAGGGTCAGAATTTCTTGGATGTAATATGCAGAACCACGCATTGCAATCGCTGGGACTGGGCCGGGGCTCGATGTGCCACAACCCGAAGTTTTTTCGACCGCGTCTGTCGATCTTTAACCAATCTTGCTGGAAAACGGGACGCGTCGACGCGCAGCGCATTGTGTGTGCACACGGCGCCAAACTGTCGGAACAAGGCCACTGTTACGGATTACTGTGCAGCACTTGATGCGACAACAAAGACGCCGATTGACGACAGGAAACGACAATGGAATTGAACACGACGGGGAAAGAATAAAACGAAGAAAAAATCGGTCCACGATCAAATGCTGTCTTATCACCCTGCACTTAACTCACATTGCACTCACCCAACACTGCCCTCCCACTTCAATACTTCTGTAGCTAAGATGGCAGGCCGATTTCGAGAACGGTTCTCCCTAGATACGATTGGGCTCAATATGAACTCGGTGAGAAGCAAGTCGGGGATACCTATCCAGGAGACCTATCCAGGAGACCAGAGAGGACATGGAGTTGACGGTCAGCGAATTGACCCTCGTCGACAGCGTTCACTGGCACTTTCACGTGATCAAGCACTCCCTCCTGATCCTCTTGACCTGCTGGAACATCGGCGCGGTCGTCCAGGTGTGGAGCACTCTGGGTCTCCTGTACGGTCATCGCCAAGAAGACACCGGTTTCATGTCCGCCATGGTCGTAGGCCTGGTTGTGGCCCTGGCTGTCTTTTGTTACAAATGGTTTATGTTGATCATGAACCGCAATGTCAGCCCTAGGGGGACTCGGGGCAGCATCGGGCCTCTGTTGCCGTTCGCTGGGTGGGTGGCTTGCATGGAGCGCCCGATCCTCGTGGGATCGCCTTTCTGGGTCTTGGTGCTCACCGTCAACGTTACTTTTCACTACGCGGCCTTCGCGTGGTGGAGGACGGTGACGCTCGGGGCCAGCCGACTCCCAGTGTTGGAGGGCGGGCTGGCGGCAGTGAATGCACAACTTCTTTGGATGTTCTACTTGGTGCTTGTGGTTCTTACCGCCTACCAATTCGGCGTCGCCCGGTCCTCTGGATATGAGCAACTCTGGAGCCTCTCCATCTACTTTCCCTAAAGGAAGTGATGTGGGATGGTAAGTAGCATTGGGCTGCTATGGGCCACGTGGGGCACAAAATTGGTTGGCATTTTTGTCCCGGCTCCAGTGCACTAACAGATTGCTTCAGGGGGGTTATAGGGGATCGTTAGGGGGATCGTCGCTGGACAAAAATGCCAACTCATTTATCCCCCACGTGTCAGCGACCAAGGTGCCTTCGGTATCAGGAAGTTGGGGTGCAAGATAAGATAAAAAGAAAAGACTGCGTATAAAAAAGTAAATAACAAGTGGTGCCAGAAGTGCTGATCAGCTGTGTGGGTGTGGTGGGGGCTTTGATGCGTAATTTCGAAAGGGGACCAATGGATGCAACGGTTGGAGTCTTGTAAGCTTCAAAAGGACGCCACGGCTGTCAAGATGCAGGAGGCTGCGATAAAACAGCGTGATAGTGGGAGACAGGGAGAAGTGAGAGTGTGTGTCATAGGACGAAATCGAGAAAATGAGAATGGGCGTCCCCGAAAGTAGCGAATATGTCCGGTCGGTGGTCGGCTGAATGGGACGGGATGATTTACTGCCCTTGCTTCCCCTCGTTCAGGGTTGGCCCTGGCGCAGATCTCCCGAGCCAATTGTCGCTGCAGGACATCCGCTTGGACCATGTCAACGCAAGGCCCGAGCGCCTTCTGTCGAGAGCTGGACGACGGCCGACGAGCCTTGAGGCGGCTGGGTCTCCGCAACAAATCCTCAATCAGTGGCGCAGGGGCCTTCTTTTACAAGCTCGCTTGCCATCCGGTGCTGCGCTGAGCTGAGGGGCGGGAGAGCACTCTGCTTGCGCTAGCGAACGGTGGGTTGCGGTGGAGAGGCACGAACCTGTCACCACAGCAGTCCAGGCCAGGAACAGAGCATCGACCCCTCTTTGCCATCCCCAAAGCAATCAAGTTCGTCCGAATTTACTCAACATTTACACCTCTAGGTGCGACAATAACCCGATTCCGAGATCCGAGCGCCACTCTAACTGGCGCGCTGATGCTGCTGCACCGACCATGGCGAAACAACATGCCAACCACGTGCAGTGTGCTCTGACACCACGGGCCTAAGACTCTTTCCGTGTCCGCCGAAGCCTGGCCTTCCCGTCTCGCCGCGAGCTGCCATGACCGAGCAAAGAACACGAGCTCTCTGTCCGGCACTCTCCACCATCGGCCTTCCCGCCACCCCGCTCACCCTTCCCGCTTGCGACTTCGCGCAAGGCTACCTCCCCTCGTACGCTTTCGGCGCCGTGCTTCGAGACCGTTACCTTCCCTCCCACCTCTTCCCCGCACCGCGCCCTCCATAGGCCGAACGCCGGGAGCACTGACCTCGACGACGGCAGCGCGGCACAATGCTTCGAAACAAATCCTCCCTTTCGCCTTGACGGCGGCAGTTCGTTCCAACCAATCCCTGGAAGACCGACGTGATTGCGCCAGCGGGGCCCAGCGGGGCCCAGCGGGGCCCAGCGGACCAAACGAACGACCGCGGGCGGCCGCGGCAAACGCCGTCGCGATGCTGGCCAGGCGGGATCTGGACGGGGGGGGGGGACGCGGCTGAGAGTGCCGGGGAGCACAGCTGGAGATGAACAGCACAAATATTTTCGCATTATTTACGGGCAGGCGCCTTTCCGGACCAGGTTTGGCACACATAGTGGAAATTGAACCCGATTGCCTTTCGCACTTCTCGTTCCTGGCTGTCGGCTGACAGGGGTCATCCCCGCCAGCCTGCACTCGGAAACAGCCGATGGCATGGGTCGTTTCCTTGCGGTGTGTGGTCTCGATCTGACGGGGGTAGACGAGAACCACAAGACAGCTGGAGGGCGCGGCGACGGAGGCTGGCTGGGTTGGGGTCTGGACAAATGATGTGCCCACCACCACCCGCGGAGTGATCGGCATGGCGCTGCAGGAACTGCACCCACCACCCGCGCCCAAAGCGCAGGTCCAAGCTGCCAAGATGCATACGCTACATCTGCATCTTGCTGGATGGGATGAAGTGAGGTTTCAACGCCAGACAACAGATGACCCACGCGTACCATTGTGACCGCTCATGGCCAGCACAAGTGGCGCTGCTCGCCCACACCGCTGGGCAGAGAGCTTCGTCATCTCCGCCCGTTCCTCGGCCTTTTCATCTAGCGCCGCAGCAAGGAAAGTCACATCTCAGGTCGGCGCGCTCAGCCGAGCTTGGGCTGGGGGTGCTGGGCGGGTACATAGCTCGACAAACCCCTCCACCCCCAGGTCCCACAGGGGAAGTCTGTTCCCTCTCCCTCTTCATCGACGCCCAGTCTCGCCCAGGGCTACACAAGGTCAACCGCACCTCCGACCCACCCTTCCAAGGCCCAAGAACGGTTGCCCAACATGAGGCTCCCCTCGTGGTTGACGTGGTACAAGAAGCCCGAGTACCGTGATATCCGGGAGTATGCCGACAACATCAACACCGGCAAGCGGTCCATGAGCCCGGCCGGCCGGGGGTGCTCCATCCCTAGCCGGCTACGGTTGGACCGGATTCTCGAGAACAAGACTTGCAGCCCCATGTCGCTGTATGACTTCTACATGTACCTGAAGTACATTGAGTTCTCGTCCGAGAACCTAGAGTTCTACATGTGGTATGTTGTCGTCGCGTCCCATATCGGGCTTGTTGTTGACGCCTCACAGGTACAAGAACTACGAGAGCGCATACGCCAAGGGTCTCGCCATGGTCGGGGAGAAGAACTACGGCTCCATGGACAACATCTCTGAGAGCAGCTCATCCGACTCGACACTCAAGCCCCAGAACGCGACGCCCGAGGCCGAGGAAGACGACGAAGTGGACGACCCGGAAGTCGGTATGTTGGCGCGCCAGCCCCTGAATGTCTTGATGTCTCGGTACTGACCTTGCCCTAGCCAAGGAGACTCTTGCCCGCATCTCGCAGCTCATCTCCGTCGACGCGCTCTGCTCTTCCAAATCCAAGTGCTCGCCTGCTGTCAACCAATGTAACCTGGACCCCAACACCGTCTCTACTGCCGATCTGCTCAAGTCTGTCCCCGTCGGCCGCAGCGAGCTCGATACCGTCATCGACCTATTCCTCCTCCCCGGATCCGAGAAGGAGCTCAACATCCCGCCATCCCTCCGCCAACAAGCCATCGCCGACCTCCACGTTTCGTCTCATCCCGCTGCCCTGAAGCCTGTTGCCGACCACATCTATGGCCTCCTGAGGAACTGCTCGCACCGCAACTTCGTTCGCCTCGGCGTGGGTAACGGTACCTTTGAGACCATCTGCGTCGCCACCATGCTTGGAATCGTCTGCACCATCGCCGGCTTCATCGTCATCTTCTCTCGCGGCTTCGCTCCTTACCGTGGCGCTCATACTCGCTGGGAGGTGTTCGCTGCGTGGCCCCTGTGGTGGCTTGGGTTGAGCTTGATCCTGTCCGGTCTCAGGGGTAGCTGCTTCTTCCTTCTTTTGTTCTCCCGTCGCCAACCTCTTCCTTGGGAGAGGTTCGACGACACCAAGTCCTCGGAGCCCAGCAAGTGGCTCATCGTCAGACTGCTCTCGCGCTTGATGATCTTTGACCGCAAGATGCGCGTCAAGGAGAAGCACTTGCGAAGGCTGCAACAGAAGATTGTCGCGCAAAGCCTGCTCGGCGGCGCCCTCTTCGCCACCGCTGGCGTTTTTCTTTTCATCTTCCTGCCGATGTGGCAGGAGACCATCTGAGGGTTTAGCAGGCCCGGCCGCCGCCTATTCGTTTCTTGCACACTCATTAGCGATACCATTACACCATTTTTTGTATGTTGATGACATAAAACACAATGATACCTTGGGAGGTCTGGAGTTTGGGAGTTGGGAAATAATTATGGGTTATGTACCCCTAGCCAGGGGCCGTTGGACCGTCGTTGGAGATCTTGGGTGGTAGTTGATGACTTGGGATATAGCATCATGTTCAATATTCGCGCCACGGGGGCGCAATCTATCTCGTCGATCACTGTACAGAAGCTTTAGCCGGGAGCGAACTCCGGTATTGGGGATTGATGTCGTTCTCGGCTATTCAGAATGGAACATTCCCTTGCTCACAATTGGGCGTCTACAAGCAATCGCAGTGCCTCCCTCCGCGGTCCTGCATCAGGATGACCCACAGTCCCTTGTCAGTGGGACATTCCACCAATGGTCTTACACGAATGGTGCGGAAGTGGACGCCATCGCCAACCCGGTACTCCGGTAACCAGCTTGTGACAGGTCCCGTTCCTGGGCTTTAATATCGCCAATGACTTATTTGTAAAAGCGTCTCGTCGCCCGCCGCTCATTCAATTTCACCACATTCTTTTCCACGCTCGTTCATCAACTTCTCAGACATGCTCCCAATCCTCGCCCTCCTCACCGCCGCGCCGGCCATCGTCGCTAGCAGACCCAACAAGAGCGACGAAGCCCCTAAATACCTCATCACCTTGTAAATCCTTCCCCGTCCCCTCCCCTTTCACTCCAACCAAAGCTAACTTCCCCCAGCGGCGACTCCTACTCCCAAACCGGCTTCAACACCTCCCTCGCCAAACCCTCCCTTTCCAACCCCTTCGGCAACCCCCCTCTCCCGGGCTGGACCGCCTCCGGCGGCCTCAACTGGGTCGGCTTCCTAACCTCCCACTTCAACGCTACCCCCCTCTTAACCTACAACTTCGCCTACGGTGGCGCCACCACCAACGCATCCCTCGTCACACCCTGGCGTCCCGACGTGCTTAGCTTTACAGATCAGATTTCCCTCTTTGCGGGGAGCATCGGGACGGAGCCCAGACCGGAGTATGCGCCGTGGACGGGAAGCAATGCGCTGGTGGGGATTTGGATGGGGGTGAATGATGTGGGGAATGCGTGGTGGAAGGAGGAGGGGGAGTATGAGGTGCTGGTGGGGGGAATTATGGATAGTTACTTTGGGGGGTTGGAGGTTTTGTGGGAGGCGGGGGCGACGAAGTTTGTGATTTTGGGGGTTCCTCGTGAGTTATCATCTTTGGATTCTTTGGTCTTTGTTTTGGCTGCTTTTTTGGGGGGGTTGCGCTTTGGGAAAAGGGGTGGGAAGGGTTTGGCTAACAATGGGAATAGCGATTCACAAGACACCGGCAGTGCTGCAGAATACGGAGGAGCAGCAGCGGACGGAAGCGGTGGCGATTGATCGGTACAATGCGGCGATTGCAAAGAGGTTGGAGGCGTTCAAGGAGGCGCACCGTGGGGTGGAGGCGGTGATTGTGGATACCGCGGCGCCGTTCAACAAGGCGTTGGAGAACCCGACGGAGTATGGCGCACCGAATGCCACGTGCTATAATGGGAATGGGGTCTCGTGTCTGTGGTTCAACGATTATCACCCCGGTGTGGCTATCAACAAGCTTGTTGCCGAGGCGGTGGCTGCTGAGTGGAAGGGAAGCTTCTTCAAGTGAGTTCCCTGTCTGGGAACCGGGGAGGGGATGTATCTACATAGTGGGGAATTAAAAAGTTATCATTGGGGACTCGGCCGCTGGCTTGGTCACCCATCAAGGTTCTCGCGATTTGCCACGGCATGCGTTATCCGCCCCGGCTTTTACGCCCGTTACCTGTCCCGTTTTACATTGAGATTCTGAGAATAAAGCCAGGCTCCTGTGGCGTGTGAGGTTAATATAGCCACTTTTGCAGCTGCTTGAACCCTTCACAAGGAGCACACAAACCTGGAGAGAAAATCCCCCTCGTCTCGGAATCCTCTCCTCATCCGAGCACACGTCTTCCTCGACTCGGATCAGCCACCGCCACGACCCTCCGCACGGAAGACATCCAGATCACTCCGTACACCATACCGGATTTGCGGATTCTCAGCTGAATCCAACACTTCGAAAATGCCAGAGATTGACACCAGCAGCGGCTCTTTCATCGTGGGGGTCACCCTTGGAGCAGTCCTTTACTTTAGCATCACCCTCGGCATTGATGTATGGTTACTCGAGTCGCTCTTTCGCAGTTCGCGGTGGGAGCGCGCGAAAAAAGAAGGCGCTCTCTTCCTCATGCTACCCGTCGGATGCGTCCTCCTCGGTTTTGTGTGGCCGTTGACACTTACCGGCATCTTCTGCCGCCGGTACCTTTGCGCGAACGACCAAACCTGTTGCGGTATCAATTGCGCGACTTGCTGGAGCAGCAACTTGGAGCGTCTCAGAGCCGAGCCGAAAGCTGCCCCAAGGCCTGGGTCGGATGGCGCGATCGACACACCGCCTCCGTATGCGGCGAACATGGAGCTCCCCGAACGAACTTGACGGCTCCACGGCAAACATAGCGAGCTGCCGGGGCTTATGCATTGGTCTGGATATTGGGCGGATTTGGTTCTCTGTAATTCATGGGAGTTTGGTTGCAGTCAAGACGGGATTGTTTAGGAGGTTGCTTGGGAAGTCATGGGGTGAAAAAGATGGAACATCTCTGTACTCATGCGCACATGTATGTATGTATGTATGTATGGGTAGGGAAGCTTGCCTCAGATCGTTCGCAATTGTGATGTCCGAGGACAGAAATGAAGACGCATTCTCGGCCGGGTGAACCTCAGGCAGGTCGAAAACTTTATTCCATCAAGACCCACCTTCGGACCTTCCACATGGCCGCCTTCTAGCTCCGAGACCTACTACGTCACTTTCACCCGGCATTCGCCAGCCTGCCTACCTACTTTCCAGGTTGCAAGAACCTCTACCAGTGAGGCAGCTCGTATCGACGAGTCTGCCGGTCCGAGACTCATCAAATCTCAAACCCTGACCAGCAGCAGGAAGCAGCGACTACCGCAGCAGGACGCGGCGGCGGCATTGCCCCCTCAGACCCACCACTTCCAACCCAAGCAGAACCTTCCCACGCCCGAGCATCATTGCCACCACATGCCAAACCAATCTCACCTTCACCACAGCTCATCCCAAGTCGCCATCACCACCACAACCGCCATCAACTTTCCACCCTCAGCTCAAACCACGGGACAACAACAAAAATGCTCCCCCCCTCGGAAGACCCCTCCGCCCCCCCCAAACCCGACTGGAAAGCCGACCTCAAATCCGGCCTCATCGGCGCAACCGCCATCCTCTACTTCACCATAACCCTCATCTCGACAGGCATCCTCCTCCAATACTCGCGCAAGAAATGGCCCGTCTTCAAAAAGGAAATGTGCTTGATACTCACGGGTCCCTTTGTGTGTCTGATGCTGGGGTGTTTCTGGCCGCTGGCAGCGCTGGCAGTTGCGTGTGATTGGTTGTGTGGGGTGGATAAGTCGTGGTGTGGAGTTGGATGTGGGGGGTTGAGGAGGAGGATGGGGGTGGGCAGGGGGTGGAGGGCTGTGGAGGGGAGGGAGGGGGAAGAAATTTTGATGGTTGATAGGGAGACGGAGGGGGAGGTTGATGTGGAGGGGTTGAGAGTTGAGGGGGATGGGTATGGGAAGGAGGTTTGAGGATGGGTGTGTTGTGGGTGGTGAGATGGGGGGATAATGGGCGGGAGAGTTTCTGCAAGAGTGTGGCTCAGGGGTTCGGTAGACGGTGGGATAGGAGCGAGGCTGTTTTGGACGAGCAAGGAGAGCTCCTTTGAGAAACGGCAGCGATTGGGCGGTTGAATCGATTTTGGGCGTGGTTATCAGCACACTGTCCTTGAGCCACACGGCGTGGCTGCGCGGCCCGGCTAAGATCGCCGATGGGGCTGGCAGATGTACGCGGGCGAGTCACGGCTCGACTTCACAGGCAACGACAGAGAGTCAAGGCTAAACGCGTAATTGTTTGTGTGAGACAGGCAGTTGTCGGCACGACTGTGCCGCAGACAGCACAGTGCGATGGGTTCGCGTTCGCGACTGGAGTTGACTCGAGCGGTGTGCAACGGGCTAAAAATGCTCAACAGGCAGCAATATGACATTTTCCAATTTCTGCATTGTTGAGAAAAGTCTTTAAATCGCCAGATGGAGTACAAAATGCCAGAAAGAAACCACCGGGGAAGGATAGAACCGCGTTCCGAGTGGGAGATGACGCGAGAACCACCAACAGCCATGTCGACTTTACCCACGAAGCTGCTCCTCCCTTATCCTTCGTGGGTAACATACTTCTTCCGCGGTGCACTCGCTATTTACGAGACAGGGGTTCTGTCGTTTGCGGTCTGGATACTTCACAAATGGCAACAATTCGGGCCGGTCAAGGGGGTCGAGCTCCCCTTTCCTAGAGAAAGATACACCATACCGCTTGTCGCCATTGTGGCTGGACTGCTCGCCAACCTCAGCGCCTTGGTTGCAGTTATTGTGAAGCGATATCATGTTGCTGGGCTATGGAGATGGATGGCTCTCATGGATGTTGCAGTTGGAGTGCTCGGGATCTATGGGTCGATCATGATGACCACCCAAGCCGGTGGGGAGAGAAAAGAGGTTGAGATTCCATGGCTGGACAATCACAGCATTTTTGCTTCCCTTCTTTTTGCGCTTGGGTGAGTACGAGGCCCTTTCACAGAATCTTGCCAAATCCACGCTGACGATCTCATGCAGAATCGCTCACTCGATATCGTGTCTCGGCGGATTGGTTGGCATGCGGCTGGTGGCCGTTAGAAGGAGGGAATTTGCACGATGAGAAACCGACCACCAAAACTTACATTTGGAATTTTGGCCGCTTAGATTTGTTTTCCCATCACTCAAGGAAGAATATATTTGCCTGGCCGTCTCCCCTGCTCCAAGGGTTTCAAGAGATATGCGGCTCGATCACCAGGCGCGCCACGAGGGGAGAGACTGGCAATTTGAACGCGCTCCCACCTGACTTCGATGGACTGGATTCCCATTTTGCCCGCAGATGAAGTCAATCCGAAAGTTTTGTTCGGGCATCACTGTCAACGCGGCTTAACACGGAGGCAGGCCTGATGGCGTTGCTCCACACCGATCCAGTCCTCGCTTTTGGGTGTCACTCGTTAATGCGGCGCGCAACAGCTGCCTACAACCTAGGTACGGCCGTTTTGTTCCATCTTATCCGCGTGTGGCTCAGGGCCCTGGTGTTGACTTGCAGCCATGGATTACAAGTAAAAGCGCCCCGCAAGTTGCCAAACTTGCTCACTTCGTTCATCTCATCAAACTTGGAAACATTCACAAACAAGCATCTCTACTTCAGCATATTTGAGAAACTTCTAATTCTCAGCAGCCGCCTCCCAGGGATTGAAAACGTGCATCCCCCTCCATTCAACATCATGTCGATACCCTGGTATCAGGTATCCGATGGAGGAAACCTGAGTACTTTCGGCAACCTCTTAGTCTTGTGCTCGCAATCTTAAAATTCTTTCCGAGCTTGTTTGGCTGCGGCGAGTTCCCGGTGTGTTGCGGGAAAGAGTTTCGGAAAGGCAATCGGAAGGATGGCGATGGTCACGGGTTCAGCCATGCTGCAGTGGGGGCGCGCCTAGGAAAAACGATGTGGAGGCTTCGGCCGCGGGAGAGGCTGAGCAACCGAGAAAAAGGGGGAAAAATCGATGGAGCTGCCTTCATACCCTGAGGCATGTGCGGAAAGGACGTGAAAGCCGAGCCTTTCTAGTTTCGTTGAGTGCAAAGCTTGTTGGTTTGGCAGGATGGGTGAATCATTTTTTCGAGCGTACCTACCTCATCTTTCCTTCGGTGGCAAGATAAATTCCTCAAACTTTCTCCCGATACAGCCTGAGGTCAGACTACCTGGTTTCCTGCCGAGCACTTGTTGTAAGATCTTTGCCTCTACCACCACCGTCCCGATTCACCGGAAACAGATCTAATAACTGCGATCAAACAGACCACCACCTCGTCTAACCGGCACCATCCAAAATGGACGAGCTTAACCCTATCTGGATCTTGCATATCAGCATCTACTCAATTGGAGATATCGCTACTACTATATTCCTATTTCGCGAAGCAAGAAAAAGACGCGCCGTCCTCCGAGACGACCTAGGGCTTTCCGTCCTTATCTTCATCGGCTGCTTTTTGCTCTCGCTATTGTGGGTGCCAGCAGCTGTGATATTCTTGCTCGGGGGAATTTTCTGGTTGATCATCTGCTTCTCAAAAGAGGCCTTCAAGAGTCACAAGACATGTTGTGGAATTCGGTATCGAAATGATGGCGTGGCAGCTCAGGATGAGGAGGCTTTAGTAGGGAGTGTTGCGCAGCCGGAGGCGGGGACTTCGAGAGCAGCGGCTTCGATGGATATGGACCTCCCGTCGTATCCGGCCACGTGCGAGTAACGGAGATAAACGCGGAGACGCGGGGTGGATGACATCGGGGAAGAGGATTTCGCGGGGGTGTGGAGAAAGGCTGGAGATGGGTCATGGGCGTGACTCAACGCCACGAGTCATACACTTTCGCTCAACAAACCTTTATGTTGGGATGCCGAGGCGAGCTTCAATTTCACGAAAGGAAACTATGGTCTCCGGTTGAGTTTCGGTATTAGAGGCAAACAAAAATATCTTACGATATCTTTCCCCTTTTCCTTTCCGCCAGTCTTGCTGTCAACCACATGTGTGCATCAACCCCTGAATACTCGGGTACACAACGCACCTCTCCACCGCGCCAGCAGACTTCTAATACTCTACCCCATCATTACCTTCAGCCTCGTCGCGAACACCAAAGCACTTCGCCACGCAAACCAGTCCGGCGACCTCTGTAAGAATCCCCGACCATCTTTCCACCACTAACCCTCACCCCACCTCTCAAAATGGGCTCAACCTGGTCCATTGAATTTCCCCACTTGGAAGGAAGTGACCGATTGTGGGCCGAGGCCTGCACCCTTATCGGTCTGATCTTTTATGTCTCCTTTGGCGTCCCCATCGTATCGGTTATCTGGCTTCTTCGCTTCCGTCGAGAATACCTCAAAGCCAGGACGGATTTCGCCATAGGCACCCTGACCGTTCTGGGGTCTCTCGCTATCGGGGCCCTCTGGCCTCTGGCGATGTTGTATCGCTTTATGGCGTGGCTATGCGAGGATTGCAATTCTTGCTGTGGGATGAGGTGTTTCGGGGGGCGTGGTGCCGCGACAAGCGATGGCCGCGGCGCCAATGCTGCTGCTGAGGATGTGGAGGCGGCGAAGGGGGTCGCTGCTCGGCCGAAGGCGGAAGAATGGAAAGCGGCCGGATCGACGGCTGGGGAGTCGATGGAGTTGCCGCCTTATCCTGAGGCGTGCGTGGTGGAACGGAAATGAGCGCGTCGGCTTGGTGTAATTAGCGTTTGGGGTTCTGTGGGTCGAGGACTGTGTGTCGGTCGAGGTAGCCACCGAGGTTGCAGTCGGGATATCCAAGAGGTGGCGGTCTTCTTGTGGTGACGAGGGAAGCTGGGCCATTGAGCGGTGCTCGGGTGGATTTCGCTGGGCTCGGGGGGCAGAGGTGTTGCCAGATTCACCGTGCAACGGTCTTCATGAGTGGCGCAGAGGAGGCTCGGGAGGGCGACAGAAGACGGATAGATATTTTCAGCACGAAACGTGCTAAATTTGCGGGGTTATTATTTGCACAAGAATGGAAGGAGCACCTGGATGGTAGGTACTCTACACAATAAATGAGGTGGAGTTGGCAGGTAGCGCCAATTGCCTCTCCTCTCGCTTTAATCCGTCCCAATCTTATCGCCCTCGCGTTTGACTCCCGCGACAATGGCAGCGCTCTGCATCACCGTCTCCCAGTTGTGTAGGAATATTGTGTTCTCCAAGTTGGCCATGACGGCCTCATGTCCTCTCGGCCAAACCTCGTTCTCGTATTCCTGCACCGCCTTTGCCAGTTCGGCGGGGGTCTGCTCCTTCATTTCCTTCGGCCGCTTTAGCAGCTCCACGGCGTCGGTGACTGTGTTCCCAAGTCCTTGTCCGCGGTCTGGGACAGTTGGCATATGAGCGGGTAAGGTGTGTGTCAGAGCTCACGAAAAGTCATGGCACGCGCAGCATCACCGACAAGCGTCACCCTCCCCCCTCTGCGATTCCACGGCTTGGTCGGCCAGTACGTCAGTTTGGCATGCCAGCACTTTGTACCTCGAGGGATAGCAGTTACGCTCTCCTTGAAGGGGTAGGCCAGATGTTGAACGCGGCTGCGCATGTCGTCAAGGATCTCTTTATCCGTCTTGAGTCCAGTTTCCTCATCGGCGTGCCAAGTCAGGAGGACAACAAAGGTCCAGTCTTCTGGGTTAGGGGAGCTGTAGCTGTGACCTGATGAGTGAGTTGGACTTTCAGTTGCTGAATGGTCAAAGGTTGGAACTGAAAAGGGGTAAAGGCTCAAAGAAAGCGGGACCCACCGCTCGCCCAGGCCATCAAGCTCCGTGTGGCCGAGGGTCATGTAGTACGTAGGGTTAATCTTACGTATGTCAGCGGCAGCCTGGGGATCCAGCTTGGTGATTGCTACTTGAAACAACGATAAGACAGGAAAAGCATAGCAGGGTCTTGCGGAGAGGATTCGAAGAGGAACTCCCTGACGACGCTGTGGGCTCCTTCGGCCCCAATGACAAGATTGCCGCTCTCGATAGCTCCATCGGCGAAGGCAGCTTCAACGAGACCGCCTTCACTAAACTGAACAGCTGCGAGGCGTTCTCCAAACTGTGCCGTTTAGTTCGGCAGGTCTCTGGAGGCGGGAAAGGGACAACTCACACGAACGTCCACGCCCGTACCGATCAACTCCAACCAACGATCCGCGCTTCAGCCGCAGCGCAGACGGCGTCTCCAGCGCCCGAAGTAGCTCATCTGTGATGCCGTTGATGAGAGGCATCACCGCATCTGCATTCGGCTCATAGGCCGTCTCGGCCTGCACAGCTCGGAGACAGGCATGCAGCTCAGGGGAGGAGGATGCCCTCGAGCGGGGACTGTGCTCAGCAGATGCCAAAGTTCCAATTTCGAGGCCTAGCGGTGGGCGGGGGGGCATCTTTCTCAAAAACAGTTGCATTGATCCCTGCCTTCTTGGAAGCTTGGGTGGGCAGTAGGCCGGCAGAGCCTATATTCCGAATTCGAGTTGGCATCCGAGTTGGCGTCAAGAGGCTCATGTTAGGGCGTGACACATACCGGCGCCTATGATGAGCACTCTCGAGGGAGACTCGGCACTAGCCTTGTTGGAGGGACTGGGGTCTGAGACGCAGTTGGGGTGAATAAAGAGTGAGTGACATTGGAACTTAACAAATAGAGGCAAAGAAACAGCATCGGCCAACCTATTTGTACTTCTACGAGAGGTCCATTCTCTCCGTGTAGTTGCAGAATTGGTGATTACTAACTCGTCTCATATCTACACATCGTCAATGTATCCTACGGCCTGCATGCAGCCCGCGGCCGCCGGGCCAACTTGATCTCCATCATGATAGGGTCCGAGGCTCGTTTGTACCTCAGTTCCGAGCACGCCCGTCTTGATACTACGCCAGACGGGCTAATGCCTAGCGACACCCGCAAAGCTGGGAGCTACAAGACCATTGCAAAAGAACACTGCGCAAAGCCTGCGCCGGCAATGCTCAAGACGGTTATCTTACTCGCTGTGTTATCTTCGGATCGGACCCACATCCCATTCACATACCTTTCGCTTACCTCACCCACTTTGACCTACCTTAGGAAGAAAGAGAGGTACACCCAAAGCAACCTCACACGCACACAAAAAAGTTCTTACTCTCCAACTGCCAACACCTCGCCACCGTAAACTCCAGCATAATCACCCCCGACGCAGCAGTACCCACCACAGCAATCCCCAACAGCTTATTCGGCGCCACCGCATAAAACCCGCTCGCAATGGCATTGATCCCATCCACAAACACCAGCGCCAGCCTCAGCGCCGCCATCCTCTTCTTCACCTCGGGCGTGTCCTCCGCAGGCCACTCCTCCGCCTCGCTCTTGACGTCCTTAAAGTCGCGCACGGCGGCAGCAAGCGAGGGCCAAAAGGCCACGAACGACAAGATCATGGACAATACGGGCTCCTCGTACTTGCTCTTGCCGGGAAACTTTTTGATGATGATGCCGCCGACGAGGTCGAGAAAGGTGCAGAACCAGCCTGAGAGCTTGAAGGCGAGGTCGAAGCCTCGGTCGAAGGGCGGGTGCACGGCTGGGAAGGTGACGATGACGCCGATGGCCTTGGCGATGGTGCCGATCCAGGGGATGAGGGTTGCGAAAGAGAAGGGTGTGGCTCTTAGGGTGCTGGTGCCGCCACTGCCGCCACTAACTTTCCGCGCGGCGAGCAATGCGTCGGCGCCTGTTTGGTGGGCGAGGGCGAGGCCGTGGGCGAGGGGGTTGGAGCTGTGAAATTTGTAGAGCTGCGCCCGGGGGTCTCTAGGCGGGAGATGCGCTTGCAGCTGCAGGATCGTTGTCCTGCTGTTGTTGAGCCCGACGGCAGCGGTGCTGCTACGCCCGCTGGCAGAACCACCAGGCACGCTGGTGCTGTCGTCTATGGGACCGAGCAGGCCGTCTATAGTTGAGACCACGCGTACCACGCCTTCGACAATTCCGGCGAACAAGTCCCAGCCTTTGGCTGCGTCTGAGACGTGCGACTTGTTGGTGTACACGGGCGGGGTTTCTTCGTCCTCGTCGCCGCCTTCGTCCCCTACCGCTTTCTTCCCCGTCGTCCTCGCGCTAGCCGTGTGAGGTTCCCTGCTGGCGCCGCCCTGTAGAGCAGCCTGCAAGTCGGGCAGCGGGGTGTCTTTTGGCATGCCTTTGCCGTTGATGACGACGTAGGCAAAATGCACAAACGGCGCAAAGATCCAGGCAGTAATGTCCATGGCTGTGAGGTCGTTGGTGCCCGTGATCCAGCCGAGGAAGCCGTTGTTGATCCGCATCTTCATGACGTCGTGCAGAGAAGCGAGCAGCATCTTGGCGAGCTCGAGGATGCCGTTGATCAGGGCCTCGACGAGGTCGAGAAGACCGCTGAGGAGGTTGTATGTCAGGCGCGAGAGGGCCTGGCCGAAGGTGATGTCGTCCTTGTCGTTGAACAGAACGATCAGGTCCATGACGGCCCGCTCGATGAGGGCGACAAAGCGGTCAAGCAGCGGCGTGATGACGGTCTCGACGAGGCCGACGACGCCGCCATCCGTGGGGAGGCTGACGAGAGTGCGGTTGAGGGAGGCGCCGACGCCGCCGTGCGTGAGCTGGTAGTCGAGATAGTTGGCTTTGACCGAGGACTCCCGGGTCTCGGCCTCTAGCGCGACTTTCCCGTCCGTGCTGGCCCGGCCCTGCGCTACGCCTCGATCTCGGCTGCCGCCGAGGAGCTGCTCGAAGATGCCCGCACCTTCGAGTTCGGGCGGGAAAATGAGATCCTTGACCTGGCTCTCGACCTGGTCGAAAAAAGCCGACACGCGGACCTGGGCCTTGTCGACAGCGGCGTTGGCCACGCCGAAGCCGCTGTCGAGCAGGCTGACGATGTACCGCTGAGCCACGGCCATGGCCTCGAAGTCAAATAGGGCGACCAGGAACTCGAAGAAATTGTCAATGACCTCAAAGAGAATGCGAAAAACGAGGGCGGCCGCCTCGGTGATGTCGAGCAGCGTGTTGAGGAAGATGCGGACGCCGGGTCGGTCGGTGCGCTCGATCCACAGCTCCAGCCGGTCGCCGATGCGCTGCAGCGCCCACTGGATGCCGTCGTCGAGGAAGTTGGCGACATCTTGGAGGAATTCCAGCCCCTCCTGGATGAAATTGCCGCGCTGCACTGCTCGGCCGCGGCCATCGCTGTCCGGCGCGCGGCCGTCGCCCACAGCAAAGCTACGACCCGACCAGCCGGTGCTACTAGCGATGGTCTCGGTGTCGATGCTACTGCCCTGAAGTACTTGCCCCGCCCCCGCCCCCGCCCTCGACGCACGGGCCGCTTGGGGGTCCGCGCTCTTGATGCGGCGGCGCTCGTCGCCCATGGCCTTGACGGCCTTGGCATACTGCTCAATCTCTCGGTCGCCCGCTTTGGGACTGTTCGCGAGCAGCTTCCTGTCGCTGCCGGGCAGCGTCGCGTTTCGCAGTCCTTCGGGTGTCTCGAGCTCGGCGAGCTTGGCGAACACCTTGCTTGTCGGGTCGATTTCGAGCGGAGCACCAAGGGGCAGTGCGTCGGCGTCGGCGTCATCCGCGTTCTCAAGCGTCACCATGTCACCGCCAATGCTTCCCGGCGCGGTCGGGACCAGGTAGCTCAGCGCGCCGCGGTGGTCCGTCAGCACCTGGGTGCCTGAGGGCCCGATGGTGACGGCGCGGCCGTTGACGATGGCGTCGGTGTAGACGGGATAGCGCATCACGACGGCGTGGTGCGCCAGCGGCACCTGCAGCGCCGGGTTGCTGCCGCTCTTGGCGCGCGTCATGACCACGCGTGTCATGTAGCCCGTACACTCGAGCACCTTGTCCGGGTTGGGCACGTAGAAGGGCGCCTGTTGCCAGTAACCCGTCGCCTGGTCCTGCGACAGCAGCGTCAGCACGCCGCTCTTGCCGGCCACCACGACGTGCTGCGTGAGCCCGTCCGGGTCGGCAAAGGGCGCATAGGCGCCGCCGAGACCGTCGGCCACCAGCGCCACGGCGCGGAGCGGCTCGGTGAAGGTGGCGTTGGACGCCGGCACCCGGGCGTAGCTGACGCCGTGGGCTTCGGTGGCCGCAAAGATGGACAAGAAGCCTTGAGTCTGCGACATCGACAGGGACTGGGCCACATCGAGCTGCACAACGCGGCTGAAGGCGTCGTTGGCGCCGGCGACCGAGATCAGACGGCCGGGCTGGCCCGCGCGGAGGTACTCGCTCGACCCCCAGTGGTGCAAGCCGCGGCCGCCCACCAGCAAGGCGCTGTAGCCGCGCCGGCCGGGCTCGCGGTAGGTGCGCAGGGCCCGGGCGCCGGCGGGACACGCCAGGGCGACCTCGAAGGCGAAGCCTGACACCTTGTTGGTGGTCAGGAAGGCGAGGCGCTCCTGGCCCTGGATGCGGTACAGCGCAAAGTAGCCCGCCCCCAGCGGCGACACGGCCGGACAGAGGTCTATCATGTCGCTCGCGTTCTCGGGCAGGTCAAAGTCGGACGCGGTGGTCCACGACTCAAAGTTTCCTGCAAATTGGATTCGGGCCACGTCAGTCGACTGGTGAACGGAGCCGAGTTCCACGTAGGATACCAACACCTCCGGGTACAGGGCACCCGCTGCTTTGGCGTCGGCCTGTTGGAAACGTCAGCTAACACTTAAGGCGCAGTTGCCAGAATTGTTCCATTTATTTCTTCTCTTATTTCAATTTTTTTTTTTAAAAAAAAACGAAAGAGAAAGAGAATAGCTCACCATAAAAACCCGGGTAATCTTCTTGCCGCCAGCCCCTTTCATGTTCCCGCCCGGAGCAACCAGCAGGTGCCGCAGGCTGGTCTGCTCCGAATCGGCCGCGATCAGCGAAGGATCAAACGGGCGGAGCACATGGAGACGGTACTCGGCCGCAGCCGAGTCTTCACCATCCGGCTCGGACTCGTCGTCCGGGGCTGGCGCCGGGGCCGTGGTAAAAGTGAGGTAGATGTCGTCGGTGCGCCAGTCCTGAGCAACATCGAGCGATGATACCCGCTCCTTGGTCTCGTCGATGGCTAGCGCCTTGTTCAGGTCGATCAACGTCCGCGCGCCCGACGAGTTTTCCTTGAGCGCGTACAGCACGTGGTCGAGGCCGACGCTGAGGACGAGAGGCCGGCCGCGCTCGTCCCGGACTGTGTAGAAGCGGCGAGATGGGGGTACCGGAGTCGCACAGAGGTGGAACTTGACCAGCTCCGAATCATACGTAACAACTGTAGCAGTAGTGGCAGCTGCCATGATGGATGTCGGACCTGGCAGTATGGGAAGGGTGGGTAAGGTATTTGTTTGGGTAGGAGGGCAACCAGTAGTAGGTAGTGGTGCAAAGAAGCAAGCAACGAGGGAAGAACCAGGCGAGACTTGCTTTGTTGATACGGGCCATCTATCTTGGTGGACGATACAGGATGAAGCCGGGGCTTTATGATGGTGGCCCAAATGCCCCCACGGCAAAGTTCCATCTTCATCCTCGAGTTGCATCTTCTCTCCTGACTTCTCTCCCTCATTCTTGCTCCGACCTTCGGTCCTGACGCCGCACAGCTTTCCTCATCCACCGCGTCGTTGACGTCCGACTGCGCAGCCCGGGCTGAGATGCTGCCGTGTGTCCCTTTTGCATCATGATCCGATTCCCCACACGACGGGGCGAGTGGGGAGGTAGATGAGGTGCCGAGCAGCCGGGTGCCAAGACTCCGATGGACCCTTGATACATCGGGTTCAGATAGGTCCCGCCGTGATTGGGTACCGACCGACATTTAAGCATCTTGGCTTTGGGACCCAATTGCCTCACGTAAGCCGTTTCTCCCGAGAAACTGGTCCTTCCGTTCCATCGGGAACATGCATGTGGCCGCAGCAGAGCAGCAGAGCGGCCGTGCTGACGGGGCGGTGCATGGGTCGTTCAGGTTGGTTACCTCCCTTCCAAGGTTGTTTACTAGTCCCAGGTATGCGTGTGATGGTATCAACCAGACTGGCCCGATTCCTGTTGACGTTGGAGAGGACCAAGGCACGGCCTCTCCGAAATGTTGGCTCCAGTCGCACTGTTGGCTCCAGTCGCACTGTTGGCTTCATCGGGGCGCTGCAGGGAGGGACGTTCAGGTCCACGTCGATGGTGACCATGAACGTTCATGGCAGGTGTCTGGTCCGACGTCGGGCAGGGCTGGAGTTGGAGCGAAAGAAACGACAAGGGAAACATTTAAAGGGGAGACGTGCTCCAAGCTGCCCTGACTTAGCCTTCCCTTCTACCAGTCGCAACAGACACTTTGGTAGACACATCGACTTGGTTCTTTGACTCTTTTGACCCTGACTTTGTGTTTAGTTTTAGTTATCTCACCTCGGCAGCGAACCACTTCGACGCTCCAAGATGACGCCCAAGAGGAATAACCGCCCACGAGCTGCCAGGGATGTCTTGAAAGATGGCTCACACTTTACGCAGAAGTCGTTCGTCGGTACCCGGCCAGCCATGCCAGCCATGCCAGCCAAGGGTGGCAAGACGGGCGACGTTGAGAGCACGGCCACGCACTCTGTGTCGCTCAACCTGACCGACGCCGAAGTCAAGCAAGCCGCCCGAACCATCCTGACCAAGAACCCAGCGTTGGCTGTTGAGGCGGCCATGGCAGATGCCGAGCTCGCAAGGTACATCGAAGAAGACCTCGGCATCAAGATCCCTCGAGGCGCTGTCGTTCCCGTTCTCGTTGCTGCTGATGATGATGACGATGACGACGAAGAAACAGAAGAAGCGGATGGCGACATGGCAAAATCGCTGGCTGCCACTGTCCTGGACAACCATCTTCGGCTCTTGCGGACGTCGCTCGCTGCCGAGGGTGGAGGCCACTTTTCCATGGTCATCGCCGTGACCCAAGGCGCCCTGAACTCGCAGCTGTTCTTCCGCTGGGCTGATCCGGACCGACCCGAGCTGCGGACAATCCTGGCGCCGTCCCCTTCCGGCGCAAGTACTGGTAGCTTCACCTTCCATGACGGCGAAACCATTGATGCCGATCTGGCCGCACCGCAGCTGTCGCTCCAGCTGGGTGGATCCGGTGGATCCGGTGGGTCTGGTGGGTCTGGCGGGTCCGTCTTGTTCTACCTCCACTTTCTCGGCGGCATCTGCAGCGTCTGGGACACCGAGAGGCAGACCCTTGTGGACGCTGACGATACCTTTGGCTGGAAGTTCGCCGTCGAGGTCGACCTGCACCTTGTCAATCTCGACCAAGATGGCGACGAGTACCGCCGCGTGGCCGCCAAGTACAACGTTCCGGGCACATACGGCATCAGTGCTCTTGTTGCCGAGTTCCACGGTGAGTTCCCCGTTTCTTCGATGACATCACTTGTTGTTTGCGAGTAGCAAGGCGAGAAATAAGGAAATAATGAGGGCTTACACAATGTGCAGCCGCTCGCGTGACTCCGGTGACGTGGTCCAACAGCAGCTTCGGGGGCTTCGCCATGACGCCCTCCCGGCGTGACAGTTTTGCCGGGCTCGTGCTCAGCCACCTCAAAGGGCTCTCCGTGAGCATCAACTACTCTCTCGTCGACCGCTCAGGCGCCCTTTTGGATCCGACGCTGCCGCCAACCAGCCAGGCGCTACAAACCTACCCCTACCGCAAGGCCACTTGGCAGGGCCTTGTCGTCCAGGTGAGCGATCCCGTCGAGGGCCTCGGCGCGGACGGTGACAAGAACTCACTGATCTACCTCGGCATGACCCGCAATCAAGCCATGCCGACCAGCGAGCGTCTGCCGTGGAGCGCCAATTGGGTGACATCCAACAACGCCAACCCCGTGGCTGGCGGCCTGGCCATCAGCCGCGCCGACTTCATCGACCACTTCCTCATGCCCAACCTGACCGCCATCAACAAGGCCACCCACTTCGAAGTCACCCAGGCTCACACCAAGAAGACGGGCGCCGCCAAGGCCGAGTTCTCCTTCACCATCGGCCGACCCGCCGTTGCCGACACCGCCTATGCCTGGGTGCAAGACCCGCAGCTCGGTGCGGACTACTACACCTGGACTCAATCCAGCTCCAAGTCAGACGAGGACGGAGCCACAGGCTTCCAGTCCAACGCAAAGGGAAAATGTAAGCTACTGCAATGTGCCCCCGACTTGACTTTCCTGGCACTTGTTGACGCGCCGGCGACAAAGCAAACGTCACCAATATCCTTCACATCGAGAAGGGCACCAATCGCATCTCATGGACGACAACTGCCTCGTTGCGCCTCGAAACCTCGCTCAAGGCTTTTGGAATCAAGAGCAAGGGAGTGCAAGCAACGCCCCTTTCCTGCCTACCCCTTTTGTTCACTCGGCTGACAAGCGCAACAGCGCCACTGTGACCCGCTCCGGCGAAACCGCCGTCACGCTAGCCTCTATCCTTGACGGGAAGCTCTCAGCCGAGATCCCCACGCCGCCCGGCTGGGTCAAAACCAGCTCGACCGGCTCCAACTCGTTCGGCTTTTCGGGCACCAACATGGACCGGTTCGCCGATGAGCTCGAAAAGAAGTACTTCGACACAGCCCGCATTGCACAGATTGTCCAGACCCTCAACCAGCGGCTGCAACGCGATTTTGCCTTTGTCCTCCCAGGCGGGGGCAACTTTCTCATGAAGAACCCCCTGTTCAACGACAACGCTGATCTTTTGGTGGACCTGACGTACAATGGCTCGCAGTGAAGTGGCAAGTCAGGCGGTTTCGCAGGATATACTTCGATTACTACGTAGGTTCGGCACCCGGATGGTCGCCACGAGATCGTCTAAAATTGTGAGGAAAATGACAAAATATCTTGTTGAGAACCACCCTGCTAAGGGGTCCCTGGGAGTATATCTATATCCTCGTTCCTCGGCAGCTTCATGTACCCGGCAGGGAGTGTCTATGGCGGTGGTTCCTGTTTTCAGTTAGTCGGCTCCCTTCCGCATCTGCACATAGCCAACGAGTGCTTACCTCGCGCGCCTCTGCCCACTTGCGAACAGCCTCGTAGTTGTTGCACTTGTGCATGGCGTTGAAATCGTGGAAGGCCTTGGGATGCTCCGGATTGTACCACACTTGTCCGAGGACGGCTGTGTCGACGTTGCACATCAGAACTTAGCGGACTGTGTCGAGACAATGTGCTGTAAGGAGTCAGCTCCACCGTACAGCACTGGAAAATGTGGGATGGATGGCACGTACTAACGTGGACTTCGGAGGATCCCATCGTTGTAAGCAAAGGCATGGGTTCCCAGGTTCTTGTAGCAATTGCAGTTGAAGTAGAGGGCTTTGCGAACGAGGTTCTGGATCTTGGTCAGTGGTTGTCATGCTTGGGGATCTTGCGGGGAAACGAACCAAACAGTGGAGGTGATGCATCCCTGCGACCTTTACAAAAAAGCCGCCGCTGAAATCATCTGATCGTTGGACGTGTGACGGAGTAAGGCCGCTTCTTAGACCTTCTTCGTAGGAGATGATACCCGGCCGGTCTTTCATGACAACCAGCATTAAACGACGGCTGGCCATGTCGTGGGAATTCATATAGTCGACTCCCAATGCCTCCCAAGCATCATCCACTTCAGACGAACCTTGAAAGGCGGTAGATATTCTCCTTGAGGAAGGAACCATGGAAGGGCTAGTCGTTGTAGGTGATGTCGATGTCCTTTAGGATAGGGGCTGTTGTTCGGCCTCATTGTCGGCGTTCGCGTTCTTTTCGAGCTGCCGGTATTGAACCGAGCTTCGGACCCAAGGGCTTGCCTTTTCCTTGCCTTGGGAGGGCATCTCGAAGGAAACGGTGGGGATAGGGGCAGTTTATCGTCAAGCGATCCCAGGCGTTGGCACACTTTGTCGAGTGCGAGTTTATGCATCGATTGAGCGTCATGTTGGCGGGCGATGCGCACTCTCATGAACTCCTTTGACGTGCATAATATCTGTTTTCAGAACTTGGGCTGGGGTTTCTCCAGCATGTTGCTCTGCTTCCGGGCAATTTTTTTTTTTTTTGATGTCGCCGGTTCGGATCCGGATCCAGAAGGCATTCGGACCCGGACCCGAAAATTCCAGATCTGAGACACTTCGGCTTTCGATGGAGATGAATGCGGACCGATCCACTTTATTTGCGAAAGGCGCCCCGGGAGCTTTGCCAAGGACGTAAGAAATTCGGCAGCACCTCCCTCCGACGAGTCGACCCTGCGTGCCTGACACCGAGAGAGCAATTGCAGAGAACGCGAGCTTCGTCCGCGCTTGCCGTGATGACATGAGTGTGCACTCTGCTGAAAACTGCGACCCCGACAACGCAGAAACCACCACTCCTACTCACGCGAAGTCCAGGGCGATGAAAAAGAGCAAGGCTCACAGGGCCACAGCCGACACCGCCGCGGCCCGCGCCCCCGCTTCGACATCCGCGAGACAAAGGAAGCCTACGAGCTCGACGGCGAACTTCCCGGGGCTGAGCGCAAAGACATCCACATCGAGCTGACGGGACAAAACGTCTTGGTTGTGCGCGGCCGCATCGATCGTGGGTACGACGCGTCGATTCTGGGGAACAGGGCGCCGCAGAAGAAGGAGAAAGAGGGGGAGAGAGCGGACAAGAGTGAAGAGGGAGAGAAGGGAAAGGAGAAGGACTCGGGTGCTGTGCGGTCTTTTGCAGAGAGAGCGGTTTGTGAGTAACTTTGAGAGGGAGTTTGCGTTCCCCGGACCGTTGATGGAGTTTGATATCACGGCGAGCTTGGAGAATGGGATTCTCAAGGTTGTGGTGCCGAAGCAGGAGGTCAGCAAGACAAGGAGGATTGAAATTCAGTAGATTGCGGTTGTACAAGGTTGTAGATACATGGAAACAGCCTAGCAGACTTCGACAGCCCTATCGGTTTGGAAACCCGTGTCCATCTTCGTGTTGATGCGTCCATTCCGACCTCCGTGATGGTGCCTTCGGTGATGGCCCTTGATCTGGACTGGCGCTGGTAGTGCAGACGGGTGATGCACTGGGGCCATCACGGGCTTCCGGCGATGGCGCCTTGCCAAATATGTCGCCAGTCTCATACACATCAAGAGAAATAGTAGACCAGCGAGACTCCCGATTGCTGTGACGACGGTTGGCGGCGCCGCTGTGCTGGTTGCTGTTTGCAACGGCAGGTGACAGAAGGGGAATACGGGGCTTGAAGGAGCGGTTACCCCGCGAATATTCAGGTCTTCTTCCGCGAGGGGGAATGGATCGAGGACTGCCATTTCCATGGAATGTTTAGAGAGGACGACTGGATGCGGTACCACGCAATTCGGAAGAGTTGGCAGCGTGCCTCTTGTCCGGATGCGGGCAGTCTGTCAATCTTCATATTAGTTTCTCGCATGCTGTGGGTGCAAAAAATCAACCGTGGTCGAGCTGATGTCACTGGCCTGGTGGGGCGGGCTTGTTGTCATGGGGAGGTCAGAATGACAGAGGGACCTTGGCCGTCCATCGTATTCATGCGAGCGGCGAGCCAATGCGTGTTCCGCTGGAAGACCAACTAACTACCTTAATGTTTTATCATTCAGTTCAAGGCAATTGTTGTGCAGGGCGACGGTCACGCGTGCCTTTCCGCACGGGTTTCTTTGTTCACTGGGGCCGGAGACTGGTGTGATCAGGCCGTCTCTTGAAGCCCCACTACCGCTTCGTGACGCTGGATCTCCAAACTTCATTGCTGAACAGCGGCAGGAACAAACTGAAGAAAGAAACTGAACCGATCGAGTACTTCCCGAATGCAGATATGCAAGCCCCATTTCCGCCCACCGAGGCTAACCAAGACTCGGCCAAGAATCTGGCGTAAATAGGTACTCTGCCAAAGACTGACAGGACACTCTGACTTGGCCTCCCATCGAGCTTCTGTCAACCGCCACCAAAACATCACAACCCACCAAGACACCTATCCAAAAATGAAGCCCATCACTCTCCTCACCTTCCTCCCCCTGGCCCTCGCAACCCCAGCTGCCCTCCCCACCGAGGACCACCCCGAAGCCCCCCCCCCGGGCCTGCGGCTCCTACCTCTACGAAGACGCCGGCGAAGATCTCCCCTCTTACACCAACTACGGCCCATACGACGGCGCCGCACCTGGCGCTGAAGCCGCCAAGTACACCTCCTACGTTTCCTACGAGGGTGCTGGCACAGACGAAGATCCCAACGAAATCGTCGCCTACAACAACTACGGCAAGTACATCGGCGTTGGCAAGGATGCGCCCGCGGGGGAGAGCGCGCCGGCTTTGTGGAGCGCGTATGCGAAGCCGCCGCAGGGGTATGGGGATTATGTGAGGTATAAGAGGGGGGGCGAGGAAAGTGAAGGGGGCTGAGGGTGTGAAGGAGGAGTGATAGGATTGGTGGGATGGGATTGCGAGGTTGCTTTCGTTTGGGTTTACCTTCTGTCAGGGGATGTTTATGGGAGAAGGTTACCTGGTGCCTTAATAATGGGTGTTACACTGCTTTAGTTCGACCATCTGCTGGTTTGTCGGGTTGTTTTGTTCGTTGTGTGAGGTTGGATCAGCCACAGCTCAGTTTTGCCTAATGTTGGCGTAATGGCGCCAGTCAAGTGTTCATCTTCGTGTCGTACAGTCTCCGTTTTCCTGCCCGGTCGGTCGGTGTCCTGAAAGCCGGGTGTTGACAGGTCTAGGCGCGGTTCGCACCGTTGCTGGGCGCATGGCTTGGTTGGGGGAATGGGGGAATTTTGCCGCAAGGTTATATCGGGGCGGTCCAGGTCCAAGACAACTCCTAGTTCTGCAAACACTACCACGGCACGATTACCTAGATCTCATGTCAGCTTCATGGCCCCAGCAGCGGGAAAAAAAAAAGCTGCCCTTATCGCATCTGCGGCCTGAGCTATTTCTGTGTAGTGGCTGCATCGAATTTTTCCAAGTAAATAAATAACGGGATACTCAGATTAGCCGCGATCTGAACCGGTTGTTTGGACCTGGGAGTCGAGGCCAGGGCGTCGCCCGTAGCCCGGATTTCGGGGCCTTCTTTATCGCCCATGACGGTCGAGGCCACGGGCCGGTAAATTGGTCTTGGGAAATGATCGACGAGTTGTTTCTTGTGCGCGCAAATGGCGGAGGCCGAGGTTATTGGCATCCCCACCGATAGACCAGTTGACCGATGCCCCGGTCTAGGGGGTGTTGATGTGGCGCCGCTCGTCAACCGGCTGAAATGTCGAGTCGAGAACTGAACGGGTGGACGGGGGGCCACACCTGCGCCAGAACCCTTCCAGCAGCAGAGGGCTGACAGGCCGGTCCCAGCGGCGTGCGAAAGTTCCGGGAACGTTCGACTCGGGCGAGATTAAACACAATATGATGGCACACGGGTGGCAGATTTGGTCTCCAAGTAGCCCGTGCCTGAGAAATCGTAGCGTTGATAAGACATACGAGAGTGTATAAAGTAGCGGTGCGTTCCCGGGATTATCGTCAAGCTTTTTTGGCTGGCTCAACTCCAGCTTTTTCCAGGTTCTCACAACTTTTGCATCAGTCGCGCCTACCCCACAAAACATGAAGCTTATTCTCTTGTCCCTCTTTTACCTCTCTGTCTCGGGAGCCAACCTAGCTCCCAGACAGCAGCGTGGACCCCCCGGCGGGTGGGGAGGAGGACGAGGCAAGGGTCGCCCGACTGGGGGTAATGTCATTTTTACTCCGATTGTTACGACGACGGCTCGGACGACAGCGCGAACGACAACCACGATCGTCCGCACAACAGCTCGTACGACCTCTTCGGCCCGCACGACGGCTCGGATAACTACCGTCGTAACCACCATCCGGACGTCAACGACTGCCCGCCCGGCGGCCCCAGTCTGCGAATGGACTGGCCATTGTATTGGTGAGCACTGCTAGCCCTCTTTAACGGGGAAATCCCACCGTTGCTCACAACCAATCAGGCGACGCATGCCAAGTAGATGAAGACTGCGATCTCGATTATTTTTGCAGCAACCGGAGATGCGCCGCTCCTGCGGGAACCGTACCGGCTCCGACTTCCACCGCCCGCGTCACCACAACCGCTCGCCCTGGCACTACCGCGTCGACGGTGCGCACCGGCGCCAGCGGAGCACGTACTACAACTGTGTTCGTGACTGCTCCCCGGCCCACTTCCACCGCGCGCGGTGGCCAAGCGCCTGCGCCGTCGGTTGCGGTTCCGCCGGTTGACCCGGGCCGGAAGTGCGATAACCCGTTTGCTTGCATTGGTAAGACTAAAATCTGAAGAAAACCGGGGACAAGCATGCTGATGTTTTTGAACAGGGCTGTCTTGCCGAACTGACGCCGACTGCCAGTATGAGCTTATCATCTGCACGAATGGTGTTTGCGGCCTCTGAGGTGGCATCCGGGGGATGATGCAAGGGCGGTTGTAATTTTACGGTATCAGGTTGTGCTCTGATTCTACGTTGACATACCTCGTCATGTATTTCTCGTTTCTTCCTTCCTTCGTCCTTTTTCTTGTTCTGGAGGGAGAAGAGGGGACGTTTCAGGGTGGCGGGCAGCAAGTGCAGGAAACCTGGTTGGGCTCTGGATACTCTGCAACGAGAATCCCCGCCCCTAGGTTGGAACTGACAGTACTCAATAATACCAGCATCTGCGCCTGCGTAGTTTTCTTCAACGAATTTTGCTGTTTTTTTTTCTGTACTTGAGAGACCCGGGATATCAGTGCGAGGGAAAATTGGCTTGAACATCTTGGCTAAATCCCCCGTCCCGGGGCAGTTATTACAGCCGGCCCAAACAGGCCACGGATTCCCTTGCTCCGCCCGTAGACACCAGAACGCGGGTCGGCGGCGGTTCTTCCTCCAGCCTCAATATTGACATGGCTCAAGATGGCGTATATCAACATGTCAAATTACCTCACCCGACCACAAGTTGGACTTTTCGTCACTGAGTCTTCACCATCTGACCACTCCCACCGCCAAAATGAGGCTCCCCTGGCTCACGCTCCTCCCCCTCACCTCCGCCGCCTCCCTCCAAAGAATTACCACCTCCTTCGGCCCCAACCCAACCAACGCCCTCTTCTACATCTACGTCCCCGACACCCTCCCCGCTAACCCGGCCATCCTCGTGAACCCCCATTGGTGCCACGGCTCTGCCGAAGCCGCCTTCCGCGGAAGCCAATACGCCAACCTCGCCTCCAAGCATGGCTTCATCGTCATCTATCCGCAATCCCCGCACACCGCCGACTCCTGCTGGGACGTCTCCTCCCGCGAAACCCTCACCCACGAAGCTGGCGGCGACAGTCTCGGAATCGTCAGCATGGTCCGCTGGACTCTAAACAAGTACTCCGGTGATTCCAAGCGGGTCTTCGCAACGGGTGTCTCCTCCGGCGCGATGATGACACAAGTTCTACTAGGCGCCTACCCCGACGTCTTCGCGGCCGGGAGCGCATTTTCGGGCGTCCCCTTTGGATGCTTCGCGCCGACGGGGCGGAATAACTCGGGTGTGTACGGCTACTGGAACGATGATTGTGCCAAGGGGAGGGTCAAGAAGGAAGCGGAGGAGTGGAAGGCGGTTATCAAGGCGGGGTATCCTGGGTATGAGGGGTGGAGACCAAAGGTGCAGCTGTTTCACGGGACGAAAGATGAGATTTTGGATTTTGTGAATCACGGGGAGGCGGTGAAGGGGTGGGCGGCGGTCCTTGGGGTGGAGGGGGGGCCGGTGAAGGAGACGAGGGATACGCCGCTGAAGGGGTGGACGAGGTTTGTGTATGGGGAGGCGGGGTGGCTGGAGGCGTTTACGGCGGAGGGGGTGCCGCATGATATTCGGGTGCAGGAGAATACGGTGTTGGAGTTTTTTAGGTTGAATTATACCGAGGGGTATTTTTCGTGGGGGGAGGGGGGGCCGGGGGTGAAGCCGGTGAGGGTTTGAGGGGTTGGTTGGTTGGTTGGTGTGGGAAGTGTGTAGGGGAGTTGAAAGTATGAAAAGTTGAATCGAACCATTGACCCAAAGCTTTTGAGGTGGATACTGAAATTCACTGCGGATGCGCCTTCCTCCTCCATTTACCTGACTCTCTATTCAACTGCCCCTCAACTGCCCCTCTATTCACCTGCAAACCCACAAAATTGGGGCACCGATGACCTTGAACGGTCAAACTTCCACCTTACTCCCCTTCCGTGAAGCATCATCATGAGTTAACCCCCTGCTCAGCCGCCAGTCATCCTGATCGCAAACTGGCGCTGTATCAGGGAAGAAAACACTATACCTCCCCATCATACATTTTGACAAATCAGCCCACCACAAGCGGTTATCCGGCAGCGTTACTCATCGGAGCAGACAGCCCAGGAATCCCATACAAAATCAAGGCTTTCCCCCGACTGGTTTCCTCCCCAAAAAGGCCAGCATCTCACCTAAAATTTTCGCCACACAAGGTAAACAGCTTGGCAGAATCATATCTAAGAACACCGTGTACATGGGAGACTGCCGATTCGGTTTGTGTTCAAGGTGGAATTGTTTGATCACCAGAGTGTCTCTGAGTGTTATACGAAGGCTGCGTTTGTGCATACACGGAAGGAGGAGTAGTATGACAGAGGTGAGTGGAGGTGAATGGAGCCGAGACTTTAATACGGTGGTTGACTGTCTACGGATTGGTTTAGTTGCCCTGTTGTTGAGTCAGAGGGTGGAGAGCAGTGTGGTTCGGCATAAAGTCGAGGAGTATCCGAACAACTGGGATTGTTTTCCGATGAAACGGCAGAAACCCAAGAGGGAAGACTCGGACGATGGGTGGGGCCGTGACTTGGAAGAGAAGGAAGAAGGGAAGGAGGAGGAGGAGGAGGAGGAGGAGGAAGAGAAGGCGGAGAAGGAAGGGGAGAAGGAAAAATGATGAGGAACGCTTCATTATTTGGGGGTCAGCTCCCCAAGCAGTTCGACCATCTCTAATAGCACCTCGTCGGCTACCTCTCTACTGGATGTCTCGGATCAGACATGCAATTCCCAGACCGGCATCTGGTTTCACCGCAAAACGCAGCTCCCGTCCCGCAAATCCCGTCAACGCTGCAACAGTCACACCATTTCCCGGCACACTGGCGTCCGTTATGCTGGTGACCACAAGTGCCGTCAGTCGTGTAGACATCATGTCCCCAGCAGATACCCTCATAGCACACCCCCTGGGCACAATCATGCTCCGACTTCCCTCACGTCCAAGTCTCCGAGTTATAGCACAGCACTGCCCCCTCCTCATACAGATGCACGTAGCATTCCAATACTTTGGACCGCATCTATTATCCCACGCCCGCTCTTTTCCCATTCGCTTTCGGGGGCAGAGGACGAGGAGGAGGATAAAGAGGAATTGTCTGAGGTGTTATTCTCTTCTTTTGGTGGGGGCGGGGAGCTTGGTTGGGGCTCTTCTTTTTTTTTTTCTTCATTTTCTTCTCGAGCCCAAACGTCTTTCTGGATCCCGTTCTCGGACATTTTGGACAGGTCATAGTCCATTGCCAGGCAAACATTGCCAGGTTGGATATCGCGATGGGTGATCTGTTGGCTGTGGAGGCAGTCGAGAGCTTGCAAGAGCTGGTAGCACGCTCGCTTGGCCGAGACCTTCAAGTACAAGCCCAACGCCATCAAGCTTGACTTCCCCAAAGTCCTCCAGAAGGGATCCATCGCTCAGAATCAGCGCGAGGCTGCAACGGACCTCGCCAAGCGCGCCATGTATCAAGCAAATGTATCGGCCGACAAGGTCATCTACGGCTGGCACGAGGAGAACACCGAGGACCCCATCGAGCATGTCACCGTTGAGCCTTCCGCTGGCACTGGCGCGACCAACGGCAAGATCCACGTGCACCGCGATGGCAGTTGGACTCAGGGCAAGGGTGGAAAGGCGAATAAAGGAGATGGAAAGGTCTAATGATTGGAAATATGACTCGTCAATTGCATTATTATGCAGCTCTCAGGCATGCGAAAAAAAACGTTACCCAGACTGGGAAAGGCCTTCAGCTAACGCCAGTCAGCATCAGCTGCATTATGAGCGACCGTATTGCAGGTCTTGAAACACTCCGTATTCAATTTGAAGAGCATTATCAGCATTTTAAAGGCGGTTTTCTTCCTTTTTTTTTTTTTGCATTTTGAAAGGTATCATTTGCGTCTAAAAGGGCGTCGGTTGCATTTCAAAAAGCCTCATTGACATGGAAAAGGGCTTGATTTCCCTTGTACGATGCCGCTTGCCAGTGTCAATAACGTTCGGTGCACTAGCTGACCAGACACTTTCTTTTGGCCGGAGCCTTGGTGACTACCTTGGTGTCGGGACACTTCTGGCGTTTGGCACATCAAAAGTTGTGTCCAGAACGCCAACCCCCTTTTCCCGTACCCCCCAACTCAACCCACCACAACAACGAACTCCAAGGCAGTATTTCAAGATTGCTTCCCACTTAAAAGATCCTAGCCACATTTCCCGCTGACTTGTCGTATTTTACCCGCTGTGGCGCATCCGGCATGTGTTGTGACACAGCAGATCGACACGGGTAAAACGCTATGACAATGCTGACAGCCATCTTGTCTCAAAACATCACATCCCCCACCTCGCTCACTTCTCACCTTACCCATCTTACCCCAGAGGTAAAAAAAAAAAAAACTGACAGCGACGACGTTCTCAACTTTAATAGACTCGTCCTCCACTGGTAAGCTGGTGAGATTGGTTTCCCTTCTTGCCCGCTTGCCCGCTTGCCCGCTTGTTCAATCGGGGACGTCGTTCGCCGGGCGCAACGACGTACCCAAGAAAGAAGGAGAACCATTAGCTAACTTGCTGCAAAAGGCTCTCCGACAACCCCCACCAACATCCTTTGGACAGTAGATGGAAACATGGAGAGCAAAGGAACCACCATCACACTAGACGTGGTCGGGAGTAGGCTATTCAGCACAAGCCAAGTCACTCCCACAAGTTCCGCAGCGGATAGCCAACGTGACGGACAAGAAAGAACTCAACTCGCCAACCCCGACAACTTAGGCGGAACAACCCTCAGCACCGCAGCCAAAGCAGTCATAGGAGTCGGAATCGGCATATTCATCATTCTATCGTCATTAGTGTTCATCTTCATGCGCCGCCGACGACGACGACACCGGGAAAAGTCGAGAAGAAGAAGCGGGGCCGCGGCACCACAGCCAAATATTCACGAGAGACGACTGGAGCTGCACTCACATGAGCATCGGCCGGGAGAACTCGCAAGTCCGAATAGGGAGTATATCTGGGGCCCGGCGGTTGGGAAGCAGGAAGTTGTGGAGATAATGCCGCCGGAGCCGTTGTATGGGTCGGATACGGGGCTGCACGGGCTGAGGCCGCCGCCTTCTCCGGGGAGGATAAAACCGGTGTAGGGTTGGGATCGTGTAAGGACTAAAGGGAAAGCTGTAGGGTGGGAAAGTGTTCCGACATGGCTTGATTGCCGTATACAAAAGCCATTGGAAATCGGAAAAATCCGAGTGGAGTGAACGCCGTCTCTTTCGCCTTGATCACACGTCATGCATAAGTACCCCGGCGCACGACGAGCACACTGTCATGGTGCCTAAGACCTGGTGTTGGGAATTAGGTGATCACTTGTGTTGGCCTGTTCTCCGAGCTCCTTGGTGTAATCATTAGGGTTAGTAACCTCTCAAGGCACATAAGGATACCGGCTGCACGATCCTCTGATCACCATTATCATCTCGACCTGGACCCGTGTTGAGACTTGGGGTCTGCGATTGGTGAAGTCCCCGTCTGTGTAAGCTAGCCGGCCCTGCGGTTTGGCGGCCTGGTGAGCAAACTGAAATGATTTAGCAAACGAAACTCCAGACGTAACAGTTAGACCAGCAGTCTGCCTAGAGCATATAAAGCCTCCAGCCTGGAACTCCATCTTCCATCTCAACCTTACCGGCCATCAAGAAACATCATCCAACAACAGACAACTCAAACTGAGGCTCGATTCAGCTTGCCGCCATGCATCCGAAACAGAGTCTCTTCGTCCTCCCTTTACTCGCCGGAGCCCTCGCCGAATTCACGAGGGCTCTGTTGACCGTAAACCATCAGACGTGGTCAAGTCCTCCGAAATCATAATGTACTTCAGTTCTAGCTGGCGAGAGTAAATCCAGGGTGGCTAGATTTGAAACACGCGTCGACCAATGCATTCCCCCTAGATCGAGTCATTACAAACCCCATTGTGAATTTTGGCTTACAAGTCATCTTGAAGCCGGCTTCAGGGGGCTCAAGGGATGCCTGTTTTCGAGAGCTGATATGAGGCGACGATAGGTGCAGGGTAACTACCTGGAGCGGGAACGACTGCAGGGGCTCCTCGATAGTTATTGATAGGATTGGGAGTGTTATACCGATATTCCGTATGCGTCGGTTTTTGGTCGAGTGCGAGACGGTATGAGTTCAAGGCCGGCAGCGGGACCAAAGCCGAGGGACAGCTTCAGGTTTTTTTTTCCCCTGTACCTGGCAGTTCTGAACTGGGTGCGGGGTGCCCTGCATCCTGGTCTTTGCATTGTGGTTTGTAGTCATCAGGGGGCGTATTGTAAAATTGGAAAATTGATGTATAGGTTGAAGCCGCCCGACAGGGGTCCAGCACAATGGAGAAAAGTGGTTCATTGGAAAGACCAGGCTTTGAAGCGCTTTGGGCCGTCCGTGTTGTGAGTGGTACTACCTATGAGCATTCAACCTGGATTCTCGTTCTCATTGTTTCTCACACACAACCCCCCATATGCACAGTTGGCCGGGGTGAAAAGAGAGATTCAAAGCACACCTAATCTGTCCTCCCTCACGGGCCTCCCCCCAATTTCTCAACAATTTCCCCAGCACGGTAGCTGTAATGAAGCTGAAGAACACCAACTACCACCTGGACAAAACCTAGAATAAAACTCATTGCCCCGAAGAGTATAACTGCCCAAAGCGTGAACCACTGGGCAGAGTCCCTCCGATCATACCACCACTGTTTAATGGTGCGAGGCCGGGATTCCTCGCAGGCCTCGCAGAGAACAACTAGTCGATCGCCCCAGTATTGGAAATGCTCGATTCGATGGCTGCGACGTCCGGCGCATCCTCTTCCTTGTAGTTCTTTGTCGAGACCACAAGGCATGGTTTGCACCTTCTTTGCAAGCCAGTTTGCAGTTTTCACGCTCTTACGCGGGAAGAGCAGCTCAAGGGTGCACAATGTCTCTTCAATGAATGGCTTGGGTAGCAAGCTAGTAGCACTGGAGGGTGGAGAATATCATGTCAGAGTCAATCGTTATTAGGGCAGAAATAAAAAGGGAGGAAATAGAACGTGCACTTGCCTTTTCCGCTGACGTTCGAGAAAGGAGGCATGATAGAACACGTGGACCGTCTTCTCTTCGTCATCCAAGAGGAGATGGTTGTCGAGATTGTCGGTCCAGGCAATTCTTAGTCTAACAGTACGCTCAAGATTGATTGCGTTGAAGTCGCGCCGTAGGGTCAGAGAAGCTGCGTCGCTTCCCCCTAACGTCCTGCATCGACTGAAATGATTCGAGACAAACTTCTCTAGGGAGCCACCCTCCCACTGTAGCCTCGATGTCAAGAGGGTTATTTTCGGGGTTGAGGGGCTCTTGATGTCCAACATGGTGAGGAGCCCAACGGCCAAGTCGATGGCGAGGTCGATCTGATGGCCAGTGTGAACATGGGAACCAAGATCGCTCATTCTGGAGTGTAGGACGACGCGAATTTCGTCCCTCAGCATACCGTACTTCAACATCTGTGTAAGTTCGAAGAGGTCTCCGTGTGTTTTGACTAGGGGGCTGCTCCTGGAGGTGTGCAACAGAAAGTCTCGATAGATGGAGATCTTCTTCCTGTAATACTCCCAATATGTTACGGATTCGTGGAAATCCATGTAATAACCCGGGCCCCAAAAGGCCTCGCAAATCAGGGTTTTCACATCTGGCGTAAGCACGGTGACGTCTGTCTGGGCGAGATCCGACCGCCATGACCAGCGGCGTCTTGGTTCTGGCTTCTCCGTGGGTTCGGGGGTGTGAAAGTTCAGCAGCGTGGTTGATGTGTGCGTGATTCCGCTGGACTGATCAGACGGGCGAGGAAGACGCACTTCCGACTCTGACATAACGGCCCGGATATCGGCAAATATCCGGTCCATCGGGACGATGTACACCCAAGGTGCGCTGCCGCGACCTGCCACGACATGGCCACAGACTTGATTCCCTTTGAGAACCCAAGCACCGGAGTCTCCTCGAGCTGTAAAGTCCAAGAGCGGTCAGCATCAGGTTGCTCATCTGTTCGCTGAACGGCAAGGGGCCTTACTCATAGGTTTTTCGGGAATCACTTGTCGCGCGTCCATGGTGCTGTGACCGAGGCACAGAGTGACAGGACAATCGGTCATCCAACCTCTAACCACCCCGCTGATACCGCTGTTGATCCAGACCTCCGATCCGGTAACAGTCAACCCTTGAAGCACTGAATCAACCTCCATTGGCTCCTTGAGATGCGGCAGCTGTACGAAATTTGAGGCCAAGAGCCGCTGGTTGAGGTTGGAACCGGGCCTTTCAAGGTCGATCAACGCCCAGTCGAGGCTTCGCGTCACCGAAGGTTTGGGCGCGAGGCGTCGCAATGTCGGAATCTCTGCGTCTCGGACGAAATCCCCGATGAGCGTGTTCCACTGTCCGTCAATGTTCACTTCACAATGTCGCCCTGCGCCCTTCCCCTGGACGGCGATGTTGCCATCGGACGACCCTCTCTTTGCAGGAGGAGGGAGCTGCAGAGGGCAACTTGTCGAATCTTCACGCCGTCCCGGGACTGCTTTCCTTTTTCCCGGGTCTCCAGGGAACTTCATGAATGCACTGTTGCCATTACTGTCGTCGTCGCCGGACGAATCGCTGTCCGTATCGCAGACGTCAACGATGGCTGCGCAGCGCTGCATAATGACCTGGTCCAGCACGTGCCCGACGGTGAGCACATAATGTCTGCCTCCAACAACAATCACACCGCCAAGCGTAAACTGCACGGGTGCAAGACCGCCCCCCGTATCGGCTAGAGCGGCGATCCCGCACAACGTATCCGACCAGGGGTAAAGGGTAGTCCGAACCGAGACGGGGTCGTCTTCCTGGAGACTCGTGCCGTGGGAGAACAATGGGACCGAGTCGACGTTGATGACATACTGATATGGGTACTCCGACAACCAGTTTTGCTTTTTCATCATCTTCCTCAGCTTCTTCTGGTTGTCCCCGTGGCAGCAGGTCAAGAAGATGGTCGGTTGCATGTTCCACGTCTCCCGGGTCGGACCGGCCATCATGAACTCCAAGACCACCGTCGGATCACATCCTCGTGCGGATCGAAACTTGTGTTTCAGGGTGTCCCTAAGGCGCTGGCTGATCTGGTTGATCCAGACGTCGTGGTCCTTGGGGCTCATTTCGAGTTTCAGCGCAACAAACACGCCGCATTTGACTTCATAGAAGGCTTCTTCTGAGCTGAGCTGTGACGTGGGCGCGGTGCTCGCAGGCAGAGACGTCGATGTCGTAGGAAAACTCACTGATGAGTTTGTGTCGGCGCTAATAGACCGCTCGGTTTGGCCGCGGCGCGGTGAGGAGGATTGCCCGCTCGGGGGACCTTGTGAACGCGTTGAGACGTCTTCGGCTGCATGATTGATTGGAGGGTCTCGGCAGTTGACAGCAGTTGCGGCAGCCGCGTTGGCTTTGTGAGCGAGATGGAAGGTGCGAGTTTCGGTGTGTGGTGGGGGAGGCGGAGATTGCGACAAAAGCGGGACATCGTCGACCGTCGTCTGGCTTGCCGGTTCTGCCACGGGTTTTCGTGGGGGATTTTGTCTCGGCGCATCCAGGGAGAGTAGGCTCAGGAGCCTCGGGTCCGATTCAGAGGTGCTGACACCATTGTTCGGCAAATCGTCCTGACGGGTAGCCTCCATCTTGTTGTTTCCCGGTTCACCTCATCATTCGCACGGTCCCGAGGAAGAAAAGCTTCCAAGTTTCAATCGACGCATTTTGCCCAAGGTGCGTGAGTGATGAAGAGAATGTCCGAGAGGAAAGTGCACAAACGAACGTGCCCAACCCATGCCTCGGGCATCCAGTCTGGGGCAGGTCGCGCCAGCACACGCATGGCATCGGAGGGGATAATTGGATATGACCCCGCCAGCCAGTTGGCGGTGAAGGCTCTCTTCACCGGCGAGTATGGTCCTATTGGACATCTTTTGTCGTGCCCTAGGGTTTTCGGTAAGGCGAACCGCGAGGCAGCCTGGCGGCCCAATGCGAACTGCAGTATTGTGCGACACACACCAACAGTTCCATTTGGCACATAAAATTCTCTCCCTATCGAAGTTTGGGGCCGAGTGAAGTCGTGCCGTGGAAGGGTCCTGGATTTACCAGTGTACCACGTTAATCCGACTGGGTGCACCGCTGGATAACCCCAATGCAACAGGACCTGATACCTATCCCAGGCACGCAACTATGACCTCTCCGGAACTCCAACCCCTCCTTCAGGTACCCGACGGGCCAACTTGGGAGAAAATCGTCAACTGCTTCTTTGGCAATTTCACCTCGGAGTTGGGGTGCGCTAACATGGAGACTTACTCTGACTACTACGTCAGAGAGATCCGACGACTCCAGGTTGGTGTGGCGCCGGGACTGGCAAGATTGGCGGCGAGGACGCATGAAGATCTAATTCACATTTGCGAGGTCCTCTCCAAGGGAAGGACTCGGGCCAGACAGGATATACGCAAAGAATTGCTTTCCTATTTCGCAACCAAGGACCATCTGGCCGTCGATCGATCAATTGACTTGACACTCAGGCTTTGGTTGCTTCTGAATGTTCGGGACAGCCAGCTATCTGTGTTGCTGCCGGAGCAGCCGCCACTTCTGTGGGAAGATTCCTGTTCTTTGGAAACATTCATCGAAGCTCACTTCCGCCGCTCAACTACGAAGCTCGGCTACCGCGAAAGTCGACTCGATCCATCCTTCACGGTTGCAAATATGGTGCGGGTGTGGTATGTAAAAGCCGAATACTCGTCGTTTCTCAATGCTGACAAGAACTTTTCTGTAACATCAGCGATCTCCGTGTGCGTTGGACTGAGAGCATCGATGATCACCTCCGTCTCGACCAGCGGAGGAGAGTCTTGTCGATTTTCCCCATGAAAGGTTTTCTCGTTGGGCAGCTGAATTCAGCCGTGGTCGATGGAGATGGGAATAAGTATGTCCTCTCAATACCCTTGGTTATTTGTCTGGTTGCCTTGTTCACGCCGCACTACAGAGTTTCGAAAGTCTTACCGGCCTCTCTTTTGCAAGAGACTGTGATAACGCTCAACCTCCTCTTCCCGCAGTGGGATTCGGCCACACAAGCCCTCCTCCGACAAGATGGCCAACGATTCGACTCTGAAGCACCATTTGACGGGCCTCGCCGTCAGAGTCTCGACGAGTTCTCATATTGGAGAGACCGGCTGCTCGAATTGCATGAAGAGATCTATAAGGCCTCTCCAGGCACTTGGGGCCAACTTTGGCGCGATCGGCGGAATCCTCACAATTGGTGGACATTTTGGATCGTCTTGCTTGTCATCGTGCCACTCACTATCGTGGGCACAATAGCGTCGGTTGTGCAGTCTCAGGCTGCCGTAGAATCGCTCAATCTGCAGAGGGCTTCGGTTTCAGGTTAGTTTAGCCGCCAAGAGAACGCAGTGAGCGAAAAGCTGTAAATCGAAAATTGAGTGCCTTGGCACGTGCCTGGCTTCCGCCAAACCACTCAACTGGGTCTGGCGACTGTGCCCGCGATCTCCCGTACGCTTGAGCCAATGGTGGATCAGATCGGCGTCACCCCGCGTGTGTGCGGGGTCCCCTGAAACAGGAAGCGAAGTCGAGAAGGAGGACAAGACGCTCATCAGGAATCCCGATTGGCAGTGATTCGCCTCTCTTTCCAACCCCGAACAACTACAGCCGCTGTTTTCCGTGGTCCTGCATTCTCAAGCATCTACCAACATGGCACCCAACCACGGCCTCGTCCACCTGAAAGAGTACGACATCAAGGACAGCAACGTCGAGCTGATCGGCACCGACATTGACCACCAGGTCAAATACAACTCAGCAGCCACCGAACCCGCTTGGAATGACGGAGCCGTGGGCATCTCTCCCGGGCTCTTCATCTGGCGCATCGAGAACTTCGCCGTCGTCCCGGTCCCTAAGGAATCCTACGGGAGTTTCTTCGAAGGGGACAGCTACATCGTTCTCCACACGGAACAAATCAAGTCCCAGGAGGGTGACGCCAAGCTCATCCACGACATCTTCTTCTGGCTTGGCGCGCACACTTCGCAGGATGAGGCCGGTACGGCAGCGTACAAGACCGTCGAGCTCGACGAGTTCCTTCGTGGTGCCGCGACGCAGCACCGCGAGCTGCAAGACAGCCCCAGCGATGACTTCCTTGAATTGTTCCCGCGCCTGACTGTGCGTCGCGGTGGTGTCGCCTCTGGTTTCCGACACGTCGAGGAGCAAGTCCAGCCCGACATCACAACTCTTTTGCGGGTGTTCAAGCGGAACGTTGGGCGTGGCGGGCGACGTACGGTTGTCGTGTACGAGGTCGAGCCGACATGGCACAGCTTGGACGAGGAGGATGTATTTATTCTCGACAAGGGAGACGCGATTTTGGTGTGGCAAGGCAAGCGATGCTCTCCGATGGAGAAGGCCAAGGCCGCGCAGATCGTGCATGATATGACGCTTGCGAAGCATGTCGAAGTCGAAGTTATTTCGCAAAGCGAATCTCGGTCTTTTCGCTTTTTCAGGGAGCTCGGCGCTGGAGAGGACGATACGGCAGATTTCCACGCAGCGAAGCCGATGCAGCCCTTCGGGAATGTGATGGAGGGATCGCTGCGGCCTCGGAGGCTCTTCCGGCTGAGCGACGCATCGGGAAAATTGACCTTTGAGCTGGTCGGCGAAGGGGAGGCAGTCTCGGAAAGCGATCTTGACGGGAACGATGTTTTTCTTCTGGATGATGGCGGGATGGAGATTTGGGTGTGGGAAGGATCGGCAGCGAGCAGAGCGGAGAAGGCCATGTGGCTCAGGGTTGCCCAGGCGTATGTTCGCCAACTTCAAGGCGAAGACGAGGGCAGTCAAGCATATCTCCTCCCCGTTGCAAATGTTAGACAGGGGAGAGAGAGTGCGTCGTTCCGTAGGGCGATTCAAGCGGCCTGATACTCGGTGGCGTGGTCATCGGGGAGTCGAAGGCAGTCAAATTGTATTGTGTTCGAGGAAGGAGCTACTGCTGGTATTGGAGCGGCCCCGTGTCAGCATGGGGGCAAGCTTTCTTTGCTTTTCCTCGATGGGTCTGCCTGAATACCTACCAAGATTACCTGCAACCCTCATTCAGTTTTTGTCTCTATCGCAGACAGTTCGCTTGGCTGCACAAGTGGCTCCTCTAGAAAGGATCGCCTTCGACGTTTGTCTCCACTCAATTCCCCATCCACGTTTTCGTTCTTGCCGGCTCGCCCTGGCATCACTCTTCCCGCTCCATGGCATCAGGGTTCAAGCGAGAATCCACGTGGACATCTCACCGTGCATACATGGCCTTGCCAGTTGGGCTGCCGGGTGGCCGCCGCTAGAGGGCTCGACTACGACGTTGGAGGAACAGCGAGTGGTCAAACCCGAAGCGACACCGGAGGCTGAATGGTACCGCGCGCCTGAGTTGGAGAGCTTCCCTGAGTGCGCTAGTGGCGGCTGTGGATCAAATCTCAAGCCTACAGCGTCCTCCCTCCCATCTCGGCTCCACCGTGACTTTCGGCAGTGGTTTGGCGGGTGCCCGATTCGCCAAGCGGCCCGCATCGTCAGAGGGTCATCATTTCCCCGAACATGGCATTGCACCACTCACCTGGCCCATCGCCACGCATTTACCCCGCATCACCTGAAAGAGAACGCTGCTGACGACGAGGGGCAGCCAGCACGCCAAAAATGGACCGCGGGACCCCATCGAGGAGTAAAGCTCGGTGTGGAGCCGGTCTTAGGTGGTGCCGGTATTATTTCCACCCGTCCGCTATATAGCCCGAGCAACCCCATTTGCCGGCGGATCTCCCTGCGTGAGTTTTGTGCTACCCCCTTTCTCCAAATCACGACCTCTGACACAACCAAGATGCCTCTTCCGCTCGGAGTCTACCGCGCCGACCATGTCGGGTCTTTCCTCCGCCCCAAACCCGTGCTCCAGGCACGCGAGAAGGTCGACACCAAGGACATCACTCTCGAAGACCTCCGCAAGGTTGAGGACGAGCACATCGCCACCGTCGTCCAGAAGCAGATCGAGAATGGCATCCAGTCCGTCACCGATGGCGAGTTCCGCCGCGCCTACTTCCACATCGACTTCCTCCAGCACGTCGAGGGCATCGAGCGCCAGGGCAGCATAGCCTCCACCCACGCCCACAGCGAGGGGTTCACCCCGCCCAAGGTCGTCGTCGTCGGCAAGCTCAGCCACCCCAAGCCTATCCAGGTCGATGACTACCACTACGTCGAGAGCCAAGTGTCGGCCGCGAAGGCTTCCGCGGGTACCAAGCACACCGTCACCACCAAGGTCTGCATTCCCAGCCCCACCATGGTGCACTTCCGCGGCGGTCGCGAGTCCATCAGTGCCGAGGCCTACCCCACCCTCGAGCCGTTCTTTGAGGATCTCGTCAAGGTCTACCAGGCCGAGATTGCCGATCTCTACGCCGCCGGATGCCGCTTCGTTCAGCTCGACGACACCAACCTTGCCTATCTGTGCGACGAGGGCATGCGCAATGAGGCCGCCAAGCGTCACGGAGAGGACCCCCAGAAGCTCACCAAGCAGTATGCTTCCCTTATCAACGCCGCCATCAGCAAGCGCCCCAAGGACATGATCATCGGTATCCACCTGTGCCGTGGAAACTACCGTTCCCAGGGCTTCGCCGAGGGCGGATACGAGCCCGTGGCCGAGGTTCTTTTCAAGGAGCTCGACGTCGACGTGTACTTCCTCGAGTACGACGATGAGCGCTCCGGCGACTTCTCGCCCCTGAGGTTCCTCCCGGAGAACAAGACGGTCGTTCTTGGCGTCATGTCGAGCAAGAAGCGCGAGCTGGACGACAAGGAGGTCATGGTCAGGAGACTGAACGAGGCGGCCAAGTTCTGCCCGAGGGGCTTGGACCAGCTTTGCCTGTCGCACCAGTGCGGTTTCAGCTCGACCATGGAGGGCAACGACCTGAGCGAGGAGGAGCAGTGGGCCAAGGTCCGGCTCGAGGTGGAGATTGCCAAGCAGGTCTGGGGCGAGGACCTCTCTAAGTAAGGCGTTGATCAGGGGGTTGGGATTTGCCGGGCGTTCAACATTGTATAGGGTGGTTGCTGTTCCGGATTCAACAGCTTGGAAAAGGTACATGTGTGCATATGGTACATAGGGTGTAATTGGACATGATCTAGAATGATATGGAGTTTGGTAGACTTGGAGCCGACTCGACGTGATATGGGCCTACGCATACTTCAACCTCTTTCAAAAGTGGATGGGCGAGTACGCTGCCGTGTTCCCACTGGGTAGCCGGCGGGCTATTCCAGCATGCTACCTTTTCGTAGCGCTCTCACTACTCATGCAAGTGGCGCTACCGTATGAGACAGAGAAATCAGGGTCCACCTTTGGAAATATCACTCCTCCACAAGACAACCGTTGGTTCCCCTCTCAGTGCGCCGCGTGTTCCGGCACTACGATCAAGTTTCCAGACAAGTGGGAAGGAGGCAGCGAAAAAATGATATGACCGCATGGTGGAGCATCGCTCAGCGGGTATATCCAGCCAGAGGACGGGCCACTAAAGGGAAGGACCAGTATAATCAAGGCGGTACGGGAGTTTCTCAACTCTAAATACAGGGGGACAGCTCCGACTTCAAAGGAGCTGTACCTCGCTGTCGAGAGCCTATACGACAGCCTCGAGACGCAGGGTCAAGAACCACCAAGATCTAATAACCTTGGGGTATTCACCCAACTTGAGCGGCTTTCTAGAATGGCACTTCACCTGGCCGGATTACGACCCGCGCCGCTGGAATGTCTTTTCCCAAGGCACGTCCCACGGAAGAGGCTGGGATTGGAGGAGTCCTCCTGCACAATTTCGGGCGGAATTCCACAGCGCATGCCTCCCTAGCCAGCCTCCAAGTCCTCAGCCCCCGGTTGCAGGACTCGCGTCGCAGATTGTGTCGGCGTACCGCGGTCGCATTGGCGGGCAGGCCATGAAGGCTTCTGCGACGAGATCTCGCGTGGATAACGTCAGCTCAACACCAAAGAAGAGACCCATCAAGTTTTGGACTGCTAGCGAGGTGGCTGATTACAGGTCGGACGGGGACCGTTGGGTTCTGGCTCCAAACGGAAAAGGTGGTTTTGACGTTTACGATGTGTCAGGTAGGTGGCCTCAACGGGTTTCATTCCCGTGTGACCACTTGAAGAGATAAAAGTCTTGCCGACATTCTCGGACGGACAGATATCTTGCAGGACGACTTCGACTCCAGCACTTTTGTGTCGGAAAATGGCCGGGTTGTTTTACCAGATCGGTCTCAGTGGATGCTCAGCGAACCATCCGAACTGTGCGGGAAGCTTCTCGCGCGGAGGTCATTGCTGGAGGTCTCCGGGAACGATGGCAAATACGGCAGGCCAACCTGGGTGCACTATGGAAATTTCTTTTACGACGTCACAGGTACCCAGTTCACTCACATTCACAACCGTTCAGAACCCACTAATGATTTCGCCAGATTTTCCCTTTGACAACAACAAGGAGAAAACGCAATTTTCACAAGCGACATTGCAGCACGGGGGAAACCTCGCATCGGTTTTCAGCAGAAACGACACTCTGAACGCGAACCTCAAAAATCGGCTTGAGCCACACCGCTGCGCCATGGCGTTCTTCCCGCAGGTGCAGATGAGCCCTCGGCAGCCGCACCGGGCATTTGCCGAAGAACATGTCAAGTACAACATCTTTCCTGAAAGAAGGATGTAATTATGCGATCATCAACGGCGATGTCTATGAGTTGACCACTGGTAAGACAAAACCCAGTTTCATCGTTGCTTTGTCATGGCCCGCCGCCTGGCTGCCCTGGCTACCCTTCTCTGCCTCCTGACTTTGTTCGGATTTGTGCCTTCAACCGGATTTGCTTTACTAATTTGACTTGGCCTCCTCAAGTACGAGGAATATATTGCGAGTTCGAGAGCCTCTCGCGCCTCCCTAATGCAGCTCGGGTCAGCATTCAAAGGATCGTCCATGACGTTTCTGGTAATTGGGTGATCGATTCGCGCTGGAAGGTGGACACCGCTGATAGGTCAACAGACGCGATGAGATACTCCCCCAACCGCTTCTAGCAACGCCTAGCCGTCTGTGCAGGCAAGTAATGCAAAGATTCCACTCTTGTGAACGCCATCGTCGAGCGCGGCTTCGGTCGCGCTATTGGCCGTCTTGTCGAGAAGGGACCGAGGACCAAGAGGCCCTGGCCGATCATGACCAGGGAGGAGTGGGAGGAAGACGAGAGTAAGTCCAGCGGGTTTGACCCATTCTTGACAGCCTGGCGATGCGGTGCTAACATTCTGGTTCAGGACGGCGGAAGTGTATTCGAAAGGTATCGCAACGTCCGCGTGGGACGCCGGGTGATTGTCCACGCTGGCATAGGTCCATGGACAGGGTCTGGGAAGCGGACATGAAGACTGAATTTGGAGAGGACTGGAGAGGAAGGTATATGGGAAAGTGAGTCATGGGAATTTTGTTCCGCCTTTGCTACGCTATTTGAGGTGTAGGGAGAGTTCTGCAGCATGCAGAGGAAAGAAAGCCAGTTTGGGAAACTTCCCTGCCCGTCTCGCCGTTGCGATGATGCCCCAAATCGTTCGCCCATCACATCTCATCACACATCACACGGGCGACCTGGGAACTTCTCCTGGATGCGCGGCGTCCTGCCCCGGATTCGCCTCCTCATAGTGAAAATACTTGACGACCGCATAAAACCCTGTGGCGAGCAGCGATCCCAGGAACGGGCCGAGCCAGTAGATCCAATGATACCCCGGAAACTGTCTGGCCGCAACCGCACACCCCAGACTCCTCGCCGGGTTGAGCGAGCCACCGGTGTATCCCGTTCCTATCATCAGTTAGCAACCCATCCATTTCTCCGACCCCAGGCTCTGGGAATGCAAGGGCAAACCTCACCAGCAATCATAGCAACAAACAACGCCAACCCAATCCCCACGGGCGCCAAAAACGTGTCCTTGGACTTCTCAATCGCCAGCATCAACACCACAAACACCAACAAGGCCGTAAACAACATCTCCATAAACAACCCCTGCACCACCGACGTCCCGCCCCCCAGCACCGAATTCGCCTCGGCGATGGGAACGGGGAACATCGCCTCGACGAGTCCGCCGGCACACAGACTCGCGAGGAGCTGCGCGGGGATGAATAGGACGCCGCGGATCCAAGGGAGTTTGTTGGAGAGGACCAGGCCGAAGGTCACGGCGGGGTTGAAGAGGCCGCCCGAGATGCGGTAAAAGGCCCAGACGGTTACGAGGAGGGACAAGGAGTAGGCGAGGGAGATGAAGAGGATGGTGTCGCTGCGGAGACCGCTGGTTCCGCTGTCGGGGGCGAGGGTTGGGGCGCGGCTGGCGGCGGTTACGTCTGTGATGGTGTTAGCTATATGTTTATTATCTTTGCTAGGATGTTCCTAGATATCGAGGAGGGGGAGGGGGGTGGAGGGGGGATGAGATCATCTCGTGTGTTTCGTCTTCTGCATGTATGCCCGGAATAGGGGGCTGGGGTAAAAGGGGGTGGAAAAGGGGGGTATTGGACATACTGCCGGCGTAGGCGAAGAAGAGGAAGAGGAACGTCCCGACGAATTCGCCGACGGTCGCGACAAGGTGGGATTCCATGGGCGATAACGAAACGCGCCGGCGGCGGGGAAGGCGATCTATTTTGGAGGGATGTTTTGAGTCCATGTTCTCAAATCAGGGGGCTATTTGGGATGTCTGCGACGATTTGAGACGAGTTGAGATTGAAGGTCTAGAGGGGGTTTATGAAGGTTATCACCGGACTAAACCCCCGGCGATGGCGTCCCCCTCAAATGGGAGAATGCTGGCCATGCGGTGCGACGAGCGCTGATCGGCTTGTCAAGTCGACACTTGAGATGGATTGGGCATCCCGGGTCTGCCGACCGACCCGACTGGTCGCGATCGACATATCAGATGGTGGTTGGCGACGCCCAAATGTGGAAGAGGGGAGCATGGTGATGTCACTAGCCCTCAGCCCACTGCTAGCGCCCACTGTGTTAGTGGCGGGTTGCATGCCGCCCAAATGCCGGACGTGCATTGCAGATCTTGCGATTACCTCGCGCCGCATTTGCTCTCCACAATTTTGTGAAATAAACTTACGGAGAACGGCTGCTCCAACAGCGATCATGTTCGTCCACAACCCATACAAGCTGACCGCAGGTTTTGCCATGATGCTAGTGTCTCGGAACTCGGAGACTAAAAGTCTTGTCAAGGTCTTGCCATCGAAGCTGAAGAGGGGAATCACGGTAATTTCAGTCTGCAGGGAGCAGAAAGCTAGCAGTGCATCAATCATCATGACATAGAGTTCTGTCTCAGCGGGAATCGAAGACCCACAAAACCAAAGCTACCCCTGAAACCAATCATCGCCGTCCCGATCATCGCCGTCTAACCCAACCCAAACGCCAGCCAATCATCTTTTCCAGTTGTCTTATACAATCTTTCATCAAAGTCAACCGCCCTCTATCCACAAGTGCTACACAGATGAAAGTTCATCAAGTTGTCAACCCCCTATCCTACACCCGTCTATCCATCAAACCCTCAACACCACCCTAGCCCTCCCAAATCTCCCCCCTATCCTCCTCGCCGCACTCTCCTGTCTCCCATGCAATCTCTCCAACCACCCCTTCTCTCCCCTCCCACTCTCCCCTCTCGCATCCCAACAATCCAACCCCCTCTGAATCTCCCCCAGCGACACCACCCCTCCAACCCTCCACCCCGCCCCAACCACAACAGCTACTTCTGCTAGCCACTCCTCCAACCTCAACTCCTTCACCACCTTCTTCAACATCCTCCTCCCCTCCTCCTCATCCATCCCAAAAACCTCCCCCACCAACTTATAATACCCCCCAATCCACCCCCCATTCACCCCCTCGTATTCCCCCGTAATCATGTCGCTTTCCACCTCCCTGGCCACCTCCCCCAATCCCACCTTTAGACTCTGATAAAACGCAAAGTCCACCCCCTTTTCATAGTCCGCCCTGATGAGTTTTCTGCTCTTAGCACTCAGCAGCCCAAGGAAACCATAGAGTTTATCTCTTGGGTCGGAGCATTCCAAGTGTCCGTAGTGGGTGAATATCTCTTGTAGTGTATCCGGGACGGGGGATTGATACTCGTGGATTTTGTAATAGGGTGTGTCGGAGAGGGTTTTGACCATCTCGGAGAGGGGAAGGATGGTAGTTCCCATGTGTAGCGGGTCGTGACGGGGGAGGGGGAGGGCGCGTAGGCGGTGGGTGGTTAGACGTTCCGCGGGGGAACCCGCCCGGGTGCGGGAGGGATGGGGGGAGGAGAAGTGGCGGAGGGGGAAGGAGGAGGGGCCGCAGCGGATGGTGGCGGTGGGAGCGAAGAGGAGCTCTTGGAGGACCCAGAGGCGGGTCCAATAGGGGTGGTTGCTTAGGTAGTTGTGAGCGGAGAGTTGAGATGGCGTCCAGGAGGTTGGCGGGAGGGTTGGGGAGATGGAGGCGAGGGACTGGATGGAGGGGAGGAGGGAGGGGGGAGGAAGACCGAGCCAGGCGATGACCGAGGTGGAGCGGCGGTAGATTTGGGTCATGAGTTGGACTTGGGACTGGCGTTCTTGAGAGTCGAATTGGTTGATGCAGAGGGCGTCGATGAAGACGAGGTGGTGGGGTTGTTGGGTGTGGATGGGGATGAGGGCTTGGTCATCGCTGAAGGGGTTGCTGTTGAGGAAGTCGAAGAGGTTTTTGCGGACTAAGAAGGGCTGGTTGTTGATTTTGACGGTGTGGAGGTCTGCGGATGTTGAGATGCGTCCCCATGTGTAGGAGAGGGCCTTGTATCGGATGTCTGATAACCTGTCCAAGTGTACAATCTCGAATGCAAAGTCGAGCTCCCCTGCTGAGGCCTTTGGTGATGGTCGCAGTAGTCGAATGTGAGTTTTCGGGTCAATGGGAGGATACGTGAACCCGCTTTCGAGGTTCAGCGCCCTATCCAGGTCCGTGTTGGTCGTTTGGTGTCCCTGTGGTGGAATCATTGTGATGTCGCGAATCGGTGAATTGACAAAACATTCCGATCAAGCACATGGGACGAACAGAGGGAGTATTTCATTCTTTGCCGAGTTGGGAATTCGTGATGGTTTGTGGCTGAGTAAGGCGTGCGTGAGTTTTGTTGATGGCCAGTCACTCTGCCTGCACTGCCCCCAAAAACTTCTCCCAACGCGTGGAAGAGGGGGGTCGCTCCACATCGCCATTGGAACCGAAATCCTGCGCCAAGAAGCTGCCTTGGGCCGTCAACCAACTCGAGGCATTCTCCCTCTTCACTCTGACATTTCCACTGCCACCTGCTCAATCAATCGTCCCGCGTTGGGTTCCAACTCCCTTCAGGACCAATTGTGTCACCTCAGCGCCACACAGCCGCTCCGGCCAAAGCCGCGTTGCCAAGCATGCCGTAAACCCAACTGTCAACGTCACCCTTCCCGGAAGCCAACTCAGATCCGCCTCGGGTATCGGCGCCGGGTCTTGGTCCAAAAATCGGGTCACTCTTTGTGCTACCCAAACCGCGTTCTCATCCGCTAGAGATATAACTATCAGCATTTCGATCCACACTTGAGGCCTCGTTACTACCTCAGGATACAGCTACTCACCAAGTCAATGCCCAGCTTGCGGAACAACATCGCCTGCCTCGCAATGTCAGCGAAACCCTCATTCACTACCGGGCCTATACAGGCCTCACCACCAAGCGCCAAAGCCAGCATGCTCAATGGCCACTCCGCCGCAATGCCCTTGAATAGCGCCGCATCGGCAGTAACGGTCTTAACATCAAACGGCCCAAGCATACCGCGCAGGAACCCCGGTTTCGATATCGCGCTCGTATACCGGTTGATCAGGTCCTCGCTGAATGCCTCGGTGCCGGAGTAGCTCGAGTGGAAGAAATACCACAGGAGTATCTCCTTTCCGCGTCTGCGGATTGAAGAACTCGGCTGCGTCGGGTGTGCTGAAGAAGGCGATCTGCCAGTTGGCGTATAGATCCCAGTATGCCGCTGGTGCGGCGGCGCTTTCGTACCCAAAGCCAGGGGGGAGGTATTCAGAGAGGCCTAGGCGCTTGACGAGAGAGGGGTGTTCGACTGCGAGAGCGGTCGCGAAGCCTGCGCCTTTGTCGTGCGAGAAGACAGGTGTAGGTCTCAGTGATATTGAGGAAGTCGAGGACGCCTTTGAGATCGGCGGCTCCAGCAGCTGCGGTATAGTCACCGTCAGGGGGGGATGGAGGAGTCGCCGGAGCCGCGGTTGTCGGGTGCAATGACGGTGAACTTCTCGGCGAGTATGGGACCGACGATGCGCCAGGTCAGACTGTGCTGGGGGTTTCCGTGGATGAGGAGAAGGGGCGAACCGCTGCCGGCGTGGCGGAAGTGGATGAGGAGAAGGGGCGAACCGCTGCCGGCGTGGCGGAAGTGGATGAGTTGGTGAGGGAGATGGAGGGCGCAACGAGTGTAGCGACCACGAGATCGAGAGTCTTTCAGATCTGCGCTGTGGCGAAGGCGAAGGGCTCGATACTGGTTCCAAGGAGAAGTTCAGTATGGAAAGTCCCCTTGTTTCATGCCCAGAACCACATCCTCTTGTGTGCGCTCGCGCGCTGGGCCAAGACATCGGGACCCGGACCATCATTTGCCATCTGCAGGCAAGTATCAGCCTGGCGTCAGCCATCTCCCCGAGGTGCTCTCAATGTCACCTCGGCAATGCGGTCAACGTAGGTACCTTTAGCGTCAGGAATGGATGCGATCGTTACCCAGGCTGCGGTTTGTGGCATGTTTCCGGTTCCTGCTTGTACAGCAGCAGCGGCTCAACAGTGCCAAGGCCGTTCTGACGTTGCGGTCAACCTTTTCGGTGCTCTCTCGAACGCCAGGGTTCAACTCCAACCTTGGCTGTTTATGATGGCTGGACTTTGGGGCTGCTGCAGCTGCTGCAGTTTTTTTTTTTTTTTTTGGTTTTTTTTTGGTTCGCTCTTTTGAGGTGCTCCCCAGGAAAGGAAAGGAAAGAATGCCTAGTTATTCTAGACTGGTATGGCTGTTCAATATTCTGGTGGCTTGGGACCCGGTGTCACAGTGAAAGCACGCAATGAACAGTCTCTGGTGGCAATGTTTTGGTTGAGAAGGAAAATCCTGCAGCCGGCTTCCTGACGAACCTTCCACCAGCTGCCCCACATTCAAGTCCACTCAGCGGCTCGCTCCTTCCTCACTCGTACTGAAAGAAAACAAGAACAAACAAAGAATTTGCTGACGTCTGTAAAATCCACAACACTCCATTCTTCCACCTGTCACCTCCTACTCCTTATCCTCATCATTCGGCTCCTTCCTCTCCGAATCATCATTCTGCGGCGTATTCTCCATTGGATAATACTTCGCAACCCACAACTCCGCCAACATCCCCTTCGTAATATCCGTCAAGTAATAATTCAGCGGCACCCCCGACTCAGCCTCGGCCACCTTGGCCACATAATCCTCCAGCGCCGTCATCAGCGAGTTGACATCCAGCACCTTGTTCTGCGCCGCGTCGATATCGCCCAGCGCCGAAAGCGAAGCCTTGATGTCGTTCGCCTTGAGCGAGATCATCTTCTTGCCGAGCCGCGCCGATTCGGCTGCCTCGCCCATGGTTGATTGTCCTGCGGCGGTGGCGTTTTGGATGCTGGCGATGGCTTCCATGCTGGACTTAGGGTCGAACTCGGCCCATTGCTTGACGCCCATGGCGACGTTGTTGGAGACGATGGAGGGGATGATGCCCATGGAGAGGAGGGTGACGTGGGACGTGACGTTTTGGGTGCTGAGGAGACTCTTGATCTCGTCGCCGAAGGTCTCGTTGAGACCGAAGCCGCCGGAAGAGTCTTCGAACCAGAGGCCGGTGTTGATCTTTGTCTGCAGGGTCTTGGCTTCGGCGGAGAGGTTTTGGGTGACTTGGTCGTCCTTGGTGTTGACTATGTGGACCATTCCGACGAAGCTGGAGCCGTACGTCGTTCCGGATAGGATGCTGTACCGCTTGGCCGTGTCGGGGTCTATTTCTTCCTCGATGAGAGCCTTCATGCCGCTCAGGCTGTTGGGGTTGATCCTGTCCTTGGGATCCTTGAAGATGCGGTTCCAGGCCCGGATGCCCTTGTCGACGTTGAGGATCATGGGCGCGAGCACTGAAGCGTTCTTGTGGGTGCAGGACACGGAGATGACGAGGGTGCCCGTGATGTTGTGCTTGGTGAACTGACGGGCTGTCTGGCTCTGGGCTGCGTCGGTGACCTGCTGCTGGGCTTTGAAGCCGAATATCCGAGTGGAGCTGGCCACAAAGTTGGCAACGTCCTTTGCATGGGCTTCGCCGGTTTGGTCGTTCTTCTCGACGCCGAGGAATTGGACGTCCATGTTCATGGAGTCGGTCGCCAGTGGCATGGATTTGATCTCGGTCTTCATGTAGTCAATGGGGCTCTCTGCCTGGGAGTGGACGGTCTGGATAGACGCTCGCTTGGGACGAATGTTGATCTCTGCTGTGACCTTGGTGGTAGCAAAGGTCGTTGCCGCTAGGATGATTTCATCCTTCATGGTGGAAAGGGCGGTATCCAAGGGGGCTATGGCATCTTTCATGTCTTCAGAATTGTAACCAAGGTTGAGGATCTCCGCTTTGGTCATATCTGGCATAACACCACGTCAAAAGACGAACTTTTAGGCATGAGAAGAGGCCATGACCCACCGAGACTGCGCTGCGTCGTGAGAAGAGCAGTTAGATGCGCTTGAGCTGCGTCGACCGTTGCCTGTTCTTTGGCAATGTCCTTGACGATCTTGAGAGCATCTTCTGTGATAATGTTGGCCAACACAAGGCTGGGATCGTAGGGGATCGATGACGGCATGGTCGAGGATTCTGGGTGCACGGCAGAAAGGAGATTCTTCGGCCCCCAGTTGACGCTGAGGTTGCCCGTTCACTTGATGAGTTTCAAACTGTCTCCTCTTTCTTTAGGATTAGAACGAAGAATCTTGCCCGACCATTTAATCCAGTCCTGCAGCTCCGTCTCTCGACGCCATCCCCCCCAAAGATACCTAGCCAGCCACAACCCCGAGGCTTTCGCACACTCATCTAGATCTAGATAGTCACGGCAGAACCGGACTCCGTGAGCCATTTACTATTTTGATAGCGTGTTTTCTTGTCTCAGTCCTCTTCGGCTGTTGGAGGGCCCAGATAGTTAGTTCGGGCTCCAGACCCTCGGCCACGACGCCACGCAAACGAACCGATCACTTCGATCTATCTCGTGATGCATCTTCCCCTCTTTTTCCTTCGGCCTCGCGTCTAGCCGAGCGCAATCCGAGCTGAACTTTGCGACTTTTCTGCGATGGAAAGCAAATCTCAGCTCTAGTTGCAGACCGAGAGGCAAGGGGAGTGCGGAGACACCGAGCGCTTGAGTGCCCAGTGACCATCACTGGTTCTCGGTCACACGGTGACGGATCAAAAGAGGCTGGCTGCGATGCATATCATCCCTTTGAGCCGACTCATATAATCCCATCCGGGATAACCACATCGAAGTGGTTGCAACCATGATTGTCAAAAGTACCGCGTACGTCGAGATCGACAAGTCCCAAAGGGGGCAAGGTAGTCCAAAAGAGGCATGGACTTACCGCCAACATGCCCTCAAAAAGGCCTCTGTGCGTCAGAGGCTTTCCCAAGGGAGCAAAGGATCTACGCTTTCGAAATCCAAGAGTCTAGAACGCGGCTCGAAGGGGGCTACTGATGCCCGTGCAAGTTACTGCCTAAGGCATGCGAGTGCTCCCTTCAGCGGAAACAACACTGCCGTTCGCACTATCAGCTTGGCAATGCGTCTTTTTGGGATCTCTTGCTCTTGGTGCATTATCTTCACCTGAAATGGCAAGGCCCGAAAGTTTAGTGGCAGCTGAGCTCCTTCCTCGTCATGCCCTTCGGGCCCGGCGTCAGTCGGTACCTGGGTACCTCCAGCTGAGACTGTCACATAGGAAAGAGATACTTATGAGTGTCGGAAGGGGCGACTGCCGAATCCGCTATATGTTAAGAATCACTTACGAACAAACACTTCTCTCGGCGAACACCTACCAGTCGCCCGCCTCACAGCAGAGATCGCATGAGAGCCATCAGCCAACGCACACCCAACCCACAGAAACACTGCCAAAATGCGCTCTTATCCTGTCCTAGCTTTCTTTGCGTTCGCATCACCTACATTCCATGTCAACGGTCATCCGCTAATCGATGACATCGACCCCTACGCCGTGGACAAGCTCAAATATCTGGACAAGCTCCCGGAATGGAAGTCAGACGTCATGGAGAGACTCAACGTTGGTTTTGTGGACGCTTGGGAGCTCGCCAAATTTGCCATCCTGGAACTCGAAGACCGTGACCCGGACCATGACCCAAAGCATCCGAAGCCTCCCTCTCTGATCTTCAAGAAGTACTTTTTGCCGAATGACCACGACGCAGTGTTGGCTGTTTTCAAGTCCATCGTGACACCCAACTACCGCGGCAATGACAGACTGAAGGAGGTTTATTTCTCCAACATTGACCCTGCTGGCGAGTGCGACATTCCCAGCCCCGATGGGGAGGTCAAGGCGGGATCAGTCGGCATGTACACCACGCCCAATACGTTGCATGAAGAAGAGCGACCAAGCTTCATCCACGTCTGCCCGGATATTTGGACGCTAGGGTATCCCAAGAGCATTCACGACATCAAGTGCGAAGATACCTGTGAGGATCTCAAGCACAATAAATGCTGGCCGTCTGCGCGGATGGCGACGGTTGCAGAGGTCATTCTGCACGAGCTTGTGTACGGTTCCTGTCCTTGAGCCCCTGTTCTGATTTTGACATTCCTTCCCAGACATCGGACCTCTTACACCAAGGAAAGGTTAGTACATTTATCCACGGCTAGCCAGATCCCTAGCGACTAACTTGGAGTGCAGGCCCCAGGGCCTCCTCTTCCCCATCATCGATCAGGTGATGAAAGATCCCAAGGGTGGCAAAGACGAGCATGGCAACCCCAAGCAAGTCCAAGTGTACGGGACTTACTACACTCAACAGCTTTTGCATATCGAAAAGAACAAAGCGAGGTACAATGCCGACAGCTACGCCATGTTTGCACGAGTAAGATATCCTCCTCTTTGCCGGCTGATTCTGAGTGGAAAGATGCTAAGGCAGCCTCGGGCCAACAGGATGCCTACTGGTCCTACCTCTGTCATTCCAAAAAGATCAACTACGGTAGTCCACCTCATTGGGAGACAAACATTCCCAACAAGCTGAAGCCGAAGCCACCGGCAATGCAGGTGCAGCTGGCTGGGGACTTGTGAAGGATGCAGTGAATTAACTTCTTGGGGATACGATGATGGCGGGGTTTTTGGTTCCGGGTTTCAGGACAAGGGAACATCAAGTCACTCATTTTTGCTAGTTCCAGCCATTGTTTTGATCACAAAGAGGCTGGAATTGAAACATCAATATTTCAATAGCAGTCTGCTTGACATGTACACTTGCTCAGAAACAGATTGCGACTAATTTACCCCTGTCCCCCTTCCGCCTGTCTACCTATTCTGACTCAGATCCCCCATTTCGATATCATCTTCATCACGGAAAGGGACTGCCCGGCCCATTGGGGCTGCCCGGTCCAGTAGGTTCTCTTCATCTCTTGCAGTGTCCGCCATTCTCGGACGCCGCAACATAGAAAGTAGGGCGTGCAACCACGATCTCTTGAACAACAGTATTGTTATGACAAGGGCAATCGCTGCGAGACCCCCGGTCAAGAGAATGTAGTTGCCTAAACTCTTGTCAAACGGGAGCATGTCGCCATCGATACTGAACATAGCAGAGCTGATGGAAATTGGAAGAAACACCTGCAGGGCATCAGGGGGCGTTCCATAAGTCAGGTCTTGACAAGCGACTGACCAGTGTAACGACCAGCATGATAACTGTAAGAAGTTTTGTGCGCTCGCTATTGTGTTGTTGAAGAATGGCAATCCTGTTCCCGTCATGCTGCAGCCGTCGAGTTACCTGCCATCTCACTTGTCAGCAGCTTGAGTCATATAGAGAGCCTCAACCCCCACCTCTTGCTCAACGCTTCCGAGGAGAAGTCTCTGCGTCTCGACTTCCTGTCGCAGATCCCGAAGAGCTGCAATGTGCCCATCAATGGTGAGCAGGAGCCTGAAGAAGGAACCTGATCTTCCGGACATCTTGTCACCTCCCCGTCGAGATTGTTGGAGGCCGGTGAAGTAATTTCTGTCTCCGCTTCCAAACCGGTCCCAGGCGTCAATCGTCTTGGAGAGGAGTGTTGTAACTTGCTGCATGAATCGTATCGTTTGGTTGGAAAAGCTTTGCACCCGTTCGTTGTAGGTCTGGGTGTGATCTGGTGAGATGTTCTCGGAGAGATGGAGGTAATCGTGTGTCTAAATTGGCCGTCAAACATTATTAGCGCAAGCCCTGGCGGAGACGCGTGCAATTGGGTTCCCTCACATATGGCTCCGTGATCTGTAATAGGCGAGAGACGACATTATGCCACTCGAGCCGTACTTGATCCACCCGACATTCGAGAAGTCTCAAAAAGTATTCCCTTGGCTTCCAAATCGGAGCGTTGGCATCGAATCGTCCCCCAGTCAGGGGATCCATGAGAACTGGATTCTCGATGGCCTCATCCCCATCCGCGCTCTCCGAGGCATAATACTCGACGCTCTCCCTGTCATCGTCGCCCCTGTAGTATGTATCAACAAAGGCAAGACCAACCCATGATTCATCGTCGAACCCTGTTACCATGCATGAGATTTGGGCCTCATAGATACAGTCCTGGACGGGAGTGGCCGGATCGTGTTGAGGATCCAGGACCAGAAAGTCTAAGCCACGGCAACGCCTCAATGGCTTGCCGTTGGCTCTGAGACGTTTGTCCTCAAGGGGGCGTTCGGACCTTCTCCATGCATAAAATGGTAGTTGGAACTCCAACGCAAATGTTGGAAATCCAACCGACTGAATTTCGAGGCTGAGGGTGAGCAGTTTGACACAGGCGCGGTAATGGCGTGCTGCGGACGTACAGGCATATGTACCTTGAGTATTGTCTTGAACGCAAGGTAGCGATAGACAAAGTCTCTGTAGTATGTTGCTTGTCTTTTCGACGCCGTCGCAATGAGAGCTAATATGGACCAGCAGTCTGGGTCGGTAACATAGCTGCAACACAAAGGATATCAGCCATATTCAAAGTCTCATTTGAAACTGCAACAATAGTAGCTCCTTACATCAGGCGCCTGTCCGCATCGGGCTCGTTGGTCTCTATGGGCATGTAGTCACTGTTGACGAGGCCAGAAGTCCTCGGGCGACTGCTGTAGCGCTGCTAATGTCAATCCCTGTGGATAGCATGGTATCATTGGTGGCATCAAGGGGTGTTACCATTTTCCGCAGCTCGTTGTATAGCTGATGAGCTGAAAGAGCACCTTTTCTTGGTCGAACTGTGCCGCGTGGATTATCCCGTGCACCATCCTCGTTCCGGTCGTCCAAAAGCGCAAGTGGCCTCAATACTCGTGGATCACAGCCAGCCTTGAGGATGTCAAGATCGGCTGGAAGACAAAAGCCTTCTACTTCAACCACTTGATAGAGGTAAGCGCTGGAGTCCTCACAAAGGTCCGTTGTAAACGCGCTGACAATATCTCTTGCTGTGGTTGGAAGCGGTCCTGGTTTAACCCAGAATGGTATATTTTCCCGGCCACATGTCTCAATATGGCGTTCCGAGAAGACCGACACCCACTCTTCAGCGAATTGCAACTGTGCTGCGCTCACAGAATTTGAATCCATCTGACTCTAGTCCGAGGTTCTGTGATTGTGTCACGGCCGCGGGACCTTGGCTTTCTCAATGGGGCAGCTCGCACACCTGTAGTGATAACGACATGCCGGGTTGGTGCAGCTGGGCGTGGTATCAACGGTATACGGTCCGTCTCCACAGTTGCACTGGAATTACTGTTAGCAGACCTGCAAAATTAAGAGAGAGAGATTTGTGCAATCAAGGTCAACCTACACAGAACCACAACCATGCGGACTTCGTTCGACTCTCCTTGCCCTGCGATTGAGACAGGTTAGCAGAGTGGTGGCGCTAAGGCAGAAGAGAACCTACCATTTCCCAGGGCGTCCTGGGCTATCGAAGACGGCCAGAGCGCGAGGAGATGCGGCGGTATTAAGAAGGCCTGAGAGAATCGGCTTGCAAACTCGGCGTTGACGGGGCTCCTTGGAGAGAGATTACAGGGTTAGCTGGGCGGGGGGCTGGGCTGTCTATCTGCAATGCTCATGCATTCTGCAGGTTAGAATATGGTCAGGGAATGGGTTTGGCGGTGGCGCAAGGCAGTGGGCAAAGATCGATGTGGTTGCAGAGTCATGGAGCATTGGTCGAAATTCTCTCATCTGCACACCGCTCAATGCGGGACAGCCAGGCAGCAACCCGCCTGCAACCAATCGCTGGGATTCACAATTCCCCGATTCACACGTGACCCGCAGAGCACTTGAAATGCAGGTTCGAGGCAGAATTTGGGGACCGAAACGGCTTGTGTTACGAACTACTTTGGTTCCTGCTTAGAAATCGGCGTCCCTCGGCCCACGTTTTCGGTGGCGTGCTTGCTGCTAGCGGTAGCACAGACCCTGCTGTCGCCAATTTGACTTTCCAACACAACGTCGCTATTTCCTGTTGGTCGCGGTCTCGTGCTTTTCCTCCACTCGCCAAGCAACCCCTCCTTGGCCACTTTGGCGCGACCAACATCAAACTTGGCATTGCTCAACCACCCAAACCTGGCGAACCCTTCCTTCCAATCAAATTTGGCTGCCCTCACCACAAACAAGACTACAACATGACCCGACACCATTCCGATGAGCGTTCAAAGGGCCGGAGCCCCCCGAATCATCCCAGCACAAGCCGACACCGTGGATATTTACCACTGCCCTTCAGCTACCCTTTTCAGACGAAATTATAGACCTCCTTCGCCAACAGAATCCCACACTCCAATGAATTGGTATTGTGTCCGATGGCCCCGTCTGAGTAAAGTCGTATCTGGCAATGTGCTGGATAACTTCGGATGCCGATGCCGTGCCTGGACCTCTCAGACCTACTGTGCGTTGGGCGAACCGATCAGGGACCGATGAAACGTCGTCAACCAGTCGACCAAGCATCTCGTTTTGTGATCTGGGCTGCCTTTTGGGGTTGCTCAGTCAGAATTTCCGCTCACTTTGTGCATCCTAATGAAATAGAGTTGTCGAACTTGGTACGCACTTGACCCGGCTCAGCTTGGGCTGAGTGCCATTACTGGGGAGAGGTGGCTTGGTCTTCGAGGACTATGGCCTCATGTCTGTGTCGTGGGGGGATCTTGGGGAACACCGGAGGGGCGGACAGGCGAGTTGACGAGTGAGATGTATGTTGAGGCGAACGAAGGTATGATGCTGACGGAAGATGCTATGCAGCTCGCGTCTTGTGGGATCAATGACTGAAAGATCGATGCCATATCGCCCATTTATACACTACTAGAAAGGGCCCCCGCCTCTATTGAATCCTCACTTTTTACCCATCAACTTGCTCTGCAAATGAATCTGGCTTCAGCTCGTCCTATTCTCAACCGAAGACCTTTGAGCCTGGATGTGACGACGAATAGCCAGTTTGGTTTTTAGAGACGCCCAGCAAGACATTCAGGAGCCAATAGGGGCACCGGAAACCCCTTGTGTGGCGAATGTCAGATCTGGAAATCAGCCGCATGAGCGCCCAGGTGATGGCCCGGGGAACGAGGTGCACTGCTTCATCCACTTCCCGTGTCAGAGATGCGGCGAGGGCTTTCTACCACGAGAAGAGCAACAGGCGCACATCCTCAGCCCTGTAGCTTTCTCCCCAAACACCGCACCGGAGATCATGAGCAACCCCCCAAGGACGGCATAACATACAGGATGACCCCGATGTTTGGGTCGCGAAAAGGCAGCGAAAAGATAACCACCTGGGATCGACTATGGACTGTGCTGTTTTGTGGAACAGTTCTCAGCAATGGCAAGTCACCCATGTAGACTTCATATAATATCTGCTAACCTCCTTGGCAGTGTGTGTCTCCGTGGTGGAGCTGGAAGAGATGTTGGTAGAATTTGAGGAGAAGCTGCCAAGCTTGGTTGATTCGCTGAATATCTATCTCAAGGCTTTCTTCGGCGAAGATGTCGATGAGATGTTCAGGGCGAGGGCCGATGACGTTAGCGCCATGGTGGAACGGTGGATGAGAGAGCTTTTTTGAGGATTGCAGAAATATCCCGTTGAAAAATGAGGATCTCGACAGACCTGTCACTGCTGTGCCCCAGCAAGAGGTACCACAGCTCGACAACGCCAGCTTTCCTATCAGTGTGGGGGCTGCGGATTAAGATGGGCAAGCTAGTCAAACCGTGCCTGCAGAGGATGAAGCAAGCGACTTCTTAGCACAGCTCGACTCTGCAATGGGCCCCTAGTACCTCTATCCATATGACACGAGCGAAACAACACTAGCGAATGCTCTCGACAGCGGCAACTGCTCTGGGGACTCAACTTAACAGCTTGGGGATCACAATTTCCCGAGCTAGCAGGTGTTCCCGCGGCACATGCCAGTTACGCAACTTGATTTCGAGTCTAACTCGAGGTGGCACGAACACCCAATAGCACCTTACAACCAAGTATACCAACGACCAGCACTACCCTTAGCGCTACCAGTAGTCACACTACCGATACCCCCTCCTTTAGCACCGCAGCGACACCTTCAGCAACGGACGCATCCTTCGCTAGATGATTCAAAAGCTCAGTTAGCGTTTCAGAGGTCGACATTGCAACAACAGCGACAGCAGCAACCATACCCACAGTACCCTTCAGCCCTTTAACGATTCCAGAAACGCATCTCAGGTCTGGGAGGAACACAACCAAGGCCGATGGCGGAGTCCAAGTCATACAGAGGGCCACGCGGCTCGGGTGTCAGTGACATGAGCTCGCTCTACAGTGGCCGGGGAAGTGTGTGGCGGCTTGAACGCGCAGCATCGCCAGCATTTTCGCTCAGGGGCCCTTCGACGTCAGGCGGGATCACAACTCCAGAGGAGATTGGAGGGTTTCAGGGGAGTAGCGGGGAGAATGAGACGTTTTTGGATACGGATGAGTAGTTTGAACATGGAGAGGGGCTCCGGGCTGCGGGCAGCTTGAGCAAGAAGGTAAATGTACGGGTTGGGTGTGAACTGAGTTCACCATGGTTCTTTTACGCCCATCTTAGGGATGTACTATCTGCTGTAATTGTACTGTGCAGTAGAATAGCTTTCACGCGTGAGATGGTACCCCAAGATTTGCAGTTCACAAGAAGCGAGTCGAGGCCGGATGGAGGATTCTGAGCCCAGTTCCATGACCTCGACGGACACCTGCGCGAAGAAAGGAAATCCCGTGTGACAACATTCGTCGCACATCACAAAGAGAATGCTTAATTCTTGTATCCAAAATTACAGCATCACAGCTGCTTCAGCCTCACAAATATCTTCTGTGGTTGCCGAAACACCGCCTCTTCCCCTTCCAGTCCCGCCAGCTCCTCCGGGAGCGACAAGAACTCAAAGTTGAGTACCAGCGTCACCATAATGATCCGGAGTTCCATCATCGCCAGTCGTTTTCCTACATCCCAAGTCAGTTTCTCAACAGCACGTCAACGGCGGGAGGAGACCTACCAAAACACCCCCGATACCCACCCCCAAACCCCAACGTAGGCAACGAATACGCATCAAACACCTCCCTCCCCTCCGCATCCCTCGTCAACCACCTCCTCGGCTCAAACCTCCCAATATCCCACCCACTCTCCCCCTCGAACCCCCCACGCGTCCTCTTCGCCTGCGCCAACCTGCTCGTCGGGCTCCTAACCGCCTCATCAACGGGGTACGGATCATGGTCAATCCGCAGGTTCATGAACAGGATGCTCCCTTTCGGTACCTTCTTCCCAAGAATCTCCGTGTCAACGAGCACATCCCTATTGATCACTGGCGAAGTGGCCGCGCAGCGGAGGGTTTCCTCCATGACGGCGTCCAGGAAGGGGATGTCCTTTTCTATGATGGAGTTTGCGGAGGGGAGTTTGGAGTCAAGGCCGGCGGAGAGCACATGGCGGAGGTGGCTCTGCGAGGCAGGCCAGAGCGCCATGAACTTGACGAACCAGGCTAGGGTGTGCGCGGTGGAGTCGTGGCCGGCTAGGAGGAGCATCCAGAGCTCGTCGAGCATGTACGGGTCTTGGGTTGGATCGGAGGAGGGACGGCCTGCTTTGCGGGCGTTGAGGATTTCGCGGCGGAGGACGAGGTCCATGGCGCAGGTGTCGTTTTCGGAGCCTTCGTCTTTGTTGTCGGTGGTGCCGGGGGAGTCGGCGAGGGACTGGAAGCGGGTGTAGGCGCTGCGCATGACTTTTTGGACTTCTTCTGTGCTGGCGCGCTTGAAGCGGCGGAAAGTGGGCGTGAGGGTTGCGAACCAGAGCGAGAAGCTGGGCCAGACGGAGTTCAGAGCGGCGGCGACCATGTCGTTGCCGGTTTTCATGGCGAAGCGGATCGCGTCGATGCTGCGCAGGGCATCGGGGTCGAGGGTGCTTTTGACGCCGCGGAGCTTCTCGATTTCGGAACGGAGGACGCCCAGCTTGGAGCCTAGCAGGGCGGTCCAGATGGCGTCAAGCGCGGTGTCGTGAAAGTGACCGGATACGTCGAACGGTTCGCCTGCAGCTTGCTCGGCCCTGATTGTCCACAGCTCGACCAGCTCCCGCGCGGCGGTTTGAAGGTTGGGCGCAACGGTGCGACGGAGGAAGTCGGTGTTCATGGCATCGACCCACAGTCGCTTCTGCGCCTTTAGAGACGGCGTCGTGTGTTGCGCGATGGTGGCATGAGGAAAGGCGCGATCGAAAAGCTGCATCGTGTACCAAGAATGTTCAAACTCCTTGTTGCGCCGCAGGACGATGTCTTCAATCTCGCGCGGGTCGTCAATTGCAATCATCGGGGCCCCGCGCGTGACGAGCATTTGGGTGATGGGTTCACCGAGCCTGCGATTGAGATCGAAGACGGCGAGGCTCGATTCCCGCGTCAGCTCGGCAATCCTCATGATGTTGCTGCCGTCGCCAAAGAGACGCCATCGGGACGAGGCGTTATGAGGGTATCCTGGAAGCGGCGCTGAAGGGAAAACCCTCCAAATAACCCACCCAAGCGTCAGGACGACGAGAAATGCCGCTGCGAGGAAGATGTTGAACGCCATGTCCGGTGGCTGTCAATTCGCTGACGAATTCATGTTTGGGAGATGTTGAGCGTCGCGACTTGCTCGGCCATTTCTATCGGAATAAAAATGGTGACCCCACACCTTTTTGTGCATGTTGGTTGTCGTTATCTTACGTGAGCTATTGGTGTGTGTGTGGGTGCATCGCCTTGTCAAGAACTTGTCCGGGACCTGTATCCTGCATCCAACTCTGCTTCTTGTCAACCAGAAATGATAGAGATATGGAAGAAAACGAACTGGCAGGGTAACACTGCGGCATCGTGCAGGGCGGTACCGGGAAGGAATCCGCCAATCCTTTCAGGGCTTGGCCCTCGGGCAAAAGCAGCTGGAAGTTTGTGGCCGCCATCCCACTCCCCTCGGGAAGGTTTAACATGGAATAAAGACTTCCATGACCTGTTGAAATCCCGAAACATCGCACATTTCGATGACTTCAATTTCAATACTTATTTGAGCGCATGCGCCCATTGCTGAGAAGAAGGGGAGGGGGCTTCAGTTTCTCCGTCACCTCTCTCAAGCCTTCCGAGTCTGACCCAGGTAACCTCCAGAAAGAACCAAAAGATCTCCTAGAGTCGCGGCTGGGGCCAGGTACAGATGTTGCTCTCAAAGGTATCCATGCGCGGGGCTTCCGGAGTTTCCGGGGTGATGGCCTCCTAGCCACCAGACTGAACCTTGCTTTTGTGTTCCTCGCGCATAACATGCAAGTGATAAGCTAACCTACCCTGTAAAACAAGGTTGTCCTTGCGGACCGTAAAGCTTGCGACAGCTCAATACGTAAACCTTTCCTTTCACGTATAGACAAGAAATGTGCAGGTTGATTTGAGGCAGTTCCAGTAGACCGACGCGGCATCCGAGCATAGAAGGGCCGTATGTACTGCCAAGGTCACGTAAACCACGAGATCGCTTCAACTCTCAAAAAGGAAAAGGAAATTGTCTGGAAGCACTCGTACCTTCCCAGAAAGGCCAATATCATGCCGTGGAGGTGACGACGCCACACCCGGAGTTGGACAGAACTTAAAATAACCCTGCCCAGCCTGTATCCCTGCGCCATCGCATTTTCTGGGGGGCGCGGGGGCCACTCAGCCTTAGGCATCAGGCGGAACGGCCAATCAAATTGCGGCGTTTAGGCAAAAGTCTGGCACGGAAATCTCCAGCATCCCTCGATTCAGCTTTTGCCTGATCGGAACCCGGGATTCCTGGGCTTGGACTGTGCCACCTCCTTCAATTGATAAAAACGTGTCCGCACCCTCAACTGCCCTCCACCCTGCACTTTGCTCCATCAACGACAATATCCAACCTCGTCACTCATTTACGTCAAGATGGAATTCGCTATGGATCTCGACATGAACCCGCGCAAGCGCTTCCTCGAGGAGGATCTCGCGCTTGACGGCGCGCTCCACCTCGCCAAAAAAACGCGCCAAGATGCTGACGCGTTTGCGCTCGAGTCGCAACCCTCCACCCCCAGCGAGGCGCCCTCGACACCCGCCCTCACCAACGAGGACAGCGAGATGCAGGAATCCGGCAGAAGCCCGTCGCCTGCACCGTCTACTCCTGGAAGCCTGAACCAGGCGCGCCGCTACCAGCGCTATCTGCGCCAGGGATACCCCATGAGCTGGTTGATCAACAACCTGAACTAGGTGCGTCTAGCTCCCGACACCATCTACCGTTGAAGCGCGCATGCTAACCCAGCGCTAGATATCGCGCTACTATACGCGACACACGGCGCGACCGCTGTAATACCACCATACCTGTACACGACCCTCTGGGCATTTCGTTTCTTCGTTTGGGGCTTCCGGGGAGGGAGCATGGGGCCGGACTGTCCCTACACTGTCGATGTACGAGTAATGATCTGGGGGGTTTATCTAGAAATGATGTACGATAGGACCTGCTCAGTCCAGGCCTCGGGTGTAACAAAAGTAATTGGAATTCAGGACTCCCTCTCAGGGACCGCATACAACGTCTTCATCTTCCCATGACTGTCGCACGCCGCGAACTTGACCAAGCCCGGGTACAGCCTCCACAGCAGGTTCTCCGTCAGGAACTTCACCGGCCCCGGCGCAGGAGGCCAGCTCGCCCACATGCCGCCCTCATATTCCTTGTCAATGTGACCCATAGCCCACACTATCCCCGCCAACCCCATCTGTACCTACGCAGCATCGTCAGCAGCCATCCCACAACCACTTGACACTGATACTCACCATACTCCTCTCCGCCTCCTTCTCCGCCAACTTCACAACCCCCTCCATCCTCCCCTCCCCAAACCTCCTCAACCTCTCCAGCGTCGCAATCTCCTCCCCTAAATGCTTCACCAAACTCCCCCCAAAGCCCTCCACCAACCCCACCACCTTCCCCCCGTTCCACTCTTCCCTCCCTGCCAAAACACCCTCTACATACCCCCTCAACTCCTCCACCCCCTTCTCAAACACCTTGTGCTGCTCAACATTAACATCCATAACCCCCTTCTCACCCGCCATCTTCTCCACAGCGGGGAAGAAGGAGTCCTCTTCGGAGGTGTGATGGATGTGGAGGAAGGAGTAAAATGTTAGGATGTATCGGCAGAAAGGGAGCATGTCAGGGGGCGTTATATGCGGGGCTTGCAAGGCGATGGAGTTGATGGAGCGGATGATGAGGTTGTGGACAAGGGCCATGTCAGAGGCTAGGGAGGTGAAGAGGTCTGCTTTGCCGAGGGTCGGGTCTTGGAATTTGGCGGAGGAGGGGGTGGGGATTAGAGGGTAGGGGTGGTCTGCGTGGGTGGGCATGTTGAGGTTTTGGTAGACGATGATGAAATGTTGAAGGTTGAAGTTGCTGGATGGATGCGTGGATGTTGGGGGTCCGGATGATGAAGATGTAGAAGTTGGTGATGGCAGCCAAAGTAAGACGCGGAGAGAATTGTCCCGTGACCGACGAGTCAAACAAAGGGGATGCTGGAAATGGCGAGTTGGCGATTGGTTCGGTGGATGCCAAGGTGTTTGTCAAATGCCAACCTTTGTCCCGATTGGCTTCACGGAGACGTCGTGCGAAGGGCGTCCTCGTTTTCACTTTTGATGCGTTTTGACCAGAGCGCTGAACCCCTCAAAAATGAATAGAAAAGGCCTGCAGCGGAAGTCTGTGCCCAGGTGCGCAAGCCCGGCATTGGCTTGCGTCCGTTATGTGTGCTGCAGAGTGGAGGGACGGAGGAACTGACCCCACTTCGGCGCTGGATTCGATGCCAAGCCCGGCTTCCGGGTCGGAGTGCAGGTGGGGCTTGTGATGCGGCCGGGAGAAGGTCGGCGGTGTCACCCGGCTGACCTCGCGGAGCAAACGATCTCAACCCCCACCGACGGAGCGACGGCTCCCTGCATCATCCCGTCAGCAGAAAGTGGGGAGCGCGTCCGAGCAGGAGCAGTCCATAATCCCGTGTCCTCGTGGTGAACGGCGATTGGAGACAAAGCGCAGGCCGCAGGATGCGCCTGGTGTTGCGGGATTTTGGACCGACGCCAAACGGGCGAGATTTGTAGCCGTCAACCGCAAAGAATCCCGCGGTGGATTTGGTGAGGTAAAAGCCGTTGTCACCAGAAGCCAAGCCAGCCCCTGTTCTGGAAGGCCCCCAGACCGGGGGCCGAATCCGCTAAACCACATCCAGCGCACCTTCCTCCGTTGCATCTGCGGGTGCGAAATTGGACCTGCATCGCGTCAGCAATGCGACTCCTGACCATGGCCACGACGATGTCGTGTCGACCACCTCTTCCCCGTCGCAATGCGACCTGGCTTCCCTCCCTCTTCCTCCCCAGACCCGAGTCCACGGCGCCGAATTAGAGGCGAGGGACGGCACGCAATTGCGTCCTGACGAAAGCTGGACCGAGTTCCAGACCCTCATTCCGATCGTCGTCAAGATCGCGCATCCCCTACCGTCCCTCGAATTGCGACACCGCACGGTCCCGAGAACACATCTTGACACCTGACCTCTCCCACCTCTTCAACTCTTCCGTTCGTCTCCTCCTCCCTTCAACTTCTCCAACTCTTCCGCCAAACGTTCTCGTGCCTCCCAAACCACCACCACCACCACCACCACCACGGTCGCCAAAATGCGCTCCCACCCCTCCACCACCCCTCCGCCCCTCCCCGCCCCCTTCGATGCCCTCGTCTTCGACCTCTCCTCCGTCCTCCCCAACCAATCCCAACCCTCCCCTCTCTCCTCCCACCGAGGCCGCGCCTCCTCCCTCGACCTCCCCCTCGAACTCGAACTCGCCCCCCTCAACCCCGACACCTCCCGCCTGCTTCCTCCGCGCACGACCACGAAGCGCCACCATGTCCGTGTCCAAGGGAAACTAGTCGTCGTGCGCAGTATATCCACTGCAAACCTCAAACCCGGGGTGGGAGGGAGTGCACCGGCGAGTCCGTTGCCTGTGGGGGTAGCTGCGCCGTTGGTTACGCCCAGGTCTGCAGGAGGGCAGGAGAGGAGGGAGTCGCTGGGAGGGCGGGGGAGGGGATCGCCGCTGGGAAATACAACGAGGATCAGCGGTAGGAGGAGGAGCTTAGATGATGTCGGAACGGCGGGGATGGAGAGTGAAGGGGAGGCGGAGGAGGAGGTGAGGGAGGTGGTGGTTAGGGACAGGCAGTTGAGGGGGTATGGGATTGGAGGGGCGGGGAATATTCGTGAGTTTTTCTTTCCTACTTGGAGGGGGTTTGTGCTGACTTGTGGACAGGACGGCCGACGGATGTTGCCAACTTTGCGAATACGGATAGGAAGCGGTGGAATCTCAGGGAGATACTGGGGTTGACGGCGGCGAAGGCGAGTTGACGGGGTGGCGAGGCATGGGGCATGGGGAACATTTGGTTATTGTCGACAAAATATTTGGGGTTAGAGATCTAGAGCGGCCGTTTTGGTAGCATTGCGTTAAATTGATTTGCTGGCTCATCAGGGGCTCGGTGATCTGTGTCTGATTCAAGTTGTCAATGCAACCTCCCGGCCGCTAGCCATTCGTGGGAATGTATGGTAGCTGCGAGGCTGGGAAGCGCGGGGATGGATGTGTTGGAAAACCATTGTCCGCAACGCCCATGTGTTCACGTTGATACATCATACCCCTGAGAGGGCCTTGGTGACTAAAACTTGCTTCCACCCGCTTTGGCCACTTCGATAGCTAAACACGCGCATAACTTCGACGAAGCCTCAACTCTAGATGAAAGGGTCATAGCCGAGCCTCCAGCTCGGAGTGACGACAATAGCGTTGTATCCTTCTCTTTGATCGGCTGCGGCTGTTCATTGCTCGAATTGCCCGCATTGCTCAGATGGGGAGAGCGTTGGTTGGTGAGTAAAACTCCAGAAGGCGTGTCGGCGGGTATATAGGCATGTCCAAATCTGGTCACTATCGTCGCAGGGGCAGATGAACTCTCGGCATGTCCCAGTAGTGCAGCAGTCTTAGTACCGCACTTCGGGTTAAGGGCAGCTTAATTGTGCACCTTCCCGAGGGTTGGTTCCTGCGTCATTCACTCCTTTTTTTTTTTTTTTTGCTGTTCAGGTTGCTGTTGTGGATTTTGTGGCGTTCATGGATCCCTCGGGGGGAGCATACAAGGTTTGGAGGCGTAAAGAGTCAACATCAAATTTTCCACATGGTCGCTTCTATGTTTAAATTGCTAATGGATTTTTTTTTTACATTTCTCGAGACCCCCATGCTAAACAAGCTCCATGTACCCCCCTTCTGTAGCAAATGGCTACGGAGCCTGTATCCTGAACGGATGTGCCTCGGTATTGAACACGAACTCGTCCAGGCTGATCTCGTCTGGCTCCGAAAAGACAAGGTAAAAGTATTTGAGCGTTTCACCCATCCAAAAACTCTCCATAGAATCCAGCTTTGGTGGCAGTTCGCCGTCTGTCACTGTTATGTCGGCAAGCGCAGCGCTTGCCAGCTCCGTCCGCGTATTCTTCTCGATTGCTTTCCACATGGCCCAGGCGGCGTCGAGCAAATACTTCTGGCCCGTTGTGCGGTACAATACGAAGACGCTCTCAATGGCTTCAGGTCGCAGGATGTAGCGCGTGTCTCCGATTTTGGTGAAGCCTTTTGGCAGTCGGTTCTTTGCAATGATTGTGTTGGCCTGGCCGACGTCTTCGGTGTCTATTCCGTGCTTGAGGAGGACCTCCTTCTTCCACAGGGTCTCGTTCCACGGGCAGGAACCAGTCCTTGAGGGACAGGGTATCATGTGGAACGTCTCTGGCATGATCCCCAAGGGAAGGGCCTGATATGTCCAAATGCACCCGTCAACCAATTTCTGTGCCGCTTCGAGATGTCCCGGCAGCTCGAGGAGCTTTGCGCCGATTGCGAACATGCCGCCAGCAAAGCACACCAAGTGCTGGCCTTCAGGGTCGAGCTGAGAACGGGCCGCTCCTCCTTCGTCTGCTCGTACCTTGACCATGGCTGATATCAAGATGTCCTGCTCGTCAGGGATCATGGGCCGGAAGAAGTTGTGATTTGTTGCGGTAGCGGCAGCTTTCTCATACATCTTCCTGTAGCTCGCCAGGCGACCGCCCGAGAGAGCGTATGTCTTTGGGAGATACTCGTATGTTGAGTCGGCCATGGCACCCAGCGTGAATGCGTTGTGGCCGTTGAAGGCTTGGCTCTTGGCGTTGACCACGAGAGGCCATATCCCAGGAAGTGCTGTGGAATCCTGCTGTCTCTCGAGGATTTCGGTTATCCTTTGTGCTGCGTCGAACCACTTTGGATCACCCGTCAGGATTGAAATCCTTGTGAACTCCATAGCAAAAGACCCTATTTCTGCAAGGAGGACATTATCGCCGGCGACTTGCTCCACCCCCTTTGCTTGCGCCACCTCTCGCGCGCGCCATCGCGTGATGGGCATTCTGTTGGGAGTGTCGAAAGCAGCATAGAGCATGTCGCCCACCTCCTTGGCCTTGCGGAGGAGCCTCTTGTCGCCGCTGAGGTCATAGGCTGCTAGGAAGCCGCCCAGGTAGCGAATATTGGTTTCGAAGACGTTAATCTCGTCTGACGTGACGGTCTCGAAGCTGATATTTGCAGCCGCAGCTACGGCAAGGTCGAAATCCTGTCGCAGCCCCATGATCCAGAGCGTGTCCAGACTATCCACCAAGGTCGCACCCCATCCGCCGAACGGATTCCTAGCGCGGCCGCTGATGGGGGCCACCTCGTCGCTCATCCACGCATGGGCTTTGTAAGATTCCCAGCATCGTACGAACGTTTTCTTGACCGCATCCCGCCTCTGTCGGCGGGACTCCTTCTCCTCGGCGGATTCCTTTCCAAAGACAGCCTGGATCTTGGGCAGCGGACGTGCTCTACCGGTCGGCAGCGGTGACATGGACTGCACGGGGTATCGAATGGGGATATTCCGCCAGAAGAAGTTTGGGTCGTCGTCTGTGTCGACATCGGGCCCGGCTCCTCGATACGGTCGAGTGCCAGCCCGGCCAGGAATGAAGCCACCGGCGTCCAGATCCGAGAGATTGATGAGAGATAGCATGACAAGAAAACCGATCAAAAGGCAGACCAGAGTCTTGCGACGATGGGAAAACATCATCTTGATTTGGGCTTCCGGCGCCCGTAATGATGCGACGTGGGTGTTTGATGGGTTGCGGAGTTTGCGATAAATCTAGTCCCCTGGGCACGATAGGCACGTTGGCGACTCCCCTCGACGTCGAACGCGTGTGCGACAGACGGTGTCGCGGCAATCTCCAAAGGTTGCCAGACGTCGGGACGAATAAAATTATTAGGGTAGGCGCGATTGGTTGAGCTCAAACGCCAAGCTATTCGCACTGTGTTTGCAGCCAGTCCACTGGGACACAGGGCGAGCGTGGCGTTTATCCGAACATGACGATTGGCGAGGGCCGACGCTGTTGGGACTTTGTGTTTGGGGTCCGCGCGGATGCTGGTTGAAGGCAGGCTTCAGTATATCCCTGTTACTCCATTTTTGGGCCAGTGCCAGGGGTTCTCTTAGGGCGAAGTAGAAGATCAGGTGTGATCGTGCTTGCCTGGGTAGCGCGAAGGCAACTGCAGTGGCCTCTGTTGCAGCTGTGGTCCGGCCAGGCGCAGCGCAAAAGTGACCTCATGCAGGCGATGGCCAATATGACCTGTCGAAACCATTCTCTGAGGCTCCAGTGACCCGGAGAACGAGAACATCTGACACTTCCATGATAACAGGCCAAAATGGCGCTTGTCTCCCGGACACTTGGAGCCTTCACCAGCCCTCCTCTTTGCCCGTTCTTTCTTTCTACCTTTTTTTTCTTTCTTTTTTTCACAATGATCAATATTATCACCCTCATCACTGCTCTCGTTTCTTCAGCATCCGCAGTATGCTTCTATCCCGATGGTTCAGTCGCGCACGACACCCCCTGCACTGATTCAACAGCCCAATCGACGTGTTGCGGGATCGGGTTCGCGTGCCTCGGGCACTCGTCAACCTTTTTCTCTGTGAGACTAGCGAAGACGGGCTTCGTAAGCCAGGTGCGTCTCGATACGTTCGAGGAAGCTGCACGGATAAAACATGGAGGAGTTCCAACTGCCCGAATGTTTGTGTGGAACCGAACCGGGACAACGTCAGAGGAGGGAATGGCGTGGCTGCTTGTCCCGGTCCTGACTCAGCATTTTACTGCATCAGCTCTGGCTTGGGCGTTGAGAATTGCAGCACAGGCTTTAAACTATTCGGGTTTCTTGGTGCGTTGTTCTAGTCCCTTTCATCACTCTAGTCCCTTTCATCACTTTTTTATTTTATTTTTTTAAGCTCACTGGCACCCGGCCAGGTAAATACCGTGTCCTAACTAACCCTTTCCTACAGCCAAACCTTCCGTCCTTACCACGATCGGCATCGCTTCAAGTTCGCCCACGAGTTCTACCGCAGCAGCTACGTCCCCGCCAAGCAGCCCGTCAGCGAAATCACTGTCCGAAATCTCCACTTCACTGTCCACCGCAGCCGGGAACACTGCGACAGCAGCAACATCCCCGAACACCCCACCTGCACCAACTCCGAACAACGGCATGACCACAAGCGTGGCTGTCGGCGTATCAGTCGGCGGCCTCGGGCTGACGGCCGGGGCTGTAGCAACTTGGCTCCTCTTCCGAAAAAGGCGGAAATCGAGCCCAGTCCCGAGCACCACAGCTGCTATCCAATACCAGGGCCAGAATGGCGAAGCTCCGGTCGCCTACGATCCGTACAAACAAGCAACCCTTGGTCCAGTCGAAGTACCGTCAAACGAGCAAGCTGCAAGAGACGCTGCAAGATACGAGCTGCCTTGCTCATTCGATCCGAGTCCCTATCGCTCTCACTCACAAGCCAAGACCACTAGGTGATATTGAAGGAAGAAGTCGAAATGTAGATGCGAGAGGCACATGAACTACAAGGACCCCAACGCTCGGTGACGTCATTGGCAACCCCCGCAGACCCCTCTGGCCCATTTCAATAGGTGGGAGCTCAACTCGTACTACGTCGAGTCACTGTCGATAGGTAAATACACGGGTTCCAAGTAGGTCTGCGCCGAGTCCAGGCCTAAGCCTAAGGTACTGATCTACGCATGTTCCACGTGACAATATCCGAGTGTTGCAAGGTACATACCTCCTGAGGTCAATGGCTGCCAATCGGGCCGGCTACACCACTAGGCAGCAGCGATACACTGGGGGGGGGGGGCCACCTGAACTTGGAGGACGAGCAGGACCAACAAGGTTACATAGTGGGATTCTTCAACAACGGTTGCGGCGCACCAAGAGTGTCTCGGTTAATAAACGTGATTCGCTGCGGCTAGCTCTCAGATGTCACCAACACAATCCGTTTGGGCTCATCAACTTTGGCTCTGGTCAGGCTTATCGGCAGTTACCGTGTTGAAATACCAAGGAATGCGCCGCGCTTGGCTGGCTGACCTAGGTGAAGTACATAGACCCAAACGGGCCGGGCTGAGATAAGCACGGTGAAGTAGGTAAAAGATAGGGGTATTTTGTTTACAAGCACATTCCTTCCTCCCTTTCATTCTCATGCTGTCCACCCTCTGTCCATCACACACGCCATCTTGCAGTTCACCATGTCCATAGTGCTTGGCGATCACGAAGTTCGCTACTGTCATTCTCCTCTGCGCCTCCGTCATTCTCCTCTGCGCCTCGACCCTCCTCCTCCAAGTCACAGCCAACCCCATCACCCTTGACCCCGTCTCGGATGCTGGGCCCGTTTCTGGCCCGGTCTTTTACGACGACGAGTTCGGTCCCCGAGACAGCTCCACTGCATCGCCGGAATCCCGCTGCACGTGGAACGACTGCCATGGCCCCATCCACTGCGACTACTGTAGCGTGGTGGTGCCAAAATGGGCAAAGTATGGGTCCCATGTCAGATGGTTCGACATCAAAGGCTCCAATTTCCACGCGCGGCAAACCATCGATTGATTGTAACCGTGCGTACGGGTGAGTGGCAGGGCTTTACCAGCCCGCTGCCCTACGTTCTCTCAATCCACCCCGGCAACACGTGCATCGAGAGGCCGATTTGGGAACCCAACTGGAATAATCCTTGTCAATTCTCTCTCAGAATTTTCAGGACCGCTCATTTTGCTGATATAAAATGTTTGTTCATGGTGGATCCGGTACGCTAACCAACACCTCAACGTTGTATCCGACAGTCGCTGTGGTCCCGTTGGCCCTATTCAGCTTCGAGACATGCGCTGCATCGTCAAGCAGCGTCCCTGAAGTACCTAGGACCTAGGTCCTAGATCCACGTAGGTAGTCTCTCGGCGAAAGGGTTATCTGAACATGGTTTGGAGCATGTCATGGATTCGTTCAACATGTATTCCTTCATCGTTTCAAAATTCTAGGTGTGGTGACGTGGTTGGCCGGGGCTCTGTTTTCGTCGGGGTCGTTACACATGTTTGTGCTTTTTCTTTTATGTGAGAAACTCTGACCGAACTCTGAAATCCAAGATGAATGATCCTTGGACCATTGCCAGTGATCCTGAGAAACGAGAACACCCAGTACCGTGTTAATGGGCCTAAATGCCTGGTGTCTACCGACGGAATGGACCTTGCCTTCACTTCTCGCTCCTCACATCAATAACAATGATGGGTAAAATCACCATCAACGCTCTCATTTTCTTCAGCATCCGCAGTATGCTTCTATCCCGATGGCTTACTCGCGCACGACACCCTCCGCACTGATTCAACAGCTTAATCGACGGGTTGCGGCGCATCGTTCCAGCTTCTGAAGAGAACAGACCACACCACAACTCCGGAGGCACGTAGGTGACCGGATTTATCCAGGGGGTATATTGATAGGGATATATATAGATGGTACACAAGTACGTATCGAAAATAACGCTCACTTCCCGGTCTTTGGCGCTAGAGATTGCTCCAAGTAAAATCTGCGCGATCCGTTCCCTCAGCGGCCTCCCCATCTCCCTGGGACTATCCCAAGGTCGTGTGTCAACCATCTATCATCATCAGTCTCGGTTCTCGAGGAACGATAAAGCAGGGAGGAAAAAAAAAAAATCAAGAACAATACTCACATCACGAATTCCATGCCGCGCCTTCAAGGAATTATCCAACTCTGCCAACCACCTCGCCGCATTTTCATCCGTCCCAATCTGCAGGAACTGAATCCCGACCTGCGTCGGGTGCGCATGCATCTCGTCGAGCTCTCTGGCCGTCGACACAATCACATCTTCGACCGACTCCTTGTCGTTCGCCTCCCCGTCGGTGATCACAATCAGATTCAACATCTCGGGCTTCTCCATCACTTCTTCTTGGAGTTGCTGTATCTGAGATTGCGAGCGCCGATTATTATTCTGCGACTGCGCACGGCGCTGAACGTAGCCCTTCCAATTCGTGTACCTTCCCATGTACATGGCCAGGATGGTATGCAGCTGCGAACTGATGAATGTGCCGCCGCCCGTCTCGTCGGGCGTCACTTCGCGCGTGAGCAGGTCTATGATGCGCTGCCCGTCTGTGATGTTTGTCTCGTGCTTCGAGTCGTTGCACATGAAGAAGACGTCCACCCCGTTTGCGTCGTACCGGCAGACCGCGCTGACTGTGTACTGCAGGGACTCGACGAGTTGGTCCCATTTGGTTTGCTGGGGGGTTTTCTCGGTTCCCTGGTCGTCTGTGTTGGGGTGTGAGATGATGGGTTCGGTCATGGACGCCGTGTCATCTAGGAGGAAGACGGTGTCAAATTGGCTCAGGAGGGCGAATTCGTTCCTGTCCTCTCTTCTTTGTTCTTGATGTTGTTGGTCGCTCTGAGATAAGGCAAGGGAGGAGAATTGGATTGGAGTTGGGGCTGCTGTTGTGTTGGAATAGGGATTGTTGCTCCTGAGGTCGCTCAAAAAAGGATTAGATGAGAGTGGTCTTTCCTCCGGGACTCTCGGGCGGACAGGGAAGCTTTGTGAGATCCTAGGGAGGGAAGGTGGGAGAGTTGGCTCCTCTTGCATAGGTGGTGAGGAGTAGGAGGAGGAGGAGGAGGAGGAAGGGGGGGAGGAGGGGTGAGAAGATCCGGGGTATGGCGGCAGCGAAGAGACGGTGTATGCCGTCTGAGATCGGACGATTGGGCCAGGGGTGACAGGGGGGCTGGTTGTGTTGGGCTCGGGATGGACAAAGGGGAAACAGTGGCCGACCCCGAAAGGGTGGCTTGGATGGCGCGAATCATAAGCTCGGAGACCTCTCGATAGCTTTTGTCCTGGTTGTGCGGAAACTTGATCATGGTTCTGTGGTCCCCGTCGACGCCGATGGTCTGCAGGTTGAAGGAACCCATGGCCGACTCGGGCTCAGTGACGAACTTCACCCCGTACATGGGCAGCGATTCGAAGGCGATGATGAGTGGGATTTTGGTCTCGGCGCCGCTCCGGAGTTGGTTGAACTTGGTGACGATGGCTGTTAGATCCGACGACTTGACTTGCAGGCTGTCGACAAGGGCTGTGTTTCCCTTGAGGAACTTGACGATGCGCGATGCATAGTTGGCTAGCTTGGAAACTTCCTGCACATACGTTAGCTGCCTGCATAGCCTGTTTGGGATGAAGCTGGTTTGCATACGAAAGGCGTGCCAAAGAAGAAGATCCCCTTGACCAGGCATTGACCGTCTTGGAAAAAGACATTGCGATACGCAGCTTGTCTCTCTGCGCTCAGGCCGTCTTCGTTGGGCCGAAGTGCGTAAAGCAGAGCCTGGCAGGTGACAAGCCCGCCCAGGCTGTGGCAGACAAAGTACATGGGTCGTGTTGAACGCTGGCGGTTGTCAGAGAAGTTACGGCCCAAGAAATGAGGACCGAGCCATTTCGACCACTTACCACAGGCCGGTTGGTCTGGATGGTATTGATGAGATTTTCGGCGGCCTTTTTGATCGTTGTGGTAGCCGACCATGTATCCAAGGCACTGGCACGGTATCCCACGGTTGAGAAGCGACCCGCTAGTTTAGGCCCTGAGGGGTCCTTTGGGTTCACGGGTCTGCTCCCCACGTCGTTTGGAAAAAAGTCTTTTGGCCACATCTGAGGAAAGGGCAAGTCTCGGTCGTTGCTCCAGCTGCGGTATGCGTGGCCGCCGAGGCCGTGGATGAAATAGACGCTGATGACAACAATGTGAGCCTCTGCCAACGGCAAAAGTACCTAAATGACTGAAAGAACGGGAAAGCATACTCGAACTGAGGGTCATCGTGTTCGGCCAGGTGGTTACGCCCAGGAACTCTTCGCTCACCGTGATCCTGGCGTCTCGGACATGGGACTCTGGGACCTTGGGGAAGAACTCTGTCAAGTTGAGGATGCTGCTGAGGGCTTTGCATTTGGCATCGTTATCCTGGCGAATGACGACGGTCGTGTAGTAGGTTTGCTGGGTGGGATCCTTGATAATGGGGCCTACGACGGGGCGCGCATTCGAACCCAGGCGATTGATGTGGTCGACGACATCTTGTGTTGTGGTGCCAGCGGGGAGGTTGCGGATGTTGAGTGCGAGAAACGCGTCCTTGGGCATGGCGGTGGTGATTGATGTGGGTTGCTGGGCCGGTTGTGTTCTGGTGGGGACCGATGGAAACCGAAAGTCTGCCTGCCGGCTCGGTCCGAGTCGTCTTCGCTGCATCATCGCCAGCAGATTTCCAGGCATGCGGGATCCGGAAAGGCGTAACTTTTTGTCCAATGAGCTTCAGACTCAGCAGAGGGACAGCGAGAAGCGCAGAGGCGTCCCAGTACCAGCAGCGGGGCTCCGCGCTTGGCTCTGCCCTACTAATGCCCTTCGCCTCGCGGGCGACAAGGCCACGAATGAAATCCGGCTTCTCAACGATAATCAACCGGAAACACATACCGTGAGCTGGATCGCCGGGGTTCGGTACGGGACACTAGAAGCGATACGTGTGTCTGCTCAAAGTTTTGATCCTTACCTAACTTGGACTCCGATGGGCTTCCCCGAAGACGTCAGGCTCTGATGTCTCAGCACTGCATCTTGCACACCATCACTGCGCAGGCCGGCCAGACGCGACCTACGCCAACGCTGCAATTCAAGAGCTGAGGAAATTAGCGCCCCGCCACACACCCTTTGTGCAACCACACTGACATTGAACACAATCTCGCCATTGGTGGCCCCCACCGGGGAAACCCATTCGTCCTCAGCACCCAGAGCAAGAAGAAACCTACCCAGGTGACAAGGCCACGAATAAAACCCGCCCTCACACAGCTTGCCGGGATGGGCGCTGCATCGTGCAGGGTAACGTCATCGGGGTCCCCAGGTTTTACGTGTCGACGTCCAGTTGTGGTAAGACAATCCACTTGCATCTGTGGCAGGGAAAGGCTCCTCGTAGGCCAAAAAAAATGGGCAACAACAAAAACTAAACAATGTGAACCATGAAAGTGCAGACCAAAGTCCGGCAGTTGCCGTTATATTCTGGACTGGCATGGCGCCAACAATCAATGAAAGTACGCGCCGAGAACGCTGGCCAGACGCTGAACACGCAACCACGCGATAGCGCTTGGACTTCTCCTCCCCCCATATCACGCCACTTCCCACTCGAACCCCTTTCGTCACCACACTATCTATCACGGAAGAGCCCTGGCTGAGACGCTCCATACCCTCTCCCCCTTCATTACACCTCATCCCCTGAACGACAACCGTATCCGCTTCGCCACCTCCAACCATCGCCTGGGGCTTCCCGCCCCTTCGTAGTCAATCGCGCGTGTTAATCACAGTGCTGCCATCCTCGGAGCTATAGCCGTTCAGATAGTCGCCGAATACACGCTCTTCAATGTCCATATCCTTCCAAGCTCTGCCCGTTTTCTTGGCCTCGGCACGACGGAAGTAGACACGCTTGCCCCATTTCCAGATTTCGACACCGCCAAAGAACAAAAAGGCCGCGATAAACACAATGGCCCACTCCCAGGTGATGCCGGTGTGCTTGAAGACCTTGTGGTTGATGACGGGAATGTAGAGGGTAGGGAAGAGAGTGACGAAACCACCGACGATGGCCCAAAACAGGAACTTGTTGCGCCAGACGTCGTGCATCCACTGGGTGAAGTACAGCTTGGAGCCGGGCTGCATGCGGAAGAAGGAGCGGCGGACATCAACCAATTCCCAAGCCAAGAAGAGAGCGAACCATGTGAGACAGGCAAAGGTGGTGGCGCGAGCCTTGAACACGGTCGTGCAGCTTTCGCTGAACGCCTCGTTGCAGTTCTGGCCCAGCTCACCATTTCCGAAGGCGTACACGCGGAGTACGAAACTGGAAAGGCAGAGAGCCGTGATCCAGATACCGTAAACGACCATATCGGTGAGGAACTCGGGAGTGAAAATGCCCGTCTTGAGAGATTGTGGTGGGCGACGCATGATGTCGGGCACTGCGCGTTCGAAACCGAGACCCATGTCTGGCAGACCAGACGTAATCATGATAATCCACACGATTTCGACAGGGGCGAGAGGGAAGACAGACAATCCAGTGTGGTCCTTAAAGGCGAGACCAACAAGAAGCGTGCCTGCCTGGGCAATATTTTCAGCCAAGACGTGCAGGACAAACTTTTGGATGTTGTCGAAAATTCGGCGGCCTTCCTCGATGGCAGCCACAATGGAAGCAAAGTTATCATCAGTCAAGACGATGTCGGAGGCATCCTTGGCCACGTCGGAGCCAGTTCCCATGGCAATACCAACGTCGGCGCGACGAAGAGAAGGAGAGTCGTTGACACCGTCGCCAGTCTGGGTACCGTCAGCTTCGTCATAACTAGCAGCCAAAATAGATGAAACGTACCATTGCGCAGAATTTTCCACGTCGGTGAAGAGCCTCTATCATTCGAACCTTGGTGCTCGGCGCGCATCGGGCGATGACGAGTGGCAAGACTGGCAGTTTATCGACCTCTTCATCGGTGAGAGCATCGAAAGCAGTCGCGGTCATGACGATGGCGCGCGCCACATCACCGCCGATGCGCTCCATGTTCTTGGGCAGGATACCGACTTCGATAGCGATGGCCTTGGCCGTCTCCGGGTGGTCGCCGGTGAGCATGTGGACCGAGATACCGGCTTCGTGGCATTCGCGGACGGCCGGGGCCGACTCGGGGCGCGGGGGGTCGTATAGGCCGATCAGCCCGTGGAAGGTCAGGTCTTTCTCAACCAGATCACGGTTGATATCCTCGGTGACCTTGACATCAGAATCAACCTTGCGGCTAGCAAGCGCCAAAACACGAAGACCCAGGCTGGCAAAGACCTCCATGTTGCGGATGATCTCCTCGCGGAACTGGTCCGTCATCTCTACTGCGGCGCTCTGGTCGCCATCAGCATCATGGTATCGCGTGCAGACGCCAATGACCCTTTCGACGGCGCCCTTGGTGAATGTGAAGTGCTCTCCTGAGGGGTTGTGCTTCATGATGACGCTCATACGCTTCACATCACTATCGAACGGGAACTCGGCAGCCTCCGTCCACTCTGCCTTCTCGCCAGTAGCGAGGGCGATTCGGTTCCAGTTGAAGCGGCTAGAAAAGACTTGAATGGCAACTTCCGTTGGGTCTCCCCGAGTGTGCCATACGTTTTCCTTCTCGAAGACGGTTGCAAGGTTCGCAAGCGAAGCCACATTCAAAAAGTCTTGGAGTTGCGACTTGCTGCTGGCCAGAAGATCGGCGGGCTTCTCGACCGATCCATACGCCACGCCCTCGTCCTCACCCTTCTCAGACGACTTGGGCTTGAAGTTGATCTCCTGCGGCATGCGAGTGTCGAATCGAATCTCACCCTTGGTGGGGTTGAAAGGCTCCGAGTTGAGCTCGACGGTGTATGTTCCCAAGGCCGGAATCCACGCGCCGCGTGCAACCATCTTGCCCTGGGTAAGGGTGCCTGTCTTGTCGCTGCAAATGTCGGTCACGGCACCCAGAGCCTCGAGACTCTTTAGGTTTCGAACGATGACGTTGCGCTGGACCATGCGCTTCGTGCCAGCAGCCATTGTGATGGTGAGGACGACGACGAGAGAGGCGGGGATCATGGAAAGGCCCGTGGCGACAGCGTAGATGATGACCTCCTGCTTCGTTTGGAATTTGTTGGCCCCCAGAACGATCAGGGCGCACACGATAGCGATGCCGAACAGAAGCATGGCAAGCTTGCTAAGCTTGCGCTGGAGCGGAGTGCCCACGTTGACACCGAGGAAGCGGCCAATGACATCGCCGAGCGTAAGGGTATATGCTTCGAGATAACGGTGCGGCCCGGCCCTACCGTCGGGCTTGCGCTTGACGGGGCGGACCTTGGAGTCCTTCTTTTGCAGAGCCGAAGCAATGGCGCCGATTTCCGTGTAAACACCGGTCGCGAAGACGATGCCCTTGGCACGACCTTTGGTGCAGGTAGAACTGCTGTAGGCCACGTTCAAGCGGTCTCCGGGGCCGGTCGAGTCATCGAAGACGCTGTTCTCGGACTTTCGGACAGGGAGAGACTCGCCGGTGAGCAGGGCCTCGTCGGTCTCGAAGTTCTTCGCCTCGATTAATCTATATGGCTGGTCGGCGGAGGCAAAATAAAGGAGGCCCATTGCTCTATGCAATGGGGGGGGGGGGGGGGGAAGTGATTCAGCATACCTCAAGTCAGCGGGAATGGTATCGCCCATCTTGACCTCGACCAAGTCGCCGGGGACGATCTCGCCAGAGGGAACAACCTTTGCCTCGCCGTTACGAACAACGCTGGCGGTCGGGGAACTGAGCGATCTGAGGGAGTCCATCGTCTTTTCGGCAGAATACTCCTGGAAGAAACCGACGACGATGTTGAGGGTGATGACGGCGGCGACGACGCCACCTTCGATCCAAGACTGAATGCCGAAGCTCACGGCCATGGCTAGGATGAGAACCTGGGCCTTGTCAGCGCTCCACAGCTCTTGTGGAAGACAGATATGCTGCTCACCATGGTCATGGCATTGGCGACCTGAGCAATGACGATTTTGAGGGGCTGGACGCCCTCTGCCTCCCCGAGATCATTGCTGCCAAACTCCTCGAGACGGCGCTTGGCCTCCGTCGGAGAGAGGCCGGAGAGCACGTCGGCGTTCAGCTCGGAAGCAACATCGGTGTGGGACAGAGCATGTGCTGGCCGGCTCAATGGTTTGTTGGACTGGCCAGACACATGGTTGGTCGGAGACTTGTCGGGGCCGCTCTTGGCCATTGTGTCGGTTCAAACTGGCCAAGCAGGTGTTTGCGATGTTGATTGACTTTCCGATGCTGCGTTGAGGCTCGGCCCACGGTCGATATATACTGAACGCAGGAAATGCAAGTGGAGGGATTGGAAAGCTTACAGAGGAAAGAGGTTGGCGGGGCAAAATTGGTGGGCAGCCATGACGTGATAAAAGAAACCAGAGGATCGAGGTTGCAAGGGAAGCTTCGCCAAGGCCTGCGGCGTGGTTTGCGCCCCACTCCCCAAGGACGCTCACAAATTCACCGCAGCGATGGTGGGACCACTCATCGCATCGGGATCGCGCACAATGGAGCCTGCTTGTCCGTTGCGGGAAGGTGGGCATCCCGGATTGCAGACCTTGGCGTGTCTCGGCAACTTGGCAGATGTCCACCGCTTGGTGTCATATTTGCAGTGACAGCCAGCGCCGCACATCCAAACACTTCAGGGCTCGGGGCATCTGCCCGGACGGTCACGGCTCCACCTGCTGTTTTCGCCCCACTGGGCCTGCCGCCTGTTGAGCCGCGTCTCGCAGCTGCGACGCGGGAGCGAAGTCGGGATGAGTGTTTTGGTCTCCCTGTTTTGATGGCAGCCGGCGTCTTCAACTTTCTTTGGGGCGTCGGCGTGAAGATGCGGGCAGACGGAAGGCAATGGATGGCATGCCGTCATCGTCTCTGGGCGTCGACTTGGCGGGCTATACTACCCGGCACCCAAGCAGAAGGGGACTTTTCTCCAGAATCCAGTTGCCGCCGATCAACTTGGAGCGCACATTTCTCTCGCTGTGTGAGACGCCAAGGAAGAGCCAAGGCGTGGAAGGAGGGGCAACGTTGGCCATCCCGTACGGGCACGAAAAACGCGGCGATAAGAGCTAGAAGCTGCTATGATGTGGTCTGGAACGGCGGATCGTGCTAATTGATGATGTGGGGAGTTGAGCCACAATTCACGGGCCTCCCTGCAACCCACGCATTTTGCGGCGTCTACAGGACAGCAGCCAGGCGGCATTGGAGGAGTGCGCTGAAGGGGCGTTTACTGGCAGCCGGCACTAACAATTTTTCTGGCTTGGCTCTGTCCAGAGCCACCCCGCATTGCCCGCCTGGTGCGTGGGCGGGCGGTTTCCGCCGCCTCTCACCAACAGCGAAAATTCTGTCGCAGCATGCTCGAGTCTCCGAAACAGCCTCTCCGGAGTTGAGGGAGGGGTTTGGCGGTATCCGACGGTTATTCTTTCCTCAAAGGCAACCTGGAAACCGAGCAAGCGATGCCGGAGCAAGCCGCGTTACGAGCTGCGATTGGCTTGGCAAGGGCTGATGCGGCAAAGGCTTGGCAACGCCGCCTCCGCCTAGTGGTCGGCCCCAGATAGAGACGAGCAGCTCGACATGATTGGAGGGCTCTTTCTGCATCCCGCAGCTACCGGCAACAAAATTGCCGAGATCCACAACGCCCCGTGGAAACCGACCCCCGCGACCCCCGCCGTCGCTCTGGGAATGTTTCACCGCCTCGGAACCGCTTGCGCTGGAGTCACAATCTCATCTGAGCGTGCGGCGGGCGACTTTGATGGTGGCAAAGCTGAAGTGCTGTCAAGACGTGGAGCGGAAGCCATCCGTGCGCGCCAAGATGTTGCAGAAGGACCTGCATGAGTCGTTTGCACCACCAAATGTTGTGTACTTGGTGTGACGGGGTAAGTAAAAGCTCCACGTGGCGTACCTCCAGGGTGCGTGCAAGGGTCAAAAACAGTGACTTCGCACCGGAACAACCCCCCCTCCCTCTCTCCCTTGGCTCGCAACCGCAGTCCGCAGTGTGTTTATCTCTCATGTTGGTGGCGGCAGTGAGCGACATGTTTGGCGGGTCGAGTTGTGCAAACTTGCATGTGGCCGAGGCGACATGTGGCCAGGCAAATGTATCCCAGCACCAAGTGCCGATTTCGACGCTGAACATGTTTGGGGCGGCGGTCTGTGGGTGGCTGTCGTCGTATCAAGGCAAGTGGTCACCGTTTCAGCCGCCGTCGTGAGGGTCGAGCCAATTGGCCAAGTCGGTGAGGTGGTACTGGTCATGATCGCCTCAGAACCGTGATGACTGGAAGCACGGGGACTGACCCACCAGGGGACAGGGTCGAGGGTTGACGACCAAGGTTGAGGGCCCAAAAAGACGACTCGCCAAACTTGGATCCTGAACAGCCGATGTTAGTTAAAGCGTCAAGAACACAAGGGAGAGATGATGGCCAGTTGACCTCGCGCTTCAGAATGTGTTATGGTAGAGTGTAGCGGTGGGGGGCTACTGGGAAACTGAACATTGAAGGCAGACATGCAAGACACGGCATCCAGTCCGCTTCCAGCTTACTGGTGGCCAGGTAAACGTGGTTCTCAGTCGAAAAAGATGGATATAACCGCCAGCGCGTTGATTCCTCTGCAGGCCGTACTAACGTTCAAGAATAAAGGCAGAGTTTTTTTTGGCTCGGAACAAGAAGCAAAAGATGTGAAAATAAAGAGTAAGACACATAAACTACACATGTTGGGCTTAAATGGAAGCTTGGAAGGTACTGGCTGGTTTCATACCGTGGTCTTCCACACATTCATGTACCACTGGGCACTAAGCATCTGAGTGCATCATGGGCAAAAATTTGCGAAGAGATCTTTCTTTCGTGACGACACTACGGGTGGTTTTCCAAACATGCACCCCGGTCTTTGAGGTCAAACGCTGCCCAAACACGGTGGAAAGCCACCCCTTGAGTTGCCGTGAGCCTCGCTTAATAGGACTTCAAACCGAAGACCATGAACTCTCCCGGTCACATCGCCGGCCGAAACAGTGCCAAAAGAAATTGTGGGCATCCAGATACCGTGTCGTTGGGCTCCGAGCACAGGCCGTTGAGCGCCCGCCGCCTGGGCGTGAAGCCCTTCTATCCCACGACTTGTTTTTTTTTTCCGTGCTGCGGAACTGATCTTATCCAAGTCTTTCATCCACCTCTGGCGACGCAGATAAATCTCCTCAACATCAACCTCAACCCTCACAAAGATCTCAGTTTCAGCCCACCTTATCACACTTCTAGCCAGATAAGAAACGACCCCTAGCACTCAAAGCTTAACGACTTCAACTACCCGGCTTCCTCCCCTCTCTCACATTCACACCCACCCGAAAGACGCGACAATGGCCGCCCCGCTCCGAGATCAGGATGCCGCGGCTTTGGCTGCTACGGTGAACTTTTGGGAGAAAAAATGAAGAGGCCAACGACGCCTTTGCCTTGTCCCTCAGCTTCCAGCTGCAAGAGCACAAGGGGAAGCTGGCCAAATTTTCAACGCCATCTGAGCTGAGCCCCCCCTCCCCCCCGAGTTTGACCGCGAGGCGTGGCTTCCGAAGCCTCTGGAAGTGGCCGAGGAGATTCTGCGCGGTGTATTAGCCAAGATCGAGGAGCCGTTCCCCACGCCTACGACTGCTCCGAGTCTTGAGCTATCCGGTAACGACGAGGGCGGTGAATCGAATGGAAACCGGTATACAGAGGCACGATTTGAAGTTCCTGCCATTATTGTCAGCACACCGTCCGTCACCCCGCCGCTTGGCGCCCGGAAAGGTCGACACACCGGAAGGGCCCGAGAAAATCCCGAGTCGTACATCGTAAGTTCTCGAACCCCTTCTAACCCAAATTCCCCTCATTGATCCCTACTCATACCTCATATACGATATGCTAACCCCCTTATCAACAGACCCGAGGAACCCTCAACCACGCCGACGTCCAAGGTCGCGACTACATCATCTACGCGGGACCGTTTGGCAACCGACATTACTACGTCTTGCGCTGCGACCTTATGCAGGGCGGGACCTGCCATCATTTCTTCAAGAAACCCATTCAGGATGAGAGGCGAGCCGCCATTCATCTCGCCCGGCCCTCGCCCTACGAACCCCGCCCCCCTGCCACCACTCTGAACCCAACCACCGCGAGTGTACGGAGAATGAGGTGCTCGCCAAGATTGGATAGGACGGTTAGTTTCATTGGTCTTTACTCGTCAACACTGGAGGGACTGATATTGGCTATAGTGAGTATGCCCTATCCCAAGGGAACACAGCAATGCGACACCATGAATCACAACTGGGCTTTGGACAACAAACGGTAAGCTCAGGAATATGGGCGTTTGCAGGCGGCCCAAATTTGGAGGGTTCAGCTTGAAGTGAGGAACTTGCGACGAATCGGCGGAGGCCATATTTGGACGGTGTCAATCTTGAGCCTCCAGTCGGAGGAGGATGGGCCGTTCCAGCCACCGAAGAAGGAGATAGTGCGTAGCGAAGGTACTTGGCCTTTTCGTAACTGTCTCTTTCCTGTCTGCACTAGGGCGGTATTGGTATCGATGTGCTGATAGAAGGCCGGTTGTGTGCTGCTTGCTGATACGGGTGAAAGTCATGCAATCATGGAAGCTGGTCTGAGTAAGCACACGGTCAGGTGTGAATAAATCCATCCTCCCCTGGGGGCTGCGGTTGTGGTAGGCGAATGGTTGATCGCTTGACAAGACTCGGAATTGTGTCGTCATCGACGGGATTTCCGGGGCACGTCATATCGACCCCGCATGGTCTTCACTTGGTGTTGTCTTAATTACTACAAAACCAGGGCATCTCAGCTTCCTCCATTCTCCTCCTGTAACCATCTTCTTTCAACAGGCAATAACAAAGTCCTACTAAGTGATAGCAACGACGTCAAAATGGCACCGCACCACGTCCTCTTGCTCGGTGGGCACGGAAAAGTGGCACAGTATCTCACCCTTCTCCTACTGCAGCGGTCGTGGACTGTCACCAGCATCATCCGGGACCCCTCGCAAGTCCCTGCTGTGAAGCAGCTCAGGGAGCAGGCTCAAGGAAAGAAGGGTGACCTGAACGTGCTGGTCCGCAGCATCGAGGAGGTGAAGAGCGAGTCCCAGGTCAAGTCCATCATCGACGAGGTCAAGCCGGACTACATCGTCTGGAGCGCCGGTACGGCCCCCATCACTCTCCCTCCTCAATCATATGATCGCTTATTCATCCACTCCAGGTGCTGCCGGAAAAGGAGGTCCCGAGCGGGTGAGTCCGCCCGTGTGCCACCGTGTGTGCCCGCCCTCCCGACTGACATGGAAACAGACATACGCCATTGACCGCGATGCCGCCATCCATTTCATCCGCGCAGCCGCTGCCACGCCGTCGGTGACACGCTTCCTGCTCGTCTCGTATCTCTCATCTCGCCGCACGAAGCCTAGTTGGTGGTCTGATGCTGAGTGGACCGGCGCTGAGGAGCTTAACACCAAAATTCTGCCGCACTACTACAAGGCAAAGGTCGAAGCCGACTTCATGTTGTATTCAGTCTCGAAGGAACGTGGATCGGGGTTTGTGGGAATCGATCTCCGCCCGGGGACGTTGACTGACGAGCCGTCTTCGGGGAAGGTAGAGTTGGGGAAGACGAGAACTGCATCGGGGAAGGTGAGTCGCGAGAGCGTTGCGAAGGTGGCAGACTTGCTACTTGCCAGCGAGGGAGTGAAGAACTCGTGGGTGGATTTGTTGGATGGAGAAGAAGAAATTGATGCGGCTGTTGCGAGGGTTGTTAGCGAAGAAGTAGATGCCGCGGAGGGCGAAACGTTCTAAGGCTTTGCGCACAACGGGTCAAGAGACGAAGCTGGTTTGCTATCGGAGTCTCCCAGTTGTTTCAAGCTCTAAATTTTGGATCAAGGAAAGAATATTCAAGTCCCGTTCCTAAGCGGACCACGGATGCCACAGCGTCCTTAGCGGAAATCCTTACCTCTCGAAATCCAAAAGTTGAGACCTTTGGAAGGTGCGACGGGGGAGAATTACCTCATTGAGAAGGACACATCAGCATCTCAGTGGGCGCAAAATTCCGCGCCGTACTCCCTCCTTCAACACCAGACATGTTCTTGACTTCTTCGACGAAACCAACAACAAATGTCAGATTTGAAGCGCCCGTAACTCCCTTCCCAGCCGCCGAGGTTGTGCCAGCCCAAGATATTTCTCGATGCGATCTTTAGCGTAACCACTCTCCTCATCCTCACATTAACGTCTCCGTCGTACAATGGCCCGAGCCTGCAGGATCTCAACGGAATTCAGGATGCCCGAATCGCCCTGGATCACCGTGCTCGACGCCCTTTCCATCACACAGTATCCAACGCCGAGCGGCAACACCTGTCACAGCGCGACTTCTTCGGCCAACACAACTAGGCAGTTGTTATTAAAGTTACAGCCTCAAATACGCGGTCCTGCGGATACCCGTACCTACTCCGATACACAAGCTGCCCTGAAGGCATCAACAGAGAGAACTCGCCATCAGTTTCGGCCCCGACCGACCAAAGCCCCCGTTACCGAGCTGAAAAGGAGTCCCAGTTCCCTCCTCGTCACCGACGTGCGACAAACTGTGGAACCTCGCTTCAGGATTCCTGATAAGGAATACATGGCAACCACAGTCTCTCTGCCGCTAGCCTGGGAACATTGAGGTGGGTGAGATTGCTCTGGAGGTCCGGACGACTCGGGACCCAGTATCCCTTCAAAGGGCATGCAACATCAGGGGTCGCCCTTAGAGGTGCAGGCCGGGATTGGAAGTGATGGAAAGGGCAAAGATTCATTCGGTTACCTAAGTACAAGACACCTCAGCTGCCATACGAATGCAGCTAACCGATCGGGATACAGAACTTTCAACCTTCGTTCAAGATCAAGACAAGCCGCATCAGTTTCTCCTCCACCTCCACTTGTCACTGATCAACATCACAGCGACCATGCTTTCTGGAATTGAGATTTTAGGTCTTGTGCTGGCATCGCTTCCTATCGTCATATCAGCTCTCGAGCATCACGGAAAAGGAATCACCGTGCTACGGGTGCTGTGCGAGTACGACAGAGGGCTACAACGCCTAGCTCGCAACCTCAGAACCGAGCTCGCCAAGTTCCAGAATGTCTGCAAAGTGCTATTGGCCGGCCTGATTCCCGAACCCGAGATTGAATTCGCGATCAGCAACCCTTTGGCTGGCCTGTGGCGTGACGCGCGTGTCAAGAAAAGCATCCTTGGCCGCCTCAGCAAGTCATCCATTGCCTTCGACGTCTCGGTGTCGAACATCAACACGGCTATCGACATGATGAAGAACCAGATCGAGGTCCAGAAACCGAACGCGTTCAACATCAAGAAATACATTCTTTCCAAAAAGAATTCGACCTTTACCGACCTCATGTCAACGATAGTCACGAACGTAGCTGCACTCCAGCGTCTCGCCAACGGCTTGAGAGGGACGGAATCTGACCTCGGCTCACAGATAACCTTGTTGACTCCTCAGCAACGCCGGGCGGGCTTAGACATCATCCCTAGCGCGTCAAGCAATGTCTTCGCGAAAGCGTTGCGATCAACACTTCGACGGACCTGCCGTGATGATGTCAGTTTGGAGGTCGACGGCCCGCAGGTTGCAAGACTAGGGCCCAAAGAAAACAAAATGACACCCACAAGGGTTTTGGTATTCCAAATTGCCATATCGCTCAAGAAGAGCGGTGCTGGAGAAGGAAGCGAAAACGACAAAGGCAAACTGGAAAGGAGGCAAACCTGGCAAGAAGCACTCAGGATGGGTCCCAGACGGACATTCTCACGCACGACGTTGGCGCTGCCCTGCTCTGAGTCTAAGCCAGCTGTGAAGCGGAGGGACACAAAGTAGGTAGCTTGGTGGTATGTTCGTGGTGTTCAACCACTTCGACCCTTGAAACGTATGGCGGATTACTGACAACGGTCCGAGCAAGGCACTTCGGAGCATGGGGCGGACGATCTGCAAGCAGCCTCCTGATGCTCATCTAACCAAGCAATACTAAAGATCGTCGGCAGCGGGCTGGTCGTGTGACATTGTACCACTTCAAACGACATGGCCCCAAGGCGACGGCGACGCTCTAGTGCAGGATAGCGCTCAGTTCAACCCGCCACTTCCAGCGTGGACTCATCAACATCCGCTCTCCGCTCTCTGTGCCACCCACCTCCACCAGGCCGGATGAGTCTTGGAGCGGGGAGGAAGCTCGGGAGGGCGGGGTCGGCCAATCGCACCACCGCTTATGCTGCAGCTAGGCCCGGCCCGCGAATGAGATGCTGTGAACGGCGTCGCCAAGACGGACAGACCTTACCCGTTCCCGGAAAACGCCTCTCTCTAGTCACTGCATACGAGCTGCAAAAGTTCTAGGTCTAGTTGTGTGAACACTGTGGGGGACACTTGCCAACGACGCCCTTGGGTGAGGGGTTAGTGAAAGATGGCAATCTGCGGTCTTGGAGGCATCCTTGTCAGGTGCAGATCGGTGAATCGCGACGTGCGTGGTTAGCCAACTTTTCGGATGTGGACGTTGGGAAAAGGGCTTGTCAAGTTCTTTATAGCTTTCCGGATAGCTACAAGTTTCGAACCCACTCCATCCCTGGACAGCTCCGGCGTTGCCAATAGAGAAACTCGCTTCAGACTCAATCCTTCCAAAATGTCCCTCGCCGCCTTCGGCCACATCCCCCCCGGTATCCCCAGCTGCCCCGTCCCCTTCTCTCTCCACGTCCCCCAGCACGAAATCCATACCCTCACCTCCCTCGTCCACCACTCCCGCATCGCCGCCCCGTCCTACTACAACACCCTCGCCGACCCCGTCACCGGCATCTTTGGCGTATCCCGCGACTGGCTCGCCTCGGCCCAGCGAGCCTGGAGCACCACCTTCTCCTGGCGCGAGCACGAAAAATACCACAACAAGTTTCCCAACTTTCGCATCAACGTCACCGTCCCCTCCGACGGGCAAGTTTTTGATCTGCACTTTGCCGCGCTCTTCTCAAAGAATGAGTCGGCTGTCCCGATTACGTTTCTCCACGGTTGGCCGGGTTCGTGGTTGGAGTTTGCTGGGGTTTTGGAGTTGCTTGCGGACAAGTACACGCCTGAGACGTTGCCTTATCATGGTATGTGGCCTGGCGTTGTTTTTCTGGTATTTGTCTCCTGTCTGTTGCGGGAGTGCGCTGTGTAGGATTCGGGGGCATACTAGTATTGTTACCGGAGCGGGCAAATCCTCCGAGGCACCTCAAACGACGGGAGGGTCCCCAAGAAAAAACATGGAGAGAATGTGCTGATACTTGACACAGTGGTGGTACCGAGTATTCCAGACTATGGACTGTCGACTAGGTCCGAGGAGCTGACAAAGGAGTTGACGATGGAGGGGGCGTCGGAGGCGTTGAATGAGTTGATGGTGGCGTTGGGGTTTGATGCGTATGTGGTGCAGGGGGGAGATGTGGGGAGCTTTTTGTCGCAGACGATTTGTGGGTTGTTTGACGAGTGCAAGGCTTTTCATTGTGAGTTTAAGTCTTTTGTTTTCTGTTGGGGTTATTTGATTCGAGGGGCCGTGCTGACTTGAAAAGTAAACATGTTGTTCTTGAATGCGGAGCAAACAGCTGCAGTTGCGAATATCTCGCTTACGCCGGACGAGGAGGAGAGGTTGAAGGTTGTCATGGCTTGGGCGGAAACGGGATCGGCGTATGCGGCGGAGCATGCGACGCGGCCGTCGACCATCTCGTTGGCGCTCAACACCAGCCCCTTGGGGATGCTTGCGTGGTGAGTTTTTACCAGTATCTCTCCGCTGATTCTGTTCACGACTCACAGTCAAACAGGATGGGCGAAAAATTCATCGAATGGAGCGACAACCGCAACTCGGAGCCCCTATCTCTCGACACCATCCTTTCCACCGTCTCCTTCTACTGGTTCACCGACTCGTACAGCCGCGCCCTTTGGGCATACCGAGCTTTGATCAAGACGATTGGCGGCCCTCTTCCTCCGATGCCCATGTCCAAGACAAAGCCGTTTGGGTTTTCTGCCTTTCCGCGTGAGATTGCTACCGTGACGCAGTCTTGGGCGGAGTTTCTCTTTCCCAACTTGGTGTTTTATGGACCGCAAAAGAAGGCAAGTCTCTCTTGAGTTTGGGAGAGGATAACTGAGCTGACAATGGCAGGGTGGCCACTTTGCGGCGCTGCAAGAGCCGGAGGCATTCCTCGGGGATATCGAAAAGTTCTTGGCGATTGTTGGACCGTCGGTGGTTTCGAGCAAGAAGCGCTGAGGAGCCGAAGCGTTTTTCACTGGGGCCAACGTGCCTGTGTGCTGTTTAAGCATTGGGCCATGAATCTGGAAGGGGATTTTTAGTCACAAGAGTCTGCTGATAGAGTTCAAGTTGACAATGGCATTGTGTTCCCCCTGATTTCAGCGACTCATGGTCACGGGAGAAAGATGCCTGATCTGCTCGGGGCTTTTCCCATCCGTCACACTCCATTCCTTGCACCTCTCCAAGAAATTGACTGCATGCCAGCAATTGACCATTCCTCGCTGCCTCAGTAAGTGAGCGAGGCGGATACTAGTATTCAGGGACAGCACCGCCCATGCCATCGACCTTGCCCCTGAAAGAAACCAACAACCCTAATAAAAATCCCACAGCAGATGCTGAATCGAGCGAGGCACATCCAAAATGCACCGCCATAGCCGCGAAAATTGTTTAAATTTTTCCACGACCCGAATCCCGACGTTGGCGTGGAGCCGCAGGATCGTATAATTAATTTATTTAGCGTTCGCGCAGGGCTGGGTAAAGGAACCGACGCTACGCTGTTAGTGCTTGGCGATCCCTCGGGGGTTTGGCGAGCCAAAAAAATCACTGGAAATGCAACCGTGGAGATTGTTAGGATTTGAAGGTGAAATGCGATGCTGCGTGATGTTTTGGATCCTGTCGGTGGATTGAGTGGAAAGTCAGCCTTGGGATATTCCGAGGGGAGTGGCGAGGCATATCGGCGGAAGGTTGGTTTATTGATGGTGAGAAAGGGGAAATGAGTGCAAGTGAGACGAGGATAAGAAGGGTTCGTCTGTTGTTTAATTCTGCCTCCAAATCACAACATCAATCAGCTCAGCATTCCACCGAAACAATCTCCTCTACCTTCCAAGCAAAGCTTCCAGCACCCTCCCTATCACTACAACCGGTAAGCCTGAGTCTTTCCAAACCTCGAAGTCAGCCCCCGCTAACAAAATTGAAGCCTTCTCACAAAACAACACCAAAATGCGTCCCACCCTCCTTTCCCTCGCCGCCACTTTTAGCCTCACCACCGCCGCCGCCCTCCCCGCCGAGGGCGCCACCCTCGAAGCCCGCCAGCCCAAGAGCTGCGGCGACGTCGGCGCCTTCGCCTACATCAACCAGCGTTACCCTCCCGTCGCCAGCGTCGGACACCCCAAGGGCTGCAGTCTCTACTACTGCGATGGAAACACGGGCGTGCTGATCCTCAAGGTGCAGTGCATGAACGGCCTCAACAAGTGCCAGCTCACCCCTCAGGGGCAGGGTGTCTGCGCTCCTTAGGGGGTGATGGGGGAATAGATGATAATAGCTAATGTAATGGGAATGAAACGGATTTTGCGTGTGCAGAATGATCAATGTAATTTGACAATCAGCCGGTCTTCATCCCCGTGACAACAGACATATGTTGAACTCTAAAGTTGCCTCAGCAATCAGCGTACGCAGGAGAGAGAGCCTGAAGCGCATTCAAAAAAAAAAAAAAAAAAAAAAAAAAAAAACATACGGATTCAGCTTAAATACGGCATTCCTGTATTTCATTATAGTTGGCTTGGCTACCCGCCACTCACCAACCTATTGTGTTGATTAAATTGCACCGCTATACCATGATATGAGAACACTTAACTATGGGGATATGCGGTATGCAAGTGTCGCATCATCTCACAAACCGCTCAGCCTGCCACTTGCAAGCTTGACTGTTATGGACTTCACCAAGGTAACAAGTCCCTGACAAACTTGGGGTGTGATACTGACTTTTTATTGAACTCTTTGCCCAATTGAGGAGTATGATGGAATATTAAACGGCCTGCTAGAATATGTTAAAAGCAATAATTAGGACTCGGAGGGCTTGAATATTCCAAGGCTAGGCGTTGGGATATAAATCACATCTTGTGGAACCCTTTGGCGGCAACAATTGGCTGCCTCAAGTTCAAGGACAATACCAGTGCACTGGAGGACTGATAGCCAGATTCTCTGCTTGGGATTCGTGACATTCCAAAGGGGGGGGGGGGGGGGGGGGGTACTTCATCAACCTCCAGTCGCTAGTCTAGTCTATAGCTACGCCAACTAGACTGCAGTTTCTTCAAACCGTTACAAACCTCCAGCCGTTATGACAATCAACTCTGCAAGCAATTTACTTTGGGCCCTTTGAACCCAAAGGCCATCAAGCCCGTGCTCTCACTGTGTACGTGTCTGTCGAGAAATCCAGCTCTCCTTGGCGCTCGAGCTCGGCAGGATCAACATAAAGCTTGACATTGACCTTGTCACTAAACATGTTGAACACCCTAAAGATGATGTAGACAGTCTTGTCTCCATTCCCGCACAGATTTTTCATCTGCAACAGCTTGAGTAAGTTCCCAAAGCAGCAAAGCTGGGATTGCGGAGAAACTTTACCTTCTTGTACTGCGAGCCACTCATATAAAAGGGCTCATTGCAGCTCCTTGGCGTCGACTTGACCTCAAGGTAATAGTGCGGCCGCTTGCCCGCCCACTTGGCCGACGAGAGGTGACCCTTCTCGATCAAGAGCGCCGTGAAGAGGCCGGACGTGTCGCTGTACTGCAGATCCGAGACCTCGACACCGCCGCCCCAGGATACCATCGTCTCGTAGTCGGGGTGGATCTTGACCTGCTGCTTGATGTTGCTGGTCCAGTTTGGCCAGCTGAAGCCCGGGAGCGAAACGGATGCTAGTGACTTGAGGATCTCAAACACCTGCCATGACAAACTGTTAGCTGCTTGGACTGCAAAAAGCGCCCGTGGTCTGGTTCAGGGAGTTTGGTACAGGGAGCCTTACGAATAATTCTCCCGCGGCGCCCAGCTGAAACGTCGAGAAGTTCGACGAGGAAAAATCGGTGGAAAGGTTGCTACCGCCAACGCCATTCAGGGCCTCCGTCAGCTGTGACACGCCAAAGACGCCTTGGTCCGGGAAGCGGACTTGTTTGCCAGCTTGAATCATGTGGCCTAGCAGTTGCTGGTACAATTCCACCCCCGCCGCTGTTTGTGGTTCTCGGACCGAACGTTGCTCGAGGGAGAAGAGCGGACGGGAAGGGGCTGGGTTTGCGCGGGGGAAGAGGTTCGGGCTGGGACTCGAGAAGGGGTCAGTCAGGGGAGTCTCGAAGTCGGCTGACGGCACGGGCGTGAACACGCGGTCAGGAGTTCCCGGCGATGAGAATCCCGATCCCGATCCCGACGGGGTCTGGGGCGGCGCAACCGTGGTAACAACGGCGTCGGGAGCGGCGTCATCACGGTCCTCAAGTTCAATTTCGTGGATTCCTTCTTGAGTTAGGATGCTCGGTATTGACCGCAAGCGTGCGTTTAAAAGTCCTTTGACTATTCCTACGGCCCTGTCGTTGACGGGCACGCGGCTTTCGTCCAGAGGATCCATCAACCACTTGACAAACTTCTGCGGCAGAGTTTGTTGTATGCACACATCTTGCGCCGTTTCCTCGTGGGGGATGAATATCTTGAGTGGTGAGGTGTCTTCGCCGCTCATATATACGTCACCCTGTTTCAGTTTGATGGAGTGTGTCTTGCCGTTCACGGTTAGAGACAGTCGTGCCGAGATATCATCCGTCTCCCACGTCTCCGAATCTCGAAGTAAGTCGTACAAGGCTTGTCCGTTGCCCTGGAACCTGGGGCTTCGGAAATATTTGGCCACCCTGCAGCATGAATGTGTGAGAACCGCCCGAAGTAGGGATGAGAAGAAAGCAGGAATGCACAACAGGATTGGCTTTACCTAACAAGGCCGTGAGCTTTGTACCTCAGGTCATATCGTGGTTCTGAGACGCGAAACTTCTTTCCAGATCCCACGTCTGGCACCTCCTCTACCATTTGCGACAGATAGAGGTTTTGGAGGCCAGCCCACCTGATGAATAGCTCCAATTCGTGCACCTCCTCCATGGTGAAGTCCAGCGTCTTGACCACGTCACGAAACTGAGCCATCGGTCCCGCTCGATCGACGATTGTGAACCCAGCACTGGCGGGTAGCAGCAATACCTTGCCGTTGGTTTGCCTGATTGGTAGGATAGGCTTCTCGACGAGAGGCGATGGGGCCGGTGCCTGGCTTAACGTTTCTTCCTGCAAAAGAGAGCTGAAGGCGAGAAGCTGTCGCTTGACATGTTGAACCGTTTCGATCGTGCCTTGCTTGTCACTGAGGGTAAGCAGCTCGTCGTAGATCAACTGGGCGGTAAGCCGCGTCACCTGGAGCGACTCTACAAAAAAAGTCTCGAGATCATGATCGTAGAGCTGGGCAAGATTGACTAGCCCCTGTACGCCGGTCCCCGATGACCAGAGACATTCTCCTGTCCCGTACCAGGTATAATCTTCGTCGCCGCGAAAGAAAATGAGTTCATTGTCTCTGAACAGCTTTCTGATAACCCAATCGCGTCAGTGTGCTGACCAGGGGAAATTAGTTTGCTCGGTCTACGGGCTCGTTCTCCCTGCTTACCTCAATTCCTTGGTATCGCCAACGTTGAGCCGAGCGGCTTTGAGACGCTTATACTGCGCCCCGATCAGGGCAAAGTCGGAATGCTCCAGGCTCCGAAGAAACTCGAGCTCAGCAACGTAATCCCTCCAGCTCAATCTAGGGATGGCGAGTGTGTCTCGGAAGAAGTGCTTGACCGTTGCCAGACCGGTACTGGCAACGGCCCCGCCGAATACTTTGTCGTAGAGGGTGTCAATGGGTTCTTTGTGTCCTAAATCGACAGGTGCTCCCAGCAGGCAGTGGTTCGGCGACTCCCAATCAAACAAGGCATCGCCTCGCTGTGTCCTTGGCACATAGATTCCTTCGATTTTGTGAAACTCTGACCTGGAAGATGAACTAGTTTAGCCGTGAATTTGCGCAAAGGGCAACCAACGAAACTGACCTGATAAGTTCTCGGGCCTGTTCAAGATTGGGACTGGCAATGCATTTTCCATGGATTGCTTGATACAAATCCAGGAGTCGAGATGGGTCTCTGAGTTCGCTCGCATCGGTTGTCCGAGTCACGATGCATCGCAGGATATCCAAGTAAAAGGCCAGGTTGTCGTCGCTTACGACACCAAGAGTGTCTAGAAACTCCCACCCAGAAATCTTTCCATCCCAGCGCGTTTGCTGCAGATCCACAAAAGGCAAGTGCTCGTCCGTCCTTGTAAATCGGGAAGCCAGTGCCTTGAGGTGGGAGGTTGGAAAGATGGTTTTATCCAGACGATGCTTTTTCCCGCCGTCGCAGAGAACCTCGAGTTCCTGAAACTTGGTACGTAAAGCTTCGCTCTGCTGCACCGTTCCTCCTTCATACGGCCAGAGGTGGTGGAGGAGGCCAAGGAACATTCCCGGAAGATGATGTGCGACGTGCAGGGCCTCGTGCGAGATGGCCGATCCGTCGGAAGCGACAAGCTTGAGCCGTTTCCGTATCCAAGCCATATCGTGCAGCCATTTCCTCCATAATTCGTCGGCCGCTGCAACACGCTCTCCGGATCTCATAGGCGGGTCTTTGAGGTAATCGGGATGTAGGAAGTTGACATCGAGCCCCAGTTTGGCAGCCCCGTACTCGCTCTTGTCATCAGGAAAGTACACATCCTTTCGAAACGGCTGAATACTCTCCATGGTGGAGGATAGAATGCTGACAGCAGTGTAGTCGTCGGCCGATTCGGTCTTCTCCAGTCGTGTTAGATACAAAAACCGAATCCACGCGATCGACTCTTGCTGCGACGGCCAGCGTTTTTGGTATTCTTCCAAGACTATGGACCGGATGTGGTTGTCGGTGGCTATTTTGACGCCTAGAGTCAAGAACAGCTTCTTCCGGTCGGGATGCATGGCAGCATTGGGGCAGATGAGCTGGATGGGGAGTCCGGGCGGGATCGTTGTGTTGTTAGACGTGGCTGGAAAGTATACTGGTGGCTGGCCTGTCCTTAGGCTTACCCAACGCCCGTTGCCCAGTGGTAGCAGAGGCATTGTCTGTATGGAATCTGAGATGAAGAGGTCGTTTAATGTGAAACAGTATTTGAGTACTTTGGCAACACGCGAGTGCCAGTCAGCGTCGGTCGTGCTCGACCTCATCTTGGAAGTAGCCCTCCCCAAATCCGCAGACACCCTGTCAAGAATGTCTTGGACTGATAAGGGGTCCAGGCCATATGGGTGGAGAAGACGCAGGTCGGCGACCTTGTAGCACTTGGAAATGTAAAGTGCGGCCCGGCCTTCCAAATCATCAAAAAGCGGTTCCCTGTGCTGATCACGGAATATCGGAGTGCTGGGAAATTGTTTAACCTGTTTGGTAGTTCGTTGCGGCCCTACCAAGCGAGGAACCATAATCTCGGCGCCAAGGAGCTGCTGCTTCAGTAGGTCCACAAAGCCGCGCCAAAAGCCGTCATTGACGTGAGAGCCCGTAGGTGGCGGAAGAAATCGCATCCATTGAAACCGCAGCTTGGGATGCCCGCACATCTGCTTCACAGCCGACACGAAGGTGCTAGCAATGTGCTTGCGGATGCCTTGGTTCCGAAGGGAGCTTGTGACGATGTCTTCGCGGTTGGCCATGGTGACAAAGTCGCTATGGATCAAGAACTTGATTGGGGTTTTGTGTCAGCCGGAGCGTGTTCACCGTCAACCGAGCGGGTGGAAGAAACTCACATTGAACCCGACATGTCGCATTGGCAGAAAAGCGAAAATGTTCTGGGGTTTGTCGATAGGCACCGATAATTCGTCAAGAGGGAATGCCAGGACAATCTCGGCCGTTGAGTAGGCCTGTGATGCTTCTTCGGCGGCCGAGTATGTGCGGTTCTCGTTCTTCGCAAGGCCAGTAGCCTTTCCCTTGGTCAAATGGTAGTACGACTTGGACGTTGTGATCCACCTCTTGCCACCATCTCCGACCCTGGCACGAACTTTCTCGAGGACGGCACGGTTTGGGCGGTTGCATGCGGAGCGGGTCATGATGGAGCTTTTCGTTTCTCTCTCTTTGCTGTCGAAAAAGCGGACCTCGATGCGCCTGATCTTCTTCAGGAAAAGCATCATGGAGGGTTGAAGCTGCTCAAACTCATGTTCAATATGCTCACTCTGAGCAGCTTGAATGGAGCCATCGCCGCTGTCGTGCAGGAAGAACGTCATCCTCGTCATGGGTTCGGGCAGTGCCTCGGCCGGATGCCATTCGGGCGAGATCATGCCCATACCAGAGTCGCCAGGTCGATGCTTGAAGCAGAATGAATAGTCCCTGGACTGAACGTGCACCTTCCAGGCAACTTTAAAGACGGACTTGAAGCCAATACCTTTCTCGCCAATGTACCCCTCACGGCCGACCTTGGAACTCTGTCCGACACTGCAGATGGCCCGCAGGTTCGCCTCTTCAAAGCCATCCTCATTGCAGTCGACGACGATGCGATCCTGAAAGACCCAGAAGACAAGATACGGCTCATGGCCACTTTTCTTGGCCCGCTCAAACAGGTTGTCGTCGGCATTCTGAAGAAGCTCGAAGATGAATCGGACATCATGTGAGTACAAATTCTTGGCCAAGCTAGAATGCCCATGCAGGCGGTTAGCGCACATGACTTGTGAAAGTTTCGAGCATGCTGCTAGAACCTACGTAATAATGGAAGAACCAATCAGTGAGTCCTTCTTTCCAAACGCCTCCTTCACCAGACGGCGGGTTGCAGGATCCATCTTGGAATAAACTTCGTCTGTCAAGTGGCCATGCTCAACGGCGATAGTTTCTACCAGATCTCGCGCCGCAGCCACAGACGACGAGATTGGACTAGGTCCCGTCATCACGAAGAAAATCAAAGAGGGGAACTCTCAAAAAAGGAAAAAAAAAAAAAAAAAAAAAAAAAAAAAAAGGTGAGCAGTTATGTTGCAAAGTGTGAATGGGTTGCAATTTGGTGTTTGGTTGAGCCGTGAGGAATTCGCCGTCTGCTATGAGGTTTCCTTCGACACTTTTGAACCAAAGTTCTTGACTCTACATGCTCACCGATCACAGAATTTACCCGCTGTAGGCTGGTCGAACCGGGCGCATCATGAAACCTATCACCCCCTAGAACAGGGGAGGCTGTTTGGTGCGGGGGCATTCTAGCGCTGCATTTCCCCGCCGCCGCCATCGTGGCCAATCGACCTCGATCTAGCGCGCGAGGGTTGCTAAGTTGTTTCGGCCCGGAGGCTAACTTTCAGGCTTACCACTCTGTCGGGTCGACTCGGTGAAGATAACCGCCCGCACCGTCCCGAGCACACCTTGTCAGCTTCTAACTTTGGACATTGAGTGTGTCAAGTATGACAACAGCGTCGCAATCCCCTCCAGATGCCCCTTCCTATCCGCAGAGGCCCAGAAAAAGACAAAACATACTCCTGGGAGCCCAGTTTTGGGGTTTGAACCTTTTCCGAATGAGGGCGTCCCTGGCGGTGGCAGAAGGAGCGTGCCACCCTCGTCATCCCGACGCATCCTGCGTTACAATCCGCTCAGGGAGTACTTCGGCTTAAGGGTGATATGGTAAAGCTTACCTATTTTCGTAGATATGAAAAGTAGGAATGGAGACTTATCGAGCGTCGTAAAGTAGGTCTTATATAACATCGGGGAGAAGGGAAGAGGAGCGAGAAGGAGGTGGAGGCGGAGGTGGAGGTGGGGTGGTCCCAGCGTTTTGGCCACCTATGTCCCAAAACTAGGGCCTTGCGAAAAGTGCCATTAGACTGCAGGGTGCTACTTACTTATCTAAACTATATTTGGCGATTTCTCTGATCATTTCCTGAGTGGCGCTTGAGTAGCGCCTGAGCAAGGTAGCCAAGCAAACTATCGCCTACAACCATAGCTACTTCCGACCCAAAAGTCAATACAAATCATTCGTCGTGTTCTTGATCCATTCCTGCCGCCGCCGAGCGGCTTCCTCTAGATCTACGGGCGGCGGCTGGTTTTGTCCACTCGGTATCCTCCACCACCTCTTCCAGGACCCCCTCCGGGTGGCACCGGTGGAGGCGGCCGAGGTGCCGGTGTCACCGGGGCCGAATCATACCTCGCTGCGGTGGCGGTTCGGACTTTGAAAACACCTTCTTGGCCCACTCTTGCCTGGCTTTCCTCTTCTCCTCCGGCTCCTCGAGCATGGCGGCGTGCTGCCTTTTGATCGCCGCCTCAATCTCTTGCATGGAAGGACGCCGGGTCGGATCATCAATGAGGTAGCGAGCCACAAGATGCCGTAAGTTGCTGTGATTTTTGCGCCCCACGGGAACTCGGCGGTGGTACGTTTGGGGTCGACAACGCCGTTGAGCGGCCACTGCATAAGGTTGGGCGGGTACTCGGCGTTGCAACGGTGATGAGCATGTACATGGTCTGCGCGCATTGGTACATGTTTGTTCACCAGTTGTAGTTTCCGCCTGTCTTACAACCATTCAGGACGGACGTCGTTTCAAAGTAGTCCCCATTGGTTTGCGAATTGCTCCTGTGAAGGAAGGGTCAGCATGGCAGCTAACCTTCATGCAAAAGGGCCGAGAAGAGCAGCCTACAGGCGGGCAATGTGGAGGCTTGCCACGCCGGCGCCACTCCCAGGAGGAAAGCCTACACGAGTTAGGAAACACAATGCCAGTTACACGGTCAATGGCGACTTACGGGTCGGTGGATTTATCGAACCGCGTGCTTGCACCCAGATCGGCAATCTGAAGAGTTAGCCCAAGTCTCGTTGGTAAGCTGGCCGGGACATCAAGGTACCTTGATCATTGGTGCCATCTGATGGTGGCCATTATCAAAATCACCAACCCAAAACTACCCGTTTCGTCAGCCTCAATCCTTTGGGGGGGGGGGCAACGGGGTTACCGACCGTTCAGGGTATCAATGTCAAAATGTATCATCGTGGGTATGTCGGGTAGCGATTGAAGGACCGGCAAACCATCGGCGACTTCTCTGTAGAGTCCGTCGTCCGAAGGTTGTGATGTGTCAGGCTGATTAGGAAACCGCTTGTCGCGTGGGTAGCCCCCGTAGGCCACGCCGACCACGGCCCTGAACACTGATATCCTTTTTGCAAAACCCCATCTATCGCGTCGGAACCAGTCGGCAAGCTTACAGCACCCGAAAATGCTCCACAGCACCTCATCCGGAAAGGGCTGGTTCAGCCGGCAAGCTTCTGCAAAGTAGTCGTCGAACCTTCCATCCCTCAGGAATTCGATGAAGAGCACTTTAAGGTCCGCGTCGAGCTTTTGCTTCTCTTCGAGCATCCGCTTCATCTCAGTCGCCAACTCCCTCGATGTCCCCGTGGCCCCACCATTGACGCGAGACGTGAGCCCAGCGGCTCAAGCTCATATAAACAGGCAATGCCATATCCTCCACCATACTATTCTATTATTGTATTAGTAGTAGAAAGCTCTGGAATGGAATTCCAGAGCTCCCACAGCCTATAACTGGCCCTCTCCTCTCCTGTAGTTAGCTTTTCTCTCATTAAGCAATTCACAAGCAGCACAGTCGTTTATTACAGTGCAGAGTTCACCGAAACCTGTTGTTTTACAGCGCAAAGTACGCTGTAACTTGTCGTTTAGGCTCTGTAGTACAGGCCTTCGTTGCTTCCTTCAGCACCTTAGTAAGCTCCGTTGTCGTACCCCTACAGCGCTCCTCCGGAGCACTGTACTCGCACTTCTTCCCTTGAAGGAAGCCTGTAGTACAGGCTTCCATAAGCTCTCAGGCCCTGTATTACAGGCCTGTAAGCCGCTACACAGCAACAGTATCTAACTATCTACACTGTGTGCCCTCGCACATGCTTGTGTACCGCGTTCAAGAGGACAACAAACGTCTACGGCGTCTTGCCAACATACCGTTCATCGCATCGCTAACCCACACGTTTTACGACAGAAACAACACACCGCTACAGCAACTAGCGAAATTGGCTTCTGTTTTTCTTATACAACTCTTTCTGGCGCAGGGACTGTTTACGATTGGCTGCTCCTTGGTGGATGCCTCAGGTTAGAGGTGGCCACTTCTTGGGTCGTGACACCCAATGAACGGAAGGCAACAGCAAAAGGTCATGCAGGCCGGAACATGCGTAAGCCTAATGCTGCCCAACCCCACCTAACCCAACCCAGTCTTACCCAGGCTCCTCATTCTTAGACTCTAATTTGATCTCCCTTGCCTCTTGTGAATAAAAGTTTTACTCCAGAAATATCTGGAGATACCGCGGGGTTCTAGATATCCCCACTTTAGTTTCGTTCTTCATCATCACTATCGCTATTGATATGGCTGACCCAATTACCATTCTTGGGGCGGCGAGCGCAGTTCTTACCATCATTGACCTCCTCGCCAAAACCATTCGTTCTGTGTCTGAGCTCCAAAGCAAATGGAACATGGTTGATTTAACTGTCTCTACCTTTGAGATGCAGCTCACAGGTCTCAACCTTGCTCTAACGGAGATCAGGAAATGGGCAGACTGCAACTCTGAGGATCCCCATTATCAGCTGGCTATGGATCTTGATCATTGTTTATCTCACTGCCGGCTTCTGATTGCAGTCATCGACGGGGAGATAGCGAATTTACGGACGAGTGAGGATTCACAGCATGACGTTACGGCTAGAATCCGCATTCTCTTCAAGATGCAAGGCTTGAGTGAAGCGCAAGAAATGATTAAGCATGTAACAAGCACCTTGGGACTAATCTTAGGAGCATGTAATAGGTAATGTATAAAGATTCTTATTTTCAACACATAGGGTTGCGTGTAGCTAATGTTATGAATTAGCATATCGCTGGCGGAGCAGAAAGCAATTCTTGAGAAACCAGTCGTTCGACGGGCTCTCCGGAAGGTAGCAGCAGATACCGCATCATTGATTGTCCATCGGGATATTGATTCACTGCGAAGTTGCTCTACCAGCGGGTGGTCCTCCATATCCAGGCTATCAACCACGCCAAGGCGACCACTATCAGTCGTATTCGACTTCGATCAAGACCTACTTCCTAGCGATATATACAGGAGAGTTTTCAAAGGCTCAGTCAGAGAGAGCTTGCAACAGCAACAAGGGGAAACTCCTTTGCGGTTGCCAAAAGCAACGCGACAAATTATTTTCTCAACGACTAGGAAGGACAGAGGATCAACCCGCTTACATTACGCATGTCAAAAAGGGTACCTTGACGGCGCTGAGATCCTAATCCAAATGGGAGCGAATATCGAATCGAAGGATAATTATGGCCGGACACCACTATTATCGGCGGCTATAAACGGCCACGAGGCGGTAGTGAAGGTACTGCTTGAGAAGGGCGTCGAGGTCGAATCGAAGGATAATTATGGCCGGACACCACTACTATCGGCGGCTATGAACGGCCACGAGGCGGTAGTGAAGGTACTGCTTGAGAAGGGCGTCGAGATCGAATCGAAGGACAGTATATATTGCCAGACACCACTATCATGGGCAGCTGAGAACGGCCACGAGGCGGTAGTGAAGTTACTGCTTGAGAAGGGCGCCGAGGCCGAATCGAAGGATAAGTATGGCCAGACACCACTATCGTGGGCGGCTGCGAACGGCCACGAGGCGGTAGTGAGGCTACTGCTTGAGAAGGGTGTCGAGGTCGAATCGAAGGATAATCGTGGCTGGACACCACTATCGTGGGCGGCTTTGAAAGGCCACGAGGCGGTAGTGAAGCTACTGCTTGATAAGGGCGTCGAGGTCGAATCGGAGGATAATAATGGCCGGACACCACTATTATGGGCAGCTGAGAACGACCACGAGGGAGTAGTGAAGCTACTGTACCAGTAGTACCCCGGCCATCTCTACTCGCCTCTTGATGCCGCACTATGGTTCGACAGGACAAGCAAGAGAATGAATCCTATTATTTTCTATTCGTATTTTTCTTCCAGGGAAGAGTGTGGGAGACCATGTCAATATATGTCAGAAAGAAAGGGGTTCAGGGGCCCTGGGCTTCTAGTCAGCCTCAGCCATAGTGTTGACAAAGCTGAATCCTACGAATTGGTTTATAAAAAGGGAGGTTCTGGCTGAAAGCCAGAACCTCAAGAAGGGAGACAATCAAGCTGCTGTAGCCCACTTCATTTTCACCAATTCCAAGGTGCAGTGTTTCTGACACTTAGAAGTCTGCTTATTATACTTACTTATTATACTAAGTGAGCACGACAATCACACCGCGTCAATATATGTTTGGTGTGCGGTATACGGTGGCGCCTGCGGGAACACGTCGGTCCGGCCCGGCCAACAAGGGTGACCTACAGGTTGTTACAAGAGGTCGACAATTTTATAGGACCCGGCATGGCGTATGTAGGGTTAGGGCTGGAGGCGCCATTCTACCTTGGTAGAATTCTTCGTAGCCAAGGTCCATAGAATAACCAAACTTCTAACCTACTTTTCACCCGTCACCCCACCTTTCAGCCAGCTGGGGGGCGGCGTCATTGCATGGGTGGAACAGAGGTCGAATAATGCCTCCAATGTGCTTAAACGGCCCAAATCGGCACAAGCTGCAAGGCATGTGGAAATGTGGATACTGGTGGAAACCCCACTGACACCTCCCCGTCCTTGAAGGCGAGAGCAATGAAAGAAAGTGGGAGAGAAAGGCCTGAAATCGGCTGATACTTATCGAAACCAACTTGGCTCATGTGGAGGGAAGCAGACGCGGACTCGGCAGCTGGCCGAGATGTCGAGTCGCAAACACAGAGGCCGAATGAAGCTTGACGCGGCAGACTTGGGACGGTGCAGAAACCGTCTCTGCTGGACAAACGCGGGCCGGCTCGGGTGGTGTGGAGACGGGGTGAGACCGGTTTGGACATCAACGACCCAGGAGGTTGGGTAGCAAACCGGACCCCTGATCTTAGCTTTGCCGCAAGTCAGTTCAGGGTGCCTGCATTATCTCCTCATCAGCTTCTGCATCAGCTTCTGGAGGGGTGCAGCCCCCTCTCTCCAGCACCCAATGAAGGATGCGGGGAGCAGCCCAGAACGCCATTCGGAAACAGCCCCTCTATTTATCGAATTTCCCCCGCCTCTCAACACACACACACGCCGAGGGCGGTGAAAGTGAGGGGTTGGGCTGCGCTGCGCTGCGCATGGCGTGCCGTGTGTGTCAGCCCAAGAAAGACATGGCTTGCGGCCGTCTCGAGATGATCGCGAAGAGCTTGAAGAATTCGAGTCGTCTGGAGAGCAACGGGTGCGCGTTCGACTCAGGGTCCGGTGCTGGTCGGTCGCGCTTCGCGACTCGGCCGTTGAACAGACAACTGCAGGTCCAGAGTCCGTTGGGTGCCGGACAATGAATCGGGGAGATCCCGTTCGCGCTGCGGTGGTTCCCCGCCCCACTCCGAAATGGGAGCGCTGGGCTGGGCGCTCGTCCTCAGGGAGGTGGGGTACGGAGTCCCGCGCTGGTGCAACTCCGTCTCTCGATTTATCCTCCCCAGCCCCTGGCTAGCTAGGCAAGCTTGCGTGCAGTCAGCCCGGCCGTTGAAATAAAAGAAGCTCGTCGCTGCTGCCGTCCTGTCTCTCCCTTCCTTCCCTCCTCATTCCTGGTGATACCGTTGAAGCTTTTGTGCCTGCCCGTCAGCCCGTTTTAGCGCCTCCAACCTCAAAAAACAACCCCGCACCCCACCTCCAAAATGGTTCTCGCCGTCCCCACCGCCAGCCTCGAGGGCAAGGTTGCGCTCATCACGGGCGCCGGCCGCGGTATCGGAAAGGGTGTCGCTCTCGAGCTCGCCAAGCGCGGCGCGTCGGTCGTCGTCAACTATGTCTCCTCCGAGGGGCCGGCACAGGAGGTCGTCAGGGAGATCGAGTCGTACGGCAACGGCGCCAAGGCCAAGGCCATCCAGGCCGACGTCAGCAAGGTGTCCGAGATCAACCGCCTCTTCGCCGAGGCCAAGGCGCACTTTGGCAGGATCGATATCGTCATGTCCAACAGCGGCACCGAGTCGTGGGACAAGACCGAGGAGGTGACTGAGGAGAAGTACGACCACGTCTTCAACCTCAACGCCCGCGCCCAGTTCTTCGTCGGCCAGGCTGCCTTCAAGAACCTCGAGAACAACGGCCGTCTCATCCTCATGACCAGCATCGCCGCCGGCCTGATGGGCGTCAAGAACCACGCGCTCTACAACGCATCCAAGATGGCCGTCATCGGTATGGTCAAGGCCTTCGCCACCGACTTTGGCGTCCGCGGCATTACCGTCAACGGCGTCGCGCCTGGCGGCATCAAGAGTGACATGTTCACCCAGAACGCCTGGCACTACATCCCGGGCGGAACCCCCGACATCCCCGCCGCAAAGATTGAGCAAATGATGGCCGACCACTGCCCGCTCGGCCGCTGCGCCGTTCCCGAGGACGTTGCACGCGTCGTAGCTTTCCTCTCCAGCGAGGATGGCGGCTGGGTCAACGGTAATTACCCCACTTCATCCCTCCACTGCCGCAACTTTGCTGACCACCACCCGCACAGGCCAGGTCATCACCATCTCGGGCGGTTCCTCCCAGTAAATTCGGCGGTGTCTCTGCCAATTGACATGATTGACGTTTTGGACGACGGGTAGACGTAGCATTATGGGTTGGGCATGAATGGAAGGAGGCGGTTGTTGAATCGCTGCAGCTCGAAGCGTCGGGCGTTACTGCACGCTGCCGCCGCTAGAGCTGGTGAATGGGTGGGGAGGAGCGTGGAGCTCTCTCCAAGGGAAGGCATAAAGTAAAAATGTTACACCTCGGATTGCCTCGACCGGGCCTCTGAGGAATATGAATAGCTGGTCAGACAAAACAATTGACCTCGAGCCTAGCTGGCTCTGCCTAAACTGTATTCCCGAGAAAAGTGAACCTGAAGAAAAAATTGGCTGCTGCTTCGAAGCGGAATTGGGTTTGCTGCCAAGGCCTCATAGGGGTCCAAGCTGTGATCTTGCACGGGCCACACCCGGACTGTGTCTGCATCCAACTCCACTGCCAGGGCAACCCCACAAAACGTCAAACACCACGGGAAAAAAAGCGGGAAAAAAAGCTTCAACACCACACACCAAATCTCTTGTGGAGAGAGCAAAAATATGTGGACGAGCTGGGAATCGAACCCAGGACCTTTCGCATACAGGAGTATGCTAAGCGAACGCTCTACCAACTGAGCCACACGCCCGATCAATTGATGAAAGGTGAGGGTTTTGTCTGGTCTCAAGTCGTGGCGCGGAGCCCAGGTGGTTAGCGAGACGGCGGGCCAACACCGCACTCCGTACTTCTTTACGGCCGTAGGATTTGACATGTCACCACTTCTGGACCATTATATTCCATGGCACCTTATCTCGTAGAGGATTAACTTCACATCTGAACTGCGAGCGTCATTTGCCCATCAGCGGGCCTTCCGGGCCAAATCCTCCTTGCTCATGCCCGGAGTGAAGACAAGGTTAGCCACACGCTTTCTTCACTCAAGCATCGGGCCCGAATCCCAAGCCACATAACAAAATGGCTGATGATGGGCGTTGACAGCCAGTAAATGCCAGCATTGCCGAGAATTGCAACGGGCATACTTCAAGACCTCGTGGCAAGTGGGCCGGGTTTGAGGCTGCAGTGAGCCATCCTGGCGGGTTCCAGTGGAATTAACTTTTTTCGGGATGACACCAAGGTTGACTGTCACGATCTTATCATTTTGATAATTTCTGGGGATATGGGAATGGGTCTCCTGCCGAAGAGTGCCATTTCGTCCCATGTGAAGAGAGCTGGCAAGATCACTTGACATTAGCGCGGGCGAGAAGAGGTCAACCGTTTCGGGTTCACAGCTGCCAACTCTCAAGTCGGCTGATGACCCGGCCAATTTATTGTCATCTCGTTTCTGTGAATCCCATATGGCAGTCAGCGCAGCATGAACGACAAACCTTGGACTTGATCAAGGTTGGAGATGCGAATCGCCTTTCCAACTCTACAGCCACAAGACACATGACTGGGCAATCGAGATTTCACGTTCCAATATACGGGCGAAGCGGCAGCCAGCAAAGTAAGTCGTCAAAAGTGACATTCGATCTTGACGCCACCAAAAGTCACTCAACAAATGCTTTCTCGTCTAAAGCAGACACAGTTCGCAGGGAAAGCTTGCTGGCTCGGTGATTCGTAGCCTTTGGAAGGCGTATATTATGCTGTCCAGGCTCCCAGATCGACTCTTCTTCTCCTTCGTGCACGACACATCCTAGCTTAGGCCCATCCCAGGCATTGTCGCCTCGGTGTACACCCGTACTTCAACATACCGACAGTTCTTTTCCTGCCTTCTCTACGCATTTCAACAGCTTCGAAAGGCCTCATACCATTCCCAACACACCTCAACGTACCATCGATACAACTTCCAGTCATTTCAGGATACCCTTGACACTATCACCACCACCTCTTTCTTTACCTCCAACAGGCGTCCCAGGAAACCTGAGACGTCTCACTATCATAGGTACAAACACCTCCTAGCAACTTCAAAGACATACAAAACATCACCACCATGTCTTCCACCTCTTCACCAACACTCCCCACCCCTCCTACCGACGCCCCCCGTCCCTCTCGTCCCTCCCTCCAAGCCCTCGCCCACACCGCCGCAGCCCGCAACCCCAATGCCGCTCCCTGGGGCCAATCCAATCCCCCCACCATCACCCAGCTCAAGGAGTTCGAAAGACAACTCGCTATCCACAAGTGTCCCTGCTCCCCCAAGGACGTCGCCAACTCCGAGCGCGTCAAGCAGCTCGAGAAAGAGAACGCCGAGCTACGACAACAACTCGAGGACCTTCGACTGGAGAGAACTCGCGAGAAGGCTCGTGAGACAAAGGAGAAGAGAGAACTGCTCGGGCAGATCAGGGGGCACAGCGGGGGATCGACAGAGGGTGGGCCGGTGTGTGGCTGGGGGGGGAATGAGCGAACACTCGAGGACCTTCGAGAAGGTGGTATCAACGAGGGGTTTCTGAGGTATTATGTTTCCGACGAGCCGGTAAGTTTCTCACACTTGTTGAGTGTTGGGGGTGGGATAAGGGAAGCGGACGTTTACTTTGTTGGTGGACAGCATACCACGTATCGGAGTTTGCGCTCGGAGGTCTTGTGGAATGCGGATGCGTACCTTGCTAGAGATACTTTTGGGCGAGCTGCTCCTGGGCCAAAGGAGGTGGAGGTTAAGGGGGTAAAGCCGGTGGAGGAATGGGAGGTGTACTACAGGCCAGTGTCCTATAAGGAGACTGGCCACCACTGGCGCAGCAAGTCGGTGTCGGAGCGGGACTTGGAGAGGCCGACTTGGCCGGGGATGGAGGAGGAAGTGGAGTAGTGAGGGAGGGGGGGCGTATGCCTCGGGCGGTGACGTTGAGCCGAGCTAATGAAGTTTTTGTAGAGACTAGGAGATAGTCCCCACCCAAAAAAAAAAAAAAAAAAAAAAAAAAAAGAGGAAACTAAACCCCTGTCCGGCTCCTCGGATGAGCTTCCTCCTCTTTTTCACAGCTCACTGCCCTCCACTTACCGACACGATGATATTTTCCGCCTTATCGTCTTGCTGCCGCTCCTTACATGTATTGCCCGTGGGTTATCGGAATGATGGATAATAATCCTGCTTCCTTGACCGATATCCTGAAAGCGGAATTGAAGAAGCTAACCCTTGAGTTTCAGAGCAAGATTAACAAACACAAGGCCGATCCCTTCGACCAGAACAACAAGCAATCTGATCAACTCAAAGAGATCATCAGCCTTCAGCAAGTGATCGTCAGTTCCTGGGATCATCATATACGTCGTCTTGACGCTCACATCGAGGGAATGATGCCGTACTGCAGGGCCGGGGATACTTGGTCAACGTCTCTCATGCGAGCGAGAGTCTGCCCGTTGGCCAGGATGTTCTTTCCGTGTTGTACCTCCACCGTCCACACCTAGAGAACATGGACGCGGCGAGCCGGCAACGGTCCGGGGAACTGCCAACGGCCAGGCGGGGAACAAAAACTTGTACCGTAGAGAAGTTGACCTGAAAGTCTGACCATAATCCATCTCCAAATGCTCCATTCAGAGTAGAACAATAGTCTGACTTGTATAGGACATGACCGAGATAGTCGAAAATTTGTTCGCCCGTAGATGGCTGCTCCTTTTCACCATATTCCCTGTTGAACCCTTCGTTTTTCTCCCTGAAAGTTTCCAAATAGCCGACAATCCTTTGTTCCCTTCGCTGGCATGACCATCGCATTCTGTGACTGGCAGCCAACATTGTTCAAAGTGTCAGTGGTCGCGGCTGGAAAACTCCGTAAAGATGATCCAACACATAAAGAGGGAGATCCGACGTCAAAATTAAAGCTGAGTATACTATCCAAAACCACTCCTTTTCCTCTTGGTATCTTCGCGACGACAAAAAGAAATTCACACCATGCTGTTGCAACCCCCCCCCCCCTTTCAACCCCCTTATCATCAATCACTCCACCCCTCCTCATCTAGTTGTTGCCAAAGCCCCACCTCGGCGCATTGATGATGATACCCATGAGACATCCCGAGATGATGCCGGTCAAGGGAAGAGTGACAAACCAGCCAAGGTAGATCCAGAGGACCATGCGCCAGTTGATGGTCCGCCAAGTGCCGGAGCAGAGACCAACACCGACAGTGGCACCAGTGATGCACTGAGTAGTAGAGATAGGAAGCTCTGATGCACTGTTAGTGAATTATCCACGCAAAGAAGTGGCCGGTGAACTCACTAAGACGAGTTGCCATGATGACGGTAACCGCAGAGCCCAATTCCATAGAGAAACCGCGCGACGGGGAGTGCAGCGTGATGCGGTTACCCAAGTTCTTCATGATGTTGTAACCATAAGTCCAGAGACCAATGACCAACAAGGCACCGCCGTAGACAAGAATCCAAATGGGCACCTGCGATTTATCCTTCTCAGGGAGGGCCCCTTCCTGCCAGATCTGGTAGACCGTGGCATAGGGGCCGATGGCGTTTGAAATATCGTTGGCTCCGTGGGTGAAAGAGGCGGTGGCGGCCGTCATGACTTGGAGGAAGCTGTACATGTACTCGGCCCTGTTGTCGTAGTGGGGGGCATGCGCGTGGAGCTCCTCGACGTCGCTGGACATGACCGACTTCTGGTTCTGCATGTTCACGACGTCCTTGTCGACACCGCGGAGGAGAGCCCACTTGACATACCAAAACAAAACGGCACCGCTGTACCAAGCGCCTTCGGGCTTGGGACCAACAAGCTTCTTGACGGGGGCCTTGGGAGGATGGGGAACGTCGGCCTCGGAAACATCGGAGCCGGCCTTCTTCTCGCCGTTCTCACCGACGGCATCGCTGGCGACAACCTCCACGTCTCCACGCTGGGCGGCACGGCGAGCATCGAGCTCCTCTTTGGTAAGGTGGCCGGCGTAGTAATCCTTGAGAAGCTGGCCCTCAGGGGCCGGGGGCGGGTCGGCGCGACGGAGCAGGAGGGGCCCCATGGGAATGTGCCACCAGCGGAGCTGCCAGTCCTCCTTGATGACGACGCGATACAACCACGGGTTGAGGAAGATTGCGATGAAGAGGGCCCAAGCGGCGCCAACGCCGACAATGGTTCCGGCGACTTCGGGGTCGGTCAGGGTGATGGTGTAGTTTCCACCCTTCCACAAGAGAAGCATGGTGAGCAGGCATGCCGTGATGCCAAAGTAGACGGGCACGAGGAAGAAAGCCTTCCAGACGGGGTTCTTGCGAAGCATGACGCCGTACTTGGTGATGGTGAAGATGATGGCCCCGAAGATGCCAGAGAGACCGGGAGCAATGATCCAAGCGAGAAAGACCTGAACGACGCCGGCGTTGACGGCGCTGAGACCTGTGCCCTTGCCGACCCATTGGATGCCTGTGCGTGTTGTGTTAGCAAGATCGACGATGAAGGGGGGACAGCAAGTGCATGCTTACCGTCAGCGCCAACAGCAGCAACACCCATGCCAATGACACCACCCATGATAGAGTGGGTGGTAGATACGGGAAGACCGAAGCGAGTGGCGATGGTGAGGTAGATGGACGAGGCGGTAACAGCGCAGACCATTCCAAGCATCAAAACTCCAGGATCCGCCTTGAACAGCGAAGTGTCGACGACCTTGGTACGGATGGTATCGGCGACGCGAGCACCAACGCCGAGGGCACCACCGAATTCCATGATGGAACCGAGGACCATGGCTTGGAGATACGTGACGGACTGCGAACCGACCGAAGTCGCCCACGAGTTGGCGACATCGTTGGCACCTGAAATAAAGACAAATGTTAGCAAGTTACAGAGAGGGGGGTCCGATGTGCGGTAGGGGGAGGCGTACCAATGTTCCAAGCGTCAAGGCCCGCGAAGATGGTGCCGATGGCGAACAAGTAATCCCACTGATGGAGAGGCATCGTGGCGGCTGCGTCTCGAATGAGAGACAGTGTTGGAGAGCGGCCGGTGCAGGAGGCTCGCTGTGTGAAGCGTGCTGTGCGATGATGCCGGGCAGAGGAAGCCGAAAGTGGTGGTCGTGCGACAGCTTTATCTACCTGCCTCCCGCCATGCTACCCGCGCGCAAACCGACGCGTCGGGCTTGGTACGAGCAAGAATCCCATCCAGCTTCCGCATCGCCAAGCGGTGATCCCACGCACGTGGGTGAGCTGTCTCGCCAGCGTCGTAGCAAGCGACACCGAAGCTGCTTTTCATGCGATCCTGCTTGGCCTTGGGTCCTGCGCGAACTGCTCCATGTGGGAGGCTCATGGGGGGGGGGGGGGGGCTAGACCTGGTCCAGTTCGGTGACCCCACTTTCCATTTTATTCCGGCTGACGCCTGGATCGTCCCTTCCAAGTGGCGGAAGGTGCGCCCGTCGCCGCGAGACGGTCGTCCCCGACAAAGCAGGAGGCCTGCCATTAGAGCATCTCCTGCGTGTGTGGGCGGGTGTGACGGCAACATCGTTCCCAACAGGGTCACCGAGGGTTCGAAGTTCATCCCAACATGGTCCGCACTACCGCCCTCATATCTCAGAGCTCACTCATCAGAGCCAATCAATGGTAGGACGGCGTAGCTAGCCAAGGGCAGGACATCGCCTGAGTGGCCCAAAAGGGCGGCAATCCCGCGAGGTGGAAAGCTTACCTTTCGCAAACCGAACCAGGAACTTCAATAGACCATGCATCGTGGGCTTGGCTAATACTTTTATTCAAACATCCAAGGGCTGGTAGAAGCTTGTGAGAGCAATATGGAAGAATCACAGTTCGCGATTCAGACACGTGGGGAAGTTGGTGTTGATGCCAAGCCGTGGAGCTGAGGCTTGGGGCTCGTTGCGTTGGGTCCTCGGCTTGGCCTTCGATTGACGAATCGTAGGCCGCGAAATCGCAACGTGGACGCTCGATTGCTGGTTGCGCATTTTCCCACGCGACAGTCCACTGCCGCGCAACACCCAGCCCTGGCTTGTTAGCGTGGCTCTTTGGACAGGGGTTTGACCGGGGTTCTGAGCCCCAAACCCAAACATCGCCGTTTGTCTACCTGAAAAGCTCTTTCAACGCAAAAAGTTAGAGGATATAATCCGCTGAACAGAAGAGGATCTGATAGATGCAGTTTCTGTGAGAAATTTTAGTTACTCAGGCGTTGAGGAGTGAAATTCTGAAAACGCCAAGCCTTTGAGGTTCCGAGCTAACAAACAAACCAGGGTTGGATTGTCCGTAGCTTATTCAAGCTTCACTTGGAGTTTGGGCCAAGCAGGGAATGTGCCGTTCGGCGATGAAGAGCGGTTATCGCACACCCGACAACAGGACACGTGCTCTCTGCTTGTTCCGTGCTTTCAGCTTTTCACGGCCCGGCCAGAGAGCTACAGTGAGTTTATCACCTTTTCCCTGCCAGGTATATACGTGGTTGTGATCTTGTGCGACAACATCTTGGTCTTGTTATTTTGTTTTTATTTTTTGTTGACATATATATATATATATATATATAAAGGTTCCGGGCACAGAACCGTTATTTATGTTCGGACTCTTGACTTCCATTAGGGCTGCAACTCCCAGACACTCGGTCCTTTTGTCCGTCTGGCATCAGAAACTGCGACAATTGCCGTCCATTACCCACCAAGTGTCCCCCGAGGAACACAGAGAGTGGAGATGTCAAGGGCTCAGGGCGGGAGCCCACTGCTTCCGAGTTAGATCCGGGTTCAAGCTGAACAACCACACCCCCCCCCCCCCCGGTGTACTAATCATGCTCACTGTAGGTGGTAAGAATCATAGCATCTTTTGTTCAAGACGGGTTGATGCGACTAGAACCTCAGCCCTATGCGAGTGCGGGACGTGAACGATCGACCGCGTCAACAATTCCGGACTTCGGGGTTATCGGCGCTGCGATGATTTGTATTCAGGGATCCTAGGCGGGGCTCTTGGATGCCGTGGCATGGCTTATTTCTAATGCGTGGAATATAAACGAATCCGAAGTTTGGACATGCCTGAGGTGTGATCACCGCGTCGGAGACTCGGGCGGCAATGTGGTCGCATTCGGGGGTTCTTGGCGAGGTTCAGTAAAGGGAGATAAGAGCTTATCTCACCACGCTAGCTCTAAGGCGGCTAGCGCCAGCCCTCGGATTTCAAACGTGTCCCTCGCAGGCACCCTGGTCAATCCTGGGCGGATCGATTAACCAATAGCAGCGCCTCCCGATCGCAAAAAGTTGCCTCACCAGTTTCCGCCTGACAATTCCGGCCATTTGTAATCGAGGCTCTGCGTCGTCACCAGAGATATTAGGAATGGGTACTTCTAATCGACAGCCTACAAATATGGCAGCGCGCCTTCAAGATGCTGTCGAGGAGCGGGAGCCTGTCAGCATCAGCGCCTTGTGGCAGTGGAGAAACGACAGACAGCCAGCTCGCTCCAAAGACTGGTCGATAGAGTTATCCCCCTGAACCAACTACAGTCTCGCTATCGCCATTCGGTGTACATACGAGCCCAACCTTACCTACCACAATCTACCAGGGAACGAAGTCGAGATGGCCTCGAACCAGCTGCTCTCCACTTCCATTGGGGAAAGTCCTCTCCCGTCCGACATGAGCACCGCACCAACGCCCGCAACGAGCATCGCGCCGATAGCAGAAAAGCCCCTTGATAGCTTCGATGCAGAGAAGGTTGACGACACGCTGCAGTCCAGCACCGAAACACCGGTCCGATCGATCCAGGGGTTCAGGTGGATTCTTATCTGCGCCTCCATCTATCTAACAGCTTTCCTCTATGGCCTCGATACCACCATCGCAGCTGATATCCAAGGTCCAGTCATTGAAGCCTTTGGCCAGATTGACAAGCTGGCGTGGATCGGTGCCGGGTTTGCCCTAGGCAGCATCGCCGTCCTTCTTTTCGTCGGCAGCCTCCTCAATAACTTTAACATGAAACTTGTCTACGTCGGCGGGCTTCTGATGTTTGAAGTCGGCTCCGTCATCTGCGGAGCTGCGCCCAACATGAATGCGCTCATCGTCGGCCGCGTCATCGCCGGTACCGGCGGCTCCGGCATTTATCTCGGCGCCCTCAACTACTTCAGCTGCTTGACTATCCCCGCCGAGCGCGGCCTGTACATCGGCCTCTGCGGCCTCCACTGGGGTCTCGGCGCCGTCCTCGGCCCTGTCATCGGCGGCGCCTTTGCCCAGTCCTCGGCCACTTGGCGCTGGGCCTTCTACATCAACCTGGTCATCGGCGCCGTCGTCGCCCCGATCTTTCTCTTCATCCTCCCGACCATTCACCCCGCCAAGGGCAAGCCCATCCGCTCCCGCCTTGCCACCATCGACTTCCTCGGCCACTTTCTCGTCGCTGCCACCTGGGCCCTCTTCACCGTCGCCTTCTCCTTTGCCGGCATCCAGTGGCCCTGGAGCGACGGCCGCTCCATAGCCCTCGTCGTCGTCTTCGGCGTTCTCCTCCTCGCCACCATCTTCCAGCAATACTTCACCATCCTCACCACCGTCGCAACCCGCGCCGTGCCCGGCCACCTCCTGCCCTCCCGCACCCAAGTCCTCCTCATGACCGGTACCGCTGCCTCCTCGGCCACCCTCTTCACTGTCGTCTACTTCATCCCCATCTACTTCCAATTCGTCCACGGCGACGGCCCCATCCAAGCCGCTATCCGCTTGCTTCCGTACATCATCATCCTCGTCGTCGTCAACGTCCTCATCGGGAACTTCCTCGCCAAGATCCGCTACTACATGCCGCTCTACCTCATCAGCGGCATCCTCATCACCCTCGGCGGCTCCCTCCTTCTTGTCTACCTCGACTCGGCTACCTCTAAATCCGTCATTTACGGCCTCACCGTCATCGTCGCGGTCGGGACTGGCTTAACTGCCCAACTGGGCTACGCCGTATCCACGCTCACCGTCGCCCCAGCCGACATCGGGAATGGGCTCGCTCTTCAGAATATCGGCCAGATAGGCGGTGCTGCCGTAGTGCTGGTCATTAGCGGTCAGGTATTCCAGTCGTATGCGGCGAGAAACTTGACGGCGGCGCTGGCGGGGCACGGGCTGAGCCCGGAGGAGATTTTGAGTGTTCGGGCGGGGGCGCAGAGTCCAGTTTTTGAGACGTTGAGTGGGGAGTTGAAACAGGCGGCGACGCAGGCGATTGTGAGCGCGATGCAGAGGTCGTTTGCGTTGGTGGCGTCGTCGGGGGCTATTATGATTCTGGCGGCAGTAGGCATGAAGAGGGAGAAGTTGAACTTTGGGCCTGCTGCTTAGGGAGGTTTGGGTTTGTTGTGGTCACAATGGGATCGTGGCCAAGGGGGATAAGGTAATGTGGATATACGAGGGATATGCGAGGGATAGAGCGGGTGAAAGATACATGATGGGGCGCCAGGAGTGATTGGAATGGGCTTGAAAGGGGTATAGTAATCGCTAGGTACTTTTGCATATAAATGTCTTCTTGCATAAACATTAATTATCATGAACAATCTCAACAATATGCCTGTCCTGAACTGGACGCTCTCTAATGCTGCTCTCCAACTCCGCGCATTTGAATGCCAAAGTGATAGTACCGCTCAACGTAGATATCACCACCTAAATGACATCCGCCGTAAAATGGTTGCACGTAAACGTCGCTGGGCCTCCGGTAAACGCCTCGGTACCGACTTGGAAAACTGCATTCCCAACATATTAGCCACTCAACCCGCACACCCCTGACATTAGGGAAACTTACCGATGATGTTTTGCTGCGCAGCAGGATACTGGTAGTTGCTGACGAGATGGTTGAAAAAATCCTTGACGTCGGCGGTAAAGCTCTTGATGGTGCCCGAGGGAGGAACGAAGCTGTACACGCGCATGGCGCCGTTGTAGCCGGCCCAGAGATCCCAGCGGTAGCCGGCGAGGTTGACAGAGGCTACGACGGAGCCGATGGGGTAGACGTTGCCGTAGCGGGCGAGCCTGATTTGTTAGCTCTTTTCTGGGAGGGGTAAGGGAGGCGAAGAGGGCGTACCAAATCATCAGCTCGTAGTCACCGCCGTAGTTGGGGTGGTTCGGGTCAGCAGCCGTGAAAACGTCATACGCCACATTGGCGCGGACATTCTCGTTGTCGTATTGCCACCTCACCGTAGTGGGCATGCGGCTAACGGAGGCAATGGTGCGCCCCTTGGCGACTTGGCGACCGACGTAGGGGTAGCTCTTGACGTTGTTGGGAGCTCCCTCCCAGGTCCAAGTGGAGCGCCACTGGATGCCGCCGTTGGCGGTGCCGTCGAGATACGTGCACTGCTGGCCGGAGGTCGCTGTGTCCTTGCCCTAGAGGTTGTTGAGCAGCTCGTAGCCGTTGCCGGACCAGTAGGCGTAGAGCTCGCACAGCGACTGTTGTTGGCGGGGTTCGAGAGCGGTAGTGGACATTCCCAAGGGGGATGCGTGCACCGAGGCGGCGAGGAGGGAAAGAACGAGGGTGGACTTCATGGCTGCGGTGGGTCCCGATGTGGGGGCAGCAAATCACAATTTCTATGCTGATCTTTCCCTTCCATCTCTTCCCTTGATTTTGTTTTGTGCTCAGTATTTATCTTTTCGACCCTCCCCATGCTTTCCCGCGTGGGTTGACGGCGGGACGGGTCGCTGAGAGAAACATTAAATTGCCGAGCCGTAATCCGAGCCGCAATCGTGGGGAAGTGGTTCATCGCTAAGCCGCCCCGCAAGCAGAGCGTCATCTCATTCGTGCGCTTCGAGACGGCACCGAGAACCATATCGCCGGTGTCTATACACGCTCCGGGTAGAGCCACACGTCCGACCTTGAGCTGGGTTCATGTGCCCAATTTCGGTCATACTCGAGATTACCCCGGCATTCATTCCCGCCATTCGCCGTTGACAGCGGCGCGCCGAACCTTTGCGATGAGCGAGGGCTAGGCGAGGATTTAGGCAAGCCGATATATGCCACGTCGCGTGGGATTGTCGGTCCGTTGGTGGAGACCCGGAGGCTGCCTCCGAGATTTCGGCAACGGCCCCGCCAGCAGATCCGAAGACCGCCGCACATGTTTCTAGGGTAGTTAGGGTAGTACTGGTACCTGGTGGGTATTGTGTTTCCATCAACTGCCGGCGGTCGGACATGAGCTAATTACAAGACCCGGATCCTTCAATCCCAACCCCTTCGGATTGCCGCTATCCCAACCTCAGCGCAAAGAATCAAACGTGAGTATTTCCAACACTCTACATCGCCGTAGCTACCGTCTCAACTGGTGGAGTGCACTCGATACAATTTGGACAGCAGTGCACCGTCCCGCTAGCTCCGTGTCCACAGCTGTGCGGTTCATCCCTCCGACAGAGATCACAGCGAAACGGAACCCTGGGTTGATGATGTAACGCAGGTGATGCTGGTGCTGGCGCGTCACCATCACGGCGAAGTCTCTCTAATCTCCTGCGTTTCGCCCAGCAGGTCCAAAGGAGAAACAGGATGGAGATGATGGCCGGCAGAACGATCAGCGCTAGATAGCGATGCTCGATCGTCTTGGGCACTGCTTGCTGTCAATGGGAGTTTCGGATGGTTCAGGGGCGAATTGTTTACCTGGAGCATCTGCGGGAAGGGGAAGGTCAAGTATGTTGCTGTCGGTCGTTTTCGAGATTGTGGGGTTTGTATAAAAAACTGGCCTTCTTTCTTCGGTAGAACCGTCGGGAGGGTGATTCCAACCACCTAGAGCCCGAAGTCAGGGGGAGGAGGGCAGGTTATATATAGGGGCATTTGGCTGGGAGTCACAGGAGACTAGGGCTTTGCAATGAGGGCTTGAATTGGGTTTTAGGGCTGTGATGGAACGTCATGGATGCAGGAGCGGCGCAGCTGGGGACTCCATGTGCTGCTATCAAACTGGAAACCCAAAAGAAACGATTAACGTCGATGTCATTCCCCGCCACCAACATCACTCGAGAAAGTCAACCTTGTATCAAGCCACAAGATACGGCGAACCAAATTCAACTGTGATGACTTACATCCGAGACATGGGTGACTCGAATGTTTTGTTTCATGCCCCTTATCGGGTTGCTGAAATCGAGGTGAAATCCATCTGCTTCACCAGGCTAGATAAACCCGGCTCGGTCAAGGGATCCGGCCACTATTGGGAAAAGATGAGTTACACAGAGTGCAGATGCGAGGTGCCGTTTTTTACCGGGCCGCGTGTCCCAAACCAAAGTATCAGCTCCAGGCACCAACATGCCCGCATGGGCAGCAATGGTCGCATTCACATGATTCTCTCGGTTTTCTATTTGCTTGCCCCCACCTTTCGCATCGATTCTATCAAAGTCTGTACGGAACCGAGCGGATACTTCTCTCAACGTTAGCGCCATGATGACGCTCAAAACTCCTGGCTTCGGGAGTCCTCCCGATTGCGCAAAGCAGTATTACCATGAAGCGTGGCGTAACAATGCAGAGCTGTGAGTACTGCCAGGTACCCAGTTAACTACCTCATTCCTTGGCTGAAAAGAAACTTCAATAGACTCCTCTGCGTCGTCATCGTCATCGCATACCTCCCACAGTACACATCGATCTGGCGGACCTCAAGCGCCACTGGAATATCATCGCATTACATCCTCCACCATGCCCTCTTCTCCACACTGTCTCTATCCATCCGAATCGCAAATGACATCTTCTACCATGCTTTCAGCTGTGTTAATGACGGCACACTTCGGGGATGGCGGGCGACATCGGTACTGACGGGATACTATCAGATTGCCACGCAATGGGCCTGCGCCATGACACTGTGAGTCCGCCCCCCCACCCCCCACCCCCCCGCCTGGCACCTTTATCTAGGTAGTAAAGTCCCCATTTCCTGATGCATCATCAAGTGTAATAATCTTCCTGCAACAATACGATTGGCAGTCACACAAGGAAACAGAACCAGACGCCGTATCCCCCTTCATCATCAAAACAACCTTCATCTCCGTCGTCGTCGCCTTGCTACCCATCAGCCTCCTCTTCCTCTGGCACAACGATGACGACTGGGCAAAGCAACCCATGGCCGGGAACGTCGCCGTTTATGTCTTTGGGCTGGGCTTCTTCTTACTCCCTCAGCACGTCGGGATTACGTTCATTTTCAGCTTCGGTCAGTTGTTTTACCAGATTCGGCTTCTGGGGTCGATGAAAACCCGGGGTGCTTTACGTGTTGTGTCTGCGGGACTGCTGTCCATTTCGCTCGTTGCTCTTGGAGTGTTGCAGCTCTTGAGGTCGCGGCCGAACTTGGATCTCAAATGGAGGGGCCCCCGAGAAGTTGACCAAATCAATCAGGTCAGCTACATGTGGTTCCAGGTGAGCATCACGCTGGGATATCTAACTGTCGGGATGGGAAATTTGGTCTTGTTTAGCCTCTGCTGGTGGTATGATCAGGGGAGAATTCTGTGGAGGAGGGTTGGGGCGGTGCGTTTGGAATGATGGTATCATGCCCATCCTATACGGCCTGAGCGTTGACCTGATATTTTGCAGAAGCGTGTGCGGTATGGGAAGTAGACGGTTTCATTGACCAGGGTCGCTAATGACAGCGGCAAACATGCTACAACTGAGGGGGCAGATCATCCTAGCAGTTATATGTATATATATATATATATATAATCTGCTTGCACCATACAACAGGCATCCTACCTTCACCTTCCACCCCAAACCCGCCGACTCCATGACGAATATTACGCCCTCCACGCGTCTTTCTCGCGCAGCGGCCCCTCACACCGTCTTCACCACCGGCGGCTCCGCCCCCAACACCAACTCCATCCCCGGGTCCCCCTTCCCCATCGCCCTCAAATACGCCTCCCTACCCCCCACCCTCCTCAGAAACCCCAAAATGCCCTCATACCCCGCCAAACTATACCCGTAAAAGTACCTCATCGTCGTCAGCGAAAACACCACCATGATATCCGCCGCCGTGAACTGGCTCCCCGCAAGCCACTCATTCCCTCTCAACCTCTTATCCAGCGCCTCCAACGACCGCCTAAACCGATCGCCCATCGTCTTGGCCAGCGGATGACCCGGATCCAGCCCCGCGGCCTGGATGATCAGGGGTCTTCCCAGTGTCGGCTGGAAAGTGCCGTTGCACCAGTGGAACCAGTACAGGAAATCCGGATAGGCTGGGTCCTCGGGCGGGAGGAGGAGTTGGCTGTTGCCGTGGCGGCGGCAGATATATTCGACGCACGCGGTTGACTCGGCTAGAGTGAGATTTGCGTCCGAGTCGTGGATTACGGGCGCGGTGCCGGCCGGGTGGAGGGCTTTGTACTCGGGGGGTGCGAGGTAGGGATCGCGGGTGTAGGTTTCGAGGTGGTAGGGGATGTTGAGCTCTTCGCAGAGCCAGAGGAGGCGTTCGGATTGGGAGCGGTGGAGGTGGTGGATTGTTAGTGCCATTGTACCCCTATATGCTCCTTGTAGGTAGTGTGCTTTGATTTGTTGGGCCGCTGGGTTGTGGTGAGAATTGAATTTGGAGAGGAGGAGCTGCATCACAGGAGCGGGTTGATGAACATGTTAAATCATTGGCCAGCGCCCGAATCATTTTCGTCGAGTCCGAGATGCTCGTGGATCGGGATCCTCGAGTCCGATGATACTGCGTATACGTCGATCATTCGTGTTGTCGAGTGACTCACAGGAAAAGTTATCACCGTGTTATCTCCGCGTAAATTACCAGCACATCTTGTTGGATAGCATGTTTCCCGAGTACTGCTCGGCCTCCGAAACCGCCACCAATCCTGGATCTTCCACTCCGGCCTGAGGGGGGCTTGCCAACCCCGACTCCCCGCTATGTCCGCAGCACCTTGAAGAGGGCAAATTGAGACGCATCTTCAAAGGAACCCCGTTGGCAAAGTCTTCCCTTCCTGATCATGTCGGGAACGGCCTTCAAAGTTTTCCATGGAGGCGTGTCTCCCATAGGTTCCCCAGGAAACAGTTTGCCGCCCCCGGAGGGGGGGGGGGAGGGGGGTTCACCGCAACGGCACTTGGGTACATGCTCAGTGCTATCCGATGCGGGTGGTGTCCAACGCGGGCACGAGAAATAGGGAAGTGGTAGGGCTGGTCGGTCACCATTCTGTCTCTTGACATATCCGGAGCGTTTGACAATGTTCCACGGCGGAAACTGCTTGAGGTCCTCATCTCTCAAGGCTTTCCGTACTGGATCGTGGAGTATATCCATTCGTCTCTTTTAAAACGGCTCGTCACGCTTGAGATGCCGGGGTCAAAACCAATGGAGTACAACATCAACAATGGTGTTCCACAGGGAAAGTCTATTGTCACCCATTCTGCTCATGATGTACACGGCTAGGTTGCTGAAGACACTTGAAGACTGCAACATTCCTAACACTTGGAATGCCGAACCCCGCTTTTTTCGCCTTTGCAGATGATCACAAGATCATCATTATGTCGCCGAGTTTTGCGATCGACTGCAGAGTCATTGAGCGCCTTCACGAGGAGGTGATGAAATGGGCCACCGAATTCAGCATGTCCTTTGGCTCCCGAAAAACACAGGACAATGCATTTCGAGCCCACTCGCAAGTGTCGATTCCTCAGGGTCATCATGACGAGCCAAAGCAGTGGCAGCTCACACACATTATAGGGAAGAAACGTCGAGACACCTCGAGACACCTCGATTGTGGAACGGGAGAAAAGAAACTCAACCGACCACGGCTGCTGTTTTTGAAGCGCCTAAAATTCCCGGCCTTGACAGCTCCAAAGTCCTGAAGACTACCTCTAGGTGCCTAGAATACGAGTTTCTTGGATTTCACATGAACTACAAGCTGGAATGGAATTTCCACGTCGAGGAGGCAGGCCTTTCCCCGATGATCCACCAATTTCTCGCTGGCCCCTTGTTCCAGATCGAAAAGGAAGTTCGCGTGGCGCTTGACAACCTATGGCGCGTCGCGAGTTCGTCCTACGGCGCGGGACTAGACGATTTAAGGAAGCTCTAATTACCTCGCCAACATTTCGCCCTCTATTTTCATATGCATGCGCTGCCTGGTACCTGCCAGAAGGAGATGCAGGCCATCATCGACGCAACGCAGACTTCCGTACTGCCGGTGGATGGCACGCGGCATGGGAGTGTCCCGGTGTGGAATATAAGACTACCCCACCGCTGCCGGACGTCGAGACTCTCCTGAAAGAAGAGGCTTAGGGGAAGTCTTCTTAAAGTGGAACAGTGGTAGGGGAGAAGATTTGTTGACCCATGCATAACCGGGAGTGCTGGCCTTGTTTGACGTGGCCCCGGATCATGCCCACCGGCAGAGGTCCGCACTACCTCTGGTTGTGCAGCTTTACCATTGTTAACTCTTCCCTGGCCAGCCATTCTTTTCCCTCCCGCATCCAATGCCATGAGACACAATGCATGGTGCAACCGATGTTTGCTTCGTAGTCTTGACATCTCGCCTTTCCCATCATCCAACCCCGTAGCCACGGCGAGGGGCAGACAGCTTTGACGTGGATGGCAACTATCCTGAGCCAGCATCAGACATTTTTCAGATATACTCGATACAAAACGCAAACTTGCTCCAGTTCACGTCGTATGGACCCATTCACATCTCATGTTGCATTCCCATTTCGGGAACAGACTCATGCGAGGTGATGTGATTTCCAATCTTCCCATCCGCCATGTAAACGCCCTGCCAAACTATACAACGCCCATCGTGATCATACGTAGCTCCATCCCAGCATCCATGCATCCAAGTATACGTGCATTACTCATAACTCCCACTCCCGCTTCCCAGATGATACACCCTAAAGAATTAGAAGTACACGCGCTCATGGAACGTGCATGAATAATAAAAAAACAATGAAGGAACCAACACCACCTCTCAGTCCCACCCCTTACACAGGGCCCAAAACTAAACAACCACCGCCAAAAACCCCATCACCCCCCCATAAACCCCCACCAACACCAAGATATCTCTCGTGGACGTCGCCGCTTCCCCTCGTGCTCTCCCCTGCGCCGGGATTCCCCCCTCCTCAACTCCATCATCCATCCTCGTCCTCAACGCAGAGACAACAAGTCCTACCACCAGCACCACCGCCATGCGAAACACAAAGTCGGTTATGAAGCCAAAGGTTAGGATGGGAGCCACTACGGCGAGGGCGGCGAGGAGGGTGAGGTTTGTCGTTGGTGTTAATGTCGTTGTCGGGTAGAGTGCTGGCTGAGCAAGGTCGAGGGGGATTTGCTGATGTGGCGAGGAGACGGATTGTTTACGTGAAGGAGAAGAGCTGTTGGTGTTTGTATTGGTTCCGGTGTCGGGTGGGGAGGGGGAGAATCCTACTTGTTGTTGGTCACTTCTCATACTCACAGCAACAAAAAGGGGGAAGAGAGGGACATACCAAAAGTTGTTTTGAGAGGCATAGGCGTGAGCATATCCTCGGATAGCGCAGGTGAGGATGTAGATGACGAAGAGGAAGAGGAAGAGCGGCGCGAGGTTTTGGCTGAGGAGAGGCAGACGAGGTCATCGGTGGGATCGAGAAAGCGGGTTTCGATCTCGGCGATGGGGTTGCGGGTGGCGAGGTAGGTGCGGTAGGTTTCGATATCGGAGAGAGAGGCCGAGGGGAGGGCTTGGGTATCGGTGAAGGAGGTGAGGACTTGGTCTGGGAACTGTTAGTGAGGTGTTTTGGGAAGGATTGAACGGGGGGGGGGAAGGGGGGGGGGGGGGGCGCGTACTGTAGTGGCCGAGTTTAAATCCGATTTTGCCAAGGATGTCCGTCTTGTGCCATTGGAGCTCGCCGCCGGCCATAAACTCAGCTCGTCGAGAGGCAGGGAGGATGCAGTTTGCCAGTCGCCGGGTTTGGGTATCGGTTGTGTCCAAGCGGTGGAGTTGCTCTTCCAGCTCGCTCAGTTCGTCTTGCAAGTGCAGTAGAAGACGGTGGTTGAGCGCCTCGAAGCGTCGATATATCGGCTTGATAGGGGGCTCGCCGTCATCAGCGTGAGCTGACCTCATCGACCCGCGCCTCCTCGGACGGGTGTTCTCCGAGCTAGACAGCTTCGCCGCGAGGAGTTCGTACCCTGACATGGGCAGCTTCTCGGCTCTCGGCAGGTGTTTTGCGTGTCCTTGACCAGGCGCGGCGATCCGGGGCTGGAGCTCCTTTGGCGGAATATGCGGGTGCTTCATTGGGCCTCTTGTCATCTCAGGGGTCCCGTACCTGTCCACGTTCTCTTTGGCATCCAATTGTGCCGTTTGGTCCTGATCCGATGTCGCTGGTGGCTGGTTGTCTCCGTTGATGCTATGTTCAGGGGTCGTTGCGTCCGTATCAGCTGTGCTGCGCTGGCCGGCGCTGTCGTTGCTCGAAGACGACGAAGATGCGCTTCGTGGCGACCATTCCCCAGAAGTCTCAACCACGCGTCGGATGTCCTCCTCCGTGATATCCGGAGAATCCAAGTCCAGAAAGCTCATGGCGTTGGGCCTCTTGCGGGTATCAGTTGCATCCGTCTGGATGGTTTTGAAATCGTCCTTCGACGCAGTCCCCCTGCGTTTTCGTTGCTCCGGTTGCTCCAAAGCTGGCGCAGAGCTCCTGGCCCGCGTAGGTCTCCGAGCGCCCCGAGAATCAAAGAGATCCGAAACGTCGCCTTCCAAATCCATCAAGGTCTGCGCATCGGCGGTCTCCTCTCGCAGACTGGCCTGCGCCATCCTGCTGTTGCGGTGGGAGCGCTGAGGTTGCGCGCTCTGCGACCGCGAAATGGGGCGTCTGTCCCCTTTTGGCCTTCGATCGGAGCTTCGTGGCCGTGGCTCGGCGGCTTCCCGCTTGCATGAAACGGCGGTGCCCGAGTCGGAACCAGAACCAGAACTAGAACTGGTAGAGCTCTGCCGCTTCTCTGCCGTTTCGCGCAATGCCCATGACTTTTTGGCAACGTTGGCGGCGTCTTGCAGCTTCGACAGCAGCTCCGACTGTGGCAGCACCGTGGGATACATGGTCGGGAGGAGGTGCAAATGGCGCACCGCTGCACCAGACGGGGAAGATTGAGGTGGGTACTTCCGGGCGGGAGAATTGGAGCTGGGTAATGTCCGTTTTTCGGATGGCGTCGTCGTCGTACCGGAAGCAGTCAGATGCAAAATGCCGCGAGCGTGCGACGTGATCGGAAAGTCAGTCAATCTGGAGAAGACATATATCGCACAACATGGGCAAGTAGAAACACCGGTGCAGGGGCGCAGGCCATTTTGAATGACAGGTGTTGGCAGGCAGACCCGAGAACCCAGAAGTCCGGAAACCTAGGTAAGGCTGCGGCAAGGGGGCGTGGGCGAGGGTGGAAGAGTGGCCTGATTTTTTTTGTCGCCGTGTTTTATATGGTGATCTTGACCAGTCGGGATGGCCCATCGCGGGGTGCCATCACGACCTTGTGTTTGTGACCTTGCATGGAGATCCGAGCTTTTTGGAGCTAAAAGCGGGTGCGAAGCGTTGCTGTCGTTTTTGCGAGCACCCATTCCTCGGGTCAGAGGTAGCGCTGCCACTGAACCGCTATGGCGCGGGTACTTGGGCGCTGAGCTGCGGTTCAGGCCCCGAGTGTTTCAGATGTGACAGGCGAAGGGGCCGTTTTTTGCTGATGGAGGGTGGCAGGTAGACGCGGAGTGGAGATCGGTAGTGATCGCGTGTCGCGAGTTGCGAGTCTGACCTGCTGTCGCCCATGGCCGTTGTCGGCAAAAAAACCATGCCATTGCTGATGAGGATCAAGCAGTGATCGAAAAGTCTTGATCGCGTCCAGATGAATGCGATTGGGCTTTTGGTGGTGTCGCAGGAAGAAAGGATCCGCGCCTCGATCCCGGTCGACCGTCGACTTGGCGGGGAATAGACCCACCCCCAGCTGATTTGCCCCACCATCCACCCAGCGGCTCGGATGATGGCCACGAGCTACTGTGAGGTTCGGTGGGTCACCCCTATGCTGAGTGAGCATATGCACACTTGAGACTGACTTCAGATGATGTTCTCTGCCTTTAATTGACCAAGAGAAAGCTGCGTCGGAAGATGTCCAAACCCCTATTTGGCCACAATACTATGGTGCTGTGAATAACAAAGAAAACATCGGTAAGTAAGACGTCGATAATGAATCTCTAAAATACCATTTCCAAATAGTGAAGAGTCCGAAAATCAAGAGAATAATACTAGAAGTATCCTTCATCATGGCTAGGGCATCACCGGGCCATCAGCTCTCTGTTTGACACCTGCAACCGGGGGCGGCAAAACACCACTCAAAGGTCCCAACGACCCAATGCTGGGGAGCCTAACCCCATTGTTTCCACCCCCCCGGTTTGCAGACAGCGGTGCCAGCATCCTTGACGGCTCAACGACGGCCTCTGCAGCTGGCCTGATGCCCGGGCTCTGGCGCAAGTGCTGCATGACAGTGAAGTGCTGCATGACAGTGATGTGCTCAAAGTCGGATCCAAGCAGCTGCCGCAACTTGGCCTGGTCAAACTCCACAAAGTTGTTTGTTGCTGCGGCAATGTTCCTGTCCCACTCTTGCTTTGCGCGGCTGAAAAGACCAAGGCCCTTTGTGACGACAAGGGTGTTTGGGTGGTATGACGGCTCGAGACATGTGTGCAATTTGTCCTGGTCCGGTCGAGCATGGTGTGTTCGTGTGGCGAGCTCAGGTCGATGACCATGGTGCCGAACATGCCGGGTATCTCCTCGGACGCGGAATGGGGCGCGAAGGAATCACCCTTCTCGTAGAGCAGCATCTTTTCCAGCACAGCAGTGACGGGCTGCTTGACAGCCAGCCTGTCACTGCAGTACTTGATGGCGACGTCGACGGTTTTCTGCCAGTCGGGGTTACGGATCTGGGACAGAGTAGGGTCGAGTGCTCAAGTGTTGTTGGCAGAAGCGTCAGCAATGATCTCAGTATCTTCACTGGAGGCTGGTTTCTGCGAGTTAGTTTCGCGCACAAGACGTTCAGAGGGGGTGTTGAGGCCATACACTGATGAGCTTTGTCGACAATTTGACGAGCCTGTACCTCGTTGAGAGGGAGGGAAATGGGACCGACGCCGTTCACAGCGAGATCAAGCCGTAGGCTTGGGAGCTTGGCGAATGTGGCAAATGTGGCTCTTGACTAGATCTTATCCAACGCTGTTTGAAGATCCTTTTTCAGCCCCACAGAAAACTCGACCGTGCTGAAGTCGCTGGGCGCTGTACTCGCTGTGTCGCTCGCTACCGACTCTTCGTCATCCTCCTTATCGTCCTTGCCCTCATTGCCCCCTTGCCCTCTTGCCCTCACTATCGTCCTCCCCTTCGCCATCGTTGACCGCTCCGATTGAGTCCACTGGGGGCGGCGAGTGGCCCGTGGATCAGCGTAGACAAGTCCATCGCGAATGGAACTTGCAAGCCGCACTGGCTCTTAGAAAAGGGGGCGACAATGAAAGATCCTTAGTCTTTAGCAAACATCGCCATCACTTTGACGCGTGTGAAGCGTCAAAGGTTTTTGTTTGCGCACTCCTGGGATGACCCCACCGGAGAGAGGGTCCCTGGCGTTGTCGGCCAGCATCGGAAGGCCCGAGCTTGAGAAAAAGAAATGACTCTCCCTATCGAAGTCTTCCATTTCAGTTGTGCGAATTCAATACAGGCCCGTACTTGGTCAATTCGGAAAGTTCCTGTCAGATGCTCATTTTGGACGAGTGTACGGCGGAAGTGGTCTCGCCCCTGACCTCCGAAGTCCGCGACCCAGCGCTCTGGTCCCCTCCTGCTGCCAAGACCGAGTCCCACTCTCTCGCTGCTGCCCTCTCGCCGTCAGCTGGCAGCTGCGGAAGCTGATAGGTCACCCTGGAGGACAAGATGGAAGGCCACTCAGCTGCCGGCAATCAGGTGATTTGCACTGATGAGGGGCTGGTTGGGTGGCAACTTCCAACCTGAGGGCAAGCACCAGAGACGCCTGAACGGTTGCTCAACTTCAATTCCACGGCACTGGGCCACGCCTATGCGCCTCGATAACACCATGCGACTCATCAACACGACAACCCTGAAACTGCACGAGTTCTACGGCACAGTCCCACAGTACGCCATTCTCTCGCACACATGGGGCGATGAGGAAGTGACCCTCGAAGAGTTTACCAGAGACCCAACCGGCTCATCCGCAGGCCACAAGAAGATCCAGGCGGCATCTCGTCAGGCTCGTAATGACAACCTCGACTTCCTGTGGGTAGATACCTGCTGCATCATGAAGAGCAGCAGCGCCGAGCTGAGCGAAGCAATCAACTCCATGTTTCGGTGGTACCAAGAGGCAGAAGTCTGCTATGTCTATCTCGTCGACTTCGAGATCGACTATGAACGGGAAGTGGGCAAATTCCCGTTCGAATTGGAATCTGCCATATCCGAATGCCGTTGGTTTACAAGAGGGTGGTGTCTTCAGGAGCTGATCGTGCCACGCAACGTTCGTTTCTACGATAAAGAGTGGACGCTTGTCGCGACAAAACGTGGCTGGGAGGTTGAATTATCTCACATGACTGGCATCGACGCCAAAGTCCTTCAAGACTCCCGACGCGAGGTCCTGGACCGTTGCCCAGTCGCCCAGAGAATGTCTTGGGCAGCACACCGGTAAACAACTCAGGTAGAAGATATTGCTTACTGCCTTTTGGGCATCTTTAACGTCAACATGCCCATGCTCTACGGCGAAGGAGAAAAGGCATTTGTGCGTCTGCAAGAGGAAATCATCAAACGCTCGAACGACCTGTCTATATTTGGCTGGAGTAACCCGGATGCGGAGGACCACTCGCCAACGGGAAGTACCTACATCAGCCTGTTTGCCGACTCTCCCAGGTTGTTCATCCATTGTGACCAGGTTGAGGCGAATCCGGATCTTCAGCACGCTACAGTTCAGTTCACTCTTTCCAATAGGGGTGTAAACATGACAGGACAGCAACTGATGACTTTCACAGGGCAGCCAGGACAAACGGAGCCCTGCTACATCCTCTTCCTTGATTATATGAGGCCAACAGACCGGGTTGGCTCGAGCTTCATGTCATTATTTATTGTCTTGAAAATGGTGGCCAGTGGTTTGTTTGCACGAACAAACCTATGCGGCAAAGGGCAGACGGGACAGCCTCCAGGAACAATGGATGGAGTACAAAGACATGGCTATCGTAACACAATCCTGGGGCGCTCTCATGCCAGCCCCGACATGGCCCAAACGAGACAGCTTGTACATCACGCTACATAGCGATGGGGACCAAGTTGATGAGCGCAGCGCTATTCACGCTCTCGGGCCAGCAGAGTCATGGGACTTGCCCAACAGTCGCTTTCTCACAAATAGCCGTCCTAACTTTGTAGCATTCATGAAGATCATGCCCGATACCTCCAGTTCATTGATCAACAACTTCATCCTTGTTGTTGCCACGAGCCGGGATGCACCATCGATTCGTCTCATCCCAGCTCCTATCTGGACGATTTACGAAAGTGGGGGTAAAACTATCACATCTATTGCAAGGCAGGCTACTTCTTACCAGCTGGCAAAAAATGATGTAGATACTCCTGAGCGGCTGGAGCTCCCAGAATACATTGTTACTGCGACATTGGAGAAGAAAGCGATATCAGAGGTCGATTACGGGGATTATTACCGCATCGCGATAAATTGGGTCAGCAAATAGGCAGTTGGATGAAACCGAATTCAGATGCAGAAGACTAAAGCTGCACTTGCATGCTTCATCGGTGGAATCTGTGAACCAGTTTGGACAAAGTCAATGGCATCTCAACCTTGTCATACATGCACGTCTTCCACACCTCCTCCCCTTGTCAACTTCGCAGCTACATGTACAATCGCAGCCACCACTCTCGTCCCATCCGTATAACGCCTCCCAGTTGCCCACACAGAGCCAAAAATGGCCAAACCTCTAACGTCACTCCAAGCAGAGCTAACAATGTCGCCAGAGGCACGGGCAGGACAAGCCATGAACCCTTGCAGACTCTCCTAGAGAGTCAGACACAGTCTTAGGATATATCAACCTCAGAAGATCCCAGACGCTGCCGGATGATGCCGGTGATTCAAGAAACGTAGAAACCCCTGGTGATGTCAAGGTTCAGATCGTCATCATCTATCCTTAGAAGTTTTCAACAAAAAGATATTCGAAAACATGTTGGACAAGTTGTTTAGTTGCACTGTTCAATCACCTGAGATCGACTGCAAGTGTTGGCGTCGTCGCCCCGTCATCTGATTCACCACTGGCGGGGCTTCATGGCTTCATGTGACCCGACGACACGTTGTTTGGTCCCACGAAGCTCCTGTGGCGTAACTGCCTTGCCAAGAACGCGAGGTTCTTTTTGGTGAACCAGAGTACAACCTGAGGGCAATCAGACGACCTGGTACATTGCGTGGGTGACAAAGGGATTTAGCGTTGCGTCTGCCGACGAGCTTGTCGTGGAATGTGACGGATACCTCGGCAAAGCACAAACAAATACATTATGGGTGGCAGGATGTAGACATCAAAGCCTGATAGATTGGCATGACTTAATTTAGCAGATCATGCGAATTAAGGTATATACAGGGTTCTGTTTGATTCATGCCAAACCAACCGCCTCATCCACCAAAAGACAAACAACCTCCCTCTCATCACCTTCATCAAAATCATCTCGTCAATTATGTACTCCGTTGGGGGTATCCTTGTTTTGTAAGTTTTCCCGCTCCGCCAAGACGCCCCGCTTGCGGGCGACTGGTGAGGAGCCGGGAGTGCAGCATATGCAAAAAGAAGCTTAGACAGTGGCAGTCTTCTCGGCGGCCTGGGAGGCGAAAGTGGTCGTGGGCTTCCACTTGGCCGAAGTGCGCGGGGTAGTCTCCTCCATCATCTTGTCAACCTGCTCGAGCGACAGACCCTTGGTCTCGGGAACAAGGAAGTAGGTGTAAACCAGAGCGGCAGTGCAAAGACCGCCCCAGACGAAGAACACCGACGACTTCATGTTTCCACGCCTGGTGCCGACCATGTAGGGGGTGATGACGGCAATGATGGTGTTCCAGAGCCAGTTGGAGGCGGTGGACAAACCGACGCCACGCGAGCGGATCGGCAGCGGGAAGATCTCGCCAATGACGATCCACGCACCCGGCCCCCATGTCGAAGCGAAGAAAAAGATGAAGATCGCAATGAAGGCAATCTGTGCGTTAACGGCCGAGATATTGTTGGCAATGTTGACCGGGTCACCGCCCGGGGTAGATGAAGGGACCTCGAAGGTGTGGTTGAAGCCGACCGTGACACCGATGATGGCGACGAGGAACTGGCAAATCAGCATGCCCAGCGCACCGTAGAGGAGGATGGTGCGGCGGCCCCACTTCTCAACCGTGTAGAAGGAGATGGGAGTCGACAACACGTTGACAATGGTGAAAATCATCGAGATAAGGAAAGTGTTGGAGATGGCGCCGGTCGACTGGAGGAAGGGAGTCGAGTAGTAGAAGATGAAGTTGACACCAGTCCTGAATCAATTGAATTAGCTTTCATCCGAACAACGTCTGGACCTCGTTGGACTCACCATTGCTGCATCATCTGAAGAGAGGTGCCGAGAATCGTCTTGCGCAGGTTGGAGTTGCCGTTCCACAGAGAACCCTTGAAGCAGTTGGCCCAGCTGCCAAACCATGTGGTGGAGGGGATGAGCTGGCGCTCGTACTCCTCGTTGGCGACGATCTCAGCAAGCTCAACCTGGATGTACTCGGAGGACTTGTCCTGGCCACGGAGACGAGCGAGAGCGTCGGTGGCAGCGGCGATGTTTCCGCGCTTGACGAAGTAACGAGGAGAGTCGGGCAGAAAGAGAAGACCGCCACCGAGAATGATGGCCCAGATGAACTGAATGGCAATCGGGATGCGGTACGCGCTGGTGTCGGCCCTGTCCTTGGTGCCGTAGACAACGCAGGCAGCAAGCATGATACCAATGGTGATGCAGAATTGGTAACCAGCAACCAATGCGCCGCGAACCTTGCGGGGGCACTGCGAAGAGGTTAGCGATCCGCGCTCCAGCGAGTTCAACGGCGCAGCAACTCACAATCTCAGACATGTACAGAATGACGATGGCGGATTCGAAACCGACGCCGAGACCAGCGACGAGACGACCGACAACGATAGCAGCAAGCGGGTCACCGGCGCCCGTGATCATCTGGATGACGACACCGACAATGTAGATGAGACAGCCGAGGATAACAGTCCATTTGCGACCAATGAAGTCGGCGACATCGCCGGCAATGATAGCGCCGAGGAAGGTACCGCAGGAGAGGATAGAGACGATCAGAGAGGTGTTGGATTCGCTGACTTCCTTGGCGCCGATGTGCTCGACGGCCTCGATGAAGATCTTGGAGCCGAGGACACCGTTGATATAACCGGAGTCGTAACCGAAGAAGATACCGCCGAACGAGGCGAAAGCGCAGATGAGATAGGCCTTCCAGGTGACAGGGGCCTCGATGCGCTCGACATCCTGCGTCGCGGCCAGGCCGTGGACGTGGGCGGCGGTCGGCGCCGTGGTTTCCTTCTCGTGCGCTGCGTCAGACATGATGGCGGTGGTAGGGCTGTCGTCAACCGTGCCAGTTGTGGGTGTAGGGCGAAAGACCTGCGAGTGGTGGTGAGGAAGGGAAAGACACAACGACCAGAATAAACGAAGCCAACAGCCGGGGACGCACGTCTTTTATGAACCTCTGGGACGGCCGCCATGCGATGGGAGGTACGACGGCAGAGGTACCTGACCTGTACTTGCACGTCCGACTCCACTGGTGGTTGTCCTGTGTTCCAGGTTTTGGAAGCTTGTTCGATCCCTGCAAAGGGCTAGCGCCGTTCGGCCACTCAGAGGCGGCGAAAAGCTGGGGAAAGGGCGATTACCCCCGACTTGGCAGCAACGCGATGCCTGGGGTACGTATTTCGCCGCTGTCTCGCCGGGGTCGCGTGCAGTTCGCTGCGGAACCCAAAAATGGCCCCTCGGCCTGGCCCCGCCGTTGCTCTCGCGCTCGACCAACCTGCGGGAGCCATGGAACACAGGCTGGAGACCGGGCAATCCTGGCTCCATCTCGAGCGCTGCGTGCGCTGCTTGGGTCGTCTGGTCCATGCAGAATACCGCCGAGTGCTGCGAGCCACCCTGGGACCGCTGCGACGCTCGACTGTCGACCAGCAGACGCCAGTCCAACGGTGGAGGCTCCCTTGGCCACCCATCCATGCAGCGCCGACACCACCTCCACCTCGCCGTCAACACCAAACCAAACACCCTCCACTTCCCACCAAGCTCCCCGACCTCATCTACCTTCCCGCGACCCGCCATCCGCGCTCCCACCCCAGATCGCCTGCAGCAGGAGGTGCTCCAGACAGCCGCGGACTCGGGCAGGCCCGGCAGGGTCATCAGGCAGCATAGCCCAAGATAAATTGACCGAGTCGGACCGGCATGTTGCATTTTGTGCTGGTCGCCCAAGTTGGTGTTTCGATTCGCCAGCGGGAGCCCAAGGGGGGGTTACACACCAAGCCGCGGAGCGGATCTGTAATTACGGTACAATACAAACCATCTCATATAGCACCCGATGGGGGGTCCAGTCTCGAAGGGCCCCTCTGCAGCGCAGGCACCCAACTCCATAGGCTGTGTGCAGCACATGCTGCTCGGAGCGTGCAATATCGCGGCGTCAAGTACTGCGCGGTTCTGCTTGCAATTGTGGTGAAGTATCCCTGGTCCCGAGCTCCGCTCGACGCCATCGATCTGGCCGAACATTTCACCTAGCGACCCAAGTTTGACGTTTTGCCCCGAGCCCCGCCACCGCCGCTAGCTTGGTGGTCGCAAGCGGCTCTCGCTTGACCTTCCGAGGCAGCCAGTGCGGCAGAAGTTGGTATCGAGAGCTAGAACGAATTGATTTCTTTCTCGCTTGTCTGAGAGACGCCCTGCCGAACCGAGCCGATTGCCAATTGTGTGATGAGGCTCCCCGTGACGCACTTCCCGCAATGTGGCAGCCACGATTTCTTTTGCTTTTCCGACCCTAACCTGCTGACTCAGGGTATTCTTTGACCCCGCGGGCCCTCGGTGTGGCGACGGTGTAAGACACATTCGTCAAAAAGTTTTGACGACACCTGAACGACGCCAAACTCCGCATCGTCCTTGCACCTCAGAGTCTGTGACCTCGCACAGCTGCCTCTTGCTCGTATCACCGCCGCCTTAGCTAAATTGGGGATCATTTGACCGCGACCCGCGGCTCTGGTTCGTTGCCCCTGAGCGGGCCAAGGGAGTGGTCAGTAATCGCAGGCGAGCCCAGCAGCACTGGGGGAACCGCCACCACGGACTGGGTGCACATGTCAACGACGTGTATTCCTAACACGGTCGTTACAGACAAATACATTATGTATTTCGCCGAGTTGCTGCCATGCTCTAGATCGCGCGTGACGGAGGGCCAATGAGAGGCCCTCCCAACCAGCATCACGCTTCAAACTTGGAGTCGGTGGAGACTGCCCCAGCTGCAGGATCTCAGGATGGCCAGGAGGAGTCGGCTAAAAACGGTCCTTTTCTGGGGACTTTTCTCGAAAGCAGGCCCGCTTTGCTTCCCCATTGCTTCCCCATTGCTTCCCCAAAAACCCCCATTCAGCTCTCTGCTCCGCTCCCGGCCTGTACCCCGATCATTCCCCATGGGCAACCCGAATTGATGTGGCACCGAAGCACTCTCGTCCGACCCCATCCCATTTTGTATTCCCACCTTAATTCCTCCATCAATTCAAACTTCAACTTTGCTAAAATCTCGGTTGGAAAACTCGGCCTTCACTCTCGCAGACAGGGTCTCGCAGTGCGCTGCGCGTAGCTTACCCCTCCTTCCCCCCCAGTCAGAACTTGATCTCGAGGTGGGCTTGGCGCATCGATGACATGAGTGGCTACGATCACATCGCGCCAGCAGGGTTCCTGGTTGGCTATGGTGTCTGGGGTTCTGGCGTCTAGCTTCCCCAGACCACGCTTTTTTTTCTAGATGGTGTGCAGGTCATCCAAGACAAGCCACAGGAATTTTTCTTTTGGTGATCGAACCCTGGCCAGCAGGTCGCGACGTTTCCGCCACCCTATCATGTCGCCGAAAGCCACAAGCCTTTCGCAGCAACGCCGGTGACGCCGTCCTCCCTCTTTGTGGCCCTGTCCCCGAGGCGCATCACATGGACGCCGGCCGGGTTTGATCATGCGCTCTCAGACACTCGGAGGCATTCTGCAGGCAGTTTCGCCGGCTGTCAGAGGTGCGTCCGACGTTTGCTCGTTCGCTTTCGGGGTCAAACCTCTCACACCACTTCGAGGAGTTCGCTCCGCAAAAGCACCGGCGACGCTCCGGCCGAGGTCCACCGAAACGCCGTGCACTCCTCCCTCAGTCTCGACCCCATGCACGCTCCCAATTTTGTCGCGTCATACCACCAGCGGCCAACAGCTCTCTGCTTGCGCTCACTCCAGCTCAATTTGGGAGCAAATCCTACTGTGAGGGTCGTATGGGAGCCAACACAGAATGCCGGGTGTTTCTGCAGGACTCTGCAGCACCTGATTTGTGGTTGCGCAAAAGGGTTCTCGGATCGCATGCACGGGCATCCGCCCGATTCCTGCTGCTGGATTTCCGCCAGAGCTCCAACCCGCGGCCAATTGCACCCCAATCATCGCGCAGCTTCCATCACACGGATCACGGCCGTCAACCACACTCTCGCAGAGACCAAAACGGCACAACGTTCCACTGAACCAGACTGTCGCCCAACAGCTCGACTCCTTTGCAACCCCATCTCGCCACTGACAGGTCGTCGTCTAGAAAAGGTAGCCAGCGTGCCTACCCGCTCAACTTCAACTGCCAACGCCAATCCGCAGTCAGACCGCAATTAACTTTAAGACCTGCGTGGGATTCCGGAACTTTGGGGCGCGCCGTTCCCTTCCGATGCCTATGCAAGCCGCGAGCCCAGCGGCAATGACGGCAGTTTCGCTCAGTGCCGTCCCAGCGACGAGACTCTTCGTGCAGCGTGTGGCGGCGGGAGCTGGCGAATCGCTTCTGCTCAGGCGCCTCCAGGACGAGACGCGGTGATTCATCGAGAAAAAAACGCAAATCCGTCGAGATGCAGAAGGCAACCAGCCAACCCCCTGGATTTCGTAAAATCCACGGTAGATCCAATGTTTGCTGTGCACCTTTGCTGACCGACTCAGTCACGCTGCGCTTTTAGGTCTGAGCTTGCGGCAGCCACTGTTCAACACCTTCAGGTTGTTACCCGACCGCAACCGCTGTCCACCTGCCGGTGGCGTTGCAGACGGCCTGGTGGCCTGCGCAGGCACCTTGCGCACCTCAGCAGCCAGCACAGGCTGCCCTGAGAGAGCAATGGGATCTCAGCGCCAGCGGCCGAAGTTTTCAGACGCAAGTAACGGCTTGCAAAGTCGCTTCGACGATCGACCTCTCCTCGATCGCCCATCGCCACCATTCTCCCGCAAAGACCTGGCCCTCACCCCGATGACGGTGGCGTAGAACGATTAGAGCACCCTTGCCGACGCCTCGTGCCGCCAAGGGCGGCCGGAACGGCACAGCGGAGCTCAGGGCTTGCGATCAGATTTTTTCCGCTCTTGTTTCTTCCTTGGAAGGGCAAAACGGCTGCGGGGCATCGGAGAAAAGCTTGGTTCGTGGCGCACACCCATCGGCAGAGACACCAGCGGCCAAGAGCGTCTAACCCGTTGGGGAACGGCGCGTTCGATCGAGGTCAGCAAACACGAGCGTTTTGTCGTTTGCTTTGCCGTTGTTTATGGGGGGCGGAAGGATCAGGAATTTGCATCCTTGATCCTCATGGGCTCCGTCGTGAGGTCGCCAAAAATACAAGGGAGCGGCACCGCAACCGCGCTGCGGTGTCCGGTGCGCAAGACAGCGCCCGGTGCGAAAGACACGGCGGTGGATCACAATCGTCAAATGCCTTGGCTTTAGCTCCCGATTGCCGCGCCGATTGAAGACAAACGAGCTGACAAAATGGAGCACTCGGTAGACATGATGCGCACAAAATGACCCCCATCTTCCCATGCCTCCCACTCCCAAATGTACATGAAACGATCGCCGACGCGACTTGCCGCCAGACCCCAACGGCAGCTCGGGCCCATAGGATCGAGCTACGGACAAATACAGGCTTGTCGTGACACCATAATACAGCCCACCAGGCTATTCTTCATTGCACGTGGCGTTAATTGCCTGTCTTATCGCATCACTCTCTGTTTTTGCCAGAATGCGCCTGGCCGAGAGCGCGACACACGGTTCGGCAAAGAGGGCGAGCGAGTAGGCAAGCAAGCCATTAGGTACACAGGTGCTACGGTGGATCCCTTCCTAAGTTACCGTCGGTCGTACAGATCCGTACCTAGGCGGCGGGCGCGCGGAAGGGGGGCGTGGTGTGGTACTCTATCCTGACGCCCGGCGATCGGCATGTTTGGATTTGCGTCGCTAGGCGGGGCCGTTTGCTGTTCTAGAATCATTTGGGGCCCAGACTTGTCATTACCGTCGTGTGATTCAGGGGTTGTGTGACGTTCGGGTCGGGGGATTGGGCTGCAAGGTTGAGTGCTGTTTGAGGTTGATCTGGGCGCCATGTCAGATGCAAGTCAAGCAGATGTGAGGATCACGGTAGTATCGTAGGTATTGTTCCCGGGTCACAATCGACTCGGGCACTGGACATAATCGGTGGATGAATGGTACGAGATGCTGAAACTCTCACCTCATGAACGTGTAGATATGATATGCTCTTCATCATGCTGCTACTTTGACGTCCCATTGAGGAGATACCATAAAATGCATCAAGAATCTCTTAGTCGACCAGTCCTGAGGCCGAGATCGAAAGTCTCTGCAAAAGTGGCACAGTTAGGAACGTGCAAACAAATCTACCCGACTAATGGTCCAGGAGGTGTGTGGGAAGTCACTAATACGAGATGATAAAAGTCTATTTTATGATAGATTTTTGGTCCACGCTCGATGCAGACACCCTCACGGTCTTGTCGGTACGGCAGGCAGGTCCCTTGGTTGCGTCGAGTTCATGTCCTGCAATGGACATGTTAACCCACAAGAAGACGAGAACTTTGTAGACTGCTAGGTCTTCTTATCTCATGGGTGAACTTGGACTCTATCCACGCCGCACTGATTACCTTGGGTACCACCGACATTGCCATTTTTAACGTGACGACCTCAAGGGGTTGATTATGGCCATGTTGACAAAATGGCTTATAAAAGCCTCAAAGGTAAACTCTACGTATGCTGCAGCCCATCGCTACTGCCGTATAAGGGAGACAACGGAGCAAAAAGCTTGATATTCATCTAATATGCGGGTAGGCTTATGTGAAGGCGGAGTAGCTGCCCATAACAGGATGGTCTCAACACTGTTGTGTCCGAATTAAACGCCGATTTACAATGCAACCATTGGCCGTTTTCAGTGACCGCGGGCATAGGCCCTCTTTCCCCATTTTGCCATGTTCTTGAAGAAGAAAGAAGAGCGCGGGTCAAACACTTGACTCCTTACCAATCAACTCCGACGGCAACCTGAATCCAGCGACCTGCATGGGCAGCCTGCGAATCCAAAGCGCCAAGTCAGCAGCCAGCTGAGACAACGCGGTGCCGCCGGTTCATACCCCTCCTCTCTTCACCCTACATCATCCTCTCCTCCGAGCCAACCCCCATCACCACTCCCCAAGTCAACCAAGCCAACCAAACCAAACCAAACCACCATCCAACCATGCCCTCCAAGCTCTGCCCCTTCTGCCGCTCCCTAACCCCCCTCTCCCACGTCTGCCCCTCCGCCATCTCCACCCGCCACAACCCCCCCCTCGTCACCCCCCTCGCACCCCACGAAGAATCCCTCTTGCTCTCTTTGCAATCCCAACCTTCCACTCTCTGCCCGCGCTGCAAAACCTACAACATCTCCACCGTCTTCACCTCCGCTAAACCCCTCGATCGAACTCAACAGCAGCAGCTCTTCCGCACGAACGAAGACCACGCGGCGTACCACGCCTCGTTGGCGCCCTATCGGATGGAGTTGGGTGTGTTGTCCGAGTTGCTTTTGGCGCCAAACTGTCCGCTCTGTAGGTTGGTATTTCGGATACTTCCTCGAAAGGGGCTGAGTCCGGATGATGATACATTCATGATTGTTCCGTTTCCTTCGTACGTGCGCGAGCCGGCGTGGAGTCGGATGGAGGAGAGCGTCAAGGAGAGAGCAGCGGTGATGCTGGGGTTGGATCACGCGGGGAATGCGTTTACGGCGGGGAGGGCGAGTTGGGATGTGTCGGCAGAGATGGTGGGGGAGGCGATTTGCATGGAGGGCGGTGGGAGGTTGGGGAATGGGGCGGTTTTGGGGCGGATGGTGGACTGGGAGTGGTTGACGGAGGTGTTGGACGTGTGTTTGGGGGAACATGAGAGATGTGGGTTTGAGGTGTCGGAGAAGCTGAGGATTGCGAAGATGGTAGATGTGGTGGAGCGGAAGGTGGTGGAGTGTCCAGAGGGGTGTGAGTACTTTGCGTTGAGTTATGTTTGGGGAGGGGTGATGCCAGCGGAGGGAGCGTTGGAGAAGGGAACGCTGCCGGCGACGATTGAGGATGCGATTGAGGCGACGAAGATGATGGGGAGGCGGTATTTGTGGGTGGATGCGCTTTGCATCGACCAGAGCCCTGATCCCACGCCGGAGCAGTGGGCGGAGAAGGAGAGGCAGTTGAGGATGATGGATGTGATATACAGCTCTGCCACTTTGACCCTGGTGGCCATCGCTGGCAGCAACTCGAATGCAGGCCTCCCTGGGGCGAACCCTGCCCGACCGCGGACGCTTCATATCAAGGAGACCATCGACGGTAACACTTTCTTCACCATTCCGCCCACGAAGATCCAGCAAGCAAACGCTTCGGTGTGGGCGACACGAGCCTGGACGCTGCAAGAGGAATTCCTTTCAAGGCGTTATCTCTTCTTCAGCGACACCCACGTAGAGTTCATCTGCGTGTCTGCCGAGGTCTCCGAGTGCGGGGACGCAAGTAGCATCCGGGACAAGCGGAGCAGGCTGCCTGACTCCCTTAGCCAAGTTTTCGAAAGGCGGGACCAGGGGAGCCCAACTGTGTCGGCGAGCCCACAAGAGGGCGTGTCGATGGAGTTCTTCTGGGGAATGATTGTCGACTACACTTCACGGAGGATGACCAACGATGGAGACTCCCTCAACGCGATCCTAGGACTCATGTCCTTGTGGGAGAGGATGGCCCTTTCGTCTCCGTGCGTGTGGGGTCTTCCTCTGGCCGACATGCCACAGACACTTGGCTGGATGCACCACCGCAGTGCAATCCCTAGGCGGCGCTCGGCGTTCCCGAGTTGGAGTTGGGCAGGCTGGGAGGGCGAGATACGATTGGACGACATGCTTTTCCAGAATGACGAAGGGAACAAGTTCCACAGCCTGGCACGCGACATGACTGTCAGGCACGTGAACCTCCATGGGAAGGAGCTTGTTGTTGAAGGCTGGGAGGTGGTGGTCGAGGTCCGTACTGACCCCTTCAGCGAAGTCTTGGTGACTGGGACTGATGAGGTGATGGGCTGGGCCGTTGAGCGGAACTTCTTGCACCCCAACACGCTTGCATCCGGACGTTATGAGTGTCTGGTGATCGAGAGGATGGAGTATCAAATTTCCGAAGGCGGCCCGACGTACCAAAAAGTCTTCCTTGTCGTTTTGGACAAGAGTGGCCCGGCCGCGCAGAGGCGGACAACCATCGCGCTGACGACTTTGCCAGGGAGGGACTTCATGACTTTGGCGCCAATTCGACGTTTGGTGACAATAGTCTGAGGTTGGCGGTTGTTGTTGGGAGAGGAATGCCTGCTGCGCTTTTGGACCACCTGCGCCTCAAACAACAAATTGAGAGCTGTGGGGCAGGAAATTAAGTTGGTGCGTTCAAAAACTTTGAGATGACTGCAGACAGGAAAATTGCAGAGTTTCGCTTCGCTGGCGGTATGATTTACGTCACGAAAGCGCAAGGGCAGCGGTGCGGAGCGGACCACGAAGTATAGGGCCTTCACAACCGCTTCACATCTCATCCCATCCCGAAATTTATCTGCCAAACTTTCACGCGAGTCGACTTCTGGCTTTGTGGCGCGCAGCTAAAATCCACCAGTAGGGCACCCGTGATTGGCAAACTCAAACCTTTGACGCCGCAGCATAGATATCCAGCCTCCCCTTTCGCTGCACCAATCCCTGTCCATTCGTTACCCTCTTGTGAAAGTGCACTGGTGTGGAATCGAATCTATCCCTCTAAATTGCCGTCTCTTCCTATGTATCCGTCTCACCGTTGGATAAAAAGGTGGGCTCCACCCAAAACCAAAAGAACGACAAAAAACGAAAACCGATGAGATTGCTGGGGAAAAAATGTGCCGATCTCAGGTCTTTGTTTGCTTCATCATCTACTAGCCTCTCCTCGAAGGTGCGCTAGTTGGGACCGGATCTAATCCTCTAGAATGTCGGCTATCCTATCATAATTTTGACATTTTGGCCATCATTGAAACCGCCTGACCGCTTGGCCCGTTTTTTTTTGGCAGCGACATACTAAGCTCGAGTTTATCTGGGGGGAATGTGCATTCTAGGGGAAGGAGCTCTGTGGGCAATCAGTCTTGCTACATCTATGGGATCGATGGGGAGGGTTCTTATGAGCCACGGAACCCCAATATCGTTTGAAGATACCCCTGAACAACATACATCAGGCCGCGCATCAAAGGGATTCAGCAAGGACAAATGAAGGTCTGAGATGGGGTGGTACTGGATACTATGCCGAAGCGGTTGCTTGAGATGGTCAGCGCGCGCATTCCGATTGGAATCGACGGGGACGAGCACTCAACCACGATGTTTTCTGTATTAGGCAGCTATTCCGCAATCCGAGCTGCCTCTTGATATCTCATCCTCTAACTATGAAAGGAAAATACAACCCTAATTTCACCTAGCCTCGACAACGTAAAAAACACATCATCCTCCGCTCATGGTCAGAAATGATTGACTTGGGAGTCCGCGGGATCGCCCTCGTACCCCCGAGTCGTACCGTTTGACAACCTCAGCCGGGCCACCGCCATAGCTCTCATACCCCGAGTCATACCGTTTAACAACGGCGATGCTATCTTTAAGCTGACGTTAGTCGGATGTCATGAGAAGGTAACAGTCCACATTCTTACCGGGGACGGCAAGGGGTAAGGCCGGGACCACATTGGCGGCGGCTAGGATGGCGAGGATGAAGCTCAGCTGCATGGCTGCGAGGGTTGAAGTTTGCGACGGTACTAGTAGCTTGAATGTGGCTTTGGGAGGACAGTAGGTGATGACGATGGCGGGACTATGTTGGGTGTGTTTGCGTCCCGGGGGTTATCAACTCCCCGGTCCATTCAGAATCCTGCGACCTGGCCGGGGATTGATGGTGTCCAAACCATCGAGTCTCTCTGGGCTGACATTGGGGATCCCGGGTGGATACTGACTGTGACTTGGGGTTGAAACTGGTGGTAAAAGGGCTGGTGGTGACCATCCTTGGTGCTTTTCCTGTCTTGCGTTTCCATTTTGGACGTCATGGTTGCTCCTGCCTGAGGCCGCCTCCCTATTGCTCGGACCAGCAACGCCTACTGCTTTCGGTGCGTGGCCAACCCTGAGCCCCAACGAAGAGGGAAAGTTGTCCTGGCGAGCGGCCTTGAAGCAGAGAAATAGATATGAGGACGATAATCCAACTACAGAGTATCCCAAACAAACGGCGTCGGGATGTAGTCGGAAATCACTCCTATGCCTCACTAATCCTCTGTCTGCGGCGGAGACGATGCAAGGTGTCGGGGTGGCTTTTCAGTCAGGTGATTTTGGGTGGAGGCAACCTGAGGCCGATGCCCCTCTTTCCCCAAAGGTGCAGCGTGTCGTTTTGGAATGTTTCCCCACTTGGCAAGCGACACTTCCGCCATCCCCCAACAGCCGTGCCATTTCACCTTTCCCTTTTGGGGCGTTGTGTTTTACACAAGGTATTGAACTGATCGCTCCGCGTGGAAATGCGCAGACTTTGGCGACGCTTCCGGCGCAGGGGGCAAGAAGAAGACGGGGACGATGACGACTTGAACGATCCTGCTGAGCCTGAGGGGCTGCGCTATGGAGGGAGCCTTGAACCAGACCAAGATGTGCTCACCCGTGAGGACGATCGAGACAAGAAAGAAGCACAGTGGAGGTGGCGGCAACATTCGAAATCGCTTCCTACAGCCTCCCCCGACGATCTCGGCGAACGCCACGTCGAGCGTGTCGGCAAAAAGGGACCATGCGAGTCATGCGAAAGGATTGCTACGAAATCAATTTTCACACACGCCGGCTTTGATATCGGTTCTATGTCCGGCTGTCCCATATGTATTGCCATGCTAGAACGAAGCTTCCGACTTCCTGTCATCCTGTTCAAGGAGCAAGCCAAGCGAGTCGAGTGCGAGTCGAGTGATCACAGCTATACCAAGAAGCGGCTCGTACTTGAGTTCTTCAACCCGATGACAGCAACACCGCCGATCCTCCCATCAGCAGTGGCAGCGGACAGAGGGTGGGCCAGTTTTGTGTCCACCGTTACGGCCCGCGAACTTCACTCCCCGCCTGACGATCCAGGATGTTACTCCCTCGCAGCCTCATGGCTCCAGACCTGCAGTTCGACGCACCCGAAGTGTGACCAGTCGGGATATACAAAGCCACCCACGCGTCTGATCGAAATAGTCGGCGACATGGTATTTCTGCGACAGAGCGAGACGCTATCACAACCGAAACCGCAGTACGCAGCTCTTACTTACTGTTGGGGCGGCGGTACCACTCTCCAAATGACAGCGGCGACAATTGCGCAACACGAGGCAGGTATCCCTGTCAAGAAGCTCCCTGCCACGCTTCGCGATGCCGTCTTGGTCACCAAGCGCCTTGGAATAGACTTCATTTGGATCGACGCACTGTGCATTCTTCAGGACTCGCAACAAGATTGGGAGGCAGAGTGTCTCCGGATGGGGGACTACTACCGGTACTCATATCTCACCATCTCGCCTCTCGAGGCCACCGCCGCCGACACGGGCTTCCTGCAGCAAAGAAACCCCATTTTGACCTGCCAGGCCGTGCTGGACGGCGAGTTCATCGGCCTCAGACAGCCCATCTGCGATACGGTGAGCGGCTCCCCGCTTAGCACGCGGGGATGGGCACTGCAAGAGCGATTGCTGGCGACACGAATACTGCACTACGGGAAAAACGAAATTCTGTGGGAGTGTCTGACCTGTACAGCTCGGGAGGGTTCCACGGAGCAGGTTCACGGCGACGAGGACTCGTCAGATCTGGTGACCTCCGAAGGCCGCGACTTCAAGCGCTGCCTCAGCACGCTGGGCAATGACCCACACAACATCAGGAACGGTGCCTTCTCGATGTGGTACCGCATGGTGAGGTTATACTCGGCCCGGTCCCTCACTTTCGACTCAGACAAGCTCCCAGCCATCTCGGCAATCGCCAGAATTATTTCTGACAAGACGGGGAGTAAGTACCTGGCGGGAGTCTTTCAAAACGACATGAACGGCCTGGCGTGGAGCTACGGAAAGAACGAAACCAGATACGACACCCAGCCTGCCTCCAGTCCGCTGCCGCCCGCCCGCCCGACCTGGTCATGGGCGAGTGTGGACGGCGCAGTGAGGTACCCATTCCATCACCAGAGCCCGATCGCCAACGATAAGGAGGCCCAGTATGTCGCATACCATCCCGACATAGGGGCTGGCTGCTTAGAGGTGCGGGCGCTGTCCAGACCGGTTGTCTCGATGGAAGGTACTGAGAGAACAATGGGTACTATTGACTATTATTCTTTCAGCTTTGACAGCTTTGCTGGAACCACCATGATTCTGGGCGTGCTAGAGATGGGAGGTGTCAAGGGTAAGAGCCGGGTGATTGGGGAGTCTCTCGAACCTGCGATTGAAGACGTGATGGCGATCGGCATTGGTGAGAGGAGATATAGATCCAGTGAGCATTTGAGGCTCTCGCGTGACAAGCTGTGCGAGTGCTTCGGGGTTGTGGAAGAGATATATTGCTACGTACTGCTTGTTCGGCCGCACGACACCCTGGATGGCTATTGGAGACGAATTGGCCTAGGCGTTGTCGTATCAGCACCATCGTGTCAGAGCGGGATCCGTCAAACTGGGTTTGATGGGGCGGAATGGGCTACGTTCCGCTTGGTATGACAACTGAATGCCCATAGCATTACCTAATGAGGGATGTTCCTTTGAGATTCATTGCTAAGGTACCTTACAATACCATTGCGATCGATACAAACACAACTAAACAACAACATCAACATCAAACTCCAATGATGTAGAGCAAAAGGGGCAGAAAGCTCAGTCAAAGACATCTGCGCCCAGAGTCACCACTGGCCAGGTGTACCTGCAGATAGGTATCGCCCCGAGCAGACAGCCGCGCCTTTCTTTCCTTTGAACACAAAACACATTTTGCAATTTCAGGTTGCCCGGTATTGAGCTGCAGACTTCCCTTCCGTGCACCTCATAAAGCATCAAGTACCTAGCTTTCGTGCTTACTCTCTCGCAAAGATACCTGCTTCATTTCCCACATACGCGTTTTTGGCGAGGCGGCCTCTCAGGATCCTGGGATAACCTGCCGGGCGGAAGATCTCGCCGAATCACCGCACTTTCCGCCTGCCCCTCAATCTTCTTCAAACTCGCCAGCAGCTCGCCTCCGAATCTTTGGGCTCCATGGCTGCAACACTATCAATTGCCGACGTCGCAGCATGACATTGCTGTCGTCAACCAGGACACCCCTTATTCTCACCTCCACCAAATGTCGCGACAGTCGCGCCGCACGGCAAGGGGAATCACGAGGGCCGCTTTGACTGTGCCACAAACAGTCCGCAGTCAACTGGTCAAAGAAACGCGTAACTCCTTTTTTTTCCTCGACGCCCACGAATATGCTACCCTCTTTTCCCCAGCAAGACATGAACTGGGCGAATGCCGAAAACCGGTTGAAGGAGCGCACCCATCACCTCCCATCTCTGGTACGCCGGGCGGGAGGGACGGTTTATGCCACTTGGTTCCAGTCGGTGGATATCGCGGAACGGCGGGGCCAGCGTCAATCGCGCACGCCAGGACAGCGATGCGATCGTGTGCTGAAAATAGCAGTCGCTACCCGTCTTACTCGCCAAACCAGCCAATAGGACAACCTACTGTCTCGGCCCGGGCAGCGCGGCGATGACAGCGACGGCGACGATCGCAGACGGATACGTGATGACGGGTGGATCCTCACGGCCACCAAGCTGTTTCCCGGAAGGGCAGCTGGATAACCGGTCCTCGATCTCGCCTACGCAGTACGGGACCTCGGTCGGGCTGCCCGCCCATTCACACGGGGTCTCCTCTGCGCCCCACCTTTGCTTTTCCCGACGGCTCGGACTAGCTCAGCCCTGTTAAGACGGCCCCCTATTGAGGCAGCTGAGCCAAAGAGTCAGCGCGACCGGCGGAAAGAATCCCTAAGCGAAAAATCTGAGCCCACCTCTTGGTTCGCTGCCTACGAACGGGTAGGGCTAACCGACTGTTGGCGTCACAACCAAGAGGTCCTCTTTTAGGTCGTGGCCAGCAACAGCCACTCTTGGACTCCCTTGACCCACCAGTGTCCTTCAGGGCCTGGGAAATACGAATGCAACATCTAGCGGCCTATCCACAAAGAAGGATCAAATGGGAACGTTTCCTGGTTTCCTTCCCCAGGCCAAGCTTCTCCAGCCATCCATGGGGCTGAAGCGGCACTGCCAGCGTACAATCGTCCAATGTTATGTCGCCTCAGGGAGGGTTGCCTACATCGGCCGGGTTGCCTACATCGGCCGTTGAACTTGACGTCGCTTTCCCCCTATGATGCTGCATCATACTGACCACCCCGTCAGCTTTCGTTGCAATGGATTTCTCGAATGATGAGATTATGCCTTGCTGAGCATCCTCATCCCCAGAACCACCCCCAGAGCTCGTGTGTCTCACCACGTGCGAAGGGCCTGCGTGACTCGTCCAAGACACACAACCAGCTTCACCGGCCTATCAAAAAAAAAAAAGGGGGGGGGGGGGGGGGGCAAAGCTTGAGGGCGCTGGCTGCGTATCTTGGACTTACATCTCATTAAAATCTTCTTTCTAGTCAGCTCAACGTTCCATTCCCGGAATCCGAGGTACCATCAGGGTTGAAGTTCGTGTTCTTCAACGAGATATAAGACTTCAACCCTAGCCTCCTGTCACTGCTTCTGTTCTATCATCCAGCAAGATACATTTCCGGTTCCATCTTCCCATATTCCGCTTCATTTTACCATGAAGCAGTCACTCGCTTCTGTCCTGGCCCTTGCGGCAGGTACCTTTGCTTCTATCATTCCATATCACAACTCTGTTCGGGTCGTCCACGAACCAACACTCAAACCCCGCCAAGCATGCGAGAACACACCAACTTCTCGCCAATGTTGGGGAGAGTACTCCCTCGACACCAACTATTATGAAGTCACGCCCGATACCGGCCGGACTGTCGAGTACTGGTTGTCTGCGGAGGAACACCCCTGCGCTCCGGATGGCTACAGCCGAACATGCATGACATTCAACGGGACCATTCCCGGCCCGACCATCATTGCCAACTGGGGAGACAATATCAAGATCCATGTCACCAACAATATGGTCAGCAACGGCACCGCCATCCACTGGCATGGCGTGCATCAACGCAACACGGTGCTGGCCGATGGTGTACCTGGTGTTACACAGTGTCCCATCGCCCCTGGCCAGAGCATGACCTACGAGTTCCGGGCAACCCAGTACGGCTCTTCTTGGTACCACAGCCACTTCAGCCTGCAGTACTCGGAAGGCCTCTTCGGCGGCATGATCTTCCATGGACCAGCCACTGACAACTACGATGAAGACCTCGGCACACTACTCCTCCAAGACTGGTCCCACATCGAGACCTTCAACCGCTGGAACGTCGCCAAGCTCGGCCGCGCCCCGACTCTCGAGAGCAGTCTCATCAACGGCACCAACACCTTCAACTGCGCCGGCTCCACCGACCCCAAGTGCATCGGCGGCGGCAAGAAGTTTGAAATGGCCTTCACCCCCGGCACAAAGTACCTCCTCCGCCTCGTCAACGTCGCCATCGACGGCGTCTTCCAATTCTCCATCGACGGCCACTCCCTCACCGTCATCGGCGCCGACTTCGTCCCGATCCGTCCCTACACCACCTCCTCCCTCCAAATCACCATCGGCCAACGCTACGACGTCATCGTCACCGCTCTCCCCTCCCCTTCCTCCCCCTCGTACTGGCTCCGCGGCGGGTGGATCTCCCGCTGCGCGCCCAACGCCAACATCGCCTCCATCACCGCCATCGTCCGCTACAACACGTCCGACACTGCCGACCCAACCACCACCTCCACCGTAACCCCCTCCACCCACTGCCTCGACGAACCCCTCGCCTCCACCATCCCCCATCTCCCCCTCGACGTAACCAACATCCCCCCTCCCAACCTCCTGCTCGAAAACCTAAACTTCACCACTGCCTCCTCCTTCTTCCAATGGACCATCAACTCCTCCTCCCTCGTCCTCGACTGGAAATCCCCCACCATGGACCACATTTTCCGCAACGAATCCCTCTTCCCCACCCCCTACAACGTCGTCCCCATCGGGAGATCTTCCCCTGACGCGCCAACCGAGTGGGCCGTCCTCATCATCCAAGACGTGGGAACCATCAACCTCGCTCACCCGATCCACCTCCACGGCCACGACTTTTGGGTCTTGGCCCAGGCCACCGGCCGCTGGGACGGAACCACCAACTCTTTCAACACGCGGAATCCAACTAGGAGAGACGTAGCGACGCTCCCGGGGGGTGGGTACCTGGCTATGGCGTTCCAGCTGGATAATCCGGGGGCGTGGCTGGTGCATTGCCATATTGCGTGGCATGCGAGCCAGGGGTTGTCGTTGGAGTTTGTGGAGGACCAGGGGGAAATTGTGGGGAGGGTTCCCGAGGGGGAGAGGAGCCAGTTTGAGAGGGTTTGTGAGGGGTGGAGGGGGCATACACCTGTTTGGGAGCAGGATGATAGTGGGATTTGAGGGGAGGGGAGGGGAGGGGAGGAGGGGGGGGGGTGGGGTTTGTATGAATACCTAGGTTTTGGGCTGGTGTTTTTGGTTTGGGGGCGTGCATGCATTTTCGCTTTGATAGAAATGGGTGCGGATGTTTGGATATTGTAAGAATTGTCACTGTCTGGGTTCATGAGTGAGTTTTGGATGGTGGCAGGGAGATTGGTCAGATCACAATGCGTCTGCAATCGCGACTTTGGATAATGTATAACTGGGTACTACGAACTTGACTTGATTCTCTGCGCATCCCGTGCTTAAAGATTCTCAAAATTTCAATATCGCTGTGCAAAGAAACCCTCCTGCACTTCAATGAGACCAATATCCTTTCAGGACCTCCATCTCCAAGGCCTCATAACATTCTCCTTCGTGTACATGCGCACCACCGATCACAGCTCCCCAGCAATCGAGTGCATCGCCTGGCCCTGAAGAAGATGAAGGCTACGAAGCCAAAAAAAAAAAAAAAAAAGGAAGAGGAGACAAATAAGAAAAAGCTCGAAAGAAACAAGTGCCACAAAACCCTTCTCACTAGGGTGGTCAAGCAGTTGACGGCTGCCGAGGGGCTGGCAGATCTACCACAGAATCAGAAAGAAGGGCAGGACAGAACACAGCCCAGGGTCTAACCGAACGATATGGAGAAATCAAAACTATCGCCTAGATTCCGGCAACTTCAATCGGGGTAGGGGTGTTCGTCATATCAAATTCCAGGTCAATGGCAATCCCAGATCAGGTACCGTCAGCCCACGTTGGGCCTGCAGTAGGAATCTCTCACATTTCGTCAAATGTCGATATTTTTTCACCCAGACGGTCGAGCTGATGAAAAGGAGCACAAGTCAAGGAGGCTTTTCTTGACGAACAAGCCATGCTTCTTAGCGGAGACACGCTGGCTGAAGCTACTCCGCAGGGCCATCCTGCACGACGAAAGCCTCGCCGACCATGCCGACCTTATCTTCCCACTCTGGGAGCATCTCGTCGGCGGGCCTTCCCAGTTTCAAGAGGACCACGGACCTCTTGTACTCGCCGGAACCTCCGCCACAGGCTGCCATTGACGACCTCATCGACTGCTTCCATGGCGCGAAGGCTCAATTGCTGGGTTGGCTAACCATGGCCAAGCACCGCATTGGGCTATCAGAAGACCTGGACGTCGGCGGGCTAAGCTGGAGTAGATACCGCTGTGCTTTCTCTACTTGACGGAGGCGCTAGTAGTGGCGTTGCCGGCACAAGCGGTGGTCTTCATCTGGTGTCTTGCCAACAACGGCGCATAGGAGGGCAAGTACGTCGATAATTTACGTCAACGTATCGCATCATGCTGAAAAGAAAGCACAAGCGAACAAATTCTCTATTCCTGCCTTATGGACCGAGTTTTGACGCTCGAGAGACAAGGCTCCCCAGCCCCAGTGCCCGTAGTCGTTTTCGAGGGAACGTCAGGACCCTTGCCGCCAGCTCCCGAGGTGATACGCTTGTTAAAGTAACCGCTAGGTGCGGGCCCGTCGGTGAAACGAAAACCTCACACCTGGAGCGTATTGTGACGACCTGCAGGTCTAGTGAGACAAACCTCCATCGCTAATCCGTGTCGCTCTCATCCACATATCCCACTGAATCTGTATCCCAGCGCTATAGTTCTTGAACGGCTCCGTCGGATAAACAAGGGAAAGGTCGAATTTGCGGATGATCTAGAGACATAAATTGTGTTAGTCGATAATGACAGCAACAACAAAATCACGGGCTAAATGACATGAAACCTTTGTCGCGCAAACTCACTTCTGGTATGACCTTATTCATTTCCAGCTGTGCGATATTCCTTCCCAAGCACCGCCACCTCCCAAACGCGAACGCTCCCTCTACGACCGCATCCCTTTTGTGCAGCTCGTCCTCAGAGGCTCCCTCGGGGAGGAATCTCTCCGGGCGAAATGTGGCCGCATCCTCCCCAAACGTCTTTTTATCCCTCAGCATAGCCACCATCGAGTACCCAATGACCGTGCCACCGGGCAGAAACTGCCCATTATACGTATCGCCCTCTGGCGGCACGTCCTTGAGTATGTCGCCGGTAATGGGCGGGCAGATGCGGATGGCTTCCTTGATAACAGCCTGTAGGTAAGGCATCCTGGACGCCTCAGCGTTCGTGATTGGTGAGCTGGGGCGGGCGTCCCGGATCTCGACGCGGAGTCTGGAGAGAACGCAGGGGTTGGAGTAGACGTGGAAGAGGATCATACGGATCGCGGTAGCGGCTGTTTCAGCGCCGGCAAGTCTATAAAGTTCCTAGTTAGTGTCTTCCTGTCGAGAACAGCTGCGAGTGATTTCGGGTTCAAAGAGACAGCGGAATGTACATCTGTAGCACCGTTTCGGACTTGGCTTCCTCCTTTGTCAGGCCATGCCGGATCCAGGATGCGAGCATATCTTGGTGGGGCTCCCCTCCCTTGGGGGGATACCGTTTCTCGACAGTCTCTTGTGCCAGCCTGCAGCAGTTTTGTCAGCGACTGCAAAAAAAATAAAATAAAAAAAAATAAAATAAAAAAATAAAAAATACAAAAAATAAAAAATAAAAAAAATAAAAAAAATAAAGAGCAATTGCAAATCACAAATACCAACCCCATGATGCGGCCCATTCCGACCGTGTCCTTGGCCGAGGGCATGTACTTCTTGACAATATCCAGTGCCAGGATGTTCATCAACCATGGAAAAAGACTCAGCATCGTGAAGAAGGGAAATCCCTCGGCTGAAGTTTTGAGGTAGTCGTACATGTCCGAGTCGGTTTGTAAGAAGCCGATGGGCTTTCCGAAGGCGACATCGCCGATGGTGTCAGCGGTAAAGTACTGCACCTTCTGCGCCAGATCAAATGCCTTCGTCTCGGTCGGTGCCGAGAGGTACGAGTCCTCAACTAACTTTATAAGTGCGGCGATATTTGCGTCGATCTTGTCTTCGAGGTCAACAATTTCCCGACCAGAGTACTGCCCAAAGTGGTCGCGGCTAGTGAGCAGGAGCGTTCCACCTCAACGGGGTAAATGTAAGATTTCAGAATAACCTACGCCTGGTGCAAGCTTAAACTTCATCTGGCTATGCGCTTCGTTGTCGCGTTCACATCCTATATGGTCTTTATCAGGGTTGAACCGAAAAGCCATATACCAAACGTTCCTCTTGTACCGGGACTTCGGTGCTGCCATGCGACGCATGAGCTCAGGGTCTGATGTGAGAAGCACGCCAGGTGCAATGACTGCAATCGGGCCTGTTATCCTGGGGTATGAGTTACGGGAGCCTCAAGTCATATTTTTCAAAGGAAAATAAAATAAAATAAAAGAACTGTCATATACCATATGTTTCGCTGATTTCCTGGAATTTGAGATGGACCCGGCCGCCCATGTGCCACAAGATAAGCGGAATTCGTGTCCATCCTGCCAGCTTCGGTCCGGGAAAGTGTTTCAGGCGAGCGTAAGCCAGGTAGGAATATGTGAGATAGGCGGCAACCATGAAACCTGTGGCAGTAAGGTACGGTTGTGAAAATGCTGCAGCTTTGGCCACCTCCACAGCGCCTGACACCCTCTGCGCAAAGGCCTGGAAGTCCGACGCGGCCGACATGGCGGCGATAGGCTTCCAAATTTCGACTACTGAATTAAATCGGAAGTAGGCCTTCGACTTCCGAGGTCTTAACTCCGCGTTGAAGGGTAGCGGAACAGGATAAGTTGACCGATCCGCAAGCGAAGGAGCCAACCCCTCTTTTTTTTCCCTTCTCGCTAATTGGTTAAAGGCTTCGCTGGTTTGGAGCGACGCCAAAGGGGGGAAGATCAAAGACACACCACCCCCATGTTAATGGCGGCATGGGACAATAAGGAAAGTCTATATTACTAGCAACACCAGTCTTGTACAGCTGAAGGACGGCTATTACAAACGCTGTGCCACTGCACCTTCTATCCCGGTGTTGGAATCATTCTAGTCCTTACCGAGCACTCGAGCTCTGTTGCCTACCTCGGTCCGATATAGATCATTCAAGTAGACAAGTAGATATTGCTATTGAAATATAACAAGTCCGTCAGCTTGACCTTTGGGATGGCACGTGTTTTCGTTCCCAATTCGTGCATCCAAGGGCGCGGCGCCTTGACCGCCCCGATCGCCTCGACAACAGGGTTATCAAAGTCTTGGCGCGCCTTTCCGACAACACCTCTTATGCCCTGGACGGAACAATGCTACGCCGATGATGTGACGGTTTGCAATAAGCTCATTGGATTGCTTAATATCATGATGCCAGTTCAACTGTGATGAACCTGCATTCCAACGCGCTGTCACTTTCTCCCCTTTCCGAAAGTAGAAACCTGCCGCATTTCGTCCGCCCGCTGAATCCGTGGCTGGGCAAACCATTATTTTATTTTATTTTTCGCTTCCTTCAACGCAGAATCGGCGGTGCAGGCGAATTTTAGTTATATTAGCTTGCTATACTTAGCTATAACCCCTCTTAGCCCGTCGCTCATTTATCGACATGTCCACAGGACCAACACCCACAACACCTCCCTCAACCTCCGCCATGCCAGTAACCTCCAACCCCAATACCGATGCAGACGCCAAAGCCACAGTTGCATCTTGCCCCTGCAACCACCTCCGTTACAGCCTCCTTTCCAAACCTCTCATAATCCACTGCTGCCATTGCCTCTCCTGCCAATCCGAAACCGGCTCAGCCTTCGTTCTCAACGCCCTCTACCTCGCAAGCTCGGTCGTGCCCCTCTCACCCACCACCTCCCCCCTCCTAATCAACACCCCCTCAGCAAGCGGCAAAGGCCAGGTCATAGCACGCTGCCCGAGGTGTTTTGTAGCAGTATGGTCGAACTATGCTGGGGGAGGAAGGGCCACAAGATTTGTGCGCGTCGGGGCCGTCGAGAAGGAAGTGAAAAGCATGGATCCAGGGGCATGGGCGCCGGATGTGCATATTTATGTGAGAAGCAAGGTGCCGTGGCTCGCCATCCCGGAGGGAGCAGAAGTGTATGAGAGGTTTTATGACGTTGAAGAGGTGTGGGGGCGGGAGAGGTGTGTGAGACGGGCGGATGCTAGGGAGAAGATCAAGAAGGCGAGAGAGGAGGAAACCACGGAGGCTGAAGGTGCGGGGGTACAAGATGCGCGACAGTGATCAGAAGTCCGAACCGTGTAAATAAGACATATCAAAAGGCCGCCGTCCGTACCCTTGTTCCGCACCCCTATTCTATCCGCACCTCTTATTCCTCACCACTTCCCACCCGCCTTATTCCCCCTTTCCGTCCTAGGCCAAACCAACCCCACCACCGGCTCCAGCGCCTACAACACTAACATATATCGGATATTCTGCAGGCCCACCCTGCTGGCCGTGGCTGCGTGCCTCTGTATCCCTGCTATAGTGCAGCGTGCTATATCGTGCAATCCCCTCAAAAGCACTAGCTAACACAAAAGCAAACTGTATGAGAAACACAGGCCAATGTTGCTGCAAACTAACCCACAAACAACACAGTCGAAGTCAGCGTAACGACGCCAGCGTAACGACGCCAGCGTAAGCTGTAAGTAATGAAAGCCTGAGCGTCCGATCTCGTCTTCTGTTTGCGTAGGTGAACACGAGCAACGCAAAGAAAAACCAGTGCGAGACGATCGATACGCCCCATACAACCTCAAGGCCTTGGACTAAAAGAAGGGGAACTAGGCCACAAAAAGAAGAAACTGGATAGCCCATACACCACTTACGCCCCAGCACATCACAGGAAAGAACGACTCTCTAGAAAACGCCCGTACGGTGGCCCAAATGCTCACAACGCTCTAGGATATTCATTAATCAATACCCTAATTCCAAACAAAAAGACGAGGAATAACTACTTCAACAAAAATAGCATGACTTATACACACCATCTCAGGCCCGTGCCGAAAACCGCCCGCTAAAATTGTAGATAAAACGATGGAGATAAGGCTAGCACCCTAAAATAAACATACAGAAAATCGTAACATAGGAACGGGGACAAGCCAAATTTGGAGGGCATGGACAAGGAAGGAGGCAACCGCGATCAGGCAGGCGGCCAAGACATCACTAACCCCGATTTCATGGCGTAGAAAAACGACTGAGACCAAGACAATGACGGTGATGGAAAAATAGAGCTGGCAGTGCCAAATAGAAGTATTATGTCCGGAAGTAATAGTGCAGGGAGGAAGTAGCTCCATACCAAGCCAGCATACTTAAACTAAATGTAATAATAGTGAACTCCTTGCCATAATCATCCAGTTAGCTCCGCTGACTAGATGGCCAGGGACACCTTTTCTATCTGACAGCATCCCAGCCGAGCTCTTCGTACAGATCCCGAACTTTGGACGCGCCCGACCCGTCTCCGCTTCGACGACGACAGCAGCGACGATAGCCGAAACGCCGACAGCTTTGTCGATAACCGCGATGACTTTCTCGATTGCGTTGGTTTGGAACTTGAACTGTTCTCTGGGCCCTTTACATCGCCGGGGACAAGCAATTGGAGCAGCTCCTGCAGAGATTTCTGGCACAGCGTAAGCGTTCCATCGGGCGTACGAAGCGTTTACGTGCTTTCCGCGTTAGCCGCAGCACGTTATCCGGGTCCTGATGGAAGGTTAAGCGTCTAAACAATGGCTTAGAGGGAGCTGACCTCGGCGCAGATAAAGAAGAGCTCATTCGGCACGTCTTTAAACGCCGAGATGTACGTGCTGCAGGCAGCAATCGCCTTACCGCTAAAGTCCAAAATACCGACCATACCGGCCACAGCGTTAAGCGGGTTCATCCTTCCACCTGTAGGTGATGGATAAGAGGTTCGAGCAATCGCGATAGAGCTGTTATATGAAGAGGAGGGCCTCGCTGCTCGTCGGACAGGCTCCCTCAGCTCTTACCAACTCGGATCCCAGGCCTTAGGCAAAATGCATAACATAACAAGCTAGCGCCGAAACTCTTAACTTTAGCAATTCCTTTGGGAAGGCCTTTACCCAATCTGATACGTGTTAAGGGAGGCGTGGATAAACCAGACACTACCACTCCGCCAACATTAGGGGCACCTGCCTGTATAACGAGCCAAGTGCGCAAAAACGACAGTTATTATCAATCTATTAGTCACATCATTCCATTGTGCATTTAAATCGTCATTTAAATCGTCGAATATATCCATGACTACAGGGCATATAACTCTCTGACGTATCTCTGCATGTTTGTGATCGGGGGCTTATTAGGCCTGCTCAGCTGACAGTGTGTGTGTGTGTTTATATATCTCAAGATTCAACTTAACAAAAGCGTGACAGCCACTACCTACACACCCATCCACTGGAAATAAGGCTCAGTTCTCGGTGCGCCCCGAAGATAGCGAGTCAAGGTTGTCAATTCGGGCTGGCGACCCGACACAGCGAGGACTTCGTCCCGGAACCGCTTCGCAGCGTCTTTCATCTGCTCTATCTGATCAAGGGCACCGAAGCCCCCGCGCTCCCACATGTCCAGCGCATAAACCCTCCCGCTGCGTTGTATCAACATCTATCACCACCGCAGAGCGTTATTTATTCAACACTAGGGCTAGAACTTACAGCACGTAGGCGTAGTATCCCGCGTCGTAACCGCTGACAATCATTCGAAAGACGGACTGCCCCTGACTCCATGCCCAGCCTTCTCCGAGCGCCTCACCCCCTCGGAGCCCCGTCATCTCGGTCTTGAGCTTGTTGTACGCTGCGGCCAGGTCCATCTGCTCCAGCTCCTCGTGGGATGTTGGGCTGTGGACTAAAACGTCAAACCAGGAGAGAAAGAGGTTGAACGTTTGCCGGTCGATGCGTTCTCGCCTCCTCAGGCGACTGTCACCCACCAACTGGGCTGTGGCTTTCTCGTCGAGCCTGATCGGGGGCTGGTTGGTTGCTTCACGAGCGCCGCCGCCGAGCCACGCAGCATGGTACTCCGGAGAGATATAAGAATAGTGGTGGGAAATCTCCTGGACTATGGCCGAGTTGCTGAAGAATTGCTCAAACATTATGCAGGGAGCTTCTACAAAGTCTCTGTCGATGCGCTGGAGGGCGGCATGCCTGACTCGAGCGAGGAGACCCTGGTGTAGATGGCCTAGCTCGTGGAACATCTGTCGCGCTGCGGTGAATCCTAGCAGCGTGGGCTTTGAGGGGGTGGGCTTGGGGTAGTTCATGATGAAGGCGACGGAAGGGTGGAAGCCGCTTCCATCCGCCTTCTCGTAACCCTGTTATTGCTGGTAAGCTACGAGTGCTAAGGGAAAGGGGGGGGGGGAAGCTGGTGTGTGGTGGGACATGAAGGCACTTGGGGGAGGCAGGGGGCACTACTCACATATTGGATATCATAACACCCTCTGTGTCCATATTTCCCTTGACGAGGGAAAAGGTCAAAGTACGCGTATCCGAGGAATGAATCCGGAGAGTCCCGCGTGTCCCATGCAGCATACATCATGACATCCTCGTGCCAGATGAGGGGACCCGCATGACCTGCGCTGTTCCCAAGCTCAATCTGCTGTTCGCTTGTGATGCGCTCGAATCTCGTGTCAAACAGGCGCCCGAACAGCGACAGGAGGGCGTCGAGCGTGCTGTACAGTTCAAAGTATTCAGACGAGTCGGCGGTCTGATGGATAGGTGTTTCCTCCCTCTCGTCTCTTATGCGGGCATAGTAATCCTCGTCCCAGAAAAACAACTCAGTGCCGGTGCCGTCGTGAACAATTTGCTGCTGCTGCTGCTGCTGCTGCTGCTGCTGCTCCGTCTTGATGCTGAGGAGTTCACTGGCTCCAAGCAAAGCGGCAGGTGACGTTCTTTGCTTGATATCCTGGAGCAAGGTAGTCACTGCTTCGGGCGTCTGAGCCATTTTTAGGGACGTTTGATAGGCGAAGTAGTTATGGAAACCAAGCAGTCTCGCCATGGTATCCCGGGCGACAACCAGCTCGCGGAAGAGTGGAACATTTTGCGGTAGCCGGTTGTACTTGGCGTAGTAAAACTTTTTCCGCGTAGCGCCCGAATGCGCGTACCAAAGAACCCCACCGGTCGGGGGCTTCGTCTTTAACCAGAGTTTGCCTTGGTTTTCTCCGTCCCCTTTGGGCAGCTTGTCGATGCGGTCCTGAGGCAGACCCTCCAGCTCCTCCGGGGTGAGCCAGATACCGGATGTGTCTTCTTCGAGGTTTTCGGTGCACTGACGGACCAGCTCCTTCACTCTCTTGTTGACCTGATGGAAGGCATCCCTGTTGCGGGAATCGAGAATGACACAACCATTCATGCACATAGCTCGGTGGAGCTTCTGGACGTAGTACTTGGACTGGTCATCCAATGTCGGGTTGTCGTTCATGTTCTGCACCACGGCAGCAATCCGAGCGAAGACATCGACACGTGATAATCGCTCGGCGTCGCTGTCGTTAAGCAAAGTGGTGGCGGTGTGGCTGGCCTCGCGCAGTTCCTTTGATGGAGAAGTGGATGCGTAGAAGCGCAGAAGCCTGGATTTGGCGAGACTGCCGTTCTCGTCGTCGATGATGGGCCGAATGGTGTTGTCAAACGTGGCTTTGTCAGTGGCCACGCCAGCGGCGATGCTATCCCACACAGCCCTGCTCGTGGAAATGAGAGCCCTGGCCTCAGCGATGAGCGACGAGGGTGTCGCGTCAAACACGATTAGCGACTGTGGCGGAGTCCCGCTGAGGGTCGCGTTGGTGCCTACGTTGGGTGGCATGACGAGTGATGCTGAATCCAGAGTGCTGAGATTGTTGGGTTGTTTTGTTGGTTGGTTATTTACAGGTACCTATGTTTTGGAAATTTAGGAATAAAAGGCGGGGTGGACATCAGCCGGAAGCACCGTGACCAACTGCAGACTGTTCCCCAATGCGTGGAGTTCGAGTAGCAACGCCACCCAGTGCAAAATACCCACACAAGACAACGGCGATACAGTGCGCGCAGGTGATATCGGGCACTGCGTGATCTCTGCGGCATACGGTAATTCAGCCTTCAGCTGCTGCCTCTCCCCCACATTTACCAGAGGTATATGTACTACCCCCTCAGCCTCCCACCATCTTCTCGTCGGTTCAGGGTCCATGGCATTCCCACATCCCTGTGCTATCGTCGTACTTCCGAAGAGCCCATCACCATCTCTCTTCTCACGTATGGGCTACTCGAGCCCCGGCCGAAAACACCTTCAAGTCCCTCATGGCAGCGTGTAGTAAACAATTTTGATATCAACATAGCTGTGACAAACCAAGTTGCTCAATACCGATGGCGCAACTTCAACGAGTATTACGCACAATCAAAATTATACAGAGGCGCCCCGACGCCAGAGCGAGAATCGGCTTGGGAGTCTCTCGTCCCCCCTGCATGTTTCCCCCTAACGTGGTTTTCTCTACGCGAGGGACGGCAGCTCACGCATCAATACAAGACGGTCTTACTGTCGTCCAGTCTGGCACCCAACCTGAAGAATATGCAATCCCAGGTGCGGTGTTGCACATGAATTGCCTGGTAAGTCATGGCCGTTTCCCAAGTCTCACAACACAGGTGAGCACCTGGTGTGTGTGTCTGACTGTTGTCCCTTTTAGCGTCTCCTTAGACAATTTGTCTATCGCGACAGCAACCAAACACTCTTCACTGTGCCATCCAGACGCCAGGCGGATGTCTGTATTGAGTTGTTGCGGGAGCAGCTCGTCTGTACCTGTGATATGACACCGTATCTCATCACAAATTCTCCTCGTAACCCTAGTGGCTCTGTTCCTGTCATGGGAAATGATCACTATTGTCGAGACCATCAAGCGATCGTGCAATGGGCGGGACAGCGGGCTGCGTTCTTGTACAACATGTCAGATGTTTCTTTGGTAGCCTAATGCACCACCAGGTACTAGCATGTCATGAGTTAGTGTGGAACTTCTGGCGGAGCGCGTCATTGAGCTTGCGAGCAATGGAAGTGCAGTTGCAAAGTGACTTATCTTTTTGGAAGTGAGGTCCGGAGATAAGCTCCAACAAGTACAAAAGAAACGGCCCCGTTGGACCCAGAGCGCCGGAACATTGGTTCCTGCGCTCCAGCGGAGCGCAGGGCCAATGGTCCCTCTGTGGTGAGCTCTGTTGTAGATATGGGGGTGGGGATGGTAGTTGGTGTGCATAAATAATGGCGAAGCCTGGAACGGATGCACCTGTGATGAATCTTTACAAGTCATGTAGCAGGGACTGTGAACGCCGCTTGATTCAATTCGTTGGAAACCAGTTCCGTCCGAGAGACTACTCTCGTCCCCCGAGAAACACATGGGTTGACATGGAGACCCAACGACCGCCTCATGGTTCTCCAAATGCGCAGGAGACCAGACATGAGAAAATTTCCTCTAATCCCTTTACCCGAAGAAAAATAAAAAATAAAAAAATAAAAATAAAAAAAAAACCAAAAAAAATAAAAATAAAAAAATAAAAATTTCCAGCAATAATATAACGCCATGATGCACCTTCGGTGCCAGTTCATATCCCTCTCCTCAACAATGTTCCATTCAAACACATCCACCCACCATCTCCACACGCAAGGTATGCCTTTCCAAACTTCAGCTCCCCTCATTCCCCCTCCACAAGACCCACCACCATTCCTCATAGCTCTTAACATCGTCAGCTCACCACGCAATCTGTCATTCTCGTCCTGCAAGCTGACAATCTGCATCGTCGCCAACTTGAGCACCTCGGCTTTACTCATGCGTTTGGCGATACACGTGCTGCTATCCCTTTCCGGGTCGCAGACGGCAAGCAGGCGGTCAAAGCTAGCGTTGAGACGGGTTCGGTATTGCTTTTCGTTGTGATTGTGGGTTCTGCGGTTGAGGACGGGGCGGGTTTTGCTGCTGTCTTCGCTTGTTTTGTGTTTGCGACAGAGAGGCTTGCTGCTGCTGCTGCTGCTGCTGTTGCTGCTGAGGAGGGGTTTGGGTTCGGGGCTGGTGGCGGCGGTGGTGGCGTAGCTGGGTTGTGAGCGGGCGATGATGGGGGGTCGCGTTGCTTTTGCCGGTGCGGCATCAGATTCAGCATTGGGTCTGACACGTCGGGATGTGGGGCTGATGGCGGCGGAGGGTGCCTGGTTATTAGGGAGGATGGAGGTGGATGTGCAATTTCTTTCGGGCGAAGGGGGAGGGGGCGACGGCTCGGCGTAGGTGTGGGCGTCGCCGTTTGGAAGGGGAGCGGCGATGGAGGGGGGAAACGCGAGGTCGGGCGAATTGGCTTCGAAAAACCAACACGAGGTGGGAGAGGTGACGGCGCTGAGGCCCACGTCTTGCCAGTGATGCAGGGCGCTGCCCAAAGGAGCAAAGGTCGAATTCGTTGCGGTTGAAGGAAAGTAAGCCAAGTGGGCCAGACCGTCTGGGCACGCCAGGGGCAGGGGTGCCGGAAGAAGCAATGCGTTCGTCATGCCGCGATCGTCGGAGATGTCGGGGAGGTCGGGATCGGGGTCTGTCGCCGCTGGGGCTGAATCGGACGGGGACTGACAAGGGTCGTGGTTTAGGTTTGCCAAGGCCACCCACAGCGGCAGTCCCCGCTTACGGTCCCAGGCCGTCGGGTGATGCTCCCAGACCTCCGGGTGTCGGTCCCTAGTTTGATGGCCGCCGATTTGAAACATGACGGGCCCGATGCCAGCAACGGCAACAATGGCAACAATGGCAACAATGGCAACAAACGGCGACGGCGGCAACGGCAGGACTGGGGGATCCTGCGAAAAAACTGGGTGGCGAGAGCGGGAGGAAGATGGGAAGAGCTCTATCTCGTGCAGTGAATTAGCTGACTTTCTATATAGTACCGTCCATATTTGGCTGAACATGCACCTAGGATCCAACTTTCGTTGCTTCTGCCAGTGCGCCATCGAAGCCATCGAACGATGTGACGGCCACGACGCGGGAGTGCCCCCATCCGAACGACACGGTGAGGAGGGGTGTCAGGGCCAAACGGGGAGCGCCGCAGCACGCCATGGCTGCCCCGCCAAGGGTCTGGGCCGATCTTGGGTACTCACCTCACTTGATAAATCCACGACTCGGGGTCTTCAACGACGCTTGGCAACGTGCCTTCCCACGCCCATTCATGCGGAGGCTAACGTCAAATAAAGCACATCTGCTGCATCAGCAACGAAGTGTGTGGCAGCGGCCGTGTTCATCGGGGACTCGCGTGAGAACTACCCGCCTAGAATATGTTGGCATTGTAGTTGCCCCTCACCATAGAGATCAGTAGCTCGTGAGATTTCGTGCGTTTGCTGGGTGATTCCGGGCATTCTCGGCCGGGACAAGCAGCAATCCCGGGTACCACCGGGGTACATGACGCCGTTGTTGGGTGACGTAAGTCCAGGTACCCGGTTCGCCCCTAAGCCAGGGTCCTCACCGCCAACTCCGACCCCCTTGCAGATGTTGCGAGATTATTAATCTTCGGACTAACCCCTTTTCCACTGTGGTAGTGATGCCACAATGTGTGATCATACGGGTTGCCCCCCGCCTTCATCCTGGTGAGTTCCTTCCAGAGCGCTCCCACATGCCTTACTGAAGCTACATCCTCAATGTCAACCTTTCGGCTCGGGCCGGCGGCCTGTCACACGGCACACAGGAGTGGCCAATACCAATAGAAGACCATAAACAAAGAGGGCTGTTGGCAGCCAGTAATTAGAAGGGTGGCATGCACCACCCCCTCGCCAACAAGGGCTGTCACATCCACTGGATTGGCCCCGGCCAATGGATTACTGTACGTAGCCGCACGCAGAGGATTCCAGGGCGGCTAACAGGAGTAAGTAACTAAAGGACAGTAAGGGCCCGAAGTGGTCACTACCGAGGGCTCCGGGAGTTGTTACGACCGTTACCCGTCAACGTGCGGTCGGCAGGGCCGCTAGATGGTTAGGGTGGGTAGAGAGGAGTAATACAGAAGCAAGTCCTTATAGACGGGGATTCGCTGGTCAATGGTGGTGTGAGAAAGAAAGGGGTTCAGGGGCTCTGTCAAGACTAGAGCTCTACGTTACTAAGCCCGGACGGTCACAGAGCCAGCTACAAGTTACTTGCCCTCTCTTCAGTATAGATAGCTATCATCGTGACCACGATGGTGTGAGGAATCCCTCTGGGTTCCTCACACAAAGTATTCGCTTCGTCAATTGAACCCAACTTCAATTGTGTCCTACTACATAGTCACCCTGTGTGCCATTGTGTACTATAGCGACACACGACCATTGACCGAGTGAACCCCCGTCTGTAAGGACTTGCTTCTGTTCTATCCCTTTCGCCCCGCCAACTTCCCTGTGACCCTGCCGACCGCTCGTCGACAGGCACCGGCCGTAACATTACTTTAACAAAGCCTAACAGTAAATAGACACCTGTAAAAAGGCTTTTAAGGAACTTTACGTGTGAAACCGTTAGAACAATATATATCGATGACGGTTCTTAGTTCGAAAATCTGATGGGCAATTCGAGATTTCTGCACGCCAGTTCTGAAGGAATGCATGGTGGCTGGTGGTGTCTGATGCCTGGGATGGCGCATCCTCAGCCGCACCTTCCCCCGACACTTGCGCAACCTCCGATTCTTCGGCTCTTGAGCAACGTTATTTTCTACAGTCGAGTCGTCGTCAGTTTGACGGATTCTCTGGATTGTCGCTCCAATGGCGGCCCGTAATACGGCGGACTATCCAACCGATACTGGCATATCAATCGTCCATAACTCCAAGAGCCCCCCAACCATCGTCGAGTTGAGTTTCCCCGCAAAGTTCCGACCGAAAGATTGAGCGATTATTAACCAGGCAAGCAGCATCATCTTCGTCCATGGCCTGCAAGGTCACCCGTACAGAACATGGGCCAGCACCAAGCGCACTACACTGACTACACCGGCGCAAGTTGATTCCACGGCCAAGAACGCCAAGGCGAAACCGCCCAAATTGAGCAAGCGGGACGTTCGGCAGTGGTTATCGCAAGTTCTTAACAGGAGTAAAAACCCTCCAGCCTCAGCCTTAGGTGATGGAGATGGATGTGATGAAGGACCCACCGACCAAACCCGTGTTCTGGCCATTAGATCTGCTGCCCGATCGCTGTCCACGGGCGTGAATCTTTGTCTATGGCTATGGTACAAGAATAACCAACTACATGGCAGCCCCCCACGAATCAAATCAGCTTCTATTCTCACGCAGAGGACTTCTTGTTCGAACTCTGCAGAGTCGTCGTTCCAGGTCGACCTCTTGTGTTCGTCGCCCACAGCCTTGGGGGGGATCTTGGTCAAAGAGGCAAGTCCACCGTCGTAGCGCCAGCGGTGGCCCGGATAGGGATAAAAAGCTGCGCGCTGGACTGGCCCCTTTCATAAGCGTTGCTGACCCATCCCAGGTGCTGTCCCGGTCTTCCGCATCTTGCGAAGGCCACTTGTCATACGTCTTGACGTCGACGGCTGCCATGGTTTTCCTTGGCATTCCGCATCAGGGAAGCCGGGACTTGGCTGCTGCTGGGGACCGGGCGCGGTCAGTCGTCGGTGCCTGCGGCGTCGGCACATCCTCAACAATTCTCCAAGCGCTAGGTTTCCGAAATACCAATCTAGAACGTGCCCAAGAGTCATTTTCCGGCTATGGCAGGCGCACAACTTCCGCGTCAAGACCTTTCAGGAGGGGCACCTTCTTTTTCGACCACAGGGGAAGTGAGCTGCAGTACTCCAGGGTCGGAATGCTTCGTTCGCTACTATATCAACTTCTTTCGCGAAACCGAGAATATTTGCATCGAGCGGCGCAACGCTTCGAGACCGACTGTGCAGGGATGGGTTGCGAGCCCACTACTCACACTGCTCAACAGCTACAGAACACGCTCAAATCTCTTCTGCTGGCAGCGCGAAGACATACATCTTGATCGACGGCCTGGACGAGTACGCTTCGGACGAAAGGCTAGCTATGGCAGTATTCTGGCGGGACATAGGATTCCTTGCTGACCGGGTTGATAATATTCGAGTTCTCGCCTCCAGTCGACCCTGCCCCAGCAGCCCAACTCGGTCACTTTGTTCAGGTTTGTGTGGACAGGCACAGCAGAGCCGACATAGCGATGTACGTGCAGCAGCGGTTGAGCGTCATCATCACGGATTCTTGGTGCTGCAAATCCCAGGAGACAGTGATGAGCAAATCCGGCAGCGTTTTTCTCTGGGCTGTCTTGGTCGTCGACGATCTTATATCCGGATGGATGGAGGGAGATGGATCCCAATCACTTTTGAGGCGCTTGGAGGTCCTGCCGACAGAGCTGAGAGACCTGTTCCGAAATCTCTTCAAGGATGTTTGCGATCAAGAGATGCTAGGACTAACCTTGCGGTTGTTTTACTGGGCCATCTTATCCACCCGGCCTCTCCAGCTCCACGAATGGCATCATGTGCTGGCCGTTATTCGCCATCCGGTACCCTCGTCCCTGCAGAAATGGAGGGAGTCGGAGCACTCAATTGAGAGTGACGCCTAACTCGAAAGGAAGATCAGGACACTTTCGAAAGGGCTCCTACAAATCATTACTGACATCGAGGAACCAGAGACTCATGCTAAGGAACGCCCTTAATCTCTCCTCGGAGGAGCCAGGTCGTTCAACGGCGTTCATGGCGAAGGCAGAGTCATCCAAGTGATCCACGACTCTGTGCGCCAATTCTTTCTCGAATCCGACGGGTTCTGCGCCCTCCACCCCCCTTTGTCTGAAGGGATCTCGGATCGCACCGGGGAGGGCCACATCTTCATCTTGAACACCTGTCTCGACTATTTCAACATCGCGGAGCTGGACTCACTGGTTTGTGCTCGAACCGAAGCTGCTTCAGCCGACCTACCCAGCAAGCTAAAAGCTTTGTTCGCACGTCAACCAAGCCCACCGCGGTACGGAGGACACCATTCGGAGGCTGCCGGTCGGGACCAATGCTTACAGGGGGTGAGTATCAGCGTTATCAAGGCCACGAGGAAATCAACTTTGCATCGTCGATTGCCGGGGTAATGAGCAATCGGGAGGCCAACAGACCCACCAAGGCTCCTTCCATCCTCAGCTCCGCACCGTCGACTCAGGCCTGTCACGGTCCAAATCCCAAATGCTGGAAGACTACCCAGGCCTCCTCTCCTATGCCATCGACGAGTTCTTTACCCACGCCCGTCTCACCCAAAAGCACGGATCCGACATCCACCCAACGTTCAGGCGGCTATCTGAAAACAAGATCTGGAACTGCTGGCTGACCCTCGCCGAAGAGGAGGATCCCGACTCCATCGAGTTTGATGTCTATCTGCCAAACGAAGGATTCCTCGACCTGCTGCAACAAATGGATGCAGAAGAGGATGCAATTGTAACCAAAGCGGTTACGGATTGGGTCACAAGCATGGCCCAATCGGCAAAACAGCGTTGACGACGACAGTTACAGCTACAGGACAATGAGAGAAAAGACAGAACGCGGAGGGCAACCAGGCGGCGCAGCACCAGGAGCTTCCGGTCAGCCGGCAGCGCAGGCAGCAAAGGGAGGGCACGGAATTGTGGCCTCGGTAGCATTATTGTCGCAATTCCAGCCACAGGCCTTAGCCAGTCCGTTGTGTGGAGGTATCTCGTTTCCAATTCCGACGCTGATGAAGTCGCAATTGGGTTTGACGACGACCTAAGTGTCATGGATGGACCCCCGTGCCTTCAACCCCCCAAGAAGTCATAGCTACCTACATTGATACCCATACTAGTTTTGCGATGATCCAGTCTTCCTTGCTAACCTTCCCAGAAGGTTCACCAGAGAAGAACTCAACGACCTGGATTTACAGCGAGGCAAGGATGATGACTTCACGCGGCAATTTCTACGTCGCATCTCACCAAGACCTCGGTCCTTCCCACGAGAACGTCAGGTCCGTACCGGCAACAGTGAGTCACAGGCGCGGGAGGCCCCTGGCAGCACGTATGCTAGTACTGTTCCCGGGAGGGATGGAGAGTGGTCTCTCAGTCGTAAACGGTGGAAGGCTAATCGGAGTTCCCGCCTCGCGCTACAACTTCCTCTTACACCGGCTGATTTCGGGGATTGGGGGGTGCCTTACATCAAACGCTCCATCCAAGCGCCCTCTATAAAGATAAGGAAACAAATATAAAGCAAATCCAGGCCTCCCTTTGCTTATTTGCTTTGTGGAGGGCGCTGCTCTATCCAGCTGGACACCGCATGAAATAGAATAACTAAACATGAATTCTCTTGCAACCACGCTCCCACAACTTGCGATGCAAATGCTCTCCCCTCACCCGTTTACCCAACAGCCTTCCTCACGCACTACTCAATCTCCACCACCTCCTTCCTCACATTCGCCCAACCCAGAGCCTGTCCATACATAACACCGTGCAAATAACACTCCCCAACCAATCTATACCTCTTCCCCTCCCCCTCCGCCCTCCTCAACAACAGCGGTGTTCCCACCCCACTAACAACCCAAACCTCATCCCCAACCCCCACACACCCCGGCCCCATCCCTCCATAGCCCCTCTCCGTCCCTATGAACCGGCCATTCCCCAACCTCGTGGCAAACGAATTGGCCGTATGCCAAAAATTCCACATCGGCAGGCGCTTATCCCGCGGCTCTTTGTTGGCATCTAGAAACCCTTGGAGAGTGTTGATATCGGGGAGTGTAGAGGGCAACTCCGCCGCATCGCCAGGGAGTGCGTCTCTGACCACTTCACGGACCTTGGCGTCAAGATGGCGGTCTAGATGCGGTCTGGATGTGTGACCGATGGGAATGGCGTGTTTGAGCTCGGCTGGAAGCTCGCCAGTTGGATATGGATGGGGCAAAGAGTCGATAGACTGGTATATGGAGTTCAGGAAGGTGATGAGGTCGGCTTCGTTCAAGGAGATTGGTCCGCGGGACTTAATCTTGTCGATGCGCCGTCCCTCCACGCGTAGTGTACCTTGATCTGGGGATTCCGGGCCGACCTGTGCGTAGATAGGAAGCGATCCCGATGCTGCGAATAGCCCATTGCGGCCGTGCCAGGTAGATATCGACTTGACCGATGGCCCGCCGGTCCAGTTGGGGATCCACGACGCAAATGGGTACCCCTTGGACAGTCCTGCTCTACATAGCAACCGAGCCGCCTGGCCCCGGTTGACGAAGACACTGGCATATCTCCGCGCTACAAACTCGAGTGGAGAGTCGTAGTCAGGGTCGAAAGCGGCGTCGCTGGCATCGCAAGCGAGTCCGAGCAGGGCAAAGAGCTTGTCTGCTGGATGTGTCGACTGCGTGTGCGAAAAGAGCTCCAGCACGGCTAGCAGATCGCAATGCTTCTGTTTTAGGGGGTTCTTGAACGACTCGCGCATGAACCCGAGATTGTATGCAAATGTAAGCCCGGTATCGCCCTGGGAAAGGGGGTTCTCCTCTGCCATGCAGATTCGGATGGCATCAAAGACGTGCTCCCATGGCTGGTGCCAATCGCCACATCGGAAGTCCACTTGCGTTGCAAGAACCAGCTCCTGTGTGATCCAAGCCCGTCTAAACCACCCGCGACTAAGAACCGCTTTGATATCTTCCCACACAAGATCATTATCAGGGGGCGTCTCGCGGCCCTCCCACAACGGGGGGGGATCAGGTCTGGAGTTGTGTTGCGCAGCCGCTCGGATCTGCATGAGTGTCTCCAGCGCGTCCACGCTTGCATTGTCACCTTCGCCGATGAACGCGCATACCTTGGAGGCAAACTGGTAAATCTCACGCATGTGCCGGATCTGGATCGTCTTCTCGTGATCGTCATTCTGGTTGATGCAGACAGCATCGGCCCACACTAGAATGCTTTTCCTAGGATCCCGGATATGACGCAGTGCCGAATGCAAGGTACCGGTGATGCAAACGGTACCTTCCGGAGTCTTGATCTCAAACGGGCTCATGTTGGATCCCCATTGGTAAGATATGGCTGTGTAACTGGCGGTGCCAAGACAGCAGTGTTCAAGTGCTCCCTCGAGCGGCTCGGAGTTTTTTCCTGGATGGAGCTTGAGGAGGCGGATCTCGCGGAATGATTTGAAAGGTTTGTAGCGGTAGTTTCCGAAGCTGGGTAGTTTTTGCTTCGGCGCCGTAGCTCTGGAACTTCCCCAGAGTCCAGAAAGAAAACCAGCGCGGCTCGGTTCCACTTCGTCGTCTGTCGAAGCAGTGGTCGGTTTTCTAAGCGCGAGGTACGGCACATCGGATTTGAACTGGGCGGTATAATGAGCTGCGTTGCCGAGCCGGAGTTTCCCTCTGGTATGAAGGTCCCACGGATCGACGAAGAGGCCAACTTCAAAGTCCTTCCTCGCGTCCGCTACCACGGCCAAGACAAACACGTCCGCGGATGATCCATGGGACTGGGATTTCAGCCACAGGGTCTCAGCTTTGCGCATCGCCGCACCACTCAGAAGAAACTCGGACCCCAAAAGCTCGGTTGTGGTCGTCATTACCTGGACATGGTAGGTGCGTGTCGATATTCCCTTTTTCGCACCTTTGTAGCCGAGATCCGCCAGAAATTGGGTGAATGCACCTGTAGCGTCCCGAATCGTGAAAGTGGACGCGTCGTCGTGGAGGTTTCCACAAGGTTGGTACCCCGCGCGAGTGCGTAGAAGACTCGTCCAGTGATCCCTAGGCTGATAAGGGGCGCCAATGTGGCTCTCAAAAAGCCGGGATACCTGTGTCCTTCATCAGACTCTGACCCATCCATCATTAGTCGTGGAACTCACCATGTACTCGCCGAGGAAAGCAAGCTCGATATCCACATCGTGCGCTTCTTCGTCTTCGTTCCCAAATACGACGACGCTACTGTGCTCTTTTGACGAGACAAAGACTGCCGGCCAGACCACGGATTCACCCGATAGTATACCGTCACTCAGTGACTCCCCCTCGCTGAGATGCCGGTACTCGAGTATCTGAGCACCATCCAGGCACGGAGTAGCCCGGCGTCTCGCCTGCAGCATATATTCTGAGTCTCCGGGGAGAAGCAACGACGCATCCTGGTTGTTGAATCGGCACAGTTGTGCGAGAATCGGACCAACATCTGCGCGATCGTTCTGCTCCAAGCGGCGATTCAAGCAACGACCAGCGTGTGCGGCCCCTTCAACTTCGCGTATCAATCTGAGGAGGTGGTCGTCAGTGCCGCGCATATCTGCGGTTCTTCCAAATTCCCCCACGTCCTCAACATCATGATTGCCCGCCGACAAGTTTTCCGTGATGATTAACCCCCTCCGTTCAAATAATTGAATGATACTGGACTCGTCCTGTGGCAACAATACTTGCTGGAGCAATGGTGCTGTCTCTGGATCAAAAATGCCGTAAAACTTCTGGATAGCCTCGCAAAGATCGTACGGGGGCAATGCGGCGTCGAGGTCTCTTCGAGTAAGGTAGATTATCAGACGGCCGGAATCAGGTGCTACCACCAGTTTGACTCTCCCTGCACTGACCTTCCCCTCTATTGTAAGGCCTTCCGGAGTGTTGACACGAGATTCGACCATCACTTCATCGGCTTGGTGTACCTCCAGCAACCTGAGCTGTTCGGCAATACGCTCTTTATCTTGATGTACCGTGGTATCGGGGAGTAAGCTATGTCAAAATGAGCCGATGAGCCTGGAAAGGTGTAGAGGAAAACATACCTAACGATGAATCTCGCTCTCCGTCGAAGGTCAGCAGTGTAGCGAGGATGAAGACCCGAGCTTCCCTTGACCTTAGTAACGTTCTCCACTTGCTTGGAAAGTAGGCGGTTCTCGAGGCCCATGGCGCGGAGCCCTGGCGCTATCCGGGCCACGTCGTTGACTCCAAAGGCGAGCAGGGAAACGACACCCTCGAAGCTCTCTCGAAGATGATGCCTGTCAGCAATAAACCAAATCTCGTTCCCAAGTCCCGATCTCAAGGACTCAAACGTGCAGCTAAGGCTAGGGCTTGTAATTGGGAAAATTTCGTGATCCTTGAGAGAGGTGTCGACAGTAGAATGAAGGAGACCCTTCGATTGCTCTGCGTAGCTACTAATGGCCTTGAACAAGTCCAGGATAGACTCGAGTCGGTCAGATGCTTCGACCTGCCTGAGCTCCGTCTCCACTGTGGTCAATGTTTCATCTTCGACTCGGAGAACATTGCAAAAGAAATCGCGGAGCTCCTCGTACTGAGCTTTCAGGACCGGGGTACGTCTGAGATGCTGGCCGCCTTCCCACACGCATTGGTTGGGGCGGCACCATCGACCGCTTTTCGGGGCTTGGGATGCCGGAACGTAGACAAATCGCAACTCGTCAAACTTCAATCTATTGGTGCGTGTTATTGGAGACGAGCGTCAAACTCTGTAGAAATACTCACCGAAGATTTTCGAGGTCTTCTGGGCCGTAGCAAATATTGATTTGACGGTAAATGTTGACAACATCGCCCGTCGATGCTTGGTCACTAGCCTTGAGCTTTGCCAAATGTTGAAGGAGACAGTCGACATCTTGTTGGCCTGAGACGCCAAGATAGGTGAGGAAGAGCCAACCTGGATCATCGGGCTTGGGTACATCGATGAAGGACGACTCTGCTAGTGCGGACGCTTGCGTTCGTGTGAACCTTAACGGCAGGGTGGTGTTCTTGAGCGGCTTCGTATCACCACCGAGGCACTTGACCTCGAGCACCCCTAATCGTTCGATTATCTTGCATCGAGACTCCTCCCAAGCTCCGTCTTTGCAATTGCTTGGTTCTATCCACGACTTGTAGTGTGTCCAGTTTGTCTTGATGAAGCTTAATGTCTCCAAACCTGTCCACTCCCCAAGAAGGGCTTGGAACTCGGGTGAGATGTCAAAAGATGACCCTGTCACAGGTGTCGCTAGCCGGGCTCGGTCATTCACGCTGAATATTCTCGTCACCCAGTCCTTCCAAGCGATATACTCGTCTGTGTGCATTGACAGCTGGTAGTGAGGATGCAGGAACCGGATCTGTCTGCTGAAGCTTCTTGGGAGTCCCTCGAGGCAAGATCTGTCGACATAGAGATCCTCGCCCCGGTGGAAGGACCCATCTTCGGCCACAAACCACAGCTTCTTCTTGGAAAGATCTGTCCAGCCAGCGCGAAAGACAAACAGTGTGTGGGAGATAACATCGGCGACCTGGAAGGAAGCAGACGGCAAAGCCGAACTATCGTGAATGTCGGCAATAACTCGACATATCCGCTCCCTGTTAAAGTCACGAATCCCAAGCACGGTGAAGCACTGTCGTCGTTTAAGATCGAAGGCAGCTTCCGGATGGACTTCGAAGACGGGGAGGTTTGCTGGGAGTTGGAGTCCTCCAGGTTCACTTGGGAACATGATGGTTTTCGAGGCAGCGGTGGTCCACCGTCCGTCGGCAAGGGGCACAATTTGGATGCCTCTGATGTCAGAGATCATCTGATTATCTCGGGCCATGACAGTGGAGAGCGCTTGGCCAAGGCTGGAGTGCCACTCCTGCGGCTTTGCGCGGAACCTGCTACCGTGAGTCTCGACGAGTTTCCGAAGGTCGCGGATGAAGTCACCAGCGGTCATTTCGGTCACACCTAACCTCCGCAGAAACGGCAAGTCGTCGGCGTGATAGAGGTGGGCTAAGTAATCGAGTCCAGTGTCTGCGGACAGGGTCAAAGGAAGCAGTCCTTCGTTGTCGCGAAAGTCAAGTGGCACGTAGCGAAGCTGACGAGGAAATTGCAGTTCTCCGGAGGCCGATTCTAGAATGCGGTGCTTGGAAAGCAGCTGGATGAGCCGGGCATCCACATCGGCGAAAAAGTCTGTGATGGGGGGCCGGGAGGAAACCATCCTGGGCCAAAGGCTCCGTTGGCCATGGGAATTCATGTTCTGGATGGCAGAGAGGATTGCTGCAGGGCATGCCTCGAGTATTGCTTGGTTACGTGCGGATGACTTGTCAATATCCTCTCGGCTGGCGATCAGGTGGAAATCGGCTTGCAAGAGAAACTAACGGGTGTTAGATGCTTCGACGTGGAGGTGGGCCGCGTTACCTTGAATCCATAGTCTCGAATAGGCAGAAAGGCAAACACATTCTGGGGCTTGATCTGCGACGGCTCCCCGTCGTGGAGCGGGAAGGCAACCTGTATTGTTGTCCTCGACCTGCGACTGGGGCGGTGCGGCTCGACAGGAGAATCCTCCACAACTGCGTGCTCCGTTACCAGGTACTGCAGGCATATGGAGTCCTGTTGGACCTCAACCATTTTGAACGGGCCACCGAGGCCGATGGATATGCTCTTGGACGTGTGCTTGACGAAACTCGATCGCCAAGGGCTGCGGGCGCCGTGGCCAGCGAATGATAAGTGGAGCGTCTCCAGCTTCTGGAGGAAAACCAGCGATGCCGGGTCAAAGTTCCTCATGTCGTCAAGAAGTTCCTCCTCGTCAAAGGTTGGTGAAAGCTGCAAAAGGATCGATGTGTGCCCTTTGGGAACATCCTCGGCGAAGGCTTTGGGAAAGGTGGCCCACACGGGCGCAACCATGCCCAGCTTCTGGTGTCTGTCAAAGCTGAAGGAATAGCAACCCGACTTGATCCAGACAACATTGGCGACCTTGAAGACGGACTTGAAGCCTATCCCCTTCTCTCCAATCTGATGTTCCTCGCCGTCGCGCCCGGTCTTGGTGCTACGGCCGATCTTACAGATTGCGTCGACGTTGCGCCTCGTGAAGCCATCTTCGTTGCAGGTGAAGAGCAAGTGTTTGTTACTGTACGAAACGCGCAGCGTGGGAGGGTTCTTGGAGCGCGTGTAACTATTGTCGTCGGCATTTTGGATTAGTTCGAGGAGGAAGTGGGTTGCCTGCTGGTAGAGCTGGATTGAGAGCCTGGTGGGGGTTGCGGCAACGGTCAGTCATGCAATGTTGAGTGGATGGGCTGGGGGAACCTGCAAATCCAGAGCGGCCTCAAGGTCTTTGATATTGTCGTCGGGACCCCGTAGTCCCCTGCTCTTTTTGATTTCCTCAATGTGTGCGCGCGCATCGGCCTCGGATTTTGGGCGGTCCATTGTCGATGTGGTGTTGAAGGGAGAGTGGGGCCCAGCTGGAAGCAGCCCGCCCCAGGGCAAAGGTCACCTGCATTTGCGGAGCATCAAGAGGAAGGCTCAATTTGGGACGTGTGCTCCTGCTGCGCCCACTTCCTAACCCATCACATGATGATACAGGCAACCGCGCTACCTTATCTGCCCGCCATCTTTGATTTGCCAGCCCAAATTACGCGAATCCCGGGCCGCGCCGTTGAGTGGCTCGTCCCTGGCGGCGAAGAAAACCCTTTCTCCGACTCGGCTCTCAAGCGTCTCCAGCCCTTGTTCTCCTTGGCCGCGACCTTTGCCTCGCTCTTCAAGGTTTCTATCTCTCTCCGCATGATTTCCACCTCCAGTTGCAACCTCTCCATCTCCATGCGTTGTTTCTCGATATTTTTGTCCGTCATTTTCATCCTCTTTGGTGTGCCATTGACATCGCTGTCCGACGCATCCCCCACCCCGGCCTCGCTCTTCATCCCCTCCGTCCCCATTTTTTGTTTGACAGCATCTTCGAGAACTACAACAGTCTTTGGTGTCCTGCCGACATGGCCGTCTTCTTCCACACGGACATGCTCCAGACCTGGTCGATTCTCGCTCAACACGGTCTCCGCAGTCTCCTGTTTTCCCTGGACGCCACCTGCGCTCGGTCGTGTCTCCAAATATGGAGAGGAAAGCTGTACTGTAGCATCCGGAACCGTCACCGGTGGTGCCCCCTCTATCCTCTCCCTTTCAACTGCCTTGGGCGCAGTCAAGGGTTCGTGTGATGACGTCGACCCACCCGGAGATACAAGCCCGACCTTTGCCTCCTCGCTCGACACTCGTGCTCCGACTTGGAGGTATCCATCAGTGGCTTTCGATTCAGGCCAGCGTCGGGGCGTCCCCGGTATGAATGGCTCTTGCGGCAGAATGACGGTACCTCCTCGGTTCGAACTCGCACCCTGCCGAGCCTTTTCCCGTGTATTTCTGCTGCGTTCTCCTGATTTGTTCTTCGTGGACGATGACACCGACACCCAATTACCCCGCTCCCACATGTCGTCGTAGTTTTCCTCGGTGTGGAGAGGCTCACCACCCTGACCATCGTAGAATATCGGTCCGGGTTCCGCCGGGCCGCTGGGTCCTGCGTAATGACTTGCTAGATCGTTCTCCAAGTTGTTACCAGGTTGATAGTTAGCCGCTTGAGGGTAAGGCTCTACACGGCGAGTCTCCTGGGGGTAAGTCTCCTGGGGATAGGTTTCCCGAGGATCAATGGCTTGAGAGTAGGGCTCCTGAGGGTGAGTCTCCTGAGGGTAGTGCTCTTGAGGGTGAGTCTCCGGAGGGTGCTGAGGGTACTCTTTTGGAGGCTGTGTCTCCTGAGGGTAGTGCTCCTGAGGGTAAGTTTCCTGAGGGTAGTGCTCTTGAGGGTGAGTCTCCGGAGGGTGCTGAGGGTACTCTTTTGGAGGCTGTGTCTCCTGAGGGTAGTGCTCCTGAGGGTAAGTTTCCTGAGGGTAGTGCTCCTGAGGGTAAGTTTCCTGAGGGTAGTGCTCTTGAGGGTGAGTCTCCGGAGGGTGCTGAGGGTACTCTTTTGGAGGCTGTGTCTCCTGAGGGTAGTGCTCCTGAGGATAAGTTTCCTGAGGGTTGATTGTTTGAGAGTACTCGTCTTGAGGCGGAGTCTTTTGGGGGTACTCAGAGTACCCGTCTTGAGGCTGAGTCTCCCGAGGGTAGGTTTCCAGATAGTAACTTGGAGTCTTTTTGAGAGAACTTTTTTGGCGGTACGGTTCCTTACTGAAAGATATGCGACTGTCGAGTTTCGACGAACCGTGCCTATGTTTCGTTCCCTGTGTTTTACCCTTGGCGTTGTTTTTGGATGTTTTAGGACGTTGGGAGTAATACTCAGGATACCTAGAAGGTGTCTGTGTCGTATCATCATCCGAATCATAAGTGTAGTCCTGACTGTCATAACCCCCTGGATGGGATGAGTTGCCAGAAGGAACCCCTGTGTTGTAGTATGGGTCGGATTTTGACACGCCCCGATCGCCATAACTCGCCGCTGCTGGTTTTGCCCGCCTACGATGGTCTCTGTAGCCCACCTCAGAATTGTCCTCAGGCAGTTGTTGGAGTTCGCCTGTGTCGTTATTACTACCCTGAGGGTAAGTCGTGTAAGCTTTGCTATACCCAGCAGGCCCTTCACCGGGGTCTTCAAGCGTCGCACCCGTATCAAGTCCCCGCGCCTGAAGCCTCCGGATATCTGCTCGTTGGTTGTATGCGTTTGTCGTCTCTTCATGTCGGCCCTGAAAGTGGTGCGAGTACAAGGCTTGTGATGGATCATTGTACGCGTTGTGCTGTGTGTCTTCGGCTGTGTATCCTGCAAGTCCTTGGTGCTGATGGGACGCAAGATCGGGGGTTGGGGGCAGGTTGTATTGTTTTTGGGGTGACAAAAATTCGTCTGTGACGCTAGTGTCTGACGACGGTTTGGTCCCTGCTCGATCGTCCCATTCCCTCGTAAGCTTTTGTTTCTCTTCTTCTTCCTCCTTCTTCCGTCTCCTGGACTCCCATCGGGGTTCTACCGTAGTTGGCCTTCCTGTCTGCTGCGTCCTGCTGCTGAATTCTCCCCCAGTTCTCGGTTGTTGCCTCTCCTTTTGCTCTTGTTCTGTCCTCTCTTTGCGTCTCTTGTTTTTATTCTCCGTTAACAAGCGATCCATCGCGTCCACGTGCAACCTATACGGCGACATGGTGTTGTTCATGGGCTGTGAGACTTCATCAGGGAGGTTATAAGCATCTGAACCTGCCTCCTCGTAGCGCGGTCCCAGAAACATTGGCACGCCACCTTGCTGGGGTTGGTAGTGGTGGTCGGATCTGGTGGCGTCTGCTTCCGCGTAGCCCGAGAAAGACGCTGGATCTTGTCCCGGCGGAAGGACACCAGCAGCTTCTCCATAACTGAGCCACATTTCAGGCGGCCCTTCGACGCTGGTGTACTGATTCTCTGCTTCCGCACCCTCGATAGTTCTGCCCCGACCCGGATGATAGGAATACATCGGAACATAAGCGTCAGCACACGCAACATACTCAGGTCCCGGGCCGCGAGCCGCAACACCCTTTCTCTCAGCTGTGCGTCGCGATTTAACGTCCTTGGGCATTTCTCGGCCGTTCTTGCCCTTATCACCCTGCGAAGAAGACATATCTTGATGAAAGGACTCAAATGTGGAGAAAGAAGAGCGGTACCGATCTGGTTGCGGAGACTTCGCTGCCGTGTTACGTTCAGGATGAGGGGTTGTGGGAGGAAGTTGCGCCTGCAATTAGGCAACCATCGCACTGCCACATCTTCCCTCTTTGACCCCCACGACGCCCCCACTGGCTATTCAGTAAAACTACCTACTCGGCTCACTACTGGAAAATGTTCAAGCCGGAAGCTGGGTTTAGACTTTAGAGCCATCCGGAGCCGTGCCCTTAGCTCCTCATGTGACTCCACGGACCAGCACCGGATCCGTACCATTCCTTCTCGCCTTTTTATTGACTTAGAATCCCCTTAGTGCAGCGTTGGATGGCATGAAACTTGGCGGTAAACATTCGGCGACTTGGAGCCCACTTGGATCGCGATTGAGTAAAAAGCACCGTAGTTGCGAATGCCGCGGCAGGCATCGAGGCCCACTCTAATTATTTCATTGCACTGTGAACAGCGCAACTCCCCACAACGCACAAACTCAACAACACTCGATGACCTCTCAGCATTTCAACTGGATAGTTAGGAAGCTCGGAGCAGCGTCATTCGATTTAATTACAACTCCCCTTAATTTCTAGCCAAACTCCATGCACCATGGATTGACAGCACAGACGCACCTAATCAATGCATAGGCCTCGCCAGACTGTGCTCCGGTCGCGCCAAGTCTCGCTGCTTTCACCGCTGGAACGGGCGTTGGTCATTCTGACTTACACGGAGTCATCTGACCAAATTTCAGTCCATCCTCGAGCCAACTTGGCGTCTCCAGCCTCACGACCGATCTCTCTCAACGGCAGGAGGCGTGGACGACAGAGCCAAAGCGCGGCGCAAAGCCCCAGTCCGACGTTTGGCCTTCTTGGCCCTGCGACTGCATTCTAGGTACCCACCCCACCGCCAAGAGTTTTTACGGTCTGGTCTGAATGGCATCGCCTGATAAAATCGAGCACAATCGAAGGCCGACCGCGACTTGGGTGTCATGGGATGGGTGTTTAGGTGGGAGGCTGTCCGTTGACGCTCAAATTGCAGTGATGGCGCCGCCATGACGTCATACGCCACGCCTCGTTCCCAGCTCCATCCTCAGCTCCATCTCGCCCACCCTACCATCAAGTAGGACATGAAGGGGACATCTCCTATCGCGCCGGAGGGTTAATGGCTCAGCTCCTCGGCGATATCGACAACGACTCCCTCCTAGCTGCCAGCACCCAGCGAAGCCTCCTTGGGCTGTACGAGCGGACAGGCAGAAGCATCAAGGCATGCGAAGCTGCTGATATCGAGCTCAAGATACTAGAAAATCAGGGGACCCGCAAAAGCAATAACCTAGCCAACGCCAACAGCAAACGTCGGGTACGCCATGGTTTCCGCATCGAGAGGTGCCGAAGGCATCAAGTACCTCGATGTGGCGGTGGCGATGGCCAAGTCGCACCCCGAACCCGAATGCTACAAGGAGTACAACATTGACCGGTTTCTAAGGAACAGAGACCGCTGCTAGATGCAGATGAAGCAGCTTGACGAGGCTCCAAGGGACTTTGACAACGCCGACTACTTCCAGAACAAGATGCACGGTCCCAACAGCCACTACCACAGAGAGTGAGCACCAGCATTTCCCTCGCCAATGGAAAAACCTCGACGAGCTCATGCTAATTATCCTCAGGACAAAATAAAAACGCTCCACAATGGCAGCCTGGCAAAGAGACTTCGCCTCAGCCGCGCAACTCAGCCGCGAAGCCGAAGCCCTCGTGTCCACGGGGAAACCCACACACGCAAGCGTCATGGCAGCGCTCCATCACCAAGGCTGGATCGCAATGCTCGAGCGCGACTATGACGCAGCCCTCCAGCACCTGGAGAGAGCGCTCATTATCTGCCAAACTGAACGAGCCACACCCGGGAAACGCAGGCGAGTCGGCGCGGGCCCAGTGGCGGATGTCGCAGGTTTACGAGCGCAAGGGAATGGATGACGAGGCAAAGAAGCTGAGAGGCGCAGCGGAGGAGGTGAAGAGGAAGCTGTTGGAGACAGGGGAGTATGCGGTTGTGTAGGGTGAGGAGGAGGCGGAGTGGGATACGCTGGTTGGGTTGCTTTATCGATGAAGGAGGCTGCTAGAAGATGCGAGTTTCGGTTGGTTGCAAGGCGTAGCATTCCTGTCATGAATTGAAAAAAAAAGAAGAAAATGTAATCGCGATGCGTAGCATTTGGTGTGAGGAGGCAATGACACTTCTGCAAGTTCGGAGGAGAGACGGGATCGTGTAAGTTGAGCTTGGGGATCAAGCTCTGACTTTCGATGCAACGATGTTGAAGCTCGGTGCACCCATGGACCGTTCAGACGGGCTGACGGAGGAGGCCCGGAGTTTATTACGGGATGGGGCCTGGGGGTATGGATTTTCTGAGGAGGCTGTTTCCTTTCACTGCTTCAAACGTTTCAAATCTATTTTTCATTGATAGATTTTGTGAATGAAGGAGTAGTATATTGGTAGCTGCTTTCCAAAAGAACGACCGCGCTACTAATTATCTTACGTAGGAACCGGCGGACTCCCCGAGAAGGTAGCCACAGGCCCCGAGATACCAACACAAACGTAGACATTCGCCCACATGCCAGAGCAGTCCGGTGCGGCTGCGGGGTTATAAGTGTAAAAGTCGCTAGTGGGTGGGTTAGCGCTTTCCTTTATATCTAATTGTGAAGTCAAGGTGATAACATACCTCAGTGATATCCCGGCGTCGGTGGAAATCTGCCAACACCCATCGCCAGGCTGCACAAAATAGAACCTCCGGCAACCTTGTATCATGGGGGCCTATTGCCGCGTCAGCTTCCTGCTGTGGCACACACGGAAAGAAATCCTCTCAGATAGGGTTCAATCAATGCTCACCTGAATGGGCTGCGGAGTCGTCACTGCGCCTCCACCACTACTTGTACTTGACGGCGATGCCGCGCTCGTACTTCTGGAACTTGGTGGCGGAGTCACCGGCACAGAAACCGAAACCGGGTCGCTCTCATCAGGGGGAAACAAGGTAGTCGGCACGGCGGCCGTTCTCGTCGTTGGCGTACCGGGAACCCCGACGCAGTACCACATGTCGTCCTGTAGCCCCGCGCCGCAGGTGCTCCCGACGGACGGGTTCCAGGCGATGAAGTTGGCAAGCGAAAATCGCCCAAAGATGAGCACCATGTCGTCGCACGTTAGGCCGCCGTCGTTGTAGTACCAGGCGACGCAGGTGCCCGTCGTGTCGGACGGCACGGGAGACGGCTGGGCCGTGGCGGTCGGGATGGGGAGGAGGTAGGCATCATCACCGTCGTAGGCGCCGGCGCAGTAGTAGCTGCCTTCCTCGAGGGGCTGGTCAGTGCACGTGCTGCCGAGGACGGGGTTCCAGACTAGAAATTGAGCCTCGTTGATCTCGACGTGGGCAGTCAAGACGTCGGCGCACGTCTCGTTGGCGTGGGCCAGGTAGTAGGCCACACAGTTGGTGGGCAGCGGGCCGTGGGTAGGGGTGGGGGTGAAGACGGGATCCAAGGATGGGAGCGACGTCGAGGTGCCTGGGACGAGGGGCGGGAGGGTGATGTTGGCCGTAACCGTGGGTATCACCTCGACGATGCCTGTTGTCTGCGGCTGGATGCCTACGCACACCCAGTAGTTGACGTAGAGGCCCGAGCAGTCGGTCTGCACAGCCGGATTCCAGGCGATGAAGTCTGCGAGGCTCATCCACCCCCCGTACTGGAAGAGGATGCTGTCGCAGTCGTCACGGTCTTGCACGAGATGCCAGTTGTTGCAGTACGCTGGCTGCCCGGCCTGGGTTTGTGTGGGCGGCCAGGTCGAGTTGTCGATGGTCGGCGTGGAGATCATCCAGCTAGTGACGGGATGCTCGATGGAGTAAGTGGAATTGTAGAAGGAGGTGGTTGACGACGACGCCGACTCGCCAGGGCTGCTAGAGCTAGGAGTTGGTGTGGGCGTGACCGAGCCGGACACTGTCGAACCCAGCCGGACGCAGTAGGCGTAACCCAGCCAGAAGTTGTTGGCGCAGTCGGTGGACACATCGGGATTGTACTCGAGGAACTGGGCCCTCGTGATGCCGTAGAGGCTGGCGATGGTGTCGCAATTCTGTCCTGTCTCGACAAGATGCCATGCGTTGCAACTAGGAGGCGTCCCTGGGAACGTGGGACCGGGAGGCGTGCTCGGAACGACACCAACGCAGTAGGCATACCCGCCCCAAAAGTTGGTGATGCAGTCGGCCGAAACTGCCGTGTTCCAGCCGAGAAACTGAGCGTGTGTGATGCCGTACTGCGCTTCAATGACGTCGCAGCCATCACCGGTCGAAACGACATGCCACTTGTTGCAGTTGGCGTCGGTTCCGGCATGCGTGGGCGCTGGGGGCGTGGTGATTTGGGCTACGGCTGTGTTGGCCGTGCCGACGACGAGGGCAAAGCCAAAGGAAAAGAGCGTGGTGGCGAGCATGATGGTGATTGCAACCGCCGAGAAGAAACGAACGACGACGACGACGACTTCTGGTCGAGGCAGGCACGCAACTTCTCCCGTCAGGACATGAAGAGGGGAGGGCTTGAATTACACGGCCCTCACGACGAAGAGCCGTCGATCGGCCGTATCCCACGCCGAACCCGTACTGCCGAACCCCCCTGCCCATCGTGTGGTGTTTTTGCAGGAGCGACGGTCAGTCATCAATATTACCACCGTCGTAGTGACACACAGTGTGTTGTTGCACTGTCAACGCTAAGGCACCGCGTGCCAAAAAGTGTATTTACGAGCTGCCTGGATTGATTGGCTGACACCCACGTGGGTACCTAAGCATGGAGAGGATAGTGCCGCTGCAGGGGGCACAACCTAAACTTGGGTGTTGGTCATCACCAGCCATGTCTAGCTTTAATTACCTACTAACCAGGTAACTGAGGTAGAGAGGTAACAAATGTGGAGAGTGAGGCTAACGTCAGCGTTTGTGTCACAGCTGAGTCTGAGGGTGTCACATTTAATTTGTCCTTGGCATCACCCGAGCCGATGCCGCTCGGTGGAGGGGGGTTCACTCGAGCAGGTGGTACCTGGGTACTTCGGTTCACTCCCCTCGCCTTGCCTCTTATCCCCGCGCTGGCCTCGTTCGCAGTTCGCAACCTTTGACGGCTGCACACCAGGCACCGCCGTCACTTGTTTCAATCCACCACCACGCTCGTTTGCACCGGCCAAGATGCGCCTTGGCCTCACCTTCGTTTCTTTCGTCCTGCTGCAGGGCATGGGCGCTCGCGCGGGCAGCGCACTCTGGGAAACAGGCGCCCCCCGAATCCAGCCGCCGCACCCCGTCGAGCGGATCGAGGTTGATGCTGCCGGCTACGCCGTCAATGACCACGCCGTCGCCAACCTCAAAAAACGTTACGTGAGCATTAGGCCTTTGACCGGCGTCGGGCTCACCACCACCCCTTGGCCCAATAAAATCATCAGGTACTGCTTCCGAACGTCCGCCGCGAAAGAGAACCTGGAAGACTACGTCCGCCAAGCGATCGACCTCTGGCATGCCGCTGGCCTCGACAGCACCTACCAATGGGTAGAGGCGTCCCCGCCCAACTTTGCTTGCGATAGCAACCCGGACATCGGCAACATCCTGAAAATCATCGACACAGGAGCCAATGGCGGTCTGAGCTGCAGCGTCGGCAAGACCTTGAGCCCCGAGTTACACATCAACACCAGGAATGACATTGGGAAGCTCGACGCCGTCATCAACATCGCCCACGAGATGGGCCACGCCTGGGGGCTCCACCACGAACACCAGAGCCCTCATTTTTGGCGCCAGGCATTCGGCGGCCTTGTCCCTGACGACGGTCGTGGGTTTGGACAATATTGGGACTGCACCGCCCTCAATGACTACGCCTCACAAGAGCGGTCAGTACGGCGCGAATTCGACCGCCAAGGTCTCACAGGGCCGGCGCTTGACCAGGCAGTGAGAAACCGGATGGATGATCTGTGCACCAGCCAAGCTGCCGCCGCGCATGACGATTTCTCGGCCAAGGAATGGCTCCCTGTCGCCAACGCCGGCTACGACTACCAGATCACCGGCCCTGCCGCCTACAACTTCTACGATAAGGAGTCCATCATGCTTTATGCCAGCGGCGGCGGCGGCCGCGACAGAGGGGGGACGGGCCCTCCAGGCAACGGCCAACCGCTGTGGCAGAATGACAGGCGCGAACAGGTGCTATTGGATGCGGACGGCGATCGGTTCGGCTTCCATGCCATGCCTTCGGTCAGCGACGTCGTGGGAATCAAGAGGCTGTACAATGATGGTAATGCTCCGATCCGAGCGGCCGTGCTCCCGAACAGTGGTCGTTCGCGGCTCAGAAACATGTTTATGAGGAGAGTCCAGAGGAACGCTGGCTGTATCTGAATCATGCGGGAGGAACAGCGAGCAGTGTTGACAGATTGCCTGAAATGGGTGCGTTGCACATGTAGATCGTCGTGTTACCAATGATGCCTTGCAATTCATTCCTTGCAGTTGCGCTCTACCATTTGACCCAATTCAACTTGCTGACCGTGACTTGCGCCAAACCTGAACACCGAGTGCCTTTCGTGTTGGCGTGAGAAGTGTGGAGCCAAGGCCCGCCTCTTTGAGCATGGCATTTCGTCTTTTCCAACCACCCCCTCCACGCCAGCCCTTCTTTCTTTCCAACACCAAACCAACCACAATTCCTGCGCCCCTCCGACAGAGGATCAAGTCACCAAAGCCCGCAGGACATTTCCATTCGACATCCACATATCCTGAAGGTACTATTGAAGTTAGGTAGATAGCATTGAAGTTCGTTGCTGACTAAACAAAAATACCTAGCGAGTTCCCCCACAATACCCCATCAACGTTACAGCTCCGAGTGGATCACATGCCCCCCCAAGTTGCACTTCAGCGGGGTATACGGGTACACACCGGCCTTCTTGCGATTGAGGTTTCCACCCAGGGCATTCACCAACGTCCCATCATCCAAGTCAATCGCCCACACCATGGTTCCCCCGAGACATCGACGATTGGCATAGTCCTGCTTCATCTTGAGCGTTGACGCATCATCCCAGCTAACCCACTGATCGCCTCCCCACGTCACCACCTGCACCGCATCCTCAGCATACAGCGTCTGCTGCCCGCCATTCCTGATAATCTCGTTAATCTCAAGCGCCGCCAGCACGCCCTCCGTGCCCGTGCACCTCCCCGGCGCAGCACCCGTGGCGTTGATAAACGGACAGCCAGGCCGCATGCAATTCGGATCCGCCATCTTGAAGCTACGCCCGTAGAACCCCAGCCCGAGATTGACGCGCTCCGGATTGACGTTGTTGCGCCACAGCAGCTCAAGACCGTGCTGGATCTCGGTGAGGTTCGTGTGCGCGTAGGCGTACGAGCCGATGGCGCGCACGCTGCTGTCCCAGGTGCCGTGGATATCGTAGGTCATGACGTTGAACCAGTCAAGGGATGGCTCGATGGCTTTGAGGTTGAAACCGCGGAGATACCAGTAGCTAGCGGGAATAGCCATGCTAATGCCGTACTTACGGCCGGTGGCGTTGAGTCGGGCGCGCAGACGACGGAGCATGCGCGGGTAGTTGTCGAAGTCGGCGGGGATGCCGCCGCGGTCGTCGGCGACGGGGTATTCCCAGTCGAGATCGACGCCGTCGAAATCGTACTGCAGCATGAACTTGACGAGGGATTCGAAAAAGGCGTCTTGGTTGGCGTCGGATGCGGCCATGTCGGAGAAGGCGGTGCGGAAGGGGCCGGGATCGTTGTGCGACCACCCGCCGATTGCGATCCAAACTTGGAGTCCGGGTTGCTTCGCCTTGAGGGCGGTCACTTGGGAGTAGAGCGGTGTCATTTCTGGGCTCATAGAGATGATGTTGAAGGTTTGCGGGTGGATCATGGCGAAGGCGAAGTTGAGGTGCGTGTAGTATCCCAGAGGGATGTCGTCGGGCTTCATGACGCCGCAGGGACGGCCGAGATGCCAACCTTCCCAGTAGCCTACTGTCTGTCTTTTTTGTTAACAGTCCGATGGAGGGAAATTGAGAGAAGGGAGAACACACCCTCTTGTCCGATGTCCCCTGCGAGATGGGACACTCTGGGCTTGGGGCTAACTGGCCCTCGCAAAAGTGGGCGGTTGTGCCGCAGAAGCCAAATTTGGAGCAGCACACGTTGAGAGGGCACTTGGAAGACTGCGACCACTGCGCTCCCCAGCCGGGGTCGCAGTCGCTCTTCCAGTTGCACTGTGAGGTGCACTTGCCGGGGCCGCAGTGATCGGGGCCGCCGCCGCAGACTCCGGTGCCCGTGACCGGATCAAGAGGCCCGCAACAACCGAGTTGACAGGGCTTGGTGGCCGAGCAGATGTAGTCGGGTTCTTCCTCTGGGGCCCGGACGTGGATGCCGCCCGCAGCTTTGTCGAAGCCGATGGCCTGGACGGCGACGGTGGCAAGGTGGAGGGCCACCAGTGCTGCCCGCGTGGGCTTGGTGAACATGATGAAAAAACAAACGAAGGAATGCCTGGCTGATTCTGTGAAAACGAGAGACTTGGAGGAATGAACGAGAGGCTGGAGGCGGCCCGGACTGCGCAACTGGAGAAAGGGAGCTCATCAACCAACTGGTTTCCTGCAAATGGTATACAGACATACAAACATGAACTTCCAGTTGCCGGTGTGGAAAAAGGGGTTCGGGCGGAGACCCTTGAATGACAAACACCCTTGACATAACAGAAATAACAGCCGCCTACACCACCTTACCCCACGGTAGGACCAAGGCAGCAACAATGAAAAACTTGCATCTAGACTGTCAGCGTCACAGCAGACCGTAATAGCAATGGCAACCATAAGACTGAGTCATCTAGCGGATCCGGCAGTTGCCAAGGTGCCACAAAAGGTCGATAGACACCACCTTCGATAACAAGGCGAGGCACAGCGTCTAACTACGCAATGAAATTTAATCTTGGTAAGCGATACTACAACCTTATGGGTCAATATTTAGTAATTGAGAGGCTTGCTCCGATGCCCGATATTCGCCGTCAGGGTTGCATTACCCCTGACCCGACACCCCGGTTGTGACCTAGTGTCCGCTTTCCACACTCTTACCTGCACGTAAGTAGGGGCTCGTAAACCTAGCCCGTCAGCACTATATTCGTCCCACCTCATGTCATCTACCGAACCGCACCGCATGCTTGGCATTTGGGAACAACAAGAACGCGCACTGTGGCAGCGTTCCATTTCGCGTAGTGCTTAGCTGAGGTGTCACTGCAGGGGCGGATGTCAATTTCGACGACACCCACATTGACACCATCCGGGAAGAAGCCGCCTGGACGAGTCGAGGTACTCAAAACGAGGCTCGTGATGGCCCAGTTCAAGTTGTCTTTGGCCGCCTCCCCGGTTCTTTGACGAAGCACCAGCGTCGGTGCTGCCCCTCGTTTCCTGTCGCTCCTTCTGTCCCAACACCAATCGAACTTTTTTTCTCAACTCTAGCCAGTCGTTCCTGCCTTCCAACATGTTGCCAGCAGCGGCAGCATGGCTTCTGTGGGCCACGCTGTGGGTAGCGCCCCAGTGTGCGGCATACGCCATTCCCGGCCCAAACGCAAACAACTCGCTCGCCGCACGACAGTCAGATGCTCTCTCCTCCGTGTCGCTGGATTTTGTCCAACGCTGGGCGGCCATTGGTGACTCCTTCACGGCGGGAATTGGCTCGGGCGCGAGATTGAGCAACCTGCCATTGACAGGATCCAGCACATGTTCGCGCCACGTCCACACATGGCCCAATCTCGTCAACCTCTACATCGGCTCGACCAGCAAGAGCTTCCAGTACACGGCATGCAGCGGTGCGCGGACTGAGGGCGTGTTCCAGCAGGCCAATGCTCTCCCGAGTAGCCTGGACGTCGTCATGCTCACAGCCGGCGGCAACGACTTGTGTCTTGCTGCCATGATCCGCCGCTGCGTCATCCTGCCCTACGACGGCGAGGCCGCTTGCACCGCGGTGATCAACAAGGCGCAGCAAAACATTGACACCATCCTCAAGCCTAATATCCGTGAGATCCTGGACGCCCTCAAGCCCAAGATGCGCAGCGACCGCAAGGGCATCGTCGTCTACAGCTCGTACGCGCCCTTCTTCAACACCCAAAATGAAGACTGCGCCACCAAGCACCAATGGGCGCAGCGCCAGTGGGAGCTGTGGAAGTACTGGCAGTTCCTGCGGAACCCACTGCCCCTAACTATCGCGCGCCGCCAGCGCCTCAACACGCTAGTGCACAACATCAACAGGGCCATCAAGGAGGTGGTCGACGAGTACCAGAGGGACCCCAACCGATCCTACGACATCGCCTTTTCCGACTGGAGCGAGTGGCCCGCGGACGTGGGCGGCCAGTTCTGTGACCCGCGCAGCTCGGGCCGCTACCCGGACGCCAACCAGCCCGATTTGCTCTTCTTCAAGCCTGACACCACCATGGGGCTGCGCTTCTCTCAGGACCGCAACTTCGAGCGCCGAGATTTGGTGGCGGCAAAAGCCAACCTCACTTCCGGCGACCAGCCGTTCTCGGACGAAGACTGGCAAGAGACCGACCCCGTCGAGGCTGAGGCCGAAGCCCTCCGCGAAATCTACCGGTCCAGCATGCACCTTTCGCCCGATCCCCGCGCCGAAGTCCTGCACCGTCTCGACGCCCGCGCCCCTGCGCCAGCCGGGTGCCCCGGGGACGAGGGCATCTCTCCCCCCAATCTGGGCTTCGGTTTGCTCGACTTCATCGGCCGCATCTTCCATCCTAATGAGTTGGGTCACGAGGCCATTGCCGCCTTTGCCCTGCAGACCCTCGCCGAGGCCAAGGCACGTCAGGACGGTGGGAGCGGCGACGTCTGCAGTTACCGGCCGGACGAGTTCCGGTGCTGGCGCATGGAGAGCCGACGGGCTTTCGTGCGCTGGGAGACGATTGACAAGCTCTATCAGACCGCATGCAGCGACATTGGCCGCTCGGCTCCCAGCGGTGAGGCCAACTGGCGCCGCACCGTCACGTACAATGAAAACATGCCCGAGGAGATCGAGTTCGTCGTCCACCTAAGCGGTGGCGCGCACCAGTTCAACGAGGGCGAGTGCAGGGAAGCTATGGAACGCATCGCCAACAGCTGCGACGGCGCCGACTCGTCAAACCCCCTCAACGTCAAGTACGGCGGGCGCTACAAGACCGGCAACTACGCCTACGAGATCAACCCGCAGTTTTCCGACCGGCAGCACCTGACCGGCGTGTCCGGGCACTGCCGGGGACATTGGAGGGTGCTCTTCTCCGACTACCATATCCAGGGCAAGGGTTGGCTCGGCGACGACAACGGCGAGGCTCTCCGGAAGGCAGCAAAGTCGTGCGTCGGCGGCGGGCTGACAGCATGGGAATTCAGATACCTTGATTTCCCAGACGACAATGACGGCTGGGAGTGGACTGCATTTTTCAGAACCCCCATCTGGACTAATGCGCGGTGCTTTGATAACCTCAAGGTCCAGAGGAATGCAGGAGGGTTAACGCACCACTGGAGAGGCTCGCCGGCGGACGAGAGAGATGCCCCGATGGGATGTGCCGGAACGGGCTGAGGAAGTCACTCTGTTGAGAGTTTTTTGTATCGAGTCATTTCATTGGGTATGTTAGGTAGTCACCAACAATATCTGTCAGTTTCGAGGCCCGAATTCGCCAACAGAACAATGCCTTCCTGCACCTCAGATCTTGCACGGGGTATCGCTTTGAACGGCATCTCCATCGCAGCTCCATCAGGTCTTGTGCTCCTTCAACTGACTCTCTAATACGGGATATCCTTTGGTAACCCCTGACGAATCTCAACAAAGTGGTCGGGTAATCACCGAGCCAACTAAGTCCTAAATCCTCAAACTTCGCCACATTCACTCTTCATGAACGTCTCATTGGATAGCGGGGCGGTTATCTTGATAGTTGAATTCCAAATGAGCGGCGATGCCCTTCAGCGGCATGATAGCTATGATATCTATTACGTGGATTCTCCAGCCAGTATCCCGTTCCCTGAACGGCATGATTCAACATGGGTATCTTCCTCCGTCCGATCCTCAGTCCCCTCCAGTGTATGATCGCTAAACCAAAGTCAAAAGCCACTCGCACGCTATAGCCAAGCCAATGTTGTCAATCAGAAGCCGAATGTGCTATCCCAACAGTGAAACACGACAACACGAGCGATGCATCGAAAAAGAACAATATTGTACAACGAAGCGAATAAAACCCAAAGGGGCCAATCCTCAATCATAAACGGGCAAAATGCTGAAACGATCGCGAGTCGGATATCTCCATCCAGAGGGATAGCGACGATACGTGTGCGAGCTGTGATATCGATATCGTCGGTGGTAGTGTCTTCGGCGACAGGCGCTGCAGCAGTCTGCGCGATCTCGGTGTCGTCTGCGCGTGTAGACTGGGACGTAGCGGTGGCATGTGTAGCAGTATCCATACTGGTACGACATGTTGGCTGTAGCGCTGGGGTGTCGGTCGCAGGTAAAGAGTGGTGTTTGGGTGGTGCCGCCGTGTGGCGGTGTGCCGCTTGAAAAGACCGTGGACTGTGTCGCAAAAACTGGCGTTGACTGAAAAGGAATGTAGTTGTTTGGTGATGTTCAAAATGATTGTGTTGGTCCCGGTGTGAGTGCAAATGACAGAATGGAATGCGGGACTGGAAACGAATGAATAGAGGGGAACTGAATTCAGTTTATATTTTGTGTGAAGATCTAAACATTGTGGCTTGTAGAGTCATTCGAGACAACCGGCCGACGTGGTTACCCGCAGCAGACCACCAGGTTGGATTTTCTTGACCGAAATCCTTTGGCGGTGGGTGTCGTGTGTTGCTGTCTCCTGAAACTGGATGCCTGCAAACTGGTACAAAGCCCCGCAAGGACTGGCAGCCGACAGCTGGTGGGTGTGGTACGGGGTCACGTTGGCCAACCATCAGCCGACAAAACGCGGCCGAATGGGTGCGTCACCCGCGGTACGCCTCAGCTGCCAATCATGCGGAGAAATGCCACACTTCCCCGACGAAACGCCCATTCTCGTCGCTGAATGCCCCAGAGTCAAAATCCCGAGTGGCCGCGCTGCGGATGGTGCCGCGGTTGCGATGCAAAGATCTCGGAAGTTCACCTGCATATTACCCCTGCATGGAGGGAACCGCGGCAAGTCTTCCGACGACGTCGCTGGTCGCCTATTGTTCTCGGTCGGGGAGGTGCAAAAACAACCAGAGCATCAGTAGATCGTAGGTTGCTTTCATTGCTCCTGCACCGCCAAGCGCGACGATCCAGAGCCCTTTGCTCGAGAGCACACCCGTGGCGCCAAGCCCTCCCGACTGTGCCAACGTCTTGACGACGTTGACTACTCCCAAAACGGCCGTTCTTTCTCCAGGGAGAACTGCAGCAGATAAAAAGGCTTGTCTAGGTGCTTGATCCATGCTCTTCGTGCAGGCGCCCAGGGAGAGAAAAGCCATGGCGACCCATGTCCCAGCAGCCGTCGCTGGCGGCAGTGCGGTTAGTGTTAAAAACACTGTCGATGGCAGATGGGTGAACACCATGGTCTTGATCAGACCGATTCGGCGAGCGATCGGGAGGGCGAAGAGGGCTGAGAGTGACCCGAGAATGTTGGTGATGAAGAAGAGCGTGCCGAGCGTGGCCGGGGTGAGCGAGTGAACCGTGGTGAAAAAGTAAGTAAGCCAACCCTGAGAGGCCATTCCGGAGGCAAACGAATCGAGGGTGAACAGCAGCAGAAGCCGATACAATATGGACCGAGAGGTTGGGGAGATGTGGGGTAAAAGCGAGCTGAAGCGTTGGATGAGAGACGGTTTGGGGTCGAGGTCGCCCTCGTCGGCCTCCTGCGCTCGCTGTCCCTCGTCGACTGCTCCGTAAGAAACCGCCGCCCCACCGCTTGGCTCAGCGGGAACTGGTTGGTATTGACCGCGAACACCCCCCAGCTCAACGCCCGAGCTCAGGGACAGGACAAGAAGCAGCTTGGCAGCACCTAAAGCCCCGTAGACGACGAAAACTGCTCTATATGCGCGGTTCGTGTCCCAGCCTTCTCTTCCCTCGAGAGTTTGAACGAGCAACCCGGATGTCAAGGCCCCCAGCGCGGCGCCAGCTGTACCAAAAAGCGTGTACCAGGCAAACACGTCGCTGCGGTCCTCCTTGGCCGTCAGTTGCGCCAGAATCGACTCTTCCACGGCGCGAAACGGTCCGATTTCGCTGCCACTCGGACTGATAACCCCAAACACGCTGGCAACTAACAGCAACCAGTAATTCTTGGTGACAGAGAAAATGAACCCGCTTGCGGCCATAAGTACGGCGCCAAAGGAGAGAATCCATCGCCTTCCGACCTGGTCCGTCACCACCGTCAGCAGCGAGCTAACGACGGCGTCGCCGAGGAGCGTCAGTGTCATGAAAAGCCCGATCCGATCATCGGAGAGACCCAAGCCAGAAAGAAAGTGGGCAAGAACAAGAAAAGAAGCGCCGTAGGCGAAAAGTCGCACAAAGCGCTGGAGGCACAGGATCTTGGTGTTGCGGCATGACTGCAGAATAGTCCTAATGCCGCTTTCCGTCGCAAGTCGCGAGCCCCATGACCCGAGAAGTCGGATCCCCAAAGTCATGTCGTCAATTCCGGGCTGTTTGTGTCGCAGGAGAGAAGAGAGGTTGGTTTAAAATTTTGTAGTGGGGAATAAGCAAATCAGGAAAGTACGACTTCGGCCGATGACGCGTAAATCCGAGGCACCGACAATCCTTCAGTTTGAGGTCCACTAGAAGTGCGTCAATTTCCTCTGTGGCAGTTTGAGCCCCTGAAGTGCCCAAATCCCAACATTCCTCACCCTCCATTTGCACCTTGTTTAACAATCAGCGAACCAATTCCTCAACTAATTCCCAAATAACCCCTTTCTCCCACCACTCAACAGCCGCATTTATGCCCGGCCATAACTGCATTATGCCAACAAATCACAAAGAAAGATTCGCACCCACAACCCCACGATCCATCAAGAACGCATTCCCAATTCCCTTCCCAATCACCAATTAACAATAACCAACAAAAACAACGAAAGCCTCCAAATCCCGCCATCACCAAATCCAAGGCAAAAATCTAGCCCTCGTCCTTCTATAGTCCTCCCACTCCTCCCCAAACTCCGCCTTCAACATCCTCTCCTCCTCCCTCACCCTCATCCCCAACATCCACAACAACATCCCCGCATACACGGGCGCCACCACCCTCTCCACCGCCTTCCCAATCACCTCCCACCCCTCCGGTATCCAACACCCCAGCGCGCCCTCCCTTCTATAAAGCAGCACCATCGGCGCAACGAATATCACCGCTGCGCCCGTGTAGCTGGGATGTTGGAGGTACTTGTAAATTCCAGTTTTTACCAATCCATTTTGAGGTGGTGCGAGTGTGAAAGTGAATGATTTCCCCAACGTTCTAAAAGGGATCACGCGAAGGGGTAATCCCACGCCGAGGATCAGCACGATGGGGATGGCGGTGGAGGCGGACCAGGAGATGAGATTTTGATTGAGAGAGTTTGCGCCGTGGCGGAGGAGCCAAGAGGGGGAGTTCGGATACGTCAAGGCGAGACCGACGGTGTGGAGGGCGAGGAAGCCGATGGGGGCGTTGATGAGGTCGTTGAAGGTGCCTTTTGTGGTGGTTTGGCGGAACTTGTGGAGAGAGGAGGCGTTGGGGTCGATTTTGACGGCGGTGGGCGGGGGTGGGTGCGGAGGGGTGAGGCCGATTTTGCAGGCGGCAGCGGTGGCGAGGATGGCGGTTGCGAAGCTTACTTGGGAGAGGGAGGGGAGTTGGAATTGGGAGGCCATGGTGGTGGTTTGGGTGCAGGGGGTTTATTAATTTGGAGGTGAACTAGGGACAGCGTGAAGAAAGGGGGCGAGAAATTCACAGACGGTGGAAGTTTGGACTGCTAACGGGGATACCGCTTTGATCGCCGACATTGAATGCGGGGACGCAGGTTCCCGCCTGACGTCTACTGTCAATGTATGCGGGCAGAGTGCAATGCATGGTGCTCCGAGAGTAGCTAAGCCAAGGCATCCCTGAACCTCCTATGGGAGCTCTGGGATTGACTTGCTTCCGACGACTAATACCGATTTGTGTTGGCCGTGTGCATGGCGCCCCAAGACGATTTTGGCCATTCAACTCACCTGACCCCTAAGGCTTCTAGCTTCATGTAGGGAAGTGCGAGCTGTCGCCACGTTTCTGAAGAGATAATAGCGGTCTGTACGTGTCATGATGCGCATCTGTAACTTGCGGCGTGGTGTCTGACTTTCATTTCTTCCCGACAGCCTCTCAATGAGAGATGTGTCAGTGCAATCTATGAACAATTAAAAGCTATATCTTTCAATCTCCCATTACGCTGCTCGTAACTCCAGCTCTCACCTAGACGCGCGATACTCACGCATCTCATCCTTCCTCCCAATCCACTCCTGCTGAGGTGTTATAAGGTGCCTCTCCCTGCTCGGTGATGACCAGTCCTTCGGAGCATCACTGCCTTGCAACTCTGGGGTTACCGGGGCCACGGTAGATGCGTCTAGCTCGGACACCGGCTGGTATGTGGCTTCGCTGCCTGCATATCCCGAAATCTGCGACCCTCGCGGTAGCGGGCTCCCTGCGCTGCTATACGCCGATGAGATGATCGAGTCGTGCGGCTTGTAGCCGGGAAAAAGCTGCTGGGTTGACGGCGGAGAGCCAGGAGGGCTCACGGTGTATGGAAAGGTCGGTGTTTGTGGAGCTGGAAACCAGTCAGTCTCTGGCGTCTTCTCTGAATCACTTCGGCACTTACATGGAAAGGCAGCCGGCAGGTTCGGGCTCCCGCCAGGCTGCACTCCTCCCGGATACGACACCAGCCCAGCCGGAACGTAGGGGGATTCAAATGAGGTCCTTTTCTCCTTTTTCCTCCTGCACCATCCACATTTGTAGATGATGAATCCCACAATAACCATCAAGAGTAGCGCGCTACCAACGGCGATGCCCGCGACTGCCCCGGTTGACCAACTAGAGCTACTAGCCACTTCAGGGACGCCTGTCGGTATCGGCAACGAAGTTGATGTTGGATCTGCGGGCTCTGCTCCCATGGTGATGAACACGGCCCTGGACGTGGCGTTCGAACTCAAGCTCGCGGCTGCCAGATCGGAGGATGGACACGACCCCTGAGCGCACGGGTTGGTGCTGCAGCAGCCGAGAAATGGCGGCAGATTCTTCTGGCATGTGTACCAGAGCGCCGACGACCCAGATCCTCCAGCGCATTGTTGTGCAGGTATTTCGCTGTAGCTGTCTCCAGAGAATGAAGCGGTTCGAAGATTGCTCTTGGGGCAGTTGCCCGACCCATCGGCGCATGGGTTCGTCGTGCAGCACCCGATAAATTCGGTTGCGTTATTTTGGCAGATGTAAAACGAGCCGCCTGCTGGGCAACTGAGACCCAACAAAGACACGGCCATGTTGCGAGTGGCCTTGGGATCTGACCCCAATGGCAGCGATCGGGCGGATGGTGCGTGGGGTTGTTGGCGCCACAGAGTTTTTGTTTCGTGGAAGAGGAATCCGAGTGGAAGCGTGTCTGGGGCGATACCAACTCGTGAAATAAGTTCCACCGCGTCGGGAGCTCGTGTGGCTCTTCTGTGCTGCCTCCATTGTTAGGTCTGACATATGGCTGAGCCACACTTACACCAGCATCCTTCAGGCCTGCAGCCTCCCGGATAAAGATGCACAACAATTTCCGATGCGTCGATTCCGACGAGAAGAAAACCCTGCTGCGCAAAGTCAAGGTTTTGCGCCATTTGGGTCCATTTGTTGCGCAGCGTAACTTTGTCCGCGTCCCTCCATGCCGGTGAAGTTCCTGCAAGGTTGAGCGCTGGTCACGAGCGAGCGTCAAGTTCTTCGGTTTCAGTGGGCTGTCCCACTTTGACCGGATTCCCGGGTCACTCACTGCCCTGCTGACTTTGGCGACCAAATCCACTGTAGCGTGGCGAACTGCGAATCCTCCGAGAATAGGCGACATTCCATTGGTAGAGCCCTGTGGGAAGTGCGAGTGCGAGCCTTTAGCCTCGGGATTACCCAGTGATGTGCACAGCCCCCCGGGGATGCGAGATGATTGCATACGACACTAGGATTCCACAACTTTCACCCTGGCAGTTTTCTTCTTCGATGCTGTGTTGACAAGGTGATCGGAATCAGGGCGCACAACAGTGTGGTAAGTGATCTTCCAATCATCAGTCGAAGAAGGGCATACTTTGACAGAAAATTCCCCTCTTGTGCCGCCGAGCCACGCGGTGAGGACCGACTAGAACTTCTTGTGCTCTTCGACTGATGCTCGCCGCTCCTCTCCGGTTTTTGACAGGTTGCAGTAACACAATACAACGCAGAGGTTGTACAATGCGAGTAAATCAGTGCATACGACCCGGGCAAAGGCTCCGGGCGAGGAGAGGAGAGAACTGAAGATATTTGAAAGGGAATTAAAACAATTCCTTTGGCCTCAGATGGGAGTCGAGAATGGAGATGAGCAAAGCCAACTTCGAATCGAAATGTGTCGCTTTCTGTTGAGTCTCCAAGCTGCGCTCATCGCTGGGGTCGTCGCCCAAAACATCCCTCCTAGAGATGTGTTTGGGTGGCGTAACGAAGGCGGGAATGTAGGTACCCGATAATGACGCCGGTTGCCATGGGCTGACCCGGATGCTAGGCATCAGAGCCCAAGAAAGCCGCCGTGGCGTCAAGGCCAACAAGACACGATAGGAACCGGTACGCGTCCGCCGCACAGTTCTCCTGCGAATCTCTCGCCACCGGCCTCAACACCGAGGACTGTGAGTACATGGCTTCCATAGGCATACGCGCGCAGGGCGAGAACGCGGTGGCGTTGGGGCCCAACGGGACAGGCATTTGGCTCGGTATGGACGGACCGAACACGTTCACGTTCATCAACATTGCCGAAGTGCCGATGATCCTCATCATGTGGTATCGCGGGCCGGGGGACGATCAGGCGTCTTTTGTGAATGCGCGTGCTCCCACCATCAGCTACTCGCTTCCGACTCGAAACAGCGCGGTCGGGATATCGCTGGCAAACGGAGTGCCGGGTGGATGGTCGATGCTCTACAACCACACCACGCCTCTGACAAGATACGGGCAGGTTGACAACACCTTTGGCGAGTTCAGCACTGGCGAATGGGCAACTATCGACGTCTCAAGGCTGGTGAAGATGACGGGCAACGCGATGACCGTCTCGGTATCGGGTGGATGTGTGGCTGACATGGGCCAATGTGCGTATGCGTGCGACACGGATACCGACTCTTGCGGTGACGCGGGAACGTACAATCTCCTCGGCTGCAGAGGCACCAACGCGGTGCAGTCTGTTGATCCGGATGGGAATCCCACGGGAGGGTGTCAGGGATGGTCCAATGGTGGCCATTTGGATATCTTCATGATGTAGGGCTACGCTCAGTACCGGGTTGGCGGGCATTTCCGGCGGAGATGCACAGGTGTATGTTTGTTTCCTTCGAGAAGTGGAGTTGGATACCTGGATCGGGCGTGTCTTTGGCAGGCGGAGGTTTCGAATCGCAATAGCCGGGGGGGGTTTCGTAGATCCATAGCCTTGTTTCATTCGAATGAATGACTTGGCCCACATTCACCGACCACGCAGTACTATAATAAGGAGCTCTCTGGCGGAGACAGAGAGCCACCAAGCAGTTCAGGCCGGCAGTTACAGCCCCTATTGTCTCTGCAGATTCCAGTGTGCGGTGTTTCTGGCAGGAACTACTTACGTCAATGATTAAGAGATCTGCCGGTGCAAGTACTCGGTGCTTGCGCGCCAGCAGCAAGCTCTGCAGCCGAACGACAGAAATCGGTGGGCAGCCGAGCAGCTCCGATAAAATCGGAGACGTACAAGGCAAGTTGTCCGTCGGGTTGCTGAGGGAGCTTCTCGTCATATATTGTATCAAAGTGCTGCATCCAAGCATCTGTGGTACTGTCGTCGGCGATACGCAAACTGACCGTCACCCATTTCGCACATGGATATTGAATCTTGAAGGCAGCTCCAGCCCGAATCTCTCCCTCGGCAGCCTCAATGTGCTGGACCATCTAGCGTTCCACGTGGCTACGAGACTCGCTGTACGGGACCTCGCAGACGAAGCTGAGGAGCTTGTCATGGAGAGAACCCAGAGAAATGTCAGCTTGCTTGAGGATTTTTCCCTCTTTCTCGATCGGTGATGTCCCCACCTTGAGTATCGTTTTCATAATGTAGTCGCGAATGGTGGCGTCCGGAATCGCGACGACAAATCGACCAAGGCCGGTCTCGATATCCCCTTCGGTGCCGTTCTGGCATAGGTAATGCAGCTTCGTTTCCACCGTGATGTCGATGTAAGCGGTGCCCGAATGGTAGTCGTATTCCGAGCGGCGGATCTGCGGCCGGTCGGGCTCCTCCAGTTTTCAGTCCAGGGTCGCGCAGAGGGGCAACACGAGGTCGACCGAGCAGCGCAGGCTGAGGATCGATTCAGTACCGTTGCGGTGCGCGTCGACAATGAACTCGAGGATCTGGTTCAAGGTGAAGCTGTCCACGAAAACTATGTCAACCGATTGATCGTCATCGAACCGAGCCGAGAGAGGAAGCGAAGCCATTCCTGCAGCCGCAGCTGCCGTCGTCTCGGGAGAACGGCGCGCAGCCATGGTGGTGGATGGGTGTTGCGCGTGGCAGAATTAGGTTGGATGGATTGTAGTACTGGTACTGAGCTTTTGGTGGGACCTTGGAGGCTCGCTGGCCGATGGGTGATGCTTTGTGATGGTCTGGGCGCGAGGTTGTCCCGAGGATAGCCAAAGCTAAGCGCAGACAGGAAGCGGGAAACAGCCAACTCCAGGCCAATAGTCACTGGCGCAAACTGCAAACCTCGGGCCCACAATTCGCTGAGGACCTTTCATCCCAACCCTTGTCAGGGCCAGATTCACAACTCCCAAGATTCACTCGCATGGGCTAAGAAACTTTCCTTTGTCCAAGCACGGCGTGCGCAGCAGGTTTTGGCACTAGGTCATTCATTTACTGGTACCACAAACTGTGGCCTGCCTTGGCTCTCCCCTCTTACCATTGCTTCTGCAAAGGTTTGGCGGAAGCCCAAGCGCTCTGGGAATACTGCGAACCGTTCGCTGCCCCGCCGATTAGACACCTCTCTGGGTCCAAAGAGAAATCGTCGTACGCCCTCTTGTCTTCTCCGCCGCCTCTGCCTCAATCTAAAGGCCTGATCTGACTATCCGTTCGGCGGAGACAACGAAGCCGGACGCCAAGCCCTCACCACATCCTCTGTTGCGCACAGAGCTTTCCAGCGAGCCAGTCGCATTCGGCCCCGCCACTTCTTCACGATCTCATCTGACGACCAGGCGCGACGCAACCCGTATTCTAGTCCCATCTTGATCCCTTCGACCGCTTTGTCCGCGGTGTAGGAGCGCATCGAGGGGCGGCATTGCTGCGACTGATCGCCATGAGCTAGGGTTGGCATCCCGGAAGTTTGGGCATTGTGAGACGAGGAGTCCGAGCTCTGACACGGCAGAACCTGCACGCTCCCCAAGTCTGCCTCCCGATTTCCAAATCAAGGGTCCCGGTGCTCGGGTCGACGACATCTGATGTTATCGTCGCGTGTCAAGCGAATCTGACAAGGCGGCCTTTTGTCCGATGGGGGTTCTCGCCCGTGCCAAGTTCCCGATTCACACGTGTCGGACGCCCAGACACAAAGACCCTGGGTCACCGGAGGCTTTCGGTAGGCGATCCGTCGCACGGCATCTCCCTATCCACCCACAGCACCCCCTTGCATTGGGACTGCAGTCCAAGATCGCCTGGTTCCGACAGTGGGATCACCTTGATTCGTCTCGTTTCCCTACTCCTCACTGTTTACCCAAAATGGAGGGGAAGCAAGTCCGGGGAATCCATGGGGGACGGCACATCCAATATCTCGGCAGCAGTCCCACCTCCCGTCTCCACGTTGGAAGATCTGCTTTTGACCTCTTTTCTCCGTTTTCTCCACAAATTTCGCCATCCTCATGACACTATCTGCAGGTTGGAGTGTCTCGTTGTTGGTCAGGTAGGACAGTCGGAAGCCTTCGGCCTGCCGACGACTGTACCTGATGTCTGGCATCCTCGCAGCTAGCCTCACAGCAGCCGACTTCACCGGCGACACGTTCTTCACGACACCCATTGCCTCGCACTCGAGGTTCCGAAATGGTACAGGCTTTCGCGGCAATAACAGGCCACACTCGAACAGGACGGCTCAAAACACTGGCGGCTCATCGCCGTTCCGGGTCACTCAGATGGAGGACTATGGCCCGCAGGTCAACTTCGTAATATGGCTGTTGACGGCGCTCTCTGCTGCCTTTCTCGCGTTGCGGGTGTACTGCAAGTTTTTGAGACACCGCGGCTTGTGGTGGGATGACTATGTTCTCATTGCCTCATGGGTGAGCATTCTCCACGACCAGACTGTCCAGCATTCAGCTAAACACATGTTGCCAGATTTCCCTGGTCATGTCGGACTCCTTCGTCTCGGTGGCCATCAATATGGGCTTCGGGCGCCCCTTATCACAGTTCAACAGCAGACTGCTTAACCAGTTTCTCCTGATGACAAACCTGGCGGGGACCTTCTCTATACTTGCGGCCTGCTGGAGCAAGACATCTTTCGCCATCACCGTTCTGCGAATATCGTCGGGATGGGTCAAGTGGCTTATTTGGTTCATCATCATCACCGTGAATCTGTCGCTCGGGACTGCGGTCGCTATAACATGGGGTCAATGCACGCCGATTGAGAAGACATGGCAACCAAGGCTTCAGGGACAATGCTGGCCTAAAGATATCCAGATATGGTACAACATCTACACTGCCAGTAGGTGCTCGTTACCTTTCACCTTGAGATTGACTGCGTTGCTGACCTGTTTAGTTTATTCCGGAACGATGGATATTGTTCTCGCTGTCATCCCATGGAAGGTCATTTGGACTCTCACGATGAACAAGAAGGAAAAGTTTGGAGTGCTCGTGGCGATGAGCATGGGGATATTGTGAGTGACTCGTCGCCTTGCAAAGTTCAAAGCTAACACCACACAGTGCCGGGATCACATCCATCATCAAACTCACGCAGCTACCCGCCATATCGAACGCGAACTTTACGGATTCGCCGGCACAGCTGGTTATCCTTGGCGTCGCCGAAAGCGCTATCACAATCATCGCTGCTTCGATTCCGATCCTCCGCGCTTTACTCCGCGATGGCCGGCCACCGGCCGGCCCCGCAGACTTCTACCACAGCTTCGACCTGTACACCGGGACAGAGAATACACGAGGCACCGGACGTAGCAGCACTGTGATCACCTCAAGATCTCGCAGCACCAGCCGCACGAGCAAGGAATACCAACCCACCGGACATTTCCGACAACTCAGCAAGCTGAGCCACTTCAGCGGGCTCAGCGTTGGCTTCATCACCAACCGAAGCGGACCCAACAGTAACCGGAACAGTGAGGCAGGCTTTGGCGGTCCGGAACCGCCGCCGGGGAAGATCCTCAAAGAGGAGGAAATAATGATTGAGTATGAGCCGAGCCGAGCGGTAGTCATCGGCAGGGCAATGTGAGACGCGCTGTCTAATTGGTTGCATCAAAATGGGCGTTTGCTATTGGGATATTTGGCGTTGTGGGGATTTGCAGCATAGCTACGGTTTGTCATTGCGGGTTCATGGGAGGGCAAACTGTTGAGGCCATGAGATCGGTGTGTGATACCCGAGCTTGGGCAGACTGCTTGGGCGGGGTCCCAGCTGACAAGCATTATTCAATTTTGTATGAACTTGTCACTCTAGCATAGCGGGCGCGTCTGAATTTCAGGTACTGAATGATCTGGCGATCAGTCCCTCCAATCTTCACTTGCACTCAGGTGATCGTCGCACAAGTCTGCCTGGCGCGATCAGTCCACAGAGCGTATTTCAGATCTCCGGCATCGACGGCCTGTGAGATGTAATTCGGCCCATGCACTCATCTCTGAATGTTGATCCAAGCCTGCTTGAGGGTATGGGTGGAATTGAGTCAGTCCTTAAACACCAGTGACAACAGCAAGCACGTCCCGGTTCTCGTTGCGACAGGTATCGCGACAGACACTGAACGTGACACGCACCCGAAATTTGCACCAAGTCGTTTTTCACAAGCCAAGGCAGAGACACTGGCTAGCCGTAGGGTATTTTCTAAATTCAGGATCAGCTTTCGGAGGAAGGAACGCCTCTGCGCGGTAGCTAGAGGGCACAGCCGATTTTCTCGGTGTGGGGTCGATCGACCAAAGGAAGCCGCCGTTGCCAATCAAGCCCTTTTGCCATCTGCGTCGCCCCGAGGGCTGAGAACCAGTCACAACCTCCAGACCCGGAATTCGCCCACCGTCTTTCTCGTGGCCCGGGAAACTGCTTGGGGAGACTGCCTCGCTCATTTCCCCTTGGCGCTTCGGGCTGCGTTTACGTTTTCCTCGAAAGGACATGTCATTCGGTCAACAATCGCACCGGGGGCGTTGCCCAACCGGGTTGCGCGATGACCTCACGAAGGAGGGGCGCGCTGCGATGTGGGTGGACGAGCTGGATATGCCCCACAAAAACGGCTCAGGGGCTGCCAGGCACTCTGTCGACTTCTCCTCCCGGCCGTCCCACCGGAGTGGCTACCGGGCTGCCCCTCCATCTTTTCTGTGGTGGCTCTGCCGACCAGAGAGGGGAAGCGGGGGGGTCGGTGATTGGCCGCCGGGTCGCAACCTGCTGCGAAGCGACACGCAACAAATAGGCCATGTTGACCACTGAGGGGTAGCACCACAGCTAATAAGTCGATTTTGACCCCTGCTTCCCGCGTCTCAGCCGCAACGAGGCAGGTCTTCCCGATGATATTGGTTGCTGGTCGCACTCGGAGCATGGCAGACCATGGCTAGTCGCTGTCGATGGAGGGGGACGCTGTATAAGTGAAGCGGAGGGGACACGCATCCTTCTGTCCCGTTTTCTTCCATCGTCTTGTGCCAAGGTTCAGCGTCGCTGTTGTTTGCTTTGGTTTCCCGTCTCTGATCACTCGTTTGCTACAGGAGACTTCCACTCGCTCAACACATCGCGACCCCTCTTTCTACCCGATTTTGAACACCACCACCAATATGCGCACCGCTTTCTTCCTCGTTGCCGCCACGGCTCTCGGGCTCGCTGACGCTGCGACCAACATGCTCACTCCGTACGGTGGTGTCTACAAGAGGCAGGCGTTCGACCCCGATGAGACCACCGGATCTGGTGCCAACTGCATCGAGGCATTCGGAGAGGGATACATCGAGTGTGTTCCGCAGACGGATTCGGCACCCCGTCTTTGCATCAACCCCGATCTTGGCGAGACCTGCTGCAACAACCTCTGTGCGTATTCCACTCCAACTTGCAACTGCCTACACAGACTAACAAGACATAGGGGGCTGCCCTGGAGGATCCTTCTGCCTTGTTCAAGACCTCTGCTGCCCTGACGTAAGTTCTTCTCGTCTTCACCCCTCGTAGATCAGCTCCTAACACAACTCAGGGCCTTGATCCCGCGACCTGCGCCGCCCAGAACGATGTTACCCTCCCGCCTGACTTCGCCGTCCCCTCGGCCACCTCCGCTGCCTCCGCTGGCCCTTCCGTCACCAGTCGCCCCAGCAGCATCAGCGCCCCCAGGCCCTCGGTGACCTACGGATATGGCTCCGGAAACCACACCGGCGGCAAGCCCCCTGTTGTCACGGCTGGTGCAAGCCACGAGCGCGGAGTTGTCGCCGCCGCCGTGATTGGCATCGCCGCTGCGATGATGTTGTAGATGGAAATGCAATATGGTGCGACTGGTCGGGAGTAAACGGACATACACAAGGATGATTTGGATTAATATGGCGTCGGAATCTTTTGGATACCACAGAATTTGGAATGTACTTTACGGGATGTTGGATGTAAAATGAAATCGATCTTTGTCGTCGGACGGTAATCACAGGGCTGAGACAGGTGATGTGCGGTGTTTGAAGTGTCTTGGTTCAGCTGTGGGTGCACAGGGTTGATTTCGTGAAATGAGAATCGCTTCTTTGTGGCTGGACTCCATGTTAGGATCAGCTTTCTGTTTGTTCTGGACGAGACTCTGATGCAGAGCCTTGCCAGCGTCTAAACCAAAGGAATAGGGATACCTGGTCGCGATATCCAAGAAGCCTCGCCGTGATGTTGATTTCAGTTGAGAAGTTCTAGATTTCTGAGCGTCATGTGTAACTGCAATCTAAAAATAGTTCTTCGCCGAGGCTCAGCAGAAGCTGAACTTTAAACATGAAACCAGCCCCACGAACAATGGGATTGTCGTTACAGTCACAGCTCAATTTCAAAAAAGTTGCAACTGTGAACCAGGACAACAAAAATGCGATAAGGAGCGCTGCATCTGACTAAAGGTCAATCGCCCGCGACAAGAAAGAACAGTTCTTACGACTTCCTCTCTCAATTGGCCAGCCCGCGAACTACAGCATCGAAATGCAGGTCCCATTCCTTCTGTAACGTCAATCGCTGAAAGGGACAAGCGCTGACGCTCCCCGCATAAGAGGTACGCAAGACAAGGAAAAACGCTACGCCGCACTCGGGCAGACAAACATCCGGCACTACGCGTCGTCGGCCCGCATTCAACCGACTCCAGTTATCGACGACCTCAAACAGCCAACCTCAAAAACTCAGAGTACACCTCACCTCAGCTTCAACACGTTCTCAATCCTCAACAAAAAAACAATACACATAATGACTTCTGAATCACCTGACAGCCTCCCCGACGACGACTTCCTCTCCCTCCCTCAATTCAACCAATCCTTCACCGTCCAACCCAACCCGGAAAACGGCCTAACCGCCCCCTTCACCCTCAAATACGCCGACATTGGCGACACCTCCTCGCAAAATGTCCTCCTCTTCTTCTCCCCCCTCATGGGCTCCCGCCTCCTCCTCACCCCCAAACACGCCCTCGCCTCCCGCCTGCACATCCGCATCCTCGCCGTCGACCGACCTGGTATAGGCGGCTCCACCCCCGTTGCTGCTGCTTCCCGACTGCATGCCATGTGTACTATTATCCCCCTTTTGCTCGCTCACCTTTCCATTTCCTACGTCTCTCTCGCGGCGCACTCTGGCGGGACGATTTACGCGCTTGATTTGGCTCTTTCCCATCCTGAGATCTTCCCTCCTGCTGCCGCCGACGGCGAGGATGGACGTCAGGGGTATCTCGCGATAGGGTGTCCCTGGGTATTACCGTCTCGCTCGGGGTCGGCGATGCTATCGGTTGTGGGGATGCTGCCGAGAGGGATGATAATGCAGACGGATACGCTGGCGAGGTTTATCGCGACGAAGGTGGGGCCGGCGGTAGGGGCTGGGTATCAGGCGCTGGGGAGGGTGGTTGGGGCGAGCGGGGGATTGTTAAAGGTTATTTCTGGGTCGGTATCTGGATCGGGTTCTGGATCGGGCTCGGGGAATAGTGAAGGGGAAGGGGGGAAGGAAAGGAATGAAGAGTTTGAGTTTGAGGACAGGATATGGGGGAAGTTGATCGCAAAAATGTTTGAAGAGGGTGTGGAGGGGATATCGGAGGATGCGGTGCTGTTTATGCAAAAGGGGGAGGGGAGCGGATGGGGGGACTGGGGGGATTACGATGGGTTGGTGCCGAGGTTGGTGGAGGGGTTGAGGGGAAAGGGAAGAAGGTTGAGGGTGGATGTGTTTTATGGGGAGAAGGATCATATGATTGGGGATGCGGGATCGAAGGGGCCGATTTGGTTTGATGGGTGTTGGACGGGTGGGGAGAATAAGGATGTGATTGAGTTTCGTAGTAGGACGGTGAAGGGGGCGGATCATGATACTATTTGGAGCGCGGAGTGGGATGTTGCAATGGAGGTGATGGAGTGGGTCAGCGGGAAGAAGGGGGATGCGGTGGAAGCTGAGGCTTAGTTATAATGCGGCAAGGATTGTAGTGCCTAGAGAGGAGTTCAGCTTGTCATGATAGGCGGCTCGTCTTGTCCATCTGGGGGGGGGGGGGGGGGGGGGGGGGAGGGAGGGATGAAGTCATTGCCCATGTGGATAGAGGTCTTTATGGCAACAGTGGCGAGGGAGACGGCAGCGAGGAGGACGATGAGGATGAGAATGAGTACGAGGATGAAATCGAGGGGCGATGAGGGTGGTGAGGGCAATAAGACAGGTAGTGAGGGCAGTGAGGGCAGTGAGGGCAGTGAGGGCAGTGAGGGAAAAGTGAAAGAGGATTGCTGTCTGTATCTCACGTCCTAAGTGCGGTGATTAGATATGCACGTTTTGCATGGTCAGCCGTATTGTCAACCATCGCATTGAGAGAGACGGGCAAGGACATACTGTCACAGAATAGGGGCAAGTGGAATTGTGTTATGATTCAATTTTCTTTTATTATATTTCTGTTTCCGATTAGTGCAGTGTTTGTTGGATCAACATGGATCAACATGGCGTCGTAACTTTTATCCCTCTTCTCCGAGTAGTTTCGCTTTTGAGGAACGTATATAAGACAGCACACTAGGACCAGAGTAGACGAAAAGAAAGGGGCGGGGACGTACCACGTCTTCCTGCGTGCGGCGCCAGTACTAGCCATCTATGGTTCGATCCCACCACAAGAGTCTGCCACAGCTGCACGGGTAGCGCTCCCTTTTCTCACCATAATCATAAGCCTTAAAGTGATCCTTGAGGGACTTGCTGACGTTAGCAAACAGGCTTTCGAATGGATGAGTGGGATCGCCAAAAAAAACCAAGGCTTGTATTCCGGCGAACGGTCAAAGGCGAACCGCTCTCTGTCTTCAGTCGAGTAGATGCTGTTCCGTACTCTATACCACTTTGCATTGCTGGCCTGGAGGAGGTCTGAGCTCTCATGTGGATTGATGCTTCTCAACACTCTCATGATAGTGACGTCGGGAGCACGGAGGGAACACCGCTTCATCCACTCCAGCGTTTCACCCAGTGGTGCAAGGGTTTCCGTCAACACACCATAAAGCGCCTGCAGCACGGTCTCCTGGGAAACCAAAGTGTATACGGCGGCTTTGAAGCCGAGTGACTTGTAACTGTGCACCTCGGCTCGAAGCCAATCCGCTGTTACACCGTAGGAAGGAGAACGCTCCGAAGACTGAGAGACCATGGGATGAACATTTTCACGGCCTTCTGGCTGTAGTGGTTCTTCAAAAGGTTGAGCTGCTGAGCCAGACGAGACATGCGATGGTCATAGAGCGACCACAGCTCTGGCGGGCCGTCAATGCTGACGGTGGCGAGGCGTGGTAACGCATGTGGCTCGCTGACAAGAGTTCCAATATCGAGCCACGGCACAAGCCATGCGCTGCTGTATTTGCTCAGTTCAGGATCCGAGCCGGGCCCTGGCAGCGTTTGAGGATGCCGAATTTATCTGGGTGGAGCTCGCAACCAGCAGCGCTCTGATTCAGAACCTCCCGGCGGTCCTTTCGGTCATGACGTTCACCCAGAGGGTTATGAAGTGATCACCCATAGCGCATGCGGCATTTAGGATAGCCACCCGGAGTTGAGAGATTCGCTCTTTCAACCCATCAGCAATCTTCTCAGCCTCCTCGTCACTGTGCAAGTGATTGAGGCAAGCTGAGAGGTACTTACCCCAGCAGGTAGCACACGCTGGTTGACAAACGTCATGACCCAGTACCTCCTAGGGCATATTTCTGACAGCCGCATCTTTTTTCCCGCTCCGCGAGGCAGACGACGGAACATTTCTTTGTCCCTGTGACCTCAAAACTGGCTGCTGTTGGTCGACAGCCATGCCCATCGCCACAAGGGCACCCTTGAAAATCCCAACATTGCGCTTTCTTTCTTCAGCGCCAATGTCAAACTTGTATGGCTCCATAACTGCTGTCTATAATGATTTCGACGATGTAGTTATTAAATGATCTGGCTGCTAGATAGTTTCGAGAATGGGATTCTTGAGTAAGGGATGAGTTGTTGTTCTGGCAGAAGTCCCCTGAGTAAGTGATCAGCAACCAGTTTATATTAATTTCAATGCCACATATCAGCATACCGTGATTTTTGGCCAACCTTTTGTAGAGAAACATCATCATTCACTTCGAGATAAGCAATTTGATGATGGGTTGGCCCATGTCCAAGGACTTGCGATTGTTGGTGACGGAGGTTAGGACCGCGGGTAGTCGATACTTCCGGGCTGACGGAGAGTAGCTACGAAGGCTTCGGCTAGAAAGGCCTGGTTGGCCAATACGCCAAGCGTTAGCAGCAGTGGGAAGCTGCATCGTTCGATGTTGTCAAGGCCTCTTTGGATGCAAATAACGCCTTTCGAAATGGAGATTAGGTGCTTTAAGATGTTAAATAAGGTCTCTTGCAATGCAGCTGAGGCCGGATCGCGTTGGCTGAAGGTGTTTGTTGGTCTGGGCAGCCTGTTTTCCCACGGAGCATATGGCCCCTCTCTTCTGGCCGGACCCTTCGTACCCTGTGAATGTAAAGGCTACCTGCATTGCTTCAAGGCATCTTCGCGATGTTGAAAAGGCCTTTGTTGATGCACAGTCGGCGTTTCGAAAACCAATCGAGGCGGCCCGCGATGCAGTCGATGTAATCAGCTCTTCGAATACCTAGGTACATAGATTCGGTTGATCCCTTTTCGCACGGCGCCGGTGTCCCCTCTTGCTTGACCAGAGCCTTTGTACCTGCGTTATCTCCCTTTGAATTTTGGATTTATGGCTTTGTTTCCCCCCCAGCGGTATTTCGTAGCGGGTAATAAGGTCGAGGGTCGCCGCGTACCAAGGACTCTTGGCATGGGTAGATATACCTGAGCGAATAGCACAAAGTGTATGTTGCCCTTCTCTTGTCTTGGGGCTATTCCGTCAATAAAAAAGGCGCTTAAACTCCAGCTGGTGATCGATGGGGTTTGCAGCTGCTTCGAGATTGCGGCTGTCATGTTGACAATACTGCTGTGCCAATACGCGGACGTCTGCCCATGCTGGAAGAGATGGAGTCAGTCGACTTCGAAGTTCGCTTCGTTTGTAGCTTCGCAGGGGATATTTCTGAGGGAAATCTTGGCCGAGACTCGTTTGCCGATAGGGGACTTAGTATTGGGCAAAGTTATTTTGGCGTATTGACCGCTGCAGTGTAGTCGCTGTATCGTCTTCCTGAGCGGGAACACTCTTAAATGACGGATCAGAGAGTCACCCAGCCAGCTTCATGAAATCAGTGGACTTCGGTGTCTGTGACTGAGAAGGGGAATTGAGTTTTTTTTTTTTTTTTTTTGGGACCTGAGTGATAGACCAGGAACAGGATCAAATCCCATCGTCCTATTCAGCCACAAAGGGTCGCTGGGCCAAGGATCGAAGAAGGAGAAAGGCCTCTGCGCTGGATTAGGTTCGAGGCCACTCCCCTTCTTTCATTTGATGAAAAATAGAGCAGGGATGCTGATTGCCTCGAAACTGCGAAGTTTTGTTCTTTGGTTAGAGCTCTGTTTCGCTGAGAGGTGACAAGCCTACCACGCACTGTTTCCCAGCCCAACTCCAACTGTCAAACCGCATTGCCAACAGGTCCGGGTAGGGCCGCGAGCTTCCCGCTCAGTTGCAGCGCCGCGCCATCTTTGGATGCCTTAGGGCGAGCGGCGCACCAACGTGGTTGGGGCGTTCAACCGTTTGGGCGGCAATTGACGACGTGGCTGAAGCGGTTCCCTCTACCGTCATCTTGGGCAGCTGACAAACGCGTCGGGCCGTTGCGTATTCTTGAAGCGTCGCCGAAAAGGCATGTTTTCGCCTCCCAAGGTGCCCAAAGCGGGCGAGAAACGTGTCTTGCAGGTCGCAAACTTGACCAATCAGAGCCACGGAATCAGATCGCGATGTCGCAGGGCGAAACATGCGTAGGCCCTCATCAGAATTGACAATTGAATGAGGGGTCGACGGGTGAAGTCGCAAGTGGGGCTTGCAGCCAGGGTTTGCTCTGTGGAGACAATCGCCGCAGCTTGGCGGCACCTTACCGCAGCTAACAATTGTGGTCATTGGTCATTGTCCATTTGCTAACGGCCATGATCCTCTGACATGAAGGCCACGATAGCGAACGACCTGTGACTTTCGTCGCTGGCAGCAACAACTTTATTAGACGCCGGTTTTTCCCTCCAGATATTCCAAGAAGCAACCGCTGTTCTACTCCACCTCCGATGCGCTGTTTACCGCCGAACGGAGAGCCCTGAACCAGCCTTATCACAGGGCCGAGCTCCATCTGACATCCCCAGAGCCACCTCACCCCGCCCGGCCGCAGCCATGGCGGATACACCATTTTCAACGCCCAAGAGGAAACACGCTCAGCTTCTCGATGATCACATGACCGATATCAACAACACGACGCAATTCACATTTGACTTGCGCACCCCAGTGAAAGATGGCAGCGCAAGCCCGCGAACCAGCGTCGCCCATCGCTTCCGGGGCCTCGCAATCGAGAGTGGGGGCGGGGTCGTCGGCAGAGCAGGCCGCGCCTCGCAATCGCCGGAACTGAAGCCGACGAGGCCCGTATCTTCCACCATGCAGGGCGAGAGTCTCGACGGCGCTCGCAAGCGGGTCAAGCGACCAGACATTGAGTTGGTGGATGCCGACAGCCCGCAGCTGCAGCTTCCCGTCGCGACTTGGGATGGCACCTTCGCCGCAGCAACATTCCGGCCCGAGCACTGGGGAACGACGGACAGCGACATCAACCGGAGGAGCCAAAGCCCGCGCCAGAAACCTCAAAGATCGGTAAAGTTCGCCCTCGACACTGCGGTCGTGGAGCAAGCAGAAGCGCCCGCCAACATCGGGTCCAACGCCATCGCGGGTTCCCCCCTGAAACCAACTCCCCAGGCGGCGCTTCCTTCGATTGAGCCCATCCCTGAAATATATAACAAGCCACGAAATCGCGTACGAGCGGGTACACCCCCTCCCCGGAGCGACATCTCGGACGAGCCGATCATCACCGACCCCCTGCGCGCGAGCCTGACCTGGCACGACGACGAGATAACCATCTACGACCCAGACGACAGCGACGACGACGGGACAGGAATCAACGGAATTGGGTTCAAGCCTACAGCGGCCATCGCTTACGAGCGCACTGTCAAGCGCAAGCAGCAGTTGGCCGAATATCGCAAGCGGGAGGAGCGGGAGGCGAGGGCGAAGCGGAGCCAGCGACGCCGGGGCAGCCCCGTCCCGGGGCTCGTCGAGCTCAAGGGAACGGTGGAGCGACGACGTGTGCGGTTCATGGAGAGCGCCACGGAGCTAATTTCCTTTTAATGACGGCTATGATGGCGTATTTCTTTCAGCAAAGTATGTATGGGCATGGATGAGGACATTCGGGGCACAACTCTCGGGGCGTTCTCAGGTTTGATAGGGGCTACTTGGCCTGGAGGCTTGGCGATTGTAGGGCAAGCCATACGGTATGGCGTTCTGGAGGGAGTTTGGGCAAGTGTATAGGAACCGGATTGTGTCAGTTTTTCGTCGCAGTCACTACTGCCAGTTTTGGTTGCTTTGTGGAAGAAAAAGGGATTGTCCAAACAGCGTACCAGGCACAGATATCAACACTCTTAAGTAGCGTCAGCTTGCTAATGAACTCAAACCACATATCTCAACACCAAATACTACACGAATAGTACATTGTATGCACACCCACAACCTCGCCCGGTCTCACCAAACCCTCCACCAACTCTTCCCCCCCGCCGCAGCCTCCTCTTGCTCTTGAACTTCCCTCTCCCTCCTCTCCCGCGCCTTCTTCTCCTCTGCCTCCGCCTTCTCCCTAGCCTGCCGCGCCGTGTACACCTCCACCATCCGCAGCATCTTCTCCCGCTCCAAGCGCCGCTTGTACTGGCAGTACTCGTACTGTGCTATTGCTCCCAGCGCACCAGTGCCTACAGCCCAGTGTGCGGCTTTGGGAGCGGGAAGGCCCATCACCCAGCGACTGAGGCCGATTACGGCGCCGGCGCCGATACCAGTTATGAAGCCTTGTTGGGAGCAGGGGGCTTGGTGGACTTTGAGGAAGTCGGCGGGTTTGATGCTGGTGACGATCTCGCTGACGGAGGAGGGGCCAAGGGGTGGTTGGGGAGGGGTTGTTGTTGGTGTTGATGACTCTGGGGAGGCAGTGGATGTGGTTGTTGGCATTGAGGGAGCGGCCGGGGGGAGGGGGCCTGGGGGTGGAGAGGGTTTGGCTGTTGTGAGCCATGACCTTGTTAGTTCGGGGGAGGGCGGCTGTTGGGACATTTTGAAGGGAGGAGCAGCGCGTGGGAGGTCGAGGGTTGACGTCGAGTCTTGAGTTGCTCCCTAGCTGTCGGGTTGGATCGGGCCTCGGGTCCGTTGTGCGCCTCAGCTATGGGTCGTTCTGTGGTTAGCTGTCAGCAATTGACCTCGGAGTGGGATGAATATCCCATTGTAGGCTCTGGTTCATTACCTTCGGAGACTCTGTCTTGTGCAATGGAGCTCGCACTCGCGCTCGCGTCACTTCCTGAATCCAACTTCTTTGCTGGAGCTTCAAAAGCTTCAGCTAGTTCCACTTTGAGGGTTAGGGCTGCGGGGCACTCCCCTCGACGCCCATTGGACGCACCCACAGCCAAGGGTTCGGCGGGACCCCACTGTGACAGGGGTTCGCGGCGCGTCGCGGTCTGTCGCGTCTGCGGTCGAGTTTAATGGGCTCCGTTGAAGAAGATCCCACTGCCCAAACACAGACCCTGGACACTGCCAATTCCGCGCCAAACACTCTATCTAATCCACGACCTCAACGACACCCAAGGTTTCTTGCGTCTTTCCCCTGAGACTACAACCTGATTCCTTTTCTTGACATCTTGTCTTCTTCTGAGGGCTTGCAGGGCATCAGCGGTCAAAGGGGTGGAAAAACCAGGACCGCCAGATTGCCCCGCCCACACCAACCTCCACGATGCCCAACACCTCGTTGCGACGGCCGCAGAATGGCTACCGCCGTGGCGGAGGCAAGAAAGCCTACCATGGCGGTTCCAAAACACGAACGTTCGCAGCGACCTCGAGCGCCCGCGGGGAGGCCACCTCAACCGACGAAAAATGGGAGCGAACAGCGCTTGCGCACCAGATCGACGAGAACATGGGTTTCTCACGCTATGACGCAGGGCGGAAGCGTGAAGGCTGGCTCGTCAACGTCCAGGCGACCTCGATTGACGACCCTCGAGTACCTGGCGGCGCCGGGAGAGCCGCTCTCGACTGCTACTTCATCGAGGAGGACGGCTCCACGTTCAAGGCGACGGTCGAGTACGAGCCTTACTTCCTGATTGCCTGCAAAAAAGGCCACGAGGGCGAGGTGGAAGAGTGGTGCAAGCGGGTACCGGGTGGCGGCATCGTCAAGACGGTCAAGAAGATCGAGAAGGAGGACCTGAAGATGCCGAATCACTTGCTAGGGTATCGACGGACGTTCTTGGAGTTGCGATTTCATAATGTGCAGGATTTGATGGCGGCCAGGAGGGATATTATGCCCATTGCCGAGAAAAATAAGAAGGGCATGGATGCCATGGATACATACGCCGAGGTGGCATCGTGGGTCTCCTGACGAGGTTGATTGGTGTCGCATTGCTAACAGGCGCTCAGGGCGAACAACGCGAACTTTGATCTTTTTGATGACGACTTACGAGATGACGAGCGACGGAATAATGCATCATTTGCGGAGGCGAGCGACTTCATTGTTGATATCCGGGAGTACGACGTCCCGTACCACGTTAGAGTAATGATAGATTTGGGTAAGTCGTGGAAGTTGCCAGCTTGATGATAGCGACTAACCTGCTGCAGATATCCGGGTTGGTCTCTGGTATTTTGTAGAGGCCAAAAACGGAATCACAACAGTCACACGGAACCCGGACCATCTCGCGATGGCCGATCCTGTTGTGATGGCCTTCGATATCGAAACTTGCAAGGCACCCCTGAAATTCCCCGACGCGGCGATCGACCAAATTATGATGATATCGTACATGATCGACGGTCAGGGCTTCCTCATAACAAACCGCGAAATCGTGTCAGAAGACATCGCCGACTTCGACTACACCCCGAAGCCTGAGTACTCGGGGCCGTTCATGATCTTCAACGAACCTGACGAGAAGTCACTTCTTGAGCGGTTCTTCCTGCACATCAAGGAGGCTCGCCCAACCGTTATCGCCACTTACAACGGCGACTTCTTCGATTGGCCATTCGTCGAGACCAGAGCTAGTATCAGCGGCATCGACATGTACCATGAGATTGGCTGGAAGAGGGACAGTGAAGATCAGTTCAAGTGCAACTACAGTGTGCACATGGACTGCTTTCACTGGGTCAACCGAGACAGCTACCTGCCTCAGGGCAGCAGAGGTTTGAAGGCCGTCACCGTCGCGAAGCTCGGATACGACCCCGACGAACTCGACCCCGAGCTCATGACGCCTTATGCCAGCGAGCGACCGCAGACACTCGCAGAATACTCAGTATCCGACGCAGTTGCAACATACTACCTGTACATGAAATATGTTCATCCCTTCATCTTCTCGTTGTGCACGATTCTGCCACTCGGTCCGGACGACACCTTGCGAAAGGGCACGGGAACTCTCTGCGAAATGCTGTTGATGGTGCAGGCTTATCAGCAGGGAATTGTGTTGCCGAACAAGCATGTCCAGCCAATAGAGTCGTTCTGGGAAGGCCACTTGCTGGACTCCGAGACCTACGTTGGTGGTCACGTCGAAAGTATCGAGGCTGGCGTGTTCCGCGCAGACATCCCAGTCAATTTTGCAGTTGACACAGGAGCTATCGACGAACTTCTCCGAGATCTCGACGCTGCACTGACGTTCAGCATCACGGTTGAGGAGAAGAAGTCTTTGGACGACGTCACCAACTACGACGAAGTCAAAGAACAGATCACCGCGAAGCTCCTGGGCCTGAAGGAAACGCCAAACAGACTGGAACGACCGCTGATCTACCACGTGGATGTCGCATCGATGTATCCCAACATCATGACGACTAATCGGCTTCAACCAGATTCCATGATCTCAGAGTCCGACTGCGCTGCATGCGACTTCAATCGACCTGGCAAGACTTGCGACAGGAGGCTACCATGGGCGTGGAGAGGAGAGTACTTGCCAGCGAAGCGCGACGAGTACAACATGATTCGGCACGCACTGGAGAACGAGAAGTTCCCAGGGAAGTATCCCAACAGCCCGGCACGCGCGTTCCAAGACCTGGGCGCAGACGAGCAGGCTGCTCTCACGCGGAAACGACTCCAGCTCTACTCCCAAAAAGTCTACCACAAGATCCACGACTCCACGACGATTGTCCGAGAGGCCATCATCTGCCAGAGAGAGAACCCCTTCTACATCAACACGGTGCGCGACTTCCGTGATCGTCGATACGACTACAAGGGCAAGGCGAAGGTGTGGAAAAGCAAGACTGAGTCCCTCAAAAGCTCTGGTGCCTCCGCCACTGAAGTCGACAAAGCAAAGAAGATGATCATTCTGTTCGATTCGTTGCAGTTGGCGCACAAGGTCATTCTGAACTCGTTCTATGGCTACGTCATGCGAAAGGGTTCAAGATGGTATTCCATGGAGATGGCTGGTGTCACCTGTCTGACAGGCGCAACCATTATCCAGCTTGCCAGAGGATTGGTTGAGCGCCTGGGTCGCCCGCTCGAGCTTGACACAGATGGTATTTGGTGCATGTTGCCAGGGTCGTTCCCGGAGAACTTTGCCTTCAAGCTCAAGAACGGCAAGAAGTTCACGGTTTCGTATCCCTGTGTCATGTTGAACCACTTGGTCCACGCCAAGTTCACCAATCATCAGTACCAGACGCTGGTCGACCCCAAGACCTTCAAGTATGAGACGCACAGCGATAACTCCATCTTCTTCGAAGTTGACGGTCCGTACAAGGCCATGGTTCTGCCCACCTCCAAGGAGGAGGACAAGAACTTGAAGAAGCGTTATGCCGTATTCAACGACGACGGCAGTCTTGCTGAGTTGAAGGGTTTCGAGATCAAGCGAAGAGGAGAGCTGAAGCTCATCAAAATCTTCCAGCAGCAAATCTTCAAGTTCTTCCTTGAGGGAACAACTTTGCAAGAGTGCTACACAGCTGTGGCCAAGGTCGCCAATAGATGGTTGGATGTGCTTGACAGCAAGGGTGCAACACTTGCAGACGAGGAGCTCATGGAACTCATTTCTGAGAACCGTAGCATGACGAAGACCCTGGAAGAGTACGGCACACAAAAGTCAACGTCCATCACCACTGCCAGACGCCTGGCAGACTTCCTCGGCGAGGGAATGGTGAAAGATAAGGGTCTGAACTGCAAGTTCATCATCTGCGCCAGGCCAAGAGGGGCCCCTGTCACCGAACGTGCCATACCGGTTGCCATCTTCTCCGCCGAAGAGAAGACGAAGCGCGAGTACCTCAAGAAGTGGCTGAAGGAAGAGCCCGGAGACACAGACCCTCGCGCTCTCCTGGACTGGGATTACTACCGTGAGCGTTTAGGATCAGTGATTCAAAAGCTCATCACCATCCCAGCAGCGCTACAAAAGGTCCGGAACCCGGTCCCACGGATACAACATCCCGACTGGCTCCAGCGCAGGATCAACATCAAGGATGACAAGATGAAGCAGAAGAAGCTCACAGATCTCTTTGGCCCAACCACGAAGGGGCGTCCGTTGGAAGACATAACGAATCTGAACACGGAGTCTCGTATGGGCGACATGGAGGATTTTGGCGACCTACTGAAGCCCAAGACCCTCAGCTCCGCGATCTCTGCTACCCAGAAGGCGGCGGCGGCGTCGCAAAAACGCAAGTCTCCGGAGCCCGCGAACGAGAATAGAGATCCGTTTGCTGCCCTCCCAGAGAAGATGCCTTCTCCGAGCGAAGACTACCCGGCCTTCTTGGAGTACCAGAAGCTGAAATGGAAGCTTCAGAAACAAGCAAGAGCCCGCAGGCGTCACCTCTTTGGAGAGCGGCGCGGCAATGTCCAGAAGAACATCCAGCAGACGTTCCGCAACCAAGCAGAGCTGACATTCCGCAACACTTGGCAGCTCCTGCAGCTCAAGGCAACGGACACCCCTGGTGTCGTGACTGCGTACGTGCTCATCGACGCCAAGATCCACAGCGTCAAGATCAACGTCCAACGCCAGGTGTTCTTGAACTTGAAGAGCAAGGAGCTGCCGGATATCGAGGTCGATGGATGTCAAGTCGAGCAGGTCAACCACACGCTGCCCAACGGTCACTCATCTGTGCACCTCTTCAAGCTCACAGTGCCCGAGGAGGTGTACTTTGCGGAGGCTGAGAAGTTTGGGTTGCTCTTCAACCACCCGAGCGTGGAGGGTGTCTACGAGAAGCAGCTCCCCCTGAATATTCGAGCTGTGCTCCAGCTAGGAAACACCTGCACCATTGACGAGAGCCAGGCAGGCGTGCTCGGAAAAGGTCTTGATCAAGGGTTCGACCTGTCAGGCCTGAAGCGGCCAACAAAGCCAAAAGCCTACCTCGATGGTGCTCGCATGTCCTACATCTACATCTCGCACGTCAGTTCGGGAGAGCGCCAAATCTATGGCATTTTTTCCACAACCAGCGATCAAGCCCATGTCATCCTTCAGCAAAAGGGTCGGGACAGTGGCCAAGAGCTGCCGAACATCACCAAGCTGTACTCAGACCTCCTAGCCAAGAGGCACGAGGAGTCGTCTGATTCGGCCTGGCAGGAATGCTTCCCGTACCAAGAAAGGCTGAACATCAAGACCACCCAGATCACCACCCGACGAAGGGCACTGCTGGAGATTGGAGACATTGTCAAGAGGATGAGGAAAGAAGAGTCGGGCCCCGTGATGTTGGTCATCCAATCTTCGCAGCGCAACCTTCTCGTGCACGACGTCCCTGTGCTGGGAGATTTCCCTGTCTTGCCTCTCAAATACGACCAAGCGGACAGCTCCTTGCCCCAGCTCGGCTGGCAGAGTGTCGTTGCGCATCGGTTGGTCAACCACTACCTCAGTCTTGGGTCCTGGATCACCCATTTGACAGCCCTGGCCAAGTATGGCGATGTGCCGCTGTGCAATCTGGAAAGGGACGACCCGCGGTTCTTGATCGATATCGCATATGCACGCCGCCTTCAAGCCAACAACGTCGTCCTCTGGTGGTCGCCTAGTCCTCGACCTGACCATGCAGGATACGAGAAAGATGATGTTGCTGGACCGCTCGATCAAGTCCAAATGCCGTCTGTCAACACCCCAGGAACCTATGCGTCGGTGTGCATCGAACTCGAGGTTCGCAACCTCGCGATCAACACCATTCTCACATCCTCTCTCATCAACGAACTGGAGGGCGCGGACAGCATATCCTTCAATCCAGCCGGTGATGCCAACGGGGCCTCAGACGGCAACGAGTCCCTGTTCGCTGACAATGCGTTCGCCAACGCAGGAGTGCAAGTCCTCCGCGAGATGGTCAAATCATGGTGGGCAGAAGCATGCAAGGGGTCAACCATGGCCGACGTGATGGTCCAGCACCTGGTGCGCTGGGTAGAGTCTCCTGCTTCCTGTCTCTATGACCGCGCCCTGCACTACTACGTCCAGATGATGAGCCGCAAAGCCCTCCTCCAGCTCATGGCAGACTTCCGCCGTGTTGGCTCCCAGGTCATCTACGCGAGCGCCAACCGCCTGCTCCTGCAAACCACCAAGTCTGAAGTCGGAAACGCGTACGCATACGCCCAGTACATCCTCAAGAGCATCAAAGGGAAGCCGCTCTTCCACTTCATCGATCTCGAGATCAAGGAGTACTGGGACTACCTCGTCTGGTACGACGAGTTCAACTACGGCGGCAAAGCCTGCCAAGAGGTCGTCGAGAGAGACGAGCAGGACCTGCAGATGATCATGCACTGGCAGATCGCCACCTTCCTCCCCGTCCGTCTCCAGCCCATCTTCAGCGAATGGGTCATCGAGTTCATCGACCTCATGCACTCCATCAAGCGCCCCGCCAACGGCAGCGACCCGACCGCCACCCCCCGTCTCACCCAGCTCCCCACCCACGACGGCAGCCAAACCTCCATCCTCGAAGGCGGCACCGGCCAGATCCTCCTCGGCAAAGCCTTCGAGAAACCCCTCAAGAAAGAAATCGCCTCCCTCATCAACACCCAAAAGCGCGAGCTCCTCCACCCCGAACTCGCCGGCGACTACTCCTTCCCTGAACTACCAGGCTCCTATCTCCCCCAACTCACCTCCCTCCCCCTCAAATCTCACACCCCAGACAACACCACCACCCGCACCGCCCGCACCGCCCGCCCCTCGGCCAACCCCATCCTCGAACTCGTCAAGGCCCTCATGCAAGTCCTCTCCCTCGACAAAAACGTCACCCTCGAAGCCCGTCTCCTCCGCAAAGAACTCCTCGCCATGTTCGACGTCCGCGAGTTCTCTAAAGAAGGCGGCTTCCAGAACCCTTCGGAATCCCTCAAAATCACCCAGCTCAGCTGCGACTCGTGCACCATGGCTCGCGACCTCGATCTCTGTCGCGATGAGGATCTCCTACCCGATGCCGGCGCCTCGGGCAAGGACGGGGGTGTGAATGCGCGCTGGCGATGCACGTACTGCGAGGCGGATTATGATCGGAATGAGATTGAGGAGCGGTTGGTGGCGGATGTGGAGGCGCTGGTGGTGCAGTGGACGACGCAGGACTTGAAGTGTGTCAAGTGTGGTGCGTTGAGGGTGAATGAGTTTATGGAGCATTGTACGTGTAGCGGGGCGTGGGGGGAGAGTGTGAAGAGGGAGGAGGTGATGAGAAGGTTGGGGGTTTATCGGAGCGTGGCAAGGTTTTATGGGTTGAGGATGTTGGGGGATGTGGTGACGGATGTTGTTGAGGGTTTGTAGGGGTTGTGAGTTGGAGTGGTGGTTGCTTTTGCAGTTATTTTGGAGTTAGGGGTTCAGCATTGGCGCGTTGGTATAGTGTATTAGATCAAAAGACATTGTATTTTGACCAGTTCCCATCCGCTCTATTCTATGTCCTGGATGCAGTCTATATAATGTGTGGTATTAGAAATATCCGCCATCCGGCAGCCTCGACAGAAAATACCCAACCCGTGGGAATATGTAATGTTGTGCATGTCGCCTAGCCTCAACGCCATGCGGGTATCGACGACAATGGGAGAAATAAACCATCCAGGTCTTTCTAAAGGAAGAAGACAGCATATGCAGCAACGATAGCCAACATCCCCATGCTCGCCTGTCCCGCCCTCCCAGCATTATTCTGTCTCCCCGACCCCGAGCCACCCGCCGTCCCCGTCGCGCTCGCCTGTGCAATTGCCTGCGAGACGATGCTCGTCGCCGCTGCTAACTCCGACTGGTTCGGCGTAGCAGCAACTGCTGCGCATATTTGCCCTGCCAATCTGCTAAGTTCGTCCAAATCGTCGAGCTCGCAGCCATCGTTGGCGTCGTCATCGTCGTCGCTGTTGGACGTCCCGTTGTTCCCGATGCCACCGCCGCCTCCGAAGAGCGCTGGCCCGCCGATACACGTCCCTACGTTTAGGGCGAGGGATTGAGCGCTGCCTGCTCGGCAGAGGCAGGAGAAGTCGGTCGGTGTGCAGTTGATCGTCTTCGCGGCGGACTCGAAGCAGGGTATTGCGCAGGATGGGAGTTGTGCGACGAGGCGGGGCAGGCCGGTGGCTGTTGCTTGTGGGGAGTTGGGCGCCGTGGCCATTGTGACGCTTGGTTCTAAGGTCGTGGTGGGGAATTGAGCAAGTGCGGGGCCGACAACGGCGAGCGCGCCGAGGAGGGTTTGAAGTTGAGCTGGCATATTTTGGTGGGTGGGCGTCGCAGATGTCAGACGTCACTTGTGGATGAAGGTTGGGTGTGGGAATCGCTCAGGCAGCATTAGGGGGTTAAGATATTAAAACAATTGAGCAGACCGGGCTCGGGAACACAGGTGGAAAATATGGTGACAGGCGAGATCCTAAAAATATTATACGAAGAAGAGAACTGGGTGATCAGGATGAAGACGTACGCGGACGGCGAAGGATCAAAAGCAAGGCAGATCGACCCTCCCATGCCTCCTGGGATGGTGGAGCGGGCCAGCGCTTGGCGAAGACGTTGGGGGAGCGGGCGCCACCGGGTTTCGTATGGCGGCGCGGCGCTGTTTCGAAACGATTTGCCCGGAGAATTTTGGTGCCGAGGGACCAGGCAGTGTCTGCGTTACGTGGGCATCAGCCTAGGCGGCGCGCGAGATCTTCCAGTCTGACGTTTGAGCATTCGCTTGGTCGATGCCAGGAGGGAAAAGATCGTGGTCAGGGTTAGGGTTATATGCATGCATCCCCGTCGGGAAGCGACGATGAAACGGCAGACGAGACAGCACTGAGAAAGAGGTGAGCCAGTTGCAGAATTTTCTGTGGGGTTTAGCAAACACACAATCTTTGCCTGACTCGTGTGTCTTGGAGCTTTTTGCGCGTAAAAGAAGCAACATCAAATGGCCGACTTCGAGCTGAGCTCTAGCTCAGAGGTCCAGGTTACACAGGCCCGAAACCGATTCAGGGGCAGTGATGAGCTGCGGTGGGGGCTGAAGCCCCTGAGCGCGCAGCAGCAGCCAACAAAAGAGCCACCAACGAGCAACACAACGGCAAACGCCACCAACACCGTCCAATTACTGTTTTGGCACCAACTACGTAAGTTTTCGGTCTTCCCTAGAGGAGCTCGCAAAAGCTAATTTCTTTGCGTTTGATCTCTTGCAGCTGCATGGCAACAGTGCGTCAAAAGAGCAACCCCTAGAGGCTGTTGCGTTCGTGGGTTGTTAGGTTACTAACTCTGCCAGAGAGGGCAACCACTATATAGAAAGCGGCTACAGGTATGGTTCTCTTATCATCCCGTGTCTTCTCCACTGTCGGTTTTCTTCTCCGTTCGTTAACACTTGATACCAGGCCCACGGCAACGTCCATTTGGGATTGCGTGCACAGCCTGACCTATCTGCACAATGAGTCAATCAACATCTACTCACACGCGCTCGGAGCGATCATCTTCGCCACCATCCCCCTTTACATTTTCCACACCGAGATACCACCAAGATACGCCATTGCTAGCCCCACCGAAGTGATTGTTACGAGTGCCTTCTTCATCGGCGTCGCAATTTGCTTTGTTTTTTCCGTGTGGTGAGTTCCATCCCCTCAACTTCTTGCAGCAGGAACTGACCTCTCTCTGAAGGTTTCACACCTTTTTTCACCACAGCCCCGAAACATTTTCTTTGCTTCAGAGCTTTGACTTCACGGGCGTCATCATTCTCATGTGGTCAGCCAATGTGCCGTTGATCTACTACAGCTTTGTCTGTGACCCCGGGCTGCAGACAGCATACTGGTTAATCACGACGTTGTTGGCTCTGTTATGCTCGGTCGTCACCTTCAGGCCAGAGTTTAGCGATCCCCATCTGTGCCCGTTCAGGGCGGTGATATTTGGGTCTCTGGCGCTCTCAACCTTTATCCCGGTCTTTCACGGCATTTCCAAGTACGGCTACGAAATTCACCAACAACGCATTGGACTTCGATGGATTTTGTTGACGCTATTTTTCAACTCTTTGGGTGCTGCAGCTTACGCGTCCAAGGTGAGTTCCTCGTTCCTCAATCCTCAGATTGCTTCGCATACGGTCAGTGGAGACATTGACGAGATTCTTAGTTCCCAGAAAAGTGGTATCCTCGCCGATTCGACATTGTCGGACACAGTCATCAGCTCATGCATATTCTTATCATGATCGCTGGGTTTATGTATGGTTTTGCGGTTCTTGAGGAGTTTGACTTCTTGCACTCCGGTGTGGTTGCGTGTGATGGATTATAGCAATTCGAAGGCTCCAGCGACAAGAAGGGCCCCTTTGATTCAGTGCGCTCTGGACTATTTGGCACGAGGGCAAGGCCTCTTTGGAGTTGGTATGGCCTTTTTAAAATAGTCACCAGCCATTTCAGAATGCGAAATAGGGCTAGATGCAGTGCAGTTCATGAAGGATTGTTTTCGTTGAAGGCGTTTGCAGATTTGGGCAACGTGTTTTCGCAGGTCGAATGGGTGGTTCCTCTCGTCTGACCGCCGGGAACCCGCAGATAGATGCCATACATCTCGAGGTTTCGGAATCAAGGTTCCTTCTAGCTCCTGGCAGCAAGCCTGGGCTTGGATGGGTTTGCGGACTGAAATCCCATTCTCCAATTGTTACGAATCTATGCACGACTTTGCCGCACCATTTTGCCACGAGTCTCTGTCGCATCATGATCCGTTTGCTTGTGTAACACTACCTGCATCTCGGTCTTCTAGCCAAGTGCACGCCCTTCTTTGATTCGCTCAGGGATTGTTGACGTATATTCTTGAGTCTTCTTCTTGGAAGAGGCATACAGCTTGGCTCCATACACACCGCCCGTGGAAACAACAAACGCAGCCTTGACTGTAACCCCCTCACGCAACTACCCGTGGTCTAGCGCATTCGCTACAGTGAAGCCGTCAACTACCTCGCTACTTGCTCGCTAGTGACTAGTCTTCTCCACGACGCCTCGCTGCGTGATTATCAGGCCTCCCCTCGTTGGTTGCTCTTTCCTTCCTCGTCAAAAGCGGAGCCCACAAAAACTGCACAGCACAACCCTCTTTCAACTTTGCCAGGTCCGGTCACCTTTCGGCAATTCTCCTGCAACATCCATCAGCTGCTTCCTCTGGAAACTGTTTTTACCTCGCAACTCTTGAGTTTCCCTCTTTCGGAAAACGACGCCTCTTCGGACTTTCTTGCTGGATTCAATACCTCTTGCCAGCAGCCTTCCTTCCCTGCGTAATACCCAACTCGCCATCCCCCACCATCGCAACCGGTTCCTGACGGCTTCCTCCTGTCATCGAACCAATCCACGATGTCCGGAAATCGGTAAGAGATCCCATACTTGAACCCACGAGTGCTCCTGCTGAGAAAACTCCTGCTAATCCAGAGGCGGGAGGACCTCCAGATCGCTCTGTCGACACTTCCTCAATGGGACATGTAGATTTGGGGCCAACTGCAAGTTCGCCCATGACACCGGTCCCAGGCAAGCTGCTCCAGCAGTATACCAGAGAGGCGGATACACCCCAGCGCCCGCGCGTTCAACGGCGAGCACCGCCCAAAGCAACCCCGGCAACGCGTCCCAGAAGGGCGGCGATGGGAAGCTCCGGGAGTGGAAGCGCTTCCTGCGGCAAGCATCGGAAACCCCTCGGCCACCTCCTGCCGTCGCTTCCCGCCTTTTCCAGCTTGGCTTGGAGCTGATGGATGGAGACATTGGCGCCGCGCAAGAGACTATCAAGTTGTTTGCTAGCGAAGCCGGTCTCTCGTTTGTCAAAGACGTTGCGGATCGCCATCTCGCAGGCCCCACTGCCGTCTCCGATACCACGCTCTGGAGCACCGAGCTCCAACCGCTCTTCAAGCTGATCACGCACCCGTTCGTTACCGACTCTGCCGTTCTGGAGCAGGAAGTCGCTACAATCTACAATTTCTTGTACGGGGTGGGGGGTGAGCGGATGAGTAGGATCTTCACGAAAGTCACTCACCTGCTCGCGTCCTGGCCTACGACATCCCCCACCAGCCTCTCCCGGACCGCCTCGATAGAGTTGTCCCTTGCGGTACTGTCAAAGTTGCTGGACTGCAACACATCCACCATCGTAAACGACAAGTTCACTTTGGTCACTGCCAGCTTGTCTAAGTCTTTGGAGGAGTCGTCAAAGTCAGACGACCAGTTCTCTCGCCTACAGGCATCAAAGTACATCGACTACATCCGCCTGAGACTTGATTTGGGGAATCAAATCGCCTCCATCCAAGACCGCCCACAGGTTGAAGTCGCTCGCGAGCAATTCCAGCTTCGACGAGACCTTCCTGGAGAACTCTCAGCCGACGGGCGTCGGCATGACAATGACCATGCAGACATCTGCAAGATCAAGATCTTGCCTACCCGCGAGGAAATCATGTCACCACGGACTGAATACCTGCCGACAACAGACTCTTCTCAGTGGCACGTCAAAGGTATCCGTGGACGGTTGGACAGGGAGTTCCGACTGCTTCGTGAGGACACAGTTGGCCAGTTACGCGACGCTGTTCGTGTATCGCTTGAGTCGATTCGAAGTCCAACGAACAGTTCGCAGCTTCGACCCAAAAATCACGCGCGGACCTACACATACGACTCCCCAATGCTCCAGGACGTTGAACTCGACAGAGTTGGTGGCTTGGAGTTGCTGGTCCGTTGCGCTCAGCCAGCGGCGGTCCGTGGCCAAAGCTCTGGGAAGCGGAAAGACTGGTGGATGCAAAGCAAGCGATTGCAGGCCGGTGCCTTAGTTTGTGTGCTTGAGGCATCCGGCTCCGTTCTGTTCTGCGTGGTCTCGGACTCGACGATGCGTAACACCGGAGACAAGGAAGCCCGACGCCCCAAGCAGCCGGTGCAAGAGTCTGGTAATGAGGCCACGACCCCTCAGCCTCAAGCCTTCACTCTTTCAGACAACGGAGATGAACTGTTTGTCAAACTGCAGCTGATAGATCCGTCAGCCTATGAAGTTGGTCACGCTCTCCGTTGGTGGCAAAACATCGGCTCCGCACCCCGGCGGTATCTGGTCGAGTTCCCGGGCGTGCTTCTTGCCTCCTTCAAAGATACTTTGATGGCGCTTCAGGAGAAGTACAAGAATCCCGATGTTCCGTTCAGCGACCTCATTGCCCCAAACGGGTCGAGTGCCGGTGCGGATGTGGGTCTTCCTCTGTATGCACAAATCCCAGGGTTCAAGTTCAACCTCGCGTGTATAACGCAGACAAACACCGAGTTCAACGTATCGCCACGCGCTCTGCCATCTCCCGAGGCTCTTTCGTCTCGGTCCACGCTTGATCCCACGCAGTCTTCCTCGCTGCTCAACACGCTTGTTCGCGGTCTGTCGCTTATTCAAGGGCCCCCTGGGACTGGAAAGAGCTATACCGGCGAGAAGCTCATCAAGGTCCTGCTGGCAACTCAGCAAAAAGCGGGACTCGGGCCCATACTCTGTGTCTGTTACACCAACCATGCCTTGGACCAGCTCCTTGAGCACCTGCTGGACGATTCCGCGAACTTGAAGCTGATCCGGATGGGCTCGCGGTCCAAGTCGGAGCGGCTCCAGAGCTTGAACCTTCGTATTGTCTCGCAGAACTCCGAACGAACGAGACCAGAGAAGCACGGTATCTGGAGCGCGGAACAGACAATACGTGAGAAGGTCAAGGAAGCCCATGATTTGCTGAATGGGCTTTCGCGTTCTACGACATGGCGGGCTATCCGAGAGTACCTGGCAACAACATTCCCTCACCACCACGAAGAGCTGTTCCCGACTCAGGTTGACGGCTGGCAGACGGTTAATCACCAGCCAGAAAAGAAAATCGAAAAGTGGCTTTGGGGAGGAGATCCAATGAATACTCATTGCCGCACGATTGAGGTTCTGCAGTCTGTGCCATTGTCGACCTTGACGCAAGCGGAACGTCGGTATCTCCACCGAAGCTGGTTGAAAACCATCAGAGACCGACTAATTGGCGAGGTCATTCAGTGTCACCGGGAATATATTGCGGCGTGCGAGCAAAGAGACCGCCTACGCAGGGACGTTGACCTGCGATGCCTCAACCAAGCGAACATTGTCGGGGTTACGACCACTGGCCTCGCCAAGAACCTCGATCTGATGAAGAAGCTTCGTTGCAAGGTCATGCTTTGCGAAGAGGCGGGCGAAGTCCTTGAGGCTCACCTCCTGACGGCCCTACTTCCGTCCATCCAGCACGCAATCCTGATTGGGGATCATCTTCAACTGAAGCCGCAAATTGCAAACTACGACCTCCAGAGCACAAACCCACGCGGGGCAAAATATTCTCTTGACACCAGTTTGTTTGAGAGGCTTGTCTCCAACTCAAATATGCCGCTCAGCATCCTCGAGACCCAGAGGCGCATGCACCCGAGCATCGCCGAGCTAATTCGCCCGACCTTGTATCCGTCTTTGAAGGACGACCCCAGGGTTTCTGAGTACCCAGAGATCGTAGGGATGAAGAAACGGCTGTTTTGGTTCCATCACGAGATTCCCGAGGCCGGCGCCGCCAGTGGCGACCCTCTGAACACGTCGCATACCAACCAGTTTGAGGTCGACATGACGGTTGCCTTGGTATCGCACCTTGTGAAGCAGGGGACGTATACGTCGTCCGAAATTGCGGTCCTGACACCCTATCTTGGACAGCTTCAACGGTTGCGCCGACGCATGGAAAGTATGTTCCATATCTGTCTCAGCGATCGGGACCTGGAAGAGGTCGAGGCCATGGAGGCATCAGAGGCAAACGCATCGGGCAGAGCGGGGCCGAGTCTCCCCTCTCCACGCAACGTGGCAAAGACTACTCTTCTGAAAAGCATCAGAATCGCAACGGTCGATAACTTCCAGGGAGAGGAGGCCACAGTCGTGATCGTGAGCCTCGTCCGGAGCAACAACCAGAGCAGCGTGGGATTCCTGAAGGCAACAAATCGGATCAACGTTCTTCTGTCTCGCGCAAAACACGGCATGTACATCATCGGAAACGCCAACACCTACGGCAACGTACCGATGTGGAAGAATGTGATCGGGACACTCCAGGCAACTGCGAGCTTTGGCGTGAGCTTGGAACTGCAATGCCCAAGACATCCAAACACGCCCATCGCAGTCTCTCAACCTGACCACTTCGTTCAATTCTCCCCTGAGAGCGGCTGCATCCTACCGTGTGAGAAACGTCTCTCTTGTGGGCACGCTTGCAACGGACGGTGCCATTCGGACATCCTCCACAACGCCATCAAGTGTCTCGAGGACTGCCCGCGATCCAAGAAGGGCTGCGATCATTCCTGCCCGCATCGATGCGGCGACGCCTGCGACCTCAAGTGTCAGGTACGACTAGAAGACATCGATCTCGCCCTCCCGTGTGGCCACTCTGTGACCTCAGCCCGCTGCTTCGAGGCTCAGGATCCGGCTTCAATACGCTGCTTGACACCAGCCACACGAGTTGTCCCTGGTTGCGGGCATACCGTGACTGTACCTTGCTACCAGGATGTGACAACGCCAAACTACCTGTGTTCTGCGAAATGCGGACACCATCGGCCATGCGGACACACGTGTACCTCCCCGTGCTACCGATGCAGGGATCGGCAAGGCGACAAAGTCTCCATGGAGGATCACAAGACTTGCACCGCAAAGTGCGGCCGCAAATACGCAAACTGCCCCCACAACTGCGAGAGTCCATGCCACGAGGGAAGTGAGTGCCCGCCGTGCAATGCACCTTGCGAGGCTCATTGCGGCCATTCGAGGTGTAGCAAGCGCTGTCATGAGCCATGCTCTCCCTGTGCCGAGCAGACTTGCCAATCTTGCTGCGTGCACACAAAGTGCACCATGCCCTGCGCAGCCCCCTGCGACTGGGTTCCATGCTCGAAGCGGTGTGAGAAGCTGCTTGATTGCGGCCATCAGTGTAAGTCCTATATCCCTCCTAGAGTTTATCTCACTCTCTACTGGTCGACTTCAAGGGCGTCCCGGCGCTAACACAAGCGTGATGCTGTAGGTCCGTCACTCTGTGGAGAAGTATGCCCTGGCTCGGCCTATTGCCAGACGTGCGGATCACAAGGTATCAAGTCGGCATGTGTTGACCTCATCGAGATGAAGGAGTACCATGAGGTCAACCTGGATGAAGAGCCCTGCATCTTCCCTGCCTGTGGGCACTTCCTGACAGTCTCGTCAATGGATGGCCAGATGGGCATGAACGCATTCTACGAACTCGACGACAACGAATTGCCGACAAGGGTTCTTGGCGCCTCGATACCCTTCTCGGGGAATGACTTTGATGGACAGGCGGTCAAATCTTGCCCTACCTGCCGCGGCTCCCTTCGCAATCTCTCGAGGTATGGGCGTATCATACGCCGCGCTCAGCTTGATGAAGCGACAAAACGCTTCATATCCTGGTCGACTGCCGCCTGTTCTGGCCTCGCAGAAGAGCTTCTCGTTCTGCTGCAGAAACTTCAGAATACACCGGCTATCAAAGCGGCATCCTCGAGACAGCCAAACGGGGCAAGCACTGCCAAGTTCAACAGTCCTAGGCTCAGGAGCCTCCATGATATGCAACGAATTGCAGGAAACAACGGGAGATATGAGGCGATGATTCAACTATGGGGAAAGATCCAAAAGTTTGCCAACAAAGTGCGACAGGAAGAGCAGCCGTTTCACCGTGTCGCCGACTTTGTCAAGCACGCCAATCGCCGCAACGGAACGGACAACGAGTTTCGATACGAGGAGTCTATCATCCAGGTAAAGGGACACCTCCTTACGACGTCCCTGTTGCTCAAGTGCGAAGCTGAGGTATTCTCAGACTTCCTCAACCTTGGGTCAGAGGCCAAGTTGCCTCAGCAGAACGACACCAAACTGCATGTGGACTGGTCCATCTACACCAAAAAATGTGCGCACCTCATTGAGTTGGCGAAAGCCACTCACAACGTGCGTGATCAGGTTCAAGCCCACCTGTTCGCGGCGCAGTTTTCCATGTTCGCCCGGAACCTCGAGGCCGGCAACCAACAAAACGCGGAAACTGCCGACCTCAACCCCATGAAAGCAACGACGGGGACTGGCGATGATGCATCAGAGCGACTCCGCAGCACTGCTCTCGATCATGTTGCACAAGCGCGAGATCTGATGTTCATGTACAAGTCTACCGAAGTGCTCAAGGATGAGCTGGAAAGGGTTGAGAACATGATAAGAGACGGCGTCTTCTATCAGTCAGTCACCCAGGACGAGATGCGGGCTATTTACAAGGCGATGGCTTTTTCCACTGGACATTGGTATACCTGCGAGAATGGTCATCCTTTCACCATCGGAGAATGTGGGATGCCCATGGAGCTCGCGATGTGCCCAGAATGCGGCGCTCCTGTAGGCGGACAGAACCACAGGAACGTTGAGGGAATGAGACGTGCTGATGACATTGATCGCTTGGCGTTTGAGGTTCAAGGATTGGCAATCTGATGGAGCAGCTCGCTGATGTGGTGTCAATGTTGCGTCAGGGGTTTAAGAGGTGAAAATTGACAATACGGTGACGAAGCTGGAGGAGATACATGGAGATGAAGGCGATATTGGTGATGGATGGTTTCAGCCGAGCTGCGTTTTGTTGAGATACATAGATAAGATAAGATGTGGGACATGATGACCTGGTGATACCGGGAGTGTGTTTGCATGATCCGATCGACAAGTTTGCCGTAAAGGACGACTGTCTGCTCTGTGCGGAAACACCTCAGCCAGATCCACACAAATGCTACGTAGAAAACACTGGGGGATCAGATGCATTGCAAACAGTCTTCTTTACATTATAAGTACCTAGTCTGCGTTGTCTGCATTTTAAACGATCTTACCGGCATCTCGACGGGCCTTGAACTGATCAATGTCAACAGCCTTGCGCGCAGTACCCAAAAGAGCCCTTTCCTCTGTCCAGAGCCCTGTTACTCACATCCACACACAGCTCCAGTGGCTATCATTCCAAGCGACATACGATGACGAACACAGTATTCTCATCATTACAAACCCAAGTCATCTAGTTGATCATTCATGCACATATACACCCAAATCGGCCGTCTCCCTATATACAAGACACCAACCAACACCAACCGACGGGTATTACCCTCCATCACTGTCTCCCTAGCCCTCCCCTGAACAAAAGAAATAACTCCTGCGGCCCCCCTTTTCCAAATCCCAAATCTCAAACTCCATCCCATCATGACCAACTCCTCCTGCTCAGCCTTGGATCAACATCAACATCCAACATCGATCCATACCCCTCTGACCTATTCCCCGCTGCGCTTCCTGGTCGCTGTGCGGGTTCCTCGCCGCGATTCCCATTCCCTGCGGGAACGTCCTCGTCGTCTAATCCGGAAGAAGCTACTCCGATATCTGCCGCGGCGGGTGTTTGCACACCATCTAGGGCGTCTGGGTCGGTCCACTCATATGGGGTGGGGGAACTGTCTTCAAAGTGGTCGTTTTCCTCGGAGGTTGCTGACATGGAGTGGGTGGATTGCATTCTCGAGAGGGATGATGCGGGCTCTGGGGAGGGGGTGGTCGAGGTGGTTTGTTCGGAGGTACTGTATACGGCGGGGTCGCCATGGTGGTCGTGTGTATCCTCGAGAGGCGCGGAGATGAGGATTTCGGGGGTTTTTATTGCCCGATATGATGGCTGCGATGCGTCCAGCTCGGAGATACCGAGTTGAGTGTCTTGGGTCTCCGTTTGTGGCTGATGCTCTGGCTGACGCTCAAGCTCCCGAGTGTTCATCGGGGACAATATATCGACAGGGATCACGTTCCCACCAGGCTCAACATAGTACGCCACGGCAGCGACTTCGATGACAGCTCTATCGTTTTCATGGGAGTAATCCGACAGGGAAGATTCCCTCTTCTCGCGCGTAGCCTCCTGCGCAGCCTTGTCTGTCTCTGCGCCGCCACGCCGACTGGAAGACGGCTTGGCGAGATTCGGAGTGGGCACGAGGGTGGTGGCTTGAGACGAATCGGTGGTGCCGCGGGGGGAGGAGATGGTGGTTTTCGGTTCGGTCTCGATGGTGATGGGCGGATCGAGAACGATGGAGGCCGGGTTGCGGCCGCCGCGGAGGACGAATTTGGTAGCGAGGAGCTTGTCCATGCTGTGGCGCTTGATGAAGAGGGAAACGATAAATGCGGCGCAGGCGGAGGCGGTGACGATCCAGTAGACGCCGTGGAAGCCTTTGACGTCTGGGAGGTGTTAGTGCTGGTAAAGAAAAAAAAGGGGTGGAGCAAAGGGAAAAGTCTTGGCATAAAAAGGGGTAATTCTTACAAGCTTGCATGGCGCCGATGCGGACGGGGTCGAGAGGATCCATGGCTTCCATTTCTTTGACAAAGGCCTCTGAGTTGTGGGCAATGTCCTCGGGAAGGCCAAGCTTGCGGAGCTCGCCGACCATGACGTTTTGGAAGGCAGTGCCACCGATGGCAACACCAATGGACATGCCGAGAGTGCGCATAAAGGCGTACATGGCTGCTGCACGTCCGGCGTCCTCGTCTCGACTGATAGCTTGGATTCCCACGTTGATGCTGGTGAGGAGCATGCCTTGGCCGACACCGAATACGGCAAGGATCACGGCCCAAACTGGGGTTGGCGTGTCTTGGTCGAAGAGCTCGAAGAGGCCGCATCCGACGCCTGAGATGATCCATCCGGCCCAAATGGCCCATCGGAAGCGACCGATGCGGGACACAATGACCGAGATGACGATGCTGCCGGGAAGGAGAAAGCAAGTCACGGGGAAGATGTCGAGGCCGGCTTGAGTCGGAGAGACGAAGTGGACGGCGGTGAAGTAGAAGGGGACGTAGTACAGAACACAAAAGAGCTGCGGGATGTTAGTGCTGCTGACCTTATCGGAAAGTGGTATGGGATGCATACAATGAGCCCCTGGAACAGAGCGCAGGCGTAGGTAAAAATGGCCGAGGTCGAGCAGAACAGAGATGGCCGAAGGATGGGCTCCTTTGCGTAGTATGCCTCCCAGATGATGGTCGCCACAAGGCCAAAGACACCGACGGCCATGGGCGCAATCACCTGCGCACTCTTCCACTCGAACTGGATGCCAGCCCACGATATGCCCACCAGGAAGCTAGTCATGCTTGCTGTGAAGAAGATGGTGCCAACCCAGTCGACTCGGGCAAGCTTAGACATGAGCGATGTTTTCTTGGTTTTGAGCTTGACATAGATGGGCACGAGAACGAGGCCGAGGACGCAGAAGGGGAACTTGGTTGTGTCAGTACTTGAACATGATAGGGGGGGGGGGGGGGGGGGGGTGTCAGGGGTACTCACGTTGAGGTAGAAGCACCATGCCCAAAAGACGTGCTCGACAAAGAGACCGCCAATCAGCGGACCGAGCACACTCCCAAGTGCCCACGCCGCAAGGACAATGGAAAAGTACTTGGGCCTCTGCCTCAGAGGAACGATGTCGGCAAAGATGACCTGGCCCATGGTAATGATGCCACCACCGCCAATGCCCTGAACGGCACGTCCGATGAAGAAGACTGTAAAGTTCTTGGCGATGGGCGCGCACAGTGCCGTGCCCATGGTGAAGAAGAGCACCGAGACCATGAGCATTTCCTTGCGCCCGAAAATGTCGGACAACGCGGCAATGAAGGGTTGGCATACGGCACAGGCGAGAAGGTACGAGGTACCTGCCCAGAAGGCGTCTGTTGCTGACCCTCCGAGATCGACTGCGAGTGTCTGTTCGAGATTAGCGTATTTCCATGCAAGTCGAAAGAGGGGAGAAACTCACAGGAAGCACCGAGACGAGAATGGTAGCGTCGAGAGCCACCATGAGCGAGATGATGGCTATGGTGATCATTAAAGCATACTCCTTCTTCCCAGCCTTCCACTCTAGCTCCCTCACCTCCCCCGCCTCTAGCTGAGGCTCTTCTATGCTCGACATCTCCAGGCGATCGCCGGGGTCGACATAACTGGTGGTTGTGCCCGTCATGGAGGAAAAACGGGGTGCCCACGCTCAGGGGCTTGAGAAAAGGGGTACTCGGGAGCGAGATGCCGCAAAGGCGACGACTAGTTCTCGCGATGGCGCTCACGGTGGAATCGGGGGTGAGGTGACAGAACGAGTGGTGACTCGAGTGATGTCGTTGTAAAATGACACGGCAGCGCAGGACATCATCTCGGGGTGGGAGGATGGGGGACATGTCCTTTGTACTGACAGGAGAGCTCCAACGGGGTGTTATGGTGCTTGAGGGGGCCGAGCAGCTGTCAGATTGTGGCGGGCGAACTTTCGTGTGGTCCAGGCCAGCCGGCCGTATGCAGAGGAGGGAGCGTGCAGAGTAAAGCTCGACTAGTGGGCCGAAATCCACAGCGTGCCGGGCACTCGGGTTTGGTCTCGGGGGGTGATGCGGCGGTGGTGTGAGAAACCCTGAGACACTCTCAGATATTCCCCCTGTAGCAATACCGACAACTTTTAGCGATCAATGTTGAACCTACTAGCTGCTGCTAATTGTGGACTCGCGTGGGTGGTCGAACTGGTTCATGGTGCTAACCCGTCGATCTGGCGCTTGAACCTGCATAAGACCCGACGGACTGTCCTCGAGTCCCGATCCATGCGAGGAAAGCCCATACCGAATTTCACCAGACTGCCATGGTTCCCCGGCTCCATCTTGACGGTTGCAACTGGAGCAGCAAGGCCGTTCATCGCAACCAGGCAAACCAACTGTTGAAGGATCAAAACATGGCGACGCCCGCTGTGATGTATGGTAGGTAAAACAAGCCAAACCCCACAGAGACCGTCGAGAGGAGCAGGTCCAAGACCCGGCCGAATCGGGCATAAAGACGGAAAAGAGTTGGCCAAGCGCGGCCGTTGACTAGCCCCATTTTGCGTTATGTCATTCTGAACCACCCCTCTCACGATTCCCTGCATCGACAAGACCACTGGTAAGAATCGTTCGACGGCCGCGTTGCAGCCAGAATCCCCTCCTGATTCCCAACCTGTCTGCCGATGTCTTGGTCCATGAGAAGTGCATCTCTGTTCGCATGTCCGTAACCGCTGCCTGTCTTTCGTGGCGACCCATCCTGTCCAGTCTGTCGTTCTCCGGGGTACGTCAAGGCCGTATCTCAGGCATCTGATCTGAATATCTCCGCCTCGATCTCGCGTGAAAGCAAAGTATCCGTGTCGATTAAAAAAAAAAAAAGGATCCGTTTCCGGTATGACACCATACGACATTGACAACCGCCATTCGCCTATATCCCAGAGAACCCGGCCTGCCGGCAATCTCCCCGCAACAATTTCCACCTTTTAAGCCAAAGCATCCGCCGTCGGGGACTTGGGGAGGCAAGCTATCATCTGCCCTAGCCCAACACCCAAGACAGCAACCAAGGCAGCGCTAGCAAATCAGACAATAACAACATCAACCACACCCTCAGGCCACCGCCAGCCGAACATAACCGCACCCAATCCCACGAAACACGCCACCCATCGTCTTCCACAACACCACTCCAAACCATGGGCAAGAAAAAAGAAACCCTCGCCTTCATCCCAGGCTTCATCTCCCTCGCCCCCTCCATCTGGATCCAAGACGCCGCCTCCCTCGCCAACTCCTCCCCCCAATCGATACCCCGCCGCCCAACCCTCAACTTCTCCGCCTCCTCATCCCCCCTCCCCCTCCCCTCTCCCTCAGAACCCACCACCCACGGAACCCCCGACCTAATCCTCATCACCTCCTGGACGGGTGCCCTCCCCAAGCACATCGCAAAGTACACCCTCTCCTACAACCAACTCTACCCAGGGGTGCCACTCATGGTAATAACCACCACCATCTGGGATCTCGCACTGCACACCCTCGACACCAAGATCAAATCGGTTGGTCCCGCCGCCGAATATATGCTGGGTACGAAGAGGGAGAAGATTTTGCTGCATGCGTTTTCGGAGGGGGGAGCGCACAAGGCTGTTTGTCTTGCTCGTGCTTACCTCCTCGCTGCCGCCGCTGCTGGAGGGGAAGGGCATGGGAAGAAGTTGCCGATACGGGCGTTTGTATTTGACAGCACGCCGGGGACGCCACGGTACGCATCGAACGTTGCCGCCTTCAAGAGGTCGCTACCGAGGAATCCAGCAGCGAGGGCGTTGGGATTGCCCATCGGGGCGTCGGTGTTGGGTGTGACGTGGGTGTTGTTTATTGTGTTTGTGGGGTATGAGAATAACCTGATCAGCGAGACGAGGAGGGCGTTGAATGATGAGGGATTGTGGGTTGATGTGAGGGGGGCGCCGAGGACGTATTTGTTTAGCGAGAGGGATGACTTGATCAATTGGAGGGATGTGGAACGGCACGGGGTGGAGAGCGCGGAGAAGTTGGGGGTGAGGAGTTTGTTGGTGAGGTTTAGAATGAGTGGTCATTGTGGGCATGCGAGGGGGAATGAGGGGGTATATTGGGGGGCGGTGAGGAGGACTTGGGAGGCGTGGGATGTTGCGGCGCGGAGGGAGACCGAGGAGACGGCGGTGTGTGTGAACGGTGCCGGCGCCAGGAATGCTTGTGGAGGCGGTGGTGTTGCCGGAGTTGGGGGCGATAAGACCGGCTCGGGAGGTGGGCACCCGGTCCTAACCTGCGTATGCTGCGGGGAGAGGCTTTGACTGATGGCGAGCAGGAGCTAGTGTCCAGCGGGCTCTGGTTTAGAATAGACGCCGCTCGGAACGGGTCTCGGGTGGTTTGCGGGCCCGAACGGGGTGACGGGGAGTACGTCGGACGCGCAAGTAAATCTGTCTTCGACAATAGATAGCCTTCGCTCCCTGGTTGTTGGTAGATCAGTAGTCATATTAAGTCTATTTGATCCTGCTCGTGAGCAGTATGCTTGATCCCGACCATTCCTTGGTTGAACGCAGACCTGCCGCTCGCTTCCTACCGCCAAACCGTACACCAAAAACCTAAGTCATCGCTCATACCTCCTCCCAGATCGTAACTCGTGCTCCGTTCCCGTGTCGATTACTTGCGAACACTGGGGTCGCTGCTCTCGGTCGAATCTACCCGCTTCGGCCACGCTTGTTTGCCATTCAGCCCCTCGGCGGAGCGATTGGGCGTAGAGTCGTCGGAAAAGGGGTTGCGACCGCCGTTGGGAGCTCCAGGCCTGGGGAGGTCGTCAAACGATAACCTAGCTGGCCCCTGGGGTTTTCTCCTAGAAGAGTTGTCGCCGAGTCCATAGTCGCTCATGTCGAACTGGTCCGCGACGTCTTCTTGCTTGTCGCGCTTCTTCTTTTTGAGGTGGAAGTATAGCATGACGGAGAGTGTTACCGTGACCAGAAGACCGCTGTCGCAACAGTTAGCAAAGGCACCTGGGAGGTCGCAAGGGCGGCAAACGCACATAATAACACCGACAATGATCCATGTAACCGATTGCGTCGAGATCGCTGGCTTCTCGCAGAGGCCTGGGTTTTCCGCCGTTGTGACGCACTCGGCGCGCCGAAGAACGCTGTTGAAAACGGCGGCAGCGCGCCCTTGCATGTGCGAGAATGTCGATGCTGGCGACTGTGACGGCCTCCCCCGCGAGTCTAGCATTCGGTGCGCCATTGCACCGCGCAATTGAGTCTGCAAAAGCCCCAAGGGTCCGACTACCCCTCGTTCTGGTCGTGAATTGCCTCAAGTCGCCGATCAGCGTGCGTGGATGTCGCTTCTGTCGCAAATGGGCAGCAGCCTTGGCGTGACCGCGGCGCGAACGCGAAAATGCAGGGGACAGCTGCCTAGGTCGGTTTGAGGGGCTGGCCGCTGCGAGCTATCGGCCTGCGTTTGCGCTTTCGGCACTGGCGATTTCCGGCACCCAAACCCAAATCCCTCCTCGACGATAACTGTAGTTGGCAAACAGCGGGCAGTGTCTTGCAAATCGCCGACGTACCTCCGCAGTATTTAACCGATTGACGACGAGCTGGTTTTGCCAGGGGAGAAAAAACCTGCCTCGGGGGTTCGACTCCTGAAATTCAGGCAGGTGACGTCGAGCCAACAAGCTGGCCCACTGTCAGTGTCAAGGGATAATTGCTAATAATACAGGTGAAACTTGATTGGTACTTTAGGTGGAGCTCAATACCCAGAACGGCAAGCATCAATGCTGCGCTGCGCCGCCTCATTGGCGGGAGCATGTCCGCCTTGCTCCTCCACGTTTGAGAACCTTGTCGCTCCCAGGGGTGCGCCATCTGGGAATCTAGACTTTTGCCGCCAAGAGACCAAGAGATCTTCCTCAACATGAATCCCATATGTTGACGACATTCCGGGACGAACCACGCCTGGACGCTGGATGGCATCATCGCAGACCAGGACGAAGCTCTGGGGCATGAGATGGAAAAATCTGGCCATCACACGCTGGCGCGAAGACAGGGGACATGTTACCGCCACCGCCCGAGCTATCACACCCAATCCGTTGATTTGTCTGAGTAAGACAGCGCTATCCCCTGCCATCCCTTGCAAAGTGAACCACACACGGCCTGGAATGGCGCAAAGGACTTTGATCTCTAGACAACAAAGTGTCCCTAATGACAATGCCGCACAAGTGTCGTGAGCCCACAGGACAATGGAGTCTGGAGAAAGTTGCAGATGCATGCAAGCTCCCGTATCAAGATGAGGGGGCCGTGTTTCTCGACAGAGAGCAGACTCTGCATCGCGACTCAAGCAACCGTAGCACGGCGCCCACAAGAGGGGTCGCTCCGGAGTGGTGTCGGATGCCACGGCGGGATTCTAGTCCGAAATGCTCGGAGCATCACCCAGGGAAGAACGGACAGTTCATCCATGACGTGGTCCTTGGTAGTGGGGATTGACAACACTCTGACCGGTAACTTGCACCGACGGCACAGTCAGAACACTTCATGACAAAGATAAAGATCACGTACGCAACACCCCCACGTCGCGCTTCGAACGCCGGAGGTCTCCCACGCGAGGTCGGTCTAGAAACGCCACCAAAAGTGAGGCTCAGGGGCTTGGCTTATCGATAAACACTTCCATTGCCGAGGCGGCGTGGCTGCAAGCCGGCTCGCGGGGTGAACTTGTGTGGCCCGTGCTTCCTGTCTCCGCGCCAACGATGACCAAATTTCCAACCCGTGTTTTTCCTTGGGTCAATTGACCGGTAGCAAACCACGCACCAGCGGTCATCTGGTTGTCTCATTGGACAGGGAGCCCCAAACTTTCTGCGAGCAACTTGTCCAAGGAAGCACAAAGCGACTCCCTCTCCATCACCCACAATCACGAGCCGCGCACAGCACAGCTGCCATGTCGGCCAATCCTGGGACGGTCAGAGGGACTCCGGGCCGTGGACAAGGCCGCGGTGCCATTCCCTTCACCAACAGCCCGTCCGCCTCGGCGATCCCCCGACCGGTTCTCGAGACAAATCACCCTACTCCTAACAGTGAAGCCGGCGCATCCTCAATGAGCGCTAGCAGGGCAAAGCAATCGAAGCGGGATGAGGTACGTCTTTAAAATACTTCCTTCCATGCCCCAGCTGCCAGAAACGCGCACCGCCAATGGTCCAAGGGCTTTGCCGCTGAGGAAGGGATAAGACCTCACGAGATGGATGCTGACTATAGAACCTCAGGCTATCCGTCGCAAGATGGAGACGGACCTCTCCAAGAAGAAGCACTTGACGAGCCGCGCGCGGCATTCCCGCAAGGCCCCTCCGGGTACCGTCCTCGCCCTCAAGCCGAGTCCCGCCCTGCAGATCAAGCCCGGCACGACCGTCGCCGAGGCCGCCCAGCTCATGGCTGCGAAGCGTGAGGACTGCGTGCTGGTTACCGACGACGATGACAGAATTGCGGGAATTTTCACCGCCAAGGATCTGGCCTTCCGGGTTGTCGGCGCCGGTCTGAAGCCCAACAGCGTCACCATCGCCGATATCATGACCAAGAACCCCCTGTGCGCCAGAACCGACACAAGCGCGACCGATGCTCTAGATCTAATGGTTCGTAAGGGCTTCCGCCATCTGCCCGTCATGGACGAGAACCAGGATATCTCCGGCATTCTGGATATTACGAAGTGCTTTTACGATGCTATGGAAAAGCTCGAACGCGCCTACGCCTCTTCCCGCCGGCTTTATGATGCCTTGGAGGGTGTGCAGTCCGAGTTGGGCACCAGTCAACCGCAGCAAATTATTCAGTACGTCGAGGCCCTGAGATCCAAGATGTCGGGCCCGACTCTGGAGTCTGTCCTGAACGGCATGCCGCCCACCACGGTCAGCGTTCGAACATCTGTCAAGGAGGCGGCCCAGCAGATGAAGGAGAATCATACCACGGCCGTCTTGGTCCAGGACCAGGGAGCTATTACGGGTATCTTCACGAGCAAGGATGTTGTCCTCCGAGTCATCGCGCCCGGCCTCGACCCTGCCACTTGCAGTGTCGTCCGAGTCATGACCCCTCACCCCGATTTTGCGCCCATGGACATGACCATCCAGGCTGCCCTGCGCAAGATGCACGGTAAGTGCTGATGTTTTCGAGTGCCATCCAGAGCGGAAGCTGACGAACCCCTCAGATGGCCACTACCTCAACCTTCCCGTGATGAACGAGGGCGGCGAGATTGTGGGCATGGTGGATGTCCTCAAGCTCACATATGCCACCCTCGAGCAGATCAACACAATGGGAAGCGGCGACAGCGAGGGCCCGGCATGGAACAAGTTCTGGCTCTCACTCGATCACGAGACCGAGTCTATGGTTTCGGGCGACGGCTCGCACCATCACACCAACCCCGGCCCGCGGTCGCTCATGTCGCCGGATATCTCGCGTGATAGAATCACCGATAGTGTCGCTCCCGGCGACTCGGCAAGCCATGCGGGCGTCGAGTCTCCCCAGCATAGCGCTGTTGGGGCCATCCCAGAGGCCTCACCCAGCGAGGTGCCGTTCCCCTTCAAGTTCAAGGCCCCCAGCGGCCGGGTTCACCGTCTCCAGGTGACCGCCGCGAGCGGCATGGCCGAGTTCGTCACCAACGTCGTGGCCAAGCTGGGTACCGAGGCCGAGGCCATTGGCGGCACTCCCGTGGTGGAGGAGGGTAAGCTTTCGGGAGGATTTGCGCTCAGCTACCTGGATGACGAGGGCGATTCCGTCTCCATCACTACTGACCAGGACCTTCTCGAGGCGATTGTCCTCGCACGTCACGGTCACCGCGACAAGGTCGACCTTTTTGTACACGACCCCAAGGAGCCCCCTGTTGCGCCTACCCCCCCCGCCGTGGCTCTCCCAGAACCTGTCGTCGTGCTGCCCACGCCCCCGGCCTCCTCTATTATCCGTGAGCGCAGAAGACCCGTCGACTCCGATGACGAAGATGGAGATGCATCAGAGGAAGATATCTCGCCCATCCGCCGAGGCAAGACGCGAACACGCACCCAACCGCAACAGCCAGAGCAAGTTATCGCTGGCGTCCCGAACGAGCTGCTCCTTCCTGGCGCCGTTGTCACGCTCGCGGTGGTGATCGCGGGCGTGTTTACTGTTTCTAGGATGTCTAACAGGTAAACCGCCGATGCGGGTAGAGGGGAGAGCCGATTGTGAGCAGACTGCGGGAACAGGTGCCGGGAAGAGGACGAGAGGCAAAGAACTGCGTTCCGTTTTGGTTGTGGAATAGGGTCGGTTGTAAATTTGTGTATCAATGTAATGACCTTCCTGCGCTATCCACTAGCCTTAGACTTATAATTCATCACTTTGCGATCTCTAAATCATCCGTGTTTTCCACCAGTCTTGCAGCTCCCAGACCGTTGAACGGCTTTGTAGAACAGGGGCGGTTGGGGGGAAAAAAGTGGGTCTTGGCTCCAGAAAATGTGCTGCGGAAACGCGATCCCGCACGGGCCAAGTCAATTGAAGCTCTGGTCTGGAAAAGTCGATCGATCATCCATCTCCCGCTCAGGATGGGCACAACAGCGACAATTCAACAATGATCATACGAAACTTCGGTGTACGGCACGGTAAGCAATTCCCAATGTTCCCAATTGCTTCATTTGCTAATCTTGAGCGCAACTAGGCCGACAAGCCCTTGCTGCCCCTGTGCTCCGGTCATACCTCCGAAGTCTCTCGACAAAGTCGGCGCCAACAGCCGTTGCCGAACCGCCCACCGAGGACCAACCAGCTGAGCTCGCTGCCGCGCTGGCCTTCGCAAAGAAGCGTACCGACGAAGCCAAGCTGAAGGAAGAGATCGCAAAGATCCCCGCCAACCTCAAAACCTTTCAGCACATTCAGGCTCACACCGTCAGCCTTGGCTCAAATTGGGTCAAGGAGTACGAGCCCGATGAATATCTCAACAACCCGCCGCAGGATGCATCGCTTGAGATGCTCATGGCGGCCCAGACGCACATGGGTCACAACACAGCGCTGTGGAATGTGGACAACGCGCGTTACATCTACGGCATCAGGGACGGCATCCACATTATCAACCTTGAGACGACACAAGCGTACCTTCGTCGCGCGGCCCGGGTTGTCGAGGAGGTAGCTTACCGTGGTGGTTTGATCTTGTGGGTGGGCACGCGCAAGGGGCAGAAGCAGCTTGTTGTGAAGGCGGCCGAGATGGTGAAGGGGTGCCACGTCTTCCAGAAGTGGACACCGGGCGCCATCACGAACCGCGACCAGATTCTCCGTGCTGCGCCGATTCGCGTGGTGAATAGCAACGATCAGGAGATGGAAGGGTATACCGAATTCATCCAGGACATGAGACCACTCAAGCCTGATCTGGTTGTGTGTCTGAACGTGAACGAGAACTATACGCTGCTGTACGAGGCTGGGCTAGCTAATGTACCGACGATTGGTATCGTCGATACTGATACCAACCCGACTTGGGTTACATATCAGATTCCCGCGAACGATGACAGGTGAGAGTTCATCTACTGGCGGAGCCACCTCGGAGGCTGTGTGCGAGTTTGCTGACCACCCTGTGAACATAGTCTACGTTCCGTTACTCTTCTCTCCGGCGTTCTTGCTCGTGCTGGGCAAAGAGGTCAACAACGGAGGTTGGAAGACGCTACAGCCGGCAAGACAACGTGGAGCAACGCTCCGGAGGTCGTGAAATATCAGAAACGGCAAGAGAGTGCAAGGAAATTGAAGGAGAAGCAGGAGAGGGAAGGAAATTCGAATGGTGCCGAGGATGCTGAGGCAGAGGCGGAGGCCGGTCTGGACGCGCGCACCCATGACTATCTGAAGCAGACATTAGGACAAATGGTCTAGGGGATGCGGTATGCCGTCAAAGGAGAGTTGAGAGTGTGGATGTCACGATAATCTGTAGAAGACGTTTCCCTGTAAAATACACCATTGGCATAGATTTAGAGTGCCACTCTGGTGAGCACCATCAATATGCATGTATATTAGCACCCCGACAAGCAGTTTGTTATGAGTGCTCTTGTCAGTTTGCTTAGGACCGTTGTGATGGACGGCCTGGAAAACGGTTAGCGGTGCTTACCAAATCCCAGTCACGCGAGGTTTAGCCGTCTCGCCCACAATGACTTAAGGTCGCGGACCAAAAACTTCGCCTCCTGCGAATTTCCCCTCACCGGCAGAAACCATCACCACGAACATTTCAGCACAGCTCCCGCAGGGCACGCCCAAGTCACGTCCCTGCGCCCACACCCTGTCGTCCGCAGCGCAGCGCATCACGTCACAGCACGCAAACATCCCCTGATTGGTGCCGAGAGAACAGCTCGGGCGCCAGCAGGTTGCAGGCCGTTCAGTGACCTTCCAGCGGCCCTGAGCGACATACTTTCGGCCGCGGAGCGGGAGAGCGCCGGGCAATCGGGACGGCCATCCCTACCCCCTATTTGCCGCAGGGTCTTGGAGTGTAGCGTGTTAGTGGCGCCCTTCCCGAACCGCCGGAACGGCACCAGTCACCAGGTACGGAACGGTCTTCACCGTCGCTCCACGGTGCGCCCTTGGAGAAACAGGGGGATATCTCACCATTAAATCGAGCGCATCGCAGTTGGACATAGTGCTGATAATGTGATTTCAGGAGAAGACGGTCGTTGCATCTTCTGCTACTTGCACCCGTGCTCAATAACTACTGTTTTGGGTTCGCCACGTTACCAACCTTAATACGCCGCCAAGATGCCGCCTCCCGCCATGCTGGAAGACCCGTCCGCGGCCACGATTTACCGTGTCTCGGGCGAGGCCCCTTTTTTGGATCCCGCCAACCCGGCTCTGCCGCCCGGCGTCGCCCCTCGCCGTGTAACACTCCGGGACCGGCAGACGGTTGCTACCCTCATCCCTTTCGCATCGCGCCACCAGGTCCCGGATTCGCTCCTCCGCTATCTCAATGACCAGTTCAACCAGGAGATCGATCGTGGCGACACCTACCCGATGATGAACACCCTGCCTCTGGACAAGTTCGCCCGGTACTGGTTCCAGAACTTCGCTGGCATCATGCTCTTGGGTGATATCGAAAGCGCCGAGGACCTCGTCGAGGGCATGGACTGGTCCAAAGAGTGCTTAGGTACCTTTTACATCAAGCCCAACTACCCAGGACGCAGCAGCCATATTTGCAACGCCGGCTTCATCGTTACTGACGCCTCCCGCAACCGCGGTGTCGGTCGACTGATGGGCGAGACGTACCTCGAATGGGCGCCTAAGCTCGGGTACACCTACTCCGTCTTCAATCTTGTGTACGAGACCAATGTGGCATCCTGCAAGATTTGGGACGCGCTCGGATTTAAGCGCATCGGGCGTGTCAAGGGCGCCGGCGATCTCAAGAGCCACCCGGACCGGCTGGTGGATGCCATCATCTTTGGACGCGATCTGGGCGACGCAGCTGGCGGTGTGGGCAGCGAAGAACTTGTGAGTGAAGAACGTTTCGACAAGATCAAGTTCTACCTCAAATACGGCCGATATCCAAACGGGGCTGACCGGGCCGAAAAAAGCAGACTTCGTAGCGCCGCGATGCACTACAAGCTGCTCGACGGGGACATCCTCATGCTCAAAGACAAGGAGGTCATTTCGGATCCGCAGCGCCAGATCGAGATCGCCCGCAAGGTGCACAACCAAAGCCACGCCGGCATCAACAAGTCCACGGCAACTATAGCCGAGCACTACCACTGGAGTCGCATAAAGGAGACGGTCTCGGAAGTAATTAGGCAGTGTTATGAATGCAAAGAAGTGGGCAAGGCCTCGGCCTCCCAAGCTCAGCAGCCGTCCATAGCCAGTGCAACAACCAATGGCCTGAAACGGCCTAACCCAGATGCCTCCTCAGGCGCTCCCGGCTCCAAGCGCGCGTCTCCGAGCCCGTCGAGCTCCGCGCCGTTGGTCGATTCCATAAGCACCGGACCTTCCCGGCCACCGTTGTCATCCTTGCCGGACCCGGCACATCTAAGCCCCTTTTCGTTATCGTCTCACCACCAGTACGCCGATCCCGGTGAAGATATGCCCATGATAACACCCCCGGCTCACTCTTTACCACGGGTTGCCGACCCCTCAATGTCGAGCCACCATGGAAGCATCGCCGCACATGTGCACAACCCAATGCTCCAGGATTCGTCCTCCTCTCTCAATCCTCTCCACCCTCCGGCCCACCACCAACACCATCAACACCACCACACGAACCACTCACCAGTCGCACTACCGCCTCTGTCGGATACACACGTATCCGTGTCCGTACCAGTCCCCGTATCCGTCTACCAACCCATCGACCCGCAGATCATCAGTCAACCGCCTGGTACCAGCGATCCCCACGCCCACGCTCATGCCAACTTACATCCCCATCACCACCCCCACCATCACTACTCTTCTTTCGACGACCACCCTTCCTCACATCACCATCATCACCACCATGCACACGACCCCGATCCCGACACCTTCCAAGCCCTCCTCAATGCAACAGACGAGGACATGGTTGGTGTCGGCGTGGGTGTCAGCACGGTAGGCGTGGTGAATCCCACCAGCGCATCGACTAATCATCACGCCCTCCACCACCCCAGCCACGACCATCATCGACCCAGGACACAGGAAGAAGACGATGCCGAGCAAGCTGCCGTGGATCGCGACATGGAGATGCTGATCGAGCAACCCCAAGATGAGGACGATGAGCAAGGGCAGGGTCAGGGACAAACACAAGGACAACCAACAAACCAGCAGCTGCCCCAGCCTCGAGATCTCCAAATACCAGGGTCAGTAGCCATGATGATTGACAACTCGGGACCAACTGGCGACATCAACCTCCTATTGAGCAACGGGCTAGCCAGCGGAAGTGGAAGCACCAGTTTAGGCGTGAGCAGCACCAGTAGATCAGGAGGTGGAAGCGGCAGTAAGATGGACGTCAGCCACCTACTTTCTGCGCATAGCGATGACGATGACAAGGATGATGGGATACCCAAAGGGAGGTCTATATACGATATAAAGTACGATTTATCGGGTCCGTAACTGCCGCTCACGTTACGGGATACGTCGACGAGATATGATGTCCTGGCGCCAAAAAAAAAAAAAGGATAATAGATTAGGAAAGCGGACAAGAATGAGCCGCCCGATCGCTTAGAAGGCAAGGGCTGTATTGTATTATACAAATCAGCCGAAAGAATCATCATTGAAATAGGCCTTTTTGTGACCTCAGATATGAGACAAAGGCTGTCACGGAAGGCTGTCACGGAAAGCCGGTTTCTTATATGGATATTCGCTGATCACATCTTACTCCAGACAATCCCACAGACAATACGCACAAGGTTTGCACAAGAGCTCCTTTTATTTTCATTGATCTCGTATCATTTACAAGATTCCTTTCTCTTGTCTCTATTAACCCACTACCGTCTGGGCATTCCCCGACCACGTCCACGCAGCGCCCTCTGGGCCGCTCCAGGAGGGAGCCCTCTGCCAGGGGCTTGGGGCGCCTGGCTCTGCTCGTTGCGGATAGTCTCATCAACACCCAGAATGAGGCATGCGGCCTCGGTCGCGGCCTGGAGAGCGTTGACCTTCACCAGGGCAGGCTCCCAGACGAAACGCTCCATCATGTCGGTGACGCCTTCGTTCTGGAAGTCCACACCAGCCCAGACGTTTCCTCGCCTGTGCTCCACACGCAGTCGGTTGAGAATGTCGGTGGCGTCGAAGCCGGCGTTGTCGCACAGCTGTCGGGGGATAATCTCAAGCGCCTTCGCAAAGCTCTTGATGATAGCTTGCTGCTTATGGGGGACGTCGCGATCGGCGAAACGGTGCAGATAGGCGGAAATCTCCATCTCCACAGCACCACCACCACCAACAATAGTCTTGTTGCGGATAGCGCGCTTGACAATCATGATGGCATCGTGAAGCGAGCGCTCAACTTCGGCAATAAATTGCTCAGCACCACCGCGCAGGACCAGGGTGCATGTCTTGGCCTCGGGGCAGTCCTCAAAGAAGTTGAAACGCTCGCCACCGATTTGACGCTCCTCGAAACAGCCGCAAACGCCGAGGTGCTCGGGGCGGATGTCGGAACAGGTGCTCTGGATAGTGGCGCCTGTTGCCTGAACGATGCGCTCCATGTCGTCGCTTGAGACACGACCAGCGCAGAAGACATCGCGGTCGGCGAAGAACTGTGTGGCCAAATCACCGATCGGGAGCTTGGAGAGGACAACCTTGGCTCCCGTGGCATGGACAGCCTCGAGCTTCTTGAAGATAATTTGCCACTCGGCATCAACGATGGCCTGGTACTCCGAGACCTGCTCGACGCGCACCTCGGCGTTGTCCTTTTCCGCCTTGAGCTCGAGCTCGACGTTGAGGCAGACGATCTTGGGCTTCTTGAACGACTTGGGTTGTTGCTCAAAACCGGCGTACGAGAACGTTTTCTTGAAGGCGACACCGTTAACGAAGAGAGAGTCGGTCAGCGAACCACCAGGGATCTTCTTTATGCCTATTAACTTTTCGTTGAGATCTTCTTGGTCGAGGGAGAGGACGGCGTCGACGACCACTGCGCAGTTTGTTAGCGTAATTCCCCAACATCACTCGTGGGAGAAGGGCCGCACTCACTCTTCGTAAAGAACTCGGTGTTCCTCTTGATGAGCTTGCTCGTCATGGCAGTGGCGGCCAGCTTGCTCAGCGTTTCCCTGCGGTTCGCCTCGCTCGTGTTGATGGAGATTTCCTTAATCTTGTTGACGGCCATGGACGATGCTCTCCTCAGGCCCTTGATTATGATCTGTGAGCTCACACCCTGCTCGACATGCTCCTTGATCTCCTTCAGAATCTCTCCCGCCAAGACCACGACCGATGTTGTGCCGTCTCCAACTTCCGCATCTTGTGACCGGGCGATGTCGACGAGGATGCGCGCGGCGGGGTGGACAATGTCCAAAAGCTTCGTGAGGTCAGCGGAACGGTCCGACTCAAAATATTCCACTCGGCGGCGCGGGGCGCACCTTCATCACGGTAGCTCCATCGTTGGTAATGGTCTGTCTCCCGTTCTCATCCACCATTAATAGATCGCCGCCATAGGGACCCAAAGTAGACTTTATCGTCGCTTGGACAGCCAGGCAGGCGTTGATGTTGGAGATAATCTGTCCCTTGCCCTGGGAGGCATCCGTTCCTGCAAAGGTAGGGAGTCAGTACGGAAGCGGGCGCACGGCAAGGAGGGGATGGAGGGGCTACTGACCCTCTTTTAGGACGATAATGGTGGGTGTTTGGCCGCCGAAAGACATGTTTGCAAGGCGACAAGCAAATTTGGGGGTGGTGCGAGTCGGGACAGAGCTGCGGTCGGTCTCTGCAAACGTGAGGTCGTGTGTGGGGAGAAGCGGAGAGCAGATCGTCAGAGCTCGCGGGCGGTGGGCTGGAGGAGCTCCCAAAAAAATATTGAAGCCTTCGCACTGCTAGGCAGGAGCTTGCAGCACGCCCGCTGCGTCAATGGACCGTGCGCTCTTGGCTCACGTGCAGTTTCCCGTGATACCCCTGAGACTGACCACCAACGTCAACTTCGGGCTGTGGATCATCATGCATTATTCATTTGCTCTTCTGAGCTGCCCAACCAACCCCTGGCAGTCCTAGAATCCACTTTTGATCCAGTCATACCGCAATTTATCTTCCTAGAGGTTCGAAATTTCCCAATACATTCAGATCCCATTGTCAGCACTCGGACGGCACGGGATTCTCTCTGGCTACAAGACTAGGAGTCGACTCCTCGAACTTACACGTAGACGGACAGCGCTCTTAAATTTTAGATAAATTCGAAACCGTGCAGAAGTTGACGATCTTCAGGAATTCCATATTTTTTTTCATTGGCCCGAGTCGAATTTCACATCTACCTACCTAGGTAAAATACGTGTAGCCATATCGCGACCTCCTACCTCAGCTGCCCAGCTATGGTTGATACACTCTACCCATGCCAGGCAGGCAAACTGAACACAAGACATGTCGGGATTTCAAGACGGCGGAAAGCAATTTGAATAGACCGTCATGGGATCACAAAAGAGGCAACTCGAAGAACATTTGAAAAGGCGAAAGCCACGTCTAGCTGAAGATGACATTCAACGAGTATGACATTAAACGAGCACCTGGTAGAAAGCCGCAGGGCAAGATATCATGCGCCTTCAGAATGACAAGAAGCCCGCTGGACGCGGGATATGCCCGTGCGTGTCTCTCCGCCTTTCACCCGGGCAGTATCTGTCCAGCCGGGTAGAGACTATACCAGGGAACAAGCAAGTCAGCGACACTACCATCAGCCGCCATCCCATTTCGACCACCACGTCAATCAAGCCTCCAAATTACAGAGCTACTTCCGGCAGACAACGCCAGAGTCATCCATTTTGATGCCAAGCTAGCCAAGAGTCTCGGTAACTCGTCGAAAACGATGTAGGGAGGGACACAGCTGCAAGAGACGGGATGCTCGGATTCAAGTTCGGACCATTTGTCAATCGCGAAATCTCCGAACTCCCGTCATCTTTGCTTGTATAACCACATGAATTCCATTAACCTTTTTTCATTTTTGCTCCGAGATATCCGGTCATCGCCACGGCTTCTCACAGCCGTTCACCCACGTTTTCACGATTCGCCAGTATCGCGGCCAGTAGACACGCTGCCCTTGCCGAACTCGTCGGTTTCGGCTGAACCTTCGCACTTGGGGCTCTCAGCCTCGACGACAACGATTCCCACCGTTGAGATGCAGCCGTTGTGTTTTTTTTGGCTTGTCATTTTCAGTTTTCATACTTCTCTTTTTTTGTACACAACGCAGGGCCTTGATGATTGTGTTGTTATATACGTATCATTTGTTTGCGGCTTGAAGCCATGGAACACAAATCCAAACCCAAATCTCCGAGATATTCGTTCCTAACATTTCGAGTTTAGGACCTAGACAGCGGGGACCGCTGAGGTTGACGACTATGCCAGACAATCCAAACCCAGACACAGCCACAAGACGGACTCAGGGTCCTGAGGGAGTCCCAATGCCTGAGATTCGATCTTAGATAAATCTGCGCAGCACTTTGCCCCAGCCGCGAAACAAGAACGAACTCGATCTCATTGGGCAAGACAAAACACCTAACGAGGTTCTCCACGACCGTCTCCCCAGGCTCGCTCGAGAATCGCGACAGCTCTGAGCTCTACTTCCGGTTCTGATTTGATACGTTCTTAGATAACGATTCAGACTGCATGGTCTAGGAACTGGAGGGCATTTGGGAGTAACGATTGGCAGCATTGAGCACTGCTGGCTGAAACGGCGTGGGAGGCTGAGGCTTCCAAAGATGCCGCAGATATAAAGCGACTTGACGGAAATGCCTGTAAACAACATCAAACTGTGGCCCGTATGATGTATTTCGTGGTATTAGCCCTTCGGAAGGGGCGGTGGTTAACTCTGGTTAACTCTGGTTGGAGATATGAATGGGGCGAGGGGCCTCTCCCTTAGTCATACGATTGATGGCGGGTCCATTGCACTTCCAACGGATGAGGTGGATGGCAAGACACACCGCGGTTTGAAGAGCAAGGGGACAGGGCAAGCAGCAGGGCTTGGTGACATACTTTGAGTTTGCCTGGCAGTTCGGGCGTTGGATGGACATCCAGTTGGTGCAGCGGCCTGGCTATCCTGCGCAGAGTGAGTGCCCTGAAGATGTACCCGAGGACGTTCGTCAGCGACGAAGGTTTGACATGAAGGATTGAAGCAGAGAAGACGAGAAGCAAATGGAGAGAAAAGCAGTATTGTCCACATCAAGTGCTAGAATTGGTGACTATGGTCTATGATCCCATTTTACTGAGAAATCCCATTGCCGTGCCGTTTTCCGTGGTTGCCAGATTTTGCCGTGCAAAAGTCAATCATGATCTCATTGCGTGAGGAATCGTCAACCCGTCAAAACCCATGCCAACCGAGCACAAACGCCAAGAATAACCCGTCGCACTCTCAAGTGGTCTTAGCACCCTGAGTCGGGGTCACCTTCTTGCCGTCCTTGTTGTAGCGCACACGCGGGGGAGGAGCACGGTTGCGGCGGCCCTCGGTAGAGCGGACACTAGAGAGTCTCTGTCAGCGGACGAGTTCTGTTGTCGGGGGTATCGGGTACTATGCGGCGGAGGTTCGACCAAGGTTCTTCTCAGCCACCCGCGTCGCCGAGAAGGCAGACGCGGTTGTCCCCGCCAGCAGGACAAACGTACCGGACAATCTTGCCGTGAATGGCGCAAGAGACGCAGTACTGCAGCTTGAGGTACATCTTGGGAACCGTGTACTCGGCGAACACCGAGGCGTCCGAGATATCACCTGTGAAGGAGCATGTTAGCGGTATGTCTTGCGGGGCGCGGGGGGGTCTCTGTCGAGTCGAGGGTCGAATTGCGCAAACGCATGGCGTTCAGAAGTACGTACGGATAGCAGCAGACTCAACCATGTTGCGGATGGTGAAGCGCTTGATGGCCTTGTCCTTGGGGGTGCATCGCGAGCAGTTGGAGCACCGGATGGGCTTGACGTGGCCGCGGCCTGGAGGGACTTGTCAGTATTGCGAACTGGCAATCGATGTCGACGTCGGAGGTGCTCACCCTTCTTGTTGCGACCGTTGTTCTTTCTCTTCTTGACCATCTTGACTGATATCCCGAGTGCTCTGAGGTTCTCAAGGTTGTGTGAAGGAAGCAGGTATTTACAAAGAGGTCGGTTTGCCCACGAAAAGATTGGCGTGCCGCGGTGCCCCACCTGCCATCTGTGGGTCCCAAAGCGGTAAGGTCAATTCCAGGGCAAGCCCGCAGAGAAGCCCTAAAGGCGAGGGCACCAGTCAGCTGACATGCCGCTTCCAAATGTGGGGCGACTGCCAAAAAGTTCATCTTGATTGCGCTGCCACCGAAATTCGCCCTCCTCCATCAAGCACAATCTTCACAAACATCACAGATTGCTGAGGAAGACACTCGTGTCTAGGTACGTCTGCGCGATGTTTCGATCCCCTTGGGCTTCTATTGCCCGATTTCCTTCATCACCATGATACCCGATCTTGTACTCGACTCTCCCACCGCTAACGCCTCGTTCGATTCCTCTGGACGTTTTGTGCGCGGAATTGGCGAGGCGGCGGCGGCAGCACCATGAGCAGCCAAGCGGCTGCTCAACCCTCACCCCTCCAATCCACGCCGCGCGACAAGAAGCTTTCCCTCCTTTGCGTCTAACACTTCCTCACCACTCTCAGTAGGCAATCATGCAGATCTTCGTGAAGACCCTCACGGGCAAGACTATCACCCTTGAGGTGGAGTCGTCCGACACCATCGATAATGTGAAGTCCAAGATCCAGGACAAGGAGGGCATCCCTCCGGACCAGCAGCGCCTCATCTTCGCCGGCAAGCAGCTTGAGGACGGCCGCACCCTCTCCGACTACAACATCCAGAAGGAGAGCACCCTCCACCTCGTGCTGCGACTGCGTGGTGGTGGTAAGAAGCGCAAGAAGAAGGTGTACACCACCCCTAAGAAAATCAAGCACAAGCGGAAGAAGACCAAGCTGGCTGTCCTCAAGTACTACAAGGTCGACTCCGATGGCAAGATCGAGCGCCTTCGCCGCGAGTGCCCCAACGACACCGTATGTTTGGACTTGATGGAACTTTGCAGAAAGTGGCAATTCGCTGACATATCATTCGCAGTGCGGTGCCGGTGTTTTCATGGCTGCCATGCAGGATCGCCAGTACTGCGGCCGCTGCCACCTTACCTACGTCTTCGACAAGAGCTCTTAGATGTTGGACGGGTTGCTTGGTGTTTAAGGGTTGCTAGGTTTGGGTTGCGCATTGAGCTGGGACGATTACGGTCACACAACGGTCACATCTACGGCGTTTATGTACCAGGAAGGAAATTCTCTGGTTCTCCCTAGCGAGGAAATGCAAAAGGGACGGGCAACTGCGGACTTCACAATACTCTGGTTCCTCTGCTTGAATGTGCATATGCTGTGCTTGCATCCCGCAATGTCTCGATGTCCTGTGCTCTGCTACCTAATTGTTCGGAAACCCGTTTTTCAGATTCTCATACTTGGTATGGGGATAGTCGATGCAGTTCTCCTCGAACTTCAACGCCTGCGGCCCACCCAAGACCTCGACAACATTCCCAATGAGGCTGTCACATCCCGGCTTGTCGGCGCTGCTCTCCCACCACATCCCTCCTCCCAACCCGCGTTCCTTGATGAACTCTGCCTTTTTCCTCGCCATTGGCACCGTGTCATAGCTCACCATCACCCTCCGCCCAGGATGATAGCAATACGTCGCCCCCGCACTACGATCCTCAAGCACCGTTGCCCCCTCCAGCGGCAACTTCTTGTAATCGTGCACCCCATTCTCCCACGTCCCCTCGCCCACACCGCTGTACCCACATCCCGGTCCGTCCGTATTCTCAAACGCCCGCCCGTACAGCGGCATTCCCATCACAATCTTCCCCGGCGCCACCCCCCGCGAGACATAATACTCTACCGCCTGCGCCGTGTTAAACGGCGTGTCCTTGCCCCCGTGCTCCCGGCACGGAAATAAATTCGCCTGGTGTCCCGCCACGCTGTCCCACGACCCGGCGTAGTCGTACGCCATGAGGTTCCAGAAGTCGAGGTAGCGGTCCATCCCGGCGAGGTCGAGCTTCTCGTAGTTGGGGGCGCCAGCGGGAGAAGCAACGGTGAGTTCGAAGTGCGGGCGGCCGGGGACGGTGGCGGCGTAGGCGTCGAGCGCGGAGCGACATGCTGCAAGGAGGGATACGTAGTCTGCGGCCTGCGCGGCGTTTTGGGGGTATTCCCAGTCGATGTCTAGACCGTCGAGGCCGAGCGTGGCGAGGAGCTGGACGGCGGATTCGGCGAACTTGGCGCGCCCCGCGGGAGTGGAGGCGGGCGCGGCGAAGTTGGAGGAGTAGGTCCATCCGCCGATGGAGAGGAGGAGCTTGAGGTTGCGGTTGCGACGCTTGAGGAGGTTGAGCTGCTTGAGGCAGCCGTAGAGGTTGGTGCCGACGTCATTCCAGCTGTCACCTTCCCAGTGGATGTCGGTGTCGGCCCAGGAGTCAGTCGTGTAGACTTCGCCGGATTCCGGGCGCACGTTGGCGAAGGCGTAGAGGATGTGGGTGAGGTTTTGGACGGGGAGGTCTTGCGGGCGGTGTTGGCGCGCGTAGATGGCCCAGTTGACAAAGTAGGCGACCGAGCGGTAGCCCGGGGTGTATCCGCCGCCCATGGTGGTTTCTTGTTTGGGGGGTGAAAGGGGGTGTTGGTGGTGAGGTTCAGGTGGGGGCGGCGGGGTAGCGATTCGAGAGCTCAGGTACGCGCCGAGGATGAGAGCTGCGAGTGATGAGGTGACGAGGGCGAGGGTTTGTCGTGGTGCAAACGGCATGTGGAATTGGATGCGGGTTGGACTAATAAATACTGCGGCGACACGGGGATCGTGGGGTAGGTGCCGGTTACCGAGTAAGGGACGGGAGGCAGCTGATCAGTTGGATGCGGTTCTAGCATGTGGCGATGCTAGGGATGGAGCTTGGGGTTGTGATCTTCTCAGTCCTCGCGAGGCCTGCGATTCAGTAAATGACCGCTAAAAACGCCCATATCACCTATTTTGAGCCCCTAAAACTCACACCTTTCTTCTTTCGGTCCACGGTGAGCGAAAAAAAACTCCCCAAGTGGCCTCTGATTAACTATAGGAGCTGAACCATAAGTTTTGATCTTTTCGAAAAAGCGAAAGAAAAGCTTTTCCTCGCGAAGCGTACGGTTCGACCCCAGGTACATCGGCGAAGGCTTGGCTTGCGAAGTACCGAAAATCTACACCACAGATTTCGCGAGGCCTGGGGAGGTCAAACCCTCGGGGAACTTCCAGCTGAGGGAGGGGCGGACCTGACCTATTTCACTTGGCAGAGGGGCAGTGTTTGAGGGCTGATGGCGCATCGCGCAAGATTCTATAGCGAATCCTCTTTCATTCTATGGGCCCAGACCAATTGTGGCATTGGCAACGTGTCGGCCGCGTTGTTGCGCCCGAGGCGGCGAGGATCGCGGCCCAAATGGATGGAACTCGGATCCAATGCTGAGGTGCGCCTGCCTGATGACGTATGGCGGGGCCAAGTGTCACGACACGCAACACAGTAGAAAGCATGTAACAATGAATCTGAGAAATCTGAGTAACGTCTCTGAAAGCCGCCTGAGGTTAACACCTGCTCAAGCCAATGCAACATCAATAAAGGCGAAGGACAAGTGATTCTGCCTGGCTTCCTTCAAGGTCGAATATGGGAACTTGCTTGGCAGCTGTCGTTGAGCGGCGCTAGCTGTCACTGCCCGCCGGAGGCCCGCCAAACACATCTCTTCCTCAGGGAACTCAAATTCAACATCCAACAAAGCGCAATCTCAACTCGCAGTTCAGTATACTGTAACAGCTAATTATTGTCCATCAAGGGTTGTATCTATTCTAACTCTGCTTCAACCCCGGCGGCAAATGCCTCCCCTCCTTCCACCCACACTCACAACTCCCCTCCCCTTCCTCCCCCCAAAAATACCCCTGCCCATACGAAACAAACAGCTGCTCTCCTCCCTCCAACTCCCTCCCCGCCGTAAACACTACAAACAACACCCCACCTACCATCTCCGTCGTCGCATGCACATTCGGCACACAGTGCGAATTCACAAACCTCGTCCAGTTCCCATGCACCGCCGCATCTATCGCAACATCATTCCACCTGTGCGGTCTATCCTTTGAAAAGAGCTGATACACGTACTTGCTCTCTTCCACAGCGGGATGGTTGTAGGGGATGACCTCGCCCAGGTAGACACCGAGGTAGCCGCGGGAATGGTGTTTCCCTCTTTGACGTAGACGCCGTTGCCCATGGGACCCGCGGGGCGGATGTCGAGGAGAGATTTGAGAGGTTGAAGGTGGTGCGCGTGGAAGCGCCAGTAGCAGGTTTCGTCGCAGTCTTTTGAGCCGCACTCGAGACAGATGCGGTTCTTGGATTCGCTATTGCGACCGCGGGGGCGGAGGAGGCGGGTTGCAGACGAGGGGAGGGTGGGGATGGTTGGGGGGAGGGGAGGGCGGGAGTAAGGGGAGGAGCGGCATTGGGAGGTGGAGGATTTATAGCGGATGGGGCCGGGGGTGGGCTTGACGTTGGACTTGGAGGGGATTTCTATCTTTTGGGAAGGGGGTGGGCGACGGGATTGGGTGGATTGGCGGTGAGGGTTGAGGCCCCATCGGCGGGGGTCGTAGACGTAGTGCTCTGCGTCGATGACACCGGGAATGGACTCACCTGAGGTGTGGGCGGCGTCGTGCCATGTCCAGAAGCTGCCGTCCGTGTCGTCTTTTTGATACATGGTTGACTTTGGTAAGTTGTGTTAACTTGAGGTACGTTTGTCGATTGTATGGAGTGGTCTACAGTTGTGTACACCGTTGTAGCTGATGGCAATGGGCCAATATTCGAGCGTAAATTGGTGTGCTGGCAAACAGAGAAGAGAGGGGGGCCCAAGGGCTTCACCACAACCTTATACGAAGACGGGTTCATTGTTCTGGACCTCTTGTTCTCTCAGGCAATAATGAATACGGTCATTGTTAACCTTGTTCAACGACGGGGAATGTTGGTCAGGTCTTTGATAACATTCACATTGTCAAGGCTGAGTTAGACAAGGGTCTTTGTCAAAGGGCAACAAGCTCTTGCTTACAACTATCTCCCCTACCGGAGAGATTGAGCCTGTTTGCATGGCATTGCAGCGATACGGCTTCCTGGAGGCACGAAGCAGTGAAAGGAGATGACGGACTGCGGGACAACAGACTAGGCGATCACCAGAGGACGGACATGGCTCACTTGACCTTGAATTCTCACAGCTCAGCTGATCAACGGTTCTTTCAATTTCAGCTGCATCGAGAGGCATACTACTCAAACTCCGTGCTTGCCCAATTCCCAAGTTTCCCCTAAAGTATTAATTACCTGCTCCTCCAACGACAGGGCCTCCAGTCTCCATCAACAGCAACCCTCCTTGCCACTACTCCAAAACCAACCCATACCTCCCCCCCTCCCTGATCCTCTCTCCCCACCTCAAAACCACAATCGGAACCAGCCCCAAAACCAAACAGCCAAACGCCACCATCGAGCTCCCCCATCCAACCCCAAGTCTCTCACAAATCGCCCCAACCCACAACGGAAATGTCCCCGCCATCAAATTCCTCACTGCAAGATGCCCCGCCAGCGCAGAATCTGCATGCACCCCGTACGCTTCCAGAATATATACCGTCCCTGCGGTATTCACAAGTACACATCCAGCACCGATGAAAAACACCCCCACGACCTGGATCAGCCAGTGTGTTTGAGTCGTCCATCCGAACCAGAAGAGTCCCATTGGTAGAATCGCAGAGCCGAGTACCATCGTGGGGAGGATCCGGGATTCAGGTGTTGCTTCAGCACCGAAGCCCCTTCGCCAGAGGGAGTAAACTCGAGAGAATGGAATTGTTGCCGCGGAGCCGGCTACGGTGCCTCCGAGGGCGACGGAAAGGAGGGGGAGGTGGGCCGACGGAGCGTCCCAGCCGCGGGATTGGAAGGCGAAGGGGATGGTGTAAAGGGCGAAGTAGAGTATGCCGTGGACGATGCCGAGGTGGAGGGTGAAGAAGGCGAGGAGGGGTTCTGTTGTGGGCATGCGGATTGGCTTTGTGAGGTAGGTTTGGATGAGCAGTCGGGGTTGGATGAAGGGAGCTTCTTCGCTTTGAGCGTGGAGTGCCCAGTTTCCCGTTTCGAGGCGGAGGCGGCGGGCTTTGTGTTGGAGGAGGAGCGGTGTTGAGGTTTCTGGGATGGTGAATAGGAGGGTGAGCGTGGAGAATGGTGCGGCTAGGAGGAGGGTGAGCCACGAGAGCCAGCGCCAGGGAGGGGAATTGTCCGAAGTGGGGGATGCGAGGAGGTAGGCTGCGGCGATGGGGGCGATGGTGGTACCGAGGTGGAAGGCGGTGGTGGAGACGGCTAGGGCTATGCTTCGCGGGAGAGGGGAGCATATGTCGGCGTACATGCGGGGGATGAGATAGGGAACACCGGAAGCGAATATTCCCGAAATGGCCCGGGAAACAAGAATGGTCTGAATATTTGTGCCAAGCGCCGCGGGGAGCTGGAACAAGCAGAGACCGAGCATCGAGATGGCCAGGGCAATCCGGTGGCTGTAAACGTCGGACAAGGGACCCGAAATGGCGATTCCCAGGATCCAGAGGGATACCGATAACCTCGAGACGGGAAGACTCACATTAAACTCGGATGTGAGTACCGAACTTGCCGGTGCGAAGACGCTGCTGCCAAAGCCAACAATAAAGGCCAACAAAGAAGTTGACAAGACAATAAGTGATCTCCTGGCCAGGGGCCAGTTTCTCGGACATTCTTTGTCCGCGGCGCCGTCCCAATTGACAATAACAGACGCCTCTGAGTGGGTAACAATAACCTCGTTGCTCCTCCTTCGACACCGAGGACAGGCTTGATGAGGAGAGTTAGGCTCGGTGAGAGTAGAGAGAGCAAGCCTCTGGCTGTGCGCGGCGACGATTTCTTCATGAGACTGTCTTTTCTTTTCTGTATCTGGTTGTAGGAAATGGCTCACGGCGAGGCCCTGAGCGGTTACGCTTGACGCCGCATTGGAGTGCTCGTCCGCTCTCCTGGTTTCGGAATCTGTAGCAGCGGTGGCAGCGGTTGCGCCGGTAGTCGTCATTCCATCGCCTTCAACAGTTGCGTCTATGGTGTCCGGAGCGAGGGCCCGCTGTGGTGTCCCACCTGCCGCATCAGTTTTTGTTGTGGTGCTGTCCATATCGGGGCGCTGCCCTTCGCCATGGGCCGGCAGGACATGGGCTTGAGGATGTGAAGGTGAAAGCCTGTTTTGAGAGGCTCGCTAGGAGTGGCCCTGCGAAGGCGTAATTCGCCAAGTATCAGAGGGCTTTTGGGTCGCAACCGTGATCCGATCAACTGGGTAAGCTTCAAGCGTGGCGTTGGGTATGGATACCCGATGGCACTCTGATATCGGTCGAAGGCTTCTGGATTGATAGTTGAGTCGAGTGAGGAAGGTGGTATGCACGCGAAAAGGGGGTGTCACGAAGCGTTCGATTCGACGCTGTGACACCCATCTTTGGCTAAAGTGCTGCCCAGCAACCGTGTACTTCGGTACATGCGCCCCATCAACTGACCCGTGGCGCCGGAAGAATCTCTCCCGGGTAGCATCGTGATAAGCGAGAGAATGCCGGGGGGGGAGGGGGGGGCGGGTGTTTCCGGCCTGCGGCGTCTTGAACAAAGCGTCTACCTACCATGGCTCTGAGCGTGCCGTTGGGCGTTGATCGAGCTGGCATCATATAGCGCGAGCTGAGCGGTGTTTGACTGATGCCGCTGCAAATGCAGCTTTGGGAAACTCGAGAAGCTCTAGCAGCTCTGGATCACCGCTGAAGGCGCCCTCCAAGAAAGTGCAGATAGCCGGGCCTTCGGCGATTGCCCTTCTCCAAATCCACCAATGTTCGGGAGACAAGGCCTTGGCATACCAATACGCTAGGAGAAGCATGGCGCGGGGATCTCGTTGTTCGAGAAGGCGGAGGAACCTCGGATCGGGAAACCCTACAAACGAGAGAAACTTGGATATGGTGTTGCGGTTGCAGTCTAGCGGCATCACTTGTGCCAAAACAGTTGCTGCGCAGTGGTATGGATTGTTCTTTGGTGTGGATAGCTCATCGAGGTTGTAGAACTGGACGAACTCTGGCAGGAGATTGAGGATCTCGCTGCCGACACGTGCGGGCGGGTCTAGAAAGTGGCTGCAAGAGGCGTTGAAAAGACTTGCCGGCCGAATCGGGTTGGTGATGTTGTAGACGGCCTGTTTACCGCCAGTCATCTTCAGCCAGTCGAGATCGGTGGGCGTGGAGGACAGAGGCCATGTGTCTGCTGGCTCGGCGTCCTTGACGTCGGCGAAAGCAGAGGCCCCGGTTAAAGCGGCGGCAGCCCACAAAGCATCCTTCTCGGCGTGCTCAACTGGCTTGGAGAGCTTGGCGTTGAAGAGGGAGACACCGTGGTAGAAATGAAAGGCCAAAGCAGCGGTCTTTTGCTTGTCCCGACGACCAGTGGTATGCATGTCGTAGAGTAGGGCGAAGGCGAGAATCAAGTGCGTGAGGAATGGGCTCTAAAGTTTGTTAGCAAGCCCCAGTCGTGACCGATGGGTGTTGAGCGGGAGGAACAAACGTTGATGGAAAATTCGAGGGCATGTGCCTGGAACAGCATAGCTGCATCCTTGGGCCCAACTGTGAGAACCGAGCATTCTCGGAACTTCTTGAGGAGATCCCGGTCGAAGGGTCCAACCTGGTACAGCTCGTTCGGCCTGGCCCCAACAAGGGGCAGATAGGTCGGCAAGTCGGGAAGGGATCTGGGGAGGGGGAGCGCAAAGGACGGCTGTCCGGTAGGGGTCATGTCGACCCTGAAGGAGCCGGAAAAGTCCAGCTGCATCTCTGAGACGCCGGTCTCGTAGGTGCAACCGACGCCGAAAGATACGCACTTCAGACATCGGGGCTTTGATTCGTCGCACTGGTCATTCCTGTCATTAGTCGGCCGTGAGGGACATGCATGGGATGATGGAGTGCCCACCTTCACCCTTCGGATCTTGCAGTTGGCGCAACCATATCTCGATTTGCGATGCGATTTACGCAGGCGAGCCTTGGACTCCTGCAGCTCTGGCTGCGTCGCGGGCATCGGCATTTTGGTTGCCAGGACAAAAGAGGTCCCTCGGATAGAGTTTGAGGTGAGATCGCTTTTGCAAGACACTTTCAGACCGAGCGGATGGAAGATGGAGACGCGAGGAGGCAAGCAATCAAGGTGTTCGGCATTGCATCATAAGGGCTGGATGAAAGAATAGGCGCTGGCGCTGGCGCTGACGGCTCGCCCGCCGTTGCGTATTCCTCCAGCCCGTGAGATCCGCATCCATGTCTTGGCAGGGCCGTGCTGCTCGGTCCCCGCATATGGCGCTAGCCTTGATTCGTATTCGAGCGATTTGGCCAATCAAGTTTCTCACTGATTCCCACCATCATTCATCTCAAACCACTCTTTATGCCCCTCAACCCAATCCGCCACCTCCCCACACGGCGCACACCATATCTCCTCATCCCCCGCCAACCTCGCCAACACTTCCTCCACCACACCCATCCTCTCCTCACTCGTCGTCAAAAAAGGATGCGCCAAAATCGACAAATACCCCCCTTCCCTTTTCACATCCTCAATCCTCCCCATCACCCACGCCCTCAACTCCCCCGGCCCCCTCACCCTCCCGCCCCCGTGCTTCTCCATATAATAAAACGCATCCACACACCTCCACTCAAACGGCAACACCACCACCCCTTCTTTCACGATCCCAAATCCCCCCTTATCCACATCACTCACATACCTCACCCCCTTCTCCCTTAACAGCCCCCACGTCCGCTCATTCACCTCTCCTCCAGGCGGTCTGAAACCCCTATACCCAACCCCTGCCTCCGCCGCCGCCTCAAAACTCTTCCTAAAACTCTCCCTCTCCTCATCCTCACCAAGCGTCTTCCACACCTCATGCTGGTACCCGTGCCACGCGACTTCATGTCCTTTCTCTTTTAGTTCGGAGATTACAGACGGGTAGACGGAAAGGGACCAGGCCTCGACGAAGTAAGTTGCGCGTAGGGAGTGTGATTCCAGGAGGGAGAGCATGCGTGGGAGTTGGGCGGTGATGGAGGGGTGGGAGCCGATGGGGTGGGGCCAGCGGGAGTGGAGAACGTCTTGGGCTTCGCCTAGGTTGTCCATTGTGAAGGAGATGGCGCAACAGGCGGAGTTGGGCCAGCGGGTTGCTGCTGGTGTTGTTGTCATTTTGGGTGGTTGATGTCGGAAGTGAGGGGTAGAGCGAGGATGAAGTGAGGATTGGATGTTTTTAGGGGTATGAGAGGTTGGATGACTTGGGTATTGAAGACTGAAGTCTATTCACAGGATCAGTGCGCGAAATTGTTGGACTGGGGAAGTAGAAGGTGGAGTGACGGAGTGACGGAGTGGCAGTCCTGTCGCATTGGTCCGCGTCATACCTACCGGGCTCGGCAGTTGGTTTCCTGCCGTCCCACTGATTGGTGTCATACTTGGCACCTGCAAAGCCATGGGCAAGAATAGAGTCTCCCTCTCACAACACACCAGGGATTTTTGTAGTTCACAACTATGGCGTCCAAGCGCAAGTATTCAGAGGCCGAACCGCCACCGATTGAGGCAAAATTCCTGTTCAATCGCCCTATCGAACGGATGCCTTCTGGCGCCTCTACTTCGGCGCAACATGCCTCCACAGCCACTTCACAGCCGTCGGCACCTATTTCAACCATCGACGAGGTCATGCAAAAATTCGATGTCTACATTTGAGACAAAATTCGGCGTTTAAAAGACGACAATGGCCCGGGAAGCGACCACATCAAGGCGTCACCTGCTCCGCGCGCTGTCATCTTAGAGCCAACCTCGAGACCGTATGGTGTGGATGTTGACACCGCTACATCGGCTCTTGAGAAGTCAGGGCCGCTCGATAAGCTCTTCAAAAATTCAATGAATAATCTTCGATTGGGCATCAAAGGTCTTACAAGTACCTGGATCAACAAGCAGGATCTGGAGGATGCATTGTCAGGGAAAACGGTGGGCCGTGATTCGGACGGACCAAACCAGACAGCGCGGCGGAGAGTGCCAGTCTGGCATCATCACACTTGCGTTTTGACCGGTGTCAATGATGCGGTTTGAAGCAGCCCACATTGTTACTCTCGAGGCAACAAAATCCACGGTGCACCAAACATTCTGGGGTATGCTGGACCTATTCTGGCCCCTAGAAGATATCGAAGACTCGGACCTAAGCATCGCCGGCCAGGAAACACGCAATGTACTCCCTCTCGCGCGCCAACAGCTCATCGACTTTTCGATCGGACCAAGTTCGCGCTCCGTCCGATCTTTGCATCCCACCAACCCAGAGCGTCGGATGTATCTCCGGGTCGTATGGTTCAAGGACCGACACGTCGATATTGGTCTCGGCGATGAGAGATTGCTTTTAGCCAAGGAGACGAACCTCACAGACCGTGGACGCCTGGTGGGGGATTCGAACCGGGCAGGCTAGATACGTCGTACATGGTGACGTCTACGAGTAAAGCACCTCAGACCCTGAGACACGGCCTCTCCCACACTTTCACTTCTTCCAGACGCGGTATGCGATGGCACAGCTCTTTGCTGGCTAACAAGCTGCTGGGGCACTCCGAGCCATCTTCGATAGTGACCCGCTAGATATGGATGCGGAGGGTGCATCAGACGTGAAGCTGAGCGGGGAGTTCGTGCCCAAATATTGGGATCGGATGCTCCAAGACGCGTATGAGCTCGGTATCTTGTCCGATGAGAGGGAAAAGGCTTGGAGGGCTGCCATCCATCGGAATGGGTACGAGATGGGCATGCGGAGAGTCCGTGAGCGCGGGAAGAGGGACTCGGAGGAAGAGCTAGAAAGTAAATAGGCCTTATTGCAATTCCAACAGGCCTTGTTTGTCAGTTTAGACGCATAGAAAGATTCCCCAGACACCTTAGGAAGATCCCTCGGATGCCTCTTCCGCATTTATTAGACGGTTCCTCAATTGTGTTGATAGGGCTGCAGTCCTTCTCATGATGGTTGAGCTCATGACACATAAGGTGCTCGCACACTTACCACACCGTCAACCGCGTTACCGTCCGAATTTTCCAACACGCTGTGTAGACCCACTGGACACTTGGGACCGAATGGAGGGGCCATATAGGTCAGGCTTTGCAAGTATTCTCTCGCTCAGAAGCGTACAGCTGACTTGGCTCAGTGGAAATAGCGCTCGCCTTCCTTAACTGGGATCTAATTTTCTCAGCTTCCATTTCGGATGGATTACCTAGGGAGGAGAGAGGAGTAAGCACAGCACACTCTCCAGTTCGAGCCTGGGGCTGGGCTTTTTTTTTGTTGCGCTTTTGCTGCCTGGTGTTGCTGCCTGGTGTTGCTCGCAGGTGTTCATCTAGTCGATTGATTTTTTTTTAATTCCTTTTTTTTTTTTTTACAAACTTTATTCATCCTGGCAAAGGTGTCTTGCAACCCTATTACTCTACCGCAACAGAAATACATTTGATCTGCAAGGTTAAAATCACAAATAATTCGCGTCACAATGCGCCTTCTCCCTCCCGAGCAATCCATGATATTGATCCGTCTCCGGGTCACAAATCACTAGCTCCAGCCGTTGCTGTCTCTTCGCACTCCGCACCGAAGCTAAGTACAACCATGACCTCCAACTTCCCACCCCCGCGCTAGTATTCTGCAACAGATCAGATGGCGCTGAACCAATACCGAGGACGATAAAGTCCGTCCAGTTCGCCCAGGCAGTGCTGCTCCAGAAGCCCTTGATCGCGATGATGGCGAGGTGGGCGAGGACAAGCAGGACGCGTAGGCACAAAAAGATAAACGCCAGAACGATGGCGGTGCCTTCGAAACTGTACCCGTATGCGTCTTCTTCAATCTTGATCTGAATCTGCAGTTGGTTCTCAGGCAGCGCCGCCTCTTCTGCAGGCAAAGGCCTTGGCGTACCGTACACGACTGGTCCGACGCCATTCCGGTCTGGCTCCAGACACCCTTCGCCGACAGGGACGCCTGTGCTCACGCACATGAGATGCGAGGGTTCAAATGCGGCGAAGGCGAAGTGGACGTTCGACATGACGGCAGCAAGGAGCACGGGGATAACAGTCTCAGCCCTACCCCTCGGCACGTAGTCAAACAGTGGCAAGGCGTTGTCATCGAGTCGGGGGAAGCCGTCGGTTGATACGAGCTCAAAGGGGAGTATGTCGAGAAAGTTAAGCCATGCCATGTCCATGCTGACAATAGGCCCGACAGTCGCGGTTGTTCTGTTGGGAATCGACTCGAAAGGCTGCTCTAAATCGCCCGGGACTGCACCCGAGTCAACAGCGTGGATGTCGATTGAGTGCAGTCCAATATCTGGGGCGTCGGCATGGACTGCGCCTTCCTTCCAGGTTGCAATCCTGTGGGCGGATGGGCAACGGGGTCCTCAGAGAGATCTGAGATAGGTAAGATAACCCTCTTCAACGCAAAACCACACAGACAAAAAAAAAGAGATTGAGATGTTAGTAAAGTTTTCCATCTGTCTGCTGTCGGGGGCCGTTGATTTCCACTCTTGGCGTCTCACCTCCCTTAGAATTAGGTATCGTTCGTGAAATCTGCAGTTTACGGCCAAAACAAACACCAGTTCTTCAACTATACAACCGCCAGTGCAGGACTCGAGGGTTTCATTTCAATCCAAGAAAGCACTGCAAAGGCAAAGGGTTCCAGCAAGGCAACTCGAGGGTATATACGTTGAAGTTGAGTCTAATATATTCAGGCTAATCATCTGCCGCTTAAAAGCCAACCCTTGTTTTCCGTGAGGCTCTATATGTACCCGACCCCGCATACTCCGATTACCCAATATCATCCCGCGCAATGCATATACCTAATTGAACCGCAGTATATCAACATCACGTACCTCGGATTACATACCCATTTTGCGTATCTCTTACAGCATCAGACCTCATCAAGATATCCCCGTCGACTTCACACATATGCACTACCGAGACACTACCTGGGCAGCGGCAGGACGGCGGTGCAGTCCGTGAGCTCAGCGACGTTCTTGACACCGAGCAAGCTCATCTTCAGGTAGGCTTGAGCGTATGCCTCAGCCCAAGGCGCCTGCGCGTCCCTGGCGGCGAAGGCGTTCCAGATGGGCGCCGTGGTAGCGTCGTGGGCCAGCGCAATATCGCTGCGGAAGCGGAAGACGCCATTAGGGGGCCGGCTGGCGGATGTCTCGCTGTAGTATCGGTTGTCGAGGTCGCCGGGGGTGGAGTCTTGAGGAGCACCTGCCGCGCGAGGGTTGACAAAGTTCTGGCGGGAAACAGAGTGGGCGCCCAGCAAGGCAACCAGCTCAGCCGGGCTGATCGTCTTTGCGCCAAAGAGGTCGAGCAGCACGGGTGCAGTCTGCGATGGCAGCGGCAGCAGTCCCGGGGGCGGGAGGTCGAAGCTGTCCTTCCGGCCGATGAGGGTGGTGATGCGTGGGCCGCCAGGGCAGACGACGGTAGCAACCTTGGCCCCGACCTGGATCAGATCGGCGGCGGTGACCCCATACTTCTTGTAGGCATCGTACCAGGCCACTGTCTTCTCGGCGATGGCCTGCAGGCCGTTGTTGTCGGACCGGGACAGTTCACCCGAGAAAAGGATGGACCCATCGGCGCCCCCAAAGGGAAGCGAGGAGTTCCACGTGGAGGAATCGTGGAAGCCGAGTCGGATGGCAGCACGTGCGAGGGCGGAGCATTTGGCGCCATCGGTGAAAGCTGCCGTCATGTCGGCAACGATGTAGCTCCAGATGCAGCACGTGTCTTTCCCGCATGCCTCCGAGTCTTTGGGACCGGGAGGGGTGTACGTGGCGGTGCTGCCGAACGCTCTCTTCTGAACCACGGGGTGAACCGCCATGGCGTCCCGTTGTGTCATTCTCTCGGTCGTCTCCAGTATCTCCGCCATAGCCTTGCCCATCCCAGGGCGTGCATGTGTCGTTGGAAGGGTGGCAAGTGCCAAAGTAAAGATGGTGGTCCACATCGTGATGGTGATTGGCTGAGGCAAGAAAAGAGAAGAGGGAACAGAAAAGGAAAAAGGCCCAAAAGCGTAGAGCTCGTATAGGCTGACGAGGGCGATTATATGCTTTGTAGATCCTGTTCCGTCGTTGGTGATATTTCCTCATGCAGTGCAAGTGGTCGCAGGGTTATGTAGTTGGTGCTGGACGCGTTTGGGGCGTCATCGCAGAGACAACGTTCAAGACATGCTCACCGTGTGGATGGCAGCGGTGACTGGTCTGGCCCTCCGACCACCCCGGGAAGGCAGTGCTGCGGTGCTAGCGTTGGATATTTTTGGCAGAAACCCTGCTGCTGGCTGCAATGCTGGCAGGAAGATGGGCACGGATAGCCAACCAACGGCTGGTGAACCCGGTCTGCGGTGTCCATCGCTGGGCCAATCCGTAGCGGGGCGCCGGCGCGCTGGGAGGATCGGCATGGATCGGGTGCTGGGCGGTGATTCGCTCCGCTGCCCAGCCCCCGGACCCGACCCCGTCAGCGCCGAATCGCGCGGCTGGTGAAAAGATGGGTGAAGGCGGCGGCTGCTGTCGACCAACATGGCAGAGAGTTCAGATGCCAAGGAGCCAGGAGCCAGGATCGCTTCGAGCTCCCACGCTGTGCGCGCCTCCACCACACACAGCGCCAGCCGCGATGTCGAGCCTCAGCACAGCCCAGAAACGACCGTTGGGCCCAAGCGCCCCGCCTTCGCCCCCAAGGAGCACAAGCTACTTTCGCCTCGGACAGAAGTCAGTTGCAGAGGGAGGGATTCTGCAGCACAGTCAGCAGCCACCTAAACTCAACTTCGTTTGCGTAGGAGAGCTCCGCGATTGACCAGTTGACAGGTTAACTTCGAAGCATGATTCCTGTTGCTGGTCAACAAAACGCGACCGCGTCCGTGCCCCTCACCACTGGCACATTACGTGATCCCACCGAGACAGCCCATCGGCGGTGAGTCCGTCAGGCTTCAAAACCCAAAGCCCCCCTCGCATTCACGTCTGCAGAAGATGCGAGTTGCCACTGACCGTTCTCGGCAATATCAGGCGAGTACGCAGGAGAGCTGAACAACCGCTCGTCCACTCACGGCTCGAAGTTGAGCGGATGCACCCGATGAATCGCGGTAGCGTGGCGCCTCTCCTTGGCTGGACCGCAGGGAGGACTCGATATCTCCTCCAACCACAGCCTGGGCGTATCGAGATGTGCGAAAATCCCATGCGCAGCGCTGATCCGTCCAGACGGGTGGAACCTGACCTATCACCGTGGGCAGCGAACACCCACGCGACTCCGCGAACTGTATGGTGACCAGCCTAGACTCGACGGAGGTTGCTCTGGGATGTTTGAACATCGCCAGCGGTGAACACACCAAGTGCTTGGCAAATCTGCAAGAATTTGGAGGAGTCGATGAGATCGAGCGCGAAACTTTAATTTTTGGAATTTTGAGAAGAGGAAAACAAGATTCCTTGCCGGCCAGAAGTGGCGATGTCGAACAAGCCTCAATCCAGGGTTAGGGTTCCCCTCACCCCCCCGCTCAACGTCAACAACTCCGCATTTTCGCGTCCCACTGCACATCGCCCAGAACCGCATCCACAACCATTCGTCGTTACACAAATCTGCAGGAACAAACCCCCTCTCCCGCCATCTCACTTCGGTCCAGAACCATCCACCATCCAGCCTCCTTTCAGCCCCATTCCCCTCCCTGCATCTCTGCCTCCCCGCCCCAACTCCAACCAACAATGGAAGATCTCGACCTCCTCATACTCGGCGCAGGCTGGACAGCCACATTCCTCATCCCCCTCCTCCAAAAACACTCCCTCTCCTTCGCCGCAACCACCACCACCGGTCGGCCCGTCGCGGGCCAGCCCACCATCCCCTTCCGCTTCAATCCCGACGATGACAACGCCCGCTCCGCTATCGCCGCCCTTCCACGCGCCCGATCCGTGCTCGTTACCTTCCCTCTCTACGGGCCCGGACCTAGTAAATTCCTCGTAGAGTCCTACACATCAACACACCAATCCGCTTCTGCAAGCGCCTCTTCCACCTTCCGCATCATCCAGCTTGGGAGCACGGGTATCTGGCAAGGCAAAGGCGGACAGACGTTCACTACTGGGGATTCTCCCTGGGTGGATAGGCACTCTGCGTACGATGACACCAACGCGCGCGCAGTTGCCGAGGTTGAACTGCTCAAATTGGGTGGGTGTGTACTCAACCTCGCGGGATTATGGGGCGGCGTGAGGGATCCGCGGAACTGGGTGCAGCGCGTGGCGAAGACGAAGGAGGAGGTGAAGGGGAAGAAGAGTCTGCACTTGGTGCACGGGATGGATGTCGCACGGGGGGTGTTGCAGGTGGTGAGGTGTGATGGGGGGAAGTGGGAGGAGCTTGGGAAGGGGCAGAGGTGGATGTTGACGGATGGGTTTGTGTACGATTGGTGGGCGTTGTTGGCGGGCTGGGCGGAGGGGAGCGATGGGGAGGTTAGTGAGCAGGCGATGTGGGTGGGGGAGTTGATGGGGGAGGAGGGGGTGAAGGGGTTGCCGAGGGCGATGGAGGCGTTGGGGAGGTGTTATGATTCGAGGGAGTTTTGGAGGGTGTTTGGGATGGTGCCGGTGAAGGCTAGGGTGTGAGCTTCGGAAGGGTTCTACGTTGGGGTGACGTGCCGAGGGGCGTTCCTGACTAGAGGTCTGGAACTAGATGCAGTACATTTGTATGCATAAGTGGTTCGACGTTGGGGTTGGTTGCACGACGCTGGTGAGTTCTTCGTGTTAGCAAAGAAGCAATTTCCGAGACTCGCTCGTCTGTGCCCGAGAGCTTCTACGATGCAGTGCATGGGTTCGGGATTAAATTGACATGCAACATAGGCTCCGCTGCTGTGTTTCCGTCTCACTCAGCAGCTGCTCGGGTGATCCTAGCAGGGGCTGTATGTCGGACTCCGGCGGGAGAGAGGCTCTTCGTCAGATATCTAGCTGCATATGCGGTGTATATTAATACCACGGACAACACTGGTCAAGGTCGGGAGAAGGGGCAGGTTTGTGTTATTGTATCATTCATCTTTCATCTCCGAAGGGACTAGCCCTGCTCAGGGGTATCACCCATCTCAGGCCTCCTCAGGGCATGCTTGGGGGGGCGCTGCTACGCAGGCGGCGATTGGCTTATGCCTTGGGACCATCACCGTCATCAGCACCGCTCCTCGAAGCATCGACAGCGCCAGCAGCGCCAGCAGCGCCAGCAGCAGCCTTCTCCGCGTCAATGCTATCCAGGAGATCATCACACTTCCTTCTTGGGAACCTCTTGAGGATGTCATCGAAGTTGGTGGGGACAGAAGCGCTAGAGCGAGTCTTTTGGCACTTGAGGCTACGCTTCAATGTGGTGACCGGGATCTCGGCCGGCTCGGACTCAGGCTCGGTCTCAGGCCCATACACACCTCCCTCCAACATCTCAATGACGAATACAGCGAGAAACTTGGCAAGGTGCTCCCCGCCTTGTTGGGCTTCGTGCTGGTAATAGAGCTCTACCACTTCCCGTGCAGAAAACATCCGGAGAGGCTTGGTTGTGTTTTGAGTAGCCATTTTGGTGTTTTGTGCGGGCATGGTTGGGTTTGCTTTGGGGGCTTGTCAGCGTGCTTGCGTTGTCCCTTGTGGAAAAATTGCTCGCGGGGTTCGTTTTAGATCCGAAAGATTTGTGAGATCAATGCTTGTAAAGCGATGGGCGATTCCAACTCCGGATAGACATAGTATCAACAGCTTTTTAAGATTCTTAAGCTTGGTGAGCGCGGGTCTTGAGCTCCTCATTAACACCAAGACAGTGTTCGGACTTGCCCTGGTTAGCAGGTTTGTGGTGGATCTCTGTTGGCGGAAAGGGACTGGTGAAGAACACCATGGGTGCTGTCTGAGCTCTGAATCCTTTGCTGAGTCTTTGTGACTGAACAGTGACCGTCAAAAGAGGTGAAACCTTGCACAAAAGCTATGGAACCGCATTGTCTCAAGGGCGCTTGACATAAGGCCGTCTTGGCGTTTCGAAGTCGAGACGGGATTGGTTGAGAGCGTCAAACAACCAAATCAGGGGATACTTTGAGCATCGCAAGAAACTTTGTCACTTCTTGCGAGCCCCGAAGGTCGCCACGGCCTCCGAAGCAGTCAAACTTTGCCACGTCCAAGTTATGCCAGCACAGCACATCCCCGTGATGCCAAAGCGGGGCTGTTTGTGCAACCGTGCGGTCGAGCAATTTCCACCAATGGTTTGCCCCACTTCCTAGCCCCAGCCACCCCTGGTCCCGTGATTGCTTGATCAGCCGCCATGGCACCATCCGAACGTCACATCAAAACAAGCACCATTCCATCTCGAATTTCTCACCCATCGAGTTGGAATTCGACTCTCATCAAGGGCGAAAAGCGTCTATTGGTTTAATTACCGGGCTTACTGATCATTAGTAGCCCATCTGGTCCTTGATCATTGAAGTCATTTTTGGTGCAGGCACCAGTTTTGTTGACGATGACAGCCAGGATGGACTCGGAGAAGGCCGCGTTGATGCGCGCCGATGAAATCGATGGGGATGCTCCTCAGACACGCCGTCATCGGTGCCATGGTCGCCGGGGCCCTCCGCCGTGGCCGGTAAGGCTCGCAGTCCTGTCAATCGCGGGCTTGGCGCTCTACAACTGCTCCCGACTCATGTCGAAGCCGGTCGCCATCCCACCGGCGTCCGACCCGTCAAACGCATCCGACGAGGTCTGCTTGACGCCGGCTTGCGTTCACGCCTCGTCCGAGATTCTGTACAACCTCTCGCCCAGGTACAAGGAGCTCGACCCTTGCACCGACTTCGAGGAGCTGGTCTGCGGCGGTTGGAGGGAGCGCCATGACCTCCGGCCTGACCAGGGTGCTGCCTTCACCGGCACCATCATGTCTGAGAACTCCCAGCTTCTGCTCCGCCATATTCTCGAGGCCCCGTACCCCCAGTCATCCAAGCACAGCTTCTTCTCGCCAAAGCAGCTCGCCACGACCAGTCACTCTGTCGATGAGGACAACTTTGAGAAGCTGACCTCGGCCTACAAGGCGTGCTTGGACGAGGAAACCATCAAGGGTCTCGGGATCGCCCCTCTCTCCAAGATCGTTGACGAGATCAAGGCATCGTACCCTCTGACAGCGAGCCGCTCCGACGATGCCCTCAGCAGCACGATCTTGCTTCTTGCCAAGTACGGCATTTCGGCTTTGGTCTCACCTGGAGCCGGTGCGGATGACACGAACCCGGATGTCGTTGTTGTCCAAGTCGGTGCACCCTGGAGGATCGGTCTGCCTTCCAAGGAGCGCTACAAGGATGATGCTCTTGTGAAGAAGTACGAGGGTGTGGTCGTCGAGGTTCTCTCTCAGTTGGTTCCAGGAGAGAGCAAGGACGTTTTTGCACGTGTTGTGGAGTTGGAGACGAAGCTCGCTGCGGCATCTCCCAGCACTCAAGAGCGTGAGGATGTTACGGTAGGTCGCTCTTCTCAATCCAAGGAACAAAAACTGACTGCCTCAGTATACCTACAACCCCATGTCGTTAAAGGAGGCTTCAGACCTTACGCCGAAGATCGGTCTGGCAAACATCATTTCCGGTCTTTCCTCCGACTTCAAGGTTGACCGTTTGATTGTTGCCGCGCCCAAGTACCTGAAGGAGTTGCAGGGCATCATCGAGGGCTTCGATCCCGCCGTCCTGCAGAGCTACTTCATCTGGAAGGCAGTTCAGTCCTTGCACTCGAACCTTGAGTCACCCATCGTTCAGCCATACAAGGGCTTCGTCAATGAGCTGGCTGGCAAGGTATGACGAGTTCCATTTCCGAGAGGAACGCAACTAACTTTGCGCAGGACCCGAGTTCCAAGCCTGAGCGCTGGAGGACCTGCGTCGACCATGTTGACGACAGCGTTGGCTGGCTTCTCTCCCGCTTCTTCATCGAGAAGGCCTTCTCTGCGGCAGCCAAGGACTTTGGTGATCTTATCGTTTCAGACATCAAGCGCGAGTTTATCAAGAAGCTCAAGGCCACCGAGTGGATGGACGACGAGACGACCGACAAGGCTATCGAGAAGGTGCACAAGATCGTGCAGAAGATTGGCTACCCCACCGAGAGCCCTGATATCATGAACCCTGAAAGCCTGGCATCATACTACAAGAAGTTGTCGGTCAGCTCCAAGACTTTCTTCGATAACGCTCTCTCCGCCAGAGCGTTCGAAGTTGGCCGAGAATGGTCTGCGCTGGGCAAGCCAGTTGACCGCGCCGAGTGGGGAATGACTGCATCCACGGTTAATGCCTACTATAACCCTGTTGGCGGCGAGATTGTGGTAAGTTTTGGAGGTGAAGTTCTCGCTTTTGGACACATCTGACATGCACACAGTTCCCCGCTGGCATCATGCAGTTCCCCGTCTTTGATGTCGATGTCCCGGCCTACGTCTCCTATGGTGCTTTCGGTTCCGTTGCTGGCCATGAGCTCTCACACGCTTTCGACTCAACTGGCCGTCATTACGATCAATACGGCAACTACACCGACTGGTGGAGCAACTCGACGGTTGAGGCTTTCGAGGAGCGCGCGCAGTGCTTCATCGACCAGTACGCCAATTACACCGTCCCCGGACCCGACAAGAAGGCCCTTCACGTCAATGGGCGCCTGACCCTTGGCGAGAACATCGCCGATGCTGGTGGACTATCAGCGTCCTTCCAAGCTTGGACTCTCCGCGCAAAGGAGAAGCCCAACGCCCATCTTCCCGGCCTGGAGCATTTCACACAGGAGCAGCTCTTCTTCGTCTCTTACTCCAACTGGTGGTGCGGCAAGTCCCGCCCTGATGAGGCCATCAACCGTATCTACACGGATCCCCATGCCCCCAAGTGGGCTCGGATCCTGGGAACAATGGCGAACAGCCGGGAGTTCCGGGAGAGCTTCCAGTGCGAGAACAAGAAGCCTACATGCGAGCTTTGGTAAGCCTCAAGGGCTGTTCGTACGGGGGTACATCATCACATCTACAAGACGGTTTTTCTTTCCATTTTCTCAGCTGGATCTTTGTACAGTACACTCAACGCTCGTTTGCGTTTCATATGTATTATCAATAGCGAATAACATCATCTTGATCGCCTTCAGCTGGAGCAGGAAAGTTGTCGACTTATCTGTCTACGTCACGCCAATGGTGCTAGCAACACCATTGGTACTGACACAAAGTGGTCTTTGTTCTGGCCGAAGACCACGTTGACCCTCCTCGGCCCCGAGCGTCCGCCTAGGTATGTTGTCCACACAATGCACACAGCGCGACTCTTTGTTCTAACAAGGGTTGAGCTGAGACATCTCAGATCTTGGATGATATGGCGCGCCAACCTGGCTCCAATCAGGAAAGATCATAGGGCCAGACGCCGGGCTCTGCTCACTTCTCCGATCTTGCAATGCCATCCTCATCTCCAGGCCATCACCTTTCAATGCACCTGCCGCTACTAGTAGCGGCTAGCAAGCTGGCAAGCATGGGCTGAAACTTGAGCAACGGACAGCCCTTTGGCTTGGTCAAAAGCGATTTGCTATGACACCGCTGGGTGGCTCCGAGGCAGCGCTCACAGAGGGTCACCGATTAAGTTGATAATTAGTATATAGAGGGAGGGGAAACGCACTTCCTTGGACACAAGACCACAACACACCATCCCCGCAAGATTGATTCCGTCCCAGTTCACACTGTCGTGCTCGCCAAATCCTCAACACACCCTTCAACCCTCCCTCCGGTACGCTACTGTTTTAATACCCAAGACTAGTAGAGTTTTGATCATGGACACCCCTTTGAACATCGCGCCGGAGATCTCTGCCCCCTCAGCTTATGGACCCCCTGGGCCGATGCGGATCCCCTACGACCCAAAGAGCTGGAGGTCCAGCTTGAATGACTTCATTCACTACCACTCACCTAGGTTTCGAGGAAAACCATTCAAGTCTCCTAGTGCTCCCTCGGTAAGTGAGAGGATATCTTTTCTGGATTGGTCTGCGGCTGACTCAGTTGTGTTAATAGGGGCCGTCGCCCAACCAGGATGCACATGCCGCCGAACAAGCCAGGGCTTCCCAGTCCCAGGTCCCGCATGTTTCTCGAGTGAGCGGGTCGTTTGTTATGAATCCGGATGACGACGAAGAATACACCGGTCGATCCTTAAATCCGTGGGAAACTAGCAGTGATTTCACAGACGAAGGACCCTACAGCGTTGTCATCGCGGACAATAAGAGGGGTGACGACGACGACGACGACCACTACCAGACCCGGCAAAACGATATCTCGGCCGAGATCGAGCCCATCTACAAGCCGAAAAAATCCGTCACTCTCCCAGCGTCGACTCGCTTCCTATATCGAGCCACGCCTGCATCTACCTCCTCTCTGCGCTCCGATGCAAGTCTCGTCACCCTCGTTCCACCCCTTTCACCCCTTGAACGAAAATCTAACCCCCCCTTTTCAGGAATCCTACTACTCCCTCCCCGGCCTTTCCACGCCCCCCCTGAATCAAAACGAACACCTCACCCTATCCTTCCGCCGCATCCGCGCTCGCTACGTCCGCGACCAAGCCAAGAAAGCTCCCGGATCCGTCGTCCGAAGAAATAGATATCCTCACCTTTTCAAACTCCGCGTCTCAGCCAAAGACTGCCCCAAAATCGTAACCTCGGCCACAAACCCACGTCTCTCCTACCCCCTCGTCAAAAGCGAAGGAGAGTCCTATTACGTCCCACGCACACGACCAGGCCCGGCGAGGGTGGTTTACCCCGCCGAGGAACATCGAAGAATGGAATGCGAGGTGTGGTATCATGATCCTAGGGTGCCGATTCCGGAGGGGAAGAAGCAGCATCCGTTTAGGAGGGGGGAGTACAGGGCGGGGAGGAAGATGGTTGGTCGGGTGGAAACTGAGCCGCGCATGCACACGGTCAAGTCGGAGCTGCTACGCAGGACAAGTTCGGGGCTGTGGAGGAGCGGTTCTGGGTTGCGGAAGAGCAGTTCGTGGTTGGTGGGGAAGGTGAAGGGGTTGTGGGATGACGCAGTTGGTGTGATGGTGAGTCGGGCGTCTTCGAGTTCAGGTTGAGGGATGTTGGGTATTGGGGGATGTCTCTCTGGTGGTCGCGAAAGAGGTTTGGAGTTTGTGATGATTTATGATTAAAGTTTGCTTTTGGGATGCCTTTTTTAGTTTGCCTTAGGGAATTTGAGTGAGAGCTGGGTAGGCAGAGGCTTGGGTTTGCGGAACAGGATTAGATCAGAGGGTTGCGCGGGGGATACGGATTGTCAACTTTGCAGAGCGGGCTGCACTTCTTCACTTGTACTACGCCTCTGGCGAGTGCAAACGCCTTTGTGCCGGTTTGCCATGCTTTTTGCCTGCAACTCGATTGGGAAGGGGGTACCATTCCTCGGCCTGACGAGCAGAGTCTGAAGTCATTCATGGCTCTCTGCACACCCCCGATGTCTTCCGCGTAGGTAGATAAACGGCCCTCCACCGCCAACTTCTCGCCCAACCAGCTACTGTGGATGCTTCAACATCTACAATTTTTCCGTAGTATAGTGGTCAGTATGTGAGCTTGTCAACTTTCCGTCGAATCGCTCGAGACCCGGGTTCAATTCCCGGCGGGAGAGAGTACCAATATTTTTTGCTTCTGTATCCACGCTTTTCTGCTTACCACTGCAAAGAATAGCATTATGCTGTAGTATGGGATGACATCTCATCGATGCACGTCTTATCCTCCCTTCACATCCATGCCAAAAATAGATGCGGCCGCGCTCTGTCAGGGGCATTAGACACTCTCTTGACAGCTCTGCCGCTGACGGACCATTATCTGGCCCGCGGTGACTGCCAAGTTGCCATTAAAGAAGGAAAAGGGAGGAATTTTCGGGGGGCTTGCGCTAGCGAAGCTTGGACTAGGTAATATGACGAGCAGTTCTGTCTCGCTCTTGCTCTTGCGCAGCACCCCCAGGCGCCGCTTGGCCATGCCGCGCACCTAGAATTTTATTTGGGCTTCTGCCTGGGGCCATCACATCTTTTTGACCGTTTCCCTTCTTTTGCGATTGGTTTTGCTCGGCGACCATCATGCTTTTTTTTGGCGTTCGTTCGCGTTCACGTCGTCGATTGACCGCTAAACCGCATGCCTCCGTATTGGTACCGCATTGAACCTGGTAGGTATGGTCGCGTTTTGGAGGCTTTTATGATCGCTTTTAGGTACATGCCGTTTTCCTGTGGTGAGACTGGGCTCGGTTTAATCTTCCAGTGTCATATCGGCTTAGCTGCGTCCTTGAGATATCATGCCCTATCTTTGATCATTTTGAGGTGTCATGATTGCTTCTGCGCGTGCCCTTTTCGAGGTCTGAGGTTGGGCTGGATTTCGTTTTTTGAGTTGTGATGTCTAAGTAGTTTTCATTCTTTTCAAGCGCTATGTCGGGTTCAGAGTACGGCCTTTGCTTGGCAAGAGGCCCCCATCATGGGTTGTCATAATAATAGCACAGACCAATCAAACACCCTGCTGAACAAATAGCCCAGTCTTAGAATCGATTGAAACTAATCGGACTACATGCGTACCACATTTCTCAGTCAGAAAACCAGAAAGCCGTCCAAGAGACGGAAAAGGTACATTGAAGTAGTGACAAACATCGCACCTACCATTTTCAGAAGCTGCATGTCTAGCCACCAGGGACCTGTCGATTGAGCAAGAAATCGCGCTCTCAGTTTTCGTTTTCTGAGATGTCATAGCCTATCTCTGGTCATTTTTCAAGAATCAAGGTGATTGATACGCGTGCAGGACGCCTATTCCGGTGCGATCACAAGGGGACTGGGCCAAACATAAAGCACTTGAGACAACCTCTGAATTGGGCGGCTTCTTTGGCGCGCCTTTTAAAATGGCCCTTTTTCGCCAAGATATACATGCTTAAGATGGCCTGTCCAGCTTATAATCTACGGTTCGCTTTTCAGGGAAAGCCCAGGTCTTATCTACGGCCGACTGCCCGATATAACAGGCGATCTAAACCAGCCTTACAATCTAGTATAATAATATCATGGGTATATAACTTGTTGGCTTAGTGATATTCTTGGTCGGAATTATCGTCTGTGTCGTGTGTATATTTGTGGCGAAAATAGCCTAGAAAAAGCGGCGCAATTTCTACCCTGGGGCGGATAATAGACGGTGAAGAAAGCAACGACGAAGCCTGGGGCGCCGGGGTATCCCTGTAAGCAGAATTGGGAGGCATGACGAGTCTGCAGATGTAACGATGAGATGGAACGATGAGTGCTCAGAGAAAATAGGAGAATGCGCAACGAGGAAATCAAGAAGTTTGTCGCGAGGAGAACAGGAGGAGGTTTTTTGTGCAAATGGTAAAGGTAGAACAAATTCAAAGAAGCGTGGGGCTCCTACTTCTCCGCCAAGCCAAGTTTTGGATCAGCACGGTCGTTTATTTGCCCGATGTTAAGCGCAGCCACCGGTACGTTGCCAACATGGCTCTCAAGTTCAACCCGGCCACCAGCATGGCGTTGGGAGAGCGAGAGAAGGTTGAGCTGGTAGCCACTTTAAGCAACGAGACCCATCTGAAAGCCGCCATGCAGCTTGTGAGCGCCGCTGATAGAGCACAAGCCTCCCAAGTCGTCCCGTTCATTTTCCGGCTAGTGGCTTTCCTTCCCCTGCTGCATTGTCGAAGTCTCGAGAAGGACCGAGCTTCTTCTGGCTGTGTTGAAAGCGTATTGAGGTTCGCTGCTTTGCCCGATGGTGCTGTCGAAACGTGGGCCTAGGGTCGCGGGAAGTGACGTTCGGCGACGGTGCCTGCGATGGTGTGCCAGCCGACCTCTCTACGAAACATGTAGTGGCCGAACTTGCCCTCCGCTAGAGACGTTAACCGTTGCTTTCCCTCGCTACGTATCTGGCCTTTCATCTTTTCTATGTATCATGTATCCTAGCTAATGGAGACGATTAACCACAGAGTACAAAGTAGCGAGGAGGATAGCGTCGCTTCGTGCAAATACCACAGTTACGCAGCGTGTTCACTTGTCGGCTGCGCTACATCGTGGTGGGTACAGGAGGAAGATAGTGTTGCGAAGTCCATGAGCTGCTAAGCTGGTATCCAATAACCCGCGAAATAAGCTGGTGCCCAGGAGTCCGCAAGCTGAGTTGTTGTCCAGGCGTGATAACGGCGGCACCAACCAGTTGTCTGTCTTCCAAACGAAAGAATCGAGATTCCATGATTTGATGGCCAAATGGACACCAAATTCGTCACGTGTAACAGTGGCGCCTGGTCATTCCAGAGGTGCCCAAAGCTCGGGCTACCGAGTCGTGACGTCAAGGCCTATTTAACTTTGCCACCCACGCCACCAGCGCACAGGGCTCTCTCCCATTCCACATCCGAGAACCAAGCGTCCATTTGTCAACACCCCAAGCATCCTAATTTCACCTCTCTCATCGCAACCATGCCTCCCGAACCTGCCAGCGCCACCAATTTGCTGCAGCAGTTTACCAAATTTCTAGCCGGCAATCCAAGCAAAGACGATCGAAAAATCTTGGCGGGCACGTTCAATTTCATCGAGAGTGGGCAGCCACTGCAGGTCCGCCAGACCCTCCACGACTTTCTACACGATGATCCGCCAAGAGAGAGCGCTGGGAATATCGTGCCGCTGGATGAGCTCACGGAACGGCTCGAGCTGATTGCGAAAATCGAGAATGAGATCCAGGCCATCGAGGATGATTTCGAACTCGACAACCATTGTTTTGCCGCTTTGCTTCTTGCTCCGTTGGAAACCTTGCGATTGGCACACAGTACGGCTGGGGTCACGCATCTTTCAATACGACTTGGCATAAGACATGGCCTTAGAGTTATTCCCACCCTTCTTCGCCTATGTATGTTTTTCCGACCTTCTCTTAGGCTTATCTAACTTTTTATAGTTCTTGCAAACACCAATGCGGGGGTCAAGACAGAGGCCAATACCGAGTTGGAATCGACTACTCCAGCGTCTTCCAAAAAACGCAAGACTACGGCCAAGTCTACGACAAAGTCCCAAAAGCGGTCAAAGGCGGATGGTGATACTAAGCATATCCCGAGAGCGGCGGACCCAACCGGCAAGTTGAACCCAGAAGACAAAGAAAAATCTATTCGGCGGGAGCTAGATGGTGGACGATGCGTGATTACGGGCACTGCCAATCCGGACGTCTGCCATATTATTCCGCGTACTACATGTGCGCGGCAAGAAATTCAAGCGCAGTTCAAGTTATATCTCGACCAAGCGTTGTTGTTGGTTTGGGATGGCGAAACTGACAACCCGGTCGCACGGTTCACGGCAGGGCTTGGAGTTTCAGACAAAGCTTGGAACATGATCAGTTTGAACACCCAGCTCCATAGGTGGTGGGGAAAGGCATACTTTGGGTTCAGGTGCCAAGGCATTCTTCCCGGACCTACCGACAAGCAACAACTCATCCGCTTACAATTTCACTGGCTACCAGGAGCGCTATCCAACGAACATAATGAGGAAGACCTCCGAACACACCTCAGCCATACTTGGGGCTCGCAGGAAGGAGTTGCAGCCTTCAGGGTTACCGGACAACCTATCACCACAGGTGACGTTTTCGATGTTGTCGTAGCGGCCGAGGACACATTGAAGATGAAGGCGGCATTCGACCTCCAGTGGGCCCTGATCCGGGTCGCCGCTTTAGTCGGTGCTGCCAATGTTTATGCCGATGCTGCCGACAGCGATGATCCCGGCTCCGTCGAGGAAAGGCTGACCGAGGAGGTCTCCGTTGATATATCTAGCTGGCTCGACAATGTTGAGTCTGGCTTGCCCGACAACAACGGCAATGACAACGATGACAACGATGACAACGATGACAACGATGACAACGATGACAACGATGACAACGATGACAACGATGACAACAATGACAACGATGACAACGATGGTGGCGTCGATAATACCAGTAAGCTCCCAAATACGTCAACCGTCCAAACCGGAAGCTCGTTAGGACAGCTCGAACATATATATACACCGGCGTCGACCTCAGCATTGTCAGCAAATCCAACTTCTACCATGAAGGAAAACCAGAAGCCTATGCCGGTATCGGACCCAGTGTTTCCGGGAGGCCCTATGGAGGAGAGCGAGGAACGTGTGCTGGACCCGATGAGGACGCCTTTTATGAGATAGTTTTGATCGGGGGTGGAAATGCTCAACGCAGCTTGATCACGCGGGCGACCCCCGGCAAAAAAAAATATTCTGACCCCGGGGAAAGCTCTAGAATTTTCGATTGGGGGGGCTTTGGTTTGAGAAGGGAGGTGCGTAATTGAGACTTCTGCTACTGACCAAACGTGCCCTTCCGATTGTGAAAATTGCTGCAAATTGTGTGCTCCCCAAGGCCACCACGTGCCACGTACTAGCAGAAACCCTTGGGATTTCATCGTCGCATTTCGCCGTCGCATTTCGCAATAGTGTGGGGTGTTCCGACTTCTTCTATTCGCGAGCATGCCATCGTTGGAGGGTATCCCCATTTCTCCTCAATCAAACGGACCGACCAAAGGAAAATGGATCTTTGCAACATCGATAACGATGACCTCAGTAGAGAGCGGATTCTTGGACGGGTCGCCGTCGCTCTGGCTGTCGAAGCATCCGGGGTCGGGATTCCGTTGGTCGGGCTGGGACTGCAATCGATCGGTCGGGGTGAGCTCGGGCGATGGGCACTCGTGTCTGGGACTGCTGCTGTACCGTCGCGGGCGGCGCTAGTTTCGTCGGTCATAGATGCTGGCTGGACTGGAGCGATATTGCCCCCCTCCCGCGTCGCGAACAATAGCTGCGCCAGGAATTCGAGACTGTTGCGCACTGGCGGCTTCATCAGCTCATTGCCGCTATCCGAGACCATACGCGTTGGTCGCACGGCTCGAGCTGCGTGGTTGAGAGCCGGTGTGCGCATACCCTTGACCGATAACGAGACATTACCGGTGTTGACCGCGCGGCAGATCAAGCCCTCAGTGCGTTCAACGGTGACGGTGGCGCTCGAGATTGATCACGACAGTAGGACACAATCGAAGTTGGTTTCATTGACGAAGCGAATACTTGCGTGAGGAACCAGAAGGACTCCTCACACCATCGTGGGTACGATGATAGCTACTTATACCGGTCGGTATACTAAGGATAGCTACTTGGGACCGTATAACCTGGGGTAACATGTAGCCTGATCACTGTGACCACTGCTCTTGGCGGATGAGCAGAGTGAGCAGGCGCCACAGTGCGGAAGCAATGACCGCACAGTGTCTACACTTTGTGCTCAACATGCTCAACATGGGAACCTGTTGATCAGGTTGATCAAGGTACAAGTTACGTCATGTTATACCGTCCTGTATAAGGAGTTCCAGTATACCGACCGGTATAAGTAGCTGTCATCGTACCCACGATGGTGTGAGGAACAGAAGGTTCCTCACGCACGTATTCGCTCGTCAATTGAACCAACTTCGATTGTGTCCTACTGCACCAACACTTGGAGTGTTGCTCTACTTATAGTGACATACGACCACCAAAGACCCAAAACATGCTGAATATTCTCAACTTCAACAAATCTTCAACACCTTACCCTTTCTATCCCTGAATCCTATCTCCTCATCAAATTCTGCAGTTCACTTGCACCTCATTCCCAAGTTCCGGATGCTACATCATGTTCGCCAAAACTTCCCTCGCACTCGGCCTCTCCACCTTGCTCTTCGCCCTCGACACCAACGCCTGGCTCCTCGGGTTCTGGCTCGGCCAAGCCCACTGCAACTACAAGATCCGCGAGGGCGGAATCAAGGAAGCCGCCGACACTTCCCACGGCGGACTCGACCACGAGTCCAACAACTGCATGCTAATGTCGTACGACTCCCATGGGCGACGGCATCCTTGCCATGAAAGCCGCAGGCTGGACTCCTGACTGCGCCATCGCCCTCTGGTCCGACAAATCCGGCTCCAGCCCGTGCGGCTCTGAGATGCCCTACGATCCATACGAATATCCCGAGCCTCGCAGGCCCAACCCCGTCTTCACCCTCAACTCGCCCGAGGCCTTCCTGTCTACCGATGACAAGGGAACCTCGTACGCCTGCATCACCCCGCTCAACACCTACGTCCAGTGCAACTCGGGCTCCCTCTGCCACGTCTCGTATTCCTGCGGCGGAAACGGAACCCTCCTGGTCGAGCTGGACAAGAACCCAAGCCTCACGAAAGATGAGATCAAGTCTCTGATTGAGTCTATCTCCGCCTCTGCTACCGCTCCCGCTACCGCTACTATTACCACTACTACGGCCGTGTCACTGTTTTAGATGTGCCCTGTTCCTGGTGTTATTCTGTTGCATTTACTTCTTTCGGATTGTGTTGTCAAAGTTCTGTTCATCTTGACTGTTTGGAAGGAGCAGAAAATAGCAGGATTAGTCACAAGTAGAGGGGTTTAACAAGTTGTAGGATATCATTTCATTATTGCCTATCAAGGAAGTCCGTTTCATGACAAAAGCAAGAAACAAAAACCGAATGAGCCTTTCCATGTGCACCCGCCTTCCTTCTTTCCCCCCACCGCGCAAAACTCAAAACTTTGCCCCCCTACCGGAGTAGTTCATGTTCCCAAGGCTAAGACGCGACACACTGGCTGCAAATGGCATTCGCAGCCGTGGCAACCGCCGGCGCACCATCAGCGCCGCAGGCTCCAGCCACGCAGGATGAAACCGTCGATTGGACGGCGGCCGAGTTTTTGCATTGGCATGCGATGTCAAAGACATCGGCACAACCAACGGCTGAGGCGGCCGAGGTGATGCATGGGATCTTGGGTGATGGGGTTAGTGTTGTTGACATTCAGGGGTAAGTTCAGGGGTAAGTTCAGGGGTAAGTTCATGGGTGGGTCTCAGGGGCGAGTTCGGGATAGATTTAGAGGGGCAGGCTTGAGTTGGAGCAAACCCTCTTGATAATACCAAAATTTCATAGTATAGAGGTTGAGAGAGCCATGGAACAAACGGGAGATGAACACTTACGGCGCAAAGAGGCATGAGGGTGGTTGCGGGGCAGTCGGTCAACGGAGTCGGGTCCTGCGCATTGACGACGACAGCCAAGATGGCGGCCATAAATGTGAAGGCCTTCATGGTAACGGCTTAAATGATTGTTCTTGAAGGGATTTCAACTAGCAAACCGCCGAGCCTAATGCGTTCACTTGAGCAAGCCCATAATGCTGAGTGCCGAAGGCCAAATATACCCACGAGCGTCTTCACATGCACTTCCTCCACACGCTTGTGTTGACATTTCAACAGCCGGTATGTGCAACTATTGAGGCAGTATAACTCGACCTGGAAGATGGGCGTCTCGCCTTGATTGGATTCACACGCCGTACAAGCTGTTGACTGTGGAGTGTTGAGCGATCGGTTCTCGACCTGCTGTGTCACCAACCGCTGATAAGACTCCTCTGACGCATTGATGAGCCTGCAAGATTGACACCAAATGACACGTTTCACCCACCAATGACATCCAGAGTGGGTTGGGTGTCATGTCACTTGAGCTACCTCATCGGCGGCTCACTGCAGCCCCATTTGTCAACAGTCAGCACCTTGAAGGCCCAGATGGTACTCACCGAGGACAGAACATCTTACGGGCTGTGCACTGAGAAACAATGAAGCTCGATCCAGCACATACCGACGCTGAAGCGCTGTGTACAACAGTCATCTGGGAGCTCAGCGTGCAGCCATTGCAACATCGCGTCCGCATTCTGTTCTACAACTGAGGTTCTACAACTGAGGGGTAGAACATCGACCAATGCTACGAACTGCGATACCAGCCCTGAAAAGCAAAAGACAAACAATCGATTCATTCTTGATATCCTTCTACGCGTCTATCCTGAACCATCATTCCCAAGAAACCTTTTGTACAAAAAGAAATCCAAGACAGCTAAGAACAACAACAGGAAAACACACACGCGGTATGACTAGCCCCCTGGCACAGCCTTTGAGCGGGGAACCAATTCCGCGAGGGAAAACGGAGAGAAATTTGCAGCCTCTCTTGGAGCAGTCAGTCTTCCAACATGGTACACGACATCGAACCGATGTCGATTTTCAGTGTCGTACACAATCCGTACCGGTCCAGGATTGTCTGTATCACCGCGCCTTCCGGGCCAGATAACACCGGCTTCGGGATCTCGATTGTTGGACTCGCTGTCCAACTCGGATGGGGTGCATTCCAAGTCTGATAGAGCTAGGTACTCCCAACGCGGCGCCGGTGAGCGAAACGGGGACCCATCTTGCGGTTTGTCGTGGAACGGCTTGGGGTAAGGCCATTATTGCCTTGCTTCCGGGACTGCTTAGACTTGACGCTGTATCACGTCTAGCGAGATGATCAAGAAGTTGCAGTCTACCACTCCGTGGCAGAAATACTAAGATCAGAGGAGTCAGCAAGCATCTTTCCCTGCATGACAAGGTGTCGATCACCGGTCTTTGAAGGTAAGAGAAGGGAGAAGGGTAACAAACCACAAAGTCACAGTCATCGTCTTCGAAGCTAGAGTCTAACCCCCTAGGACGCTGCCCAGAATCCTCATCGCGACTCTCCCCCCCCCCCCCCCCCCGGCTCTTGTACCAGTCTATATCGTGAGCTCCAAAGGTATGACAGCCAATGTCAAAAGCGTCGTCTCCCAAATCGGGAAGATTGACTCTCAGCCGGTCGATTGAGTTTAGGCGATCTCGATAAGTTTTGTAACTTCCGCGAGGAACTTCGGTGCCCTTTTCCGGGACATCCTCAGGTGGTACGTGTAGCTGGGGGCCTGGCTGGGGTGCGGGTTTGAAGAAAAGAGCCAAACGTTTCCAAGTCAGGTAGTAGTAAGATGAAGGCACCACTGAAATAGGAAGAGGCCATACGATCAACGAAGCAAATGCGCTGGGTTGGGATTGTTCGGACTCAGGCGCAGGGCGAAAACCTTGGAACTTGCAGGGGTTGTTGTCTGACACAGCTGAAGGTTTTCCTCCTTGGGGTACTTGAGGACTGAGGGGTGAATGAGATTGGCTTTCATGATGATACAGTAGCTTGAGTTGGTGATCACTTTGTTATCGTGAGCTCGTGAGATGAATAAGTGTCCAGTGTGTGATCGAGCTGATAGCTGGTTCATCATTTCGCCTCCAATATGTGCAAAAGGAAGCATTTATATCTGCCTTCATGTTCATCATGGTCTTTGGATCAGAGGGTCCGAACAATACTCATTCATCGACGTTGGGGTTGCGTTGAAATGAGACCTGGCTTGGGAACCAAAGGAACGCTCATGCTTCGTTTCAAGATGGGGTACGTAACTGATCCGAGTACCTATTCACGGTTTTGAAGTATGACATGACCGCTACATGATAATTCCTTTGTGCTTTAGCGGCGCGAGAAGGGGGGCGAGCTCGAAGGCCCGAAACGTGGCCAGGCCCTCTCTGTCAACCTGGGGTCAGCTTCGACCAGAAATCGCTCAAGTTTAGCCAGAAATGACAGGAAACAGCCCCTAACTGACAATGTTTTTGTTGGAGGAAGCTATCGTTTTCCCCGTCCAAGCTTGTATCCAAGTCCTGAACAGCGCAACCCCTGAAATTGATAAAGCATTAGTGTGAATTGCTTGGTCTCCAGCTCAAAGATCTCGACTCTCCGCAGGTGTTACACACAAATCAGACTTGCCCAATGGGAAGTGTGTTAATCCCCGTTGACACTTGAGAGGGCAGCTGGTCCGTGGAGTGTGACAACCCCACGTAGGACCCGAAGTCAACTGACAATCCCTCTGGCAACATTGACGTGAGTGATATCATTGCCCATGATTTTTGAGGTCAACAGCTCGGTAGGGATGATGCAGTGATGGAGGCAGACGGCTGATGGCCCTCCGCTATCCAGCCTGAGCTGCAGTCTACCGCATGCGTTCTCTACTACACGCCAGACATCTAGCCTCAAACCCCATTTATTGCACCGCATTCAAGCTTCCATGCGTCACGAAAGTCACAAACTTGAGTACTGTGACTTGAGTGAATTCCACTGAAACCTACGACTTGAAGCTGAAGATTGAGCCACCCCCTATTTGCAAAAGCCACGTTTAGGCCGACCCTATGTTGCCACACCTAAGTGCCTACTCTCCGCCTCACAGTGTCAGTAACGTGCACTTTGTGTATTCCACAGATGGCAGTCGTTGCGAAAGTCACCTTCCTACTCAAGCGGATTGTTTTGTTTTCTCGTCGTGACCAATCGCTTACATAGCCAGAGACGAAATTCAAGAACAGTAGCGGACTCGATCCAGACTCGAATCATCTGCGGAGATGCTGGTTTCCAATATATCCAAGCGAATGAATGCCTTGGGGGACGCTTTCCGAGACCAATCCCTGGGCTTTGCCAACTGAGATTTACCCCTGAACGAGCAACGAGACTTGTCAGCCGGCGCAACCATTGCACCGTACTGACGAGAAATAGATTCCTCGAGGCCCGAACGCCGAAATAGCATCATGTACTTTGGGTTTGCGGTGGAGGATCAACTGGATTGGCTGTTGTATCAGAGTGGATAGATGAATCTCTGCCATGGTGTGTCGAGGTCGCGACTCCGTCGTCACCACGGCGGGCAACGGTGCAATGATAGGTTGGATATATAAGCACCCATACCTCCCGCCAAACACACCTTTGGCCTCTTCATCACCATCTACCATCGCAATCTCTCTTCATTACCTATAGCCACAATTTCCAGCTCGACTCAACTCGGCTCAACTCGACTCAAAGATGAGAGCCCTCTCCGCCATCCTCGTCGCCGTCATGGCCTCCGTTGCCTCCGCTGCCGTAGGCGGCTACTGCACCGGAAACCCAGACCGCAAGTGTCTTTGCCTTGTTGACTCGACCTGCAGAGGCATTGGCGGCACTCCGGTTGAGAGATATCGGGATGGGTCGTATCCTTGCCCTAGCGACCCTGGGAATGTTTGGGGGTGTTATATATGGTGCGATTAAAGAGCCATCGTTTGGATGTAAGTGGCTTGTTGGTTTGTTTGGTGATGGGGTGGCTAACAGCGCGAAGATGCCGGTGTGCGTGGTTGCGGTTCGAAAAGGGGTCAAAACTCGATTCGCGGGGATGGAAACGGGAGGCGGATCGATCGTACGGAGTACTGCAAGCAAGTAGCCAAAAAAAAAAAAAACACCAACGCTTTTCTTGTGGTCCCCGCTTCGTGTGCTCCGTTGAGAACGACAGCGGCCGAAGTAAGGATAGACCCAGCGCCGCAACGTCATCAAGAAACGTCCGATGATCCCATCCTGATGGTTTGAGTCCACAAAAGCATCAGCAGGCATCTTAACTCAAAACGGTGCGTTTGAATTTGGCTGTGATGAAGCTCCTGTGTGCCGGGGACCGCGCTGCAAAGCCCAGAGTCCAAACCATAGCGAAGAGATAAAGAAATAAAATAAATAAATAAAAAATAAAAAATACCAACACCATAATCCAGACGTCCCTACCTCAAAAAGAACGCTCGAACATTCCGTCCCTTCCGTCACGGATGCATGTGCGTTGCGCCAGCCCTGGTGGCGCCCCCACCTTTCGTCATTGGTCCCGCGTCCGCGTTTGAGCTGCCCCACCACGACCGCCAGCATCGAGCTATGACATCACCACGACGAAACCGTGCCTGCGCGACGATCGCCATCCAAACAACCCTTTAAATTCAGGACAAAAGGGAGGAGCTCTCATAGTTCCTCTTCACAGATCAATTTCCAATCAATTTACACTACAATCCGAGCCAAGAACAACTTCACCCGGCTACCAATTGCTAGCACCAAGCTCAATCTACGAAGCAAAACACCAAACAGAACACCACAACACACATCATAATGTCCTTCCTCGCCGAAGCTGCCACCCGCCGCCTCGCGACCCTCCAAGTTCCCCGTACCATCGCTACCGCCGCCCCGCGCGCCTCCTTCTCAACCAGCATCAACCTCCAAAAGACCATCGCCGATGCCACCAAGGACACCCTCAAGACAGTCGACCGCACCGTAAGCGACAAGCTCGTGGATGGCATCGACATCGGCAGTATGTACCCTCCCAACACCACTAGATCCAGAAAATAGATAGCTAACCACCCTCCTAGCAAACGTCGCCAGCAAAGTCAAGCAGGCCACTGAGAATCTCACCGCCGACGACGCCGCGAGCAAGGCGCAGCAATTTAAGGGTGAGGCCAGCGGCAAGACCAGCGAGCTCGCCGGCAAGGCGAAGGGCGCCGCTGCCGAGATGGCAGGAAAGGCAGAGGGGACTGCCGCTGAGATGATGGGCAAGACGGAGGGGACTGCCAATAAGGCAGCAGGCAAGGCAAAGGGGATGGCGGAGGAGGCGCGCAAGTCGCTTTGAGGCAATGAGATGAGAGGAGACCATGATTCATGAGAGAATTAGCTGATGCGTGCTAGCACGCATGCTGTTGTATTATATTCCTTTTGGCCGTGTTGTTTGTAGTTGCATTGGTGGACAGCTGGAGGACGAGCTGTTCTGCATCGAGAATGGGAGAGTGATATTCTCGGCACCACAAAGCAGACCTTGGAACTTGAGAAATTGTGTGGTGATCTTGCAATGCTGGGCTTGGAGACATATATGCTGACACTCGCCAGCACCCAACACCATCAATCCACCACGTTGAAGGATGTTGATGTACCGACGCGCACTGTCCCAGCTTCGTGAGCGCACCCTCTCAGCCACCCTTCGGCAGACCAACAGGGAGACTCGAAGCAGAGCAGCCTCCACAACACCCACCCTGGAAGCTGAAATCCCACCCAGCCCTCCAGATGGCGCCGGCGGTTTGCAACGCGGATCTCCACCACCAAGCGCAGGGACAATGTCCCATACACCAGGGGCAAGTCGGTCATAAACGCATTTGATATACCGCTCGGAATACAGAGCGTCAAGGATGGGTCTCGCCTTGCACTCCACCAAAACGTGCGGATAGGAGGGGAAACAGCATGAAGAATATGGGATTAAGGGGGACGGGTCGAAGGGGAACAGGGATATAGGCAATCACTCCAAGTCTCGGGCAGGGGGTTTTGTATTCTCTTCTGAGAATCATGCTTCGTCGCTATGCTGTACTTCTGTTGGTCGTGAGCATCGGCTCGTTCGGGTATCCTACAGGTTCTTCGTTGTCTCGGTATCGGCTCGATCGCGGCCCGTCAAATAACGGCCAAGCTCCCCCTCTCTAACGCGTGCTCTTCTGGCCCAGCCTGAAAACGAGCAGGGCGTCATCAAGCGATCCTCCAACTCTAGCCTATGCTCGCTCTTTCCCTTTCCCCTTCCTTTTCTGAACGTCAAATATGAACTCCTCCAACGTGTCTCTCGTACTCCGATCCTCGTCAACCAAAGCGGGGTAGTTCTCAAAGAAGGCGCGGTGCTTCTTAGGGCTGACTGATGGCTTGATCCAACGGCCATGGTGATCCATCAACGGTGTCGTGTCCTCGGGGTCGGTACTCTATCCCTCCTCGAAAAAGACACGCTTCGATCCGCGCTCGCGATGGGCCTCCATCTCCTCCAATTCCCGGTCAATTTCCATGATATCCATGATTTCCTGATCGACATCTCTGTTCTCGGCCTGCTCCTCATCATCGGGGACGTCGGCGGCGTAGTTCAGGTCATTCGCGAATAAAAGGCCTGTGGTCCTTGGGGGGTTGCTCAGTGGCTTGTTCTCAGTCGATGGAACAATATCCATCTCTTCGTCGACGCCGCCGAGAGCGCCCTTTAAGGGCGCCCTAGGCCGCAGCAACGCTCCTCGCTGTGAGATACTCAGATTGAACTTCACGCTGCCTGGTTCTTGTGGCCTTGGGTAGGCGAGGATAGCTCTTGTATCTCGTAATTCGGTGCGCGGCTTCTTGCGGGAACCAAACAGCCGGCTCGTCAGCGTCGAACCATCTTCGCTTTCTTGGACGACCACTACGCGGGTTTCTCCCTGGAGAAGGACTTCAATAGCAAGCCCGTCTGAGGCGCTCGTGTCGTTTTCGCTTGGGGTGTTTGAGTCGTTGGCCCCGGAAGATGTGCGGCCAGATTTTGGGATGCCAACCGCGCCGCTACACCTCTCGCCAAGCAGCCCAGCCCCAAGATCGCTGAGACGAACCATCCTCGCTGGTGAAGAGCCACTCCAGATATTGGCACCGCCAGAGGCGCGGCGCAACTGTGACTCCCAGAACCGACTGACAACGGGGACTACCGACACGATGGGGTCTGCGCCGCCCAGCCAGAGGATAGCGCTCTCATCTCCAGGACCAATTCCGCGGGATTGTACGTGTCGGGTAATATCAATGCCGCCTCGAACAGCGGCAAGCTTGTCCGACCCGCCAATTATCGAGGTTGCGATGGCATCACGCCTTGTGTGCGGTGTCATTGGCACGAACTCACCAGACCCTGGAGCTGCAGGAGACTTATGCATGGCGGGATTCCGCAAGGGGCTGGTTCCCTCCAGGTGGCCGGTGGTGCTGAAAGTTGTAATGGCCGATCCACGGAGAGCTGCGCTTGCCTTGCTGAAGAGCTTTGCGCCGGAGCTGCTTGACGATGGACTGGCTCCATCGATATCCCAGATTCCCCATTGCCCATCGGCAAGCAACGCAAGCACCGCGTGTCCGTGAGCAACCCACTTGGCGGCGACAATAGGTTTTCGTGTTGTTGCCATAGCGGCCCCGCGGGCAAACGGAGGGTACAGAGACAGTAACCAAGAGCCCTGGCTTGGAAACGGGCCCTCCGATGTTTCGTCCAGAGGAAGCGACGGAACCGAGTAGTCGTAAATCCGTGCGGCTTGCGACGGGGTTACAGCAAGCAGCTGCGAAATGTGCGTTGGGTTGAATGACATGCTAGTAAGAGGTGATGGAAGATACTCGGTCTGGAAAGGCTCAACGCGCGACAGAGCGCTGCTTTTGACGCTCAGCGGAACATCCCAGAAGCGCAAGGTTCCGCTCGCCTCACGTGAGTGTGCCGCTACGATGGCCCGAGTTCCAGTCTGGGTCGACGTGCGCTCCGATGACTTGCTCCGCGAGCCCAGTGATGGCTTGACTAGCGAAATGGCAATGCCCTCGCCTGCTCGATTCTGCCCACCAAGCAAGCAGACCGTCTCTCCCCACACTCCTTTACCAACGTTTCCAGCCAGTAGATTTTGTCGAAGCTCTGGCCGAGCTTTGCTCTCGTGTGAAGGGGGCGTCAACGGCAGTGTGATAACAAAGTTATCGCCGGTCGCGCACGCAACGGCGAACACTATCCTAGTCTGGAGGATATCCGCGCCGTTCCAGGAAGCGTCTTCGGGTGTAGAATGCGGCATGGGTAGAACCGCCAAACGAAGCGCAGCGCAACCCAGCGACAAGTCCAGCGTTTGGATAACCTCTGCGATGGAGGTGCTCTCGGGCGTGGCATCGTCGAATTCGGGCTTGTCGACGAAAGGTGCCGACGCGGAGACCGCGGGCTCGTCGTCGTCGGAATCGATAATCATGACCGCGTCATCCGAATTCGAGCCATTGGATTTCTCCTTGACCGCGGGCTTCAGAGGCTTCAGCCTCTTTCCGCCGCGCCAAACAATTGTGACACCGTTCTGGTGGCCGTAGAGGAGAATCGTAGCTCCCTGGGGGGACTGGACGGGGTAGATTTTCACATCGTGTACTCGGCAGCCGATAGAATAACTACAGCGGAAGTCTTAGCATTCATACAGAGAGATCACCAAGGTTGTGGCGGGTCGGTCGTACGTGTACTGCGTATTTTGCGCTGTGCGCCGCGTTCTCGGTGCCGTCTGCATCGCGAAAAGTAATGCGGAGAAGCAGGAGGGAAAGAATCAAGCCGTCTTCAAGGTCGAGTGAGCATTGCTTTGCCAAAGGAAGGTGCGGGTCTCAGAATTCGAGGCGGGCACAGGTATTGGCCTTTTTTTTTGGCACGCGCTCTTGCCAGTCGATCGAGCTGTAGGACAAAGGTTGACGGCGTTGAAGCTCGCACCTGGAAAATCGCCAAGCTGGAAAACGCGACGGAGCTTGGACCATCTGGATCCACAATGACCGGGTTACGCGATGCACAGTGACCCTAACCCTCACACGCCACCAAACAGCAGCAGAGCACAAAACGCCATCTTACGAGGGAAGAAGTTGATCACCCACTCCGGGATATTAAACCCCCTATCGGGCATGCTTCCGGAGCTCTCGGGCTCTACTGGCTACAATCAAGTCTGCCGCCCACGAGTCAATAGAGAAATAACACGATGACTATTTGAGGAAGGAGCGGTGGAAAGGGCGACTCAGGTTGCCTGACTGAAGGAAGCTGCCCTTCCCAGCGAGCGCTGAGCCCAATACTTGATTTTCCGATAGGTTGAGCTGGAAACACAGCAGCCTTTGCGTTTTTCTGCCTCCTATGTAGATATTTCCTCACCTCCCTTTGAACACAGGCTTCCGCTTCTCCGAAAACGCCTTCAACGCCTCGTTGCGGTCCTCCGTCTTGACAACCCGGCCATACATGCGCACTTCCATCATCTCGCTTGGCTCAGCTACAGCCTTGAGCGCTGCCCTGACTGCAATCGGCCCACCCTCGGATATCTCGGCCGCCATGCGCACCGCCTCGCTCAACACTGCTCGCCGGGCCGTTGCCAGTATCTGCTTGTTCCGGTCTGCCTCTTCCATGGCCTCCCATTCCTTTGCCTGCTCTTCTGACTCGGGAAGCACCTCGACAAGTCGATCCGCAATTCCGAGAAAGTAGGCCTCGGGTGCGGAGACGCGCCTCCCAGTGACAATGAGGTCTCGCGCCCGTGGTGCGCCGATCAGCGCCGGAAGGCGGAATGTACCACCCGCGCCCGGAATAATACCAAGACGTGTTTCTGGGAGCCCGACCACGGCGTTCGACGAAAGCACACGGAAGTGCGTCGAGAGAGCAAGCTCGAGGCCGCCACCGAGCGCGAGAGACGAGATGGCGGAAATTGTCGGGATCGGAAGGGCAGAGAGAGACGACAGCGTGCTACGAAGATTGAAGAGGAATGCATCGGTCCTAGAAAGTGGTCAGCGGGTTTCTCCCACGAGACAGAGGGCCGCCCTTACTCCTCCTGCGTGAACCCCCTCCGCTCCTTCAAATCTGCGCCAGCGCAGAACGAAGTCTCGACGGCAGACGCAACAATCAGCGCCCGTGTGGGACCCTTCTCAGCTTCACCCAGCGGGCCGGTGAAGCGCTCTTTCCATGACGGCGCCGGGATCTCTTCGCCCGTCGCGGCATCGTATTGGGCGTGGATGGCGTCAATTTCCTCGCGCAGAGAGAAAAGCAGTGCGCGCGAGATGGCATTGCGCGCCGCCGGGCGATTGAGCTCGAGAACGCGAATGTGGCCGGAATTTGGAGCTGGGAGGTCGGTGACACGAACGAGAGGGCTATTGTTTTCGGTCGAGTACCGCGCTCGCAGGACGAACGATCTACGCGACAGCCTCGATGGCCGTGCGATCGCCGCCACGGTATGAGGGGAGAAACGAGGTCTTGGAGGCATCTTGAAGCCGCAATGGCTGAACACCCGCACTTCTCGATTGCCCGAGTCAATTGTGAGACTAGGAAGAGAGCTCGAGCGATTGTGACAAGAGCTGAATGGGGAGCTTGGCAATGACGTCCATCAGTGCTCGGCTACCCTCGGCTGGAAAATTCACCACAACAGCTGCCAGAGCCCCTGGTCACACAAACAAACGCCCCTGAACCTGCATCGCAAGGGAGCCCGCCCACTATAAGTTGGACTTCCACCGCTACTCGTCCAATCGCTATCCCGCCCAACAATGGGAGAAAAAGATCAAAGGTCCCAAGTTTTGCTTCAACCATTGCCTTGATGAGGGCAGGCCGCCTTCCATTTCTGTCCGCTCTATGCTCATGTCTATATACCCAGATGCCGTGGTCGCATGTCCACAAATCCGCAGGTACAAACCCGATCACAGCTAGCAGTGTGCCTTCGCCTCAACTCAGGGCGATCGGTATCAACATTCCACTGCGACCGCACAACAATGCCCTCGGGTCCATCCAAGTCGATATCACTACTGCTTCGGCTGTTCGGCCCTGATTTGACGGTTTGGACCTCCGCGTGGTGTTTGGCCCGAGAGGCTAAGCCTATACTGGGAGCTGTCGTCGCCGAGAGGTTGAAAAAGCCTGCCGTCACTCGTCTCCAACTCCAGCGCCTTCGACGTGGCTGAGCCGGATGTGTAGCCCGCTGTTCCATTGTTCGACTGCTTGCTGCGACCGAGAAGCGGCCGTAGCAGGGGTACGCAAGCTAGAATCACCGCTACACTCAGCTCGAGGCCCGAGAAGACGTTCGCAGGCGGGACCGAGCACGTGAAGTCGGTGAAGTCCATGGACTTGAGCGTGTGGATACGAACGGCACCGACAATGCATGTTCTGGGAGAAAAGCAACCCCGTGAGCGTATGTTCTGCAAGACTTGGAAGGAAGCAATTTACAAGAGATCGATGCTGAATACAGCAATAAGGACCAGCTTCTTGTGCAGCCGCATCTGCAGCCTGGCCAAGTATGGCAGAGGAAGCACAAGGACCATGATATCGGTGATCAGGTTGAAGGAGCCCGTGATAGTGAAAGACAGCACTTGATCACCACACTTTCCTCCGGGGATCGTCTGATCCCAGTTCATTGTGAAGGGCGTGCAAATCAAGCAGCCAGCGAGGATGGTCGCAAGGCCCCACGCTGCAATGAAGACGCTGACACCCCAGGCCGTCCAGATAGCAAAATGAACGGCGAACACCTGGGAATAGAGCAGGAGAATGGAGATCTTGGAGAAGGTGAGGCTCAGCGCCCAGAGGAACTGAGGAGGAATAAGGAGCTGGGTGCATATGTCAGCAAGCACGCCGTGATACTCTCAAAGTCGGGCCCATACCTTGAGGAGGGAGGTCGGTAATCGGTTCCCTGGCCCGTTTGTTGCCAGCTTTGCCAGCGCCTGGCACATCAACCGCATTCTCAAGGGAGACCAGAACCTAGAGCTCATCCGCTTACACGAGAAGCACGGTGTGTTTCCTCTTCTTCATTTTCCCTCCCTTTTCCCGTTTCTTTCGCATGCCATTTCTATCACGTAACCCCTGAGGATGAGACATGGCGCGTGCCGCTGACTCGGGACCTCCCAGTGCCACTTCGTCCGCATTACCCCGGATGAGGTCAGCATCAGCCATCCCGACGCCGCCCGCAAGGTGCTCCAGGCGTCCCTCCACAAGGGCTTCTGGTACAAGGTCATCGCCTTCCCCAATGGCAGCTTCCAAATCCCCATGTCCACCACGGACCCGACCGTGAAGAACGAACTCTCCCGCCACATCGCCCCGGCCTACACCCTCACCGACCTCATCCAGTCCGAAAACAACATCGGCGAGACCGTCGACCTCCTCTGCGGAGGGCTAACCCCGACGCCCGCACGGAAATTGACGCTGCTAACGTCTTCAACGTCGGTGGAAGGGTAGTTGGCTTCGCGGACGCGCAGAAGCTGTCGTATCTGCAGGCGTGTATCAAGGAGACACTTGGAATCTTGGACCGGCGTCGATGGGCTTGCCTAGGGTGGCGCCGGAGGGGGGACTTACGATCGGGGGGAGGACAATCCCGGCGGGGATGATTGTGTCGGTGAATATTTGGGTGATTCAGAGGAGTAAGGAGATTTGGGGCGAGGATGCCGATGTGTTTCGGTCCGAGAGGTGGTTGGAGGCGCATGCGGCGAGGTTGGAGAAGTGGTTTATTCCGGTGAGTACCCCCTTTTGCTCAGTCGTCTCTCCCCTTCATTCCGTCTACGGAGATGGGGATGGCTAGTTGTGTGAGTTGAGGGTTGAAACTAATGGTTTTGCAGTGGGGAATGGGGTATGCTTCGTGTTCCGAACAGAATATCGCAAAGATTGAGCTCTCCAAGATTTGCGCGACGGTGTTGAGGGAGTATGATATTAAGCAGGTTGATCCGAAGCAAGAGTGGACTTGGAAGGCGTACTTTACCGTGGTGCCGGAGAATTGGCTGTGTAGGGTTAAGAAGAGGGATCAGGAGTGGTAGGTGCTGGTGATAATGGGGAGTGGTAGGGGAAGGGGTGGGTTGGTGAGGTGGGTAATGTCTGATGATGAGGGATGGATATGCACGAGGATGGGTATAGACGATGACGATCAGGCTGGCGAGTTTCTGCACCTGGGGATGAAGAAATACCACCATTTCACAGGCCTCCATGTTCCTAAACCGAGTAGTATTGGTTTTGGATACCCATCAGCGTTTGGTTTTTCCATCCTGGGCTACTACATTGGAACTTTGAAAAAAAAAAGGAAGAAGATCTGGATTCCAACTACGATTCAATGTTCAATGTCTTGACACCCAAACGGGCCAGTCATGTAACGATAGAAGCAGAGTGCCATGGGCTTGAGCTACATCAACAAAAATGGAAAGAAAACAGACCATCTCTGGGCTGCCGATTTGGCCAGGCCGGTCATGCTCTCTGGATGTCTAGCATACACGATCTCAACAACTGACAAGACTAACTTGGACAAGACAGTTGCAAGTACACCAACAAAGGTAATTCCATGCCGTCCTCTCACTATAGTTACTCAATCAACATCCCTCCTTGCATCCCTACTTTCAAACAAACCAGGGGAAACCACCAACACCAGCAACCAACCCAACCCCGTCGACCACTCATTTTCCTTCCCCATCAAAGCCTCAGGCACATGCAAACACCACCACCTCCCAACCCCGCATCCCATCTGCCCACATGCTTCTCCTCCCGCACCGCACGTAAGCACCGCCGCCCGCCCCCGCTACCGCAGGAACCACCCACATGAAACACCCCAAACCCAGGTTTTCCCCCCTCCCACCCCCTTTTGCCGCCGTTACTGCGCCTCTACGATCTACACAACTCACCAAAAAAATTCGGCAGTCAATCCAGGAACCAGACGGGTTGCATCAGACGGGACACGACGCAGTGAGAGCGGGAAGAGTTCCTCTGGTAGGTAGTTTTGTAGATCTGCGGATCATCGCACCTCAAATTTCGGTATACCAGCAAAAAATGAGGGGAAAACAATCTTAAGCACCCCATGATCGGGATGAGATGAACTGAAATGACGATGTGTGAGGCCTCTAGTTTGGCGCTAACAGCTCAAGACGGATGGTTGTGACGACGTGACGTTCCAAACACGGAAGGAGGACACACCGAAAAAGCCTCGAATCGAATCGCCCGATCAATGGCGAAAGGGTCCACTAGATTTGAAGCCACCGCGCACGCCTGATCCTGCAAAGCATCATGCATCACCAACCACTCGAGGCTGGGAAAAAAAAAAGACTTGTCCCAACCCCTCACCAAAAAGTCAAAGCGATGTATTTCCCCCCGCGGAGTGCATCAGGCAACTGGCGGTGCAAGAACGACCCTGGACTTGGCGCCGCTGATAAGGTGCACCACGCGTTTCAGGATCAGCCAGGACTTTGGGGTAAGGGTCGCCACAACGGCAGACGAAACGCTTTTGCACCACAAGGTTGTTCTGATGAGGCCTCGCTGAGCCACAATACGAATGTGATGGGAGTGAGATCCATGGTCCATGATCAACAAAGTAGCAGCTTCATTTGCATCTTCAAGGTTTGCGTGATTGCAAAGTGTGGGGGTGCAGGTTTGGAAATTAGGGTCCCGGTTATCTGAGGGTGCTGACTGCCGATCCCCTGGCCTCACCAAGCCCAGCGAGACAAGACACCAAGATATCGGAGTCAACATACCAAACGATAGCCAAACTCTATCACATATTATCCAGAACACACACTGTCTCAAATTGTAAATACAGCCCATCCAAATCCTCAGTTGCCTGACAGCGCGGACCCCAACTCGACCTGAGATACTCGGCGAGTCCGCGGCTTGCCCGATCCCAGCACCTGGGTCGTCCTGTAGTCCGCAGCCATCAACCAAACCTCAGACCGATACACAGCATACATAACCCTTCCTCCACAACCCAAGCGTCGAGTAGCCAAGCTTCTGACCAAGAGGCGGAATCCAGATCCTCTCTCGATCGCCGAGTACCCAAACTTGAAGGAATCCTGTGGCGTCGATTTCGTCCGTAATGTAGAGCTCCAAAAGCGTGCGCCCCCGTGGTATCGAGGGTCTAATTGGTATGTAGAAAGGAGTAAAGGAGAGGACAGCGCAAGTGGCGGCTATTTCGAGAGGGGCCGCGGCCCCGTCTTTCCCGTATATATCGCCATCCAACACCAAAAAGCGCCAGCTAGGTTCGTCGCGTGATCGACCTGGTGACAAGTTGTAGACATCCCCCAACGCCGAGTATGCTGATGTTAAGTAAAATACAGGCGAGTCGTTTTCCGTCATCAATAGGGGGATGTCGATCATGCATTGGTGACCTGTGATTTGTTAGCACGAACCGTGAGGAAATAGCCTGGGGACAACGTACGCGAAGGATCTTGCGGGAGTAGTCATGATTGTCGGCGATGCTACCATCGCTCATCCTCCTTTGTGCCATGACAGGGTCGAGGCGGGCATCGGTGATGGAGCCGCCGCTGCTGCTGCCCTTGCCACTGATGAACGAGTTGACCTGGGCGTTGCGGTGATGCTCCTCTTCGATCTCTCTGTTTCTCTTTCGGCGCATGTAGAAGAACATGCCACCGATGGCACCTGCAATCGCAAGAACGCCAACGACGACACCACCAGCGATGGCTCCGACGTTGGTCCCGCCGCTCGATTCTGCTGGCGGTGCGGTGACCACAACGGGGGCACCTGTCACGGTTTTGACTGCTGTTGATGTTCCGCTGCCACCGCCGCCTCCCTTGTTGATGGTCTCTTCGCCGGATGTGTCTACGACAACGGCCAATCCAGTGTTGTAGATTGTCCATGTGCCAAAACCGCCACCTGTGAGTCACGTCAGTACAGTTTCACGCGCGTTTTTCTCCCGGCCAACCTACAGGCTTGGAGATCGAATCCAGCGCAGCCGATGTTGCAGTTCTTGTCATCGGTCAATGCAATCTTCGGGGGATATTTGTGGCCACAGAAGCACTTGTTTCCTCCGGTGGTACCAGCGACCTCGAATCCGCCCTTGAAGCAGATGTCTTGCACGCACGAGCTCTCGCTGTTGAACCGAGGTGTTGAGTTGAACTGGAGCTCGCCAGAATCGGTGAAGCATCCCTGGACCGTGATGACATTGAGCGTTGGTGACGCCGATGGTTTTTGGACTCCCTTCTCGGTCGGTGAAGGCTTGGTGGGTGTTTGTCCCATGACGGACGCGGCGGCAAAGAGCGCCGCCGCTAGTAATTGTATCGACTTCATCGTGGGTGATTGTGTGTGGTGCTGTTGTCGAGTGGATGTTTCGGGTTCGATCGAGGTTTAGGTTCGAGCCGGTCGGTTGCGGATTCTCCGTCGGTTGGGCGAGGAAAATTGGGGCGGACGAAAAGGCCTTTGTTTACCAAAGACTGACAAGACCTTCCAAATGGGTGCTTGTAGTCAACGGCGAAGAAGAAGGGATGGCTCCCAAGAATTCGAACTGAATATTGATGAACGAGTGTCGAGATATGGATTCGGCCGCAGTGTCGGTCCCGTCTCCCTTTGCGTAGTGGTGGTGGACGGGTCACAGTCAAGAGAACATTGTCCTTCGCAGCGAGCTGGAGGGCAAGGATGAAACCGGAATGGAGGCAGAGGCAGTCCTCTTCTCCTCGATCAAGGGCCGGTGGGGTTGACGATGGAGAGGCAAACACGCGACAAGAGAAAACGAATGACTGGGCGGTGGGAAGGAGAGTGATTTTGTTGCAGAGACGGAACGAAGCAAGAGGAGAGGACGGACGGCGGCGGCACGCCTGGGGAGGAGCCCACAGTTTGCAGGCCGTGCGTCTCGTGGTCAAGGGGGAAGCGAGGCGGGAAATTGCAATGGAGACCCTCGGGATGGACGCAGGGACGGTTTGCTGGTTGTGATCCTGAAGACCCCTGCCAACCAAGGCTCGCCCAGCCAGTCCTGGAGCAGCAAGCGGGGGCCCCTGGGTGTTCCTCTCCGACCTCCAAGTGCCGCCCACTTTAGGCTTAGGCGGGTGGAGCACTGATTGGTCTGAGGGCCAATCGACTCGTTTATCCGCGAAAAACGGGCGTTTCATAGCCATTGATTGGCTGTTCCTGCAGCTTTGAGCGAGATGGAGCCGGGAAAATCTCAGGCACCAGATTTCAGGGGCCGTCATTCCGCTGATCCTCTGGGAGAGAGATCAGCACAAGTGCATACGTAGCACAACACCGCTGAAAAAGAGTGCACTACATGTGTGGCCCCCCTCGTCCGTTGGGTCATGTTAGGGCACTCATATATTGAACCGCAAAGTAGCTACCGAGCTGCATCTGGAATTTTGCTTTCGCTTCACCTCGGTGACGGCGGCCATGCGGGACACCGGATGACCCGAAAGCATCATTCCTTTCGGTCGCGTCTCCACCAGCATTGGGCTCCCATTTCGCATTCTCCTGCTTTCGAGCCAGAACGGGAGATTCGGATGACACGAGAAGCGCGCTCCATCTCGTGTTGCCAGCGTCGCGCTGCTGCTTGTTGCTCCTGCCGCTGCACGCTGGCTAGCTGCAGACAGCATCTTTGTCGGTTTGACGCTGTGGAACTGTTGGGACAGAGCACAGCCCGACTTTCTTGGCACGGCGTTGCAAGCAGCTCACAACATCGCTGACCCCCGGTCAGCTGAAAGAAACGGGGCTCTATGCCGGGCCGCCATCAAGACCTGAAACGAAGTCCGCGGCGGTCCATCGGTGAGGGTAGTTGGCAATAGTTCGAGCCTCAACGCTTTGTTTTATCTCCTGTTTGCTTCAGAATTTAGTTATCTTCCCCACGGCATCGAAAATCCCCAACATTGGGCAAGCCGTTCCATTTTAAGACGTGGCATTCGGCGTCGTACGCCTGGACAAACAATGCTGGAACAAATGATCTGATCCGAGTCTTGAATACGAACTCGCCCCACCGTGGAACTCCAGCAAAACGCCAACCGCGCCCAGCCCTTTCGGCGCGCGGGGTGGCTGCAGGAAGCATTCGGAGGAAAACGCTAGAATCGAGATCCTGTCGGTCTGGGCGATTTTGGCAGCTCAACGCCGACACGCGTTATACTCTCCAAACGACGCTTCCATCCTTCGAGAGGAGAACTTCTCAAAGGATCGGTTTTTGTTTGGCGAGACAGATGACCAATAAGCACCCGCATCCAGCCACCGCAGCGCCAGACGAACAATCCCACTCGCCCAACCACAATCACGATCTCCCTTTTTCAGGAGCACCCAGTACCACCTCGCGACGCACACAGGCGCGCGTCAATATCGCGCTGACCTCCCTCCTCACGAATCTGCACCCAATTGATGGCAATCGCTGCCACCAATCCGTCTCGTGAACTACTCGATGATGATAACCGCGAATTGATCCGCCGCCCAATGGATTCCCCGCAAACAGATGTTCTGCTCGTCATTGCCGCGCCCTCTCTTTCCATTCCCACGTGTCTTGGTGGCCTTCCGGCGCCTCCCGCCGTGGAGTCTGAGGTCACGACAACGCCGCCTGTGCCGATTGCCGGCGGCGATGACGACGAAATCGATCGCGTTTTGCCCTTTGACATTGCGTACAGCATTGCCAAAGTTCCTCTCTCATCGTCCCGCGAATCCTCCACTACTCGATTGACTTTGATCCCCCGCATCACCAAACGCCGCACCAACTGGCATTCCACTTGCGTGATCCACATTCCGACTTGCACAGGACACCTACCGCCTCCGATAACAGCTCCGTCTCTCCTCATCAACGGCTTTTCTCTTCAAGAAATATTTCCCACAAACACCGGAATTAAACCCGCGCATTTTATGTATTGCAGCATTGTGATATTCGCGGGCCGTAGCAACCCGTCATCTTGGATAAAATATTGTCGGCCCCTGTAATTAACCTCCGTCCGCTCCCCTCCCCTCCCGAGAAGTCGAGGCGGACGGAGCGTCCGGCACACAATTTTTTTGCTGTGGTTATGTTGGTTTCATGATAGTGATGTGCGTGCAATTGTTGCTCCGATGGCACGAATGTTCCTGTTCCACTGCGATACGTTTGGTGTTGAGCTGGGATCCATAAGGGGGGGGGGGGGGGCCATAGGAGATGATGGAGAGACATCCTGCTTGCGCACCATGCTCTCATTGAAGCTGAACGTAAGCTTCTGTACCCATTGACGCGCAGAGATCATCGTTCTCAAAACCCAACAAATATCCATTTCTAAACTATCACCGCCATCAAATCGATGGCGCACATACCGCAACCACACCCTTCAGGATCACTTCCCCTACGCCCCCTCACACTCCATCCGATGCGTCTTCCAATCCCCCCTCTGACACTCCTTATTACAATACTTGACCTTCTTGCATCGCGTACACATTAACAACTTTCCGCCCTCCTTCGCCTCACCCCGTCCACAAGCCCTGCACCTCTCCTTCTTCTGCCCACTGGCCTCTCCCGTGGTCAATTTTGGATCCACAATCTCCTCCACAAACCCAGAAGCTGACACCGGGCTGATGGCCACGCGCGTGGCGTAGGCCTTGGCGGAATCCCAGTCCGGAATGGGGAGGTAGTTCTCGGGGAAGCGACCGTTGCCGCACGAGCAGAGGACGGCAGCGCCGTTCTTGATGTTGAGGGGGATACGTTTCTTGGCGGCGTACTCGCAGGTGGGGAGGTGCTCCCACGTGCGGCAGCGCTCGACGAGGGCGGGCAAGATGCTCTTCCAGAGGTTGAGCTCGTCTTGGTCGAGGTTCATGGAGACCATTTCGAGGGTTTGCTGGTGGCTGGGTCAGATGTGATCTTTACAGGATAAGGGATAGCTTGGACTTACAAGTATGAGGAGGAACTCATCGAGCTTGTGGCTTCTGACAACCTCGTCTGTCAGAGCCATGACAGCGGCATCGAGAACGATGTTGGCGGAGGCACCGTCGAGACGAATGGCGCTGACAAAGATTATGATGTGGACGCCTGTCTCTGGTAAGGAGAGACCGAATAGACCGTGCTCTCCCCCTTGGATTCCCGCAGAAAGCTTGATCATGCTCATGAGTGACTCCTTGAAGTTGACCCGAACAGAGGGAGATAGACTGCTGCTGGTAATCCTTTTGCGGATTTCAAGCTCGCGCGGCGAGAACATGAAAACGGTAAGGGGGTTCAGGAAGTTAATGTGCGCCTTGTCTTCCAGAGATAAGATGGGAAGGGTGTCCAGACTCAGGTGGGGGATGTTGAGCGTCGCCGGCGGGCCAGAGGAGTCGCAGAGAACCGTGGGGAAGTACAGCTTGTCGAGACCTGAGCTTTGGAGCGGGGATGAGATCGGGGCAACGAGCTCGACATAGCAGGACTTGCGGGCAATGCGCTGCTTGCAGTTATCCTTCAGGACGGGAACGGGGTATGTCAACTCGTAGGGTGGTATCACTTTTTCCCCAATGACCACCTCCACCTTGAAGGGAGTAATCTGCTCCAGCGTGATTGGGGTCTTGTTGGCCAGATGATGCTTTCCCTCTTCGGTGGTGATGTCGACATGACCCGTGATTCCAGTTGCATCCCCAGCGTTGGGGGCGATATTGAGGGTGTACGTTACCCCGTCTCCAGTGGCACCGACATCGACCTTGGGCTTGGCCACAGACTTTGAGCCGCAAACCACATGATACCCGGGTTGTCCGGGGCTATGCTTCGTGACGTAGACGTTGCCCTCATCAAGGAGACGAGCCTCGAAGATAGACAGATACATTCCGAGCGCCTTCCCAAATGAAGTAATGGCCTGGACTGATTGTTGAATGCCGAGCGAGACATTGGTCGATGGAATGTCGATCTGAAGTCCTGCTGTGTTGACATTGAAGGACGCAATCAGGGCAGAGCTCCCCAACCAGCCATCTTGATCCTCCTTGATAGTGAGTTTGAAGTCGTCGTCTTGGCGTGAGCCCACGGTAGTAAGTGTTCCGAATGCAATCTGAGCATTCGACAAGATGTTATGGTATGCGTTAGCACCACCACACTTGACGTTACCCTCCAGGACGAGAGTCATGCCATCGCCTCGAGCAATACGGTACACCGGCTGCCAACGAGCAGCGGGGACAACAATCGTAACCGCAACTGCCGGAGGAATCTGCTTCCATTTGCAGAATGGTGCCTGGGTATTGCCCCGCTGGATGGTGGACACGAGGCTTGGGTCGGTGTAGACTCCCGAGGAGAACAGCTCAAAGCTCAGTGCTTGTAGGTGATTACTCCCCAACATAGACGAAGTATCTGCTTGCACCTTGGAAAGAAGCAAACGGCCAACTTGCCCTGCATCCGTCTGCACGCTTTGACAGGCGGCTTTGAGATAGGCGACCAATGTTCCCCTGTGGTACTTTGGGAACGGGTTCTTGGCCATGAAATCCTTGCTAGCGGAGGCAGTCGTCAAGCCCGCAAATGTCGATAAATTCTCGTGCTTGAACATTTTTGAATAGACGTGAAACGCATGGTTGGCCACATCCTCAGCGTCCATACGCAACCTGCGAGATTCTGACTTCTCCCCACCCGGGAACGAGCCAGGGAGATACTTGCCAAGCTTCCAGGCCACGCGGACTTGCAGCTTGACACCTCCTCTCGCGGATACGTCCATCGTAGCAGCCATCGCCACATCCATGACTGACTGAGCTGTAGCGTTGGTCCAGTACTCGATTGGAGCCAATCCGAGAATGAGGGCGGTGGTTGTGGTGTGCTCGCAGAGAAGTGACTCAGACCTGCTCTTCGCATTGGTTTCGCCATCCCGCGACATGAGTTCGGTGTAGAGTGTAGACCACGGCTTGTTTTTCAGCAAAGGCCCCGTCGAAACCAGAAGAGTGAGCGCACCATTATAGTCCGAGATGTCCGACGTGTCGATGACGTCGAACTTTGTCGGGGCTTTCGCGCTGCCTTTGTACTCAGCTTCTGCCAAAGTCAATACCTGGAAGCCGGACTCGCGCTGGTACCAATTGCCGGACGACATGCCAGAGCCATTGTGGTATTGAAGAGTCTGGCACAGAGAATAGCAATCTGCCATCGTGAAGCGGACAATTGCTCGCGATTCAGATGCTCCCTGCTTGAATGCAGTTGTCCACTCTTTGAAAAGCATCTGCGCAGTCTCGAAGATCTTCGCCTTTTCGGGGATGTCTTTTGCCAAACGCAACCGGGACAGCCCCGTCAGCTTCGCCTGTGCGGGAGCCAGGTGGAAGCTTAAGGTGGGATCGGCGAGGGCGAGTGGCCTGGTAGCGGAAATGGCCAGGGCGAACAGAGGGTTAGGATGGAGACCAGAAGCAGACACTCTGGGATCCGCTAATCCCGTCTTCCAATATGTCTCGCTCGCTTCGAGGAGCTTGCCATACATGGACGAGAACATCGGGGCGGCGGCCTTGGCGCTGGCAGAGCTGAAAATCGACTCGCTCCAAGTCTTCTTCTTGAACTCGTTGGATGCCTCCCTGTCGCTCTCAAATTGCGCCTTGTATTGAGGGTCATCCTTCGCGGCAGCTGCTGCGGACCAGCGACGCCAGATGTCGCGGGTGAGGGAGAAGGTGTTGTCATCGACGAAACGAATGACAGTGCCGTAGACACTATCGTTCCACTCTGCCAGACATGCCGAAAAGCTGAACAGTTTCTCCGTTTGCTTCAAAAGCAACTCAGAGTCCTGACTGTCAAGATAGAGGTGGTAGTAGATCCGCCAGATCTGCTCTGAGGGAACGGCCTCCTTGCCAGGGCCTTCAACAATCAGACTCAGCAACAAGATGTTGCGAGCTTCATTGCGTTAGTCGTACTCTTAAATCAAAAAAGTACCAGTCGACCTACCAATAATCATCGGCTCAACATCACAAGCCGTAACATCGAGCTTCCTCTTCGGAAGACCCTGCTCCGCATAGCAGGTGTAGAGAGTGTGGCGTACATCTCCACAGCCGAGCAGCAGAACGTCTGCATCCACGCCTTGAGGCAGAGACTCTGTGAGGCTGACGGCGGGGGTGTTGCCAAAGGCGTAGAAAGGCCTGACGGTAGCGTGCGTCGAGGGTGTCAGCATGATGGAACCGTGAGACTCTCAGAATCTCGAATTGAGGGGTGCGAGATGATTTTAGGCACGTGACACTCACAGGACGTCCACAGTGTCAGATTTGGGGGGAGTGGTTGGTGGGTGTTTGTAAAGTGTTTCGGGAGGGGGTGTTGGGCTGAAGCTGGGGTTCACGGGGTGGTGGAGTGGGCAGTGCGATCGGGATTTTCGCACATGACGTGGAGACCTCGCCTGCGTGGAAATGCATGCAGCAGCGGGAGCTGACACTGTGGGGATTCTTGGAGCTCTGCATGCACATGACAAGAGAACTGGCTGGGGGCCTCCTTTCACTCTGCCATGCTCGAGGTTGATGCTCATGTTGCAAGTTCATTGCCACAAAGAGGGGGAAAAGCCGTCACACATTCAGTCACACCACTAAGGAAAGAGGCGTACGCCTTGGAAAAGTTGATTACTATGGTTGCATTTACTCTACGGTTATGTGCCAATTTCAATCATCCGTCTCAGTCTCGCTTCCCACGCCTCCCCTTTTCTTCTAATCCCACAAATTCACAAAATTACGGCTCAAACACTCGACATACCAACAAGAAATCTCGCAAAAAACACCAAGCATTTCATAAACCTCTCCAGCTATGAGTAAGCCGCTCGCTGAATGAGAAAAAGACCTAGAGAGGCGGTACACACAGCCGCCCTTACATGTGCGAAACCGAAAACCACCTTGCATCAAACCACATCTCCCATGATCCTTCCCGTCCGTATAAGAAGATAACCGTACACAATGTCCCCATCCTATTTTACACAGCCCGACTGAATGGTCACCAAATCAACAACGCATAAGATTACAGGATTGCTTCCGTCTCAATCCAACAGTTGAGACGGACACGCAAGGTTGTCATAATCTTCGTGAGTACCGTTATTCCCCAAGAATTAAGCCCTCCTATATCTCTCATCCAAGTCCCGTCTTTTTGACCTTCAGCCCGTTGAATGGCCGTGGGAAAAGTGTGCGATTGTCCAAAAACGGCCAATGAGATGTCGCTGATGTGCTTTCCAAAATGAACACGAAGCCAAACGCAGCCGGAAAGGGGAGAGGATGAGGATCCATCCCCTATCCACGCAGAAAAAACGTGCAACTCAGGGCCATAAGTCATCATTGGTCCCTCCGAGTCTATAAACCGCCGACAGCAAGTCATGACAAAGCCCAGAGCGACAGACATGCCCGAGACAAGTAGGAGAACTGTTTACGAGCTGCCGAAGAAGACATCGTCGTTCGTAAACAAGTTGACTGCGTTCCCGTACTCTTCGAGGTCGTCAAACTTGCCCAGGCTGGCGTGGTCTAGCTGCACCAGGCCGTCCTCGTCGGTAGTGAACTGGAGGAGTGACATGTCGCTGTCGTCCATGGAGCCCAACATGCCGGCGCCACTAGCGTTACTGATAAGCGGCCCGCAGCCTACGACGGAGGCTGCTGCGTGTGCCGCCATGGTGGTGCCGAGGCCAATACTGCTGGCTTCTGAGAGCCCGCTGCTGTTCGGGTCGCTGTGGGGGTCGCTCAGGTCAAAGTAGCGGGAGTGGGTGGTTGGTGGCGGTGAGGAGCTGGCAGAAAGCTCTGGTGGCGTTCTAGGGACGTGCGTGTAGTGGCTGGCAACGCTCTTCGCGGGCGAGGAAGGGTTGTTCTGGTTATCAGGGTGGGATGAAGTAGGAAGGTTGTACTCGGCGAGAAGATCGCTGCTGTGCTGCGCCGGTTCCGTCTGAGAGTGATGCGATGCTGGGCTGCAGTTGCTGATGGCGGAAGGCGAGACGGCAAGCCGCTGAGGGGAAGCAGTGTTGACGGTCTCCGGGCCGTTGCTGGGGCCTGGCATGGGTGCGGATGAGACGGCGAGGCTGGTAGGATTCATGATACCGGTAGTGGGGAGCTGACTCATGGTGACGTCCATGATGTCGGGGAAGGGGTCGGTGTCTTCGTCCATCAGGCCATCGAAGCCATTGTTGTTGCAGGGCGAGTTGACGGCCGAGCTGTCCGAATAGCCCGAGAAGCTGCTTACGGAGCTCGATGATGTGTGCTTGTTTTTGCGCCGGGTACGCTCACTCTTCTCACGCCGCTCGTCCAGATCCGGCCGGTTCTTGCGAGGTCGACCACGCTTGACGACTTTCCGCACGATACCGTCAAAGGCACCAATACACATGCCGCGCTGTCTGTGGCGCGTCAAGGCGTCGTGGCGCGCAAAGCTGTTGCCACACTCGCAAGGGTAGGGTTTGATGCCCGTGTGGATCTTGGCATGCCGCTTGAGATCGTGCTGTCGGACGAAACATTTGTGGCAAGACGGGCACTGGTACTGACGATCGTTGAGATGGGTCTGGACGTGGCTCTTGATGTTCTCCTTGCGACCAAAGCGTTTCAAGCAGCTCTCAAAGGTGCAAATCCACTTGCCGTCGGACGGGTCGGGGCCCTCGATGTAGGCTGCAATATCGTCGAGTGTTACGCCCGTATCCGTCTTGGTCTCGTCAATGTTGATGCTGGCAATGCTTGCGGCGCTAGCGATCGATGCGAGGGACTCGGTGCGGCGATGAGGCGACCCTCGCCTCGAGGGGGCGGCTGAGGAGGCATGTCCTTGCTGGGGAACCATGGTGCTTTGGGAGTCGAAGTCGCTCGGTGGGCGAAAGTCCGGTCTGTGGTCGAAGAGGCCGTGACCAAAGGCAGCCATCTGCGGTGTCATGGGAGCAGGATCAGAGGTGAGATCGGTCGAGTATGCGAGGCCGTCGTAGTTGTTCTCAATCTTGACAAACTCAGCGTTGACGTTGGCCATGCTCATGAAGCCAGGGGTTCCGAGGCCATGCTCCGTGAAACCCGTCGGCATGGTGTTGGCACGAGGGGGCGTCTGGGCCATGGCCTCGGCTTGCTGGCGCAG